>OX382252.1:6362128-7611200 GCA_947507525.1 Apamea epomidion | reverse complement strand
CAATTAATGAATTATTTTGTGTAACTACTAATTAGAGTTAATCATTTTAGTGTTGCTAATTAAGTATCTAGGTAAGCTAGAATATGTAGGACGTAGCAAGGTGACCTAAAGTTACACAAAAATGTTGTGTTGTGTTTTTATGTGGATCGTTTTAGTTAGGTACTTTTTTTTTTTAAGTACACACAAAGCACAAATACTTTTACACTTCTATTATATTTAGAAAAAACTAGATGAGGTCGGCTTTTCCTATCTGACTAGTCTGAGAAGAAAGGCCGAAACAAACTCAGAGGTGGTGTCAATACGTAGATAATATCATAGAGGTAGGGCCAATTTTTTTTTGTGTTTTGCCTTCGTACGGTTTGTGTAACCAGTGTTACGTCAGGGCCGAATTAGTGGAGGCCCTGAGCACTTTAGGTTAGTGGGGCTGGAGAATCTAGGATGCAAGAGCGAGAGAAGTGAGCTCGAGATTTTTAGCATCCTGCTTTTGATAGCTACGACGTTGGCAAGAAATAAGGGGCCCCATGAATCGCGGGGTCCTGGGCAAGTGCCCAGACGTGCATTAAATTGTTTAACCCAGATTTTTTTTAAAATTTTTAAAAAATTTATCTTTGCAAAGAGAAGACCTTAGGTTGAATCCGTCGAATACATTAAAAAGGACGCAGTATTAAGACACCGTGTAGGTATTAATTAATTTTACAACAAATAGCAATAATGCAATAACCCCGAAAAACAAACTATCCAGCCATTACCGATATAAACTCAGTTCATCTGTTCTTACTTGAAGGATCTGGTTTTAAAGAGACACCTACGAATTAAACTATACCCTAACACCCTAAAAATAGATCACAATCTTCTTTGTAGACCACACACTACTCTATAACTTACAAAACGCATGCAATAACCAACCTTATCACGAAGAAGATAAAGTTGAATCGGACAAAAGAATTTTTGTCATTGTTTCTTTACACCAACAAATTTAAATACAACTTTATCTTAATAGAAATAAAGTCTACATTCAATTGATGATGGCATGGCGGTTGTTACGTTATAGCAATGCGGATGGCGTCGAAGTTCCGTACTTAGTACCGGCTGATACGGCGCTTACTCACACATGCGCAGAACGCCGTTCATTCACACTTGTCAAACGTAGTGATGGGACATGCTCGATAGTTGGCGACGATAATTTTGTTATTTGAATAAGTATTAACTGCTTTTTTTGTTGGTGCGGTAATATAAGTAGAAATGAAGTCGATGTCTTTTGAAGAGATGATGAACTCGTAGATATTTTGTTGA
The DNA here is from genome assembly GCA_947507525.1 of Apamea epomidion. NCBI lineage: Eukaryota > Metazoa > Arthropoda > Insecta > Lepidoptera > Noctuidae > Apamea > Apamea epomidion. Next base: position 7,609,907 of record OX382252.1, on the reverse strand, counting down.
TTTTGTCTTTCCTCTTAATTTTTTTCAAAACCTTTTTGGCTTGAAGTTATTCTAAGACAAGTTCTTTGATTAAAACAAGGTGTAGCTGGACAGCTATTAAATGTTTTTGATAATAACACTATTTTCAAAAGAGTTCCTACGTAGCCGTTACACAATTTTGGGCTAAATTACTTAATTTCATTGCTTTTTTCTATATTTAGAACATTACTCACCTATTTAATTAACATAAAATCACCCCTTTTATACTACGAAGGGGAAGGCGCTGGACAGAAATCGAGATACCTGGCTGCTAGTTACTGAGAAATTATAATTATGTATTCTTAATAAGTTTCTATTTTTCTTTTTAAATGTCAAAATATTAAAATTAGCTTCGAATCTTAAGTATGTTTATATAAAAATCTATACTGTCTTGATTTATGCTAACAATGCCGTTTGAATTCTAGATATTTCTTTAAAATTATTCATACTTATGTAAACGTTCAACGACCTATGTGTTATTGTAAATTTATTATATAAAACAATTCTTTTTAGTATTTTTTGTTGTAATTTGATAGATTTTTGTTTTACATAAATATATTGGAATGAAACCGTTCGCTTGTTTCATACTTGTGTTTTGTTTTATTTTTATTACATAGCCATTGGCTTCGGTCTCTCGATAACCCGAGTGCAAAGTTGCCAAGTATCAACTTTTTTTTAAAGTATTTATTTATTTATGTCCTTTTCCAGGTACCAAGCTAATTTTAGTAATAACAAAATCAATTTTAACTAGGCAGAGAATCAGCATTTTCTGAACGTCAAATTGACATAAGACAGTTTCCCAAAAAACGCCTGTCCTTCACCACTTCTAGCGCTTTAGCTGGGAAGAATAAGTGGCGCAACAAATTCCCCAGCAGTACTGCTGTCTGCAAACCATTTTTTTTAAGCAAGACGTCTTCCAAGAAAACAATCGTTCAATGAACTCTATAAACGGTTGGTTGACACTTCCCGTGACCCCAAGGGCTGGCTTTTACCTTAGCCAGAGGCTAAGCATTGCCATACAACGTGGCAATGCCGCCAATCTCTTGGGTACATTACCAGTCGACAGCGATGCGGAGGAATATTTGGACGAAATATTTTAGTTTTTTAATAGTTTTAGTTAGTTTATTATATTTTTATTACAATAATTTGTAGTTTGTTTAGTATTAGAAGTTTGTAAATATTATCTTTAGTTGCCTTGTAAAAAAATAAATAAAGTTAAGCATTTTTAAACACAATCAATGCTAAATACAATAATAATTAACATGAATGGAAAATAAAAATTTATACTAGCTATCACAATCTCTAGAACATTAATCAAAATAGTAATTACTGTCGTAAACATAAAAATAATGGCTGTTATTAACTTCGGTTATTGAGTGCCGAGCTACACACTGCAATATGTCTACACCATGTATGGTATGATTCATTTTCTTCTAATATTTCATCCTATCAGAACCATAACAATTTCAGGTTTTTTGGTCTGATGCAGGGGTGAAATTGTGCCCGATAGTAGTAAAAGTTTGACACGTAGGGTGGATATATTGTCTAAAAGATAATTTAGGAAAAAATTTTGGGTGTGGCATCTGGTATCACATCGTCGGCTGCTTAACCTGACTATCCTCTGGATGCCTTAATATATTAAGGCCTCCAGGCAGGGCACAAAACTTATAAACTAAGCGACTACACACTAAGGGCACCCCTGTGGGGTACGGACCTCGGCTTAGGGCGTCGCTGGGGGAGAGCAGCGAGGGACAGACTGGATCCGGTCGTAGATAATATAGAGAGATGACGGCTCATGGAGCAGTATGGAAGAAGAGGCAATGTGCAGACCCCAAAATAATTTTGATATAGGCAGGAAAATTATGATACCTTATGCATGTCATATCTTTTCAGTATTATCGGATCATTAAAAATTGTTTTATATTGAAATATCCACAGAAGAGATATTTGTACTAAAATAAAAATACTGAGATAACCATTGATTGAAATGGACAGAAAGACTTATTACATACACATTTATAAACTCAAGCCTTTTCCGCAAGGGGGTAGACAGAAACTATAGAACGCCACCTGCTACGATCCTGGCATACTACCTTTGCTTCGTTGAAGACTTTTAACATATGACTCCTGTACTACAGAGGTGTACCTGTACCTATAGTACACCCACGTTATGTTTAAGTTCGTCAGTTATGTTTAAGTCCCATGTAATAGGGGCGAATTTATTGCCATCAACCGGGAACGAATTCAGCAACTTTTATTATTACGTCAAAAATCAGTATAAAAGGCAGGACCTAACGATTAGAGATTCCTAAACCAAACACAATATCACCAAGGTCTGAATCTAATCTTTACTGCTCACAAATAATGATCCCATCTCAAGTTACCCACGATAATCGATAAGGCACATCACTATAACTTGCATAACACACACGCACACAGCCGCCGGACGCCGAGTAGACTAGGTTATTGCAAACTATCCTTTGCCGAAGGAATACTGGAGATAAGCAGTTTTTATAGATACGTAGATTTTACATGCAAATCTTTGGAGCAAGAAAAACCCTTTATTCATAAACTTTTCTTAAAGTTAAGTAGTGATAAGCGACTGTTTCATCATAAATTTTGATGTTAAAACGTCACTTAGCTTTAATCCATCCTACTAATATTATAAATGCGAAAGTTTGTGAGGTTGGATGGGTGGATGTATGGATGTATGTCTGTTACTCTTTCACGCAAAAACGACTGTATCTGATCCGTTCAGTAGTTTTCGCGTGAAAGAGTAACAAACATCCATGCGTCCATCCATTCATCCTCACAAATTTTCGCGTTTATAATATTAGTAGGAAGTACGATGATGCAAATTATAAATTTTACCTCAAATTAAAACGGATAATTAATGATATTCGGTTTTAGTGAAGTAAAAATCCCCCACTCCCTGGTTTTATCCTCAAAGATCGGGCACCGTTTGTATATTTCCCCCCGAAAAAAAAAATGTGGGAGTCTGCGAGTTTTCAAGTGAAATCCGCCCTGAGTTCTACTCTAGTCCAATTTGTAGCCGTTATGACACAACGATTTCTAATGAAACCTTAGAAATGCTTTACTTGGCCTAGAAACAAATTAATTTAAAATACAACATCTAGTTGTAGTTTTTATTGTACTACTTTAAACGAATTGTCATTCTCTCTTCACATTTGGAACAAGCCATAAACAGATGTAGAATTTTGACAGCTGTTTGAAATTAGAACATGAGTTTTGTGAACAGCGAGCGCGCCAAAACATCAGAAGACAAATTCCCGTAATTAAAAACTATCAAAATCTAGTCGCAATCTCATCTCGGCGACAATCAATGTCAACAATTTAAGGAATTTAGAGATATTTTTGACCGATTGAGACTAAGATCGTTCATAATGTGGCTTATGGGAACGCTTGGACACATTGAATAGCTCGAGACAGTGTCAAAAGTCGTTTCAGTAATTATGTGAACGAATTAAAGTATTTTTTGTATGTTCTAAAACACTTTTATAGTTCTTAAAATTACGAGAATTGTCCTTCTGTTATTATTTTATCATTTTTGGGATATAATCGGTTTGACCATAATGTAAAGATTACAGTCCGACCTTAGTATTCTAGGATAGGTATCCTAGACTACCTGTGACGTCAGAGCGATGTGTCATGTCCTCCTTCAGAGTAATTGCACTCCAAGCGTATAAAGATAACCTGTGTCGAGTTCACTGAGGCAGTATCTTTGTTATGTTTTTCCTTATTAGGTGACGAGAACAATATGGGAAATAACTTATAGGTATTTTGTTAGGATATCTAGTGTGGTCTTAATGGGTGGTCTGAGATTTATCTATCGACAAAGCAGTAAATCTTGTAGGTGGTCAAGATGACGTAACTATGTCGTATCTGCACCCTAATTGCGTAACACACGATCAATCATAATATGAATAATTTTATAAGATATTGCTAATCCATTGCTTCATAATATGTTCGAATCTGCTTCAAATCTGCTCAACAACATAAATAACGCAATGAATGTTGTTGAACTGTCAAAATGAAAACCATTGCTACTGTCAGTGTGATACGCTATTACCCCGCAGGAGGTTGTTTTTTTATAAAAATCTCAAAGTGTGAACTAAGATGAAGTGAGCTTGAAAGTGTGCTGTCATTCTACCTGATGCTAGGGAGTAGGTATCGTCACAATTGAGTTTTCACGGTGAGAGTTTACAGAATACACCCCCTGTCATAAATCGCCTGTAATACCAGAAACCCAGAACGATAAAGATTATTTTCTTTAAAAAAAAAAAAAAACGCTGCCCTACACTAGGAATTTCTCCTGTATCGTGAACAGCCAGACCCGGAACAACTACTTGTAGGTCATACAAATATTTGTTCCGTGCGGGAATCGAACCCGCGACACGCAGCGCAGCAGTACTTAACAACTGTGCCAACCGTGCCGTGATTAAAATTATCTCAAGTATATTTGTATAAGGAAAATAATATTCAAAAGAATATTTTTTGTTATTGACTAAAATAACCATTGAGGATACTGCTATCAATTTTCCTACCTTGATTCCGATGAATTTCATAAGGATACTGAATAAATTTTTTAGAGATCTGCAGTTATCATTTTTGAAATATTTAGGAAAGTTTTGAGTATGACTATGAATCTTCTGCTTAGCGTTTTTTTTAAGCATACATTGTGTCCCACTGCTGGGCAAAGGCCTCCTTTTTCCTTCCAAACCTGCCCGTCTTGTGCGATCTCTGTTCCATGTTGACCCTGCAAACGTTACCAGATCGTCACCTTCACCGTGGTCTACCTCGACGGCAATGTCCTCCCTCAGGCGTCTCGTGCGTGACGATCTTTGCCTATCTCTCGGGGTGCATTCGTTAGCGTATCGATAACAAAAGTTCATATATAACACGTCCGGCCCAAGATTCAGGCTACGTGAACTGCACTCACTGACGCAGTCATAAGGTCATCACCGATGGCTGTATGTACAAGTAGGGGAGGACCAATCGGTCGTCAGAAGCCCGAAAGTCTAACCACCAGTCTTACCAACATCGTATTATCCAGCAACCGAGTTGTGGAGGTCAGATATGCCGTCGCTCCATGTAAAATAAGCAGACGCCAGCACAGTTGGGAAAAGGCTAAGCAGTTGATGGACACAGCGGTAATTTTTGGATGCGAGAAGCACAGGATCGGTCGATGGCGACGCTTGGGGATGGCCTTTGTCCAGCAAAAGACGTCTTTCGGCTGAAATGATGATGATGATAGATAGTTCGTGAGGTAGACCATATAAACGATGGATGGATTGTGTGAAAGATGACACGGCTGGAAAGGAGGTCACTACTGAGATGGCAGCTGATAGAGAGCCATGTTTGGAACAAGACATGCTGACCGATCCCAAATAAATCGGAAGAAGGGCAGGAGGGTAATGATGATACCTGTACTATCGCTAAAATCTATATCTGACCACCGTAAGGACCATTCCTGCTTGCAGCGCATATTATTAGTCGACCTAAAAAGGATTCTCTTTTGTTTTACTTACGAATACAGCTGTGGTCATTATGTGCACGGGATTTTGTTTTCAAAATGGTCAGGGGGCTTACCACCAGCTCTTATAGCAGGGTAGAAGTTGAACTGCACTGCTTTTTTGTACTTAGTCATAGAACAAAAAAGCAGTGCAGTTAGACTTCTGCCCTGCTATAAGAGCTGGTGGTAAGACCCCAGATGTAGGTTTTGGCGTTAGTACATGTTTCATGGTCAATCCACCGAAAATACGGCTATTTCATTGTTAAATGAGTCACTTAATATCGTGTCCTGCGTGTTCTGTTGCCTGCACGATACAGGAACTGATGGAAGCTACTGGGGCCGTAGTCTTTTTGACACAATGACCGAAACTGCGCGAAATAAACGCGAGGTTGGCGTGATTAGCTAAGAAATTGAAGTGGTTTCGAAATATGGAATCATTGAGTGGCCATAGTGAATTAGGGCCCAGAAGGTGTGTGTGACTCTATTTAAATTGCCATTGACACGCTAAGAAGATCGTTAAATGTTCAGAGAAGAGGCATATTGTTCCTGGCTATGATTGCCAATAGACTGGATTGCCCTTATATCCGGCAATGCTGCAGCAGACATATTGCTACGTTGTGAGTGTTCGTTTTTGTCTGTGCTTGTTATCCTGTCTGTATCCTTTTATGTATCTGTTTGTATATGAGTCTTGTTACTTGAATTAAACTTATTTTATTTTATGTATTTATTTATAAGTAAGCATATACTTTAAACTATATCTCTTCTGTATCATCTTAGAACATACAGTGACCTCTAAAAGTTAGTTGACATTTTTCCCTACAGCTCTGACGCAACACATTATAATTTTAAATTCTACTGATCCAAATGTTTGAACGCCTTTAACGTTTTTACCTATGACTTATAAAAAAAATAATCAAGTTAGTAGGCGTACCTATTTATATTTTTTATTTTAAGTCAGAATAAATGGCATCACAGCAGGGCCCTAATTCACTATGACCACATGATTCTTTCCTTCGAAATCACGTCAATTCCTTAGTTAATCACGACATCTGCTATCAACGTATTCTCTATGACACAATGGCGTGGTTTGAACTGTCAAAAGACATGTTGTCCTTACGGTTGACATTTCGATTCCTTGCCGTTAACAAGACACGATATTGACCTGGTTTGCACGTGGTAAGATTTTGCGGGGAATAATACAGAATTGGCGCCCGTGGAGAAATGTCAACTAACTTTTGGAGGCCACACACACACGGTAAGATGATCGGAGGACGATGTAAATATTGTACACAAGCGATATTTCTCTACATATATTAATAGGTTCGTCGACATTCAAACTCTTTAGAGGTACAGAAGTTTTTGTAAACAAGACGCAAGCAAACGGGTTTTTTATAATAAAAAGCACCTTTGTCTATTACCCAGCGTAAAACCGATTGTTTTTGCTCATATAAGGATAAAAATTTATGTTCAGTATTGATTTCGTAAGTGATTCCTTGAATATTGCTAAAGAAATAAATTAGGACCGAGGAAGCCCCCCCCCAATTTAGAATTTCGAAAAAAAAATATTGGAAATATTTAATTGATCCTTTAAACACTTATTGATGTTCTAATGATGGAGGCTTTTTAAATCAATTAAATTCTAAAAACTTAATTGGCTTCTTGCACACCATTTTAAACTAATTGAGCTTCTTTTTGACTTTCTGATGTTTTCTAAGTACGTAACTAAGCTAGGAATAGGTTATTCGGGGTTATCAAAAGGAGGCGCATCTATTATTATACTACATGCGCCCCGCGGTTTCACCCGCATAAATTTCGATCCCGTGGGAATATCGGGGTAAAAAGTATCCTATGCGTTAATCCTGGTTATAAACTATCTGTGTACCAAATTTCATCAAAATTGGTCCAGCCGTTTATGCGCGAAGAAGTAACAAACATACAAACACACACACACACTCACTCACAAAGTTTCGCCTTTATAATATTACTGTGATTAAGAAGGATTAGAGTGTTAAATAATATTTTTAGGAAAGCAATAAGTATGAGAATTATTTTAGGTTCCTTTAAATACATACCTATGCTACTTTTTATCCATCTTACGGTTCCCTAAGGCAGTGCAGTGGCCAATACTTATGTAATTGTGGGCACAATAGTTTAGCGTCAAATGACGTCACAAAACTGTCACGTCGAAATTAGCTATCGAAGGTTCTAAATCTGGGGACTGATTTAGCAACAAAATCAACGAATTTAAATAAAAGACACATCACTTAAACACGATTGCATAAACGGAACACCCTTATGTTATTCAAATTCGAATACACGATTTGCGCGCGAAACCGCTCACTTTGACAGCTATTCCATTCCATGTTCTACATGTATTGCTCCATACATTTGCAAGTCATTTTACTGTTTTAGTACTAAAACTGTATTGTATAAGGAACAATGCGCGATATTCGACTGAAATAACTAAAAGGTGTGTTGACTTAGTGACTTACGTTTTAGGATCGTGAGATAAACTCATGCCGTGTTCCGTCGGTAAACTAGTGGGTTTAAGTTGCGAAATGGCTGTATGGATTTTGATACCTTTGCCTAATAAACAAATAAAATCGGAGCTATAGAGCGCTCAATATTTTGACAGTTCTGACAAGTAGGTACTGTAATTTTTGCCGCCAATTAGTGCTGCTGTGACCCGGTTTAAGCGGTATGGTTGCCGGTGTAATTAAATTACAGACACATGAAACATTTTAGTTTGGTCTCTTGTATTATCATCAGCATCAGCCTACAGCAGTCCACTGCTGGACATAGGCCTCTCTAATTGCACTCCATTCAGCTCGATTCTTGTCAACTCTCATCGTCTCATCCAGCTGCTACTAGCCACCCTGTGAAGATCGTCGCTCCACCTAGCCTAAAGGTCCACTTTAGGACACGTCTATTGGTTCTACTGTACGGATAATATGGCCGGCTGATTGCCATTTCAGCTTGCTTATTCTGTATCTTGTATGTAAACATACAAATAAATTAAAAACGTTTGAGATGCATTCAAATTAAAATAATCACGATATAAATTCCGCCTTATTCCGCATAGAAATTATGTGAGTATTTCAGACAGTTATTATAAAAAATACGTTGCAAAAACAACATTTTTAATTAGATTCCAGTTTCGTTAAGAAATCGCACACAGCCATGTTATAGTTAAGAATTCCGCATATTTTGAATTGCATCGGGTTTTTTTTTTTTTTCAAATAAATGTGCAATAAATAGAACATAATCTAACGAGTACATACGTACATAATATAATTTAAAATTCTATGGACATGTGACATCTACCAACCCGCACTGGGCCCGCGTGGTAGATTACGGACGACTCCCTCTCGCAGAGAGGAGGCCTGTGTCCCAGCAGTGGGATCATTATAGGTTGATTAAGCTTTTTTACTAAGCAACAAAACATAACGCCCCTCTCACAGAAAAAGGACGCCCAGCAGTGGGAACATTATAGTCATCATTATGTATGAGTTCATCATCACCTGTCTGGCTTTTTCACAACTATGTTGGGTTCGGCTTCCAGTCTAACCGGATACAGTTGAAAATCAATATTTTACATGGAGCGACTGCCTATCTGACCTCCACAGCCCAGTTACGATCCCCTTGGTAAGACTGGTTGTTAGACTTTCGGGCTTCTGACGACCCGTAACGACTGTCAAAGATCCACGAATGATAGCTGGGACATTCCGAGGCACGGAGGGGTCTTCATTTGTAAAGATTGTCATCCATCCATGGACCAACTGCGGCAAGCGTAGCTTAACCTTCGGTTGAAGCCGTGCGGTTGTTATTACTTAGCCACAAGCCCCTCGAGTCTATCTGAGCACATATTGACCTAATTTCTTCTACAACTGACTTAGAACAAACCCTATTAATGTGCACTAAGTCGAGAATCAGATATCAATGCCTATTCCCACGCTATTAATATGGCTGATGTAATTATAATTTATAGAAACGTGATCCAATATTTATTGACGTTGTTATTGTCACTAAGGAAAGAAAATTTAATGCAAAAATATCTTCTTGTAATACAGGGTGTTATAGAGCAATCTATGCTCGTCAGACACAAAAATAGTCACCAAAATCAAAAGATTTTATTTCACATAAACTTACATGGGCACTTATGAAACGTCAGAAGCTAGGCGCACGGTTCTAATTGGTCGTTTCCTATGGAGAAGAGCCGGCAAGAAACTCCACGGTGACTCTTTTAAAAGTAATTGGCTTTTACAATGTTTTCAAATTACTGTGTTAATAGGTATGGGAGGTGTAACCGAAATCGGTCTGAGATGTATCAAGTACAGGCTGTTACACAGCAAAACACCTACAAGATCGACGTCGTTCATCATCAGCAGCCAACAGCAGTCCACTTCCGGATATAGACCTCTCCAATCAGACGCCATTTATGTAGCTCGATCCTCGGCTCCTCTCAACCTTTGCTACCATCGATGTCGTTGAAAATATATTGATTTTGTGGCCACCCATTCAGGCTAGGTGGAGCGCCCATCTTCACAGGCCACCCTGTGAAGATGGGTGCTCCACCTAGCCTGAATTGACGTACGTCAGTAATAAATCGTTTAACATTGGTAGTGTGCGCTGACAAAATTATACGAGTATATCACTATTTAGGCTGGAAGCACGCTGGTGCACGCTGCACGATTAGGCTGGAAGCCGACGTTGGGAAAGGAATAAGCAAATGATGATGACTAAATAGACTAACTCAAATTTGATTGGATATGGTTCAACGTGCTCAAACGCCTTATTAATCGATTATCAATGCAATTTCGATCCTGAAGGCCAAATTTCCGATTACTCAAAACCACTAAGCAAAACCGCAGACAAAAGCTAGTCAAGCAACTGCACTATACTGCAATCGGTTACCTAATCCTCAAGTTTTAGACATATCACTTCTGTAAAACACGCAAAACACATTACCCTCTTTCCTTCAATGTAGGTAGTGCAAGTAAAAAGTGCACTAGTGGAGTTTTAGATCAACGAGGTTCCCATAGAGTTTCACTTTTGTTTCGACTCATTGAAGCGTTGAAAATACTATGAAGGCTCGAGTTGTCACTATTTCTGTACTTATTATAGTATCTTGGAACTAGATTTTCACTCAGTGGCAGTCGATTTATTATGTAAAAATCTCACTGTGGAAACTTGGTGTCCATACAGGGGTGACACACGTCTACGGCAGATGCAACTGTAGCCGTTGATGGTAGCAATCGCCACCATGCCGCCACTCGCCGTCGACAACATGCCGCTCGTGTATTTGAGCACCGTACTCACCCGCTACTCACTAAGGCATCACAGTTGCGTTGCAATTCTGATGCTATACAATCAATGAAAGAACAGACAGCTGTGCTGCTGGGGAGTTTGTTGCGCCACTTCTTCTTCCCCGCGAAAGCACTAGGAAGTGTTGAAGGGTGGGCGTCTTGGGGGACTGTCGTTTGTAATTTTGACATTCGAGAATTGCTGATTCTCAGCCTAATTTGAATGACTTGATTTTGATTCCAGAGACAAAGCTAGAATGTGTCATGAGCCTGTCATTTTTACATCGTCACAACTCAAAAATGTCAGTGTCAGTGCACAAGTGTGTCAAAATCTTCAAAACAGCCGAGTGAGTTACTTAAAATTCTGCGTGCTAAATAAAGGTGTGGAGCCAAAAACATCATATAACCAATAAAAACACGCTTGACCGGTTCTATTCATAGAACTGCAAGATGATTTTAGACTATAAACATGTTTTAGAGTTTCGACTTACCTACTGTTTTTGTAAGCAAACACGTTTTGGTTTGAACTAGGGATTCGTAATCTTGGGTTCATCTTTTCTGAGAATAGCTCATAACTTAGCTGTCTTGCACTTGGCAAAATAATAACAGCCGCACGAATCGATCTACGAGGTTAAGCAACGCTTGTCGAGGTCGGTCCATGGATCGGAGACCATCTATTACATATCGAGATCCCTTGCCTCGGAAAGCACGTTAAGCCGTTGGTCCCTCAGAAGGTGGGTGGATGGCGTTAGATGATTGTGGCACAAGACCGCTTGTTGGAGCAATGCTTCAGCCTAGTACAGCAGCGGACGTCTTTCGGCTGAATGATAAGCTGAGCTGCTGCCGCCTCATCCATTTAAAGTAAACGTTGTCCTAGGAGAGCGGTGGCCGCCACATAACAGCCGCAGTGACGACTGTCATGAAAATGATAGCACTGGCGTTTGTCTTTACGGTGTCAAAAAACGCTAAGAAAACACACCAAGTTACTTTCACTAACGTTACAGTGACGTCATTTGACAGTGAAGTGCGGCAGCCACCATTCTTCTAAGAAACCGGAGCTTTAACAACATCCCGATATCAGCAATTCCTACCATCAATCATAAATAACCAAACAAAAACCCGCGATGACTCACGTCTATAAAATACTTATAGAGGTATGAGGACAGGGTGTAAAGTTCACTCATCCTCCATAGAAAAGGGAGGATCCTCCGACCAGACGGGTGTTGTGTCTGGCGGGCAATTGCCCAACGATTGATGTTGGCAAATTGTATCTATGCTAATTGCGCGGTAAACTCTGCTTGCGAGATGCAGGATTTGCGTGACGTCAGTATGACGCGTTGTTCGCATGTGGCGTTGTAGATACCGCTACATACTAAACGGTTAAATTTCTTAGCACGGTTACGTGTCCTTACATAATTCTTAACTAAGTTACGTTTAAACTTTATTTTATACGTAATATGTCGTTAGAATAGATCGAGTTTCCGTTGTTAGAATGGGAATGAAGGAAAGAAGAAAAAACCGGCCAAGTGCGAGTCGGACTTGCGCACGAAGGCTTCCGTACAAAAAAAAAAAAAATCACGTATCTATAAAAATCACGTCTGTTGTATCGGGGCCCCCCTTAAATATTTATTTTATTTAGTTTTTAGTTTTGTTATTATAGCGGCAACAGAAATACATAATTTGTGAAAATTTCAGCTGTGTAGCTATCGCGGTTCTTGAGATACAGCCTGGTGACAGACAGACGGACGGACAGACAGACAGCGAAGTTTTAGTAATAGGGTCCCGTTTTTACCCTTTGGCTACGGAACCCTAAAAATACATTGGATTGGACACATAGGTAATTTTTGGATGGGAGAAGCATAGGATCGTGGCTAAGTACAGCCTGATTCAAACTTTATGTCGCGGTCGGCTCGGAACATGAGGCGAGTCGCTGCGCAGTAACAAATTCACGTGTCAGCGGGGGTGTGGGGTGAGGAACTGCGCAGCGAGAAGCACGGCTCGATCGATAAGGTAAGCTATGCTTGCCGCGGTTGGTCCGTGGATCGTTGACCATCTTTACATACCGAGACCTCTCCGTGCCTCGGAAAGCACGTTAAGCCGTTGGTCTTGGCTGTCATTCGTGGATCTTTGACATTCGTTACGGGACATCAGAAGCCCGAAAGTCTGACAACCAGTCTTACCAAGGATTATCGCTGGATTGTGGAGGTCAGACAGGGAGTCGCTCCATGTATTCAGCTGTATCCGGTTAGACTGGAAGCCGATCCCAACATGTACGCAAAAGGTTAGACATTGATTTTGAACTCCAGACAGACTATCACCCAGACTTATGACCCTATTTGAAAACACGTATCAAGAAGCTGTAATTACTTTATCAATTCTGAACCCATCTTTCTGCGCATTGAAGGCGTTCCCAAAAGGAGAAAGGTTATCACGTAGCTCTTCATCTCGAACAGAAAAATTGGGTTATCTAATTCTTGAAAGTAATAAGAATTAATTAATCTAATTAGTTGGTATTCTTTTCGTGGCATACGGGAATTTGATGCGCCATTTCTTTATCAGATACAAAGGTCACTGAAATGCGTTTTAATAATATCGTGATAATATCGAGTAAAACATTTTAAAAGAGTAACGGAGGAGTTTCTTGCCCATTCTTCTCCATACGAAAATTAGGTACCTTTTGGAAGGGGCGACTAGAATCAATTTTATTTTAATTTTATTTTTGACGTTCAAAAGTGCCTTTTATGTGCCTATTTGAAATAAATGATTTGACTTTGACTTTATCACATCATACTACGAGTACATATATTTCACGATGGGGTCGGCAGAGAACTATGTTTCACGGTTAGGCGAGCCTATTGCCACAAACCAGCCCACTCAATCTACTCAGTCGGACAAAGAAGATACGCGCCCGTTCGAAAGTAGTTGATCCGTCAAAACAAGTTACTGTTAGCCTGCATCGTCCTACTGCTGGGCAAAGGCCTCTCCTGATGACTTCCAGCTCTTTTGATCCAGGGCTTAAGTGGAACATTGGTCGTTTGTTTTGTCCAGCTCGTCCCGCCATCTTCAACGGGGTCTGCCGCGACGCCTTCTAGCTGTGTCAGGGCTCTACGTGATAGTGACAATTTTTCGAACGGCTAAAAGCACATCGCCACTAGGGACAACTGTCATATCGTGTTGTCATTCACTCTTAGTTTGGGTTCCGGACTAATATTATGCCCGAATGTATCTTCGACCAAAACTACGGATTTCTTGCTTAGGGAGTAGACTCCGAGATTCCGGGCTACTTCTGAGAAATTCCTGATGAAAAAATTCAATAACAGTTGCTGACCAGGAAATGGAACCGGGACCGTTCAGCAGTCATTTGATACATCACCTAGAGGGTAAGCGTGGTGGTCAACGCCGAATTCTATGGGAAAATGATTTTGTCCTGCATCTCGCACAGTTACAGACAGATAGATATTATAAGTATTCCACATCCATTTTGATACAAACCTCATTTAACGTTACCAAACCCTATTTAGATTTAACTATCTTCAAATTGCGACTAACCGCGAAAATACAGTATGAAGCACATTGCAATCGCATGCATCGAAATCACAACCCAATTTCGCACACACTGAGAAGTCAACCTTTACTAATGAGAATAGAATTGAAAATCTAGTGTGTTGTGAACTAGTAATGAATTTCGTAAAAGGTAAAATTGGGACGCTACGTCTAAATTTTCATGTATTTCTCTTTGTTGGATAACAAGCGTGATTCTGTTCACATGAGAACATTTTTTCGTAGAAAAAGTCATTAGATCTAACTATTGTCGAACCGGCAAAGAGGATGAATAAAAAAAAGAAACTTTTTAGAGAAAGAGACACACTAAAGAACAGACATACATCTTTTCTTTGGATTGGGTGAAACATGAAGAATGACCCGTAATTAAAAACGTTCAAAATCTAGTCGCGATCTCATCTCAGCGACAATCAATGTCAAAAATTTATGAAAATTAGAGGTATTTTTGACAGATTGACACAGAGATCAGGGGGCAATTCTCGTAATTTTAAGAACGTTCACAGTCTGATCTCAGTCTCAATCTGTCAAAAATACCTCTAATTCTCCTACATTTTGACAAGTTTTTGACAGTTGTTTGTCGCCGAGATGCGACTGCGATATGCGACTAGATTTTGAACGTTCTAAATTACGAGAATTGGCCATCAGACTGTGAACGTTACTTAAATTTTAATTACGAGAATTCCTCCTCTGATAGGATGTCGCTCCAGGTAAAATAAAGGTATTCAGCTGCATACGGTTAGACTGGAAGCCGACCCCAACAAAGTTGGGAAAAGGCTTGGCAGATCGATTCTGGTTTTTGGGTGAAAGATGAAAGTTTTTTATCTAAAGTGTAATCTTAACAATCAAGCAAGATGGCGGACAAACAAACGTACAACAATCAGCTGAGCGCACTGCGCAATAGTGATGTACACCTCATTACCGATATCATAATATGAATATTTAATCGACGACACGTGTTGAATGCCAAACATCATAAATAAATAATTATGTGTGTATCAATGTCTTTACCTGTGATATTATAGCCTTTGTTGTACATACCATAGATTAATTATGATGATTTTAAACTGTAATCATGTGTTGTGGTCGTGCTACTGAAGAATGGAACGTAGTCGATAAATGTTACCGTAATGGTGACGGTTTTTCCCATACTTGATTTATACGTAGTTGAGATACATAACGATTGTTTACCTACTTTGAAACTTGAAGAGAGTATTATCCAAAAAAAACGAAAGAAATCTAAGTCCAGAAGCCCGAAAGTCTTGAGTGATTTTAGAATAATTATTCTAACTTATAGAATAGAATACTCTGTATTATGTACACCATGCGAATTACATTATGTAAATATTGAAATTGTACATAGGGTGACACTATTGAAAGTAGCATTGCATGTCTAGAACCAAAAAAATCGAAGACGCGTGACCCGCGTGTTGGATTGCGCCCCACTCCCTCTCACCGAGGGAGGCCTGTGTCCCAGCAGTGGGAATGGTATAGGCTGATTATGCTTATGCTAAAGGGAGAAGGAGAGGCTTATGACATCTTGCTCGCAAAAAAACCTTATTAAGGTTCATTATTGAGTAAAACGTTCAGAATCCAACCTTTGCACTATTGACGGGAATTTCTCGGTAGCCGGAGTCTTAATACATAAGCAGCCCATAATGTTCCCACTGCTGGGACACAGGCCTCCTCTATATGAGGGGAGTGTGTATAATTCGACGGCACGGTTGGCGCAGTGGTTAAGTGATTGACTGCTGCGCTGCGTGTCGCGGGTTCGATTTCCGCACGGAACACATATTTGTATGACCTACTCGTACAAGTAGTTGTTCCGGGTCTGACTGTTTGTGTATGTGAGTTTAAATGTTTGTAAACGCACCCACGATACAGGAGAAATTCCTAGTGTGGGGCAACGTTTTTTTAAATAAAAAAAAAATAAAAATTCACCACGCGGGCCCAGTATGGTAGATGTCACATGTCTTCGGTTTTTTCTTCTAGGACATGATACCGGTTTCCAAACGATGTTTTCCTTCACCGTTTTGAGAGCAGTGGTGATGAAATTAAATACACAAAGTAATGTGCCTGCCTGAATTCGAACTTACAACCTACAACTCGTTAGTCGGAGCGAATACTACTGGGTCACCACTGCTCTTATTTAGAGCCATAATGGCTTGCCCCCTATTCAATTTATCAATAAGGCTGCTTGTCAGAGATGTGCTATGCAGCTATGCTGCGAAGATGTGAAAGCTAAGCTACGAAACTGTGCAACCGTTTCCACTAATGCTAAGCTGTGTAGCGGAGCGAGTAGATGTGCTATGAATATGCGCCGCCGCGAGGTAGCTGTGCGAGGAAGATGCACAACTCGAGCATGCAATGCATCTTTAGTAGGGAAAGCACAGGGACTACTCTACTCTGCACATAGCTACACCACTCGCGCATCCATAGTTCCCATCCATAGCACGCATCCTTCCGTATAAAAACATAGCTTAGTTGAATTCCTTTCCACCAGTGCTAGGCTATGTGGATCAGTGAATATGATTGCTGGATAACAAACGCATCCATAGCAACGTAGCATAGCACATCTCTGGTGGAAAAGCAGCCTAAGCCCTCTATCCTGAACTTCCGTCTGTTTTGAAGTGTTTGTTTTCCTCATTTAGAGGATATCTCAAGTTCAGTGTGCTTTTAGGCAAAGGCCTCCTCTAACATTTTCCGTTGTGTTCTATCTCTGGCAACCCTTCTTCAGTAAGGGCCCGCTGTAAGCTTCAACGCATCTTCCCATCTCTTAAGTTGTCTTCCCCGCTTCCTTTTTCCATCTCTGGGATACCAGTCTGTCACAATTTTACTCCACTTTTCCTGAGTACTCCTTAACAGGTGGCCTGTCCATCTCCAATTTAGTTGGTCTATCTTCGTAAGTACATCCATAACTCTTGTTTTGGCTCTTATAAAGGTGTTTCGTTTCCTGTCTTGTTTCTTGATGCCTATCATGCTTCTCTCCATCGCTCTTTGACAGCATTGCAGCTTATACGTGCATGCTGCACTGGTTAACGTCATCACGTCAACGCCGGCTGCCGCTGAAAACCAGCGCTTGGGCTCTGTCTCGTAAAGGGTCTTAGCATTATGCTGAGCGATGGCCGTTTTGCGTGAATGTGACGCATGTTTACCCCCAACTTGTTTTTTTTTTGTGTGTTTATGTCCTTTTTTCATGCGTCATGTTTGCCGCAAATAAATTCATGTTCTTTCTTTCTTTCTTCTTTCTTTCTTATCTCGCTTGCCCCCTATTAGATGGGAATTAAACTGAACTAGCGAAATGTGAGTGTACTCTTGAACCTATCCCTTCAGGAAAACATGAGTGATGTTACGTTATATTTAACCTAACCTATCCACCACCCTATGTGCTACAAATATACCTTCCAATTGAATTCAGTGTCCTTGGCTCCTTTCACTTTAGCATTGTGTTTCGGCTTCATTTCGACATCGACGACGTGCTATTGAATTCAAAAAGTAAAATAAATGGCTGGCACCTTTGTAGATGCTGAATATCTGGAACAACATGAAAGCTGCAGTAGTGCTATCCTGTAAAAATCTCACCGTGAACTCTTGGGTTAAGTGAGCCTGATGAGAGCTGTCAATAGTGTTAATCCCTAGCGATCATCAGGTGGAATGACAGCTCACTTAAATCACGTAAGATATTACGGTGAGATTTTTACAGAATAGACCGGCTGGACGTAATGAACATAAGTCTGAAATTGCCAATCCTCCTTGAGCAAGCGTGGTGATCAATGCTCATGGCTTTTCTGTATGAGAACTGGGGGTCTGCTCCAAAGTAGTATCGGCCGAATGTTAGGCCGTTTCCTGCTACAAAGTTACTATTTGGTTCGGTCGGTTCCGATCCTACACTCTTTCGAATATTGACTATGGTCCCGACCCAACTGAGCCGATCAACTTTTTTTCGCATTTTTCAATAATATTCGGTTCGGCCATGTGTCGTTCCGATCCGAACATTCGCACTTTGCACTTCGGAGTTGGCCCCCAGGCCTTTGCCCTGCAGTGGAACAATAATAGGGTGTTTTTACATGAAACAAATGCTATCCATTAACGTTGGTTTCTAGTATTAATGTGTTGGCTATAAGATTACGGGAAAGCCTTAAAATCGATGGAAGAATTATCAAAACGATATCACAACATCCTCCACATCACTGACAATCCTTTCATCGTTTTTAGGTTCTTGATGGATGACTGTCTTCACATATCGAGACCCCTCCGTGCCTCGGGAAGCACGTCCGTTGGTCCTGGCTGTCTTTCGTGGATCTTTGACAGTCGTTACAGGTCGTCAGAAGCGGAAAGAAATCTGACTTGTTACGCAATTGGGGTACCGGTGGTAGTCATCAAGGAGATATTTATTAATAATATCTAAATAACTCATTCGTCCTGACTCAAACCAAAACAAAAAGGAGGTTGCGTAAATGTGTTTTTTCGTCACACGAATGAGAACCATTGTCTGTGGAACATTCACAGAGTAGCCAAGTCGTGGGAATACTATTTATAATCTGTGCATTTTAATTGGTACCAACACCATTGTTTGCTAGGAGAGAATTTTTGTATTTTCGTTTGTTTTTTTTTTCCTTTGACTGCAGTTTTTGACGTGGTTATTATTCATAATGGAATTAAAAACTTAAGTTATTATAATTTGGCTGGTCTAAAATGTATACCATTTTTGCCATTATGCCAATTTATTTGGTCTCATATGTATATGATATAGTTAGAAAGGGGGTGACTATTGAGTTGACGACTAATAGAGTAGTATGGAAGAAAAAGACATGTTGTGACGACCACAAATATATTGCGATGTGTGCAGGAGAATGATGATTTGTTATCATCTCTATCAGCTGCCATCTCAGTATTCAGTCCCCTTTCTAGCCATAAGTATCATCTTTCACACAATCCATCACCATCATCTCCATCTCAGCTTTTAAGGTCCGTTCCCTCTCACAGAGAGGAGGCCTGAACGTTCATCGGCCAAGCCTATTCCCAACTATGTTGGGATCGGCTTCTAGATATCCGATTTAGCTGACCTGTCATTCAATCAACTCAGCCTATCGCAGTCCAATGCTGGAAATAGGCCTCTCCCAGTCTGCGCCACAACACCCTGTCCCCCGCCTTCCGCATCCCGTCTGTCCCAGCCACCTTCTTTAGGTCGTCCGTCCATCTAGCTGGGGGGCGTCCCACACTACGCTTGCCGATACGCGGTCTCCACTGACCGGACGAGCGGATCTGTCATTATACCAAAATAACAAGACATATCGTCGGAACTGACATTTTGCAATCCGTAGCTAATCCTCGAGCATCTTAGCTCTGCCACCTACGAGATCGATGTTTTCCAAGGCATTGATGCGACGTCCATCTTGTGGGTATAATACTACGCAAGGTTGATATCGGTTGGTTCTTAGGTAAGGTTTATATCGGTCGGTTCTGCCAGATTCCTAGCGAGTAGTATCATGTAGTAGAATTGTATCAATGGGCCAAAGTGAGTATCATACAGTTCATTGTTATATTATCGCTGGGAATCATTTATTTTAGTCCCATCGTGCGTCACTACCGACCTGTGACTTACGAGTTACGACGAGTTATACCTAACGGAACTTTACGGGTATTTTTAACGATGGTTAGTTAGAAAATAACTAATCATATAGTACCCAGATTATTATCAGTGAAGAAAGTTTTATGAATGTGGAAGGCTATAAGTGTAGGGGACGACTTTCACGTTAAAACGGCTCAACGGATTTGGATGAAATTTGGCACATGGGGAGACCATGACCTGGATTAGGACATAGGATACTTTTACCCCGATATCCTCACGGGATCGAGACTTATGCGGGTAAAACAGCGGGGAGTAGCTAATTTATCATAATTATCATTGATTTTTATTGATAACTTCTAAACCTTACAAGCTACGAACAAGGATGGTAACTCCAACTATTAGTTAAATAAAGGTACCGGTCACAAGTCATGTGAACACTCCGAAGCAATTTGTTCCCCTCTGGAACGATGATCCTATTAGGGTCATCTACGGGTCACTTGTCCAAATATTATAGGGACAATTTGCTGGTTGTTACGTTGTTCAGTTCCGTTCGAGGCAGTACCGGGTGCGAAGGTCGAAGGTCCTTTCATTTATAAACTTAGTTATTTTTAGAATGGTGAGTAGTAGAAGGTTGTGCCAGCCCGCACTGGTCCTGGCTCCTGCTTTGTGGTTTATGTAACGGCACGATCCCTCTCCCAAAGAGGCTGAGTCGTGACTGTGTCCCAGCATTGGGTACGTTCATCTACCTAGCCTTTTGCAAACTACGTTGGGGTCGGCTTCCTGTCTAACTGCATGCAACTGAATATATATACCAGTATTATACATGGAGCGACTGCCTGTCTGACCTCCACTTACAAACCAGTTAATGGGTAACAAGATTCCTCTTGGTAAGACTGGTTGTTAGGCTTATGACTATCCGTAACGACTGTCAAAGATCTAGGAGTGACTGCCGAGGCCTGGAGCAGCGTGACTATTCTGATGCGGGCTGATTAAGTTTCTAGTTAGATCCCTGGATTTGTTACTCAGGATTATTAAAGTGTTATTGGATGTTTTTATTAGCAATTCCTCAGCCCAGAGTCAACTCATAGCCAAATTCTGGACCGACTTTATTTAGATTGATAACATGCATTTAGCTCTTCAAAAAAAAAAAAAAAAACAATTTAGGACGAGATCACAAAACCACAATAACAATATTAATTGAAATTACTGAATAAAATTAATAGACGTATATCTCAGCCATGACAGAAAGTTGACAACTCAGAAGCGCCACTTGTGGCGTATTTCTGAAATAAGTATGTGGTAGGTGTGAACCTTACACGCTAATAAAAAGCCCGGAGTTTAGATTTGTCCCAGGGTATCAGCCCCGACTTACTTAAGAGTTTGTAGGTCGAGCCGGGGCTTTACTTTGTGTAAATCATTTCATCACCACTGCTCTCAAAACGGTGAAGAAACCGGCATGTCCTAGAACCACAAATTCGAAGACATGTGATGTGACCAACACGCACTGGGCCCGCGTGTGCGTGGGTGTGTTACAGCCCACTCCTTCTAGAAGAGGGGAGGCCTGTGTCCCAGCAGTGGGAACATTATAGGCTGATTATGCTAATCGGAGTAGTCACGCCCCCTATTACGTAGGACAGACCCAAACTGTCAATCATTTACTGGTCATGCTATAGAAACCATGTTGTTTTTGTTGTGGTACGTATATCACAGCCATTTGAACATTCGGCCTTGGTACGCCCATTCTTGTCCATTGTCAAATGCTACTAATACTTTGTTATTTAGTTTTTTGCAGCAAACATCATTGTAAGGACAGAATTAAGTTAAGTACTTTGGATATCTGTTGCTTTATAGTTAGTTTTTAATGTTTTAAATTAGCGAAAATCCCATGTTCTTCGATAAGAACTGACTTCTTTTTGATTTATTACAGCAAGAAATTTCTTGTTTTAACATAAAATGTATATTTTGACACTTGGCAATACTGTAGCTTTCCATTAGTGAAAGAATTTTCGGGGTAATCTTCGGATTAGTAGTTCCGAAGATAAACCCCAACATACAAATGCACAAATTTTACCTCTTATTATATTAAATAAATTAATATCTATGAATTTTTGCTAAATAAATACTAAAAATATTGATTTAATGTTTTGCAAACATATCTCCCAGGTCAGTGCCTTGCTACATCCAAACTAGAACCTTATAATTTAAAAATGGAAACCTTAGAACAAGTCCCAATTTAAAAAAAAAAGAACCAAAAGCAATACTTATTTTATTTTTCTCAAACGACCGGCCGGCATTGGCATATGCGTATAATGCATTGTAAGGCATAGTACACACAATGTGTGTCTAGGTCACCGCTCAGTATTCGCTAATAGAAGACGTAAGGTGCTAACGTGAAATATAAATATTAAGGCCAGTTGTACATGCATGATTTTAATGGCATTACCGTTTATTGGTGTGAATTGGTTGAATGTTATATTGACATGTTGATAGTCGTTTTATGGCTTTGGATTCAAAGATGGCGGCGAGATGAGT
Organism: Apamea epomidion; assembly: GCA_947507525.1. Lineage (NCBI taxonomy): Eukaryota > Metazoa > Arthropoda > Insecta > Lepidoptera > Noctuidae > Apamea > Apamea epomidion. The sequence goes on along the minus strand of OX382252.1, from coordinate 7,587,391 downwards.
TATGTATAGAAAACATAGAAAAATTAGAAAATGGATTTACATTGAAAAGACTGAAAGATCTTGAAATCTTATAGTACTTACAGTTTGACAGCCTGTAATTGTACTGAAATGTTATAGAATAGAAAACTTTTATTTAAGACAGGAGTCCATAGGGTTAGTAACAATTTTACGTAATGCACTGCAGCAACAAAAGAAATGAAATAAAATTGTTTATTCTGTAAATAGAATATCGGAATCACTTTGAGCAGATTATAAAAAAAAATAAGCTAGATGAGGTCGGCGTTTTCTATTTGACTACTCTGAGAAGTAAGGCTGAAACAAACTCAGAGTACTATTTGACATAATGTCACGCATTTAATCAAACAAAAGAGCATGCCTAATGTTTGTCTATATTAAAAAATCGCTCCTATGCAGGTTTAATAGCACTCTATTACGATAGCAAATGTTCTCTACGTGGCCTGAGCATGTCTTTTAACTGGTAACAATATGAGAAAAGAATAAGCAAAGTATTTTTACCCGAAAACAGCTTTGTATAATACCAACTTACAAAGGAATTTGACTCATAATGTTACCCATTATGTATGGACTTAATGACTATTTGCCATAACAACGTCCCTGAACTTCATTTGTAGGATTTTTCCGTTGCTTAACGACCAGTCATATTAATTTTAAGTCACTTACAAGTCATAAGCTTCGGTCAATGACTGGCAGGCAAAGGTTCGCGTGATTCTAAACGGTTGAACTATAGGCAACTGGCAACACACATTTCTAATTGAAAGGTAAAGCTATTCAAATTTTATTTATGTTTCAAATTGACGTTATTTCAAGTTAAACAAGTATCAACTTTATTTTAATGCTAATTAAGTTGATTTCAGAATGACTAGCAACTATTGAAAAAGTTATAAAAATGTCTGAAGTTGTAGCGTTAATTGAACTTTATTGTGTAGGAATTAAAGTTATTTTTCCATAAACTCATATTTGTTTACATTTTTGGCGAATATGTCGTGAATACAGATTAGAATTTTAGAAACAAGATTCGTAAGTCAGCAATTTTGTTGTTAAAAGTAAGATTTCTCTATGGATTGAAATAAAGGAAAGGTTTTTGTCGCAGTAAAAACGGGGCACACTTTATCTCACTCAGATCTACCTATATAGAAGAAAACGACGTACTGTGCCGATCTCAAATAATTTTCCCTAAAAGCATCAGGACGATTATCATAATACTTAGTGAAAACGAGCTGGGCAGAGCCATCGGTCTTCAATTTATATTCCCACGGGATCGAAAATTATGCGGGTGAAACCGCGGGGCGCAGCTAGTAATATAATAAATAGGTACCTACATAATAAAATGTTAACTGTTACGAAAACCTTTGACATTGCTGTAGTAGACTAGGATACATTAATTTGAATGAATTAAAGGTCATTCGAGTAGGGTAAACCAAGAGGCTCCGCAGTTTGTTCTTACACTTAATACCAGCACCCTTATTGGTAATCCATTGCTTCATATTTTGGAAAAATTTGTCTGCTCAACAACGGTAATAACGCAATGAATGTTGTTGAACTGCCAAAATTAAAGCAGCAGGGTAATTGACAGCTGTTTAATAAATAAAGCTAGGAACAAAGAAGATGAATACATTGATAAGATCGATATACGCAATTATCATCTCAGTCTCAAAATTAGAAAACAGCCTTATACCTCAACAGTAATTAACTCCGCACGACACAACTAAGTTAATTAGTCGCGACTTTGACAGCCGCATGTGTGTGCTAAGGCTAAACGCAATAACAATGAGAAAAAAAGCAACAATGCAAAAACTGCGTTCAGGGAAGTTTAAATTTAGAATACTTAGATTTTTTTTGTTGATGCCTGTATTTTTTTTTGTCTGTGCTGTGTGCAATTAAAGTCTTTAATTAGTAAATTCCTATGCAATTTACAGACATGAATTTTAATGGATATCTTTGTACTTGTTGTGGGATCCCACGATTTGTATTAGAGTACAATATGGCCGAAGAATCGTGGCCGGTATGAACATAAGCTCTCTGAACTTTCGCGCATGTTCACTCACTTACACTTCCCTCATGTCATCTTTTAGTTCCTAAAAAATGTTATTACGCAGTCTTCTGTGCAGAATTCGGACCGGCTGTGATGACCATTGGCCATATTGTAGGTGATCTATATCCAAGCTTGCTTCTTTTTTTTTCTGTATTTAAAAGGCCATTATACACAGGTAACTTAGTTCTGGGTTCAAAAATTTTTGTAACCTAGCTTATGCCAACAAAGAATTTTAAATTCACTTAGTTTAGGCCAGCAGTAAGATGGGACATGGGACCATAACAGGCCATTTTTTGTAGTCGAGATTTCGAGATGTTGCTGGCCGAATGAATTCCAGTTTTACTCTTTTGTGGCGAAAAGATTCCGATTTAGGTAATAATTTGGTTTTCATAACTATTTGACACCTTTCTTTTTAAATCCCACAGTTTGAGCAATTTAAATAAGTTGGTCGTTTTTATACTAGTTAGGTATAAAAAACGGCTACAGTCTGGCGTGTTTTCAAGATAAATTCTCATCAACACCCATTGTTTAGAATTTGATTTCACTTAGCTACCGACAAAATAAGTTCTGGTTTTTCACAAAATTAATCAAATCGTATATTGTGGAGATTTTATGATTATGCAACTAATTGTTTTATATAAGCAATTTAGTTTTATTGCAATTTGCAACAAATTGCTTAGGAATATCCTAGTATGTCTGTAATAAAAAGAAGGTACCTATTTTAATTAATAAATTAACGTCAAATGGACGCCAAATACGAACTGTTTAACTCTTTTCATTTGAATGATAATTATTTTCCTTTAACTTTTTAAAGAAACAAAAAGCGCCGTTGTGACCTCACCCCTATATGAGTACCTACATAGAATGTCAACGTCTTTTCGAACAAAAATATCCATAAACAAAATTATGAAAAATATCTTCACTGGGGAGGCTTTTGCCTAGCAATGGGACAGTGTCGGTTAACCAAAAAAGAGAAAAAAAAAAACTCCAAGACATTATTTATGATTTTTTGTAAAACTTTAACAAACTATCAAAAGTCGGGCTTCGTTTCAAATTAAAAGTTTCATAAAAAGTATTTTTAACCGTCAATAGAAATATAATAATTATGCTTGGTCCATCATCATCTGCCTAGCCTTTTCCCAACTAAGTTGGGGTCGGCTTCCAGTCTAACCGGATGCAGCTGAATACCAGTATTTTACGTGGAGCGACTGCCTATATGACCTCCATAACCCAGTTACTGGGTAATCAAAATCAAAAGTCATTTAAATTCAATTCATTAAGACGATACCCCTTGGTATGCTAGGTTATCTATTACAATTTAATTACTAAAACACTAGATTATATCCAGGAACGCAGCAAAAAGGTCACAAAACAAGATGGCGGGCGGAATGGCGCGAAAATGGCAATCGTTTGAGGTTAAAAGTGAAAGAGATCACGCCCTCTATTGTTACCATGAGAATTTGTCAGACATTCTTGTTATTGTGAGTGTAAGATAAAAAGGTTATTAGCTGAAGCAGGTTGTAGAGCAGACACAGAAGAGAACACACGATCAATCTCAATCATTTTGAAGGATATTGCTAATCCATTGCTTCATATGTTCGAAAAATGTGTCTGCTCAACAACGTAAATAACGCAATGGATGTTGTTGACCACCTGGTAAGTGGGCGAGTCTTTCTTTTGACTCTTAGTTGTGTAACCCATTTGACAAGAAGGAGGGTGTAAAAATGATTTACAGTTTTCTAAAGAGAAATGGACTCGTCTCGTATTACTTTTAATGAAAGTAACGAAACACTTTAAACTTAACGTATTAATATGTCCAGTATCCAATATCTACACGGCTGAATAAGCAAAAATATCTAGTTTTCACTTACATTTAACTTTAAACCTTAAATATTTCAGTCAGAGTTGCAATTTCACTAAGCTTTTTGGCCAAGCGATTAATTTCTGATTAGTGGAATTTTAACAGTATAGACTAGGAGATAGGGTCTAATATTGATAATGTATGGAGTGTAGATTCAGTACCTCAAACGATTTTTGCCAGTAATCGCTTTAGTGTTGGATTACTTTTAAGCTATTGGTTTTAGTTCATTGTTGCAGAAATGGGGGTAGACTAGACATACAATTTAAGTACATATTTGCCTACATATCTAACCTACAATGTGTACTTACTCGACTCACGAATACCGAGTCAAAGTCATCATAATTAGCCTGTAGTGTTCCCACTGCTGGGACACCTCTTCCTCTTTATGGGAGAGAGTGGGCCGTAACCGTAATCCACTACAAGGGCACAGTGCGGGTTGGTAGATGTCACGCAAGACACGTCTAAAACAAATATTTACCTAAATATGTGACTACATCAAATTAGCTGTAATTTCGGCCTTAGATGGGAATATGTATGAGAAAAAAGCAGGAGTTACGTTGGTTGTGTACATAGTACGTATACATATAACTATCATATATTGGAAAACATGACGTTTTATGAGTTATGATTATGACGCAGTGTTATTTTCAGGACAACTTCCAGGATTTCCGTTGACGAAACCATGATAAGAAGAATTAGGAAGTATTGTGGTTTTAGCTGTTACTGTGAATCATATCCGATCACTCAGTGAATCGGGCTGACCTACGAGAGAAACGTATCGTTTCATCATTTCAGCCGAAAGACGTCCACAGCTGGACATACTAGACCTCCCCCAAGCATCACCACTTTGACCGGTTCTGTGCTACAGAAACGTATATTGTAGCGTTAATCTGGGGCTCTGCCATAATCATTTACAACTTAAGTTACGTACAGACGTCAAGGTGACAGGTGGCAGTTAGTGTGTCCAGACACTTCACTTTTCATCAGAAAGCCAATTCCTGTAATTAAAAACGTTCAAAATCTCGTCGCAATCTCATCTCAGCGACAATCAATATCAAAAACTTGTCGTAAATATAGGAAAATGAGAGGTAGTTTTGAATAGATTAAGACTGAGATTAGCATGCGAAGGTTCCTAAAAATATGGGAATTGAACTTCAGATAAGTTGAGTAAAGCCTTTCAAGAATATAGTACCTACCTAACGTTAATGTGAGTGAAAATTCAAATTTTCAGATTCTATGTACCTGCAACCCATGTGAAACAAGTGAATTGAATAGTCAAAGAGATATACTTCAAAAATAGATTGGAATCTAAATAAAGACTCATTTCAAAACAAGTACCTACTTCCATCCATAATTTGTTTTTGTCATGGCTTTTTGCTGATATCATTATAAATTATTGTGTCTGAAACTACGTGGTGAATAATTTCAGTTATCAACTGTGTAGTTACTTGGTGTTTCCCGGTCAAGTGCGTTCAAAGATGATAGCAATCTGTACCTATTCATGGATATTTTTTGCAGCTTAAACTTTGAATTTGTTATTTTTAGAACTGAAAAATAACTAAAATATGGACAACTAGCAGCGCCCACGGTTTCACCCGCATAAGTGTCGATCCTGTGGGAATATCGGGATCAAAAGTATCATAATTATGTGTTATTCTGATGTATAAGCTATATTACTGTAGTGTCATGAAAATCCGTTCAGTAGTTTTTGCGTGAAAGAGTAACAAACATCCATCCATCCATCCTCACAAACTTTTAGTAGGATAATAAAAAGATCAGACTCAAACCAGACCAGACCACAACAATTATGTCTTTTTCTTTAAAAAACATCCTATGTGTTAGAGACTATAAACTAGAGTTTTTGCCCTGTTCCTATTTTGTGGTAACTAGCTAGACGAAAATTTAGTTAGTAGCTACTGTAGCTTGTAGAAAATTTACATGTGGATTTCGTGCGGTCAGCGATCGTCATAGTCTGCTTCGTTGGTCTTATGAATGCGCTACTGCTTAGCACGAGGTCCTGGGTTCGATTACCAGGTTGGGCAAAGTGTTATTCGTTTTTTCCAACTGCGATTTCTCAGTAGCAGCTCGGAAAAGATTTCAAATTCAGTCAGTTGATAGCATTAGGCTGGCCCTCGATTACATGGGACTTAAACATAACTGGTGAAATGTGGATATACTAAAGGTACAATTCTGCCAAACTCTTCGCGGAATACAGGTCTGATATTGTTATGTTAAAAACCCAAGAAATGCGGAAAACAATGTGCTATTTGATTATAAGTAGGCAGTAAGATTTTTTATACTCAATTTGGCGAGATTTCGATAAGTAATTACTTAGGTCAGTAGGTAATTACGTTCCGTCATTGTCTTGCTGGATATTGTTCTGTGTCAGCCGCAATGTGACTTTAATTGCAGTTACGGTAAAGGAAAAATTGTATGAAAACTTAAGCCTTAACGGCCTGAAATCATTACCATGAAGTTGAGCAAATGATGTGAAGGCTGTGACAATTATATTGACAAACATCGGTCGCGTCATGTTGGGAACTGTTGGGACTCAAGTAAAGTGAAGTGAAAATTTTGTCGCACGTTTGTCAGTTTAGAATTACTTTAGAAAATAACAGCTGATCTCCCCTTTTGCAACATGAAAAAATCCTTAAAGTCCAGCGGGTTAATCGCGAAACACAATAACAGTAGCAATGGCTTTCATTTTGATGGTTCAACAACATTCATTGCGTCATTCACACTGTTGAGCAGACAAGTTTGTCGAACATATGAAGCAATGGATTAGCAAAACCTTCAAAATGATTGTGATTAAAAGTGTGTTACGCAATTAGGGTGCAGGTTACATACCAAACAAAATTTTTGTTTCCAGCCGATCACCAGATTAGAAGAGATATGGACAAAAAAGCAAACTCACAAACTATTTAATTAAAATCGACGTTGTTTTTGATGATGTTGTTATTTGCGTCACTTTATTTTTATTTTTTTATTATTCGTTAGTGTCCCACTGCTGGGCAAAGGCCTCCTTACTCTCCTTCCACCTCTCTCCGTCCAATTGCGTCACTATATTTTACAAATACATACATAGTAGGTGTAAATAATGTAAGTGGACACATATTTACCCACATCTTGTTAAAACTGAAAGCCGTCTCCAAAGTCTAAAATGATGCTTATCATACAATTTCTTAAAACAAGTCATATATTCGCAACGCGGCTAGCATAAACATGCCGGGGCCACGCAAATGACACGGAGCCAGAATAGAAATTGTATTTAACGTAATGCTCGACCAACTTTCTTTCTAGGGACATACGAACTGACAACTGGGTCGATGATGTGTTTAAATATATACGTAACTCCTCGACTATGTTGTGTTGTGACGTAAGCAATTAGGTATTTGAAAAATGAACTAAGGAAGTGTGGAACATTTTGTAATTACTGGTATTAAGGCTGGATTTTTGGGGTTGGCTTCCAGTCTAAACGCATACATCATTGAGATTGGAAACCAATCCCAAAAGTTGCAAAAAAGGCTTGGCAGAAGATGACCTTTATAAAAATGTGTATCGAGCCACCGAAAGTACGTTGAGGGGCTTGTGGCTAAGTAATAACAGCCGTACGGGTCGATCGATCAGGTTAAGCTACGCTTGCCGCGGTTGGTCCGTGGATGGGTGACCATCTTTATACAGGGTGGCAGGGACATCGACGCTCAACCTGTTACCATGGATTCAGTACATGATTCTGAACCCCCATGAGTTGAAATTTTTCGTCGGTTATTAAAAACAAAAAAATTAGCTGTTCCATACATTTTGCCCGCGTAGGTATTGCACTTTTCTATGAAACAGCTGATTATTATTTTGATAACCGATGAAAAATTTCTACACTAGGGTGTGTATAATCATGTACTACTGTACTAAATTCATGGTTACAGTTTGTGCTTTGATATCCCGGTCATCATGTATACCAAGACCCCTCCGTGCCTCGGAAAGCACGTTATGCCGTCCTGACTGTCATTCGTACATCTTTGACAGTCGTTACGGGTAGTCAGAAACGCGAAAAGTCTGACAACCAGTCATACTAAGGGGTGTCGTGTTACCCAGTAACTGGATTTAAGAGATCAAATAGGAAGTCGCTCCATGTAAAATACTGGTATTCAGCTGCATCCGGTTAAACTGGAAGCCGTCCCCAACATAGTTGGGAAAAAGCTAGACAGCTTGAGATTTAACTAACAATTCTTTTACTAATAGATTAAGTATCTATTCTTCCTGTGCCGCTGCAGTGCTACCGATTATACTGAATTGCATGAATGCACATCTATTCACTATTGCACTGTTGACAAGCAATTGGCTTTGCAGACGTGATGATAGGGCCATTAGATGGACAAGATTGGCCCACTGTGTGGGGTGATGGGCCAACTTAGCGGTGTAACACTACATTTTAGAGTGTCACTCTAATATTAATTTCAGTTGTAACAAGGAGAATGGATTTGTACCTAGTTTATAGCAATATGCTGGCCCCTCTAGGTATTAATAATCAGCCTAAAATGTTCCCACTGCTGGGACACAAAGTAACTATACAGGGTTATTCTTCAAAGACCAGCCAAATTTAAGGATGTGGTACAGACCATCAAACTGAACAACTTTCTCCATGGGACCAACATCGTAATCGCGAATAAAAATTCAGCCGTCCCATACATTTAGGTCGAGTAGGTATTGAAGTTTTCTATGGGACAGTTGTTCAGTTTGATGGTCTGTACCACATCCTTAAATTTGGCTGGTCTTTGAAAAATAACCCTGTATAGTAATCTGTGACACAGGTCTCATTGTGAGAGGTAGTGGGCTGTAATCCACCACGCGGGCCCAGTGCGGGTTGGTAGCTGTCACATGTCTTCGATTTTTTGGCCCGCTATTACATGGGTCTTACCGAAATATGGGTGTAAAGTCAGAGAAATTAATTGTTTAGTAAATTGGCTTTCAACTTAAATTGTCGGTATATTCAAGTCATTCATTCATTGTCATTCTTTGACAGCTAGAAGAAATGGGAAAACACAGGGGAAATTGACGTTATGCTCGTGTGTCAATTTGATATACTTAAGTGCAATTAATTTCTCTGACTGTAAAGACGCCAGCACATCAAGCTACTACGATCTGTCAAATTTCTTTAATAGACTTTCAAGTTTATTGCTAAAGTATTAAGGTTCAAGGTTGATTGGGAAAATTTGACAGTTTCGGGTGACCTGCTGGCGTCTGTACATTAGAACGAATGCATCCCTGTCTACACTGTTCAGGAACAAATGCGTAATGTTACATTACATCATCATTCAATACAAGAAAAAAAAAAAAAATTAAAATCGGTTCATCCGTTCAGGAGCTACGATGCCACAGGCAGACAGACATACACACACACCCCCACACACACACACACACAGACAGACACGTTAAACTTATAACACCCCATCGTTTTTGCGTCGGGGGTTAATAAGGGTCGTACGAGATCCTACTTTCTTCAAGTCGAATAAAAACAAAACCGTAATTTGCAATATGGAGTCTCTGATCCACTTCCGAAATCAAGTAAGAAGATGTAACTACAATCTCGTAAAGTTGGGTCACCTCGACGGAACGGCAGCAGGGTGTGGATGTGGAGCTACGAGTATGTCGCAAACTATGCTCCACCTCCTATCCTGCCCTCTGTGCCCCAAAAAATGCAGCCGAAGTGACCTCTACGCTGTCACCGTCGACGCCGTGGAAGTAGCGAAGTTTTGGGCCAACAGAATTGAATACACTAGAAGAAGAATCGAAGGAGAAAATGGCGTGCAGGCTAACTGTGTCACATAATATTAATATTTATTTAACACATTGTATACAAAACAAACAAAATATTTATAGGCATAACTCGATGACATTACAACATCAATAAAATAACATTACAATGTAATGAATCGTTTAGTCATACCGATGAAACAATATCGATGTCCGTAATCGATTAGAGGCTGATTGAATGTGTCATACCTACCCGTGCTAGATGTTGGTAGCCGTTTAAAAAAGTGTAACGCGTTCGATTTTCAATTTGGGTAAGTTTGGGCTCGCGCATTTTTTAAATTCTGAAGTTGTCTTTGGTTTAATAATGGACGTTTAATCTTGATTTTTTTTTTGCCGTTAATGTCCCACAGCTAGGCAAAGGCCTCCCTATTAATAAAATAATATACTTAATTGTTAATAAAATCATGATTATAATACTTTTGTAGAACAGTTATTAAATGATAAAGTATAGGTACATAGGTAAAGAAGGTGGCTGGGACGGACTGGATGCGGAAGGCGGAGGACAGGGTGTTGTGGCGCAGCCTGGGAGAGGCCTATGTCCAGCAGTGGACTGCGAAAGGCTGAGTTGATGAGATAGGTACGAAAGTAGTGTAAAAAAATAAATCTGTATCAAATTAAGATGAAATCCAATTCAATTGATTCGATTTTTATCGTAAATTTTACAAGAGGTCTTAAAAATAGTTAGGTTTTAGACTATAACGATACTAAAATAAAAACTGTAGTAGGTATTTACTGCTTAAAGTAGTTTTAACAAAATGGCGATATAAGTACGTACCCTATTCGTATTATAGGGTTAACAAAAGTTACCTTCAAAACTCCTTTGCAAAAGTCAACGTAGATCAAGAAATTACCTGCAAATAAACAGAAAATATACATTAATATGGATTAAATAAAAAAACATTACCTAAGTAGGTTGTACGGAAAATAAGAAAAAATTGAGCACATGGACATTTATTTTCAGACAACTTTTTCAATGTCATCAAATGAAATGAAATGCATTAAAAACGATTCTTATACTTTGCAGTTAAGGACGCTACGTACAGTGTACCCTGGGCAAACAGCCCAGCTATATACCAACTAGAAACGTCACACGAGACAACTGACAGCTACTGTCAATGTCGACTGTCAACTTCAAATCTTGATTTGACTTTTGTGGTACTAGAATTCGTCGATGGTTTTTTTAACAGAAAAAGTAAAAATAAATGTTGTTGAACAGCATTGCTACTTATTTAATACTAGCTGACCCGGCGAATTTCGTACCGCCTCGGAATCAATCTTAATTTTTTTTTAAATCGTGTATTTTTCCCATGTTTTAATAGTTATTCTGCTATTCTCTGTTGCTATATGCTTCCGGGGCGGAGTCAAATCCAACAAATCAAAGATCATAAAAATCGGTCCAGCCGTTCTTGAGTTATAATTGTCTTTGTTTTATTTATATAGATATTAAAATTAAACTAACGCGTTGCATGTTACGTCTAACAATAATATTCTCATACTTTTCATCAGATAATTCATATAATACTCGATAAATTACCGATTAGACTCCAAGCGCACGCACTGCGAGCAGTTTCTTCCTCCATCGTAATACCTCGGCGTAAAGATATTACGCATTAATAGTGTACGCTATAAATCACTTAAGTTGTAAATACGCATTTTACGCTCGTGAAATTTCCGTATTTAGGACCGGTAAGGACTGAAACTGTGGTCCTGCATGACTTATAATGCAGTTTCTGAGGTTCGCAGATAACCATTAAAATTTAAAAAAAAGACCACAATATAGAAGTGAAAACTTCGACTGGAGCCGAGTATACACGCGATTCAGTACTGAGTACATGCGAGTCAGCGTCGCCGACTGATTGCAGTCGAGTACGAGTATCCACGATTCAGCGTCACGGAACTGGGGCCGAGTATACCTGATTCAGTGTTACCGACCCGAGCGTGACGGTTCAGTTTCGACCACTGTTCAAAAAGAGAGCAAAGCGCGCTTAAAGAAGTTTTCACCTCAGTGCTCAGAAAACGTTATGGTCGCATTCAAGCCACCAATAAGCTAAAGTGTGCTAAAAAATATTCACAAACGTGTCAATCTGTCTTTTGCTTGAACTATTCCCAGAATTTTCCGGAATACTGCCCAAAAAACTCCGAAACAACAACTAAATGCTAGACGACATCGCGGCAGACCCAGACGAAGATGGAGGGACGAACTTGACTCCTACCGCCCCGTAATGGCAGTGGACCGTGTGAAAATAGGAAAATGAAGCCTTTTCCCAGCTGTGGGATATTACTGGCTATATAGATGGAACTCCGAAACATATTCTTGCGAAACTTCCGTTAATACCTACCAGTTCAGATGTACTAGGTAAAGATTTAGTCAGCAGCTTGGCACACAAACCAGTGGATAACTTAAACTAATATACGCTAAGATTATACGAGTAGCCTAGTAGGTTATCTTGCGCAAGAACTATGAGACTGAGTCAACGGTTATAAATAGCGAATACCGTAGTATTATCCGTGCTAAATAATTCTAGTTTATAACAAAGAGATTCTTCATTAATCAAACCATCACTTTCTTCCTGACCACTTTCCAATTTGTTTGAAGTCAGCGCAGCACGTCTAGTTTTTCCATTATTACTATCATTTTATTCAATTCAATTCAATTCATTTATTGTATCAAATGAATTGGTAGGTACATGAAGTTCTTATATATAATATTTAGTAACACACATTTGGCCAATATATAGCATGCAATAATACAGGTCTTTACAGTTAATATATTAATTACTACGAGTAAGTAACTACATTTTGTCAATTTATGTCTACTTAACAGTTAAATATGTCTGTGCTTTAAAGTATAAAATTTACAGGAACAGTTTTGAAAGAACTCATCTATCGAATAAAAAAACTCTTGTAACAACCACTTTCGCAACGCAACACAAAACTTATTGAAGGGTAGTTGAGTAATTGACCTAGGCAAAGCATTGTAAATTAGGGGAGCCATATAAACGCAGCTCCGCCGAAAAAGTTCTAGCTTTGGAACGGGCATTTCAAAATCTAAATGTGTAGGTTTCCTTTTATTTGTGTCATCTTTCCGGTCAAACAGTTCAAGATTGGACCTCACAAACCTGGCAACTTCGTAAATATAAATTCGTAAATTTATGCCACGACAATGCCGGCTGTTGCTGAAAACCAGCGCTGGGGCTCTGTCTCGTATAGGGTCTTGGCATTATGCTGAGCGATGGCCGTTTTGCGTGGATGTGACGCATATGTTCCCCCAATTTGTTATTTTTTTATGTCTGTGTTCTTTCTCTGCGTCATGTTTATCGTATGTTTTCTTTCATTTATAGCCTATATTGTTCCACTGTGGGGCAAAGGCCTCCCTTTCTCCTTTCCACTCCTCTTTGTCTTGAGCTAGTGTGGACCAATCCCGTCTGTAGGCGTCAAGCTCGTCCCGCCATCATCTGCTGGGCCTGCCTCGATGTCACCGGACGTTTTCTGGGATCCACGTGGTGATAGATTTGGCCAATGTGTGAATCCCAGGCAGTCAGCACTTGGACAACGTTGCCGGCAGGATTATATTTTTCAAGACGGTTACTGTACCCTCTTATAACAGGTCAATATTAACGAAAATTTAATTGTCACACGATTATGCCCTTCAAGTATTACCTTGGCCTGTCATGCAAATGAAACCCATGGCTACTATTCCCGGTTACCAGCAAGAGAAGTAACGAAGATAAACGGGTTACCTGTACCTCTAATAGCTATCTTTGAACGTGACACATGCAATTTGAACCAATAAGGATGCTCTCCGTTCAAGTAATCAAGGCGGCTGTAATTCAGACGGGACAGCCGTTTCTGAGGTTAATTTGTACATACAGATGGACTGGTCGATTATGATCGTATCAACGTCAGCTGCTCTCAAAACGGTGAAGGAAAACTTCGAAGACATGTGACATCTACCAACCCGCACTGGGCCCGCATGATGGATTACAGCAAATTCCCTCTCGAAGAGAGAAGGCCCATGTTCCAGCAGTGGGAAAAATTAAGATACACCATAGACAATTAAGACGTGATTAAAAACATGGCGATTAAAAATGCGTCAATTTATGTCAGGCGTTGACTTATTTGACAGGACTAAACTAATATTTATCTTCTGTCCTTTTATTAATGAAATAGAAAGAAAAAGATGCACTGAACTTAAATTTAGTTTAGTTAGTGAACAAGGGAATCGGCGCTATTGTCAATTTCACGTTTATTTCGCCACGTTCATGAGCCATGTCAGTGTCAGTTAAAAAATAAAGCTGTCACAAAGTCACAACAGGGTCAACGATTTTCAAACACAGATGTTTACAAGATGGCGTTGCAGAGGTCAACGCCCCGTTGACAGAACAATACATACCTGGCCGTATTTAATTCAAACGCAAATTCGCGCGTTTGTGTGGTGTGGTTTGCAGTTATACGGCAGCCATTTAAATAGGTCAGGTTAACTAAGGTGTTGCTATTTTAAAATATTGTGTTTGTTTGATTTTTCTAAGAATGTTGATAAATAATCTGACGACGCACATAGCGAAATACTTAAAAAACTAACCAATTAACTGTAACAGTACCTATTTATTTAAAACCAAAATGCATTATGTGAGGTGAGCTGTCAATAGCGTCAACTTCCAGCATTATGTGGAATGACAGCTCACGTCAAGCTAACTTCACCTAAGTTTTCACGGTGAGATTTTTACAGAATAGACCGGCAGTAGCTATTTGAGGCGAAAGAAGACATCCTATGCAGATTTTATTGTCTTCATGATTTTGTTACATTTAGTGTTCTTATTTATTGTTTTTATTTCTTGTGCGTGTCCCAAATAAAATATTTTTTTCTTTTGGTTAAAGAAGGAAAATTCTTTAATATACGAAAATTAATTGAGATATAGGCAAAAAGATTTATGATAATGTTTAATATTAGTAACATTACAGGGAAGGTAGTATATGCAATACATGGCATGTATGTTTAATTAATTACATTAATATTAGTTTCCCTTTATGCACGCGCAATGCACGCATATATTTACAAGCAGCCGATCTATTCTGTAATAATCTCACCGTAAAAATTTAAGTGAAGTGAGCTGTCAATAGTTTTAATCCCTAGCATCAACTGGAATGACAGCTCACTTCACCAAAGTTTTCACGGCGTCAGATTTTAACAGAAGACAGATACGAATATAAAGACAGTAACCCACTTACAATGAAGGTTATGACGAAAAGGTTACACACACAGGGCAGTGTGTTATCAAATTTGTTCATTGATGAATTAAACGAGAGCAAATGAATTGGGTCATGATGGAGCCGTATTAGATAACACAATGCATTGATGGAACCTACAGACAGACCGTTTAAGTATAACTGAGGCGATAATATTCACACTATAACACACCCACCCCAATTGCATAACACACTATCAATCTTAATCTGAATCATTTTGAAGGATATTATTGTTGATCCATTGCTTCATATGTTTGAAGAATTTGTCTGCTCAACAACGTAAATAACGCAATGAATGTTGTTGAACTGTCAAAATGAAACCCATTGCTACTGGTGTGTTACGCAATTACCCCACCGTTTTCACTAAGACTATGCGACATCTAAATGTACATACATAAAACTCATACACCTTCCTCCCATGGGGGTAGGCAGAAACTACAGAACGCACTCTGCTACGATCCCTGCAAAAGGAGGATGTGAACTCCTTTTGCCTCGTTTACGTTCATACATCTTTTTTTTTTTTTGGGTGGGAAATCATCAAATGACCTCTCCCGCTCTGGGCTGAGCGGAAGGGCGTGTCAGACTTTTACTGACTAAAACCCACCCGTGTTCCTTCAGTTGCCTGTGCCAGGGGCCACGGTATCTCTTTCGAACAACCCGCAGCCCCGGCGGCACGTTCATACATCTGAGGAGCAATTCTTTGACATTTGTTTGTCGCCGAGATGAGACTGCGACTAGATTTTGAACATTTTGAATTACGAGAATTGACCTTATGGTCATACAAGCACACCGGTTGCGAGTTCTACGCACCTGACCTTTCTGAAGAACATCACCAATAAGGTTACTTATGTCTTTCTAGGGCGTTCCCTCTCGGTGTTTCTAATCACTTCTGCCTTATACCATTTGTTCACCGTTCACTCATCCTGTCAACATGACCAAACCTTCTAACCATGCTTTTCAAAGTTTGTCACTACACAGTGCAGAAAGACAAGAGTTACTCTGGCTTAGATAATATTAGTTTGGATAAGTTATTGAAAGGCATGTAGAGGGAGACCAAAGGAAGGATGGATGGATGGATTGTGAGCGGAATGGTATGAAAGAGAAGAGAGTGAATCATAGCGTGATGACTGAATAGAAGAAGAAAACGTTTTGCGCCGATAATCAAATACAGGGTGGCAGGGACATCGACGCGCAAACTGTAACCATGAATTCAGCACATGAGTTTAGACCCCATAGCGTAGAAATTTTTCGTCGGTTATCAAAAAAAAAAAACATATGTTTCATAGAAAAGTGCAATACCTACGCGGTCAAAACTAATGGAACAGCAATATATATTTTTTAATAATGGACGATAAATTTCGACGCTATGGGGTCTAAACTCATGTGCTGAATTCATGGTTACAGTTTGCGCGTCGATGTCCCTGCCACCCTGTATAATATTGGACTGTATCAATTTTACTGTGTGTACATAAATAATAAAATAAATACAAAATTTGTAGTCCCATCGATTCCGTGGCCGAATTATTCAGGGCCGAATTATTGAGCCCGTTATATCCAGTATCGTGGAACATGGCCAGGAAGATGATGATAAGTTATTGAAAATGAGGCATATTGGGGTACCTGTCAGTCAATAACATAACGTAATTTATCACGCTGGATGTTGGACTAAACCCATAAATAAATTAATCTTGAGGAAAAACGACATAAGTTACCTATCACAGAGGATAACTTTATACCTATGTGGATTGAGAATCACTGTTATATATATATTTGCGTCATCTTTACAGAGTGGTTTAGGAGAAAAAAGTCATGTTTTTTCCCTGTGGGCAGTCAGCCCCGCAACGATCACTTTACAAGCCGGTCTATTCTGTTAAAATCTCAGCGTGAAAATTTAGGTGAAGTGACCTTGAAGTGGGCTGTCAGTCCACCCGATGCCCGGAAAGTATTGACAGCTCACTTCACCTAAGTTTTCACGTTAAGATTTTTACAGAAATGATCGGCTGATACATCTATGTAGAATCTGTGGTGTTTATTGAAGTGTTAAAATGTGTTATGTCCCTTTAATTTCACAAGCGGGGAAATAGCGTAACACACTAAAAATGGCTTACATTTTGACAGTTCAACAACATTCATTGCGTCAGCGTCATTGAGCAGACAAATTTTCTGAACATTTAAAGCAATGGATTAGCAATATCCTTCAAAATGATTCAAATTGATTGTGTGTCATGCAATTAGGCTCGACTTACACCCTTCTTCCATTAGGTGATAAGGGTACCGTATGATGAGTAGCTCTTAATCTGTCGACCTCGCAAAACACGTACCGTAACGATAACGCAAAAATTATGTGTAGAGTTAAATTTTAATTAAACGTTATCAAAATGTACGTAAAACATTTGTAAGTCACGTCAAGCAATATATCGGTTTTTAAGATTGCATTGACAAGGTTGCGTCGTGCGTTCGGAATAAGGTACCCCCATTCAAGGTTGTAGCAGACTGTACAATCATCACCTGCCTAGCGTTTTCCCAACTATGTTGCGGTCGACTTCCAGTCTAACTGGATGCAGCGAAATACCTGTATTTACATGGAGCGACTGCCTATCTGACCTGCACAACTCAGTAACTGGGTAATACAATACCCCTTGGTAAGACTGGTTATTAGTTTTGGGCTTTTGACTGTCAAATATCTACGAATGGCAGCCGGGACCAACAGCTTAACATGCTTTCCGAGGCACGGAGGGTCTTGGTATGTAAAGATGGTCACCCATCCACGGACCAACCGCGGCAAGTGTAGCTTAACCTGATCGATCGACCCGTGCGGCTGTTATTACTTAGCCACAAGCCCCTACTTAGCCCAAGTATAGCAGAGTATATTTTATAGGAAAGTTTTGGCATGTGATGGAAGTGACCAGCGATTGATTTCGCGTCAAGGTTTTTCGCGAGAAGTTTAAAGTTTTCGTTGAAAATAATGTTAACGACGGTGGAGTCTTCAAAAGTAGCTGTCTCATTGGTGTAGTGGTCGCTAGCGCTACTGCTGAGCATAAGGTCTGGAGTTCTATTCCCGGGTCGGGCAGTGTTACTGGGTCTTTCCATCTGGAATTTGTCTGTAATAGCCCGGAGCCTGGATGTGTGCCCGATTGGTGGTAATGAGCTTACCCTCTATTACATGGGACATACACATAACTGGTGAAATGTGGGTGTACAGACACCATCACATCAAGCTACTACAATCTGTCAAATTTTAATAGAATAGATTGGGAAAGTTTTACAGTTTCGGGTAGCTTGATGTGCTGGCTGTCAGTACTATAGGTGCACTTCTGCCTAACCCTTCGGAAAATACAAGCGTGATGTTATATATATGTACTCTTTAAAAGTTAAATACTTAACTGAATTAAAATATCCGTAGCGTAATCACCGCACCAAACAAGTGGGTTGCTGACCGCTCCGAATCAATCCATTCGCGCCGGCGACGATTCAATCAACGCCATTAAAAAGGCGCGCGAAAACAAAATAAACATAACCTCTAATTAAAACTAGGTCTCTCTATGACATTCGCGACACTAGCGCCATTGTCATTTTCAAATTATTAGAACGTCAATTCAAATTGAAGACATAAAGCGACCTATTCACGTACGATTCCGGAATGCCGTCAACAAAGGCAATACGACAAAGGCGATTTGTCTTGGATGTAAGCGATATAACACCCTTTGTTTTCGTTTGCTGTTTATCTATGCAGTTCTTTACGAGATAAAGGAATTACTTACAATAATATTGTAAATCGCATGCGCGTGTTCATTGGAGAAACAAGAATGACGTTGGGTTGGTATAATAATAAATGGAAAATGGGCGAACTGGTAGCTTATGAATTCTCAAACGACACTTAATATTTATGCCTTACGACATTCTTGACAGTCATCACCATCATAATTCTTTTGCCCTTGTTATTATTATTTCTTTACTATAGGTAAGTTTACAAAAATGTTGCTTATAAACTTATCCCAATTTATTTCTTGTTCGGCACAACATGTCTTTTTCTTCCATATTTCTCTATAAGTCGTCATCTCGGTAGTCACTCCCTTTCTAGCTATATTATCTCCCACAGAGTCATGTCATCCATACGTTCTTAAAAGTTATCATTATCACCATAGTTTTTTTCTTAAGTACCTTCAGCCTAAAGCTAGCAATTAGTCTAGTCATGCCATTTGTCTAACTTACCTATGAATTCAGTATTCTACACAAATGCGATGATTAACAAGCAGTTTTTATTTATTTACTTACGCTTAACCAATTGACGTCATGCACTAGAAAATTTGCACTATTTATGCAAATTATTATTGAAAACAATTTATTAGTTACAACCAGCCAGTTACTTAGGCTTTTGTCACACAAAACAATTGCAATTAAAACAAACAGCGAAAACTCTTTGTGCTGCAAATATTATGCTCTGGCAATTGTTTGTATAATGTACTTATTGCATAAGTCGCGCGTTTTAACAATTAGAATCGTGCATACATATGAGGCTTGCTCAATGCTGTTTGCAAGAACACAAATTGTAATTATGACCTCGCCTAAAGTCAATGTTTTGTGAAAAATAATGTGTGCAATGTCAAAGTCGTAATTTACTTTCAAAGAAGTGTACTTTTTGTGATTTTTTTAAAGATAAGTTAAGCGGTCAAGTCATTTATTTAAATTAAGGCACTTTTTGAACGCCACAATTACTTAAGACGGTCCCCAAAATGCCCTCCCTTCACCACTTTTTAGTGCTTTATGTGGGAAGAAGAAGTGGCGCAACTAGGTAGTTGCTACAGGAGGAGATTGTTTCCAATCCTGTTGATCGTTTATAAGTTTACAACAGTCATTGAAATAAAACCGATCCTGCTAGGGAGGTCCCTAGCAGGATCGGTTTTATTTCAATGACTGTATATATAAACGATCAACAGGATTGGAAACAATCTCCTCCTGTAGCAATATCAAAAAGAATCAATATCTTTGCCAAAAGAGATGATTCTGGCAAAACTCGAAAGACCGTTCATTAAAAGAATAGTTAATTTTCACAAGTCCATTAGATAATCTAGTAAAAAGAAAAGTTTTCTTCTCATACTTCGACCCAAGGATATCCTACGTCTGTGGGCGCATTAACAACATGGATATCATTCAACAGTCAACACTCATTCGCACGCAGAGCAAACATCATTAGGGTCCACAAATATTTGTCTCGAAACGAGAATTAAACTCAACTGAGAAGGACGCGAGGCGGACGCTGCGCAATTAAGACAATTGGACCAACTAAATTATGCATTTAGAATTTTAGGCGGTGTATTTTGGTTGAATTTTAACATGAAAAATAGGGATTTATAGAGGTCTTGCTTTCGATGTGAATTAAACTGAACTAGGTACAACATGATAAAAATGGTGATAAAGGTCTTGCTTTCCATGAGATTACTGAAGTGGGTGACAAGTCGGTAGGTCTCAAGCAGTGATCTCATTAGTTTAATGTAGGGTCCTAAAGATATCAAAAATGCATTCAAACCTACGAGAATCTAAAAGTGTTGACCGAAAATCAAAGCAGAAGCAGAATCGAAGCAGAATTTTCAAGGGGTCGGTCAGTCAGAAAGGAGCTAGTTGCCCATTCCAAAGCATTGTACCTATGGAAACGACTCGGTTAAAACCCAAAACTGGAGCCTAAATTCTTTGGGACCAAAACAATTGGCACTATAACAACAAGAAGTGAAATGAATTTGTTTATTCTGTAAATAGGATATCGGAAGCACTTTAACACGTCATATTATTAAAAAATAAAAGCTAGATGAGGTCGGCGTTTCCTATCTGATATATCTCTTCCGCTCCACCCAGAGCGGGAGGGGTCTCTTTTAAAGTCCAGACATAATCTTGGTTAGTTCATGTGAAGACCATGTAGATTGATGGCTGAACTTTGACTGGTATTTTGAGGAAACTACCACACAGATACATTAACACAAGACACTAACGAACGGATAACACAAACTGTCTTTACTAATTCAAATACTGGAAAGGAAACATATAGGTAACATTAACTACAACAGCTACTTATTAGACCAACGCTGAGTCGCTGACACACATTATTACATTAGTTGCATTTATAGTGAGTAGGTATGAATTGCAAAATACTCTCGGATTCAGATAACAGTCGTTTCGTAATAACATTGTCTACAGTTATTATAAATAATAACTGGATCCCTAGCAATTTCTGGCCTTGTTTGCTGAGGTATTTTTCTTATGACAGTAGAATCTGAAGACATCGTCATCATTTTAGCTGAAAGACTTCCATTGCTGGACATAGGGCTCTCCCAATCATCGCCACTTCGACCGGTTCTGTGCTTCTCTCCTGCGGCCTTTATAAGACCATTGGTCCACCTTGGGAGGCCTTTAAACGCTACATTTCCGGTACGCGGTCACTCTAGAACCTTTCGGGCCTATCGACAATCTGTTCTGACAGCAATGTGCCCTACCCACTGCGGCCACTGCCACTTTGGTAATTCTTTGGGAAGTTGAAGTAACAACTGTATTTCCCAAAGGAACAGGCTGAGTTGTGTACTACATCCACATTTCGCCAGTTCTGTTTAAGTCCCATGCAATAGGGAGGGCAAATCAATCTATTGCCATCAAAGAACCAAGTTTTTTTCCTTAAGTATGTTTAAAAAAGGCTTAAAGACTGCAGCGGCCATATCAAAAAGAGTTTCGTCGAAAAGAGGAAGTCTTTTGTAAGGTGATCTTTCTTCGAATTGTATCGGAATTCCAGAAATAACAGACGTGTAAATGGATATGTCAGTTAATTTAGAGGCGAAGGACCACCCATTGTCTTTATAAGTTACTAGCTTCTGCCAGCGACTTCGTCCGCGTGAAATTTCGGCCCATCGCATCGCATCCCATCGCTTTAATTTTTTCATTTTGCTCGGCTCCTAAGGGTCGTAGAGTGAGGTTAGATAGCCTATAACCTTCCTCAAGAAGGGGGTTACCAAATGCAGTAAGATTTTTTTAAATCTGTCCGGTAGTTCCGGAGATTACCCCCTACATACATACAAACAATCAAACAAATTTTACCTCTTTATAATGTTAGTATAGAAATGCAGCCTGCACTGTAGTATACTTCTTCTTTCCGAGTCGTTGGT
The DNA here is from genome assembly GCA_947507525.1 of Apamea epomidion. Classification (NCBI taxonomy): domain Eukaryota; kingdom Metazoa; phylum Arthropoda; class Insecta; order Lepidoptera; family Noctuidae; genus Apamea; species Apamea epomidion. The sequence goes on along the minus strand of OX382252.1, from coordinate 7,565,274 downwards.
TTTGTGTTAAATGAGTTGAGTCGGCGATGGTATTACCTGCTTATGTCATGAACCCATGGGGACCTAGCTATGTCAAATCGAATCTTACTGATCTGCGATTTAAATGAGCTTTTATAAAATAATAATAATGTTCATTTATTTTCTCACCACCATATCCATATAAAATAATAACAAAAAAAAAACCATATTGTCCAGTCATGGGCTTAAAGAAAAATATATGGGAGACTGGTGCCTAAGCTAAGCCGAAGCCTGTATTTCAGGCCACCAGGTCTCCGCCCCAAATATACAATTTTATTATGGTTTCCCGTATACTAAAACTAGACAATGTTTTCAATTTTATTGATAGGAAGGAGTTCGTGAGGAGTGTGTGGGCGTGTGTGTGTGGGAAAATGGAGTATAGGTATGAGTATCACTTGTGAGGATAAAGAGAAAGGAGTGAACGATAGCGTGACGGTTGGCAAGGGAGAACACCCTTCCTAAAAGCTGAATGCATTGGATGGGTGTATCATAATTGTATTTTTTGTATAATACTATGAAGTCTGTGAGGAGCTTTATTTAATATAATTTTTTAAGCATTGTTCTCATGTAAGTGACATTGTGTCTTTTTTGAGAATAAATATCTTTAAAACTAGAACGAAAGAAGAAGACCTGTTGCGCCAACCCCAAGTAACACAAAGGGCAGCAAGATGATGATCAGCTGGGTAATTGCATTACACACTATCAGTAGCAATGGGTTTCATTTTGACAGTTCCACAACATTCATTGCATTATTTACGTTGTTAAGCAGGCAGATTTTTCGAACATACGCAATGGATTCGCAATATCCTTCAACATGGTTCAGATTGAGATTGATAGTGTAACGCAATTAGGGCGTAGGTCTGAGTGTAACATAAGACTTCATCTCATTATTCTTGGTACCCATGCTAATATGCACGTATACTAATTGTGAAGTCCCATCGATTATATTATTGAGCCCGTTGTATCCGCAAAAAAACAAATTAATTATTAAACAATCAATTAAGTATCAAATATAACAATAGGTAGGTATTAATAACAAACAAATGATGTCAAAATCAGCAAAAGTGAACGGTACTGCTCGAAATTTTGATAGACATTCAAGGGTAAGCAGCGAACTGCAACGATCGTTTCAGACAGGCTGATATCTGAGCTGTAAAATACTTTAACAATAATAAAAATATTTCAAGCAATTTTTGGCAGCCTTGATTGTTGCGAAAACAAAAGAAACATTAAATAAAGTGCTAAAAGGATTTGAAGATCGCGAAACGATATCATCCAGTATATTCCGTAACAATCTCACCGTGAAAACTAAGGTGGAGTGCATTCCAACTAATGCTAGTGATTGACACTATTGACAGCTCACTTCACCTAAGTTATTACGGTGAGATTTTTACAGAATATATCAGTAGATAAGTTACAATAATGAATAATTTGATTAAACAAAATTAACATAGTGATGGATGTATCCAGCGAATTGAAGAGGTCAGTTCTAGAAAGGTTTAGAAAAACGTACAGATCTCAGTCAGAAAATTGACTACAGTCCAGCCGTCGAGATAATGCGTTCTTGACACCCGTCAGTTTCAAATAAAAGAAAACGTGTTTTGCGAATTTGAGCTTTATTAGTTACTGGAATTGTCACTGACAGGTGTCAGGAATGCATTCTCTCGACGGCTGGAATGTATCAAATAACAGGGTAAAAAAATATATTAAATAAATGTTATGCTGAATAGCCATATTTCTGAATTGGTTCAAATAAAATTACTTCAAACTTTTACTTTATACAATAATATTTTCTGATTCAACTCCTTCCGGGTTCTTTCGAAAGCGAGTCATTCAATTTAGTTGACAAACTTACATTTGCAGCTGTCAACGAACGTAATAGCCAAATTTTAAATGAAAATCTAAAGAAACAATATTTTCTCATTGACAATTTTAAGTTTGTCAAAAGTCCAAGTCAGATATGCCGTGGCAAATCCAAATTGATTCTAGAATTTTGAGCGAAAAAAAACGCGTGAATGGCTAGCTTTAAAAATAGATTGTAAATATAAAATACAACGGCAGTCTGCTTATAAATTGACCTCTTAGGTTATCTGTGGGAAATAGTGAATGCATTGGACAAAGAAATAGAATGTTGATATTTTTATGAATACTGTAATACCTACTGTAGCCGACGATATTAACTTGTTACCTGGCACACCATCGTAATTTTTTAATTACCGCCAAATCGTTAGTTATTGTGATTGGTGGAATGAAACAGTCAGTTTAATGCATGGAATTAGTATGTACTATGAGTTTCTCTCATCACTTGACAATGTCAGATTGACATGAGATTTGATAGACAACAGATAAAAAATAAGCTTTCAGAATAGAGGTATTTTTTTTTTAAATGGGTTCCTTATTCTTTCTTTTTTTCAGTTTTAGTTCCTCAGGTAAATGTTGGATAAATATATAGACAGAAAAAAAAATCAAATATACTTCCTTGGTTATGGTACAGAATTCATTATTATGATAATAAACGAGAAAGTTGGTTACTCAATCGAGCAGCCACCGCAGTTGTGTACAAAATGGTATTGTGTTGAGGTAAACTACAATACATAAAACTAGATATTTACTAAGCGAAGCGTTGCTAAGTTGCTACGGAGTTTGTACTGTGGCTTCCCAGTTCAAATAATAGGGAATCAGTGAAGAATAGGCTTTAAAGGCTATGCGGTGACTAAAATGTACTTAGTAATAATAGCAATAAGAGCTATGTGTAAAAAAAGCTCGTTCAGAGATACAGGTGCCTACTCCAACATTATCATAATCATCCTATAATGTTCCCACTGCTGGGACACAGGCCTCGTCTATGAGAGAGAGTGGGCCATAATCCACAACCCGGGCTCAGTGTGCGCTATTGGATTTTATACTTTCGGCACTAAGCCTAGAGCTGCAAATTCAACAGCGCACTTCATAAATTTAGGTGTCACGTGGTATAGTGAAAACGGGTATTAAGTACGTACTCCAATATAGTTCAGCATATTTTCGCCGCCAAACATAAATACATGCGAATCTTAGCTTTATCTCTGGGATGGCAACACACCATGCCACTACTCTGCCTCTGGTATTACAGCAGATGCCCAAACTTAGAGGACTTTGTATAGTACTTACTAATTCCATGACTCTGACAGACGTTTGCTACCGAAATGTCAAATGCTCCACAAAAGTAATGGCCTTTCGCTAGCAAAATGAAGACAAGGCAGTATGGTTTTAGACCTTTGCTTGCGTGCAATGGCGAATAACCTATCCTACTAAATAATGTGTGGATGGATGTTTGTTACTCTTACACGAAAAAACTACTGAACGGATTTGGATGAAGTTTGGTACACAGATGGTTTATAACCAGGATTAACATATAAGATACTTTTTATCCCGATATTCCCACGGGATCGAAACTTATGCAGGTGAAACAGCGGGGCGCAGCTAGTTAAATAATAAATGTATAAGAGACAAATATTTACCAACAAGTCAATAGCCCAAAGTCTAGTTGCGAACATTTAACGTCAACCATTAGTACCTATCTGTATTTGAACTCAGGATGCACTTAGCGACAAGCGACGCACTCTGACGCATAATTATCATGTAGGTACAATCGCCCCCTACAATACAGGGTTACTACAACAATAGGGAACATTGGGCATAAAAAAATGCCCAATGTTCCCTAAATATGGTAGCAAAGCTACCATTACTTTACTAACAAACTGTGCAACTGTTTCTCATAACCCCATGTAATAGGGGCAAGCCTATTGCCATGAAACGGGCTGCAACTGAGAAATTACTGATGGGAACCCAATGACATTTTGCCCGACCTGGGAATCAAGCCCAGGACCTTGCTTGCAGGCACTAGACCAGACAGGCAAATAAGAAGTACCTGCATTTCAATTCATTTCCTTATTTAGTCTGCCTAGATATCCTAGACTCGTTAATACTTACACTTAGTATCTACAAACACTTAAAAGTCAACTTAATCAAGTATAAGTAAACAAGAACTAAAATCCTTACATATAATCCTGGTATAACCTTCAATGAACTTGTAAACTCTGACACTCACGTAACAAGGTGTATATTTAAATGCAGGAAAACGTTAACAATGAGTTTACTCTAAGTTTAGATACTCAACATTGGATGACGTCACTATAGGATGTACTTTCGCTTTACAGGTGACCTTCCTACTCATTTGGTAAGTTAATTTTAGCATGCTTATGAAAAATTAACGGATTTGAGGTAGAGATTTTTTTTGTTTCTTTTTTTTATTACCATCTTTAATTATAATTAAATAAATTGTGTAGCCAGTGGTTTCTGTAAGCTTGACCAAGTTTGTGTTCAGTATTTAAATGTATGTGTGTTTTACGTATTAATTCCTAGCTTGCTCTGTCAACTAGCTTCATCTTTCTGACTGACCGACCCCTTGACAATTCAAAAGTGCCTGTGGTTGATTTGGAATGAATGCTTTGAGTTGGAGTTTGTCTGTTCCACCCCTGTTTTCTTTATCTTTCTGTTTTTATTTTCGTTTTACTTTTGTTTTTATTTTTTATGTTTATAAGAGTGTCTTTAGTTTAGCTTGTGATATTCATATGCAAGTCCCAATAAATACTTTTTCTTTCTTTCTTACTTTTCTCCTGGGCAAAGGCTTCCCTCCTCTCCTTTCATCTTTCCCGAGCCCACGCGTCCTTGTTTATGATTAGTGGACTAAGTTAATTGACAAAACAACCATACAATTTCAACAGGAATGTCAAAATACCAACTTTATTCATTAGCTGATTATAGTTAATTAATTGTTCACTTGAAACAGGTTTTCCATATTTCCTCTTACGATTTTTGGATAAAAATTGCATCCTAATGACTGCCTCTTTGGTTAAGCTAGTTGGCACAAGCCCTTTTTGGGTTCAAGTTTAAATCCCAGGTCAGGAATGTTTTCTTGGGTTTGCCTATCAGGAGTTTCTCCTGTGCCCGGCTCGCTCTCTCCTTCACCCATGCCCGTTTAAGTACCAAAGTAACTGGTGAAATATCGGCATACTACACACCTCTGACACTTCGGGAATTACAGGCATGATGTCGGCTTTATAAACTGATAAACGGCTACAGCGATCTTGTTGGCATGCACTGTGACTTATTTGACATGTTCCACAGGAAAGATCTTAACAATGTCTTAATTTTTATTACCTATCAATTGTGTTTTTTTTAAATATAATCTATCGATATCTCTGTTTTATGTTTAAGGCCAATTTTATTTTTGATGTTATTTTTAAACTCTTATCATCTCACGTTATTTTAAACTTATGTCTTTTGGCTTTCCTACTTAGTTATTAATTATTTGTGCGATGGGTCGCACAGTGTGCTGGATTGGAGGGTGGAAATACGACAGGACACTAGTCACTGTGAAGATGGACGGTGGACCACGGTGGAAGTGCTCTAATGAAAATACTATATTCCACTGTCAAAGGTAGCGAGTTCTACTCAGCCTACAGTTGACAGTAGGCTGAGTAGACTGAAATGAAAACACACTAATAGTAGCAATGGATTTCAGTTTTGACAGTTCAACATCATTCATTGCGTTATTTACGTTGGTTAGCAAACAATTTTTTCGACCATATGAAGCAATGGATTAGCAATATCTTTCAAAATGATTCAGATTGAGATTGATAGTGTGTTACGCAATTAGGGTGGGGGTCAGTGCCATTCCATAGTCGCAAATAAATATACTTATTTTCTGATCTTGAACTTTAGCTTGATGACGCCTTTTGCAGATGACCCCAAGTGCTACCTACAGCTTGAAGTGAGCACTTATAAAACATGTTCTAAATGTGACATCACTGCGTTTCATGTGTTCATTTTATTAGCACTTATGTCATTTATCATAATATGAACATTGAACAGCTGAGTTGAGGTCGAAGTGATCTTGTGGTTTTTCCGGACTCGGAAATAGTACATTACCTAAAGCAAAGAGCCAAGATTAGCCAGAAGGCAAGTGGGGCTGCCTACCCAAGTTGCCCCACGATTCCAGATTTGGTAGTAGGGCAGTCTGCCCAAATTGCCCCATGAACTTGTCGCTCGTGGAAGATCTTGTTCTTACTCTATTTTAGGCAGCAAGTGAGGCTGACTGCCCCAGTTGCCCCACGATTCTAGGGTTGGCCCGCCCAAATTGCCCCATGAACTTCATTACGTCACTTTTGGAGGATATTTAATTGTACTTTGTTCTACTTTATTTTACGCGAATGTCCGTGTTATTCTACAATCAATCTAAAGCATTTGACCTGCATATGTAACACTTAAAAGTAACCTTGTATAGCACGAAAATAACCTCAAAATCTTGCAAATTCAATGTTTTCGTGTGCAATTATCAGAAATATGTATATATATGCAAATATGATAATTGTTGTTGTTGGGTTCTGTGTAGTACTGGTTATGTTCTTATAAAATTCTGCCAAAGTAAGTTAGTAAGTTAAACCAAAAATCATGACTGAATTAGGGTTGATGGCCGAGGTAAGAGAAAATACACGAAATCACATTTTGTTCAACACGCAATCTAGTATAGACGTATAGAGCTAAACTTGAAACAATAATTTAATTCTGCAGACTACCTTAGTACATCCCCCTTAAAACTTCTGTCCAATACTTAAAAGGAACCGCAGAATAGACAATTAATACCCATATTTATTATGACATTAAACCAAGCGGAAGTACAATCATGACTAATTTTTCCAATGTTTACCAATTTCATACAATCATACGGAATCCTTGAATGATCGATTGCATTCAGCTCGTAATGTAACCTTCGTGTCAGATACATCGTATGTAACACGCGAGTTCTTGTAAATAACTAAATACCTCTACTGTACATTAACAAAATATCACACATATTTATAGGTACAGTGAGAGGACGTGGAGCATGGTTTGCGACATAGCTTCACAACCTCATCTTACTGCCGTTCCGTCAAGATAGGCCCCACTTTACCAGGTTGGAGTTACATCTTCCCCTCTTATCCTGCCCTCTGTATCCCAAAACATGTAGTCAAAGTGATCTATGCGCTTCCACCGACGACGCCGTGGATTTGGCGTAGTTTTGGGCCAACAAGATCTAAAATACAGTCGTGCTAGTGACACGAAGAAGAAAAAGTGAAAGAAAGTTCGGAGAGCCTATGTTCTGCGGGGTAATTGCGTAATACACTGTCAGTAACAATGGGTTTCATTTTGACAGTTGTTCGAAAGAGATACCGTGACCCCTAGCACAGGCAACTGAAGGAACGCGGGTGGATTGTAGTTCAGTAAAAGTCTGACACGCCCTTCCGCTAAGCCCAGAGCGGGAGAGGTCATTTGATGATTTCCCACACAAAAAAAAAAAAAGCTGTATGAGCGTAAACGAGGCAAAAGGAGTTCACATCCTCCTTTTGCGGGGATCGTAGCAGAGTGCGTTCTGTAGTTTCTGTCTACCCCCATGGGAGGAAGGTGTGTGAGTTTATGTATGTACATTTAGATGTCGCATAGTGTTAGTGAAAACGGTGGGGTAACTGCGGAACACTATCAGTAGCTACGGGTTTCATTTTGACAGTTCAACAACATTCATTGCGTTATTTGCGTGGTTAAGCATACACATTTTTCGAACATATGAAGCAATGGATTAACAATATTCTTCAAAATTATTCAGATTGAAGATTGATAGTATTTTACGCCATTAGGGTGCAGACCGGTCATGATTCGTCGGCCGTATTGTAACCGGGCGTTAAAATGACACATCGAGCTTTAGAAAGAAACTGTCATAAAGCTGGATGACGCATATCACAAGCATAACCACAATTAACCTATAATGTTCCCACTGCTGGCACACAGCCGTCCTTTCTGTGAAAGGGAGTGGACCATAGTCCATAATCCTCCACGCGTGGCCAGTCCAGCACCCTAATTGCGAAACACACAATCAATCTCAATCTGAATCATTTTGAAGGATATTGCTAATCCATTGCTTTATAAGTTCGAAAAAGGTTACCTTCATAAAGTCTGCTCAACACGCAAATAACGCAATGAATGTTGTTGAACTGTCAAAATGAAACCGATTCTGATTGATTGTGAGTTACGCAATTAGGGTGCTGGTTGGTGGATTTCACAAATGCTTGTTTTTTATTTTTATACAGGAAAAGAAGACTAGTCGTTATGTTATCAAAAGTTTACATATTGATATTTAAATTATTGACAAATTAAGCCTAACATATAAGCAGTTTTCCTTAAACACATTGAATACATATTTGTCCGCACGACCCATCGTCGCGAACAATATTATACGAATGATTAAAAAAAAGTCACAAGCCAGTTAGGATTTTGCCAGTCTTTAAAAATAATACCAAAAAGTATAAAAATACCATTTTAGTAGTTGTTTACTTCTACATCAAAACAGATAAAAGTAGACATCTGAATAAAATTTGGCATTTCGAAATGAATCATACAGTTGCTGAACCACTTTTGAAATCGAATTTAGCAACTTGCTAAACTCATACTGTGATTACGTAATTTAAAAAGATTGATAAAATAACAAAATATTGTGTAATATTTTTGCTAACACAAAAAACCGAAGATATAATGATTCCATGCCATTTACATATTGGACTATGAAGGGCACAATTCAAAGTTTAAAAAAGAAACGTCATTTTTGGTAAGACTATGGTCTAAACCTGGTTCGCACGGACGATTTTTTACGCGACAATTTTTTATCTCGCAATAGATTTTCAACTGTTGGTGGTGAGCCGAGCATTGAAAATTCAACAATGTACATCTCCACAGGTGCGTCACATAAAACCCCTTTGTTCAATTTTCAAAAAGAAGCAAATAATTTTGCCATAGTTTACAAAACAGAGGGACGAAAAATTATATTTTTATGTCTCACCTCATATTTGGAACGCATAGACCAGACACGGCGGAACATCTGTGCCTAAACATTTTTTTTTCACTATCACATTCGGCGGGATCGCGATAAACTAAACCACAGACAACGCACGGAAACTAGACCACATACACAAATGAATTAATTTTCGTGTCACTTGTTGGAATAGAACGATTAATATTAAATTCATACGGCCATGCGTGTGTTATTAAGTAAAAGGACAAATGTCTAGGCTTCATTTCAGGTGAGATAGTGGTCAAGCACGAGATTACCATAATTACAACTAATTGTCAATATTTGAGCATCAAATTGATTGAAATATCACTTATGGTCGATTTTCGTGGACTTGGATCGTATTTAAGGCGTTTTTTATAAAAATAAGATGAGAAATGATCCCTATTTATAACGCAAACATAACACAACACCACGCCTGTAATCCCTCAAGGGTTAAGCAGATATGTACATACATACACCGTTAAATTTTGATCATAAAGATTGATCAGAAGAGATAAAAAATCAGTTGATCCATACAGTATATGTCGAGTTATGCAAACATAAATCTATGGATCAACTGATTTTTTTTTCACGAATTCAGGGCTGGTCCCGTAGTAAAAGTTGTTCATAATGATGAGTACAACGACCGACCCCTTTTAAGGATTAAGACGATCAAAATTTAACGGTACACCTATATTTTCCCAGTTATGTTTAAGTACCATGTAACAGGGGGCGAGCCTATTGCCAGCAACTGAGCACAAATCCAGACTCCGAATAGAATCTGCTAATGAGAAATTCCAGAACAGGCCAATAACACTTTGCCCGATCCGGGAATCGAACCCAGGACTCCATGCCCAGCAGTAGCGCTTACGACCAATAAGGCAGTCAGACAAACAAGGATATTTCAACGAACTACCTACTTTGAAATAACGAGTAATTAAAAGAAAGAAAAAAACAGCAAAAATCAAATACATAGGTATTTCCAAGTAACATATGTTTGGTTGCGTCAAACGGCCACGACCTTACCAGATATGTAAATCTTTTAATGTACCGACCGGTATCGTATCAAAACTTGAGAATTTTTTGTTGCGCAGTTTCTCTTAACTATACCGTTAAATAACCGACAATATTGCCCCCCTTTCGTTTTAAAACTTGAGTAAAGGTGATATAATTTTTGACGTGAGATCGTATTATAAATGTATTTATTTTTCGTTTGTTTAAAAATAATCATATCATCTAAATAAATAGTATTGAATTGTATGTTTGTAATGTCAAAATAACAGTTTTTTACTAAATGCATATGCTTTCATATGCATTTAGTAAAAAAATGTACATACGGTACTTATTAAAACAAAACAATTTTTAATATTTTTGTGTGTTTGTCTGTTTGTTCCGGCTAATCCCCGAGACGATTGGACTTTAAGATTAGGTTAGGAATCCCCGCAAAAAAAAAAACTCATGAAATCCAATTTGTTTACGCGAACGAAGTCGGGCGAGGCTAGTTTTTAAAAAATAAAATTAACTATGAAACCCAGTAGCAACTAATGTCAAAATACTATACGTAAAAACACACAACTGTGAGTATAATTTATTATTAACAAACAACATTTTTATGTAATTACACTGTATAATAAACTTCTACGAATTAAATGATAAAACATGGAACTTCCCATTTGATTCGAACAACAAAATAGGTAGGTTAGTTCCAAGTTGTAATCATTTAATTCCGGGCCATCGTATACCGTAGCCTATAGCCGTAGCCGTAGTCAATGGGCCAACAGCCATGATGACCTACTTGCGACCAAGACCTATTTTTCAATTCAGTTAATGCATTGATTGTAACTTCGAACGAATACGGGACCAAAACTTTGGCAGCTGTCAGTAGTTAAAAATCATATTCATGTTTATTTATTTGCGTTCCACAAGGTGTTAACAAAAGGCTTAGAGCTAAGAGCCGTGTTAGATCACTGAGAAATCTCTTAACGTCTATTCGAACCGTATGAATAGCTAGGAAAATTGGGCATATAGGGCAATTTAGGCAGGTCTTTGCCCAAGATGCCCTAAATGCCCGGCCATAAGCCAATCACTAGTTCTATTTTGCAATGAAGGGGAAAACTGCTTAGGTACTTAGATGAGTTAAAAGTGCAAGGGTAATGTGAGGAAAAATGCTGTTAAAACAGATTGTGCTGTAAAAGGTTGCAGCTATAAAAAACAACCTTCTCCTAAATACTTTGTTAGGGACGTTTTCCGGTATTGGTTAAGTCAGACATTAGCATTTTGCACCGCATAAACTGCACAAGTAAAAACGCGGATAGATACCACACTTTTTTTTTTGGAACTGACCCTCTAAGCAACTCATTGACCTTCTTATGATGGTCACTTTTTAAAATGAATGTGCCTCTAAATACTTTTTGCGCTTCTAATAATGAGACTACTTGGTCGCAGTTACTTGGCTATTTAGTATTTTTAGGGGGTCCCAAAATAGGAATTGTTAGAGTTTCACAAAAAGAGGCGCAATCATTATATTATTGTGTTCAATAATAATTTAGGAGCGCAAAAATGGAATCATTAGAGGTTCGATTTTAAACATGCCATTTTATTTTTCATAGTTTTCACTCTTCTACCCACACATTGTAATTGAAAAGAAATCAGAAATTATCATTTATATTGGCAACATTATAAAAATAGACTGGAAAAGGGTTTATTGACTGTCCGTTATCAGGGGTTGATAGCCTGTCACAATAATTATTTATTGTATTTTTTATCAATGAAATGAAGTTCCGTGCAGTTTTTTTTTCCAACTACATTTTGTGCTATGACGAGATCAACTATCATTCATCATTATTATCTTCCAGCCCTTGTCCCATGTGACTTGGGGTCGGAGCACCACGTATTCTTCTTGCTTTCCCCCTGTCAACCATCACGGTACTTTCGTCATGCATAAGGTCAATAATGGGGTTTAAATCACGAGCTATTTATCCCGTATGTTGCACCTGCTGTGTTTCGTCTCTGCATACCCTAAGGTTGACTGGTAGAAAATGCCTCAGGCATTAAGTCCGCCTTTGTACAGTATTTTTTTACTTGTGCATAAAGTTTTAATAAATAAATAAATAAAATATCATAGAATTTACTAAAGGCGATACTTAGATCCTTGGGCAGGCGCATCCTGCACCCTTTACTGCGTAACAATCAATCACAATCTGAATCATTTTGAAAGTTATAGCTAATTCATTGCTTCAAATGTTCGAAAAATTTGTCTGTAAATAACGAAATGAATGTTGTTGAACTGTCAAAATTAAAGACATTCCAACTGTTAGTGTGTTACGCAATTACCCCGCTGGACAGTGAGCATCTACCAGCTGACTGGCTAATATTTCGCCCAGTTTCAGGATAGTCTCATAAATTGTGCTGATTCGAGAGAAAAAAGGAGACCCATATCATAACTTTTTTTTTCAAATAATATTTGCGTGTTCGTATTATTATGTAGGTAACTAAGTACTACATACACTGTTATGTTATGTATATATAAAACATATGTTTAAACATTGCATTACTTCAATACGGCATAGACTTTTGTCGTTGATAGCGATTTCCCGTCATTCGCGATCAGCTGATATCACATATGTATTACAATATTGTTCTCACATTTTAATAAAGTAACCATTTAATTTAATTAATGTAGGTCATGACATTAATTTATAATAATCGATGCATTAGAGGCCATTTTGTTTTTATTTGAATCCGAATTTTGAAGCTCGAATTTTGGAAAAAGAAATTGTCTTTGAATATGATACGAAGGAGATAGGATGGCATTATGCAAAAAAAAAACAATTAAAACCACAATTATTGTGACGTACGTATTCTTTAATCCTTTATCCACATATAAATAAAAATGCACTACTGTTCGTTGGTAAGCGTATCACTTGAGAACAGCTGAACCAATTTGGCTATTTTTAGAAAAAAAATTGCGGAAACTTTTCAAATTCCGGAAAAACTAAACGTATATTTTTCTATAGGATTTTTGTATGAGTAATTGAAAAGGTACAGGACAACGTCTGTCGGGTGAGCTAGTCAAAAATAAAATGTCTCGTCTGTGACTATGTACCTATGTATTGTGTATATTTATTGTCGCTAGCCGTTTTCATTATGCGCTCTTTGTTTTGATATGACTACATTGTCCTTTCATCTTAAAATGATTGTGCACGTCCGATGTTCTAATATTTACAAAACTTGCCAAGAGAATCTATGTAAATATATATATCTTCGCTATACTATGGTTTTAAAGTCGAGAATCGTACAAAAAAAGGTTGTCGAGAAAAACAAAGATTTAGCATTGAACACAAAGTGAGCATAAAGTTTTGCTAAGTCAACTTATGATTACGATTCAAGGTTTTTGCTTGCGTTGTGTTTTTACTTCAAAATCATTGTATTAAACACTGTGTTTAGAATTTAAAAAAAAATAGGAAAATCCCACTATTAATTTTCTGTAGTCACATTAAAAAAAAACGATGACAGTTCAGCCCGAACACAAAATATCTAAACCAAAAAAAAAACAAACCTCGAATTAGCCTTCGTCATTTTAGATCCGTTCCCGCCAAATTCAATTTCACTGCCGCTAAAACTTGGAACCAAAGGCACGTCGCCTTCTGCCATTTTTTAATAAACACTTAATAAAACGCGAAACTACTTTTTGTTGAGGTAAATAACGTAACAGTTTTTGCGCGCACGACCCGTCTCCGCGGCGTTCGGCGATGCACTGAACGTTTCTATTCTACGATTATTTTATTGATGTTAATATAATGATGGACGCTCATACAGACAGATAACGTGTGATGGCCGCTGGACGATGTTGTGGCACTGATAATTGGATTGGTTTATGCAAAGCTGACGCACGCCACAGCATCACAATCATCAAATATTTATTCTTATAAAACTTCTTTGATAATTTCTTTGTTTACGATTGATGCAACTGATCATTGTGTCACGATATATTAGTTACTAGCTGTTGCCCGGTACTTTGTCTGCGATCCAGGTAGAAAAGTAGCCTATGTCCTTCTCCAGTCATAGTCTACCCATGTACCAAATTTTTGGCGTGAAAGCGTAACAAACCAACAATCTTACTTTCGCATTATTATATTAGTTAGGCAATATGACCTAAGGCATTTCGACCATTCTATATTCGTCAGCTCTTTTCCATAGGGGCCTACTACGCTGTATACAATTTTAAACTGCTCTGCTTCCTGTATATACGGAGATACTACTCCAAACCCTGTACAAACCAGTACCACTAGTAAAATCAAGAACAGATCAGTTTTTATTTATTTAAACAATAGTGGTCCACCCACTACTTTGGCCCACTTAATGTATTACTTAATAAGCTAACCAAATATGTTGGGCGTATGCCTGAGTGACTTGTTCACGTAACAAGACACACACACAGACGTATTATGGGTATTTCCGGATTGATATGACATTAGGAAAACAGTGAGGTGAGTTAAGCAGTTGGTTTGTTAGTATTCTGTACGTGTTGTGAGGTAGAAAACGATAGACAAACGCGTTATAGCCAATCAGACGTAATGAGCGGACAGTTCTCGCATCAAAAATGGTGTTCCTACTGCGGTATTTCAAATCAAACTGTTCCCTTTAAAGGAAAGAGGTTTGGGGGGGGGGGGGGTGCTATTGGGGTCCATAACTGTATCTTAGCTTTAAACCTATTTTTAACAATTTAATTCACATTATAGTATGCAAATAAATAAATAAAATTAAATGGTCTTTAGAGAATGCAATATTCTACCTTCACTTTTACGTTCGTCACCAGATTTTTGGGTGACAATCTAAAACTGCCTCATCAACATTATCTTTGTCATTATTGACAGCCTTGTTCCATCCACTGCTGAGTATGGGCCTCCTCTCTTTCGTGCCATGCTTCTCCTCCTCTTGCTTAGGGGCAAATCAAAATGCCAATTTTTTTGCCCAACGCAGCTCTGCAGTCTGCACACTAATTGACACACTATCAATCAATCTGAATAATTTTGAAGGACATTGGTAATTCATTGCGTTATACAGGGCAGCAGGGACATCGACGCGCAACTTGTAACCATGATTTAGACTTTTTCTGTCGGTTAACAAAAAAAAATCGGCCGTTTCATACGAAAATGCAATACCTACGCGGTCAAAATGTATGGAAATGCTAACTTTTTTTTTTAATAACCGATGAAATCTATCGACGTGAAGGTGTTTAGAATCATGTGCTGAATCCATGGTAACAGGTTGCGCGTCGATGTCCCTGCCATTGTCGTTGTTGAGCAGAATTTTTTAGAATATACAGGGGTATATTCTAAAAAAATCTGCTCAACAACGACAATAACGCAATGAATGTTGTTGAACTGTCGAAATTAAAGCCATTGCTACTTATAGTATTACGCAATTACCCCGCTATGTTAACTTAGATTCCGCTACACAATCAATTCTTAAAGATAAGTACACGATAATAAAGGTCAGAAAATACAAAATATGGAAAGTATGCCTTTACTAGTATTAAAGGTGTAATAGTGTGTTTTCCCTCTCTCAATTTTACTTAGTAACTACAGGTATAGCACGGGCAATAGTCAGAACATACTGGCGCGCGACACTGCAGCTCTGTGTTCAAAACAAATCGGTGATATCGCTCGGCGATACCTCGATTGCAGTACTCAGAAATCCACCTTTAGAAGTCGTAACGATTACATACATATAATCTTACGCCTTTTTCTTAGTGGTAGGTAGAAACTAGCATTATGCTGAACGATGGCCGGTTTGCGTGGATGTCACGCATATTTTCCCCTTAACCTGTCCTTTTTTGTGGTTGTGTTCTTTTTCTGCGCCGTGTCGGTAAATATGAACAACACACAACAAATTAAAGAAATTTCTTTCTTTTCTTTAAACTGTAGACTAGACCGTCAGCCTTACTTTCTCATTGCATTCTTCTCCTTATCCTAATTTATTTTGGGGTTTTCATTCTTTATCACATCTCTATTAGTCGTCATCACAGAATTCACTATCTTTCCAGCCAAATTACCTTTCACACAATCGCTCTTTTCTTTGGTTTTAAGTATCTCTTTTCCTTCTGTAGCAATCCAGATTCATATTCACATAATCTCTCATATCGATCTCGTTTCATCAAATCCTTTTTAGCCTGCATTCGTTAAGCCTTCGCTCATCACTATCTGGTTCAGTGTCTGGTCAATGTCCATAGCTTCATCATCATCGTATTGTTCAGTTTCCACCCTCTGACTACAACTGGCATCCTCTTTAGTTTTTTATTTATCTTGTCAGTTTGCTGAGGACTTCTAGGCGATTGGTCTTTTCAGCTAGATAGGTTTTTTTTTTGTTTTTTTTAAATTAATATCACAAAACTGATGTACAATCACAAATGCATTAAAACCTTTACGACACAATATTTCTATTTTATGTTAAGGTCGTAGATACGTCCTTTCAGCCATTTTATTATTAATGAAAAGATTGCTTACATTTTTTCTACTACGAGGAAATGTTAGTCTTACTTTCGATGCTCCAGTAACCTCAGTATTTATAAAATATGCACATACAAAAACAAACGAAAGCGAAAATTAAAAACATAAGTACACAACTTTTAATGACTTCCATTTTTATCAGCTGACACTTAAGCAGTTACAAACTTACTGTTTATTTACTTGGCGTATATATAAATATTGATAAGACAATTTTGATACAGATTTTGACTAAACGTTGAGTCTAAATATAACCGTTGAAACATCTGTAAATGTTTTTATTTTACCTCAAACACATTCTTCAATTCTGTTGACGTCAAATTATGTATGTATTGCCTTAATCCGTAGCGGAAAAAATATGATAAATACGCCTATTGACATTTTAACAAGATTTTACCTACTTTTAATTAATTTTAATGAATTAAAATTGTGCTGGATATTGTGTTTATGTATCCTGAATTGATAGTTGCATACCTACTGTTTTCCTGTAACCTTTAAACAAGGTAAAACAATGTGGGTAGCGGGATTGTCCGAAAGGGTTACCGCTGCCCTGGTACGTAAAGGGCTAAGGAAGGAACACGGGTGGGTTTTAGTCAGTAAGAGTCTGACACTCCCTTCTGCTCCACCCAGAGCGGGAGGAGTCATTTGATGATTTCCCATCCTGAAAAAAAAAAAAAAAAAAAAAAAAAAAAAAAAAAAAAAAAAAAAAAAAAAAAAAAAAAAAAAGGTAAAACAATGTAAACAGCGAACAAAAAAATCCTGATCACTGTGTATGATGTTTTTGGACAGAATATCAGTCATGTTTAGCTAATAATAGTGTATATACACGACTTACGACTACATAGATAAATAAGTACCTAAACAGCGTTTTCCTGTTTTAACTACGATATTGGTAATATTTTCTCAACTATGTTGGGGTCGGCTTCCAGTCTAATCGGATGCAGCTGCATACCAGTATTTTACATGGAGCGACTGACTATTGGACCTCCACAACCCAGTTACTGGGTAACACGATACCCCTTCTCAAGCCTGGTGGTCATGACTTCCGGGTTTCTGGCTACCCGTAACGACTGTCAAATGATGTACAAATGACAACTGGTACCAACGGCTTAACGTGCTTTCCGAGGCACCGAGAGGTCTCGGTATGTAATGGATGGTCCATCCACGGATCGACCTCGGCAAGCGTTTTTTTACCTTGAAGATCGACCTAAGCGGCTGTTATTATTAAGCCACGAGCCCCTCTCACTAAGCCCATAGGCCATTCGAAAAGAAAGCATATGCATAATCATCCTATAATGTTCCCACTGCTGGGACACAGGCCCTCTCTTCTATAGGGAGTGGGCTGTAATCTACCACGCGGGCCCAGTGCGGGTTGGTAGATGTCACATGTCTTCGAAATTTTTGTTCTAGGACAAAGAAGTGAAAAAAAAAAAAGAAATTACATTCCTGGTGCCATATCATATAACCCCGTTCACTACGTCACGTCACTAGTAATCTCCGTGTGTTGTACTGTACCACGCCGTGTCATCCGCGTTTTTTGGGTAAAACCGCGCAAAACATTTAGAGGGGCGTACTTTCCTGGTATCTTTGACTCTGGTAGGTAGATCGGGGGGCGTAATTCTGGAATTCTTGGTAAGTAACGTGGTTTTTTTTAAAACTATATTTTTCTAATTCAATCGTGTAATATTATGGCTTCAATAACAAAAAGTGCTCAAATTCCTTTTAGATCTTGATTACCAGCAGCTATGATCATTATAAATGTATAATGATCTATTAATACGGGTAATTGCTACCAGCCTTTTGGGCACTTATCCCATTGACAGAGGATGCCGACGATTTTTTTTATGCCCAATGAGCTCCTCCCTTTTGCATTAATTAGGGCTCCGTACCCAAAGGGTAAAAACGGGACCCTATTACTAAGACTTCGCTGTCTGTCCGCCTGTCTGTCACCAGGCAGTACCTCAAGAACCGCGATAGCTAGACAGTTGAAATTTTCACGATTTATGTATTTCTGTTGCCGCTATAACAACAAATACTAAAAACAAAATAAAATAAATATTAAAGGGGGGCTCCCATACAACAAACGCGATTTTTTTGCCCTTTTTTTGCTCAATTTCAATAATGGCAACAGGTAGGCACTTGAAATATTCACAAAATACTCAGTTGTATTTTTACTTTAATAATAAATAATAAAATAAAAAAAATATATATATTTAAGGGGGGCTCCCATACAACAGACGTGATTTTTATAGATATACTGGTACGGAACCCTTCGTGCGCGAGTCCGATTCGCACTTGGCCGGTTTTTTTTATTATATAAAATATATTGTAGTGTTAGCTTGTAATAAAAGCTTTCTGTTAGTAGTGTTGTCTTTATGAATGAATATTACCAAGGAAATTTGAAAAAAAAAAACATTCCGTTTTTGCTAAATTTCTCGTTGTAAACGCTGAAAACCAACGCTTAACAACCCGCTAAGAGACCTAAGCATAATGCTGACGCTTGAACCTTTTGCTTCCGGTACTATAGTTATGTGTAGGTATGTACAGACCTAGCACATGAAGCTACTACAATCTGTCAAATTACTTTAATAGATTTCGTGGGTGTACTATAGGTACACTTCTGTCTAACCCTTCGGGGATTACAGGCGTGATGTTATGTTATGTTCTTAATCAGGTAGCTGTAAGAGATTCCACGAAACGCTATCTCACGTAATAATAAAATATAATATCATCACCTATCTCCATCAGGGTTCAAAACAAAAATAAGAATTCCCAACTTTTGGAAAACAAAACAACATCGGAAATACCTCTTCCCCATTTATCTTGTGGGACGGAGGAGAGAAAAACAATAATATTATGATTGAAACGGCTTATCTTCGACAGAAGTTGTATTGTTTGTAAACAAGAGAATTTAATAACCATGAATTCATTAAGTACATGATTTTGAAGCCCCCTGCGTTGAAGTTTGACGTCGGTTAGTAAAAAAATTTAGCTCTGCCATAAATGTTGACCATGTTTGTATCTACTGCACTCTTCTATGAAACAGCTGATTTCTTTTTTGATAGCCGACGAAAAATTTCTACTCTAGGGGGGATCTAGGGGGTAGCGGGATCGTCCGAAAGGGTTACCGCTGCCCTGGAACATAAAGGGCTAAGGAAGGAACACGGGTGGGTTTTAGTCAGTAAGAGTCTGACACTCCCTTCCGCTCCACCCAGGGTCATTTGATGATTACCCATCCTAAAAAAAAAAGGGGGGATCTAGGGAGTCTATTATGTGCTGAATACAACGTTAGTTTGTGCACTGATTAAAAAAAATATCCTGTATTATTGGTTGGCAAACAGCGGTAATTGCATTTCATTTTCACAGTTCCGGACGCAAGAATCTGCTGGATGCGAAGTGGCAGTGCTTGAGGGAGGCATATGGCCAGCAGTGGACGTCTTTCGGAAATGATGACATTCCCGGACGAGCTCCTTCATTTTTTAGGACTGTCCCGGTAGCTTCCAGTTTAACCGAATGCAGCTGAAAAACAGTATTTTTAACCGATTTCAAAAAAAGGAGGTTCTCAATTCGGATGTATATATTTTATTTTTTTATTCATGAAGCGATTACCTTGGAGGAATGAGGAAAATGTCGTGAGGAAAGTTTTGAGTATGAATGTCGATGGATTTATGAGTAGGGGAAGACTAAAGAAACGATGAATCGACTGTGTGAGTGATGATATGGTTAGAAAGGGGGTGACTGTCGAGATGGCGGCTAATAGAGGAGTGTAGAAGAAAAAGGCATGTTGCGCAGACCAGGAATAAATTAAGATAAGGGCTGGTGAATGATGACATAAGCGATTACCTATCTGACCTCCACAAACCAGTTACTGGGTAATACGATATCCCTTGGTAAGAGTAGTTCGTATTACCCAATTCGTATTCTGCGTGAGTGGAGTTCGCGCAGCTGAAGTTTGGGCGAAAATTATTTCAATTTTTGTCATCGATACGCTAAGAAGAATAGGCTATTTTCCTAAAAAAAAATCTAATTAGTCCGTCAGTTAGATTATCAAAAAATATTGAACCCGTATTTTTTCTTTTGTCAATTATTTAAAAAAATGATGAAGATATCGCCCGTTAAAGTTCCGCGTCACGTCACTTGCTTGCGACACTTTTGCAAGCAAGTGAGGTCACGACCCCCCACTCCCAAATTTTGACGCACTTTATCTTTGTCATTTTTTGTTTGATTGACAAAAGAAAAAATACGTGTCCATTATTTTTCGATAATCTAACTGACGGACTAAATATAATAATATTTTTTTTACCCCGGCAACTACCCTATTGGTGGACAGACTTCCGGGCTTCTGACGTCCCGTAACGACTGTCATAGATGCTGAAAGCTTAACGTGCTTTCGGACTCACTAAGGTATCTCGGTATGTAAATCTTTACATACCACAACTTTTCATGAAGCGGCTGCCTATCTGACCTTCACAACCCAGTTACTGGGCAATACGATACCCCTTGGTGAGACTGGTTGTCAGACTTTCGGGCTACTGCCGACCTGTAACGACTGTCAAAGATCCATGAATGACGGCTGGGACAACGGCTTAACGTGCTTTTCGAGACACGGAGGGGTTTTGGTATGTAAAGATGGTCACCCATCCACGGACCGACCGGACCGCTTCAACAATTACTTAACCTGATTCATCTATCCTTGCGGCTGTTATTACTTAGCCACGAGCCCCTTTTTAGGACTTGGGACGGTTATAAAAAGGGGCTAAGTCTGGAAATTATGATAGCATTATGACCTCTCGGTAGAACTGATAGCGAATAGTTATCAGTATTTAGTAGCATTGGTCAAGGTTTTAGAAACGCAAGAACGCAAGACGAAGTATTAATACAACTGTCTGTTAGGAGTTATCTCGTGATTTTTGTTTATTTGCATTGTTAATGTTGGATAAAGAGGTGGGGGAGAGCATTGGTGGTCCAGTGGTAACGGCTCCGACTTACGAGTAGTAGATCGTGGGTTCGAACCCAGACAGGCGCTTTACTTAGTGTAAATTATTTCGTCACCACTGCTCTCAAAACGGTGAAGGAAAATATCGTGAGGAAACCGGCATGTCTTAGAACCAAAAACTCGAAGACATGTGACATCTAACAACCCGCACTGGGCCCGCGTGGTGGATTACAGCCCACTCCCCCTCGAAGAGAGGAGGTCTGTGTCCCAGCAGTGGGAACATGATAGGCTGATTATGATATGCTAAATGCTATATCTCATGAAACATTTGATCACAAATTATCTAGCAAGCTATATATATATATCCACAATTTCGAAATCACAGCGTTAATGTAACGACAGATTATACCATACCATAGATTATTATACACTTTCATTCATAGATTCATAGAGATATCAAGTGTCAATTATAGTGCTATAGAAGCTTGATAGTCTATGCACGTACCATAAATATAGTAAGTCTATGACACGTACAAGTTTCACTGGTCTATATCCGTTCTTGTTACTTTATGGTACATATCCTACATTTACTTTCAACTGTGTTCATTACAGTCCAATCATTCTGCCTAGCCTTTTCCCAACTATGTTGGGGTCGGCTTCCAGTCTAACCGGATTCAGCTGAATAGCAATGTTTTACATGGTGTGACTGCCTATCTGATCTCCACAACCCAGTTACTAGGTAACACGGTATCCCTTGGTACAGACCGATGAAACTTTATGTCGGCTCGGAACATGAGGCGAGTCGCTGCGCAACAAATTCATGTGTGAGCGGGGGTGAGGGGTGAGGTACTGTGCAGCGTGTAGCGCACTTCACCGCCGGCATTAACTTTGAATCGGGCTATAAGACTGGTTGTCAGACTTTTGGGCTTCTGACGACCTGTAACGACTGTCAAAGATCTACGAATGACAGCCGGGACCAATGGCTTAACGTGCTTTCCGTATCTGTCTATTGTTAGGCAATCGAGTGGGAAATAAGACGATGGCGATGGATGGATGTTTACATTCGCACCTCCATACATAGAGACCAATCTGATGAAGATTGATCTCTCTATGTATGGAGGTGCGAATGTACACATAAGTGCAAGATCCCAGAGGGGCACTCTCGTAATTTTAAAAACGTTCACAGTCAGAAGGCCAATTCTCGTAATTTAAAACGTTCAAAATCTAGCCGCAGTCTCATCTCGGCGACAAACAAACGTCAAAAACTTGTCAAAATATAGGGAAATTAGAGGTATTTTTGACAGATTGAGACTGAGATCAGACTGTGAACGTTCTTAAAATTACGAGAATTGCCCCTCTGATCTCCGTCTCAATCTGTCAAAAATACTCATTCATTTTTGACATTTATTGTCGCTGAGATGAGATCGCTACTAGATTTTGAACGTTTTTAATTACGGAAATTGGTCTTCTGGTAGCACTTACTTCAAAGCGCCTAGTTTGGGCGAGAACTGTACCAAGAAATAAACAATTGAATACAATCCCATAACGGACGCACCAAAGCAAACGTTCCCACAATTAAAACTTCAAAAAAAAGAATAGAAATTCGAATTTGCATCGCGCCACCCAATCAACGGCCGCCAATTTTGGCGCTCTACACTTTCGACGCACGTGATTGGCTTCACAAACTAACTCTGACCCGTAATTGGTCAGAGCGTAATGGCGGACGACAATCGTTTGCTTTCTCTAATTGTCTATGACTTTCGCTGGCTACGCTAGTCATTTATTTTTGTTTTCTAAACAGTTAGACAAAATTGTCAAGAGTCAAGGCGCGACCTGGTTTGTGGTTTTATACTGAGTTTAAACAGACGGCCTTGGTGTTCGCAAGTACGAATGGTGAGCGTCCTGGGTTTCGATTCTCAGGTCAAGCAAAGTGCTATTGGGTATTTCCATAATGATTATCTCAGAAGCAGCCTGGAGCCTGAATTTGTGTACTGTAGATGGCTATGGGACTGGGCGGGTCACATCAGTCGCATGCACGATGACCGCTGGGAAAAAGTCTCCACACAATGGGTCCCTGAAGATGGAAGGCCCAAAAAGAGCTGGCGACATGAGCTGGCAAGTACCACGAGGGTTGGTTCGAGGTGATGCGGGAAAAAAGTTCCTGGACGGATTTGGGGGAGGCCTTTGCCCAGCAGTGGGATGAAAAAAAAGATGACAATAGGCTCGTCCCGTTTTACATGGAACTTAAACATAACCGGCTAAATGAGGGTACAGTACTATTAGGTACCCACCATAGAAATGTAAAATAAAAACTTCTTTCTTATATATCTATGGATACCCAAATTTCTGCTTCCCCCTCGAGGAGAACAAGCGTGATATTACGTTGAACAGTCGTGACATGAGACCGCTAAGCAATATGCATTATCTTATAAATAGTGTGCTAACATTAAATGTTGTGTCGAGTGGGTCGTGAATTGCATTCCAAATCATGACATTTCAATACATAGATTTTTAATCAAAGGTTCGTCTTCAAATCATACGTTTAATATTTTACCTTCTCCGCTCCAATATTCCTTGTATAGAAGAAGGAATATTGGAGCAGAGAACGTCTCGTGTAGGCACCTGGTATATAGCGATATCTCATGCCGTGGTGCAAATACTATCCAGTCAGCAAGAAGACCTGCTGCTGACCGCAAGGTGGTTCTTCTCCATTCTGCTTCATAAGAACCTTTGCTTTGGCAACTAGCTCCAACTTTCTGACTGACCGACAATTCAAAAGTTGCTGTAATTGATTTAATTGAAATAAATTATTTGAGTTTGGTTGGTAGCTGTTTATACCACCAATGCAACCTACTTTCGTTGGACAATTGGACACCGATGGGCTGGAGTGACGACCGCGCATATTTGGACCGACGATCTGGTGAAAGTGCATCATTTTGATACATGCACAGGTCGATGTGGCGATGATTGTGGGAGGCCTATGTCCAGCAGTAAACTTCTTACGGCTGTATGGTGATGATATAAAGATATCGACACGCCATTATCCCAATTTATTTAGGGTCGCAGCAAGTCTTCTTCATCCATACTTCTCTATCAGTCATAATCTCAGCAGTCACCCCTTTCTAGCCATATCATCTTTCACACAGTCTATCCATCGTTTCTTTGGTCCTCCCAATAGATAAATATTTATATACTTTTTTTTACACTAGATACTTACTAAATTAAATGGCTAACTAACTTACTATACAAATAAAAACAAAGCACACTTAGACGTCGAAGTACTCGTCCGCATCGCTGTCATCCGGAAACGTGCCCAGCAAACTGGCAGCATTGCCACGTTAAATGGCAATGCTAATACTTTGGCCAAAGAACGACCCAGCCCTCTGTCACATGAAGTGTATTTTTTTTTTAATATAAAGATATTGCATATATTTATTATAACTTAGATATACTTTCCCAAAACCTGCCTAAGATAGAATTAGACTATAATATTATCTTAATAAACTTGTAGACCATCTCAAAACTCGTCAAAATACAAAGGCGTATCCGCGGACACAACTAGTCAAAGCACATAATATAAATAATTTACTAGTCAAGTCAAGTAATAAAGGTACAACACAATAACAGCCTCAGGTCAATGCCTGCCATTGCCTGCTCATCATAACATAATCTAGGTCATCGGGACCTTGCCTAAGAAATAAGTGCTTATAATTAAAGGGGGTCAAAACTCTGAATACGTTGCTAAATTGCGTGCGCGCATTATAATCATAATAATTACTAACAATATCGTCATCGACCTGTATATTGGTGATTTTATCTATGAATCAACCCAATTTTTGTAGAAGTAATATCATAAAGTCTTGCTATTTGCATTTGACTAAAAGAGTGATGCGGTGGTCGCCCAGTGGTAACGTCTTGTAGGTCGTGGGTCCGAACCCAATCAGCCTATAATACTCCCACTTCTGGGACATAGGCCTCCTGTCCCTCTAGGGTGGGCTGGAATCGACCACGCGGGCCCAGTGCGGGTTGGTAGATGTCACATGTCTTCGAATTTTTAGTTCTTGGACATGCCGGTTTCCTCACGACGTTTTCCTTTACTGGTGCTGAAATTATTTACACAAAGTAACGCGGGTTGCCCGGGTTCGAACCCATGACCTACAACTCGTAAGTCGGGCCACTGGGCCACTGCTCCTCCTAAGAGCAGTCAACCTTTCTATCACCTGAATGACCAATATTTTTACCATGGCATGATATAATTTTAGTTCTATTTTCGTACTGTTATGCCATTTTTAGGGTTCCGTACCCAAAGGGTAAAAACGGGACCCTATTACTAAGACTTCGCTGTCTGTCCGTCCATCTGTCGGTCACCAGGCTGTATCTCAAGAATCGCGATATCTAGACAGTTGAAATTTTCACAAATTATGTATTTCTGTTGCCGCTATAACAACAAATCCTAAAAACAAAATAAAATAAATATTTAAGGGGGCTCCCATAAAACAAACGCGATTTTTTTGCCCTTTTTTGCTCGTTATCAATAATGACAACAGGTAGGCACTTGAAATATTCACAAAATACTCAGTTGTATTTTTACTTTAATAATAAATATTTATGGGAGCCCCCTCTCATACAACAGACGTGATTTTTATAGATAATGGTACGGAACCCTTCGTGCGCGAGTCCGACTCGCACTTGGCCGGTTTTTGTTTGTTGCTATCAATTTAGAATTTTTTAGTCTGTAGGGGTATACAGGCAACTGAAGGAACACGGGTGGGTTTTAGTCAGTAATAGTCTGAGGCGCCTTTCCGCTCAGCCCAGAGCGGCAGAGGACATTTGATGACCGATCAAAAAAAAAAAAACGGGGTGTCAGTAACTGGGTTGTGAAGGTCACATAGACAGATTTAGAAAGGGGTACGCAGAAGTTGATGATGACCAATATCTAGCGGTTATAATGTGCATAGATTTAACCTTAAGGTGATGGAGATACAAAACATGGCAGGTACGAAATAAGGGATCAATAACTCGAAAAAGAATAAATACTGATACATACATAAAAACAAAATAAAATTTGTCGGGAAAAATATAAATAAATAAAAACGTTTATTTGTCACTAGAATAAATACATAGAATAAATATGACAGACACTCACGAGTCACAATCTTATAATATGAATATATACAAAGAATTGGTCCTAACTCCCAAACTAGGCCAAGGTCTGTATTTTGGGGGTCAGTGTTCAGTCACAGTCCAGCATTTTTTTATAGAGGAATTACATAAAGGAGAAAACGAATCCAGCAAATCAGCGCTGGAATGGTTCTACGAACTTCTTACGGAATATAATATCGAAGCGCTTTACATTTTAAAACGTGAACACGGTCTACAAGTTAATACCTTTGTGCTTAGTACAAAGGCTGCTTGGTGATTCATAGCTAAAGTATGTAAGTGCAGTGTAGGTCTCAGGTCGGGGATGACGTCAGAGTCGCTGGACGGCTTTAGACGACAATCTTGTTGTTTGTTGACTTAAAAACTTAAAGCACGGTCGTGATTAAAGTTTGTGTGTTAAGAGTTTTGTTGTCGATCAGGGGGCCCTATAATTATCATTTGCAGGGTGATATAAGGGGCTTGTGGCTAAATAATAACAGCCGCACAGGTCCGTCGATCAGGTTAAGCTAAGCTTGCCAAGACCCCTCCCTGCTTCGTTAAGCCGTTGGTCCCCGTACTGTCATTCCTGGATCTTTGACAGTTGTTACGGGTAGTCAGAAGCCCGAAAGTCTGACAACCAGTCTTACTCGTACCGAGGGGTATCGTATTACCCAGTAAGTGGGTCGTGGAGGTCAGAAAGGCAGTCGCTCCATATAAAATACTGGTATTCAGCTGAATTCGGTTAGACTGGAAGCCAACCTCAATATAGTTGGGCAGAGGCTAGGCAAAGTCAAAGGCAAGGCATTTATTTCAATTAGGCACATAAAAGGCACTTTTAAACGTCAAAAAGATGACGAGGGTATGTAATTGTTAGTTTATCCAATGGTCACTAATAGTTATTTTTCTTAACTAATAGTTAATTATTTGACCATTAGCAATGATATTATATAATTATATTAACTAAAAATTGATCAAAAAACCCATTTTGATCAAAAAAGAAACCATTAGTTACTATTTTAAACAATTGATTCATTGGTTGAGTTTAGCTACGGATAAAAAAATCAGCCCTTAGTGAGTTCAGCTAAAATGAGAGATGGAATTTGACCTCCGACCTCTTGGACGTACGTTGCTCTTTGGACGTAATGGTACGCCTATTACGTCCGAGTTCAGAAGTAAAAGTGGATTTAAATTGCGTTTCGAGCAGTCCGATTGTGATTACATAATCAACCTATAATGTTCCCACTGCTGGGACACAGGCCTGCTCTCTGTGAGAGGGAGTGGGCCGTAATCCACCACGCGGGCCCAGTGTGGGTTGTGATGTCATATGTCTTCGAATGTTTGGTTCTAAGACATGCCAGTTTCCTCACGATGTTTTCCTTCACCGTTTTGAGAGCAGTGGTGATGAAATAATATACACTAAGTAAAGCGCCTGTCTGGGTTCGAACCTACGACCGTTACCATTGGGCAACCACTGTTCTGCTGAATTGTGATTAGATTAATGTTGTAGAAAGTTAATCGTTTGTCTTGTTATGAGCATGTGACGAGGAGGGGATGACATGCATATATAAGCTGTCACGCCCGTGATACCCCGGATGCTTTTATTTAGGTAGTAAGTTTTGTTTAAATTTTTTTTTGCTTTTACGAGTATACGTACCGTAACATATATACGAAACAATACTACGACTGCAAAAAAACTTTAATTAATTGGTTAAAACTTTTAAACTATGATGAAACAAAAGCACTGTTAACACTTGTATCATGAGTTCATGACGCATGGTTTCTGTCCACTCGAACAATGGAGTGCAACAGTTTAGGTGATGTGGGGATAGCGAAAGTGTGGTGTGTCCACACCTCTCATCTCATGTTGGCGCTCATATTATACTCACACACAAACTAGCACTCTCGCACATATACTCACACACTCCCACATATTCTCACATACTCACACATATACCTATTACTCACCCTCACACATATTCACATACATATACTCACACACTCACACAAATAGTGTATTTTGTAGTTTCTATTAATTTTTATTTTATTGTTATCCAAGTAGCTTAAGGTATGGAAAAGCGGAGTCTCCCAATACAGGCACTACTTGCTTAAAGGGAGGCTCCAATCACTAATCTGTTAAGACTAATTTATGTTGGGGAAATAAATAATTTTGAATTTGAATTTGAACGAATAGTTTTTATTGTATTTATTGGTATATTGGCGTGGTTAGCTGACATATGGCAAATAATTTAATTTAATGTTCTGTGTCTTTACTTTGCATACCTAGTATTATATACAATCAAGTATTTTCTAACTAAACAGACAGCTGTGCTGCTGGGCAGTTTGTTGCGCCACTTCTTCCCAGCGAAAGCACTAGGAAGTGGTGAAGGGCGGGCGTTTTGGGGGACTGTCTTTTGTAATTTTGACGTCGCTCACGGGAAGTGTCAAACAGCCGTTTCGAGATTTCATTGAACAAGCAATGAGCAAGGTTTTTATACTTTCGCCGCTTGAGGTTTTCCGCAGCAACAGCGCCAGCACAGCACGCCGAGCCAGGAAGATGGGATGGCGCAAGAGTATCGACGCACGGAGCGTCTCACACTAAAGGCACATTATCCTACTAATATTATAAACGTGAAAGTTTGAAGGGATGGATCGGCTGTCAAAGATCCACGAATGACAGCCGGGACGGGACGGGTCTTGGTATGGGAAGATGGTCACCCATCCACGGACCAACCGCGGCAAGCGTAGCTTAACCTGTTCGCTTGACCCGTGCCGCTGTTTTTACTTAGCTACAAGCCCCTCACCGGGCACAGATTCAGATTTCGAGCTGCTACTGAGAAATCACTGATGGTAAGACCCAGTAACACTTTACCCAACTTGGAAATCGAACCCAGAAAGGACCGACCACTAGATCAACGACGCACATAACATAACTAGCGAAATGTTAAGTGCACTTACCTATGCATCTCTGCTTGCCTCTCTTAGTCTCACAGTCGTGATGATGTGCAGATACAACACCAGTGGTGTTGATACAGTAGAGGTGTGAACACAGCTGTTCTTAGCACATAGCCAAGCTGTTGTAGGTAAGGTCGAACGGGTTAAAACGGCTCGTAAAATACGTATTGTTATTGCTTACTATTCCACTATCTACATGAGTCTCATAAACATAAAATGACGTTTTATAATGGTAGCATAGTTTATGAAGCTATGAAACCATAAATTGTTCAGAAATATGAGCGGCAGGTTAAAAATGGGACCACCAAAGCTAGGGTAAACTTTTCTATGATCTTGTTGGACCAAATCTTCGCCGCTTCCACGGCGGCGGCGGTGGCAGCGCAGAGGTCACTTTGACTGCTAGTTTTGGGAGACAGGACAGGAGATGGAGCATAGTTTGGGACGAAGCACCCTGCTGTCTTTCCGTCCAGGTAGCCCCACTTTACCAGCCCCAGCAGTCTCGACATTCATAGCGATCGCTTTACGACCGAATTCGGTCGCAAAGTCCCGGATTGACAGGTGTAATGTATGGAGTGACAGGACTTTGCGACCGAATTCGGTCGTAAAGCGATCGCTATGAATGTCGAGACTGCTGGGGCTGGTCGGAGTTACATCTTCCCAATTGTGTCCAGAGACGGTTCAGGGACTTCCAAGTGGACCACAAGAGGTTAGACCCTGCAGGGAGATGCTCCTTTGGTGGTAGATAGTAAGTGGGAGGGGAAAGAGTATCTTGCCGTAGTTTGCAACAGGCGTCGTCGGCCGGGTTAAAATATAAAGCGGCTAATAGGAATATTGATAATATTGATATAAATATTTAATAAGATTTTATTTTAAAGATGGGTCCTTGGCAGTTCTGGACAGAGAGAGGTGGAAAGAGATTAAGGAGGCTTTTACCCAGCAATGGGACATTAATGGCTAGTAATAACTAAAAAAAATAGGAATATTCGCGGGTATCCTACTTCCTACTAATATTATAAACGCGAAAGTTTGTGAGGATGGATGGATGTTTGTTACTCTTACACGCAAAAACTACTGAACGGATTTGGATAAAATTTGGCAAACTGATAGCTTATAACCAGGATTAACACATAGGATACTTTTTATCCCGATATTCTCACGGGATCGACACTAATGCGGAGGAAACCGCGGGGCGGTGCTAGTGTTTTAGTAAATAAAGAAAAGAAAGAAAGAAAAATATTTTATTCTGCACAAACAAAACGCACAATTACAAATTTAAAAAAAATAAATAATAAAATAGACATAACATACACAGTCAAAAGACTCGTACTCAAGCATAAAAATTTGTGTATTGCTTGATGTCAACCAATAGACAAGTAAATCTTCGGGTGTCTCGTGGAAAGTGAACAATTTGACCAACTTTAGCCCAGTAAAACCTTTAAGAGGGGATCTGTAAGTTTAAGTCTTTGGGCCAACTACACGCAAGTCTTAATTTCGTCGAAATTCTATGAAACTAGCTTCGAACCAAAGTGGTCCACACCGTTTTGTCTTAATCCACATAGTCAAGATAATGACATCAGCAGAACAACCGGAGACGACAATTTTAAGCTCATTCTGAGCGCCGGCAACCGTCATACCTTCTCTCTCACTCTTGGTAAAATTGACAGGCTATCCCGCTCACACGTTCGCAGTAAACTGCGTTTACCGTTAACTGAATTCTAGCTATTTTGTTGTTGTGGTACCAGCTGATTCCATTCATCACGGCGGTATGTTAGTGGGGTAGGCAGGAATAGTAATGAATGGTTGACCTTAATTTTTTTACGATGTAAAATTCCCGTAAGATTTATTAAAAGATAGAAAAAAATCACAAAAAACAAAATGGAGTACATATATGCACACTTCACTTCGCATCCACGCAAAACGGCCATCGCTCAGCATAATGCTGTGACCTTATTGGAGACAGAGCGACTCAAAAAAAAGGAAAGAACAATATCCGAGATTTCTAAATGTTTTTTTTTTTCTAGCCCCTCATCAGTATCGAAATCTGCCAAAAATCTCAGGCAACTTAAAATCACTTTTAAAATTGAAAAGGTGATTTGAATGGCATAGGTACTGTAAATTTTCGTTGTCGCTCCATGTAAATCTGTTGCATCCGGTTAGACTGAAAAGCGACCTCAACATAGTTGGAAAAAAGGCAGATGATGAACGTCTTCTATGTTCTATGTTATGGGGTTTGGTTTCCGCACTTAGTACTTCAAGTAAATCATTGTGTGTGGGCCATGGCGGCCGTCGGTGGTTATTCCAACCAGCCCACCTCCCTCCAGAAGTTGATTAAGTCTCCTGGCCTGTTGAGAACATCAGTGTAAGATCTGGGTGTCTCGAGGGTTTCTGACCTAATCTGGGTGACGTCTGTGCACTTAAAGAGCACATGCGCAACGGTTTCCTCAGCCTCCATGCAGGCTGATGAACCCCTTTTACATGTCACTCTAACTGTGTTCGGGTTTAAGACGTACAATTTAGCAAGCCTACTAAATAGTAGCCCTTACGTCTTAAAACCGACCAACACAGGTGCATATTGCAACTGTGTATAACTATATGTATATATAACTCTCTGCCGACGTGTTCCCTTCCACATTATACCCATCTGCCTTCAAAGCAAGAGTGAACAGGCATCTTCTGGGCACGCTCGTTCCATCATAGACCTCATCCATCGCTTTCCATCAGGCGTGATCGAGGTCAAGAGCAGGCCCATCAACAATAACAAAAATATATATATATGTCTGTCTCTAAATTTATTTATTTACTAGCTGCGCCCCGCGGTTTCACCCGCATAAGTTTCGATCCTGTGGGAATATCGGGATAAAAAGTATCCTATATGTTAATCCTGGTTATAAACCATCTATCTGTGTGCCAAATTTCATCCAAATCCGTTAGGTAGTTTTTGCGTGAAAGAGTAACAAACATCCATCCATCCATCCCTTCAAACTTTCACGTTTATAATATTAGTAGGAAGTAGGATTTGGTTAAACACACACACTAGCAGCTAATTAGCTGATGCGTGAGTATCTTATAGCTTGGAGATATTTAATCTGTCCAGTCGATTCTTGAAGCTGTTCAGTGGGGAGCCCATTCCATGTTGTTACAATTCGGTTAGATAAGAATTGCGTCAAGGGATTTTTTTAAATTCTAGATAAATAATTTTGTTCTGCATATAAATTGAAACCAGATTTGTTTAGAAAACCAGTTTTACATCCAAGTTATATTGGACACTGATTTTGAATTTTGATCAGCAGGTTTCGAGCTACGGAAATACTTAATTACGACATTTCTCTTAATTAACAGGTATATGTAAACGTTCTACTTAATTCTATAATGAAAATTATTAATTTTAGGTGTAGAATGGCGGCAATTCCCTTGTTCACAAACTAAACTATGTAAATTTAAGTTCAGTGCATCTTTTTCTTTCTATTTCATTAAGAAAAGGACAGAAGATAAATATTAGTTTAGTCCTGTCAAATTAAGATACTCCATAGACGAGTATAGACGTGATTTAAAAAATTGGCTACATAAATAAAATAAATAAATAAAACAAATAATAAATAAAAATAAATACATAAAATAAATAATATAAATAAATGTATGTGCGTGTGTGTGTATGTATATTAATAAATTGGCTATACATCAATTTACGTCAGGCGCTGACTAATTTGACAGGACTAAACTAATATTTATCTTCTGTCCTTTTCTTAATGAAATAGAAAGAAAAAGATGCACTGAACTTAAATTTAGTTTAGTTTGCTAATAAGGGAATCGGCGCCAATACCAATATTTTACATGGAGAGACTGTCATCTGACCTCCACAACCCAGTCTTTGTAACATGATATCCCTTGGTAAGACTCCCAAAGATCTACGATTGACAGCTGGGACCAACAGCTTAACATGCTTTCCGAGGCACGGAGGGGTTTTGGTTTCTAAATAATGGTCACCCATCCACGGACCGACCTCGGCAAGCGTTGCTTAACCTTGAAGATCGAACCGTGCGACTGTTCATAAATAAGGTCTCTTTCTTATGAGTGTAGTTTCTATAGCCACTGTTGAATATTTTTAAATCGTGTTAAAAAACATCCCTTTCATAGACCATTGATATTTACTTAACAATAAAAACAAAACTATAGGAAAGGACGTTGCTCAAAGAAAAAAAATAAGGATAAATATTATTTCTTTTGCAATGATAAAGAAGTAAAGGAAATCTTAGCAAAAACATAACATAACATCAGGCCTGTAATGCCTGAAGGGTAAGCTGCAGAGGTGTACATTCGCCAGTTACGTTTAAGTCCCACGTAACAGGGGGTGAGCCTATTGCCAAAACTGGGCACAAATCAAGATTCCAGGCTGCTACTGAGAAATCGCTGTGGGAAAACCCCTATAACACTTTGCTGGACCTGGGAATCGAATCCAGGACCTCATGCTCAGTAGTAGCGCTTGCGACTACTAGAGCCACGAAGCAGTTATCTAAACTAATATTAAAAAGAGATTTTATTTGATTAGTTGTATGTTTGTTACGCTCTCACGCTAAAACGGCAGAACGGATTTTGATGAAATTTGGTACATGGATAGATCATAACCTGGATTAGGACATAAGATATTTTTTATCCCGCTATTCCTACGGGATCGAGACTTATGCGGGTGAAACCGCGGGACGCAGCTATCGTAGAAAAATAATGATAATAGACCATTTGAATGGCTGGAATGGAGGTGCCCGTGGCTGAATAATAACAGCCGCACAGGTCGATCGCTCAGGTTGAGCTACGCTTGCCGCGGTTCGTCTGTGGGTGCGTGACCATCTTTACACACCGAGACCCCTCCGTGCTTCGGAAAGCACGTTAAGTCGTTTTTTCCGGCTGTCATTCGCGGATCTTTGACAGTCGTTACGGATAGTCAGAAGCCCGAACACCGTGCCCGAACCTCTGTCGACCAGTCTTACCAAGGGGTACCTATCGTATTACCCAATAACTGGGTTCTGGAGGTCAGGTAGGCAGTCGCTCCATGTGAAATACTGGTATTCAGCTGCATCCGTTCAGACTGGAAGCCGACCCCGACATAGTTGGGAACAGGCTAGGCAGGACGACGGCACGGTTGGCGCAGTGGCTGAGCGATTGACTGCTGCGCTGCGTGTCGCGGGTTCGATTCCCGCACGGAACAAATATTTGTATGACCTACAAGTAGTTGTCCCGGGTCTGGCTGTTTGTGTGTGTCAGTTTAAATGTTTGTAAACGCATCCACGATACAGGAGAAATTCCTAGTGTGGGGCAACGTTTTAAACTAAAACAAACAAACAAACATGATGAGACCATTTCAATGACTGTTACATGAAAATTAACCAGGAAGCCTCCATAGTAAATGGAATTGGTATGCGTGAACGATGATATGGCTAGAAAGGGTCCACCTGCTGAGATGATGGCTGATATACTGAGTGAGTGAGTTCAACATGGATGATGTTACCAATATTTTGAAGGCAGTGGTGGCCTAGAGGTAACGGCCGCGAGTTGCGAGTCGGTCGTAGGTTCGAACCCAGACAGGCGCTTTACTTTGTGTAAATTATTTCATGGCCACTGCTCTCAAAGCGGTGAAGGAAAACATCGTGAGGAAACCAGCATGTCCTAGAACCAAAAATTCGAAGACATGCGACATAGATGTCGCATGTCTTCGAATTTTTGGTTCTCTTGCTCGTGACTGTACCCTCTTGGTAGACCAAGAGGGTACAGTCACGAGCACTAATATGTCAACACTTGGCAACTTTCAATTGCGATTTTTTCGTGAAATAACGAACCCAACGTTGAAATACGACACATTACATAAACCTATGGGTTCGAAAATGCTATGTTCGTGACAACATAAAATTTCATTAAAAAATAAAGGAGTAAATCGCTTTGGAATAAAGTCGAGTGTATACATACTTTTGCTCGTGACTGTACATTATAGGCTGCTTAAGATTATGATTTTGATTGAAAAGAAATGTCTATGGAGTTTCTTGTCAGTTTTTCCATAGGAACCTGCTACACTTTGGAATGGGCAACTAGGGCAACTAGCTTCATCTTTCTGACTGACCGACTTCAACGTGCGCGTCGGATTTGAATTGAAATAAATACTTTGAATTTGATTTGAGCTTGATGTTTGGAAGAATAAGACATTAGCAGGAGAATCAGATAACAGAAGTGTAACTATCGAGATTACGACTAATTGAAAGAAAGAAAGAAAATACTTTTATTTGCGGTAAACATGACGCAGAGAAAGAACACACAAAACAGTTGGGGGGAAAATATGCGTCACATCCACGCAAAAAGGCCATCGCTAAACATAATACTAAGACCCTATGCGAGACAGAGCCCTAGCGCTGGTTTCCAGCGACAGCCGGCGTTGACGTGATGAAGTCAACTGGAATAGAGAAGTATGTAAGGAAAGAATGTTGCTCCGACCCCAAATAAATGGACAGAAGAATGCCGACGATGAAACATTGGTCTGTTTTCAATTACCGCAGATACTGACAAAGTCGTTTCGAAATATATTAACCCTGAAGTAAAGAGTTAATTTTAATAATTCAGTAACAATGAGAAATCAACTGGTTTGAAGACAGCTGAGTATCACAGATTTTTGAATAATAAATCATACCTCATGGGCACTTTTCCACCTGACAGCGATGCGGACGAATTTTTTGATGCCCTATGATTATTTACCCTTGTTTAGTTTTATATACATGTACATATTTAAGTCTGTTAGCTCATATATTATGTAAATATAATCTTGTTTAAAAAAAAAAAAGGTAAAGTTAGCGACCCGCCCCCGCAGGTTTTTACGATTTGACCAAACATCGAGATGTCTTTATTCTGTGTAGTACATAACCCACACTGGGTCCGCGTGTGGATTATGATCCACTCCGTCTCACAGTGAGGAGGCCTCTGTCCCAGCAGTGAGAACATTATAGGCTGATTATGTATACATATCAGATGTCACTATAATTTAAATGTCATCTGCAAATAATATAAAAGTATGATTAGTCACCAATGGTATGTCATTTACATATAATAAAAATAATATGGGACCTGATACACTTCCTTGAGGGACGCCACATTTATTTACCCTAGAGTTTGAACAGTAGGAAGTAAGTAAATTTTCATTTACTTTGTCTATAACAACGAATTGTTTTCGATCAAAATAAATCCTCTAAACGTTGGTAAACCGCATCAAAATCCGTGGCGTAGTTTAGAAGAACAACACGGTCACAGAGAGACCCGAAGAGCGACTTTATTTCATGACATATACTAGCTTCTGCTCGCGACTTTGTCCGCATAAAATTTCTTGTTCTGCCGACCCACCCCATCGCATCGCATCACCAGCCCGCGCTATCACTTCGTTTTCGCTAAACATTCTTTCCGACTTTTTTTTATTTTTGCTCGG
This sequence comes from Apamea epomidion, assembly GCA_947507525.1. Lineage (NCBI taxonomy): Eukaryota > Metazoa > Arthropoda > Insecta > Lepidoptera > Noctuidae > Apamea > Apamea epomidion. The sequence continues at coordinate 7,528,369 of OX382252.1, read as the reverse complement.
CTTCTTAGCGTCATAGCGTGGTGTTAAATAGCCTTCCTCAAGAATTGGGCTATCAAATGCAAAAAGCATTTTTCAAATCCGACTGGTAGTTCCAGAGATTAGCGCGTTCAAACAAACTGTTCAGCTTTATTATTAGTGTAGGTATCGATATGCAGATCAGGCTTAAATTAAAACCTGTTTAAGAAAAGGAAGTTATAGCTATATAAGGAGCAAGAAAACACAGAAAGAAACAGGGAAACGATTAAAGCAGTAATTAATAGAATGAATGAGATGCAAACACATGCATTAGCTTTATGATGTATTCAATTATTCCTTGTGTAAGTTCTTCTGGTTTCGATTTTTTTAGTTAGGTACATGGTAACTAAGAGTGTTCGTGGAGTTTCTTGCCCATTCTCCTCTATAGGAACCTACTAACTTTGGAATGGGCAACTAGCTTCATCTTTCTGACCGACCGATCCCTTCTTCTTAGCGTATCAATAAGTTTAAATATTTTTGGCTTAAAATTCAGCTGCGCGAACTTCGCTCACTGACGCAGTCATAAGATCATAAAGTGCATAGTGACAGCGAATGCAGCGCAGAACGGGAGGTGAGCCATTGTCTGTGAGGAGGTGGGCCATTATCTGTGGGGAGGTGCCGCATACGCACTTGAGATCAGAGCCGTCCGTGAACCCCTATCTGTGGAGATTGTGTTTGCTCGGCCGACTTGGGTTCGAAGTCTATTTAGAGACTTCTAAGTCGGCCACGGTAACCCAGACCCTCAGATGGCTCAATAAAATTGTCAGGGGGCTTTTCAGCTCCCGCCATAGAAACTGAACTAGCTGGATCCACGCACCCAAGAAAACTTTTTCGGCTCTTCAGCCTCTGGGGCACTGAGACGGCATCGGGTGACGTGAGTCAGCTTGCAGCTTCGACCAACCCCTTGGCAATTCAAAAGTGACGGGTTATCCTATCTACCCGGTATGGTGGTCATCTATCAAATGCAGCTGTGTGAGGACATGATGGCTTTGTGCTTGGTTGGACTGTATGGACAGCATCATAAGCAACGCTTGCCGACGTTGGTTAATCGAAATAAATGCTTCGAGTTGGAAGTCTTTTGTCTTTTAGACTTTGATTCACTGAAAATTCTATGATGCCTACGCCTTTAACACCAGCGGGGTAATTTCGTTACACACACGTTGACATTTGACAATTCTACCACATTCATTGCGTTATTTAGGTTGTCGAGCAGACGAATTTTTCAAACATTTGAAGCAATGGATTATGAATTTCCTTCAAAAAGCTTTCGGATTGTAATAGAAAGCGTGTTATGCTATTGGGGTGCCCGTTTCTGAAAGAGCAGAAGACAACACAAGAATCTCCTATCCTGCCCTCTGTGTCACAAAGAATGCAGTCAAAGTGACCTCTGCGCTGCCACCGACGACGGTGACTACGACACAGTCAGTTTTGCGATGAAAACATATTTATCTCGTACTGTATTTCCAGTCCGGTAACTGGATTGCGGAGGTAAAATGGCAGTCGCTTCATGTAAATACTGGTATTCAGCGGCATCCGGTAAGATTGATAGCCGACCACAAAATAAATGGCTAACGCTTGACAGATGATGATGATGCCGTAGAACCGATGACCATTGTGGTAGACGTGTTCTTGAGTGGAGACCGCGAATCGGTAAACTTAAGGTAGGACGCCCTCATTCTAGATGGAGCGACGATCTTCGCAGGATGGCTGGTCAAAAATCGAGTTGAATGGCGTGCACTAGGAGAGGCCTATGTCCAGCAGTGGACTGCTATAGGCTAATGATGATGATGAGACAGATGCGGCATATCTCGGGCTTTCGACATAAGGTAGCAGGAGGAACCGTTTTATAGCCGATTCTTATAATTTACGGACCGTTGTTTTTGTTAAAATGTAAGACTCTTGTATCTTTACCAATAATGAAGCAAAGGCCTCATAGCTTTGCATAGTAGACCCTTCCATGTGGAAGTAGCTAGTAGTATCGCATGTAAAATTAGCTTACGAATCTATGTATATGCCCGTTTGGCAATAAAAAACGCTACCATTGGTAAGCATAACGATTCGTTTTTTGTTTATAACTTTTATAAGAATTAGTCTGTACGACTCTGACATAACGCTTCGTTTTCCTCAGACGGCGGCGACCTATCAATGAGGATTACCGCATAAAAAAATATTGGTTGTCCGTGGGATATTCCAATACCATTCCAATTTCTAATTCATTAGTTAAAAGTAAGTTCACATACCAAGACCCCTCCGTGCCTCGGAAAGCACGTTAAGCCGTTGGTCCCGGCTGTCATTCGTGTATCTTTGGCAGTCATTACGGGTCGTCAGCAGCCCGAAAGTCTGACAACCAGTCTTACCAAGGGGTATCGTATTACCCAGTTATTGGGTTGTGGAGGTCAGATAGGCAGTCGCTTCATGTAAAATACTGGTATTCAGCTGCATCCGGTTAGACTGGAAGCCGACAACATAGCTGGGAAAAGGCTAGGCAGATGATAGTTAAAAGTAACCTCATTGGTCTAGTGGTCGCAAGCGCCACTGTTGAGCATGAGGCCCTGGTTTCGATTCCCAGGTCAGGCAGTGTTATTAGGTTTCCAACTGGAATTACACAGTAGCAGCCTGGAGGCTGGTCTTGTGCCCAGTTGATACCAATAGGGACACCCTGTTACGTGGGACTTAACATTTCAACACGTCACCACGGACCTCCTCGGACCTCCTCACCTTCTGGGTTTATAGGCGTGATAGTATGTAGTTAAAAGTGGAACATAAACCACTAATTAAAAGCAGTCTAGGATGTTGACAACTGGCCACCAATAAGTTTCTCAATTTCTAAAGAGACGCCATTTAATCGCAACGGCTAGAATGTAAGTAGGTTCCAAGCTATTTATAATACCAAGTCAATCATAAATCTACAGGGAAAAGTAACCGCGGAGCCAGTAACCGATGGGTTAGCAACCTCTCATTACACAGCAATGCCTATTTAAGTTTTCACCACAAAATGACAGTATGACTCAGAGAATGGCGGCGACGAAAATAAAAACTTTAGAATGGCGCGCAATTTGAAAAAAGAAGTGGCTAATTCGAGTTTCCTAGAAGTCAGAAGCACAATGGAGTGGACTTCTGTCATTTATAAAATAAAATCGAAAGGTGTGCCTACAAAAATAGTCTTTGATAAAAAAAAACTTTGTACCGACATATTTAAAGTTCTTTTCTGTTTTGAATGGGATTTTAACGGCATTCAATTAGGCTATTATGTTAACAAAAGTTTGGTAGAAGATAGGAATCAAATCAATAATTTACTGACACAGGAACTGTAAATAATACAGTTAACATTTCTAGATACCGTTTCTAACTAACAATTTAGTGTTATTTATTAATAAAATTTTAAGATTATTACGATTTTAACGGATTAAGTTTATAAAACATTTTTCGACAGACATTAAATTTTTTATATTCTTTTTTTAAATATTGGAGAAACGTTGGCAAATCTCATGCCTCTGTCCTGCCTAGTATGTAAGTAGGTCTTCATTCTCTATAGGTAAAACAATGTAACGTTGCCTACGAATGAGTAATTATTACTAGTCATTGTATTTCCATTGGCTATTTTTTGTGCCATGATAGAACATTCGCCTTGTTTTTGTGCTATTTTACCGCCGTTTGTGGGCCCCTCTCGGCCGGAAGTGATACCCACTAATAATAATTGCCCACACACAATTTAATACGCCAATCTTTATGCGAAAACAATATTATTTTATTACATTAAAAAAACCGGTACGTTACGCAAGTTGTTACTCAATATTTATACACAGGACTTCGTAAACACGAACGGAGTTTCTTTCAACAGTAAATAGTTTGCAGAGTAGTTAAATGTAACAGATAATTATTCAACCCTGCAACTATCAAGAGAAAGCGGTCGAAACACTGCTCTAGATAAAATAAAACCTCACCTGTATCAGAATTCGTTGATTTCACTGACTAAACTTCTCAAAACACTTTCAGAACAACAATAAAGAACTGTTTTTATAAAAAATCACAAACAAAAACTCGCCGTTTACCGTATATTTGCAAAAGAAAACTAACTTTTATATAACTGTTACTTCCTATACTTCCAACCGGTTTTTACGAGTTTAGATATTAGAATCTGATTTGCGAAACTCACAGTTACGTTTAATTATAGAATTAGTATGTCAATATTATTTATTTGTTTTACAATGAGATTTTTGTTGGCGTGTTGAAATAAAAATGGAGAAAGGTACACAACGCGCGATCGCATCGACCCCCCGCACACAACTGACTTCCAGCTCAAGTAGTGTTACCAGTGCACGAAGAAGGTTTTGCTCAAATGCAAACTTAGATTTCCAAATCGAAAAATCTATTACTTCCTTATCGTACCGACATAAGGTTTGATATCATCTGCATCTACACATTTTACATGAAAACAAAACTTTGTTTCTAATCATAATCGTGATAGACGCATACAAAGAGTATTTTATCGTTTTGAAAACGAAAAAAAAAAACATAATTGAATGACATTAAAGGAAGAAAAAAATTAAGATTTCACACGTTTAGCCCGGTTCAATGTGTTGATAAGTTAATTATTCATTATTTGTTCGATAAATACAGAGACTTGATAGTTATCCTCGATAATTAGTACCTACCTACATAGACGACTTTTAATGGCCATTTTGTTATGATTTAGACGCAAAACGGCTATGTAATCTCGATTCCTTAATAACATGTTTTTGCCTCTGAGTCTGCGGGCTTTAAACTAGTTAATCAGCTATTAACTAAGGTATTTTTTGCTTGCATCTGATAACATACAATAACTCATTACTGCCCGAATCAAATCACGACCTAGACACTTCAGTGTTCAGAAATTCAAGAACCAGTCTTGAATTTTTCAATGCTTGGTTGTACACCGACACCTTCCTGTTTTTATAAGTAGCATTTTTTTTGTCAGTTTTTCAAATTTATCACTTGGAAGTTGTTGCCGGGCTGCCGGCTGGTCCTCAAGCATTTTGGATGTACAAAAAACGTAATAAGGAAAATTCTTTAACTAACTTTGCCGATTGACTTAGTTATCTGCACAGTTCTGACTACTTCTGACCGAGCAAACATGCTTTTTCAGATTTAGGTGCCGTATTATGACGTAATTACATCATGATTGCAGTGCGAGAGAGAGACAGAGCTATACATGACCGATAGCACCATCCCCTTTTCAGACTGGAATCATGAGATTAATACTTCATAATACGGCCTTGAATCAATTTGAAGGATATTGCTAATCCATTGCTTCATATGTTCGAAAAATTTGTCTGCTCATGAACGTAAATAACGTAATGAATGCTGTTGAACTGTCAAAATGAAAGCCATTGCTACTGATAGTGTGTTATGCAATTACTCCACTGGTTAGACTAATGAACGTTGGCTCACATTAAAATACCATCACCATAACTGGAAGAGTTGCTCAAACAGCCACCTAATGCGTAACGCACTATCGATCGGAATCTGAATAATTTTGAAGCAAATTGCTAATCCATTGCTTTATAAGTTTGAAATTTTTTTCTGCTCAAAACGTAAATAACGCAATGAATGTTGTTGAACTGTCAAAATGAAACCGATTCCGATTGATACTGTGTTACGCAATTGCCCCGCAGTTTAGAGTCTCCTCGCACTAAGGCCGAGCGAGATCTATAAATACGAGTAGTTACTTAGTACGTGCTGTGGCTTAGCGTTATCCCTGTCACTGTCGCTCTACTGTCAAACTAAAAGTGGAAGATAGAAACGGGAACATGCCTATGTCAAAGCCCGTGTTAACTTCTCGGCCTAAGTGTATGTTATGTGAAGGCGTTGAAGTATCATTGAAGCCATCTATTCGCCGCTTAGACGTTGCGTAGACACCACGTAGATGCTGCACTAATGCATTATTCACGCTACATGCGGTAACTTAAGTTAAAATAATTTATAACCACTTTAGCTGAGCTTAATACAAAGATAAAGAAAAAATTAAATGAATGCTATTCTCAATTTTATCCAACGTACCAACATCAAAAATAATTTTACTGACACAAAAATACAAAATCATCATAACACAAACAAAATCACTTCATAAAAACACCCACCATGGGTACCACCTTCAGTAATTCTACGGCATTACCCACAAAACAAGCGAACATTATAGCTTGGCAACACCGAAAACAGGTGGTAAAGGTAAACGCTGACCCGCAGGTAGCTTCGTTCCCAGTTGCATTGCATAAATACTAAAGACTTGTAACGGATACGCTCTATGCGAAACACGACGATTTAAACCTCATTTTGATTTAAAACCACATACAATTTAGAATACAATATTATTCGTTTATTATGAGTTGTACTCGATATTCCATATTATATGAACGTACCTACTAGGTATTCGTTATTTGAAACATAATTTTAGAATGACTCATTTTGAACAACATTTAGATAAAGATCATTTTATGGCGAAAGTTCTATAGTTAGGTACCCGCGAAAATATCAATTATAGAAACGGTTTTTCGATCGTTACATACAAAAACGTTATTATTGTTTATTGATTTTATTAAAGGTGACTATTGCAATGTTCATTGGATTTAGTTGTAGGAGTTAGTGTTTAGTTAGGTAAGTACCTACTCAAAATTGAGTGCATATGTAAATAATTTTAATAAAGTGGTTGTGAGCTTAGAGGATAAACTCTTTAATTCCCTTTACAGACATCTTTTAAGGGTTAAATTCATTTAATCCCTCGTCTGCCATTTCTTAAGTATTTTTGGGGTCAGTTTCCAGTCTAACTGAATGCAGCTGAATAACAGTATTTTATGTGGAGCGGCTGTCTGTAGGAGAGCAAATTATCGTAACCTGAAACGTTCAAAATTTTGTGGCAGTCTCATCTCAGCGACAAACAAATGTCAAAAATTTGTCAAAAATGTAGGGAAATTAGAGGTATTTTTGACAGATTGAGACTTAGATCAGACTGTGAGTGAACGTTCTTAAAATTACGAGAATTGCCCCCTCTGACTTCCACAACCCAGTAACTGGGTAACACGATACCCCTTGGTAAGACTGGTTGTGTTGTGATACTTTCGGGCTTCTGACGACCCGTAACGACTGTCAAAGATCCTCTAATGACAGTTGGGAGTTTGGGACCAACAGCTTATCGTGCTTTCCGAGGCACGGAGGGGTCTTGGTATGTAATTACTTATTAAGACCATAGAGTAAAGTAATATAATGTTACTGACAAAGAATTTTATTTAGCCTCCAGAATATTATTGTTCAATTATTTCTTTGTTTACCTTGAAACATGTAAGCATCGTGCGGTGTTGCTACCTAAGTTTATATCTGAACATGATTTTACCTGTTTTAAGTACCTATGTTATTGTGTTTTTTTTAATTACAGCTGTTTTAAGTTTGTTTTTAGGGTTCCGTACTCCGTACCAAAAACAGAACCCTTATAGGATCACTTCGTTGCCCGTCTGTCTGTCCGTCCGTCCGTCTGTCTAGACCCTTTTTCTTAGGAACGCGCGGAGGTATCAAGTTGAAATTAATATCAAATACTCAGGTCTGTGGTCCCTTGCAGCAGTGGAAAATTCAAACTTCTAAGTTGACGCGAACATAAGATACGGCCTTTTATGCTCCGTTTTTGCCGCATATTTTGACACTCGTAAGGGAATCAAAACCTATAGGGTACTTCCCGTTGACCTAGAATCATGAAATTTGGCATGTAGCACAAGTAAAGGAAATAATCCGAAAATCGTTGTAGTTGCATCACAGAATATTACTTTTGCGATTACATACTTATTTGCAGTTGGTAAACTAACCGCAGCCTATGTCGATGTATTGGGACAACAGTTTTCCAGCGGCAAAGTTAAGTTTGTACGTTTCAGGGACAGATTTATTGGGAAAATCTTTGAAACTCGATTCGATGAATTACTTATCCAAAAGATTGTACGGAACCCTCGGTGCGCGAGTCCGACTCGCACTTGGCGAGTTTTTTTAATTATTTCAATTAAAAAACTGGGTGCCTGAGTATGGATGGCGCCGCCGAGCCCGGCCAACGAAGAGGTGGCGTGGCGAGACGAGCTAGACGCGTACCGCTGGGGTTGGGATAGAGGTGGCTCTAGACAAGGATGCCTGGAAGGATTTGGGGGAGGACTTTGCTCAGCAGTGGGACAGTGAAAAAAAAAAAAAAAAAAACTGCTAGTTGGTTTAAATAAAAATAAATAAAATAAAAATCTTCTATTTCAGACAGTCCATTGATTGGATATTATACAAAAAAAAAAAAACTTAGAACTAGTGTTAGTACTTATAGCTACCCGGAAAAATAGAATTATCTGATTAGGTACCTACGCCCCACTGGCATGTAGGCATATCCAATATCCCAGTATGGGGCTATTCCACCTGTCCGCTATGGTTTTCAGGATGCTGTTGGGGCTGGCACGTACCCGGTACATGATGGAGGCGCATCGCCTGCGCATTATTGCGTGAAAATCATCAATTGCCGTCTCCGCAAACATGCTGGAAGCACTACAGTAGCGCGGCAACCCCATCAACACCCTGAACGCATTATTCAATTGCATTTAGTTTAGCAGTTACTTTAGTTTATCAGTGGTCGCAATCTTGAGGTCTTGTGTGTGACCTTTGCTTCGGGCAGTGATATTGAGTTTTTCTTAATTACTTAAAGTAATAATTAAGTAGGTACGGTACGGTAGTTAATGCGCGCCGCTCTGGTCGATTGCTCAGGTTAAGCTACGCTTGCCACGGTTGGTCCGTGGATGGGTGACCATCTTTACATACCAAGACCCCTCCGTGCCTCGAAAAACACGTTAAGATGTTGGTCCCGGCTGTCATTCGTGGATCTTTGATAATCGTTACGGGTCGGCAGAAGCCCTAAAGTCTGATAACCAGTCATACCAAGGGGTAACGTCGCATGCTTAATGGAATACTGACTTAACTCAAAAAAGACGATTTTTGGGAAATCGCAAAAGGAGATCTTGCTATGAGGACTTAACCTACTTGTTGATGCATAAAAATAAAACTGATTTATATTAATCATGAATGCTTGTATTTTGAACGTCTATGATTAACTATTGATGAGATCTGAGTAAAAAAAAACGGAAATCACATCTGACCTATCTACGAATGGGTCAGTGTTCCATTAAGCATGCGACGTATTACCCAGTAACTGGGTTGTGGAGGTCAGATAGGCAGTCGCTCCATGTAAAATACTGGTATTCAGCTGCATCCGGTTAGACTGGAAGCCGACCCCAACATAGTTGGGAAAAAGCTAGGCAGATGCCGTAATTAAAGGCATAATATGAGATCGATGTATCTTTATGAACTCTCAGCACTTATCATATTTATGCAAATAAATAATTTTGTTTTTTTTCCTAAAAAGAAATTCTAGTCGTAATCCGGCCCGTCCTACAATTTCAAAGACAATGAGACAATAGTGACATCCATTCATTTTGACAGTTCAACAACATTCATTGCGTTATTTACGTTCTTGAGCAGATACATTTTTCGAACATATGAAGCAATGGATTAGCAATACCTTTTAAAATGATTCATATTATAATGTGCTTGTTGTTTTAAGAGATGGCGCTAAGCTTCCACATTATGTCGTGTAGAATAGTGTCAATGCACTTACTGTTAAAACACAGGCACAGAGTATAGTTCTCCCTGTAATGTAATAGTGTACAAGATAAGATAAGAAAGGCTTATGGCTGTTTTCACTAACAGGGCGACCACCTAAATGAATGCCTAAATGAAAATGAAATCCAACAGTGCGCCTGTTCGATTTTCAACCCTCGGCTGAGCGCCGATAGTTGAAAATTGAACAACGCGGTGGCATTAAGGCGCGGTGAGAAGGAAATTTTGTAGGTAAACAACAATATGCCATCGCGCTAACAAATAAGGTTCAAAATAGCGATGCGTTTGATGTTAGTTGAAACGAATGACCACCAAAATAAAAGTAATTTTGCAGTTTTCATTAAATTTAAAAATAAATGCATGGTTCAATGGACTAAGTTTTAGCTATTTATTTAGTTGATTAAATTCACTTCATTCTCATTACATAAAATATGATAGTTTACGTTCAAAATTTTGACAATCAAGCGACGAAAAAAAATTTTTTGAACTTTATTTTACTATTGTTTTATCATGATACTATTTTATTTTTATGATATATTTTCCAATAAGTCTTTTCTTTGAACATTTGATAACACTCATATTTTTTCTGGCTTGTAATACGCCTAATAGAAGTGTGCGACACGAGCAACACGCGTCGACGACAGAGGCAACTGCAATCGTCGACAGCATGCCGCACGTGTATTTTTTTAGGCTTCCAGACAGGGCTCAAAAAACTCAAAAATTAAGCGCCTACACGCTAAGGGCACACCGTGTGTGTTACGGACCTCGGCTTAGGGCGTCGCTGGGAGAGGGCAGTAAGGGACAGGCTGGATCGGAATTATGCCGCTTGTGTATTTGAGCACTGTACTCAAATACATGAGCGACACGTTGTCGGCGGCAGCCACCGACGCGTCTTCATTTGTCACCGACACGCGTCGGCGCTTGCAGTTACCTCTGTCATCGACAAGTCGACGTGTGTCACTCGTGTATGAACACAAACTGCGCGACAAAAAACTGAGCGTTTTACGGTGTCCTGCGTTTGGGCAGCGCCTTAACGTTACATCTAAGCTTGCATTTAGATAAGAGGCTTTATGAAGACCCTGGCTATAGTGTCATGCCTGAGTTGAGAGAATACAACGTCACCTGAAGGGGTCATTGTACTCAACATTATGAACAATTTTTTCTCTCTGTCTAGCGTTTTCCTAACTATGTCAGGGTCGGCTTCCAGTAACCACGCACTAACCTAACCTAACCGGCACCCTGATTCTTGCTTATCACACTATCAATCACAATCTGAATAATTTTGAAGGATATTGCTAATCCATTGCTTCATATGTTCGGAAAATTTGTCTACTCAACAACGTAAATAAAGCAATGAATGTTGTTGGACTGTCAAAATGAAAGCCATTGCTACTGTTAGTGAGTATTGGTGTAGTGTTAGTGAGTATTTTACATGGAGCGACTGCCTATCTGACCACCACAACCCAGTTACTGGGTGACATGTTGCCCCTTGGTAAACCCAGTTTTACCACCAGTTAGACTTTTGTGCTTTTTACTACCAGTAACGATTTTCAAAGATCTACGTTAGACAGTCAGGACTAAACGTATGCTTTCCGAGGCACGAAGGGGTCTCGTTATGTAATGGATGGTCACCCATCCACGGACCTACTGCGGCAAGCGTAGCTTAACCTGATCGATCGAACTGTGCTGTTATTACTCAGCCACGAGCCCCTCTGTTTTCATTTCAAGGTAGGCAAAGTCGTGGGCTCGGCTAGTTCAAAACACGTATAGCTTGCAGCTATGGAATGTGGAGGTAACCAAATCATTGTTATAAAACTGACTTATCATGCAACACCTTTCTTTTTGTTGTTAGCCGTGACATTTTACCCGGCAGCGCGGAGATGTAGTGGCAAGGAATTGTAACGTAGGTAGAGCCCAATTCAAACTTTATGGCTACATGTAAAGTCTAGAATACTGAATACAATACTCAAATCTTTTTTGCATTTCATATGTGTTACATGGATGGTATTTACAAAGATAAAAGATCACTATGGACCCTGTCGGGCACAGCAACATTTAGGAGAGAGGAAGAGAGCTAAGTGGCAATTCAAACAATTAAATATTAATAGATGTGCTTAATTGGGTGTAAATACATCATCCACTAATACATTCATCTAGTTTAAGTACCTATCATTTGTACCTTCAAGTGACCAGAACCCAGCAATGCATAAATATGTAAGCAGTCACGCCCTTGCCTGGAGGCTTTTGTTTAGGTAAGTACTAAGTTTTTATTTACATTTTTTTGCTTGAGTACGTATACTTTTTATTGTATTTGTTGGTATATTGGCGTGGCTAGCTGTCGTATGGCAAATAATTAATTACTTTACATACCTAGTATTGTATACAATCAAGTATTTTCTAACTGTTCACACAGCAGCAATGCGATTCTGTAACCATCTCACCGTGAAAACTTAGGTGAAGTGAGCGTGGAGTGAGCTGCCGATCGATTCTGTAAAATCGCACCGTGAAAAGTTAGGTGAAGTGAGCTTAGAGTGAGCTGTCAATAGTGTCAATCCCTTAGCATTAGTTGGAATGACAGCTCACTCCACGCTCACTTCACCTATATTTTCGCGGTTAGATTTTTACAGAATCGATCGGCTGTGCTGCTGGGGAGTTGGTTGCGCCACTTCTTCTTCCCAGCGAAAGCACTATAGGAAGTGATGAAGTAATGTTTGTAATTTTGACGTTCGAAAAGTGCTGATTCTCAGCCTAATTTGAATAAGTGACTTTTGATTCAGCTGCATCCGGTTAGACTGGAAGCAGACCCCAAAATAGTTGGGGAAAGGCTAGGCAGATGGTGCTTTGAAAATATTTTATTAGTATGAAAACCGTACATGCGAGTATAGATGCGAACGGCTGAGCGGAATTTGATGAAATTTGGCTCACAGCAGGGCCCGTATTCCCGTTATTTAAAACGTTCAAAATTTAGTCGCAGTGTCATCTCGGCGACAAACAAATGTCAAAAACTTGTCAAAATGTAGGGAAATTAGACGTATTTTTGACAGATTGAGACTGAGATCAGACTGTGAACGTTCTTAAAATTACGAGAATGATACTTTTTATCCCGACATTCGCATATGATACTTTTTATCCCGACATTCCCACGGATCGACACTTATGCGGGTGAAGCCGCGGGGCGCTGCTGGTATCATTATAAACGCGAAAGTTTGTGAGGATGGATGGATGTTTGTTACTCTTTCACGCAAAATCTACTGAACAGATGTTGATGAAACTTTACAGTAATATAGCTTATACATCAGAATAACACATAGGATACTTTTTATCCCGATATTCCCACGGGATCGACACTTATGCGGGTGAAACCGCGAAAACCCAATTTTTGAGGACGGCTACAGGCTATTAAACATCACGCTGCGACTCTTAGCAGCCGAGCAAAAGGAAAAAAAGTAAAGAATGCTAAATGAAAACGAAGTAGTACCGCAGGCAGGCGATGCGATGCGATGGAGTGGGTCGGGGGTACAAGAAATTTCACGCGGACGAAGTCGCGTGCAGAAGTTAGTATCATTCGGTCCCATATGAATTACCGTCCAAGTTTCTCTGAAAAATCGATGGACATACATAATAATATCTTTATTTCTTTATTTCTGCTGTAAATTTGCTAAGTACACAATAGCTGCACTTTTTGCTTTGGCGACGTTATTTTGCTTTCGGTTTCGGATCCACAGTGCCTTTATTGTTTGCAATGTTTTGCAATTCAATTTTAATCCATTTATTGTAATTGTAATGAATATACTTTGACATAATTTATTTGAGATCTTTAATCTATTTGTTATCTGTAATTCATTTGTTAATATTTTTAATTTAATTTTTCTATTTATTGTTAATTAAGTTCAATGTTATATTTACTTTATTTACATTTTCTGTTACTCATTGATTTAATGTAGATTTTTAATTAATTTCAATGTAACTTAAATTGATTTATAAATCATGTAATTTATCTATTTTTTATTCTTAACTATGTAAAGTGACGAGTTCACCGCAAACTATTTCCGTACAAACCAAAATTGTAATGTAATAGTGAATAAGTCGTTGGTGTGTCAATAAATAAATAAAATCATACAGACGAACATAGAACATACATACTGCGACCCATCCTCCGTTAAACCGTTGGTCCCGGCTGTCTTTCGTGGATCTTTGACAGTTGTTACGGGTAGTCAGAAGCCCGAAACTCTGACAACCAGTCTTACCAACGGGGGTATTACCCAGTAACTGAGTTGTGGTGGTCAGATAGGCAGTCGCTCCATGTAAAATACTGGTAAGTATTCAGATGCATCCGGTTAGACTGGAAGCTGAACACAACATAGTTGGGAAAAGGCAAGGTAGATGATGATGACACGAACATAGAACCTCCTCCTTTTTGAAGTCGTAAAATGATTCAAATTACTATCGAACTCCTTAATACCATAGAGAATACATACGACTTAGTTTTTATTCTGTCCTGCTATCACGTCTGTTGACACTTTCGACACAACTGTCGAAGGAATAACGTTAATTTGATAATTTACAAATATTTTCACTATTTTAATAATCATTTATAATGACACATTCGTAAGTAATTATTCCTTAACATTAGTCGATGAGTGAATAATTTTGGGCTAGGTTCAAAATTGTTTTTTTTTAACTTATTTATTAATAGTGGAGCCCTGTTACTAGGCATTTGTGTCTGGTTGCCCGTCCGTCTGTCACGGCCGGGCTGCCAGAAAGCCCGACACTCGTTACGGGTCGTCAGAAGCCCAAATTTTTGACAACCAGTCTTACCAAGGGGTATCGTATTACCCAGTAACTGGGTTGTGGAGGTCAGATAGGCAGTCGCTCCATGAAAAATACTGGTATTCAGCTGCATCCGGTTAGACTGGAAGCCGACCCCAACAGATTCTGGACACATTCCATGTAATAAGTTTGCGTTCATGATGACAAAAACGAACTCGCCTAACTGTGTGAAGGGGGGCGTTGTTGAAGACTTACACCACTTATTGATGGACGGTGTTCAGTACGAGTCTGGTAGAAATGATTTGTTTAGGGTCTTGAGGTTGAACAGACTTGAAGTAGGCACATTCCATAAAATCCTAGCTCAACCAAATGGCGATGATGCGAAGAGTCTGTTTAGGTTCATGGCCCAGATATGAGAAATGTGTATTTAGGGTACGATGGGACTGACATATTGTGAAAAGGCTAGGCAGATGGATGAAGAGGTAGCCAGATAATAGGACCCAATACGGGTGCACTTGTACTGGTAGGCCGTCAGTGTAGCTAAGCGCCTGCTCCATGATGTTCGCACTTACGCAGCACATAAAATACCAAC
Source organism: Apamea epomidion (assembly GCA_947507525.1). Lineage (NCBI taxonomy): Eukaryota > Metazoa > Arthropoda > Insecta > Lepidoptera > Noctuidae > Apamea > Apamea epomidion. The sequence continues at coordinate 7,513,332 of OX382252.1, read as the reverse complement.
TTCTTTTTTTGTTGTTTAGCCTGTACTGTCCCACTGCTGGGCGAAGGCCTCCCCCAAGCCCTTCCAGGAACTCTTTTCCTGCGTCACCTCGAACCAGCTCTCGCAAAACGCGCCAGTACCGCTGGGCCGACCATTTAAGGGCCGACATACACGAACTGCTTGAAGCAGTCAGGATGGACTGCTTCAAGCTGCAACTGCATAGTGAACTACAGCCTTCTATGTACACACATACACGAAACCGCTCGAGCAGTTGCAATTGCTTCGGGCGGTCGTGCGGTCAAGCAGTCGCCAGGCATACACTGACTGCTCGAGCTGTCGACTGCTCTCGCGCAGTTACCTGATTTGAATGACGAGCAGTTGGTATCAACTGCTCCAGCAGTTATCGATGGCAGCTTCAAGCTGTTGACTATGACTGCAAGAGCGGTCCGTCTATGTTGATCAATCGCTATATGCTCGAGCAGTCCGTGTATGTCGGCCCATATGCAGCAATAGATTAGCAATATCCTTCAAAATGATTCAGATTGAGATTTTGTTACGCAATTAGGGTGCTTTTCGTCGCGATGTTATTGACGCTGATTGTACAGGTTGCTCCAAGATGCTATTTTAGAAAATTGTATGTCGGCTCTAATATCATTAATTTCACGATCCTCCCTCCACGATCCTCCCTCTCAAAAAGGTAGGAGGCTTGTGTGTCAGCGATGGGACCATTACAGGCTGATTATGTGATTCCACGACTCTTATAGTATTTTTATCTCACGAAGCGACACGCGCTTTACTTGTGGTAACCATGTGTATACACGCCAGCACATCAAGGTACTCAAAACTGTAAAATTTTCCCAAACAACTTTGAACCTAAGGCTTTAGCGATAAAGCTGAAAATCTATTAAAGAAAGTTGTTCAGCTTCTTTTCTAGTAGCTTGATGTGCTGGCTTCTGTACAAAAACACGCTCTGAATGAAGGTCGCTGTCTTTTTTTGTTTTATCATGTTAAGATATCGATCCATCACGTCTGCGGAGTTTCACTAGCTAATTTAATTTGACCATGTATGTTATTTATTTCAGTTGCTCACATTGCACGTTCACGTCTCAATTCGAGAGTGCTCTGAAAATGCACAATCAACTTCATCATGACACTAAGGACAATTGCTCAGTGCTCACAAGCAAGACAAACAAACTGACAGCGGTAAGAATGAGAAAAAAAACTACCGACTTCCAAAAATATCACTACAAAGTGAAAAATAACTTTAACAGAAATGAGGGTTACCGGGGTACACTGAACACATCTGCGTACCCCTTTAGAGCGTACAGGCGTGGTGTTGTTGTGTGATTACGTAAACAATACATGCATATATGCGATAGCAGCAATCACGGTTGTCTGTCTCGGGTCTCCAAAGCTCATCATCAGATCTTTACGAAATTGAATGGGACCATTTCGGAATAAACCTCTTTCGAACAAAAAAAGAATTTTGCAAATACGTCTATACACCGTTAGATTTTGATCGTTTTAATCCTCAAAAGGGGTCATTGTACATACGCCAGCACATCAAGCTACTACAATTTGTCAAATTTCTTTAATAGATTTTCAACTTTATCGATAAATTATTAGGTTTAAAGTTGACTGGGAAAACTTGACAGTTTCGGGTAGCTTGATCTGCTGGCGTGTCTGTACTCATGATTATGAACAACTTTTACTGCGGGACCAACCCTGAAATCGTGAAAAAAAAAAATCAGTTGAATCGTACATTATGTTGAGTTATGCGAACATAAGTCTATGGACATAAATATATATATATATATAAACATCCGAATTGAGATCCTCATCCTTTTTTAGAAGCCTGTTAAAAAAAACATTCCTCCCGACCGATTTCGGTCACGGTGGCAATCTCAACGGAGATTAGCCAGGTACGCAAGAGATTGGCGCCGATTCCCTTGTTCACCAACTAAACTAAATTTAAGTTCAGTGCATCTTTTTCTTTCTATTTCATTAAGAAAAGGATAGAATATGAATATTAGTTTAGTCCTGTCAAATTAGTCAGCGCCTGACGTAAATTGACGTATTTTTAGTAGCCATGTTTTTAATCACGTCTAAATTGTCTATGGAGTATCTTAATTTGACAAGACTAACCTAATATTTATCTTCTGTCCTTTTCTTAATGAAATAGAAAGAAAAAGATGCACTGAACTTAAATTTAGTTTAATTTGTGAACAAGGGAATCGGCGCCATTATGTGCGTAAACGCAGGTACACTCTCCGTTCCTTTACTCTCGTAGTCCGGACGGCCATCCGACACGACCGGGGAGAGATCAGGCGTAGGGCCAACGGCTTTACTCTCGTAGTCCGGACGGCCATCCGACACGACCGGGGAGAGATCAGGCGTAGGGCCAACGGCTTTACTCTCGTAGTCCGGACGGCCATCCGACACGACCGGGGAGAGATCAGGCGTAGGGCCAACGGCTTTACTCTCGTAGTCCGGACGGCCATCCGACACGACCGGGGAGAGATCAGGCGTAGGGCCAACGGCTTTACTCTCGTAGTCCGGACGGCCATCCGACACGACCGGGGAGAGATCAGGCGTAGGGCCAACGGCTTTACTCTCGTAGTCCGGACGGCCATCCGACACGACCGGGGAGAGATCAGGCGTAGGGCCAACGGCTTTACGTGCTCGATTGCACGATTTGCCTATGTTGTGTCCCACTGCTGGGCAAAAGCCTCTCCTCCTCTCCTTTTTTCCTTTCAAACCTCCCTGTCTTGTGCGATGTCTGGCCATGTTGATTCTGCAAACCTTATCAGATCATTGCACCAACTTCGCCGTGGTCTACCTCGACTACTGTCCCTCAGGCGTCCAGTGAGTGACGAAGTAATTCTATAGGTATTCAATCAAATTTTTTGTTTCAGAAAAAGTCCACCACACTTCCCCGAGCCTCTTCGCTGAGCCCAACGTATCATAATGTGAAAACTGATAAAGACGCGAAATGTAAGTATTCCTTTATGGATTTTTACCACCTCCATCTGCCTTGTCTTTTCCCAACTACGTTGGGGTCGGCTTCCAGTCTAACCGGATGCAGCTGAATACCTTTTTTTTACATGCAGCGACTGCCTATCTGACCTCCAAAACCCAGTTAAATACTGGGTAATACGATAACCCTTGGTAAGGCTGGATGTAAGACTTCCGGGCGTCTGACTATGTAACAACTGTCAAAGATCCACGAATGATAGCCGGGCCCAACAGCTAAACGTACTTTCCGCTATGCTGTGCTATGCATAGCACAGCACTAACTAGCCTTAGGCGGAGCACACGCTAAAACTCGCCTACATAAAAATTCAATAAAAACTCGGTTCAGCGCGGGGAGTCGTTTGGCGCGTTGTCGTGTCTGATCCACCTTTAGTCGACCAACTATATAATTGTATAATGTTTAGTGTAAAGTTTTATAACTACCCTTTCCCACAGCGCTAGGCCGCACTTCATCAGCGACGCGGCTGCTAGACAAGCTTCGTGCGCGCATCTGTCGGAGCAGAACACTGTTCTCGCATCCGGAGGAGGACTTAGATGCTACTGTTACGACTATTAACGACCCCCGTGGAGCTGCAGGGAGTTTCATGGTTAGTATCCCGTTTATTTATTTTTAAGAGCCCTACCCAAAAGCTGCCTACGGGACCCTATAATACAAAGCCTCCGCTGTCCGTCCGTCTGTGCATCCGTCTGTCTGTCTGTCAGCGGGCTATATCTTATGAAGATTTTTAATTGGTAGCCAGTTATAATTTTCAGAGTATGTGCCGCTATAACAATGAAAAAATTAAAAATGATTGGAAACTTGTTTTTTGCGCGGTTTCTTTTGCTCAATATTGGACAGTGCGGTGCAGTGGACTGCAATAGGCTGAGTTATTTTGATTGATTGGACAGTGGTACGGAACCCTTCGTGTACGAGTCCGACTCGTACTTGGCCGTTTTTTTAAAATCATTCATTTAAAAAAAGGATAATTTATTTATTTATTTAATACTTTACACACAAATGTACAGAGGCGGAATTAAGCCATAGGCATTTTCTACCAGTCAACCTTTGGGTAATGCAGAGACAAACAGTGGTAGGTGTTATTGTAAAAAATTGAGGAATAAATATTTTTATTTATTTATTTATTTATTTAAGGACTTTGGAAGACTTACAGCTAAGTACAATAGTGATAAATAACAGTATGATAATCTGACAGCCAATTACAGGTCTTCACGTCTAGAGCTTGTTTAAATGCTACTTTTCCCAAAAAACGCGATCAATGGTAATTAGATCATATCGTCAGTACCAACTTTCACTATGACGATAAAACAAATCAGTTCCGGTAAAAAATATACGATGATTAGAAAACTATTTTTTATTTTAAGTTCTGTTTTTTTCTAGGTTTTTGCAAGATTCTCGTCATGTTCGACTATTCATTATCATTTTGTTTTTTTTTTTGCTGTGACTAATTTTGACGGTCCATCAGAATGACAGTACGCCTTTTTCTTGTAGTCTGCGCTAAGACAGTAAAATGTTGTCTTAACTACAATTACAAAGAGAAAAGATTAGATTTTTTGTATGTTTGTTTGTTACGCTTTCACGCTAAAACGGCTGAACGGATTTAGATGAAATTTGGCACATGGGTAGATCATGACCTGGATTAGGAGATAGGATACTTTTTATTCCAATATTCCAACGTTCTTAATATTCCCACGGAATCAATATTTATGCGGGTTATTCTTTCTCATGGCTCATGAATTCAAGACTGTCAACCGATGACGACGACCACGTTTAACGGCTATTACTGCGTTGCGTACGATGCAAACAACAAACTGGGTAAACATTATTCTTTCTTTCTTTAAGGACTAAATTCTATTCTTTCCCCCCACCAGGACACATCAATAAGAACCGAATGCTCTCCAAAGCCTGTTAAAGCTGAGCCCTTGATATCTCGTATAGCTGATGTCAATGTCAACAAGCTGCTAGACGATAAAGAGACATTCGCATGTCACATGTGCACGTTTGATGCTGATCGGTAAAACCTTTTTTTAATTTGTAGCGACTTCTACTACGCCATTTGCGAACGTCACATCATCATCACATCACACTGACGTCACCCAAAATCCTGCATCGCGCAAGCGAAGTTTACCGCGCAACTAGCATATGTACAGTCACGAGCAAAAGTATATATACACTCGGCTTTATTCAAAAGCGATTTACTCCTTTATTATTGAATGAAATTTTATGTTGTTACGAACATAGCATTTTAGAACCCATAGGTTTATGGAATATGTCATATTTCAACGATGCATTCGTTATTTCACGAAAAAATCGCAATTGCAAGTTGCCAAGTGTTGACATATTGGTGCTCGTGACTGTACAACATCCCGACATCAATCGTCGGGTAGTACCAGCAGACACAACACCAGTCTGGTCAGAGGATCCTCGCTTTTCTATAGAGGATGAGTGAACTTTACACTCTGCTCCTCGTTCTATAATTGTATTAAGCCTAGTATTCACAAAAATTGCATTACATTATTGAAGCCTTATGCGTCTTTTCTTGCTGGAAACGCGTTGCTAGCAACATTTGGTACAGTTTGAGTGTGAATCAAGTGGGTAGCAACACTAAATAATGTTGCTGATCTTTTATTTACCATAAGGTTTAAGTCTGGTCACTTCTGAATTTGGAACCAACCTGCACTGGACCAGCATGGTGGATTACGGCCCACTCGCTCTCACAGAGAAGAAGCATGTGTCCCAGCAGTGGTAACGTTATAGGCTGATTATGCTAAGCCTAGTATCGGACCGGCCATGCTTGGGGGAGGAGTCCTTTGTCCAGCAGTGGACGTCTTTACGTTGAAATACATACGCTGAAACGGCTGTAAATTTGCTCCGTGTAGGCAGCATTGTTCTTTCACCATAAACCCTACTTTATCTACCTAATGGTGATACAGATCATCAGACTCAATTTTCCAGAAATCCATTCAAGAGATTTAAATCCTCTTTACAGAATAACAGTCTTAGACAGACATCTCCTAAACGACCACAAAATAGGTCTCGAGAACTTGCTCAAACTGGTCATGGCAAAAACAAAAGACGGCCTATCCGAAGAACATCCTCAAATGTCCTTATACGGCATACGACGACCTTACTATAAGCTCCCAGACGAAATGATTGAAGATGGCGAATTTATCATAGAAACTGTGACACCTAAGATAAAGATTTTGAAACATGCGTCAACGAATACTGAAATTCAATGGTCAGACATCCCAGATTTGAAGAACAACTGTCGAATGATAACGGCGGAGCTAGAAAAGTTAATTAAGTATCCTTTAGAGAAATGCGATAAAGATGAATTCATGGGCAAAATGCAAACTTTGAATGAATGCATGTGCAAGTTCGTGGATTCATCGAACACGTTGAAGAAGGTTTTGGCTAAAGAGTTTGATTCGAATTCGAAGCATAATGTACGTGAGCACTTGTCGTCGGAGCAGCCTTTCTTCGATTTGTGCTTAGGAGAGTAAGTATGGTAGTACTAGTGGCTCACATTGTGGGTAGAATGTATTGTAAGTGCGTGAAAGGGGTGTTTATAGAAACCAGAAACGACCTTAATGGGCTCCGGACACGAGGCCAGTTTACAAGTCATTATATATACCTTTAACCACCTCGCACACTATCTGACTAGACGCAACGACAGGCTGCGGCCGACAAAGGAGATTGAAGATTTTTATATGGAGCCTGGCATACCTACTGCCACGCCATTTTGTTTTTTTTTTTTCAAAATGGCGGCCACGGTTGAACCCTATATGTATAAATCGATACCTGACATCAATGCAAACGGAAAACTAAGATCAAACCCCATAAATTGTCACCTTTCCGAGATATTAACGTTCTTGTTGCATATATGTTTGATTACTTTAAACTTTCAGTGATTATTTCTAACATCTAAGCAACAAGATGTAAGCACGTTAAAAAAGTGTGGATGTCGCGCTACTTTAAACTTAATATCTCGGAAACGTGACACTTTATGGGGTTTGGTCTTATTGTGTTTCCTGTTTGCATTAAAGTCAGCTATCAATTTACATATATATAGGTTTAATGCGTGGCCGCCATTTGAAAAAAAAAAAACAAGATGGCGGTTCGGTAGATGCCACGGATCTTCACAGCCCTCTCATAATTATGTGTATTTTTCAAAGCTGCGTACACTCGGCGTCGAGTTGCAAAGTCACAACAACAGGCTATGGCAGTCGCACGCTCTCGCTACTTGTCGCATCGTCTAGACGCACGGTACACGCGCTCATTCAATGACAGTCGCATGCCACAGGTCAGCGTATTGTTGTCGAGCTGAGCAGTCGCATGTCGCAATTTTGTTCCATTGTGAGAGATAGATAAATAGGTGCTAGGAGCTAGGTGTCTATACATGACAACCCTACCACCCAACCCATGATCATCCGTTGTTTGTAACGGAATCATCATGGCATTTACGGCTCCAGTTCAATGAGTAAGTTCAGCAGCTTGAGTCGCTGGCTGACGCGTACATGAGCCAGTCACTACTGAACTGTCTTCAAATGTACCTACTCATACCCGGCCAATGAAAGGCCAGTGACTGAACTGTCTCGCGAACTGACTTCCTTACTGGCCTGGTATCCAGAGGTTGATAAGGCGTTTTTTTGTAGTTTCTAGTGTTGGTACGAGCGCTTTTTATAACGTCACGTTTTTTAACGCGCACTGGATCTCAACTTTCAGCGTTTTGGTCGAGCATTGAGAAGTAACAGAGAAGTACTTTTGGGTTGCAGACCCTCGGCTCAATGCCGAGAAGTGAAAATTCAGTGCGAGGGAAAAACACGTATGTTATAATAATAATAATAATGTATTTTTGTCAAGCAGCAGAAATACCCCACGGATGTGGGACCGAGCTCACAGCGATCAGATGGACAGGAGCAGAAACAAGTATGGTGATAATAAGTTAGTAGCTTTATTAATTAGTATATTTTTTTCTCCTAATATTTACCTAAGTTCATCATCATCTGCCTAGCCTTTTCCCAACTATGTTGGGGTCGGCTTCCAGTCTGACCGGATGCAGAATACCAGTATTTTACATGGAGCGACTGCCTATCTGACCTCCACAACCCAGTTATTGGGTAATACGATACCCCTTGGTAAGATTGGTGGTCAGACTTTCGGGCTTCAGACGACCCGTAACGACTGTCAAAATTCCACGAATGACAGCCGGGACCAACGGCTATAATATTTACGGGATAGTCCAGTTATTCCATTAATGTTCTCACTGATGGGACACAGGCCTCCTCTCTTCTACAGGGCTGTAACCTACTACGCGGGTCTAGTGCGGGTTGGTAGATGTCACATGTCTTCAATTTTTTTATTCTAGGACGTCGGTTTCCTCACGATGTTTTCCTTCACTGTTTTGAAATAATTTACACATAGTCAAGCGCCTGCCTGGGTGCGAACCCACACTCTACAACTTGTAAGTCGGGACTGTTACCACTGGGTCATCACTACTCTCACTAGTTCCGTTTATTAACCCCAAAAAATCCACCCTAAGGTGGATACCAGGAACTCCATGTCCGAGAGTCCACCCTAAGCCTATAAATTCCGTTTATCCAACTAGGCCTGGGGTGGATTCTCGGACATGCGTTTCCGGATATCCATCTTAGGGTGGATAAACGGAATAACCCGTATAGTCATCATCATTTACCCAGTTTTTTCTCAATGGGCCATATTTATGGGGACCTGGGTCTGTCGTGGGTGCCTGAAGATGGACGGCGCGGTCGAGGCCGGCCTAGAAAGAGGTCGCGATATGAAAAGAGTTCCTGGAAGGATTTCAGGGAGACCTTTGCCCAGCTGTGGGGCAGCACAGGCTACAGGCGGTCGGGGGACCCCCGTGAGGAACGAAGCTCCTTATCCGATACTCGCACGCACACACACACTCACACTCGTATATTAGAAAGAGACAGAGAGGGGGAGGAAGTCGCATGGAGATAACGGTTTTTCCTTACGTCAGATTTCGTAAACTCTAACCGGAAGGAGTCGCGTAATGGAACTTCGTTCCAAAAAAAAGCTCTATCGAGTTACCCTGTTACTAGTCTCCCTCACAATACCATGCTTCCGCTGAGTACCTCTTTTTGGAGGTCTATGTCAGAGGCGTCAAGACCCTTCTTGGTGTTGTCTATTGTCCACCCGCCGTTGACTACTTTTCCAACCTCGAATTGGCGCTTGAATCCATAGGTTCAGAGTATGCACATTGCGTCATCATGGGCGATTTCATCACCGACCTTGCTCATCACACTCCCCGATCCCGTAAGCTCCTTCACATCATTGAGTCCGTTAGTCTCCATATACTTTCACTGCAACCTACCCATTTTAATATCTCAGGCGATGACATTCGGCTCGACTTAATCCTCACCTCCGCACTCTCCCTTGTTTCCTCTCATGGTCAGTGTCCCGCGCCTGGATTTTCCCATCATGACCTCATTTTCCTCTCATATGTCCTAAAACCACCTAAACCTATCCCAAAAGTTCTGCACATGCGGTGTTTTGCGCGCATGGATGTTGAAAGGCTTCGTCAGGATGCGTCAGACCTCAATTGGGAACACCTGGCAGCGGCGACAACTGTAGACGAAAAACTGCGCATTTTCGATCAGGCGGTCCTTGCTCTATACGACAAACACGCTCCTGTTAAACAGATAAAACTTCGGCGTCCTCCTGCTCCTTGGACGACGACAGGGGTACGTATGGCGATGAGGCGCAGGGATCGGGCCTTTCGTAAATTTAAAAAGGATCGCAGTGAAGAAAACCGAAACTTTTTTAAAGCTGCTAGGAATCGGTGTAATCAGATGATACGCAACGCTAAACGCCGCCATATTCTCGAGAACATATCTTCTTCTTCACCTGCTGATATCTGGAAGTTTGCGCGCTTTAACCACGCTTTTCTCCCTTCTCAACTCTCCCAATCCTCCTTCTTATCTCGTATCTCACTTCCAATATCTTTGTTCTTCACACGCTAAGAATCTGCGTTCTTCTAACAATCTTCTCTTACTCTGTCCGTCTCATACGTCTGATTTTGTTCATTCTTCTTTTCATATTCAGTCCATTCTTCTTTGGAATGCGCTTCCTCTTGATATCAGGACGGCGAGCAGTCGGTATGCATTTAAGCGGAAATTGCAGAGTTATTTTCAAAATAAATCTTAAAAAAATAGCGTAGAGTCATCTCAACACTTCTCTCCCTTGAGTTTTTTTTTTATCATTGTCCCTTTCAATTAAATCACCTGCCATCTAATCTCTTCACCACCCTTGGTTGACTGGTAGAGAATGCCTAAGGCATTAAGTCCGCCTTTGTACCTTTTTGTGCGAAAAGTTTAAATAAATAAATAAATAAATAAATACTAGCTTGTGGAGGTCAGCATAGCTATTCACAACAATCCGACAGGCTATCGTATCGAAAATGACGCATTTCGATAACCTGATTTGTCTTGCAGTCGTCTATTTGATTTAAAGTGACAAAATTTTCGGGTTTTGGACTTGTGAACATCGTCTACAGTACTCCTACCTTAACATTGATTGATGTTCGATACGGTATGGAAACGTATCGAGTGGTTGTGAAATTGTGAATACTTATGCAGATAGGCAGTCGCTCCATGTAAAATCCAGCAGTGCGATTCTGTAACCATCTCACCGTGAAAACTTAGGTGAAGTGAGCGTGGAGTGAGCTGTCATTCCAACTAATGCTAAGGATTGACACTATTGACAGCTCACTCTAAGCTCACTTCACCTAACTTTTCACGGTGAGATTTTTACAGAATCGATCGGCTGATAATCAGCTGCATTCGGTTAGGGAAGCCGACCCCAGCATAGTTTGGGAAAAGGCTGGGCAGGTAATGGACTGCACAAAACCCAATATTTGCATCTCACTAAGAGAATGTTATTAACATATTTTTAATGCACTGTTTCAGAGGCGACAAGAAGTTTGCAGCGGAGAGTTTTTACTTCTAATTTATAATAATTTGTGAACAGTTTTAAGATAGGTATTTAGCAATAAACTATTCCTTATTTTATAGCTATGGTACTTTTATTATAGACTAGCTAATGCCCGCAGCCCGCGTGGATGTCGGAAATTATCCCGCGGGAACGTACTACCGGAATAAAAATAACCTAGCAAATATGTCCTTCCACAGGATGCCATCTATCTCCTTGCCAAATTATATCCAAATCGGTGTAGTAGTTTAGGCATGACAGGGTAACTTACAAACAGAGTTACTTTCGAATTTATAAATTACTAGATGCGCCCCGCGGTTTCACCCGCATAAGTTTCGATCCCGTAGAAATATCGGGATAGAAAGTATCCTGTGTTAATCCTGGTTATAAACTATCTGTGTGCCAAATTTCATCCTAATCCGTTCAGTAGTTTTTGCGTGAAAGAGTAACAAACATCCATCCATCCAAACTTTCGCGTTTATAATATTATTATATATATATATATATGTCGGAGATGGTATATCTGTCTCTCGTTAGCATCAGGCATATTTTAATTACTGTGGGTGTACTATGGGTAATGTTGGTTATAGCACAATAGAAAAACGATTTACAGTTCTAATCAGATTAGAACTTATGAACTAGTTAGTCACACTAGCGAATCATACACTCACACAACTCAATGATTCGGGACGCAATTGACAGTTTCTGAGCACATGTTGTTCGTATGATGTCCAATGTTTCGATCCTCTCGAGAGCTCTGCTCACACGGCTTTTGTAGCTGTTACTCTCGTCCCACCACGAACTCAGGCTAAACTCTGTCTAGCGCCACGAGATGGCGCTAACGTTCCGAATAGTGAAACGAATGACTCCGACATATATAATATATATATATATATATATATTATATATAGTAGGAGTAGGATTAGTATGGATTGTATCAATATAGGGTGACAGGGAAACTCGACGTATTCCTTCAAAGGCGTTATACTAGAGGTCATTAGCAACAAATTTAGTCCAATTAACGAGGGATCAAAACTGGATGATTACCGAACTGTGTCGGTACTTCGATTTTTTTGAACTTTTCTGAATTGTTACCAAAAACAATTTATGAGAATTTATGAAGAAGATGAAACTACTCCACACTCCACATTTAATTGATACTTTTCTGAAAGTTGAAAAATGAGTAATCATGTTAAAAAAAAATCCTTGCAAAACTTACATATAATCTCAGAAATAAAAGGTCTTTAATAGCATAAGACGTATCTGATTACCTGACCAAGATCTTCCATAACTCATTTTTGGACAGACGGTATTGTTGAGTCTACATTCCTTATTTTTTTAGTTTTCACCAAATTAAAATGCTATCGATATGTATTATCAAAAACACTTTCAAAACTCATGCTTTAGAGAAAATTAAGAAATAAACATAAATTGTTTCGTTCAAAATAAATCGGCTTTATTAAAAACAAAGGCAAAAAAGAAAAACTAAAAAAACAATGACAGACACCACCATCAAAATAAAATCTTGTACAAACTAAAATCCGTCACCAACATGAGTTCCGAGTTGTGGAAAAACTAACCACTGTCATCCACACAGTTCTGGCAACACTGTTCATCATTCAAATCCCGACAGTGCTCGCAAATCAACACCCCGGTCTGCACTTTGTGTTTCTTCTCATAGTGGCAACACAGCATATAGACACATTTGTCGCACGTTTCCTTGTCCGTATCGTGGCAACACTCATTTTTCGCAAAAGAATCTCCACTGGACATGCAAGTTTGGCAACACTTGCAGCTATCACCGTGTTCAGTTCCGAAATCTTTTTTATTTTTTTCTGGGTGACTTTTGACTAAAGGCAGTACTCTGGGTCCACTTCTGACCATGGGTCGGTTTGAGTAGTCTGAGTTCTTATGACTTTTTCTAACAGTCGCGAACATTCTGTTAACTTCTTCAATTGCGTCTTTCGACCTCGATTTCTCTTTCAAAGAATACTTTAATTCTTCCAATTTCATTTGAGGAATGGAACACGACTTATGCTTGATTAGGTCCAGTGAATTTTGTGTCTTCAGATAAACTGGCTGGCAACAGTTCACGAGTATGAATTTGCCGTTTTCCATGACATTTTTCTTGTCATCGATGGAATATTGGAAGGTACTGACCGACAATCTAGGTTTGTCTTTTGGACTCCTTTCATCGTTTTTGTCAGTTGTAGAAACAGCGGCGTCTTTTACGAGTCCAGATTTAAGTTTTTCCTTGTTGATATCCACTTTGTTATTTTGGAAGACTGTTAACACTTCATTTAGGAGGTTCAAACCTTGGGCCACATTCGTGCCCGAGGTCTGTACTGTTTTAACATTTGGATCTCTTCTTTGACTGTCTTTTTCTACAGCTAATCTTCCTTTCATGATTTCACTGCATTCTGAAGACTTGTGTTGTGTGTCAGGACTGTTATCCCTGCAATCTTTGGTTTTATTTCTCATCATACAAAACGTTTCTTTATGTGCTACTAACGTTTCTCTTTCTTTCATTTTTCCATTGCAATCATTACTTTTCTGACAAATGGGACAGCTTTTAGGTAATTTTTTACAACATTCGCCAGCATTCCCTTCTGTTCTCGAGTTCAGGCATATTGCACATATATACTTATTTTGATATCCTTTGCTACAACAATTTTTATTTGCTCTGTCGTCCATTTCATTTCCTGGGTAATACTCCTTATTGTGATGGCCTTTGCTACAACATTTTTTGTTTATTTTGTCTTCCATTTTGTTTCCTGGGTAATACTTTTGATTTTTGTAAGTCGTTATGTCTATACGGATGCGTTTTGTTCTTGCCCCCGATATCATGTGAAGTTCTGAAATTATAGAAGACATGAATATTGTACTCCTGTCTAGGCGGTTTCCTAAAACTATACTATACTGTTCATTCTTGAGGGGACAACCAACTGCATTTCGAACTAAGATTTTTAAATCTTTGGGTTATCTTGTGGGTCTTTAAAAATCATTTGAATATACTCTCGTGTGAACGTGAAAGATAACTGGAATCATGAGGCCTCTTGTCCACGATAAGAACACTTTCAGTAAGTTTTTGTTAAGATTTCAACTCATAGCCGTTTTTGCGAAATGTCTGAATTGAGTGATCCACACTTTAGGCAATATCTGAAGACCCTTGAGAGTGATAATTTTTTTACTTTCGGCTATGAGTTTTCACTATTTTTGACTAAATGTACAATCACATTTTGTTACGAAATAAAAAAAGATCACTCAATCCAAATGCACATATGTGACTGGGCGGTCGCGTCGAGGTCACACGACTATTCTGGCCAGTTTTTTTTTTATTGTTTTGGATTGGCGTCTCGCAGTTCAGCCTAGGAGGTTGTCGTCTGCTTAACCGGACTTGCCTGTGGATGCCTCAATAAATTAAGGCCAGGGCTTAAAAACTTAAAAACTAAGCGACTACACGCTAAGGGCACCCCGTGGGGTACGGACCTCGGCTTAGGGCGTCACTGAGAGAGGGCAGCAAGGGACAAGCTGGATCGGAATTAAACCAGTTTATACCCCTCCATGCAATGATTCCTACTATCCTACGCTGTCCCACTCCTGGGCAAAGGCCTCCTTCCCCGCCTCTTTTTCGCTCCCGATAGTTACGAGGTGCCCGTCCTTCTATACGTCATCTAGTAATTAGACATTGTGCCGTCTTTCAACATAATATTTTGGGTAGGTAAAAGAGGTAGACAGATATCTACCCTGTTACTTACAGTAATGTTTACTTATAATACCAATTTTTATTAGCCGTTAATGTCCCACTGCTGGGCAAAAGCCTCCCTACTCTCTTTCCACATCTCTCTGTCCAGAGCTGCCAAGGACCAATCGTTATGAAAGGAGTCCAGCTCATCCCGCCATCTCCGTCTGGACCTGCCGCGATGTCGTCTGCCATTAAGCGGGACCCACTGGGTCGTAAGTTTGGCCCATTTATCGTCTGACATGCGGCAGATGTGTCCACCCCAATTTCATTTAAACGTAGCAGCTTCGTTAACAAGTTAGTAGACATAAACGCCGCGAGCAAATTTCTTCCCCCATCCCTTGCAGGACTAGTCTCAGTTTGGCCAGAGCTTATACCCTGTCCATTACGTAAACCGTTTTTTGACAGATAGAAGTAGTGATTGCAGCAACACAATATATTGATTGATACACGTACGGTATTATAATGTCTGTAAGAAGCCATAAATAAGATAATTCAATAAGATATGGCAGTTTATATATTTATTTTATTACGCATTTTAAAGTTAACTTTTACGTAATCTGGAATAGTTCGTTCTAAGACAGCTGTCAAAAAACGGATAACCTAATGGACAGGGTATAGGCCCGGTGATTTCACAGGATCTACAACGTGCCGTATGGCGACATTAATTTAACACACGGGTTGGGCTAGTGTAACAACATAAAATACCCCGCACTACAGCTCTTTCAAGTGCAGTCAGTGTCAAAAATATCAGGACGAACAGACTTCAAAATGATCTCAACAGCTAAGAAAATAAAACTTTATCTCAAATATCTCTGGATAAAGTTCTTGTCAGAATGACAATTGTCGTGTACTGTCTTCATTCTGAAACATTCCTTGTGTCATTGGGTTAATATTTCATTTTCATAGTTGTTTATGTTAGGTTTTGTTATTTTATTTATACTATTTCACGCAATTTGATGTATTTAGTTTGTTTTTTAATTTAATTTCCTTTTGTATTCGATTATTTGTGATCGACTTATTGTACTGACAACACCAAACTATGGATTTGGTGTGATTTTCTTTGAAAAAGGTTGTCAAAAGATGAATGGCGGGAGATTTGTTTTTGGGGAAGACTTTTTGGTAATACGGTTATCGCGTCGAGGTCGGACGCACAATAATTGGTCTTTTTTACATTGCTGGTCTCCATTTGCATACGAGTTATAAGAATTGTCATTTTGTAGAACCGAAATAATAAATACTTATACTGAAGTGAGGCAGTTTTATTACATTTAGATCATTTTGAACAGTCTGTGGGGAAATTGCGTAACATACTATCAGTAGCCATGGATCTCATTTTGACAGTTCAACAACATTCATTGCGTTATTTACGTTAATGAGCAAACACATTTTTCGGACTTAGGGCCAACAGACATACACGGACTGCTTGAAGCAGTCAGGATGGACTGCTTCAAGCTGCGACTGCATAGTGAACTACAGTCTTCTACGTACACGTATGTGTGTAACGAAACCGCTCGAGCAGTTGCAACTGCTTCGGGCGTTCGTGCGGTCAAGCAGTTGCCAGGCATACACTGACTGGTCGAGCTGTCGACTGCTCTCGCGCCGTTACCTGATTTGAATGACGAGTAGTTGGTATCAACTGCTCCAGCAGTTATCAATGGCAGCTTCTAGCTGTTGACTATGACTGCGAGAGCGGTCCGTCTATGTTGATCAATCGCTATATGCTCGAGCAGTCCGTGTATGTCGGCCCATATGCAGCAATAGATTAGCAATATCCTTCAAAATGATTCAGATTGAGATTTTGTTACGCAATTAGGGTGCTGTTCATCGCGATGTTATTGACGCTGATTGTACAGGTTGCTCCAAGATGCTATTTTAGAAAATTGTAAATAAACAAATAATACCGTTTAATGAAATTAAAATATGTTCATAAAGCGAAAAAGCGAAACGTGTTAAATTAATGTCTCCATTGGAACGGCACGTTGTATACACCTCACCGTGGACCTCAAGTGTTAGTTAACTCTAAAATCTAGGTCCAATTCTATGTGTATATATAATATCTACAAAAAAGATCTTACTCCACGAGTAGGAACGAATATATCCCTTTTCATATTTTGGTCCAGCAAATGTTTTTGAATAAATTCATAAAAAAATCTATAAAACACATAAAAAATCAAAATATTTTTGGCTAATGTCAAAAATATGTTTGAATCTGACAGAAGAATATTTTCATCAAAAGTCCATCTTGTTTTTATCCTTTTGAAAAGGAGTAAGCATATATTATACAGAACTGCTTTTTTGTTATATGACTTAGTACAAAAAAGCAGTGCAGTTCAACTTCTACCGCTGCGCAACTATGCAGAAAAAAATGAAATTAATATCGATATAATATCGATTTATTTCTCTCAAAAGGTACAGACATTGGTTCATAACATATTATTTCAATCAAATTTGTAACCTTTGTGAGAGCTGGAGTCTGTAGTGGGTTCGAGACCTGTATGACAGATCTCCAGGCTCTCACCCTCTTAAAACAATACTATAAAGTACTAATTTGTAAACATCAAAGCCTTCACGTACAGAGAGAAATATTTATATTTAAAAAATAAAACAGGAAAAATACTAAAATTAAAAATGGTGTGTCTGTGAGTGTGTAGTGTATGGTGTGTGTTGTGTGTGTGTCTGAAAGTTTGTTTGTTAGAGTGAATTGTAGATGTGTGTATTAAAATGTTGTCTACAAATTTACTATATAATTTATTTTAAAACAGCTAAAATATTTTCTGTCTCAGAATAATCCAAATCAAGAAGCCAATTCATTATTTTTGCTTTACATTTGGATTTGCACAAGGGATAAATGTTTAAAATTTTGTTAGTAATATTGTACACATGACTGCTAAGGAAGCGGAAGAAGCGTTGGGTCGAAGCATAATTTGTACGAATCGAGGGACAGACCGAATGCTTACGACGCTGGGAGATTAAAGAAGGGTCGTAGGGAGTGTGGCCGTGGGTTGTCATTAAAAGATTGAGTATATATAATTTACGAACAGTCAGAACCTTACAAGTTTTGTAAAGGTCTGTGGTAGGAAAGCGATAGGGTAACTGCCAACCAACTTTCAGCAGTGCCCTTTGGGCACGTTCTACTTTTAACATGTGGGACCTTCCTGAACCACCCCATGCAACTATACAATATTGGATAAGGGATTGGCAGAGTGCTAGATACACAAGTTTAATCACCTTCAAATCAGCAACGTAACGGAGGTTCTTAAAAACATAGATTAACCTCCGTAACCGTGTTGTAAGTGTTTCAGTGTGAGTACTAAAGGTTAAGCAGTCGTCGATCTGCACTCCCAGATACTTAATGTAACTTACCCGATTTAAGTGGGGGCATAAGCAGCCCATATGGTGAGTTGAAATACAGGAGTGAGCGATTAAAGCAAGAGAGGAGGAAGGAGGCTTTCCAGCGGCTGAAAGTGAGAAGGTGAGGTAATTCGTTTTATCAACGTTCAGAGTGAGCAGGTTCTGCGACAGCCAGCTGGTCACAACGCCAAGTCCAGACTGTGCGTATTGAAATACCAGATCCCATGTATCCCCGGAGAATATTAGAGCAGTATCATCGGCATATGTAAAGATGGAAGCATTAGGAAGCTTTAGCTGGCAAAGGTCATTTATATAAATGAGAAAAAGAGTGGGACCAATAATACTGCCCTGGGGAACTCCGTATGTTATTGGGAGTTCATCACTGGTCCAATCTCCCATCCTGAGACATTGTCGTCTGCCAGTGAGGTAACTACTGAAAAGGGATAGTTGAGTGCCTCTTATACCAATTTTTTCCAGCTTGGCAATGAGGGTGGGAACAGAAATAGTGTCGAAGGCTTTCGCTAAATCTAGGAAAACGCCTATGACCTTCTGTTTTTCATCAAGTTTGGTGACAATAGTATTTGTTAGGTCTAATACAGCATTATTAGTAGAAATTCCGGAGCGAAAACCATATTGGGAAGATGAGAGTGTGTGATTTTGATTTAAGTATTTGACTAATCTGTTGTTCATTAGCCTCTCAAGTATTTTCGATAGTGTAGGTAAAATTGAGATAGGTCTGTAATTGTTAAAACGAACTCTGTCCCCTCCTTTATGAATTGGGTGCACTACTGCCAGCTTGAAAGCGTTTGGAAAAGTGCCTGAACCTAAAGCGAGGTTACATATGTAGGTTAAGTGGGGAATGAGTATATTTTTGTTATTTTTAAGAAAAGCGGCTGATATATCGTCGGAACCCATCGCACAATCGCTCCTTAGAGACATAATTAAACTATCCAATTCAACTTCATCTGTCTCTAGAAGGACAAAGGAATTATTGCACGACTGGAGAGCATCGGATTTTGGAAGTATGGTTGCAGCGGCAGGTATGTTTTCAGCTAAGGTACGTCCAATATTAGCAAAATAAGCGTTCGCTTCATTTACGGATTTCTCTGGATCGGAGGATGACAAAAGAGCGTCGGCGTGTGTCTTGACTTTTGCAGTGTGAGTTATTGATTTTATTGTCTCCCAGAGCTTTTTATTGTTATTTTGTGCTTTACTTATTTGAGCTCTATTATAGTTAGAGTTGGCGGTTTTAAGTATCATCGAGCAGTAATTTCTGTACCTTTTAAAAGTGATTTGCAGAATTTCGTTATCGGGATTTTTTTTACATTTCAAGTGCAAATTGTCGCGGTTCCGCAAGCATCTAAGAAGCCCTGGGGTCATCCAGGGTTTCCTCAATCTTTTACGGTTGGAAACCACTTTAAATGTAGAATTTTGAAGTACAATTTGTTTGAGAGTAGAAATAAAGAATTCGGTGGCTTCATTAACATCTGGGGAGGAATACAAGGGGTTGAAATCCGCCTCGAGAAGGTCCAATTTAATTTTTTCGTAGTCCAATACGCGAGTAGTTCTGGTTTTTTGTCGAGAATAACTGGATGTGATATAATTCTCCAAAAACAACAGAACTGTGTCATGATCCGTGATTGAGGTATTAGCGACGAAACAAAAAGCTGGATGCCGCGTTTTTAGGATTAGGTGGTCTAAACAAGAGTTGAGATGCCGTGTAGGAAGGGTGTGAGCCGGAAGCATGCCGTGATAAGCTAAAATAGTCAAATACTCGATTGCCCGAGAATCGTCGCTGGTTTCAAGTATATTAATATTGATGTCGCCGGTTAGAATAATATTTTTATAGTTGGAGACAGATTTCAGGAGCTCGTTTAGTGAATCCAGGAACGCGGTGAGATTCCGAACGGCAGGTGGGCGGTAGATTGCAATTATAACGGTGTCATTATTTAGTTTTAACAATAAGCAGTTAGCATCCTGGATCAAGGGCTCAGAGACAGAAGCCTGAAGATGGGAACGGAAGAATATCACTACGCCCTCATTTTGCGACCTATGCAGGTTAGTGGCCGCGGAGGTATACCCATGCATTGAGGGAAGAAGGGGGGAACTGTATAGCCAACATTCGGTGAGTATAATTAAATCCCAGCATGTCCTACTTCTTTCGAGGAGTGTTGTCAGGCTGTCAAAATTCTTATTTATACTTCGTATATTTTGACAGAGTAGGGAAATAGATTTTTTGTGTAGGCTAGCAATCCGTCCACAATCTTCAATCATACAGGTGGAAGATTGAGCCACTGAAATATTATCCAAGTCTATTTGAATATCTTCTAAATTATCGAATGATATAATAAAGGTTAAGTAACGGTAGGCAGAAAGGGCTAAAATACAAAATGACGACATAAGCGTCAGTAGGTCGAGACTTGATTAAGGCGTTTCTTTGTGCATCATGCAGTGGTGGGACAAAATATATCATATTAAAAAATGTGTGAAAGTAGTAGACATTTAGTGAGTGCGACCGATGTTTATGAGTAGGAATAACGATATGAAAGCGAATTTTCAGCATCGTCATTCTGTAATATAGGTTGATGAAATAAATGTAAACATAAATTGGCTTGCTGGCGTGAGTGAAACTGTTTATGTGTGTAAGGTGTGTTTGTTGTGTTTTTAGTATAAGTGTAACGTACATTGACAAATAATTGAAATAGTTAACAATATCGAAGTTAAACTGGTTTATAAGATACCATGGAATACATGCATAAATGCGAACAGCTTTAAGCGAAATTGAAAATAGTCATGGTTTAACTCGTGATGGGGCTGGTACTGGCATTGGAATTGCTAGCATGGTAAGGCATTTCTCAGATTTAATTTCAACGGGTTTTTCTGCTGGGTCTTTCTTCAGAAGAATTCTTCCGTTGGAATACCAGCTGGTATAGCTCTTTGCCTTAGCAAATTGACGAACTTCGTACAACAGTTTTTTGGTAGCGGGGGGTAAATGTTCATCGATGTAAACTGGTTTCTTTTCACCGGCAATTCCGAGTAATTGTGTGTTTAGTTTGTTATCGACGGAGCGTTCTTTATTAAACTTCTTCACTTTAGCAAGGAATTCATTCCTCACATTGACAGAGCTAAATTCAGCAACAATTGGTCTGCATAACCCTGCTTTTCCAGGTATACGATAAACGTCCCGGAAAGCAGATTGCTGGACCTCCATGTTAACAGTATTCCCTACGCTTGAAACTGCAGAAATGAGATCTGCAGGCGTTTCTTTATCTTTAGTTGGGATATTGCGCAGCTCGATAGTAGCTTGTCGCGACAGGAAGTTTAGATCTTGTACCTGCTTGTATAGGCGGTTAATATGGTCTTCGTTGTCAAGTCCCTTATTTTTCAGTAACGAAACTTTAGAATTTAGACTTTCAAATTTATCGTTAATAAAAGACATGCTGTTGTCGAATTCGCCGTTGGACTTTTTAAGTGAGAGACATTTTTGTTTGAGGTCGGCAACTTCCAAGACCAGCTTGGATAAAATGGCGGCTTGTTCGTCTTTCCATGACGTGAGCAGCTTTTCCTGTTCGGATTTCCAAGTTGTCAGCATGTCCATTAATTCCAACTTGAAAGCGGAGAATGCACCTGATCCTTCGGTATGCTCTGCGTTAATTGGGGAGTCGGCAAGGCGCTGTCGTTTGTTGCGTACGGTGATGTTAACCGCGGCTTCTATTCCGGTTGTAGCAGCCGGGATGTCGGGCTCGGAAAGAGATTGTCCCTGACTCAAGAGACCAGTTTTTGGCGGAGTTCTTTGCATGTTGTTGCAGAGTTTTTAGGTAAAAATTGGAGGAACGAAAAATATATTGTATAAAAATAAATTATAAAAGGCAAAAAGAGTTGCAATTTGCTGGGTTCGAACTTGCGACCACTTAGTTCACGCCTCAGATTATACCGACGAGTTACCTCACCGCGCTAACTTAGCTATTACACAGTGTATGAAATATGTGTATCATTTGCTGAGCGATGCTTGAGTGGCCAGGATTGGTGTACGTGACTCCTTTGTGTATCTAATGAGTTCAAAGTCCAAATGCGAACACGTTTAAAATTTTTTAGTTCGTAGTGATATTAAAACTGTTCACACACTGAGTTAGAGACATAATTACACTGTTGATTTTCACTCAATTTGTCACTCATATACTGGAAGATATAATTATATAGTTTTTTCACTGATTTGTGTACTCTTTACTTAGTTTTTGAATTTATGACACAGAGGTAAATACAAGTACGTGAGCGCGCGGCGGCGTCGCAGAGGGGAGGCGATTTACCACCAGCATACCGAGAAAAAAAGACGTTTTCACGTCAAAATACGTACCCGATTTGGGAGTATCCGTCCAGCAGTGGACTACTTCCAGCTGAAATGATGATGATCATGAATCACCTCAAGAAGAAAAGACTGGTCTTATTAATCGACCTTCGCAAAAGTCTATGATTACATTCTTCTTTTCAAAGGATGCCCCGAAAACTGTCACCTCGAAAACAATTAGGCATATGTCAATAAAATTGAACACAGGGAAAGATTCCGAAGAAAATTCTTTGTAAAAATTTCAAATTCACAGTTTAATGTTTATAATATATCCGAAATTGATGTCAAAAAACTGAAATCTTTTCTTCAAGCCTGTGAGAGCAAGAATATTAACAAATATTAGTATTAGAAAAAAATTGAATTTTTATTCCCATTGAATATTGGACATGACATTTGTAGAAATACAGTCAGGAGCTTACAAAACATACAAACTAAACTCACAGTGTTCATGTTAATGATAGTTTAAGAATACAGTAATAAATAACACATGACATAAGCCTTTTTCTATTCATCTCTGATTTGCATTCCCTAACAAGTTAAACGCTATCATAAAATTGCATTGCAGATAAAACTTGAGATCAACGCAATAAAAGTGAAGAAAAATACAAGTGCACAAAACAAACTATGATAAATAAGAAGAAATGAAAGAGAGTAAAGCTGTTTATGTGAGAAAACGTGACTTTAACGCAGAATTAAATAGAGAATATCAATTCTACGCCACGAAGATCGTGAGGGACGTAGAATATTTGCCCGAGCCTGCAAGATATGACCAGAAAACCCAAGAAGTTGGGTGCCAGTACGATAGCAAGCGGGATAACCTGATATGCACTTGTAGGTATCTGGCACCGCCTAAAAGGAGGCAAGAGATCAGATACTTCGGATCGCCAAAACAAATATACGCATACCAAAGATCAAGGAGCTTCACTGATATAGGAGTGGGTAGTGTGAAGGCACTGCAGAGGAAGAAAGTGAAAAGGATATATCTACCAGAGACAATCGAGAGAGGAGTCGGTAGTTCTGAATTGTCTGCGTACTTATTACGTAAGTGAAGATTGGAAGTTGTTTAAGTAGTGTGTGGTGATGACCAGCTCAATAGACGTAAATTCTCTGATAACTGTCAATTTAGGCTTCCAACATTTTAGGACCTACCTTTCTGTCTTTTTTTTATACACCGTTAAATTTCGATCGTTTTAATTCTTAAAAGGGGTCGTACTCATCATTATGACATGAACAACTTTTATGCATAAATACCTAAAGGCAAATAAAATGACTTAATCACAGTGATGAGCTCGTCTCACATTACATTACATACTGACAAGCTCATCTTCCATTCGCCCGCGAACATTTCGATCAAACTTGGCGTACAGTACAAGAGACGTTGAGCGCCGAGTTTGTTTTTGCAGTTGCAGAATCTAGAGTGGACAACAGACAGTCTGACATCATTGCTTAACGACGAAAGACTCCTTCGTTCGTCGTTAAGCAACGATGATGATGATCTTACTGTGGGATACGTTACCTTAAGGAAAAAGCACCAGGGTAGCTCGCGAAGTTAAAATTATCCTAAGTTTTTTCCAATTTGCAGGTCATTATTAGGTTATGTGTTGATTGAGTAAAATATGCGACCGTTACAAATATTTACAGAATAATAATCATTCAAATCATCAATACAACTCTCTAAGTCCAAATTACCCTATTTAATTACTATTTCATGAAATCATGACATTTTATATTAATGATCCTTATGATTATTATTCAGTAAATATTTGTTACGGTAGCAAATCATATTTTGATCAGTATACAACCTGGCACTGACCAGCAAATTGCAAAAAACTTATAAAGTTTTAATTTCGCGGGCTACCTTAGCGCATCCCATTGAAGTTCAACCCTAGCCATCCAGCTAGACGATTTTCGAAAAAAATATCAATAAGTTGACTTTTATTTTCAGAAAGAACCAAGCAGCATCGGGCAAGTAGTTATTATGAAAATAAAAAAACATCGTCAAAGTGCGTCGGAGGAATATTGGAATATAATACAGGTTGCGTCATAAATGAAAAGCTGTCCCCTATAATACAGACTGTGTCAGGCTCAACGAGCTACAAAGAATCCGCTTTCAATAAAACCATAGAAATAGGAAGTAGTTCTGTTGTGAAAAGTTTAACAAATACAACAACACAAGTCGAAGATTCAATCAAAAAGGACATTGAAATAGAATCTGAAGTCAGAGTCATAGAGTCAACAGAAGAGAAAGAACAACCAATAATAATAATTCAGAAAGATCTGATAGAGATGGAAACGATCACAGTAGATTCACGTAAAGCTGTGGAAACGAAAGAGAAACCAGCCGAGAAAGGGTCCTCCTCAGATTCATTGCTACAACATGTCCACAATCTCGAGAATCCCAGTGCTGAACATAATAGCCACATCTCCTTAGAGGCCGAAGATCTTATGGAGAATAAACTTGAGATGGAGTACCGAAATATGTTTTCAACCAAGTCCAAGTCTAAAGAATCAAAACATAGTTCACACACATCTGATCTTAAGAGTACTTCAACGTTGAAACGAAGATTTGAAGCTCTACGGCGAGGTTTGGCTAAGAAGGATGACTCGAAGAAGAACGTTGTTATTGTTAATAAAGTATCGAGTCAGGTTAGCGCACGGAGCCGTAAGGACGTCTCGATAAATTCTGATCCACCGTCTTTAGAAGGAAGATCTTTCTCCAACACGAAACCTTACAGTCCCTTCGCATCGAGGTACAGTCGAGACAAAACAATGTACAATCCCAGATCTTCACACTATAGACGGTCTGAAACTGGTAACAAAAAAGAAAGAGGTAGCGCCGAGTGGTCATCAAAAGCTGCTGATGACGACAGTGAAAGCCAAGGCGTCAAAGGCATGTTTAAGTTATGGGGGAAGAAATTCAACTTGGAAGAAGATAATTATAAGAGACGCTGCACTCGGAAACCTTCGTATAACTCTTCAAGGAAAGGACCTTCGAAGAAACCTGCGGTACCCAAAGCACAAGATACCCCAACTAGTAAACCAGAAATAGATGAGAAGAAAGAGGGCAGAAAGTTCTTCTTCTTTAAAAATAAAAAGAAGACTAAAGAAAAGCCTTTCAAAGCCAAGAAAGGTGTTACTGCAGGACGATGTGAAGTAAGGGATGGACTAGTCATTAAAATACTTGGCGGTAATGTTTTTGACCCTGAAGATATTGAGAAAGAACCAAAAATTAAGCCTGATGATTATGAAGAAATAGTAAGGAAAGCATGGCTTAAGAAATTCCTTACACCTTCGATTGATTCACGAAATAGTGTCAAGGTCCGGTGGAACAACAAAACTTATGCTCCAAGCAGTAGTACTGTCTTCGAACTGATGGACAATATCTATAAAGATACCAGCATAGTCTTCAGATCAAAAAGTCAAGTGACAGTTCAGTCATCATACAAATCTTATACAAGACAACATGTAAACTTTATGCAACAAAATATAGAAGCCTGGATGGTTCCAAAAACTATTACAGACAGACCGAACTTACATCTTCCAGTTAAGCAAATTAAACATCAGATGACATGTAAATCAGACGAAGACAGAAAAGATAACATGGAAATTAGAATCTCAGATCAGAAATGGTTTATAGACAAATCTAAAGCGTTCTCACATAAAATAGAGGTTGTATTACATTCTAAGAATTTCCGTAAACTTAATAAGGAGGAAAGTTCAGAATATCTAAGGATTGATATCCCGAAAGGATTCTTTCTTGATTCTAGTAATGATGAAATCAACAAACGTACTACGAACCAATCTAGTGACGAAGAGGTTTTTAAAATTGTAGAATATGAAACTGGCAGTGACTTAAAGAAGGACAAAGCAACTCGTAACATGAACATAGGCGATCACAAACAAAATAAGATAAAAGTGACTGTCAGTGTGAAGGAAAGTAAAAAATGTGTAGAGGACGTTTTGGAGACGACGTTAACGATGCCATCGCGTAGAGACGTGGTGGTACAAGGCAGTAATGTGTACATACCGAAGAGGTGCGACGTTGTTGGAGTTGGAATCATCACGCGTAGAGACCTGAGCCAAATACGGAAACCAATGTAAGTGTAGACGTTTACTTATGTTGTATTTTAGTTTAAACATGGTTTCTGAAAGCCTTACTGCGTGTGCGAAATTAATTCAGGGAAATTAATGTTAACCAAATTGACACCCTACGTAAATTTTCCGTGGTGTAAGTATAGGTAAGTCAGGCATATTTTAATATACGGACAATTTAAGTTGGCAGCCAATTTACTTAAAAATTAGTTTCGCTGACTGTACTATATTTTATGTCAGTTGTTTTGACTGTTTGATCATGGACTAAACGCTGCCCGTTTTGTCTCTTAAAGGCGCATATTGCACATCATAGAAAGGCCGCACCGTACTTTTTAAAATTGAAATGCGATGCGCTGTGGGGGCTTCTCGACTGTAATATGCGTTCAACTTAACACACCCGTTTTCAGCTACGTTGTAGGAGACATATTTAAATGATTACAAACTATATTTTACTAATTGCAGTTTGAAGATCCAAGATGACTTTTCTGACGAAGAATCAGAACATAATATTCTGAAACCCCACACGAAAAAATGCGAATTTGCAGAGAGCTACTTACAAGAATACTATCGGCATTGGACGCCCCTCGGTATCGATTTATACTCCTGGCGTTTCAGCGATTCACAACTCAAGTGCTCGTCAGATCTTTCCAGATCCAGATCTAGTTACCACAAGCAGGGGGTTGGAACAAAGTCCTGTCCAAACATTTTCGAAGACTTCCAAACGTCGGCCATCGTTTCATCGTGCGGCGCGTCCTCTTGTAGCCAGTGCTACAAACTTGAAGACAATGGTAACGACTTATACAAAAAAAACAAGAAACATGATGCCAAAAAACCCGACCCCGATAGAAGAATACAACCCAAGGATTCCATAGAAGTTTTTAAAAGAAGGAAGCTATACGCAGCGAGTATGAAGTCCAAATGGTGTGGCCCTAATCCGGACTTCGATGGGCCGTCGACTGTGCAGAGTTGTGACAGTAGTGGTAAGGTCGGGCAGACAACGCCACAAACTGCGTGCCCGAAGATAATTAAGCCTTGTAGCAAGACAGTAGAGCCTAAACCTAGGCGACGATCATGCAAAAAGCATGTGTCTCTGCCCGACTGTGATACAATGAACGATATGCTAGCGAAGCAGTTAGCCATTAAGGTGCCTGAAAGCATTTTGGCATTCAAAGGGAGTGGTTGCGAAATGTGTAAGAAAAAGGATAGTATGTGTCCTAAGCACGCGAAAGTGAATCCACATCCGATTTGTGAGATCCCACCCGCCCCGTCTTGCGACGGGCGGCCGCCGTGTTCACCGCGATGTCCATCGTCTGCTTCGAAGTCTCTTCCCTCTTGTCCTCCTACGCCTTGTAAGAAGCCGTCGCCGTGTGGGCCAAGGCCTCCACCGTCCCCCCCAACGTGCCCTCCGTCGCCTCCATGTCCGCCGAGAAAGAATCCACCTTGTCCTCCACCCCCTCCATGTCCACCAAAAACGAAATCCCCTTGCCCCCCATCGCCTCCATGTCCGCCGAAAAAGAAACCACCATGCCCTCCGTCACCTCCATGTCCGCCGAAAAAGAAACCACCTTGCCCTCCATCGCCTCCATGTCCGCCGAAAAAGAAACCACCTTGCCCTCCATCACCTCCATGTCCGCCGAAAAAGGAACCACCAAGCTGTCCCCCTACTCCGAGAACTCCACCGTCACTTCCATGTCCACCGAAAAAGCCACCATGTCCGCCGAAAAAACCACCGAGCTGTCCCCATTCCCCACCATGTCCACCGAAAAAGTCACCGAGCTGTCCTCATTCTCCACCATGTCCGCCGAAAACGCCACCGAGCCGTCCCCATTCCCCACCATGTCCACCGAAAAAGTCACCGAGCTGTCCTCATTCTCCACCATTCCCGCTGAAAAAGCCACCGAGCTGTCCTCATTCACCACCATGTCCGCCGAAAATGCCACCGAGCTGTCCTCATTCTCCCCCATGTCCACCGAAAAGTGCGCCTAACTGTCCACCATCCCCTCCGCCTTGCTGTTGGATGGCACCACCCTGTAAACGTTCCCGACCATCCTGTCCATCAACCCCACCACATTGCTGCATACAGCCACCATCTGGTTTTCCATCACCCTCTCCCGGTGTAAAGCCCACCCGTTGTCCTTCGCATCCATCGTGCCCCCACATCCGCATCGTGGAGTGTGCACCTTCACCACCTTCTAGCCCACCACCACCTTCTTGCCCACCACCACCTTCTGGCCCACCACCACTTTCTTGCCCACCACCACCTTCTAGCCCCCCACCACCTTCTGGTCCAGCATCCCCAAAACCAAAACCGTGTTTCTGTCCACCATTGCCACCTCGACCGTGTCCAAGAAAGCCCCTTCCATGCCCACCACTACCTTCTAGCCCACCACCACCTTCTTGCCCACCACCACCTTCTTCCCCACCACCACCTTCTTCCCCACCACCACCTTCTTGCCCACCACCACCTTCTTCCCCACCACCACCTTCTGGTCTAGCACCCCCAAAACCAAAACCGTGTTTCTGTCCACCATTGCCATCTCCACAGTCTCCAAGAAAGCCCCTTCCAAGTCCACACTCACCACCTTGCCCACCATCTCCTCCCCCTCCTTGCCCATCGCCCCCACCCTCGTACTCACCACCGCCATGCCCACACACAACACCACCTTGCAGTAAAGGTAGTAAAAAATGTCCAAAGGCTCCTCCGTCCTGCCCTTTATCACCTGAACAATGTTGCACCGCCCCTAATCGATGCCCTGCTCTTCCCCCACCTTGCAAAAAGTCATCAAGTTCTATCATGAAACTCTTTAAAAGGAAGCGATCCCATATATGCCCAGCTTCATCCCCGTGCAAACCAAAGCCCTGTGAACTACCTTTTTGTAGATCACTAGCGTGCCAGCATTCTATGAAATCGATTTCGTGTACGACAGTCCATCCTGACGCACCCTTCTATTATTCCCCCATTCATCCCTGCTCGCCGGAAGAAAAACCTAAGCCGAAATCTAAGAAGTGTAGTACGTCACCTTGTTATACCAATGATGACTGCCCATGGCCAACCAAAAACCAAACGTCTAATCAGTCGTCGTGTACATCGCTTGGTCAAAATAATCAAGAGCCAATGCCTAAAATGTCATGTGAAACGGTACCCTCACTCAAAGGACTCAAAAAGATGGCTTGCAAGACAAGTTGTCCAAATTATTCGGGATTGCCACAACTACCGTGTTTGACTAGGATACCTGGGATGCAGTGTCCTCCGCCAGCCCGTAGTCCATCATCGCCTCCCGCGGAACCTATCAAAGTATCGACCCCAGTCCCATGCAAAAGCAAATCAAAATTATCTGGGCTTTTTCTCAAAATGATGCCTTCAACTAAAAAGCCAATGAGTACTAAAGATTGCCTAGTCTTGGAGAAGGACGACGGGTGTATAAGTCTTAATTCCCATGAGAAAATTACCATACGACTGAAAAAAGAAACGCCAAGCACAGAAGAGATACGAGAAGGCCTTAATATAAAAGTGCAAGATGAAGACGGTATGACTTTATTTGAGAGAAAAGATTACAGACTGCAACATGCAGATTGCAGTTTAGACAGGCGATCTTCGATATTAGGTGAAATGTACAAGGCATCCGAAATACGCAGAGTAACCACAAATGACTCTGCACAAACCATAGGAACAGATAAAGACAAACGCAAAGAAATTAAGGAAGTCGAAAGCGATGCTAGTATAGCAAATCTAATAGAAATTCAGTTTAAACTCAAAGTCACACAAGGAGAAAAAACGAATGAAATTGATATAGCGAATGACGGTGAAAAAGTAAATGAAGACAATATTGAGCGCAAAGACACAAAAAATAAATCTGCTCAAGAAGTGTTCGTAGTAAAAAATGAAGGCGAACGGCTTGCTGAGCATTCGGATCAAAAGAACGATATAAACATTCGCATAGTAATAAAAAACTTCAAAGCTAAATCGGGGAAGAAAAAGTCCGTCAACCTAAAACACGAGGACTATAATGACTTTTCAAAGAAGATATCTGCTAAGTTCCACACAGTTTCTACTGGATACAGTGACATTAGCCACGCTGATAAGGTTTTTTCAGTTCATAGAGCTACTGTTGATCTTACATCTTCAGTCGATAACACTAAGACGAACCACACAAGCATGCACAACAACAGAAGCATTCACAGCAAGAAAAGCATGCTCACCAAGAATAGCGTGAATAGCATCAGTAGCGTAGAAATAATGAACGAACCGGCAAACGAAATCGGAAGAGCAATTTTAATGGGTTCTTCTGAAGTTTCTGTACGCAGATGCGTTACGACGGAGGAGGAAAAGAGTGAAGATAATGAGCCGAAGTCATATCCAAGTCAAAAGTACAGTAATACTAAAGAAGTTCATGAGAACGCAGAAGAAACGGATACACAACTGACAGATCACAAGTATGAATATAATGAGGACACCGATACAGACAAACCAATGAAATACGACACGGAAGAAACGGACACGGACAGACAAGTCGACCCGCCAAAGTATGATACCGAGACTGATACGGAAAAACGTCTTAATAAAACATACGATACATTCATGACCACTACAGATACCGACGAACCAGACACGCTACCAGAAATAAAGAAATCACAAAGTATAGACGTCATCGTTAAACCTCAAACTAAAGACGAAAAGAAAGAAATGTTAAAACACGTGATGGAAAGAGCACACGATACTAGATACAAGAGCAAAACTCGAATGAGAAAACTACGAGATATGCTTAAAGTCATATTAACTTCTGATAGCAGTGATCATGATGAGAATAAGGTACCGGCAAGCGACTTGGCTAAAGATGTCACGTATGCTTCATTGAAACCCAACTACTTTAGAGATACTGACAGCATGACTAATTACTATAAAGTGGATAGCAAAACAGTACTCTCAGAAGCAGCAATCAACAGGGAAGTTGTGTATCCATCAAGCGAGAATAATAGTGATTGCAGTAACAGCGTCCGAAGTGTCGACGTGTTATCATCTGAGAACGAATCGAGGAGAGGAGGATGCATGTGCAGCACTGTGGCTGCCAGATTGAAACTAGCTTCACGACTGGGATGCGACGGAGGCGGCTGTTGCTGCGCCGGTAAAGAAGTATTCAAGAAAAACGAAGAAACCACTTGCGATTTGAAGAGGGAATCTGACTACACGCAAATCGATTACAAAACAGCGGAATTTGTGGACGTACAAACGCAAAATTCTAGATATTTGACGAGCAAAATTAATAGCACCAATTTATCAGTACACAGCAGTATTAGACCTAGTAGTGATGGCAGTTTCAACTTTAAGGAAGAAGGTATAAAATCAGATTCGGGAGTTTTAAACGTGGATTCCAGACAGTTGAGCTTAAGGAACTCGATTTCTCCTGAAAGGTGCCATATCAGAGAATGTGAAATGAGGAAACGCAACAAAGACGCTATTTTGAATATATCGGACGAAGAAAAAGTCGTATTACTCTGTGGTTCAACTACTCGAGACGAGAAAAAAGATATGACAGTGATGCACGCTTCAGACATCTTGCAGTCGTACGCAGCCAAGAAAGCCGTTCTGGAGATATATACAGAGAAAACTATTTCGGACGACGGAGAGCATTTGGTAGCGAAATTACCGAAGTTTGTGTATGACAGGGAGCAAGAAATTCAAACGAATTACGAAGCTATGGCGAGCAACACCTATAAAACTGTTTGTAAAAAAAATATTATCATGATGGCTATCAAGAGATAGTGAATAATATCGAAAGTAGTTTTTTTATTGTGTTTTATGGGAATCTGTGTAGATTGTTTAGGTTCTTATTTATTGGAATATACGGTAGTTTGTTTCTCATAGTTTTTATTTGATTAAAATTTATCTGCTCCCAAAACGGTGAAGGAACCAAAAATTCGAAGATATGTCACATGTACCAACCCGCACTGGGCCCGCGTGGTGGATCATTGCCCACTCCCTCTCACAGAAAGGCCTGTGTCCCGGTAGTGGAAGCATTATAGGCTGATTATGTATGTAAAATTTTTGTTTTCGCGTTTGGTCCCATAGTAAACTGCTCGGCCACAGTGTCGTAGAAGAAATACGACTACGTCAACATTACGAAGGAATTTGAAAAACACTAACAATGAACGTCGCAAATTCGTAGATCCAATATTCAGAAAGTTGTAAATGTGGCCGCTCGGTCGAAACGTGGAGGAAGTTCTCTTAAATGGAGCTTCCTAGAGGTCCCATTATTTTTGCTAACCACTGATACGATTTCGAAGAAAATGTAGACAGTATGAATAAAGCCCTAATGTTTGGACTTCACGACCTACAGAACTTAAATGCTATGGCCGCGCGGTTGAGCATGGAGAACTGCGCGGCCACGCAGTTCTCTTAAACGGAGCTTCGTAGAGGTCCCATTCTTTTTGCTAACCACTGATACGATTTCGAAGAAAATGTAGACAGTATGAATAAAGTCCTTGTTTGGACTACAAGCAGGAAGCATTAAGCAAAAAAATAAGTAATTACACATATGCACTGAATTAATTAGCCCCCATCTTAAATGTTGATGCGCTGCTATTGCTCTTATCACACGGCTTAGTGTCCTCTAACTTAAGTTATGGACTCATTTTTTGGGGAAATTCAACAAATAAGGATGTGATATTAAAAACGCAAAAGAGGTGGCCCTGAGGGCTATGTTTTGACTTCATGTTACAGAGTTGCAAACCATTTTTTAAAGCATATAAAATATTAACCCTTCAGTCAATGTACAGACGCCAGCAGGACAAGCTACCCGAAACTGTCAAATTTTTCCAATAACCTTGCACCTTAATACTTTAGCGATAAAGTTGAAAATCTATTAAAGAAATTTGACAGATTGAAGTAGCTTTATGTGCTGGCGTCTGTACATTTTAGAGACCATTATGTTTGTCAAATCGAATCCACATCTATTCCCCTTAGTGTCAGATAAAGTAGTTCGAAATAGACGCGACAATAATAAGCTATGTATCCCGAGATCCAGGACAACTTTAATGCGTAAAAGTATGTTCTGTATGGCGCCAATTCTTTATACCAGATTGCTAAAACATTGGAGGGAATTAACTACTGGAAAATTAATAAATATATTAAAAGGCCTTCCGTTAGAGAAAGTCTATTAGAGCACTGACGAATTTCTAACTGACAAATTAATTTGACTTGTATATTGACATCCAAATTTTATTAATAATTGCTTTTTACATTAGATTTTATTGATTTGTATTATTTACTATGATGAGCTTATGACACTATTTGATTGTATTTTATTGTACCTTTTATTTTTAAGTTATGGTCTAAATTGAATTGTTCATTGCTATATTTGATGTGTGTAATGGACGAATTTAAAATCACTTGATGGCGTGTAGTGTCCTACGTTTTATATTTGTACGCCGTTCAGGCAAAACGTGACTGTCAGATAATTTGATGTAACATTTTGCATGCCATGTGTATGTATACTCATGTTTTGGACAAATAAAAATTATCTTATCTATCTTCACGACCTATAGAACTTAAAACCTATAATGCAAGTTAGAAGAAGAGTGACCAAGATTTATGGTGCGACAATCAGACATTTCCAAAAGCGTATATTTATACCACGTGGCTTATTATCATAATGAGAGAATAAGTATGCTTAATTGGATGGAGAAGTACTAAAGTAAGTAGTATTTACGAAAATATTTTTATCGTCAAGATGAAGGGACCAAGTCTCGGATTTCAAGTCAGCCTACATAAAAGTTTAATACTGTTAATCCACTATTTGCAACCTTACCAACCTACTATGTTTCTTTCTTTGATAATGTCCAGCAGCACTTATGATAATATGTGTTTAAATAATGAACGTCAAGATGACGGGACCCCGCCAGGTTATTCGAATATCATGTGAATAGCATTTTGTACAACATTTCTACTATTTCATAGTCAAATTCTAAACTCATAAAGTTTCAAAATATTCTATAAAGTGTTACCGCTACTTTGATTTTAAAAAAAAATGAGTTTCGCGGGCTACCTTGGAGCATCCACCTTAACGTGCTATCCAAAGCACGGAGGGGCCTTGGTATTTGAATATGGTCACCCATCCACAGACCAACCGCGGCAAGCTCAAACTCAAACTATTTATTTCAAATAAACCAATTACAGGCACTTTTGAATTGTCAAGGTCGGTCAGTCAAAAAGATGAAGCTAGTTGCCCATTCCAAAGCGTAGTAGGTACCTATGGAGAAGAACGGGCAAGAAACTCCATGGACACTCTTTTAAATCATAATAATATTGTTACAAAGTATTGGTTACATCATTCATGTTCAAAATTATGCATTTGAGAACGATGCAGAACGTTAAAAGCGTCCGTAAGGAAAAGATAAAAAAAAAACAATTCAAATATTAATTTAAATCAAAATAAGCCATGGCAGCAAAGAGTTGACCAGTCCCTACTGACGGCGCCCGTTCACGACATGACGCATAGATTAGCACCATTCAGCTCAACCATTTTGAAGGGAGCTAAATGATCCAACACATGTGCCACCATCAGCGAGACATTAGAGTGAGCATGACATACTCTCATCCTGCAAGGCACATTCAAGTCAATGAAAGACGTACCCAGTAAATGGTAGCTTTATAGTATGTAACATAGTACTCACATACGTTCTATGCAATTATACAATACTAGGAGATTGAATTTATATAATAAATAAATAAGCAGCTCCAACAGTATGTATGTTGGGTAGGCGTGTGTGAAGTATTTTCAAATGCCAATCAATTTATTTATGCGTCCTGTGGAGCAGGACCAGCGTTTAGCCAAGCATTTTTGTCAGCGATGTAATCCCCCAACTTATAATATGCTTGGCTGCATAGTGTGCGTTTTATGCAAGATTTGAATTTCGTTTCACTGAGTTGGAGTATGTGGGGAGGTATTTTATTATAACATTTTAAGCAGTACCCCATGAAGGAAGAGTCTACTTTAGCCAGTCTAAAACCTGGTTGAACTAATTGGTCCCTATTTCTGGTTCTATAGGCGTGTCTGTCACCTCTTTTACTGAAAAGATTTAAATTTTTCCTTACGTACATGATGTTTTCATAGATATATTGACAAGGTACCGTCATGATATTCATATTTTTAAACAGTTCCCTTAGAGAATCGCGCCTGTCTCGCGGTATCTACATTAGTAAATTGACGGATTGTTCTTACAGCATTTGCTGCTGAACTTAGCCGTCTTGCAAGAGATGTTATATGAGGACCCCATTGCATCCTTGAGTCGAGCGTTATCCCCAGGAAAACAGTTTTATCGACGAATTCTAGTTTCTCTTTATTCAATACTATGTCAACATCACTACTTTTAACATTCGGTAAAGCAAATCTTATGCATTTCGTTTTTTTCCCATTTAATACTAAATTATTAGCAGTGAACCAATTTTGCACTTGCAGTAGGGCGTTATTTACGTCGTCAAGATTTGATGCACGTCTATTTATCTTAAAAATATGGAAGTATCGTCAGCAAATAACACCATTTGTGGTTGGTTTTTTAATAAATGGGGCAGGTCATTTATGTATACTAAAAAGAGGAAAGGACCTAATATCGAGCCTTGTGGAACACCCATTCTTACTTGTAAACCAAGTGAATTGACACCATTTATTTGAACTTTTTGCTGTCTATCATGTAAATAAGATTTTACTAAACTGAGCGCAAGTTTACCTAGTCCATAATGCTCAAGTTTCAAGGGTAAGGTTTTGTGATTAACGCAATCAAATGCCTTGGAGAGGTCACAAAAGATTCCTATGGCATCTTGGACTTCCTCCCACGCTGTAAATATGTGTTTTAATAAAGTGACACTGGCGTCAGTCGTACAACGTCCTTTGGTGAAGCCATATTGCTGATCGTGCAAGATTTTGTTGTTGTTAAAATGATTAAGCATTTGATTGAGCATTACCTTTTCGAATACTTTGCTGAAAACCGGCAACACGGATACTGGTCTATAATTATTGGTGTCTTTGTAGTCCCCAGATTTAAAAAGTGGAATAACCTTACTATATTTCATTAAATCTGGGAAGACTCCTTGATCTACACACAAATTAAACACTAAAGCTAAGTATGGCGATATAGTCTCGATTATGGATGTACAAACTTTGATAGACATTCCCCATAGATCTTCGGTCAATTTGATTTTGATTTGTCGAAAAGTTTTTATAACTATCATAGGGTATATATGTCTAAATTGAAACTCAACCGGGCAGCCTGGAACGTTCGCTTTTAGTAACTCAAGTGATACGTCCGGTGAGGAATTTAAGGCTTCCGTCGTTTTTGATGGTATATTAGTAAAGAAATTTACAAATTCTTGAGCTACTTCTAAATTAGAGCATATGGCACCACGTGAAGACTCCAATGTGTAATCAGTGTTTCATTTTTTATTCCTACTAGTTTCGTTATTTATAATTTTCTAAACTGTTTTTATTTTGTTTTCTGCTGATTTGATTTTGTTGCTAATGTACAGGGCTTTGGCTATCTTGCAGGTATTTCTTAAAATTTTTGAATATGTAGCAACATACTTGTTGAAAGTTTCTGTATTTATGTAAGGCTTAAGGCCATACAGCTCGAACAGTCTTTCCCTACTTATCCTAATACCTCTAGTTGCCCAGTCACTAAATATAAAATTAGGGAAAATAATTTTTCTTTTCTTTTCAAAAGTTTTATTGAATTGAGTGTGCACAACCGAAAAGAAATCCTCGTACAATTTATTTGCATCATCCATATCCATATTATGGCCCAGATCATTTAACTTGTTATTTAGGGTACTATTGAATCTTTTTAGTTTACTAGTTGTTATTGGCCTAAATTGTATTTCCACTTTTTGCAAAGGTGTTTTAAACTTAAAAGTTACCGTTTGTCCACTAGGATCAGACGGCAGATAATTTACGATGGCTTTATCTAAATAATCACAATCGCAAAAGACATTATCGATACAAGTAGCAGAAGTTGGAGTTACTCTAGTTGGTTCAGTAAAAACATTAGATAAATTGAATGATTTGAAAAGGCTTAATAATCTACTGCTATTTGAATTATTTTCCAAAATATTAATATTAAAATCACCACAAATAATTGCGGCTTTGTTGTTGGATGCAAGTTTCGCTAGGACATCTTCCATTATTGACTCAAATAACGAAAAGTTCTGATAATTAGGGGGTCTGTAAACGCACACTACAACATGCTTATCGAGCTCAACACAGGACAGTTCAATGCAATGTTCAATCGATAAACCCACTATGTCATTTCGTTGTTTGGATTTTAAACAATTTTTAATCAAGATTAAAGAACCTCCACGCAGCATTGATTTACGATTAAAACAACTGCCCACACTATAGTTCTCATAATTAAGGGCCTTACTCTCGTTTAGTACCGTAACACGGTCACTTTATGAAGAATATTTCTCATTAACGGCTTGATTAGAAGATCTGAAAAAAATATATTGTTGGTATAGGTTCATGTACAACATTTCTGTAACAGGATTTTTTCGTATGGCTAATACTTTTCCCTTAAAAATTTTTTTAGCAAAACGCTATTTTTTCCTAATATTCCATATTACTTCTAAACGGCTTTGATGTTTGCAAATATTTTTACACTGAAAAATTTATGGTTAGAGGTACTATAGAAATGAAACAGCTTATGTAAATCAATCAACATTTGCAAAGAAAATTTCCCCACTTTGAGATTGGGCTTCAGAGGTGCTCTGCGCGGGCGCGGGCGGCAGTCGTGCGTTAGCACTGAGACGGGAGGGCTGTGTCGCTCGCTGCTCCGCTCCGGCTATCGACTGACTACGCGCGTTTGCCTGTGTTAGTGCAAATATTTACGAACGAATTGTATCAGTGTGCGTTTATTGACTAGCTCGCTGCAGATGGCCCATTTCTATTGTGCGCGTCAGGACGCTTACGATAGTATACAAGTAGTAAGGCTTATCTAACTAATATTAAAATGAGAAAATATTGAATTTGATCAAAATAAAAGTCCAAGATGGCGGCTGCGAAAATTTTCAAGTTTTTCATCATGGGTGTCGTTTTCATACTTCTCGAGGGTGATAAAGCCGATAGTGAGGTCAAACAAAAATCCAAAATGGCGGCTGCAAAATTTTTCAAATATTTCATCATGGGTGTCGTTTTCATACATTTCGAGGGTGATAAAGCCGATAGTGAGGTCAAAAAAAAAATCCAAAATGGCGGCTGCAAAATTTTTCAAATATTTCATCATGGGTGTCGTTTTCATACTTTTCGAGGGTGATAAAGCCGATAGTGAGGTCAAAATAAAAATCCAAAATGGCGGCTGCAAAAGTTCTCAAATATTTCATCATGGGTATCGTTTTCATACTTTTCGAGGGTGATAAAGCCGATAGTGAGGTCAAAATAAAAATCCAAAATTGCGGCTGCAAAAAATTTCAAATATTTCATCATGGGTGTCGTTTTCATACTTTTCGAGGGTGATAAAGCCGAGAGTGAGGTCAAAATAAAAATCCAAAATGGCGGCTGCAAAATTTTTCAAATATTTCATCATGGGTGTCGTTTTCATACTTTTCAAGGGTGATAAAGCCGATAGTGAGGTCAAAATAAAAATCCAAAATGGCGGCTGCAAAAGTTCTCAAATATTTCATCATGGGTATCGTTTTCATACTTTTCGAGGGTGATAAAGCCGATAGTGAGGTCAAAATAAAAATCCAAAATTGCGGCTGCAAAAAATTTCAAATATTTCATCATGGGTGTCGTTTTCATACTTTTCGAGGGTGATAAAGCCGAGAGTGAGGTCAAAATAAAAATCCAAAATGGCGGCTGCAAAATTTCTCAAATATTTCATCATGGGTGTCGTTTTCATACTTTTCGAGGGTGATAAAGCCGATAGTGAGGTCAAAATAAAAATCCAAAATGGCGGCTGCAAAAGTTCTCAAATATTTCATCATGGGTATCGTTTTCATACTTTTCGAGGGTGATAAAGCCGATAGTGAGGTCAAAATAAAAATCCAAAATGGCGGCTGCAAAAAATTTCAAATATTTCATCATGGGTGTCGTTTTCATACTTTTCGAGGGTGATAAAGCCGATAGTGAGGTCAAAATAAAAATCCAAAATAGCGGCTGCAAAAAATTTCAAATATTTCATCATGGGTGTCGTTTTCATACTTTTCGAGGGTGATAAAGCCGATAGTGAGGTCAAAATAAAAATCGAATAGTCCGGGAGCCGAGTAGGCCGTCTTGCGACTGCCTACTGCCGCGCGTATTTGTACGAAGATTTTGTTTTTTGTTAGGTATGATAATTTAGTGAGTTTCATAGTTGGGCACACACACTAAAATGTAACTAACAGGCCTATGGTGATTTATCGAGGTAGGCACTGCTTATATGCCTTTATGCAATACACGCCACTGACTGATATACTCTGAGTATTCGCGCGCGGCTGTTACGCACGAACGCGGAAGGTGTATCTACTGAGCGGCCGTAGGTGATTAATTCAAGGGCACTAACGAGACGTGATACTGTTACTTTACTATACTATAACAGTGGTAACAGTTTTCGTAGTTCAACTGTTACTTTTGACGTACGATTAATAGTAAAAAAAATCTTTTTACATGAAAAACACTTAAAAAAAACACTTCAAAGTGAAAAATTACTTTATTTCGGAAGTTGATGTCTTTGGTTTTGAATTTACGTTTTTTGCTACAGACTTCCGAAATAAAGTTATTTTTCATTTTGTAGTTTTTTTATGGAAGTCGGTTTTTTTTTTTTTTTTAAATAATTATTTTGCATATTTTAGTTGTGGCACCTACCGGTCACAAATTAGAATAGGTACCACTACCTGCTATGTAAATAACAATGACAGGAAGAAAGTTGATTATAACATCATCCGATTGGCTACGGAATCCTAAAAATGCCATTTAGGTACAGTGCTAGTTAGGTAGGTTTATTACTGATTTATAATAATTCAAATTGATGAAACAGGTTCTCATTTTTATAAAATCTCATTTTTATGTAAGTCCTCCTAAGAAGACCTACAGTCTATGCAAATAAAATGTTATTCCATTCCTAAGAAAACACTCGATATCATTTTTAAAGTTTTATCCCCGTCTGGAACTAAGTTCGTTCTCACGTATGATTTTAAACAAAATCAAAAAAATGAAAAAATTCTAATAAATAATGTCCAGTAAAAACATAAAATACACGTAACATAAGTATCAATCTATACAAAATATATCAGCCTTGCCTCCGCCATTCCCTTCTGGAATCGTAGGCAAAAATGGCGACCTGCGTGCGGCATGTCTGCCTCTCCGCATATTCTTTGATCGTCGTTTTAGTGCAGCGCGCCACCGCGCGCGTTTTACGTATTCGGGGGTAGAGCGTTTAGCTCCGCCCACATGCACAAGGTCAGCGAGCCCTATATACACCTTAATAAGCATTTGGTAATCCTTTAACCAATGTTCAGTACAACAAACAATGTCAAACTTTGTTTTTTCCAAAAACATTTGAAATTCTAATAATTTGGAAGACATACCTTGAATATTTTGATGAAATAGTTTCAAGGCATTCTGCTGATCTCCTTTTTGATATTTACTTAATTTATAGCAAGAAGATACCTTGTTGTTGTTAGCTATAAGAATATTATTTCTGGTACCTTCTGTTGTCTTACAAACTAGTTTAAAAGATTATCCGGAGTTAATCTCAAGACTTCAATGTTATCACCAAGCTGTGACCTCATAGTTCTTGAGTGAAATGGAACCTCCTTCGTACAATTTGTATAAATATTTATAGCATTTATAGCAAGCGTAGCTTAACCTGATCAATCGACCCGTGCGGCTGTTATTACTAAGCCACAAGCCCCTCTACGCTTTGTATGGGTATAGGAATCGCAAATGAAAATAGCAAGCTCTGTAAAAATATATTTAATAAACCCACAATACACACATCATAAATTCAATCACTAGAAAATGTAAGATCATTAGGGATATCATAATAATTACTTAAAATAATGATCTCGTACTCTTAGCTTAGGTTTGCTAGGGTGGGCGCGGTGATTTTTTTCGCGCACCGTATTTTAAACGCAATGCTCAACTCCACACTGAGAGTTGGAAATCCAGTGAGCGTTGAAATCCAGCGCGAACCTTATGAAAGACCCTCATTTACATTCTAACAATGCTTTCTAAAGCCAAGCGAACATTACAGCCGCAACGGGCCGCAGCGCAACGCATTTTCATAAAAAACGGTGCGGTGGA
The DNA here is from genome assembly GCA_947507525.1 of Apamea epomidion. NCBI lineage: Eukaryota > Metazoa > Arthropoda > Insecta > Lepidoptera > Noctuidae > Apamea > Apamea epomidion. The sequence continues at coordinate 7,471,552 of OX382252.1, read as the reverse complement.
AAATTCTTAGGAAATCTACGAAAGTGATGAAGGACGCAGGAAGACGAATGCGTTGCGTTGCGACGCGATCCGTACTAATTTACGCTCAAGAGCCTCAGTCCAACGTGAGATCAGTATTACCCATATTAAAAACTAAGCCCAAGTAAATCTACCTGCTGCAGGTCTCTGCTAGACATAATCTCCCTCGAAACCTCGCCATTATACGCCTGGCTCGTACTGCCTGCCTGCATCCAACTGATTCCCACAATCGAATGAGCAATTTGGTTCTACATTCGCTGAGGATATCTTTCGACTGATATGATGATTAGGATGAATGCTACATACTCTTCCCCCACGAAAAGAGTATCTCTTTGCAGGGTGCAACCTTTCGTGGCCCAGTTGGAAGTCCCTGAACCTTCTCCGGACACAAGTTGGAACATGTAACACCAACTTGGTAAAGTGGGGCTACCTGGACGGAAACGCAGCAGGGTGTGGATGTGGAACTGTGTCGCAAACTATGCTCTACTTCCTATCCTGCCGTCTGTGTCCCAAAACATGCAGACAAAGTGACCTCTGCGCTGCCACCGATGACGCCACTGAAGTGGCGATGTTTTGGGCCAACAAGGTCCGAAATACTGTCGTGCCGGCGACACGAGGAAGACGATGAATGCGAAGTAACACATTAAGTACCTACTAACTAGTACCTATTTCTGTAAACCGTTCAACTAAACTTAATTATCATAATGCTTACGATGGGAGTGGATTCACGTCAATAGCATAAAAAAGACAGGTACAGAAGGTCAGCGGAGTAATTGCACAACACATTAACAGTAGCAATAGCTTTCATTTGACAGTTCAACAACATTCATTGCGTTATTTACGTTGTTGAGCAGACAATTAAAACAAGTTTAAGATGATTTAAAATTAGTAAGGGGGTTTAAGTATTTAATTAATCAAATCAAAGCACTTGGAATCCAATGGTTCAAATGATTTCGGAACAGACCATTTATGTGTGCGTGGGCCCGATTTTACTCGTTAGTCGTTACATAGCATCTACCTTCTGTACCTATTTATTTTGTGCCATAGTGCGGCGGGTGGGGTTCTAACTCACGACCCATACTTTTAATATTACATTATTATATATCATTCAATTCGTATAAAATATTCGATTATAATTTTACGATTATTTTGACATTATAACATCGATATCGCTTCAATATTGATCAATGTCTTATACAGACCGATTTAAACTTTATGACAGCTCTCAAGTGCGTAGCGGGATCGTCCGAAAGGGTTACCGCTGCCCTGGTACATAAAGGGCTAAGGAAGGAACACGGGTGGGTTTTAGTCAGTAAGAGTCTGACACTCCCTTCTGCTCCACCCAGAGCGGGAGGGGTCATTTGATGATTTCCCATCCTCAAAAAAAAAAAAGCTCTCAAGTGCGCTATTCGTTGCACTACACTGCGCAACGAGTAGCGCGCTTCAACTTTCGAAATTCACGTGTCGCCCTCACCCCCGCTGACACGTTACTGCGCCGCGACTCGCCTCATGTTCCGAGCCGCCATAAAGTTTGAATCGGGCTGTACCTGCACCTGCTTTACTATATTTTAGCCTGCCTGGATAAGGCTTTTCACGAGCGTGCCGAGATACACTCGAGAAACGCGCGTATACGTGCGCATAACGACGTGTATGGACGGAATTATTTAGGTCTAGTGTCTCGGCTAAAACGCCTTCTCTGGTCAGACTCTTTCTCCATTATATTTTTCATCATTTTCTAACTAAAGAAAATAAAGAAAACATTACAAACACGGTGTAATCAGTCACTTTGAAGGATTAATGAATTCTTATTTAAAAAAATTAATTAAAAATTATACACAAGTCTTCAGAATCATTTTTGGTATATATCATTGCGTATAAATGTAAAATTGAGCTAAAACATAAATGCTAAGAATAGGAGCTGCGTTTAATAAAATGCTCTAAGTAGTAGAAAATTAGAGACAGTTTCCTTTGGCATGAAGTTAGGACTGCATCGGTCTTCTTACAGCCGAGTCTGGATTTTTCTACTACTAGAGCATTTTATTAAACGCATTAATAAAATGCTCTGAGTAGTAGAAAATTAGAGATAGTTTCCTTTGGCATGAAGTTAGGACTGCATCGGTCTTCTTACAGCCGAGTCTGTAATCATAAAGTTGTTCTTATTAAAATATAGCAGCACAGATTAAACATTTAATATGAACAATAAAGCATATTCTATGTCTACGAAAATAACAAGATGTTCTTCCACACCTCTTCTCGGTTGTCGGCCCTTCCTCTTAAGGCGTATACACTGGAGCATTCTCTCGCGTATTTCCGTGTAATGCGTGTGTTCTCAACCTTATTTTACCCACCTCCCACTTTGAGAATATTTTTTTTTCTAGCGAACGTGGAACAGCTATTGCCGCGATTATATTGAAACGTGTAATATTATACAGTCGGAAGATAATATATATCATTATCTCTGGGTCTACTGCTCTCCCTGAAGTTACAAACGCCCACGCGCCCCCTGTGTTATTGTTGAGAACCTATAGTAATGTAACGTTCTTACGAATGCAGCAATACAGGCAAAAGCTCAGTTTCCAAAAGCATTTCCATGTAATGTAACGTTTCCGTGAATCTCGACGCTGCGTTCGACGTAATTAATGCTCAGGGCGAGTGAGCATTTACCTGTAACGTTTCTTTCTACCTTGCGTTCAACGCTGAAATGTCGGACCTACAGGTAAAGGCACGTGCTCTTTGTTCGATAAAATGTTATACTAACACGCTCGTGGGTTTTTAAAATCAGGTTGTCACAAAACATCGAGTGTAGTGTTCGGAGTGCGGTTCGATAAAATTTAAAAAGGGCGAATGCTCTAGTCTATACTCACCGTTATATTCAAAAATAAAACAACATAACTGTCTAAGGACTAATTTTTCAATCATCTGATAATTTCATCCTAGGAATAATTTTGAATTTTTGACATTTCTTCCATACAAAATCTGTCAGACGTCAATTTTATTCAACGAATAAAAAATATCTGTCGATTGAAAAATCAGCCCTAAACTATGATAATGAATTATAAATATAAAAAAATAGTAACGTTACCTGTCTACAAGCCAAAAATCCCGGCTTGCCTTAATAAACAAATCAAGATAATATTTCGACATACACTCACAGGCACAATTAACCGCCCACCTCTATCATTCGTCACCCTGTTCGTTTATGTTAACTATGTCTTACCCACTGTTTTATTTTTTATCAAGTGGTCTAAATTTGAGGATTTCTGCAAATTGAAAGAAATACAAAGTGGGCGATTATTTGTGCCCGTGAGTGTATATTATTACATTTCAATTATATAAATAGGGGTGAGGTTACAATAATTCACACTCGGCTGAAAATTGGTAGGATTATTCAAAACACTATTATAAGTGAAATGTGAAAAGTCCTCATCGATCAACAACTGGAAAAAAAATTACTCGGGGTCAAAGGTCACAAAAACGCGTTTTTCGCGATTTTCAGCAGAACGGTAAGTTTTATCATAAAATTAGTCCAGACAGAAATTGTAGATCAAATAATTATCTATAAAAAATGTCTGAATACTTCTTTCCTAAGAGCCATCGTTTTCGAGATAAATAACGATTCAAAAAGTTGAAAGAGTTGTAATCGTCATAATATGCACACGTTCGCTTAATCGAACCTTTAGCGTCCTGTTATCTACGTTTTTAGTTTTGCAAACATTTCTCAATTCGTTCAAAGTGAACTGACAGTCATCGTTATTTTCGATGTAAGTGAATATTTCCTCCATTGCCAGAGTCGTAGATTCATCTTGAGGTCGACCGAATTTAACCCCAGTGTTCGGTTTCAAGAAGGAAATGAAGCAGACATGATGATACTTAGCCTCAGCAGCAACTAAATCGTATTCGTTTTCTACTCGAGCAAGAACAGCTTTAGCCATAGCATCAGAACGAGCCTGAGCTGTTTCCAGAACCAAATCATTGAATGTATTTGTACTTACTTGTTGAATTTTACGGCGAGAATCCAAGGACTTTCTTTTTTCACGCTCTTTTTCTAACTTTCTTTTTTTAACCTATTTGGTGCTGTTTTGAATTTTATAACAAAAATGTTAGAATATTGTTTTATTGGTGCTAAACTTTTAACTGAAGGTGAAATTGTTACTGTTGAACGTGGTATGAGGACATTAATCAATGACTGAAAGAGCTGATGCATTTTCGGAATATCTTAAAAAGCAGAAATCTGTGACCATACATGTGGAGTGTCGTAAAAATTATACTCTAAAGTGTTCTATTGCTGCAGCTATTAAAAGACAACATGAAGAAACAAGAAGCCAGTATATACATCTACTAAAAGTCCTCCTCGTACTAGAGCACGTGTAAGTGAATCACCTTTTTGTTTTAAAAAACAATGCTTATTTTGCGGCCACGAATTGAATGAAGAGCGTGAAAAAAGAAACAACACAACAAAGACAACTACATTCAAAGATTTGGTTCTGGAAACAGCTCAGGCTCGTTCTGGTGCTATGGCTAAAGCTGTTCTTGCTCGAGTAGAAAACGAATACGATTTAGTTGCTGCTGAGGCTAAGTATCATCATGACTGCTTCATTTCCTTCTTGAAACCGAACACTGGGAAAAAAAAAAAAATATTCACTTACATCGAAAATAACGATGACTGTCAGTTCACTTTGAACGAATTAAGAAATATTTGCAAAACTACAAACGTAGATAACAGGACGCTAAAGGTTCGATTAAATGAACGTGTGCATATTATGACGATTACCTACAACTCTTTCAACTTTTTGAATCGTTGTATCTCAAAAACGGTGGCTCTTAGAAAAGAAGTATTTAAACATTTTTTATAGATAATTATTTGATCTACAATTTCTGTCTGGACTAATTTTATGATAAAACTTACCGTTCTGCTGAAAATCGCGAAAAACGCGTTTTTGTGACCCGGAGCAATTTTTTTTCCAGGTGTCGGATCGATGAGGACTTTTCACATTTCACTTATAATAGTGTTTTGAACAATCCTACCAATTTTCAGCCGAGTGTGAATTTTTGTAACCTTGGATATCTAAATTGACCGGACTATTAATAGATTATCAACTTTATCGTTAAAGCAAGGCTCAATGTTGATTGGGAAAATTTGACAAAACATGCAACATAAACACACCCGGCTTACCTTAGATCACCAACCACCAGTGGTTAACACAATAAGACAAAAGTGCCGAATAAATGTGAACATTTGTGCCCAAAGGTTGAGCCCAGAGTACATCTGTAACCTGAAGTGTACACCTGTAGAATTTTCTTTCAGTGTAAATAATAGATTGTGCCATAAAGTAATATTGTGGGCTTTTAAAACCTGCTCATCTATTCTGTAAAAATCTCACCGTTAAAACTTGAAGTGAGCTGTCATTCCAGCAGATGCCAATATTGACAGCTCACTTCATCTTAGTTTTCACGGTGAAATTTTTACAGAAGAGATTAGCTGAAGGCTGAAGTGTAATCTTTCAGAAATAATTGTTGATCGAATTCTAAGGCACGAAGTGTATTATTTAATTGGTTTTTGAGCCAATAGTGTGGTCGTATTATCCTTTCAGGTTTTGCTACCGGAGTTTTCTTTTTTTATCTGTTAAAATGAATGGGTATGTTTTATTTTGTTTTTAAAATTGTACATTTCTCTGCTTTCCTTAAACTGGTAGGGTTATTGAGGTAAATAAAAAATTACATATTGGAAATACGCATTTAATTCAAATATCTCTCGCGTTATACAGATAAGTACACAGGATAATACAAATACATTTATCGATAAACATGGTAGGTACAGCACTAGCAAACTTCAACAAGATAGGTACAAAAGTTCTGTACATTTACATTATATAACAACAATTATGATATAATCAGTTTTAGCTTACTTTATTATATGATATAAGTAAAATAAAATGATCTGGTTTTTATTTCATGTACGAGTATATGACTGTTATGAAAACAAGTAAGTTAAAGATTACATGTTACTATTTAAAAAATAAATAAATTACGCTATTGAAAAAGTGTATTGCGACTAACTCAACATTCAATTGCATAGATTTTATACGCAGATCTCAATTAAAATAACCCTAAAGTCAGGCCTACAGTTAATATTCCATTAAATTCAGATATTAAAATAAGTTAAATGTGATGTCACCTTTCTTAATTCTATTAAACATTGATTACATCGGTGGAATAACTGAAATTTATATTTTTTTTATTTAATTTAAATTCATTAATCATATGTAATACTGATTAATTAATCAAATGTCGTACTCTCGTTATAAGAGGCTCAATATGCTTTAGACATTAAAAAAAATATCGCCCAAACTATTTGTAAATAAAAACATTGTTCTTTTATGGAAATTAAAATACGAGCAGTTATATCACGTAAAAGTTTTTGTGTTCGTTGCAACATACATGGATGGATACACTTCATTTCAATTTTAAAATATTACAATCATTGTAAAAACGACACGTATTCATACATGTATATATATATATATATCCTCTATCGACAGTGTAAAACATCTGAATAATCTGTATGGAAATCTAATTAACATTTTCAATTCATATGTCTATCTGTTGAGCCCAATGAAGAATAGCCTTGCATATTGAGTGTTCAATTGAAGAACTGTTAAAATACTTCGAATATGTTACACCGCAGTGCATAGATTTAGACAGGACAGGAACACTTAAATCTAGCCTAAGTTACACTGAGCTTGAGAACAGTACATTTGCAAGACAATACGATCACACGGTAGATTTTCACATGAATTACCATATAAGGTACACACGGCAACACATGAAGCTTTACATTTCCAGTTGTAGCTGACCTCGTATTGTATAGGTTTTTCATACAATCAGAAGTCCGCTTATATTGGTTATGTATAGCTTGATGTGTAGCAGTGCGTACTTATTAGAAACCTCTTTAATAAAATTGATACGATATTTGGATGGAGAGTCGTAAAACTGGTAATGAGAGGGCATTTCATAACATTTTATTGCCTTGTATGAAAGTGTTAGACATCAAAATATCAAAGGTAAAGTTGACTTTCTTTATTGCAAACGTTAAGACTAGCTCTAAAGCCACGTCCAGAGTGAAAAGGTACGGACGACTCGACGATATATCAAAGTGTACACATATGTACATACATAAACTCGATCCTTACATTATGTAATGATCGTAGCAGGTTTTTTTTTTCGATATGGCATCTCGCAGTTCAACCTATGAGGTGGTCGTCTGCTTAACCGGACTTGCCTGTGGATACCTAAATAAATTAAGGCCTCCAGCCAGGGCTTAAAAAACTTAAAAACTAAGCGAGTACACGCTAAGGGCTCTGTGAGGTACCTCGGCTTAGGGCGTGGCTGGGGGACGGCAGCAAGGTACAGGCTGGATCGGGATTATTTAGGGACGAATTTAAAACTACAGGCTCAGCGGCGCTTTGGTGAAGCCATATTGCTGATCGTGCAAGATTTTGTTGTTGTTAAAATGATTAAGCATTTGATTGAGCATTACCTTTTCGAATACTTTGCTGAAAACCGGCAACACGGATACTGGTCTATAATTATTGGTGTCTTTGCAGTCCCCAGATTTAAAAAGTGGAATAACCTTACTATATTTCATTAAATCTGGGAAGACTCCTTGATCTACACACAAATTAAACACTAAAGCTAAGTATGGCGATATAGTCTCGATTATGGATGTACAAACTTTGATAGACATTCCCCATAGATCTTCGGTCAATTTGATTTTGATTTGTCGAAAAGTTTTTATAACTATCATAGGGTTTATATGTCTAAATTGAAACTCAACCGGGCAGCCTGGAACGTTCGCTTTTAGTAACTCAAGTGATACGTCCGGTGAGGAATTTAAGGCTTCCGTCGTTTTTGATGGTATATTAGTAAAGAAATTTACAAATTGTTGAGCTACTTCTAAATTAGAGCATATGGCACCACGTGAAGACTCCAATGTGTAATCAGTGTTTCATTTTTTATTCCTACTAGTTTCGTTATTTATAATTTTCTAAACTGTTTTTATTTTGTTTTCTGCTGATTTGATTTTGTTGCTAATGTACAGGGCTTTGGCTATCTTGCAGGTATTTCTAAAAAATTTTGAATATGTAGCAACATACTTGTTGAAAGTTTCTGTATTTATGTAAGGCTTAAGGCCATACAGCTCGAACAGTTTTTCCCTACTTATCCTAATACCTCTAGTTGCCCAGTCACTAAATATAAAATTAGGGAAAATAATTTTTCTTTTCTTTTCAAAAGTTTTATTGAATTGAGTGTGCACAACCGAAAAGAAATCCTCGTACAATTTATTTGCATCATCCATATCCATATTATTGCCCAGATCATTTAACTTATTATTTAGGGTACTATTGAATCTTTTTAGTTTACTAGTTGTTATTGGCCTAAATTGTATTTGCACTTTTTGCAAAGGTGTTTTAAACTTAAAAGTTACCGTTTGTCCACTATGATCAGACGGCAGATAATTTACAATGGCTTTATCTAAATAATAACAATCGCAAAAGACATTATCGATACAAGTAGCAGAAGTTGGAGTTACTCTAGTTGGTTCAGTAAAACATTAGATAAATTGAATGATTTGAAAAGGCTTAATAATCTACTGCTATTTGAATTATTTTCCAAAATATTAATATTAAAATCACCACAAATAATTGCGGCTTTGTTGTTGGATGCAAGTTTCGCTAGGACATCTTCCATTATTGACTCAAATAACGAAAAGTTCTGATAATTAGAGGGTCTGTAAACGCACACTACAACATGCTTATCGAGCTCAACACAGGACAGTTCAATGCAATGTTCAATCGATAAACCCACTATGTCATTTCGTTGTTTGGATTTTAAACAATTTTTAATCAAGATTAAAGAACCTCCACGCAGCATAGATTTACGATTAAAACAACTGCCCACACTATAGTTCTCATAATTAATTAGCATTTGGTAATCCTTTAACCAATGTTCAGTACAACAAACAATGTCAAACTTTGTTTTTTCCAAAAACATTTGAAATTCTAATAATTTGGAAGACATACCTTGAATATTTTGATGAAATAGTTTCAAGGCATTCTGCTGATCTCCTTTTTGATATTTACTTAATTTATAGCAAGAAGATACCTTGTTGTTGTTAGCTATAAGAATATTATTTCTGGTACCTTCTGTTGTCTTACAAACTAGTTTAAAAGATTATCCGGAGTTAATCTCAAGACTTCAATCTTATCACCAAGCTGTGAGCTCATAGTGCTTGAGGGAAATGGAACCTCCTTCGTACAATTTGTATAAATATTTATAGCATTTATAGCAAAAGCAAAGGGTCGGGCCGGGCGTGGTATTGGGCGTCGCGACGTGCCTCGGCGGCGAAGACGGAAGGACGGCTGTCGATACTTGTACTTTCTGAGAGTACTGGTGGCCTTACTACTCTCCTGTAGGAGGCGTCTCGTGGCGTCGTCGGGGATGGCAAGGGTATGCCTCGGTCGGCGAGTCAACTTATGCGGGAGGGAATGTTTCGGGCGGCCGCCACAATCAGGTGATTGGGATGCTTTATAGCTCTATCAAAAAAAAGCTTGGAGGCGTTTCATGAACCAATGGACGATGGGCAGATCGTTGCAGGTGGTGTTCTATAGTTTATAAGCGCATGAGCTCTCGGTACCGTCCGACACAATGGCGTCTTCACGCACACATTCACTGCATGTTTGTACACTAGGTAACCACGAGTAATTCGCACGTCGCTTCGAGAGATAAAAATATTATAGCTAATATTGTTACTTGTCACGGAGAATTGCCTGTAGAAATGTCACAAATGAGGACGCAGGTTCATCACCCGAGTTTGCCACTCACTCTGGACAAGCACTAAGATATTAATGTATTTAGCATGTGAAAGTTTATGGTGTGATCGTGCATAATTTGTGGCTTGCCTATGCAGAATATGGCTTTATTATATTTTAGAATAGTTATAACATATACGGGTTTATGCCTAGAAATGTCTTCGTCCTAGTATCTAGAAAGATGTGACGTGTGGAGGCTTTGTCCCATGTGATAAGCACCCTAATTGCGTAACCTCATCACAATCTGAATCATGTTGAAGAATATTGCTAATATATTGCGTCATCGTTCAAAAAATTTGTCTGCTCCACAATGTAAAAAACACAATGAAAATTGTGGAACTGTTAAAATGAAAGCCATTGCCATTGTTAGTGTGTTACGGAATTACCCCACTGTCTTGAATCTGTTATGTTTAAAAGCACTAACGTTGAATTTCAGTTAAGAAGTTATTGAAAACAAACGTTTTTATTTATTTAGTTTAGAAACGTTCATATCGTACATTTAAACCCACAACAACATTTAGACATTGCCACAACTACCTACAAAGTATAAGAGCTTCAAAACAAGATATACCACCAAATATGTTTATATATTTTGTACCATTATGTAAATCATTTAAATATAATTAATGCGTAAATTATTTTATTTAAATGATATTTTCAGAATAATTAAAATATTTCGCAACATGCAAAATTGAAAAGAAATAAGTAAAATGAGCACGATTATAATAATTTACTAAAGATAAAATAACATTGGTCTACTTAAAAATTAAAAGAATGATACATTTTTCTGTATCATAGCTGATCATTGATTTGTAAAAACCGATTTCATTGTATAAGTTAAAATAAAATAAAAAATCAGATCTAAGATAATCAGTCGCACAAAAGAAATAAAAATGAAAATAAAAGGTAAAACATAATAGCTGACTGAATTAGAAAAAAAAATATAAAATTCAAATTCAATCATTTGTATGAATATTTTTTTTACAAATCAAACGGATTATTTAGCATAGTATATTAACCCCCTTATTTATAAAAGTGTCAAACAGTTTTCCTGAAAACCAACTCAATTTTAATTGTTGTCAAATCTAATGAAAAGATGTTTTTGGTTGAAGTTATATCAGTCAAGGGTCAGTGGCTAAATAATAACAGCCGCACGGGTCGATCGATCAGGTTAACCTACGCTTGCCGCGGTAGGTCCGTGGATGGGTGACCATCTTTACATACTGAGACTCCTCCGTGTCTCGGAAAGCGCGTTAACCTGTTGGTCTAAGCTGTCATTCATATTTCAATGACAGTCGTTATGGGTAATCAGAAGCCCGAAAGTCTGACAACCAGTCTTACCAAGAGGTATCGTGTTACCCAGTAACTGGATTGTAGAGGTCAGATAGGCAGTTGCTCCATGTAAAATAATCCAGTTAAACAGGAAGCCTACCTCAACATAGTTGGGAAGATGTTAGGCAGATTGATGGTTATATCAGTCCACCAATAACACTGCAGACTTGATAACGCTTTTAGATATCAGGTGTTTGTTCTAAAAATCTTTGACAACACACATTTATCAGTTATTGGCTTTTTTTTTGGGTGGGAAATCGTATATGACTTCTTCCGCTCTGGGCGAAGTGGGATGTCAGACTTTTACTGACTAAAAGCCACCCGTGTTCCTTCAGTTACCTGTGGTAGGGCCCACGGTAACTCTTTCGAACAACCCGCGACCCTGGCAGTTCAGATTAGTCATTGGCACAGACTCTTATAAATAAGAGGAATAATGGCTCCATTTAAAGGTTAGAAATCTAGCAATGTTTCTGTGAGCAAGAGCCTCTAAATTCATCCCTTTGATAAGTAAGTATAAAACTTTTTTATAATAACTTAACATCTTACAACAACATACCGAAATAAACTAAATTAAGTATAGCTAAACAACACACAGGCAACCTGGCTTAGAAACCAATTTAAATACGTAGATAAAAGTACAATAAAAGAAAATTAATTAAAAAATATGTGTGCCTATGATACGATATAAGCGAAACCTTACGACTGGAGTATATTCGATTCAGTGCCGAGTATACGCGATTCAGCGTCACCGTGCGACTGGAGCCGATTATATCCGATTCAGCGTCACCGACCCGGGCGTGACGGTTCAGTTTCGTTCGCTGTTCAGAAAGTGCGCCTAATTAAGTTTTCACTTTAAAATAAGGAACCCTAACAATGAGACTTTTTAGTCAGTTATCTTAGAAATCTCTGATTTATTGATTTTAAATATCCAACGCACAAGCAAGCGTGGTAATCAATGGTCGTTTCTTCTCTTTATGAAAAAAGGTATATTTGACCTGCAGTCAGACGATAATGATTATAATTGGGTTTAGTGTTATCCTGCAACTGGGTTGTGTAGGTCAGAGACTCAGTCGATCCATGTAAAATGCTGGTATTCAGCTGCATCCGGTTAGACTGGAAGCCGACCCCAACATAGTTGGGAAAAGGCAGATTGATTTGGGTATTACAGTGTGAATAGACACATCATACATAATACAAGGAGATTACTTCTTATTGGCTAACAAACCAGCTGCCTAGTGTGCTATATGACGGTATAGGCAAGAAAAAATAGTTGCCTAAAATATGAGATTAAAAATACTGATTTGGAGCTAAACACCATAATACGCAAAGAGTAAAAACTAATGTTTTTGCACGTTCTCCATTCATATAATTGATTTACGGTATTTTTATTCTTAACTAACGTAAATTATTTAGGCATTTACGAATGGCACCTTATTTTTTAAGTTTTAGATCGATTTTGTATTTTATTTTGCCATTGTATAAATTCGTTATAATTCATTTATTTAGGCATAATTGTGATTTAATTAATAAGATTTTTTTTTTATGAAACCAACAGTACTATTCGTTCACTGTGTTATTAATCAGCTGTCGTATCAGGTACTACAGTAAATTATTCACTAAGAGTGCCAATCATAAAATGCTCTCTATAATATTAAAATTAACAACAATGGCAGTGGGTAGATTCTTATCCTAATAATAATATACCGATTAATATAATTTTATTGATACAATTACTTTAAAGATGGCAACATTAATATGCTTCTTCAGAACATTTGGCTACATGGGGTTTTAAGAAAAAGTTTTAAGTTGGCTTTAATAGTAACTGGAGACCGTAATTCTCATTATCTTCAATATGTAGCAAGACTTGGAACACATGAAAAATATAAGCCTCGGTTTCTAAAAGTCTGTTACCTGCATTATTGGGTTTTTAGAATTCCGCTTACTATGTCACAGCTGCCTGGGACAGACTGTATGCAGAGGAATAAACTGTTGTGGTACAGCCTGGAAGATGCCTTTGTCCAGCAGTGGACTGCGATAGCCTGAGATGATGTTTATGACTGAATCGCAACAGGGACTACTATTACGAATGCTTTATTTAAAGTCATCAATGTTGCGTTGCAAGAGGAATTGAATATTACTATCTGTCTTATTTAGCTAGACAACCTTCACAGTATGGCCCGAGCTTACAGCAGATTTGCTTGATTCGAGACTTTCAGAAACCGATGATATCTTGTGGACTCAGTAGTTGCCATATTATGTACGTTTAACTAAGACAAAAGAGATTCATTTAAGTACATTTACCATTTTTTGATCTCCAGTAAAGCCATATTTTATTGGTAAAGCATCAATTATAAAATACTGATTTGAACGTTTACATTAAGCTTCGTAACAGTTACATGTTAATAGCAAGGATAATAGGTTTTATTGTATTCATTTATTGCAATATAATTTCAATTGTAAAGAAAGTTTCGTATCTCTCTCTCTCTCTCTCTCGAACGCGATCAGCACAAAATACCACAACAGTAGTGACACTGACAGTTCTTGAATGCAGTTTAGATATGCTGGGTTAATGCCATCATGATTCCAGTGCGGAAAAGGGATAATGGAATCGGTCATGTATAGCTCCGTCTCTCTCTTCCACAGGAATCATGATTGCATTAATCCGTCATAATACGGCACCAGATTGTATTCAGATTTATCGGAAAAATTTCATCGAATTATATTGCATTAAAATTACAAACATAGCTGCTTTAATCAATAATCTAACACGGTTCCTCGTCGTCTGCATCTGTGTGTATTTCGTAACTTGATATTGTTATTCTTGATGTTTCAGATCTTAAGTGCGTAATTTCCACCTGTTACCAAAAGTTATAATCAGTTTGTGCAGTCATTATTACACTTACGGCTTCTTAAAATGGTTTATTTTTTATTTAAGGGCCCATCAAAACTTCTGGTCCATTGTTTGCGCTGTATTCAATGCGTTTTACTAATTTAAGTGACTTTATTTCTTTCACTTAGGGCTGATTTTTCCAACGCTAGATAATTTTATCGGAGGAATAAATATAAATTTTTGACAATTCTTCCATACAAAAACTGTCAGACGTCAATTTTAGACCACGAATAAAAAAAATCTGTCGATTGAAAAATTTGCCCTTAAAATTATAAACTGCAGTAATTCATTCTGACTTATATGCGTAGGGGAAGACAAAAGACGATGGATGGACTGTGGGCAAGATGATATGGCTGGAAAGGGAGTGACTACCGAGATGACGACTGATAGAGACAGTATGGAAAACAATTTTGAAGTTTAAATCGGGATAATGGCAGGAGAATGACGGCGATTCATTCATTCTGAGATCACAGTTAGGGTTTGGGTCCCGGGACGTCTCGTGTCTCGAAGTCCTGGGACTTTTCGTAATTTTAGTTGTCTCGAGTCCCGGGACTTTCCGGTTGAGACTCGAATCGAGACAAGATTGTCGAAATTGCTAGATTAGATACTAGAATTACTAGATAATCGTAAAGTTATTAAGAATTAGTATGATTTTTAACAAAGTTCGTTTTATAACTATAAGATTTAACTGCTTAAAAGCGAATCTGTGTGTGATTAAAAGCAATAAACAAAGCAATTATTAAGACTGAAATGAACGTTAAAGTTATTAACATTTAATATTCTGTGTAATAAATGTTGTATTTTACAAAACAAATGCCTTTTTTTTATACGTTTCACCAGAAATTAATTCAATTAATTAAAATTATTCAAAAAAGGCATACCCATCTTAAAAAAAAAAAAAAAATTCTTGAAAGTCTCGATGTAGCAGGAATTCCCGGGACTTTGATTGTAGGCTGTCTTGTGTTCCGGGACTTTGAAATTTTCGGGAATTCCCAAACCCTAATCCACCCTAATCACAGTCCACATGATATATGGAAGAAGACATGCTGCACGGGCCACAAATATATTATTGAAATAAGGGTAGGTACATAGATTATGATGATGAATTAAGTTCATAGTCCCTGCGGGTACTCTATTACTTTGATGAGACCTTATATATAGGGGATCAAATGAAACTAGTTAGCGAAACTTCTATATCTAAACTCCTATGAAGCATAATAAAAATAAAAAAAAATAAACATATCTTTAGTGACTACAAGTTTTTTTATTTTTTTTTATTTCGGTCACAAAAAAAAGTAATTAAGTAAATTAACTTCTTTTTTGTTTTATCATGTTTAGGTATATACCCATATGGTCTGCGGAGTTTTGCTAGCTAATTTAATATGATTCTGTATATTTGTGCAATAACAACGAGGCACACTGGTGCACCCATTTTAGTAATATCATTGATACTTTACTATACTATAATACGTACTAATGAATTTTAATTTATGTTAATTCCATGTTAGTGAAGTCGTAGGGAAATTATAGAAAGGACTTAAAATAAAAATCATGTCGTTATATTTCGAGGTGAATTGACATAGCGTCCTCGGGTAAAACTTACGGTTAATTTACATTGCCGCGGAACGGAGCGGAATTGAGAATTCGTAACGATAGTACATAACAAAATGAACTTTATGTCAATGGTCTAATTTTTCTAAGAATATGTGCTGCTAATTATAATTTACCCACGACTTTTAAACCAAACTTATAATATAATATCATACAGTATAAAATTCTTACCTTTTGCAAGCAGGTATCCATATTAAACTACGTTTAAGGATGTCCGCTTTAAGCCAGCCATAGGTAAGCTTTAAGCATGATTACTATTTTAGTAGTATTTTTAAATGATGGCTAAATGGTAGAAATTTTAGAACAGGCAACTAATTATAATACTATTATTAGTAGATTTCTTTAAAAATATTGGAGTGAAATAATGAACCTGTCAACTAACTAACACGACTAAAATGAATAATTTCTTGATTACAATATAATAACATGAGTTATGGTAACTACTGTCAAATATGTATGTTTAATTTAATTTATAAAGGCTTCGGTGGTTTTTAGTACTTATATAATAATTTGAATTCCGCAATATACATTTTGAACATTTAAAAAAAAATAAGTTAAGATTAATTGAAAAAGGTTGTAGTGAGTGCTTATTCTATGACAGTATTAGAGGATTGTTATGAAATGCGCCTAAAATCTAATTTATGGAAAGTAAAAAACCATATGTATTTTGAATGCCTTATTCAACTAATTTTGTTTTTAAAGTAAGGCAGAAATGCAATATGTACTTTTTCTCTTTTTTTTAGCTACATATTTCTAGTACAAGCTGCCTTCGCATTGTAGAGGTTTTCCGCACAACGAGATGTCAGCTATTACTGGAAAATTATAGCTCGTTGTGTTGTCGTGCTACGGTCATAAAAAGGATTAAAAATATCAGTTAATTTTTTCTCAAATGTTTATTCTACATGTCGGTCGTTTTAAATAGTTAACAACAACAAAATATACATTATATTGATATATAGTAACAACGACGAGAAACGTAACAGTTTATACACACCAGACTACGTTTTTGTAAGGGTGACCAGTGGAGAAAAATCAGTTTGATCTGTATTTTTTACTAAATCAGACCATTTCACGAAATCCTGTTACTTTAATGACAATGACATAAGGTCCAAATTGCAATAATTAATAAGATTTCATGAAAGGATAGTCTATACCATCATAATCCTTGTCCAACATATTTACTCTTTTATTTCTATTGTAAACTCAATGTTTTTTTGTTATTCAATCAAGCAGGCGGTCAACCTGATAGCCTGAGGTTGTCACCGACGCTTATGACCATCTGCAATACTACAGGCATCTACGGGTAATTACATGCCGAAGATACCTCACTGCGATACCTTGAGGTCGCGGTTTACGTCGCTACCTCGATGTCATCTCCATGTAAAACAAATGCATGCTAATAGACACGCACGCACAAGCCAGGCATCGAGGTAAGCCCCCAAGCAGCCCGCGAATGTATGTATCGCAGTGAGGTATCCTTGGACATGTGTGTTGGCGTCTATTAGCATGCATTTGTTTTACATGGAGATGACATCGAGGTAGCGAGCTAAATCGCGACTCCGAGGTATCGCAGTGAGGCATCTTCATGTAATTACCCTTAGGTAGGTACGTTGCCATCACATACTGAGGCAGCACAATTTTGAAACCATTGTATATTTGTCATCTCTATCTATATATCTTACGGAAAGATTTCAGCATTTATTAACCTTTAATGAATGTGGAGGAGAAAATGTTACCTTAATTTCTTAAATTGTTGAATTTTTAATAAAAATATGTGAATATCACATACTTATGTCGTATTAAAATTAACATCACACCGTAAGTAATGAATTTAAGTCAATTTTAACATTAAATTAGGTGGATTTAAATTGAGATACTACTACACTAATCGATATACAATTTGTACTGTAACAGTGATCCTACAATGAACACATTTATTTTTAATTATTTCTTATCAAGGAAAGGTCACCACTTACAAAAAGGTTTTAATTTAGTTTTTTTGATCTGTAAGCACTTTTACAATATTTGACTATAACGAACAAATCTATTCTACACATTAAAATGGTCAGTTGTATAACTATAATTTTGTTTTATTTTCGATTAAGATGCAGTATTATTGCGATTTTTTTATATAGAAAATGCATACATTTGACCTGAGCCTTGCCTATAAGCATTATGGTCAAATAAATCGTAACTTTTTAAAGCCGTCGGAAATGTATTAACATTAATATTTTATAACTTTATTTTTTGGTAAAAATACTTACAGATCTGATACAATTTCATAAATATTATTACACTCACATGAAAGCGGATTATATTTATTTCAAAAGCGTACAACGAATTGCTTTTGTTAACTGACAACCTTTATTTTATTATTAGCAATACATTTAAACGGAAGTAATAAATACGAAATTGGTAGTTTTGGTCGACTTAGTGTTGTCAACACTGGATCTCGTGGCAGTTATTTTTCAAAGAAGGGAGTTCTGTTTTCAATCGTCTTTTTAATTTTGTACTTTAGCAACGAATTGATATGACTTCTTACGAACGACTGGACGCGCATACTCTAGTCTGCTCACAAAATTACAAAAAAACTAATTTGTTAGACTGTCAGTTGTCGAAATAACTACGGGCAATACCGGCTTTGTTTGAGTTGGATGGATGTTAGGATTTTATAACGCATTATTTTATTAAAGTCATTATCTTAAGGCTGATTTTTCCATCGCCAGATAACTTTTATTCTAGAAATAAAATTGACGTTTGACAGTTTTTTTATGAAAGAACTGCCAAAATTTTTAAATGATTCCTCGAATAAAGTTATCAGATGATTGAATAATCAGCCCTTACAAAGTATTTCAACGAATTTATTTTAGCCATGTTTTTTTATGTGCGTCTATCTGTTTCTTGAGAAGTTTAATCGACTGTCGTATTATATATGACATACGACAGCTGATTAAATTGACAAAAAAAAAAAATCATCGTTGAGCGGTTGTAAGCCGGTATTTTATATACAGGGTGTGCTTTGTGTTATATAGATATTCGTATATTCACGTTATTCACACATACTTGTTTCATCATAACACCCTGTTTATCTCTAACTCCACTAATATGTCGAGATCAGTCGATTGCTGAATATGAATAGATGAAGTCAGTCGAAACCTTTATTTTGGGACTTATTTAACAAATTTAAAATAATTTTGTAACGAATATACAGTTAAAAAACTGTCATTACCTACTATTTCTATTTTTTATTTTGCCAAAAAAAAACGAGAATTTTAAAGGACTTAACAAATCTAATAATAAAATTGAAAATAAAAATTAACCTATTTTTATTTTATTTGATTTTTGTTGTCTAAATAACTATCAAATAAGTCCCAAAGTACAAAAATTATATTAAAATTATTACTTACTACACAATAGCTAAGTTACATAGTCTAAAAACATTTTTTGTTTTAAAAAAATGGGTCCGTTCTTTTTGGCAATTATTAAATATTTCGAAAACGGCGCTCACGGCACAACATTCATCAACTAGCGTTTCACTTTACGATATTTTTTTCAACAAGACAATGGTAACACTTAGTTTAAAATTAAGTTACACCAGCCGATATTCACGCAACAGTTATTATTGCTTAATTTTACTAAAAAAATTAGACATACCTGCGCCATTTTTTTTTCAAAAAGCATTATTTATTATTACGCATTCCTTAAAATGGAAGCACCCAATTTTGTGTTTATTTAATATTGAGATTGCCATGACAAAAAATGTTCCTAAAAAGCTAGCGTCGTAAAAACAGTGTTATAAGCGTTTATAAATATGTTTATTGATATTTTAATCATTTGTAATCCTTTTCTACTCTCTCTTTAAGATGCAACTAGAACCCACCGTAAGCAGCGTCCAATGAAAAAGGGCATTCATTAATATGGCGTATGCGCTAGATAAATATATAAAAAAATAAAGTATGCATAGTATGTAAGAATATAATGTATGTAGGCATTTGTCTTGTTCCAGAAATTGTTAGCAGAAAAATAACCAAAGTACAGACGCCAGCACATAAAGCTACCCGAAACTGTCAAATTTTCCCAATCAACGTTGAACCTTAATGCTTTAGCGATAAGTTGAAAATCTATAAAAGAAATTTGACAGATTGTAGTAGCTTGATGTGCTGGAGTCTGTACATGAAACATCTTTCATCGAATTATTGATGTAATATTTTCGAATTATAACGAGAAAGTTTTTTCAGACTTGTGCTCGGTTTACTTACTAGGAATTATCATTGAAATTATTTGTAATATAAACAACAAAAAAAACAATTTCTGGCAACACATGTACGAGTTAAAATGAACGATAAAAATTATCCAATCTGTTATTGAGTTTTTTTTTTTTTTTTAAATTAAACTCCATGTTACTTTTCTTTACTTTCAAAACAATATCCTATATTTGATATATCTTTGATGTCACAAAATACAGAAAAACCTGGGTGTATGGTAGTGTCGCCCATCAAAGTTCGGTACAAAATATATTTTTAGTTTTTATCGTTCACTTTCGCATCGGATAGAAGCTGTAGCGTGTAAATACTTGTCAGTGTGGTTAGTATATTAAATCCTTTACCAAATCATGTGACATTATTTACTTACCCGCTCCTTCTAACAATTTAGTCAAAAGTACCAAAATTTTGAAGAGACGATTGGTCAAAAATTCAAAGATATTTTATATGTCGAAATTAAAATAGCAGAGGTAATAATACTGCAACTCTATTAAATAAAATTATCTAAAATCAAGCATCTATTTCGTGATGAACCAATCAACTAAAATTCTCGAACCAATGAATCAATCAAACCATCTCCCCAAAATTGAACCAATCACCCAGCTTTGAATCAATCAGACAGCGTATGAATCACTCACCACTTCACTGGTCAGGCAGTTGATAGTGGTGGGAGGGAGGGCGCGCGCGGGCGGCGCCGGGGGGCGCGGCGAGCGGCGCCCCTCGCGCGAGTCGCACGGCGTGGCGCCGCGAGCTGGCGTTATTGGGTAGCCTGTGGACAAGACCAGTCACCTTTGTAAGCTTGTGCTTGTTTTTTTACTCTTTCCTTTCTTCATTATTGCGTAACTTACTTTATTGTGGTTACGGCTTAGTCTTAAAAAAAATGACTGAAAGTATAGGTGTTTATATAATCGCGTTGCTGGATTCTTGATTGGTCGTTGCGTGCTCTCACAAAGAATAGTATTATCAGGTAATTATTACATAATAATTCATATTCGAGGGCTGGTTCGCCGTGGCGCGGGAAAAGAGTTCCTTGAAGGATTTGGGGGACGCCTTTGCCCCGAGTGTGACAATATAGGCGAATAAAAAAAATATTGCTACGTGGTGTTTTTCTGTACAGAAATAATATCTTTCTTGAACGAGCATTTTAATTTTTTTAAACAGCTATTTTGCCTACCAAAGGTCGACTAATTAGAAACTAATTTATGATATTCTTATTCATAGTTCTTTTAGACGTCGCGTTGTCGGTGGGACGCGAAAGATTAACGTACCTTGTTCACTACTACTGGACTCGGTGAAGCTAGGCGTGCCCTCCGTCCACGTCGGAGTGGAACCCTCAACAGACGCGGGCGGCGTCCAGCACACACTGGAAAACACATGCACATCTTTAAGCAAAGTATAGTCCTCCAGAACGTCTTTCCGACCAATCTCAACGGAGACTAGCCTTCGGCGCGGGAGATATTATAGTGCAGGCGTGTGCGCTCAGACACAGGTGCACTCCCTCTTCCCTCACTCTCATTGTCCGATGGGACGGCAATCCAACACGACCGGAGAGAGGTCAGGCGCAGGGTCAACGGCTTAACTTGCTTTCCTAGGCACGGGGGAAATTCCCTACTAAGAAATTCTCTACTAAGAAATTCCCTACTAAGAAATTCCCTACTAAGAAATTCCCTGCTAAGAAATTCCCTACTAAGAAATTCCCTACTAAGAAATTCCCAACGGGTAAAACCCAATAACACTTGGGCTGACCCGGGAATCGAACCCAAGACTCCACGCTTAGAAGTCTTGTCTATGAATAACGCAATGTACAGACACCAGCAGGTCACGCTAACCCGAAACTGTCAAACTTTCCCAATTAATCCTGAACCTTAATGCTTTAGCAATAAAGTTGAAATTGAAATTGTTTTATTGAAATAATTGATTTATATAAATATTTACAAACTAGGACCTTAAACTAGAGGTACCTGAACTAGGAATAAACCTGTATCTCAGGTATCTCACTCAAGTGCTTATACATAAGTATTATCTAAAATTCCTACAAATAGTAAATTATTTATCTAATTTAATTATGGTATATTCAAATTGAGCAAACTAGTATACGACTTTTTTGCATCATCGTAAGACATTTTTGCAACCATATTCTATTATTATTTTTGCAATGTTACACTTTTAATAAGGTCGCATTTACTTTGTCATACAGAAAAAGTGCCGTGTCAACAAAAAATAAAATCTATTAAGGAATTTTTACAGATTGTGGTAGCTTCATGTGCTAGCGTCTGTACAACAGCAAGATCTTGCAAAGACGTCCGTATTGAGAACATTTTGGCTTCGTAGACCCTCGTTTCTGACACTCATGCGTGATAGTCTCTCATATGACATATATATTTCCTGAACCTAAACGAAATTTGTCACATCGACACTTCTTTGAAATGCTGGTCTTCGTAAAATTGTCACCCGAGGCAGTTTAAGACTGCAAGCAAGTGCACGCCAGGCTCAGTATCTGGCTAATAAAATACTGTGATCACCAATCATTAAATCTGATTAATGAAGAGTAATGGTTTTGGCTCGGTCATTAATGTTTTTGAATGACAGCAGCCACTTGACTCTACTTACAAAGTCTAGCTATGTTCTGAAAAGAGTTTACGTCAAATATTGTTACCTGGCATCATTACTGCGCGCACTGCTCAACGCAGCCGGCGTCAAAGCCAAAGACGACGCGGAAGACGTCGTCATCACACTCGCCGCACTGGACGCGCCTCTACGTCTACCAGACGCACTTGACGACGTCGTTGATGAAGAGTTCGTGCGACTTGTCCTGGGAGGTGGAGCTTCTTCGAAAGGCGGTGGAGGCGTCGAACAACACGAGAGAGGAGCACCGCCTGGTGGTAAGCTAGCGTTACTACTTGGACTAGCAATATAACAGTCTTACAGGCTACAGGCTAATGTTTGGTGGGTAAAGGTGGAATGGTTGTGGTTGTAATAATGATAATGATGATCACAAGTGTAGCTTTTTGAATGGTTTTGTTACTGTTACAGCTGCGTTCACATGCGTGACATTTTAAAATCAAATCCTACATGACAATTGCACTATTTTCTGTGTATTTTTTATGAGCCCTCGGAATTATTCGATGTGGGACTTTAGATTACTTTTTTACTGTTTATGTCACGCGTATTTGTCACGGTGTCCGGTCCGTTGAAATGTCTCAAATATGAACGTTGGTTTATATTAATTTTTATGTTAGTTGGTTATGACAGACTTTCAATTCAAAAATGGCTACGCTTGTGTAGTTTAAGGGGGGTTCAAAATGTTCTAGCTATTTCTACTGTTGTTTAGGTTACTAAATCCTAGTTTGATTCTAGTTCTAGCTAGTAAGATTTTAAAAGAAATTATGTCTGCATAAAAAGGTGATCGTTTAAAAAAAGTTCGATATATGTTTTCTATTTTACTTTAAATGGCGTGGATTTACAAATCTACTAATAATAAGCTATGAATCTGTGAAGTTTCACTGTAGAAATACTCTGCAAAGGGCTTTGAAGGTTCGTGGCATAGATACTGCCCACCATAAAAAAAACAAAATGGCGGACACTGTTGGTATGCCAGGCTCCATGTAAAAGTCTTCAATCTCTTAATGCCCAAATTCTACAGTCAATCTTCTTGAAATATTTATTGAATTAAAAAGCTAATGGAATTGAGGATATTGAAATTAATGGTAGGATGAAAAATGATTTCAACAAAGAATGATTTTCTGTCATTGTTAACAAAACTTCAAAGACTGAGAATATCTACTGCATAGATATCATTTGAAGCTTTGCCCAGCTTGAAGTATTGCAAATATATCCCTACTTGTCCTTTGTTTTTATAAAAACTCGGTGAGTTTTAACCCTCTAGCATTTATTTGACTAAAAATCAAAAACTCGGTGAGTTTTAACCCACTATAATTAATTTGACAAAAATCAAAGGTCAATCTGGCAATATTTTAATGGAACATAGAATATTTCATCAGTAAAGTTGTTTTATCTCGACGATTTACTACCGTCCCCAATTTACCAAACAGTATATGATTAAAACGCAAGAACCCGCTGCTCAGAATTGGAAAATACATGATAAAGACAATGACATCTACATACAATCTAAAGTAAATACTAAAGTGGTTGATAATGTAGCAATTAGATACATACAAATAGATAATTATATAGTCAACGTGTTATTTAAAAAGGATGCACTATGTTAAGGAGCAAAGGAGTTTAATAAAATATGAAAATCCAACGACCGAGCAATAATATATAACGCTATAGAAAAAATGGCAGTCATAACAGATCACAACACAATCTAGAAACATCTACATGCTTGACTATGAACAACAGTATTTAAAATGGCTTTGAGCCTCAACGAAATATATCTTCCATCAATCCATCTTTCTAAATTATTGTCTTGTAATTTTAATTCGTTAAATATATCTTCAATCCAACTTTCTATAATATTGTCTAGTAATTTTATTTGTATCTTTTCGTTTTAAACTTTTAGGACATCTTAGGTTGCTTCTTTTTTTTCTTATAAAACTTCATCTTCTCGTAAATTTTTATCAATTTCGTCTACAGCATTTCCTCAAATTCTTTCTTCATCTTGATAATCATCTTCCTCTTATCCGATTTCCTTTTAAAGCTCCCCTTCTTTTTCTGTCTCGGTATTTTATTTGGCGTTTTCGTCAATGGCGTCTCGGAAAACTGTTTAATTTTCTCGTGGACATTGCCACTAATTGATTTCGAAACTACTGGGTTTACAACCGTTGTTGCTAATGAGAAATGCTTCTTGTCAATCGCGGTTAAACTACCGTGAGCATATTCAATAGGTTCGAACATTTTCTTAGTTTCTTTAACTAATCTTTGCGTGTCAATATTATTTTCTGATTGTTTACCGTCTTGTGAAGATGATATAGAGCTTCTTCTTGAACTATCTGAATCCGTTTGGACTTTAAAAATATGTTTTTGGAACATATCGATCTTGGTTTTAGCTTTCTTGTGACATATAGCTTCGTCTTTCGTCATTCCACGTTGATAGGTTCTAATTTCTACTTTTGGTTTAGGTTTCTTTTCTTGAGAACGGTTTTTGTCTCTTTTAGATTGAGTGAAGTTTAGTTTTTTCGATATGCCTGATATAATTCCTGCTTTTGAGCCGTTCTTTTCTACTTTAACTTCTATATCTGGTTTTGGGCTCTGTTGAACCTTCGTTGTATCAGCCGGAGCTACTTTTCTCAATGTTCTGGCCGCTGATATCAGATCTGATGATTTAACGTTGTGAACGCTCACTTTTTCATTCGACGAATCCAAGTTTATCTGAGTTTTTCCAGTCAATTTATCACCTATCTGGGTCACAACTTCCTTTACGAATTGCGATGGACTTTTTGACTGTCTAGTTCTAACATCTTCGACAGTTTCACGTATTTCTTGAATAACAATCCGTTCTTCGCTACTAGATTCAGTAAGAGACGTATCATCGTAATCTCCAGAGTCCAAATGTTCTCTCAACACTTTATGGATATTAAATTTAGCCATCATTGAAGTTTGAGCAACCAAATCTTTACCGAGATGAGATCTCTCCGTGATACTGTCAGCTTCTTCTACGAAGTCTAGGAAAGAGTTCGAAGCAACTAATTTTGTGATCTTAACAGAACTGTTTGATACGGATGGTGGGATGCGACATGCAGTGGGTTCTTTAAACTTAAAATCATGCCCGTAAAAGCAGAAATCGTCATCACTGCTAGTGATAGGTGTCTGCGGAGGGATGTCACTCACAGAGATATTTAAATTCGGATAATCACCTTTCGTGTCGATGCTAGACGCATGGGAGGAGGCGCCTCCGCGTTTAGCTTTAGGAGACCCTCTCGGAGGGACCGGAGGGGGGACTCTCTGCTTTTGGGAGCCTTTCAAGACGGCGGGGAACGCGATGTCGGGCTCTGACACGGCGATAGTCGTCTTAGTCGACGACATGGTGACTTTAGCGGCAGTCGAGACCGGTGACGTCACCGATATCGGCGTTATATGCGCTGTCACATCCGATAAAGAAACTGGCGATCGACAAAAACGCTCAAAATTTTGTATAGGTTTATTAATAATTAAAATACACAATAATAAAATGTATAAACGAAAAATTTGGCACATTAGAAAAACAGATTATAACAATAATAAAAATATTAAAAGATTTGTGTATCATTGGAAGCGTTGTTACAGTTACAGACGGGTTTTACGTAAGATCGTTAAATATCCAAAATGGCGTGTTTGAATTTATATTTTTTAGATGGAGCTTGACCGTTTAAATAACGTATTTTTTATTGGTGCATCAAGTTTATGTATTAGATATTAAAAATAAATTACAGCATGCAGATTTAGGGAGTAAAAAGAAAAGCGAAGATTGATGGTATACCCAATAAGAAAAAAGTTCCAATAAGGCCACAGCAGCATGAAAAGGAGAGATAACATGACCATAAGTTTCTTTATATATCTTTTAATATTTATTTACGGCTACAATTTAAATTCTTACCAGAAATGTACCCAGTTTAGTATCAAAAAGGATACGGTCGAAATCACAATTACAAATCTGTATCTCTTTCTATATAGGTTACAGTCTACCACACATGTGTATACATATATCTGTAACGTATATTTAAAAAAAATACAAAAAAAATATTTTTGATTTGTTGTTCAGTCACGAAAAAAAGTGTTGTAGTTATAATACTATTAATATACTAATATGTACTATAACTACAACACTTGTTCGTGACTGTACAAGAAATCAAAAAAAAATTTTTTTTGTGATTTTCTTATGTTTTCCATTAGAGCAGCTATTTTCCAGAGCGAGAAGATCGCTTGTGATTATTCGCTCTCATTCATATAGAAAGCGGTTTTACGTGCGAATGGACTTCTAGCTCCAGTGAATTGCACTTCTCAGTGACAGAAAGAGATAGTGATACTTACTGGTTTATTTTTTGTTGGTGACCATTTATCTTTTTCGGTACTATGAATAAATACATTTATGAAAATCATTTAAACAGCCTTTCTTTACTAAGCAAAAAGCGTAGCAAGGGATCCAGACCTTTCAAATGGGTCGCTAAACTGATTATGGTGATAAGAATTTTGAAAAAAAAAAAGGTGCGAATACCTTTTGAGTATTATATTTTCGCGTGAAATCCAAATTTCTGACTCGACATTTAAAGCACAAGCAACAGTGATTTTATTTATGAAATATAAAATAAATTTGGCACCGACGATGAAGCAGCAAATTAATTTAAAATCTACATTTAGCCAATTGATTGATTTAATGTATAATTTAATGACAACTGAATATTTAATTGATTGAAGCGATTAATGGGTGTGGAACAGATTTACACAACTTCGATTTAATATTTTCAATTTAAAATAATATTGAGGTTTAAAAGTGTACTCCTTGCTACACTTTTTGTTATATTATATTTTATTGTAGATAGATAGTACTTCGTGTAGGTAGAAATTCATTGATTCAATGTCTTGTGGCATAGGAAAGCACAGAATCGTTATTTTTTTGCGTTACATACTGTCCTTAATTGAACTGTAGTTACTTCAAATGAATATAGGCGTAATGCTATTTTACAAGACATGACGCAGACCTGTATTTCCCAGAAGGGTTAGGTGGAGTTGTATTCTACACCTACACTCCCACGTAATAGGGGGCGAACCAATAATCATCAACCGGGCACAAATCCAGTTTCCAGCTTACTACTGCGAAATTCCTGAACGAAAAACCCGATAGCATTTTGCCCGGCCTAAGCATATAGCAGACGATTCCATTCTGTACTTTCATATCCCACCAAAAACATTTTTCTTTCAAACACTAGTTAACATATTTTGTCATTATTTCATATTTTTTTTCATCTCGAAAAAAATTGTCGTATAAAATCGTCAAATAGTTGTCACATTACGACAAAACACAATACGACATTCAGTCTCACCTGCTTTGACGCTCGCGACACCGCTCGATCCTGCTCCTATCCGTTTGATAGCGTGAAAATATTACGTCAAATTCGTGAGCAATAGTTTTACAAAAATATAAAAATTAATTTTGCAAAAAGAGTTTTTGAACTTGGTTGGTGCACTGCCGTTTTTTTCTAAATTAAATTGCGGGGTAGAGTATATTTCGCGGTCGCATTTACTCTAAAAATTTAGCGTCAAGTCGCATTCCAGCTGGTCTATTCTGTAAAATACTTACCGTGAAAACTTAGGGGAAGTGAGCTGTCAATAGAGGCAAGCCCTAGCGTCAGGTGGAATGACAGCTCCCTACATGCAAGTCCCCTTTTTTTTTTTTTTTTTTCAGGATGGGAAATCATCAAATGACCCCTCCCGCTCTGGGTGGAGCAGAAGGGAGTGTCAGACTCTTACTGACTAAAACCCACCCGTGTTCCTTCCTTAGCCCTTTATGTACCAGGGCAGCGGTAACCCTTTCGGACGATCCCGCTACCCCGGCAGGCTTCGGCCCTGTCGGGCCCCGTCAACTACGCTGACATCTCTCTGAGGCGCACGTGGAACACATACGCGCCGTCCGGCACGGGCCTGGTCCTGATCGGACGGAGAGCTACCCATTGCTCTCCGCCCGCAGGCCCGCGCCTACGGTGGCCGGGAGTCGTCACGCGGCTCCCGACGCATGCAAGTCCCCTTCAGCGCCCTTCATGTTCTAAGTTTTCACGGTCAGATTTTTACAGAATAGGTCGGCAGTACGAGAACATTGTATAATAAATACACTTGCGTAAATATTAAATCTCAAACGTGATAGTAGTATCACGTTTGAGATTACACTACTTTTACGATTTTACTATCTCGATACATTGTAGAATGTATCGAGATAGTAAATAAAACGAATAAATTCCAGCCAACAAAAATTCACATTTATTACCATAGTATATACATAAAATTTTGGTCAAACAGCTCAAGCGATATACAATACTTAACAGTCTACCACACAAGTATACTATAACTTACAATGGTTCAGTGTTAAATTACTACAACACTTTTGTTCGTGACTGTACAAGAAATCTAAAAATATATATTTTTTTTGTAATTTTCTTATTTTTTTTTCCAAAAAGCATCCTTCACATTTATTACAAATAATTATAACAAAATTGAAAAAATGTACAGTCGCACACAAAAGTATAATCAGCCATTAAAATTGAAATATTTAAATTAACTAATATTCATTCAATTAATTAATCTCATTACATTGTGTGAAGGGTGTCTTTGTTAAATTAGTGGTAATAAAATTAATGGTACTTACAATAAAATAAATAAAATAAAATATTAAATAAGTGATTGGCATTAAAATTGTGACAAGATCAATACTTCTTTTTCTTTTAAAGGAATGTAACTAACTAAGATAGGGTTTGTTCAGTAAAGGGTTTTTATTATAAATTTTACTTCCACACCATCACCGTCATCGAACTATGAGAGTGAGGGAAGGGAAAGTGCACATCTGTCTGCGCACACACGTGCATTAAATATCTCTCGCGCCGAAGGCTAGTCTCCGCTGATTGGCCGCCATGGCCGAAATTTGGTCTGGTGGACTATTATTATTAACTATATACTTTAAGAGAGTATTTTTCAAATTAGAAGTACCATACAATTATTTGGAAGACTTTTTGTTGTTTTTAAATATAATACCCGAAGGTGCTGACATAAATATCAATATTTAATTTAAAAACTAATAGTTTGATAATTCAGTTCATACTTTGTGACGTCAATCTTCTTGTTCTAAACTAATATTATAAAGAGAAAGATTTGATTTTTTGTATGTTTGTTTGTTACATTTTTACGCTAAAACGGCTGAACGGATTTGGATGAAATTTACACATGGGTAGACCATGACCTGGATCAGGACATACTTTTTATCCCGATATTTCCACGGAATTGAGACTTGTGCGGGTGAAACCGCAGGGTGCAGCTAGTATGATGAGAAGTACCATTAAATAAAGGAATCTATTCACATTCTGTCATTCGTAAATTGAATGGCAGCCTGAACGTATACCTAATTAAATTACATTTATCTTCCTAAACAAATTAGGAAAAAACCTTAAAAATCGGAAAAAATTAAATATAGACACCACAAGTAAATTAAGATAAAATAATATTTCTCTAATAAATAATAATCAATTCATACAAACTCTTTACATCACATCGCAATAAATTATTTCAGTTTAAATGTTTTTTTTTTTAAAGACTGCACTACAACATTACATAATCAGCCTATAACGTTCCCACTGCTGGGACACGGGCCTCCTCTATGTGAGAGGGAGTGGGCCGTAATCCACCACGTTTATTTAATTTTGAGTTCACTTCTCTTTCATTAAGTAAAAAATTTTGAAATCATTATTTTGCAATATGTTTTTCTGGTATTTATTTATGTCATATTAATAAAAATACATCTTGGCACTTTAGTATCTAACGACATATCGAAGTGCTCCTTTTATTTATTTTTTTATTTTACGACGGTGCGGACGTATTTTTTGGTGCCCTACGATTCTTTTCCCTCTTCCCCTTTTTTGTATGCTTGTACAGCTTGCATTGCAGCTTTTAAATTATGTAAACATACAGTTTGAAGTGCAGTCTACAAAAACCTACTCTCATCACTGGGCTAAAAAACATCACATTTTCTTGATGATTTCAACACAAAATTGATAAACTTTTTAGCACAAAAAAATACACTGATCAGAAAATATCTATTGAACCACTTTAATAATAAAGGAACAGCACATTCGGAACTAAAAACATTTTCTTGTCATTTTTGACACTTGAGACCAGTATTTAAACCGAATGATACGGCATTCGGTATAAGTTTCATTTCAAGGTGCCTATTCTTTTTATTTTATAGCATTCGTGATACAGGGTATTTACCACTGCAAGAGCTATTGTTATAGTCCATGCTGATACGAAAGAAAAGCGTTATTTGTATGAAGTTCAATACATTTCCTTGGTCAGTGTACAAAAAAAGAGCGCCTGTGCTTATGACCACACGATAGAAGTGAAAACTTACAACTGTAGCCGAGTATACCCGATTTACCGCCGAGTAAACGCGATTCAGATTCAGCGTCACCGACCTGAGCTTGTCGGTTCAGTTTCATTCACTGTTCAGAAAGATTCAAATTCCGCCTGAAGAAGTTTTCACTTCAAAATTGGTATTCTTCTAATAAATAGTCAGACGATGCAACAGAAACTTCTACTAGAAATTGCTTTAACCTCAAAAAGAACTCAATCGCACATACAATCATTCGAAATAAAATACTTCATATATTACATCTTTTACAATTAAAATACACTCCCAGACTAAATCGAGCCACTGTGCGACCATGTGAGGTAAAGGTCTAAAAGATCAAAATAATCATGCGTTAAAGAAAGTAAAAGAAGAGTTTTTATGCAATTTTGATTCCGACGTACCGGCCAATATTTTAGTGTCTTCATTGTTCCAGATCTATCCACACGTGTCAGGACCGTGTCCGGGACGTGACAGGGCCGTGGCACACACAAGGTAGGCACTGAAGCTCCGTCGCCGTCCCGGACACGGACGTGTGTGAACTTGTTCATATAAAATGTACACACCGATATTTTATTGAGCCCCTGACGGAGCACGGTCCGTCCACGTACCGGACACGGCCTTTAAAAACTTATAGGAATCTATACAAAAGTACAGGGTGGCATGATTTAGGTATTCCGGAGCGTGTTACATAGCAATAAAGTATAGGTAACAAAACAGACAAAATGACTACCTATGTCCTAGTTGAATTCGAATTTTAATTCAGTTTTAGTAGACGACACAATAGTTCACCGATTTGATAGAAAAATAAATGTCAAAAATGTTAATTATGACAACTGAATTTACCATAAGAATTTATGGTAATACAATCTATTTTTAAATAATATCAACTAGATATTATATTAAAATCATTAACTTTTCAAATGTATAGTATACATATTTGGGTATTTCGATCATATACCGTATATTATTATCGATATAAAACCTACAGCCTTGTATTTACATTGACATTTATTAAATATGTATTGTCAATATGTAGTGCTTTATATTTACTAGACATAGACAATGTGATCTATAGATACAATTTATCGATACTCGATGTGGGAATTGACTTAGCAAATACTAGCCAAGTTACAAAGGATTACACTAGTCACATATAAAGCATTAACAAATACTAGGCTATTTATGAACTATGTCTTTTACTTTTAACTGAACTACATACTTCGATAATCGTACAATATCGATACACAAATACATCACTACATCCATCGACTAACATCCCTAATATCGATTCTCAAAACACGCTTTCTAACAATAACTTAGGACAGTAATTTCTCTATCGATAATTTTCGACATATATACTAAAAATTTATCGATATATCAATAGTAAAGTGACGTCAGATATATTTGAGACGGTCGACAAAACTATCGAATTTGTGTGATACCAAATTGTTGTATAATCTTCCTCAGTCTGCAGGCGGTACTACAATTATAGTACTCCCGCTGTCTTTTCCAGAATATATTTCAGCTTTTTCTATACTCCTGATATAGACAACCTCTTTGATAAATTCTTCTTTCGATTCCAAATCTCTAATATGTTCGTCGCCATTCAATTGTACGACGGACACATGTTCGGTTAACTGTAGATTCCTTTCCCTCATAATAGGAGATTCTGGTTTAATATAAACCGTTTGTGTGGATATAACTTTACGAAATCTCATGTCTTTGGGCAGAGTCGCCGTTTCTCTGGCTTCTAAACTTGGTGTTGCCGACTTCCTATAGCTGGAAGTCAGGCTTTTTGGTAAGGTGTTCGACGTTTCAGCATTCAAAACGCTTTCTGTCTTCACTAAGCCTATATCTACAAAGAATTTCTTGAATTTTTCTACGAATGTTGGAGATTTCGCTCTGTTGAGACTGTTGGTTAGTCTCTCATTCGAAGTTTCCTGTAATTCGTCGATTCTAGCAGGTATATTAGAAGTGCTTTTGTGTTTCTCTAGAATGTTCGATCGTCTCTTCCATTTAGCGTCTTCATCTTCGTCGTCTATAAAGGGTATATCTTGGAGATTGTTTTCATTCCTCGTGTCTACGGCCGCGTCCTTTTTCTTCGGGAAGTTAGTGTGTGCTTCTACGTATATTTGAGGTACACTTGTGCTGGTATTGTCAGTTTGGATCCCGCTGTCAGCTAGGCTACCGTTTATATGGGAGCTTCCCGCTCCTGTGCTCAAGACTTTTGTTAGTTGGTCGGATAGATTATCCATTCTGTCTTGAATCGAGGCTCTGTATACATTGTTACTATACGACGTTCCTGGGTCTCGAGTCAAGTTTGACGTATCGAATTCTATACGTCTAGGGAACGTTCTGTCTCTATCTATCTTCAGTCTATCAGATAGGACAGAGGGGTACTCGGTAGGCTGCTGTACGCTCGGATGCCTTTGATTCCAAGTTGATATAGTAGTGTCAGTAAAATCGCTCATACTGGATCTAATTGAAGATCTAGGCGATAGTCTCGACTGCCTCATGAGGTCAGGGTTGTAATCTTTAATCGGTCTGCCGATGTAGATACGTCCTGAATAAAAAACGTCGTTGTCAAAATGATTGTATCGTTTGGACGTTTTTTTTTTGGTACATTTCAGTTTATTTCGCTCCCCCGTCGGCAAACCATGCTTTGAACATGTTGACCACCAACACCGTTAGCACAAAAAACACATCACATTTTTTTTTTTTTGTAACACGTCAAACGCGGGTATAAAAAATTGGAAAAAAATACTACAAGAATAAGGAAACGAAAAATAGGACGGTTCACAACAGCGGGGTAACAAACACCGGAAAGGGGGGAAGGGTGGGGGATAAAATAAACTGAAATGTATAATAATATATAGGTACCAACATAATTCGCATTCAATGTTAGGGTAAGTTGGGGTGAAAACTACTTTGTTTAAAATAATATTGTAATGATTGTTAATAATAATCTAATATTAGTTTTTGAAAAATCGAGCATTCATTATGAAGCGTGTTAACGATTTATGTACTATACTTATTCATTTATTAAAATCTCATTTGAATGGTATGCTAATTAATTTCTTACAAAAAAATATTAAGAGATTTTTTTTAAATTTATTGACGTAATTATTTCAATTTTGCCAATAATCGGTATATGCGAAAAAGCTTCACTTTATTTGTTTATAAACAATTTAATTTTTTTTAAAATGTGAAGAAATCGTTTCATGCTATCAAAAAGTTTCCATTTACATTCTAAATATTATGATGCAAATATAAAAAATCGCCAACTCGCTTCACAAAAAAAAAAAACTAAGAAAAAAAAAGGTATACCAAGAGTACTAAAAACAATGGTTTCTATCATACCTGGTGTATCAATCTCCTCCTGCGGTCTCGATGGCTTGGCGATGCTCTTCCTCTTCGACGGAGAGTGTTTCAGGGCTGTGGAGTTGAACACGAAGAGGTTAGGTTACGTGGTGATGGGCGGAGAAAGGAATATTATTGTGATTTGATTTCTTAAAACAAAAAATAGTATATTGTAAGTTAGTACACAATTGCACAGATGCTTACAAATCGCCAAAATCATTCATTCATATTAGAGAAGTCAGCGATTTTTTTAAAGTAAAAAATGACTTTGATAACAAAATTATCGTTGTTTTAATAAGTTTGATTTTGTGTGCACTTTTTAAAATAAAAAATGATAATGTAAGTAGTACAAACACTCGTAAGTATAGGTTTGTACAAACACTTTTACATGTCAAAACACGCTATTTTTGTTTTTAATTTGATGCATGAATTGGCATGTACTTTTTAATTAATCCATCCAATTTTGAACATACGAAAACACATATGAGTTAATACAGTTTCAATAATCTCTTGCATTTCTCACATTATATTTAAACTAATATTTTACGCAGACCACAATAATATTCCAAAATATGTACAAAACTTAAAAAAGAAAAACAGTTAAAATAAAAAACATCAGCTCACTAATTGAAAAAAAAAAGCTGTTTTTCTCAAAAATAAAACATCAGCGTGAACGCTTAAATTGGCAAAATAATTGTCAAAATGTTCTCAAAAAGCATTCTAATACAGTGAAGAATTTTATGAAAATATGTTAGAGGGGATAGTAACATCAGAAACTATTAAAAATATGTTTTAAAAACGCTGTTAGCAGTAAAGCCCGCAATCTTTGGTAAAATTGCATGCAATTTTAATGTTATTTTTATATTATTTAGGGCAGATTTTTCAATCGGCAGATAATTTTTATTCGTTGAAATGAATTTCAGTCTCGAATTGACGTCTGACAGATTTTGTGTAGAATGATTGTCAAACATTCAAAATTATTCTTCGGATAAAATTATCTAGGGTTGGAAAAATCAGCCCTTACACAACATACGATGACGATTAACGATGTCTCTATCCCCAAAAGTAAAAAATAAAATAAAAAACAAAACAAGTTTATTTATATAATAATTAACGTCATCAAAAACTCCATCCGACATCATTTCGCATTCACCATTTAAAAATAAAAAAAGTTCGAAATTCAATCCAGAGAGAGGTAAAAAAAAACCACTGCGAAATGACATCTGTCAAACGAAAAAATAAAATGAAGAAACAGACATAGAGTACACGTGCTTCGTCGAACGTCGAAAGAAACCACAGAGAGGTAGCTAACTACGGTAGGGAATGAATGAGGGGTGAGCTCGGTAGATGGAGCCACTGGCGATGACGGGGAATACTAGTACAAGACCACAACACATTCGCGGGTGGTTATCGTAAATAATTATAGCAGTATAGGGTACTTTAAATGAAGTAAAAAAAAACATCATTTTTTTATGAAAAATATACTCTGACATTTGATGATGCCTTTTTTTTCTTCAAATTACTGTCTGGTTTAAGTTTTTTTTTTTTACTAATTCATGCCCATATATAAGTTTGATCTTAGAAAATTCCAGGCTCTGTACCACAATACTCCTTCAAAAATCATATTTACGACAACACCACGCACAAAAATACTGGAAACAATCCAAAAAACATCGAGGGGTCAAAAGATCATGAAATGGGGGGTCAGGGTCACAAGATCACATCATCATGCTTTGGGACCCCCAAAACAACTGGGACTTACTCAGACCTCCACGGACCCGCGCGAGTATCCGATTACGGACAATTGTCGGGAAGAAAAATGGAAAAAAACACAGATATTATTTTCGGCTGGCAACATTATTCAAGGGCGTGCATGATCTCCGTTATATCGTCATGCTATATTGCATCCAATTATATTTTTTTAATTAAAAATAAATATTTAAAATAAAATTAAAAGTGTCTAAATACATGCCTGATTATATTGCTCCGAACGAAAAATAATTTAAATAAAAAACGAAATTAAATATTTAGTTGAAATAAAAACCACGTTATTCAGCTAATTCCTACAAAAATGAGGTTAAGGTGTTGGTGTTTTATCCCTTTCTAACCCCAAAATAAAACATTTTTCTACTAAAAACACGATACGAGAAAATACTACATAAGCCAATTTTTATAATATTACTTTTTTTTTTTTTTTTGTGGATGGGAAATCATCAAATGACTCCTCCCGCTCTGGGTGGAGCAGAAGGGAGTGTCAGACTCTTACTGACTAAAACCCACCCGTGTTCCTTCCTTAGCCCTTTATGTACCAGGGCAGCGGTAACCCTTTCGGACGATCCCGCAACCTAGGCAGGATAGAGAATGCCTAAGGCATTAAGTCCGCCTTTGTACCGGTTTGTGCGAAAAGTTTAAATAAATAAAAAGACTAGTCTACGTTCGCAGGGACGTAAAATATCGCGCACGGGATTTTCAACTCTCGGTCTTGAACCGATCGTTGAGAATCCAGCAGAGAACATCCCGGTGCGTCGAAAGAACACACTGTTGGATTTTCAACTCTCGGCGCTGAGCAGTGCAATATTACTTAAACATACTTTTCATAATAAAAAAATGTATACTTTAGCTTCAATTTTTTAAATATAAATACACTACATAGACATTTAATTATACTTCTAACAAAGGAATATCTTGTCTATGACAAGAAATAAAATAAAATTGAGTTTTGTGTTGTCAATAACACCTTTTTAGTCACGAATGAGATATTGGGTATATTTAACACACCATGCTTTTATCTAAATAAAACCACACTATACTACTACAGCTATTCTTCCCATGTTCTCTGATAAACAAGACTTGAAAATAGTATCCCCCCATAAAACTTTTTCGGCATAATGCACTTTTTAAGTACTGAATGATTTTACTTCTGCATAATACACACTTTTTAAGTACAGAATAATTTTACCTCTGCACAAAGCGCACTTTTTAAGTACAGAATGATTTTACCTCTGCATAATGCAAACTTTTTTTCAGAGTTATGTAAAATCTTTTTGGTGTTTCTGAGAACTGTTAAAAAAAACCACTTTATTCGATTTAACTGCCGAGGTCTTGTTTTGAATAGAAGTTGTAGCCGCTCTGTTTTTACTTATTTTTTTTGCACCGTTTTTTCACGAACTTTTCTCAAGACCAACTTTTATT
This sequence comes from Apamea epomidion, assembly GCA_947507525.1. Taxonomy (NCBI): domain Eukaryota; kingdom Metazoa; phylum Arthropoda; class Insecta; order Lepidoptera; family Noctuidae; genus Apamea; species Apamea epomidion. The sequence goes on along the minus strand of OX382252.1, from coordinate 7,433,971 downwards.
AGCCTCGTTTCGAGAAGGAGTTTCTCAAATGTCGCATCGTAGAAGTGTAACACATAAATGCGATAAATTGCCAGGCGACTCTCGCCTCTTCCAACGAGGTTTTATGAACGACATTACAGATCATTTGTTCTTTACTACTACCAACCCCATTTCCAACAACATCCCACCAACACCCGCCCCCCTATTCACATCCACACACATTATAATATACAAGTAACACAGTAATCCCTACGGTACCTATGTAAGAGGTGACTAGCGTTCGGAACTTGCGATGGTTCCCCTTGATCTCTGGTAGGTCCACTGATGCAACACATACATTTTTTATTTAGTAAGTTTATTGGAAGGCGTGGCCTGGAGGTGGGAATTGGTCGCGAACTTTTACGTGGAGGTGGTGAATCTTTATACCCTGTCCATTAGGTTAACCGTTTTTTGACAGCTTCTTAGAGCGTACATTACGTAAAAGTTAACTTTAAAATGCGTAATAAAATAAATATATAAACTGCCTTATCTTATTGAATTATCTTATTTATGGTTTCTTACATACATTATAATACCGTACGTGTATCAATCAATGTATTGTGTTGCTGCAATCACTAATTCCATCTGTCAAAAACGGTTTACCGAATGGACAGGATATAGTAGTGATATATAGTTAAATTGAACTCATTTTCGGAAGTCTTTGTTCCAACATTTTTGACGCTTCCGAAACCTCATTAGTTATACTTAGTAAAACTTGTAAAGATTTCATTGTGAAATTACATAAATACATGATTGTGGTTATAGAAATCAGAATCATAATAATTTTTTGTCTTGTTTATTAAGCTTCCAGTCAGACTGGAAGCTGACTCCAACGTAGTTGGGGAAAGGATAGATAGATGATGCAGTTTTTTTTTGTCACATCAGCAACTACATATTTTCATTAGTATGGTATAAGAAGCCATTTGGCAATGCTGTGCCAAACAAACAGTTGTTCACTTCCAAAATACTTTTTTTAATACTAAAAATGCTTATTATTCTAATTTGTATTCACGTTAAAACTCGAAGCCAATTCCCAGAATCCATTCTCTAGGCCACGCCACAGAACAGGAATGTAATTTTGTAAAAAGGGGAATATTCTTAACTTTGTTTTAGAACACACATTAAGCTACAATATTTTTAGTAGAATATTTGTTAACATACTTTTAAGACTCCATTTATTTATAGTAATATAACATTGTCATGTGCATGTCAATGTAAGAATTCCTTATTTTTTTAAAATAGGTACAGTAACTGTAGTCCTTTCCAGGACGAACTTTTTACGAAACGAATTTGAACCGGGGTGAACTTTTACAAAACTAATTTGAACCAGGGCAAACTTTTAACAAAACTAACTTTTTCGAACTTTTAAAATCTTATGGAGTCTTAAAACTTTGTTAATTATAACACCGCCCCCTAAGGATTAGGCAACATTTAGACGTTAGACACAATGTTAGCATTTAACTATCCGAGATCGAGTGTACTATGAAGGTGTGAACACGGCTTTATTAATAAATACAGGAAGTTTCTTCGATTTTGTTGCAAGTTTTACAAGATTTTTGGTAAACAATAAATCTGAAACTATTTTGTTTTCCGTAGTTGCCTTTTGCGTTGCGGGTCGCACAGTGCACTGGATTGAAGGGTGAAAATTCGACTAGTCACTGCGAAGATAGACGGTAGACCAAGGTGGAAGTACTTAAATGAAAATACTATTTCCACTGTCAAAGGTAGTAACCAAGTTATATTTTATTTCGTACTTGTAGGAGTCCACTTGTAGCCCGGAGTCTAGATTCGTACCAGGTTATTGGCAAAGGGCTTCTTCACATGACACTTATGTATCTGCTCACCCTTTCTGAGTACACAGGCGTGATGTAACATGTGTCAAGACAGCTAATCTTAACGCTGGCAATTCGTGTTCACATTTTCATAGTAACTTTGGATCTACAGTAGGGACCTTTCTCAACATAAGGTTCAATTGGAGATGGGAGGGCAAGATACAGTTATCTTATCTAATGATTTTCAAAACAAATTTTCTTTTATTTACGCACAGGAGAGAATAACATTATTATTATTTGTTATGTGCGTTTAGATATAAATCTATAATTGTAAGAAATGATTAAAACGTCGTGTTGTGATTGCACAAACTATAAATTTAATAATTTCATCGATCAAAAAAACTGCTGCCGACCCATCTCCAAATTGACCTCAAAAACACATATTTCTAATAACATTAGGACTTACTATTTGGTAATCTATAAGAGAATTAATAGCGACATGATAAAGAGCTTAACTAATGACAGGATTTTAATAGAAAAAGAGAAAATTTAAAAACTTGAAATTATTCAGACTGGCGGTAACCCTAAATTGTAGATGGCAACATTTTAATACCATAGTGAAAGGAACCTTTTTGGTTATGGTAATAGAGTAGATGGACGTTATGGAAAGCATAGAGTAATACTTACACGAAGGTATTTTCTTGAACACGGTCTTAGCCATGAAATCTAAAAATCTCTGCGCGTAGAAACTCGGTCTGTGCACGGAAACTGTGTCCTGAAATTGTGGGAATAAAATATGTTAAATTATTGTAATAACCACCAATGGCGCCGATTCCCTTGTTCACAAATTAAACTAAATTTAAGTTCAGTGCATCTTTTTCCTTCTATTTCATTAAGAAAAGGACAGAATATAAATATCAGTTTAATCCTGTCAAAGTAAGATACTCCATAGCAAGTTTAGTCGAGATTACGCTGACTAATTTGACAGGACTAAACTAATATTTATCTTCTCTCCTTTTCTTAATGAAATAGAAAGAAAAAGATGCACTGAACTTAAATTTAGTTTAGTTTGTGAACAAGGGAATCGGCGCCAATATTTTCTTTAGTCTAGAAGTTACCCTGTGGTACTAAAGCCACACGGGTCGATGGAAGATTACGCCACGCTTGCTGCGGTCGGTTCGTGGATGGGTGACCATCCATTAGGTACTATCGCCAAAATCTATACCTGACCACCGTAAGGACTATTCCTGCTTGCAGCGCATATTATTAGTCGACCTAAAAAGGAACATCTTTTGTTTTGCTTACGGACGCAGCTGTGGTCGTCATGTGCACGGGATTTTGTTTTCAAAATCTATACTAATATTACTAAGAGGTAAAATTTATTTGTTCGTTTGTGTGTATGTATGTAGGGGGTAATCTCCGGAACTACCAGACAGATTTAAAAAGATCTTATTGCATTGGATAGCCTAATTCTTGAGGAAGGCTATAGGCTATCTAACATCATGCTACGACCCATAGGGGTCGAGTCAAATGAAAAAATGTCGGAAAGAACACTAAGCGAAAACGAAGTAGTAGCACGGGCGAGCGATGCGATGCGATGCGACGCAATGGGCTGAAATTTCACGCGGCCGAAGTCGCGGGCAGATGCTAGTGGTCAGATATACGTTTTGGCGATAGTTCATATCGAGTCCCCTCCGTGCCTCGGAAAACACGTTGTTAAGCCGTTGGTAACTCCGCCCCTAAGATGACCCACTGACCCCGTTGGTCCCGGCTGTCATTCATAGATCTTTGTCGTTACGGAGTAAAGCCCCTTTCAAAAGCAAACTGTTTCCTTTGACGAGAGTTTGAATGAAAATGTCATCGAGACGTTTTTCTTGTGTATGTATGAAATGGAACATCCAAATCGATAATCCTTTTCGACTCGCTCTCAGTGGTTCGCATGTTGCCGATAATATTACCCTATTTTACCCTTGCCGCGGGTACTTACCCCATCGTGTATCATGCTCTTCCACGTGTGCTCCAGTTTCTTGCGGAGGCGGTACGACTGTAGGATGTCGATGATACCCAGGAACAGGAGGAGACGCTCGCCACGCGCGTTCCTTGCAGGAATGCCGCCAGGACTGGAGATGAAATAGTAAATATTGTTGTGAATTTATATTTTTATATGTCTATACACTGTGGCTCGGTCGGAATGTGTAAGCTTATCACATTTATTTACAGCAGTATACAGCAGTGTTCAGTCAACAGTCAACAAACAAAATATTTGAAGCTTGTTGTGGTATGTATATAACAAACTTCCTAAAGAGATAAAAGAAATCAAATCGTTATACATTTACAAGAAAACTTTAAACAATATATATTAAAAGATCTTTCCCTGTCTTTCGATTAATCAAAAATAAATAAACAATGATAGTCTATATAAATATATAAAATCATTATGTACAAATATTAACCGAAAAATAAAAAACATAAAACAATTTAATAAATCGCTTATGTTCTTCACCGTGTCGTAGGCCTTAGTAAATACGCAACGTCTGTTAAATTGCACCCTACCCTCATCGCTCAAAATTATGTTGTTTTTGGTGTGTAACCTACCCTCTTCTGATTTATTTATTTTGTACTTATTATGCTAAAACGATGTATGTTATGCCGAAGTTTTATTGTAATGTTAGTTTTAAGATACATTTTTGTTTTTATCTACGCTTACTGGCGGACAACATTGTTCTAAGCCTACTCGTATTTATGTTTTCTCTATCAGTGAATTGTAATTCTTTTGAGAAAATAAATATCTTTAACCATATGTTTCTTCTGAGAGAACTGTTTCCGTTGCAGGTTAGTCACAAGTAGTATATTGGACATAACTAAAGCGAACACAGTAAGAAAGCTTTTAGCAAAGCCATTTTTTGTACAGGAGGCACCTGATTGCACTTGAACTGTTTGTTGTCCAGATAGGCTTTAAATTGGAACAAACAAAAAAACCAACTTTGAGAGAATTAATTAATGTGACTTAGGGCTGATTTTTCAATCAGATAACTTTTTTCGAGGATTGAAATTGACGTTTGGCAATTCATGTATGGAAGAACTGTCAAAAATTCAAAATTATCTGGGGTTGGAAGAATCTGCCTTTAGACGATGAAGGAGTAATATTTTTTGTATTTATCTGTGGAGGCTTGTAATTAGCAATTTAGTTATATATTACTGCTATTATAATGTTATTACTTATTAGTCTGCAAGCCTGCCGAAAATAAAGAAAATTTAAAAAATAAAATAACACCATTGACTGCCTCTTTGGTCTAGTTTAGACTGCGGAGTTTTTATTTTCAGTTCAGACAAAGTGCTACGGTCTTTTCTCACCACAAGCTTCTCAGTTGGCCCTCCACGAAGTCATTAACCATTAAAAATACTGTAAGATATATTTAAGTAAGCCACTCAATGTAAAAGGGTACGATGGGGCTGCCATATCTTTGATAAAACCCCTAAACAAAATTAGAATTAAAAAAAAAAAGGTTGTTACTGAGAAACAACCCAGATTCTGGAATCACGCCCGATTGATGGCAAAAGCCACGACACGTTTGGCGCAATGGCTGAGCAATCGACCGCTGCGCTGCGTGTCGCGGGTTCGATTCCCGCACGGAACAAATATTTGTATTGCCTACAGGTAGTTATTCCGGGTCTAGCTGTTTGTGTATGTGAGTTTAAATGTTTGTAAACGCACCCACGATACAGGAGTAATTCCTAGTGTGGGGCAACGTTATTTTTAAAAAAAAAAAAAGAAAGAAGAAACCTGGAAAACAACTGGCCTAGTGTAGGTGTAGTATACAAACACCACGGCCTTTCTTTTACGTTATAGTCGTACTAACACGATAATGTAAGAAGATAGTAGTACTCTACTCTATCGGACGAGTCACAAACGGCTGTAGTTTAATAAATAGTAAAAAAAAAAAAACACTCACGGCACATCCTCCTCCTCATCGATAGGCTCACTTTCTGCCTGTATGCTCTCCATCGCGGTGGAGTGGGCCACCAGCCGCTGACGATTGATAGATCTGGAATAGACGGCTTTGTTAAGTAGGAGTGAAGGGTAAAGAGCCGATTGTATGCACAGGGGTAGGGGTAAAAAGACGGTTTATTGGAAACAAAAGTTGCACAATATTAGTAATACAGGGTGATTTTTTTAAAGACCAGCCAAATTTAAGGATGTGGTACAGACCATCAAACTGAACAACTTTCTCCATGGGACCAACATCGTAATCGCGAATAAAAATTCAGCCATCCCATACATTTAGGTCGAGTAGGTATTGAAGTTTTCCATGGGACAGTTGATAAAATTTTCGCGATTACGCTATTTGTCCCATGGAGAAAGTTGTTCAGTTTGATGGTCATGGTCTGTACCACATCCTTAAATTTGGCTGGTCTTTAAAAAAGCATCCTGTATAGTAATTGTGTCTTGAAGACATAGAAAAAAAATTTTGACATACTCATGCTGTTACGAAAGCCAACTGACAGTTAAGAAAATATTATTTTTGTGAGAAATGAGGCAATACTAAACAAAAAATAGTTTGCATTTAGATCCAAATAGTTAGGATCCCTTAAAAAAAAAAATATATCCATTTTTTTGTTTTCTGGCTGCAAATGAACATGAAGCTTTTATTAGGGAGTTGTAGTCATCATATACCTAGCTTTTCCCGACTATGTTGGGGTCAGCTTCCAGTCTAACCGGATGCAGCTGAGTACCAGTATTTTACATGGAGCGACTGCCTATCTGACCTCCACAACCCGGTTACTAGTTACCAGTTATTAGGGAGTCGTAGTATGACTTTTAAACACAATTTGAGCATACAATCAGCGTTTTTAGGCACAAAGACACAGTAAATCTTTGTAGATACATTTGAACAGTGCAACAAATGATTATTCTTCCTTAGTGTGAAATACAAGATTCCGGTTTTAGTTATCAGTGATTTTAGTAGAATGTTATTTGCCAGTGTTTGCAACAAGCGTTAACGGTATAGAATGTCGCTATAACGCATTTGTTTTCACAAAACATAGTAACAATTAGTCGCTCTGCCAACCCCTTCAGGGAATACAGATGTAATGCTATAATACAAAATGGCAGGGACATAGACGCACAAACTGTAGCCATGAATTCAGCACATGAGTCTAGACCCCATATCGTAGAAATATTTCGTCGGCTATAAATACTACGTAAAATACCTACGCGGTCAAAATGTATGGTACAGCATTTTTTTTTTTTTTTTTAATAACAGACAAATAATTTCAACGCCAGGGTTTCAGAATCAGGTACTGAATCCATGGTAACAAGTTGCGCGTCGATGTCCCTGCCATCCTGTATAATATGACTACACCTATACATCCCTGAAGGGGTTGGTAGAGTGACTACTTACATATTTTGAGCATGTTTTGTAGTCAAGAATAATGTATTTCACACTTCAGTACATTAAAAAAACCCTGAACGAACAATTGAATGAGCGAAATGCATTCAATAACATGTAGATGCATGCTTTTAGATATCCATACACATTCACATTTTGAGGCTCCAGAGTAAAATAAAAGAAGCTTACTACAGGTGACACTAAATTGCGGTCGATATTTATGACAGCCAGCTGTCGAGCCTTTTCCCAAGAAGTCCAGTCGGCTTCGGATCTAATCAAATGCCGCTCAATCGCTTTTAGTCAGTCGCTGTATGGAGATTCCGAAATATCTGCACCCGACTGCAAGCGACTAAATATCTGCACCCTAATTGCGTGACACACAATCCATTACAATCTGAATCATTTTGAAAGATATTGCTAATCCATTGTTTCATTTGTTCGAAATATTTGTCTGCTCAACAACGTAAATAATGCAAAGAATGTTGTTGAACTGTCAAAATGAAGCCCGTTCCTATTATAGTGTGTGACGCAATTACCCCGCTGGTCGTCGATGCTAAAAGTTTCGTGTCTGCTATAGAATGCTAAGTTCTATTTAGTCCCAGAGGTCCCGAGAAATCTCGTTTCCTTTGTAACGAACTATTGTATGCGCTCATTGGCACCTTAAATGATATATACTTGTCTTCACTTTTTTAAAGATCTTATCACAATGGAGCCTCAATATATTTGTTAGAACATGCATAATAAGTAACAGTAATAATATACAGTTATATAGGTAGTTTGTCTCCAGTTATTCGAGTTAATAATACCTAACTATTAGATCACATGGCGAGTAGAGTAGTGGTGTATCGATTACTAGTTTGTCGAGTTCATTCGATTCATAGTCGATATTTTTATGTTTTACAATCGAATGCGGAAGGAGGGTTATTAGATATTATGGTTTAATGTTCAATGTAAAGCAGGCATTATCCAGTAATTCCACGGGATTTTGTACAGGATTCAAATGAGTCAAGACAGCAGTCTTTTGTTAGAAACAATTTTAGTCTAGATAAGTGAAATCCACAATCGAGTTTCTGGGTAAAACTCGAGCCGAGAGCCGAGAACCCTTTGATAAGATTGGTTGTCAGACGTTCGGGCCTCAGACAACCCGTAACGACTGTCAAAGATCCACGAGTGACAGGCGGGACCAACGGCCTAACGTGCTTTCCCAAGCCCGGAATGGTCTCAGAATGTAATGATGGTCACCCATCCGCGGACCGACCGCGGCAAGCGTAGCTTAACCAGATCGATTGACTCGTGCATCTGTTATTACTTAGCCACGAGCCCCTCAATTGTGTGTCTTATAGTGCATGTGGTTTTAAACTTTTCTTTTGTTTTCACCTGTAAACTTACAGTTTTAATTTAAAATGTCTTCTAGACGACCGATACAATTTGATGGTCCACAATACCGGGCATTTATAGGCATCAGAAAGAACCTGTTTACTGACATGTACGACAGTTGCACAAATACCCAGACATGTCAAAAATATTTATATCACAATTAATTTCCGTTCCAATGTGATAAAACACATTTGAAAAACCCATTCGAACACCAATAACCAACACACCACCAAGAAATAAAAAAAATACATACGAAAATGTTAGACAATAATAATAATAATAAATAAGAAATACGTATTATTAAAAAGAAACATTCAAAACATATGAAACTCAATCGTACTGCGTCCGTTTGACCTGCGCGGTGAAATCCTCCCTGCCTTGTTCCGATCTGAAATAGTTTTATAATAAAAAAAAAAAGAGATACAGTACCGCCACCGATAAAATACTTACAGAAAACACGAGAATTTGTAATAATAAGTTTTTTTTTTTGCGTAATAATATAAGGAAAACCAAAATCATATCCACGATTTATGGCAATTAAATAATTAATTTAACACGAATAACAAAACCTTATTATTTATATGTGACCTAACATTTCGAAAAAAAAAAAAAACCAGTAGTGGTATGTCTAGTGTTATTTCATTTAATTTGTATTTATTCTAAGTCAAAATTATCTTCAAGTCATCCCGCCTAGCCTTTTCCCAACTATTTTGGGGTCGGCTTCCAGTCTAACCGGATGCAGCTGAATACCAGTATTTCTTTTAAATATTCTTCAAGTTATCAATTTATCAATAAAATTATCTTTAAGTATTTTTATAATATAAACGTTTGTCAGAAATAATAAAAATAAATTCTCGAAATTCGATCGATTACTAACAGGTCACAATCTAACAAAAACAGTAGTAGAGGCGCCAGCACAGCAAGCTACTACAAACTGTCAATTTTTTTAAATAGATTTTCAACGTTATCGCTAAATCATTAAGATTCAAGGTTGATTGGGAAAATTTGACAGTTTTGGGTAGCTTGACCTGCTGGGGTCTGTACAATAAAAATACTTGATATTATTATTAATAAGAAGTTATCTACTTTGTCTACTGTTTTCTTTAGTCTGTGAATAAACACATTCTTCTTAGTCTGTGGCTTATTTAGAATATACAGTACTAATAGTCCATTCACAGTAATTATTTTACCTCAGATTTTGCATCACTGACAATATCACAGTGATCTTTAATCTCGTGACAATAAGGTTGCTGTTGGGTTGGAGCAACAGTCAAGTCTTTCAAAATCACAGTGACCTTTATTGTTGTTGCAATAAGGTTGCTCTTGAATAAATGTAAAATAACTGTGAAAGGACTGTACAATGATCTTATTGCGCTTGAATTAGATTGACAAGGGGGGCGTTGTGGGTAAACAATTGTGAAAATATTTTGAAAAAACAAGATGGCGGCGTTAGTTCCGATTTTGGCCACGCGCCAAAAGATCCTTGTACAACTATACCATTTTTCTATAGTATAAGTATTTTTCGAAACATAATAACTTTTCTTTACAAACCTCGTTCTATTAAGTCCCTTCCGTGGTTCTCCTTCGGCGTCGTCACCCTCGCTCTGCCCGGAGTCCGTACGCTTTCGGGCTTCAGTCTTCTCCCTTTGAGCTTCGTCGAGGTTGTGAATGCCGACTAGGAGAGAGTAGTCCATGATCTGAGAATGACAATGTTTGTCGAGTTATTATAAGAATAAAAAGGACACGGTATGGTCTGTATTTTTTTTATTTATTTATTTATTTATTTACTGATATTTGAATACAGTGGTGGTTACATAGTTCTAAACTCGCCAAACTTTTACGTTTGATGGCAAGAAGCGCTCTTATACATAACATACTACAAGTGCTTATATTAACCTTATATATTATATAAAAGAAGATACAGAAAGAAAATATAAATAAAAGTACGTCACATTATATATAACTCTCTAGTGTACAATGTATTTAGTTCTGTTTGCTATCCTGTATAATGTTTTTTAATTTTGTCTTCAGTGATCCTTTACTAATTTTGACCTTTTCTCTTAATAAATCTATTTTGTTAAACACTTTAGGTACCAAATACTTAGATGTTCTCTTACCATAATAATTTGTTATCTGTGGTAGAACCAGTTTGTTCTCTCTAACCCTACGTGTGTTGTACTTGTTTATAACATTAACTTTATATTCATGGTTATAATAATATTCGAGACCTACCAAATAGTCTAATTTTATATCTATGGGTATAATTTTACAGAGGCGAAATAACTTATCGTACTCTTTGTTGCATTTATCTTTAACATTGTTACTAACCAGAAACTTTATCAGTCTTATTTGTATGTCTTTAATATCTTTTAAATATGTAATAAAGGTTCACCCGTACACAAGAAGTCCATAGCTCATTAGCGAGTCAGCAAGTGCAAAGTACACCATTCTTAACGTCTGTTTGTTTATTTATTTATTTATTTTATTATTTATGTACACACAGTAAAATACAAATTGATATGACATAATTATAACATGAGTACAAAGGTACTGCTTATTTCTTAAGAAATTTCTTCCAGCAGACCCTTGACCCTAGTTTAATACATTTTTTAACTGGTAAAACTTACTTAGCACCGATCTTAGCCTATTGCAAATGTCATTTACATGTAATCTCCAATTAAAGTTCTTATCTATTGTTAGATCTATATATTTAAATTTATCTACATAATCCAATTTTTCACAGTTACAATTACGTTCATTTCTATGCAAACATTCGTATGTATGTCCTATCACTGTGAGATATTCATTATTTAAATATTTAGCATTTCGATTATATGATGAGTGTATGTGCATACATTTAGTTTTTGAAAGATTTAATATTCACACACACTCACCCCCCCACACACACACAAACACACACATACTTCCTAACACACCCTAATACACATACACACAAATACTCTTTTTGCTTTTTTTTTCTCTTTTTCTTCTTATATATCTTTGTTTGTAAATTATAAGTTAATTACTATTTTATTCATCTTATTTAGTTTAGGATTTATTAAAAATTTAATTTCTTTAGAACTATCCTAACTGGTCCGGAGGAAGGTGATGGTATTCGTGATACAGGGTAATCCTAGTACGAATGCCAAAGCACTCCTTTGACATCTAAGTGCACATTATTACGTAAGACCAAATTTGTTCGTTTTTAAGGAGATTTACTGTACCCATTCTTCTAGTAATAAAGATTTTTATTATTTAATATAATCCCATTGTCATGTGCCCATTTGCTAAAATTTTCTAAGTCACCTTGAACACACTTTTGTACCTCAGCTATATCTTTGGAGGCATAAACAAGACACATATCGTCAGCGTACATGAACACCTCACATTTACGTACGACATTTGAAACACTATTCACATGCATTATATATCCTACAGGACCGTAAACCGATCCAGTTGGCACACCCAAATCGACATTCGCCTCTTTTCCAGCCACGCGGTTGATAATAGTGCTTATTTTTCTATTAGTGAGGTAATTTTTAAACCAATTATTTGTGGAACCGCGTATTCCGCATTCGTCCATTGCATTGTATCCAGCTTAGGGAGTGATAGTTAGTAGACCAGACGTGTCCACCAGCCATGTATCTTGTCAGATGGCTTCAAGGTAAGGGCAAATATTTTCCCAGTTCTTTTTTTTTTTAAATGAGCGGTTTATATATGCGCTTCGGTTATCATCGTCTATATTCAGAAACACAAACATTGCCGAGGCGCATAAATTAAGTAGTAGTACTGTACCAAATTTGGTATACTAACAGATGAGAGACCTTACCTATCTCCGCCAAGCGGCGTTAATATTTACCTTCAACGGTTTTAACGTATTTTATTATTTACCTTGAAGCTCTCTAGCACTCGACAGTCGCGCTGCGTCTTTCTGAAAACCTTGTGAGTGACCGTTTTTGTACTACTTGTCATTTACTCAACTATCTACTTTAGCAATGTGGTGTAAGTTAATTTGCGAGTGACTATTTGTAATATAAAGGTACTACATTTTTGGTTGCAATGGAATTCGAGATTTGTCCTGTATGACATTGAGTTTGCGGTAACACTACTTTATAATGAACTAAGATTCTGTATAACCCAGTTCATTAAAGAAAAGAATCTTAAATGGCGGCGCTTATCATGTTCTCTCGCTCGCACACTAGTGCCGTCTATACTCACTCTCTCGCGTAACGTAAGCAGAAAAAAAATAGTGTTGATTTGCTTCCACGGCCACGCTGTCTTGACGCACTCAGTGATCCTTTTTACGAATTCCTTGTTATAGTTTTCTGCTATTTTTCCGTTGCTACCTGTTTGTTATTGTTATTCAGTTTTGTTTTATTGTTAAGTTTCGTTGTTTGGTCGTGTGGACTATGCGGAGACAGTAATTATGTCTCCTTGAAAGCGAGGGAAGATTATACATAGTGATACGCGTCAATGTCATCAAATTTTCAACTTTCACGCGGACGAAGCCGCTGGCCGAAGCTAGTTTGAAATGAATACGACCCGGTCTTGTTTTTAATATTTTTAATATGAAAAAAAAAACTGACTTGAAATTTTATATGCTAACTGTACTATTTGTCAACGCAAGTACAAGCCGCCATTTAAGATTCCTTTCTTTAATGCATCGGCTTATATCCTTGTTGTTACCTTAAAGCTCTCCAGCACTCGACAGTCGCGCTGCATAGTCTTGATGAGCGCGTTGTACGTGTCCGCTTCTAGGAACAGACCCTCAGTGTGGTGCTCCATGAAATCCAAGTCCTTGTAGGTAGGTGACGTCTTTTGACGCTCACCTTTGTTCGCCTGGAAACGTAAAACCGGTGATATAAATATTGCTTAAAAAAAAAAGCCTTAAAACTGTTGCCAGATGTGCGACAGAGATGGTGAACAAGTGAACATAGTCTGATAATGGAGCAAGAAGGTGAGCACAAGATCTCGGCTTTACTAGCGAGGTAATTGCGCAACACACTAACAGCAGCAATGGCTTTCATTTGACAGTTCAACAACATTCATTGCGTTATTTACGTTGCTAAGCAGACAATTTTTTCGAACATACGAAGCAATGGTTTAGCAATATCCTTCAAAATGATTCAGATTGTGATTGATGGTGTGTTACGCAATTAGGGTGCTGGCCTTTTTTGTGAATTTTGATAATTAATATACAACACAATAATTGTGTCCAATACACAACGAAAAATTTCGACGCTATGGGGTCTAGTATCATGTGCTGAATCCATGGTTACAGTTTGCGCGTCGATGTCCCTGCCACCCTGTATAGAACATTTTCGAATGTGTGCCCGATACCTCTCTATGAAAATTAAAAGTCGTAGAATAAAAAGGTGAAGCATCTTCTTATATTTTTACTTACACCGTGAATGAGACTTATTTATTGTTGCGAACACGCTTCAATCATATCAATTTAAACCGTATTTTAAAGGAATAAAAGTCACATGAAGCAATTTTTATTTTGACATTATTACAATACTCATGGACATCAATGACATTTCAATTAATACATAAAATCTGACATTTTATAACAATCATTAATTTATTTAATCATTTTGTAACATTTATAGTGATAAGTGAAGGAATATTATGACATTTTTAATAATTTAATGTATTCTGGAATCAAATATTTGCACACATGTAATGGTAGAATGTAAATGGGCCACATTTATATTAAGATCATGCTAGTTTGTACACCTACATTTTGGCAAATCAAGCATTATTATTATTAATCTCATCTAGATTACAACGACTATGGGTCTAGTCACCTCTGCTCTCAAAACGGTGAAGGAAACCATCGTGAGGAAACCGGCATGTCCTAGAACCAAAAATTCGAAGACACGTAATATCTACTAACCCGCACTGGGCCCGCGTGGTGGATTAGGCCATTCCTTCTCGCCTAGAGGAGGCCTGTGTCCCAGCAGTGGGAACATTATAGGCTGACTATGATATCTAGTATGCTACATACCTTCCTCTTATAAGTAGACCCTTTGAGATCATACTTCATATGTAGCTTGATGGATGACGGCAGTATGTTGTTCATGGCGACCAGTCGAACGTTCTTACTGTTGCACTGGTAGCAGTATAAACCGAAGAATTTTGGCAATAACGTGCGTGGGTTCTGAAATTTAAGACAAAAATGTAATAAGTATTCTGGGTCCCACCATATTTGCAGAACAAGTCAAGATGACAGTTAACAGTTGCAATGTAAATGGTTCAAAATCGTTTGGCAATTCTCTTTTTGTTTAATAGTAGCCTATTAAACAAAAAGAGAATTGCCAAACGATTTCCCAAAAAATTTTCCTAAAAAAAAACTAATTAGTCCGTCAGTTAGATAATCAAAAAATATTGAAACCGTATTTTTTCTTTTGTCAATTATATAAAAAATGATGAAGATATCGCCCGTTAAAGTTCTGCGTGACGTCACTTGCTTGCGACATTTTTGCAAGCAAGTGACGTCACGATCAAATTTTGACGCGCTTTGTCTTTGTCATTTTTTGTTTGATTGACAAAGAAAAAATACGTGTCCTTTATTTTTCGTGTTAATTATAAATTTTTTACCCTATTTTGATCTGTTTTAAATGCAAGACAACCTCTTGAGTTAAAGTCTAGATCAGCAAAACTGCTGATTTTTAATTAACAGTTTAATTGGATGATTTTTTTTATTTATTTAATTATTATTAGACAACATAACGCCTGTATTCCGTGACTGGGTAGGTAAAGGTGTATCACATTAGGCTAGTTACATAGGTTTGAATTCGGAGTAATAGAGGAAAGAGCCTATTGCCATTAACCGGACACGAATCTAAACTTCGTGTTGTTACAGAGTTTACTGTCTGGGCATCGAACCCTGGATCTCATGCTTAGCACTCAGACTTGCAACCATAACCTAGTTAGACCATCGAGGCAGTCCCTAATTTGTATAGTCCATATTATTAGGTCTATGAGAAAAAAAAAACCTGATCAAGTTTTAAGTAGTATCCCGGCAGAAGAGTCTGTTGAAACTCCCCCTCTTTATGATGAACCCATCATCTAGTGGTAGTACTCCAGGCGAGGTCGTTCACAAAGAACTCTACTACTAGCAAATAAGGTCCAAAATAATTCACCTGATCGAGGTTCAAGTAGTATCCAGGCAGAAGTTTCTGTAAGAACTCCCCCTCTTTATGTTGCACCGTCTTGATGATGAACTCGTCATCATTTGTCAAGTAGAAGATACTGCCGCTGGCGCCCGGGTTGCTCAACTCGCGCAGCGGGGCGCTGCACATTGACATCTGGTAGAAATCGATTAACATAATATGGTTTGGAATGGCGCTATAGTGATATGTGTTAGTTTAATATGTGTGGCTGTGATGTTCTTCTGTAGGTTCGAGACTGTCTTTCTGTGATAGTTTTTAAGTCAATTTAATCTCAGTAAAAGTCCCTAATTCTATATTTTTCCTTTAATGCCGTTTTATTAATGTAAAAACTATTCAGTTTGAGGGAGCGCTGCTATACAGGCTGATTTTTAAAAAACCAGCCAAATTTAAGGATGTGGTACAGACCATCAAACTGAACAACTTTCTCCATGGGACAAATAGCGTAATCGCGAAAATTTTATCAACTGTCCCATAGAAAACTTCAATACCTACTCGACCTAAATGTATGGGATGGCTGAATTTTATTCGCGATTACGATGTTGGTCCCATGGAGAAAGTTGTTCAGTTTGATGGTCTATACCACATCCTTAAATTTGGCTGGTCTTTAAAAAATCAGCCTGTATAATAAATTACCGAAAGAAATAAAAGATTTTTCAAAGTGAACATTCATAAAAATTGGTTTTGGTACGTACTCGATAGATCGAACGACTTTGTTTATTATTTAAGATATATTGTTAAGTTTCTCATATTTAAGGTAACTATGTATGTTCTGTTTGAGAAATAAATTTCTTTAAACCGAAGTGTCTGGAATTACTGTTCCTAATTGCTGCAGCTAAATGATTTTGTGTGTGTTGGACACATACTGTATGCAATGATGTTTCTAGCAACACAAAACACGTTTCTGCAACAATGCTACACAACTTTTGTTAATATTATTTTATTTTTTATTGCACAATGGGCTCTTGACCACGATCTCGCCTGGTAGAAAGCGATGGATGAGGTCTATGATGGAACGAGCGAGCCGAGAAGATGCCTATTCACTCTTGCATTGAAGGCTGACGGGTTATACGTGGAAGGGAACACATGTACGCTGGCAGAGAGTTCCATACTTTAGTGACTCGATTTCCTTAATCATATAATAATTTTCCCTAAAAGCCATAATATTATGATTATTTCTGAAATCGTGTCCTCCTTTGTATAAACAATGGTTCTAATTACAGCTTTTAAAACCCACCAATTTTGTAACAGAATAAAGGTCAACTATAATAATATTTTGATCAAAATCATTGAGGAAACCGTTTCATACCTAACACATTAAATTGCTTCTTATAATCAATACATAAAACATTATAATCACTAGTAAATAACAATATATTGATATACATAAAAAATGGGATGACCCTGTATAAATTTAGGTAAATTGGACGTTTAATTTAACTCACCTATACTGCATTCGCGATTTACTTGCCAAAAATGTAAACAAATACGAGGTTATGGAAAAATAACTTTAATACCTACACAATAAAGTTCAGTTTACGCTACCAACACCAAACATTTTTCTAACTTTTTCAATAGTGCTAGTCACTCTGAAATCAACTTAATTACCATTAAATTAAAGTTGATGTTTATTTAACTTGAAATAACAATTGGAAGCATGAATTTGAATGGACCATACAGGTACAAATTAATAACTCGCTAATACACCTATAAGGAAAAGTCGTGACTGATGAGATAATATCCATGTATTTATAATATTATTGTAGTTTAAACACAGCAGATATATTATATCAATATGTCACCATTGCCACGACTCTCGGAAAAAGTTGCACGCAAAACAAATATATTAAGTGCCTTGTCAACTTAGTAAGTAAATAATATTGTGTACCTAGTTAACGAGTATAGCTAAGGTGTATTCAAATTTATGTTTCCGATTGATGTTATTTCCAGTTAGACAAATATCACCTCTATAGAAGTAGTAATTAAGTCGATTTCAGAGTAACTAGCAATATTGAAAAAGTAATAAAAGCTGTTTGAAGTTGTAGCGTAAACTGAACTTTATTGTGTAGGAATTAAAGTAATTTTTCCAAAAACTCATATGTGTTTACATGTTTGGCAACTAAATCGCAAACGCAGATTACATCATTTGTTTTGTCTTCAATCTATGAGAATGTTATGGCGATATAAGAGTTATTGGCTAATTCAAAATATACTCTATTTCAATTGCCATAGGGTACATTTTGTAGTGGCTAAATAACGTGGAAATGAAACAATAGTTGGAAAAATATGCCTGTAGGCTTTAGCCCCGCTTTCTGAAGCCTAGGGATCATATTAAGGGGTTATATAGCAGTGTTCATAATCTCAGATTATTTACATTCCATCGTCACTTAATCAGAATTCTACTGTAGTGACATGTATTCTAAGTTGATTTTTGAGTGACCATTTGTAACAAAAAGGTCCTTTAACAAGTTTTTGGTTGCAACGGAATTTGAACTTTGTTAAGTATGACGTTCAGTTTGTTGTTCCATAACTCGAAAATTATCTCAAATTTTAATTCAAATATAGTAGTGTTTTTTTGGCGGAGGACATGGTGTTGTGGCGCAGCCTGGAAGAGGCCTATGTCCAGCAGTGGACTGGGATAGGCTGAGTTGATGTTGATGAAAGTGTTTTTCTATTAATAAAAAAACTTGTATTACCAAAGAATTGGTATTCTGAGTGGTTTGACTCTTTTCCAATGCACGAATAACAAGACATTTCACCTACTGAAATCTTATATTTCCTTTGCCTATATTAGTCTAAGACCAAATGTGTGGCCGTAATGTGTCTTCGTTTTCATGCTATCATAATCAACAAACCAGCTGAAGGTACAATCAGCGCCAAAAAATGGAACTTCAAACTGTCCAAAGTGATCTGAACAAGTAAGAAAATTAAACTTCATCTCGGTTGGGTAACATTCTTGTCAGAATGATAGTTTTATGCCGTTCATTCAGTTCATAGACACTCCGTCTCATTGCAAAAGGAGTTCTAAGTTTGGTCCCAGCTTACCTTTCAGCCAGATTTTGTACTTGGAACCATATATCAACTGTGGTAAGGTTCGAAAAACAAAATTGACCACTTAGACTTGGGATATTTTGAACTTTGACAAAGTCAGAATAAACTTAGACATACAAAATGGCTTGATAGTTTAAACCTAGATCTAAAGATGAATCTGTACGTTAATTCTCGTACTTAAAAACGTTCAAAAACCAATCGCAATCTCATAAGTCAAAAACTTGTCAAAAATGAATAAAAAAATTGCATGAAGTATTTTAGACAGATTGTGACAGATTATAATGAGAACGTTCTTAAAAATACGAGAATTGTCTCTCTGGTTGTGTAATAAGGCCGGCTACGTTTGGTTGAGATGAAATGTGATTTTCATAGTTTTGCAGACCATTTTGAACAGTCAGTTCGTCAATAGCGTTTTCGACACTAACTGTACTGTAACAAACGCTAAGTGTCACACATTTGTTGTACATGCATCGTGCTAAAAACATTGATCAAAACTACGTGAAGTTATTAAAGGACATTAAAGAAAATATCTAAATTAGTGCTTTTAAGTCTTTAAACTATCACATCTACTGGTGGGCTGCGGCTTGCGATACCGCTGAAATGGATGAGCAGAGCGGAACACAGCGGAGCGGATTGAACAGAGCCATCACAAAGTACCTGATGACGATGCCCAACTACAGCAGCAATATTAGAAGCACCGAGTGTAGTTCCACAAAAAGGGCATTATATTTAGAAAACACAACATCACGCCGTATTAGGCAACGGTGAGTAGGCACACCTGCATTTAGCCGGTCATATTTTAACGCCAATGAATTAGACGGAGAGCCAGTTTCCATTAACTGACACAAATCGAAACACTCTTCGACCCAGGGATCGAACCCAGGACTTATAAGGAAATCGTTTTTGAACATTAATTTGCCACCTGCGCGGTAATTGCGTAACACACTAACAATAGCAATGGCTGTCATTTTGACAGTTCAACAACATTCATTGCGTTATTTACGTTGTTGAGCAGACAAATTTTTCGAACATATGAAGCAATGGATTAGCAATGTCCTTCAAAATGATTCAGATTTAGATTGACGGTTTGTTGCGCAATTAGAGTGCTGAACATTTTAGCCTCGTGGACCTATTAGCTCCATGGACACATTAGCCTCGTGGACACGCTCATTTGTTTATCGCTTTCCGCTCCGCTCTACAATGTCGCAAACCACAGCCTCTAGCGAAAAGACTCATCTTCATTAGACGGCAAAAGTTTTATAAAGTCCATTTGGTTAGTATACACACGACTTAGAAACTATTGTCAAACTGCGTTTAAGAACTGTGAGTGTCATCACCATAGCTGTGGAATATTCACAATGGAGCAGATTCCCTTGTTCACAAACTAAACTAAATTGAAGTCCAGTGTATCTTTTTCTTTCTATTTCATTAAGAAAAGGACAGAAGATAAAAATTAGTTCAGTCCTGTCAAATTAAGATACTCCATAGACAAGTTTAGACGCGATTAAAACATTGGCGACTAAAAATACGTCAATTTACGCCAGGCGCTCACTAATTTGAACAGGACTAAACTAATATTTATCTTTTAACCTTTTCTAAATGAAATAGAAAGCAAAATATGCACTGCACTTAAATTTAGTTTAGTTTGTGAACAAGCGAATCGGCGCCACTGACAGCTCTTGAACGGAGTTTAGGTGTGGTGGAATCGCCACTAAATCACCATAAAAACGAGCCTTCAATTCTACATTACCAAACAGAAGAACATCTACTAAAGCTTCGAAAGAAATTAATACAGTAATCTTACTAAGAAATCATCGGGCTGTATCCCGAATAGGTCGCGGAAATAACGGAACGCTATTGGCGCGTAAGTCTTGAATTTGAATTCCGAATAGTGATGTGCGGGCGTGTGATTGGATCCTTCGTGTGGGAAGTTCGTCGTTTCGACGGTCATGAAATCTTGCATTAGGAGATCTCGCTCGGGTTTAGATGCTAGCCCCCCGATTGCATGCTGGATTCCTGTGGGAGAAAAGAAAAGGTATTTGTTAGATGTTGTTTCGATAAATAGAGATCGATATTATTTATTGTACGGCCAAAGTCAAAATTGTTAAACATCGCTACTTTAAAAAATGCCCTCCAGACAGAATTTCGGCCATGGCGACCAATCTCGGCGGAGACCAGCCTTCGGCGTGGGAGCTATTATAGTGCAGGTGTGTGTGCGCAAACACTCGCGCACTCTCTCCTCCCTCTCTCTGTCCGATGGGACGGCAATCCGACATGACCGGAGAGAAATCAGGCGCAGGCCTGAATTAATTATAAGACTGTTCACATTTTAATTAAATATTTAGCACTATCATTTTATTAAGATTAAAAATACTAAAGTTTTCTTCGGTTTTGGTTGTTGACTGTACATACATACAATCAGGGGAAAAACATCAAGATTAGCAAAGATCCGAGCGGTATAAATGACGGTATTATCGCTACAAGCAATCTTTTCCAGACAACAATTGGGTGGAAAGTGGAGGCAGAGCATGATTGATTATTGTTTTATATCATTGTCTAAAAATTTGAGGTTTGAGAAGAAGCCCTCAAACTCAAACCATTTATTTCAAATAAAACAATAAGGCTCAATTTATATTGCCGTGGAACGGAATGGAAGCGATTTGTTTTTGTTTAAATCATAATGAACTTTATGTCAAAAGTGTAACGCACAAATTAGATACACACATACGCACAGGTCGCGCATCTTCTGGCGAATTATCGCGCATTCTCGGGAATTCGGGCAGTAATAAGCTTGTATCTAGTTTGAACGTTAGACCGTTGACATAAAGTTCATTTTGCTATGTACGAAAACTCGATTCCACTCCGTTCCGTGGCAATGCAAACTGTCCCTTACAGAGAGGCCATTCTCGTAAATTTCGTTCTAATATCAGTCTGTCAAACATTCCTGTGATTTCCCTACATTTTTGACATTGATTGTCGCTGAGATGAGATTGCAATTAGATTTTGAAAGTTTTTAATTACGGGAAAAGTCAGAAAGATGAAACCAGTTGCCCATTCCACTGCGTAGTAGGTTCTTCCTATGGAGAAAAATGGGTAAGAAACTCCACGGACACTCTTAAATCAAAATATTGTTACAAAATGTTGGTGATATCATTCATGTTGAAATTATACATGTTAGAACGATGTACAAAGACGTGCACGTTAAAACCGTTCGTAATAAAAAATATTAAAAAAAAAATACAGATATACTTAAATAGGTAAGTACCCTAAATGTAGTAATCCCCAATATAAAAATTGTTTACAGTCTGGTACTGGCAAAACATGCCAGAACCACGAGGCGGAACCACGGAACGACGAGACTCGAACGGCCATGACCACACCACGCAGGAGGTTCCTGTACAGGTTTCAAATCGCCACTATTTGAAACCTATACAGGCACCGTATTCTTTATGACAATGAACGAAACCGCGCGAAATGAACGCGAAATTGTCGTGACTAAGGAATTGACGTGGTTTCGAAGTGAGGAATCATAGTGAATTAGGACCCAGTATATATTCAAGGATAGGATTCTAGGGCTTAGGAAGGCTAGAGACAAAGAAGAGTGGCGTGCTTTGCAGGATGCCTTGACTGAGCATTGGGTGGCCAAAGGCTGAAGAAGAGATATATTCAAGTCCATTCACAATTGATGTCATTTCCATTATAATGAATTTTGACGGCACGGTTGGCGGTGGCACAGTGGTTAAGCGATTGACTGCTGCGCTGCGTGTCGCGGGTTCGATTCCCGCACGGAACGAATATTTGTATGGCCTACAAGTAGTTCTTCCGGGTCTGGCTGTTTGTGTATGTGAGTTTAAATGTTTGTAAACGCACCCACGATACAGGAGAAATTCCTAGTGTGGGGCAACGTTTTTAAAAAATATTAAAAAAAATTCAGCTTTATGCTGGTATCAATTAAGTAGATTTCGGAACGACTAGTTTTATGGAAAAGTTCATGAAAATTTGAGTTGTAGCGTAAACTGAACTTTATAAGTGGTTAATTAAAGTTGTTTTTCCAAAAACACATATTTGTTGATATGTTTGGATACTAAATCACGAACAAAATAGGACAAAACTGATTTCAAGTATCAATACATGCAATTTACTTCTTTGTATAAAAACAAAATTCAACAAAAAATAAAAAATACGTCAATGAGAAAATCAGCTAAAATATAGCTTCCGCGACAAAAACTCATCTCATAAAAAAGTGTTCATTCATTCATGCCATTTGTCCTGCTGACACAACATGCAATATGTAATGGCTGACAAGATAATTATATTATTACGATGCTAATGCTAAGTCATTAGTAACACCACGGGTCCACGGTCAAAGACTACTCTTGAGAAATCGACCTTGAAAATGAATGAACATTTGCATAATATTGAAGAGGTTGGCGAAGAGGTTATGCACTAGGTATTTTTATATAACATCACGCCTGTATTAGACGCTTACAGCCGCACGGGTCGATCGATCAGGTTAAGCTATATCGCTTGCCGCGGTTAGTCCGTGGATGGGTGACCACCTTCACATAACAAGACCCCCTCTTCGGAAAGCACGTTAAGTCGATGTTCCCGGCTGTCATTCGTGGATCTTTGACAGTCATTACGGGTCGTCACAGCTAGAAAGTCTGACAACCAAGGGGTATCGTATTACCCAGTAACTGGGTTGTGGAGGTCAGATAGGCAGTCGCTCCATGTAAAATACTGGTATTCAGCTGCATCCAGTTAGACTGGAATCTGACCCCAACATCGTTGGGAAAAGGCTATTTTTTTTTCTGCTGTGTAGATGATCATGACGACGATCACGCCTGTATGAAGCAGAAGTGGTACAGACTCCAGCACATCAAGTTACTACAATCTGTCAAATTTCTTTAATAGATTTTCAACTTTATCGCTAAAGCATTAAGGTTCAAGGTTGATTGGGACAATTTGACAGTTTCGGGTAGTTTGACCTGCCTAACGTCTGTACAACTACATTTTGCATTTAATAGAGGGGGAGTCTGCTACCATAAATCGGTAGACAATTCGGCAAAGTGACAACCGGGCAATGACCAGTGATGGCCCATTGGTAACGGCCTCGACTTAAAGAGTTGTAAGTGGTGGGTTCGAACCAAGGCAGACGAATTACTTTGTGTAAAAAAATTCATAACCACTGCTCTTAAAACGGTGAAGGAGAACATCGTAAGGAAACCGGCATGTCCTAGAACCAAAAATTCAAATCAAATCAAAATCAATAAAAAAAAAAAACAAATCAAATTTATCACC
Organism: Apamea epomidion; assembly: GCA_947507525.1. Classification (NCBI taxonomy): domain Eukaryota; kingdom Metazoa; phylum Arthropoda; class Insecta; order Lepidoptera; family Noctuidae; genus Apamea; species Apamea epomidion. The sequence goes on along the minus strand of OX382252.1, from coordinate 7,409,887 downwards.
GTTACTCTTTTAAAATATTATTGTAAAACATTTTAAAAGAGGGTGGAGTTTCTTGCCCATTCTTCTCCATACGAAAACTACCTTTTGGAAGGGGCGACTAGAATTAATTTTATTTTAATTTTATTTTTGACGTTCAAAAGTCCCTTTTATGTGCCTATTTGAAATAAATGATTTGACTTTGATTTTGACTTTATCAACCCGCACTGGGCCCGCGTGGTTGATTATAGCCCCTCTCGAAGAGAGGAGGCCTGTGTCCCAGAAAGAAAAGAAAAGAAAATGCATTTATTTGCGGCAAACATGACGCATGAAAAAAGGACATAACACACAAAACAACAAGTTGGGGGTAAACATGCGTCACATTCACGCAAAACGGCCATCGCTCAGCATAATGCTAAGACCCTATACGAGACAGAGCCCAAGCGCTGGTTTTCAGCGGCTCCCAGCAGTGGGAATACTATAGGCTGATTATGCTATAGGCGAGCATGATCACCAATGCTCACCCACAAACGATGGTACACTTAATATCGTGTCCTGTCAGCTGCACGTTACAGAAACTGATGGACGCTAGTGATGGCGCCAAACACGTAGCCGAATTCTGGCCCGAGTCCGTAAGATTGCCATCGACACGCTAAGTAGAAAAAGAATGTTCATCCTTTCTTTCTCATGAGATCTTTGATCTGCAGTGACACAGTTACTGAAAAGTAATATCAAAACGCTAGATTCTCCCAAATCCGTCTTATCCTAGCTTAGAGATACCGAATCTCCACTTATTACTTTGTCATCAAAAAATCCGAGCCCTGTCGTAATCAATTGGTGGCCAGGTTATGTGCAGGGCAGCGGGGTAATGTGCGTAACACACTAACAGTAGGAATAGCTTTCATTTTGACAGTTCAACAACATTCATTGCGTTATTTACGTTGTTGAGATGACAAATCTTTCGAACATACAAAGCAATGGATTAGCAATATCCGTCAAAATGTTTCAGATTTTGATGGATAGTGTGTTACGCAATTAGGGTACAGGTCAAGGTTACAATTAGTCCGTATATGATACAGAATCGCGTGACAGTTTACTTTTCGACAAATTTTGTTCTGCTACACGAGTGTAACGTAAGCGGTAAACCCCAAGATTGTTACGCGATATCAAATATTCAAGTAAAGAAGTTTCAAGAACTTCCGTTCTTATAAAAATAGAATTCAAGTGACGATCGAAACTTCAAATGAATGATTCAGTTACTTCACGAAGTAACTTGTTTATGGGCTATATTCGGAACTATTATATTCTAACTATACTTATAATAAAGCTGAAGACTTTGTTTTGATTTTTGTTTTTTTAAACGCGCTAATCTTTGGAACTGCCAGTAGGATTAAAAAAAATATTTTTGCATTTGATAGCCTTCTTGAGGAAGGCTTAAGACTACTTAACATCACGGTAGGACCCTTAGGAGATGAGCCAAAACAAAAAAAAAACACAAAGAACGTTAAGCGAAAACGAATTTATAGCGCAAGACGGCGATACTATGCGACGGGGTGGGACGGGGGTACAAAAAATTTCATGCGGATGAAATCGCGGGCAGTAGTTAGTGCTGCTAATATTATAAATGCGAAAGTTTGTATGGATGGATAGATGGATCTTTGTTACTCTTTCACGCCAAAACTGCTCAACTGATTCGGATCAAATTTGGCACACAGATAGTTTATAACCAGGATTAACACATAGGATACTTTTTATCCCGATATTCCCACGGGATCGAAAGTTATGCGGGTGAAACCGCGGGGCGCAGCTAGTACTTAACAAAGGGATCGTAGATCGAGAAAAGAGGTATAGTTACTGCCGTTTGCTCATGACTGGTGGACAGTCATGACCAAACCGCAGTACCGCAGAACAGGTCACCTGTCACCTTTTAGCATTGCGAGGATGCAATGCTAAAAGGTTAACAAATGACCTGGTGAAGGTCGCGAGAATCCGATGGCAGTGCTTTGGGGAGCCCTATTTTCAGCCGTGGAAATTTCCAGCAGAGGAAGTACTGCTGAATGATAACGATGGTGAGAACCCCAATGATACTACAAGTCTTGAAAAATCTGCCAGATTTTCAAGGCAGACAATTAAGAGTGTATTCTGAAAGCTGGCACCTTCGCAAAAATACTTTAATTATCTCGTTTTTGTGCCTGCGCTGCTGTGCTGCCACTCAGAAAACCGTAGTAATTTGGTGAATAATGGGCCCAAAATTAAAAAATTAACGACACGAAAAAGAAGTAGAGGAAGTAAGATGTCAGTAGACTAATAATATCTTAGTTTTCCGATTTTTATGATTATAAAAGGGTGAACAACTTTTATATAAAGGGTGGCAGGGACATCGACGCGCAACCTGAGGGGCAAATCTCGTAATTTTAAGAACGTTCACAGTCAGAACTCAGTTTCAATCTGTCAAAAATACCTCTAATTTCCCTACATTTTTGACAAGTATTTGACATTTGTTTGTCGCCAAGATGAGACTGCGACTAGTACTTAAACGTTTTAAAAAAATACGAGAATTGGGCTTCTGTTATACAGCATAATCAGTCAGCATAAGACTGCGTCCTATCCTGCCCTCTGTGCCCCAAAACGGTTTTACCATCAAGAATATATCAGTAGCAGCCAGTCTAGATTTGTGCCCGGGTGATGGCAATATGTCTTTACTTTTTTGGGTGGGAAATCATCAAATAACTTCTCCCGCTCTGGGCGGAGTCAGACTTTTACTGACTAAAACCCACCCGTGCTCCTTCAGTTGTCTGTGCCAGGGGCCACGGTATCTCTTTCGAACAACCCGCGACCTTGGCAGTCAACGACCCTAGCGGACCGCGTCACTTTGTGCTGACATCTCTTTGAGGCGCGCGTGGAACACAACGCGCCGTCGACCTGGGCCTGGTCCTTACCGGACGGCGAGCTACCCATTGCTCGCCGTCCGCAAGCCCGCGCCTACGGTGGCCGGGAATCGGCTATCAATTCCCGACATGGCAATAGGCTGCCCCATAATACATGGAATTTAAACATTACTGGCGAAATTTGCTGAAAGGGATCACGGTCGTAATGCTATGTTAGGTACCTATGTTAATGATAAGTTGTACATTTGTAGTAGATACCAACATTGACCATATAACCTCTATATGGAGCTATAAGTAAATCAGTCGTTGACGCAACTCTATGGCGTTTTTGTTATGTTTTTCTTTTCCTAAATACGTTGCCCCACCCTAGGAATTACTCATGTATCGTGGGTGCGTTTATAAACATTTAAACTCGCATACAGAAACAGCCAGACCCGGTACAACTACCTGTAGCCAATACAAATGTTTGTTCCGTGCGGGAATCGAACCCACGACACGCAGCGCAGCAAACGATCGCTCAGCCACTGCGCCAACCATGTCGTCTTGTTTCAGACAAGATATTAACATATTTTATGAGCTTACATCATAACATAATATGTAAAACATGAAGAAGGGAGAAGGAATCATAGGGCATTACAAATTCGCCCGCGTCGCTGGTAACAGAAGTTAATAAATAACTAAAAATCATGAGCTTAGTAAATCATATCACATAGCCACTAGCTTCTGCCCATGACTTAAGGCGCGTAAAATTTCAGCCTCCGACCCATCGCGTCCCATCCCATCATCACTCATCCGTGCTACTCCCTCTTCACTTAGCGATCATGACTTTTTTCCTTTTATTTGGCTCCTAAGAGTAGCATCGTGATGTTAGAATACGTTTGAATAGTCTGTAACCTTCCTCAAGAATTGGGCTATCAAATGCAAAAATATTTTTTCAAATCCGTCCAGCAGTTCTGGAGATTACCCCCTACATACAAACTCACAAACAAATTTTACATCTTTATAATAACATTAGTTAAGATGTTGATGCTACCTATTGCATGGCAACAAAATGAGGTAGTACAGGCGTGATGTTTGTGGCTGTAACACACTTGGCACTGAACGATAGCGCGCCCTTGGATGTATATCCGTTTCCTATGCGCCACAGGAAACACTGCTGTTGATATTTTTCCTCTTGTTTTACAGTTATTCGTTACTGTGTAGGTAGGTACTTATGTTTGTTTAATGCTGAACGGAATTATTATTTATTTGAAAACAGTTCCTGGAACACAAACTACAAATAATAATCAGCCTATAACTTTCCCAGTGCTGGGAAACACCCTCCGTGCCACTGGGTAACACGATAGCCTTGGTAAGACTGGCTGTCAGACTTTCGGGCTTCTGACGACCCCGTAACGACTTTCAAAGATCCACGAATGACAGCCGGGACCAACGGCTTAACGTGGTTTCTGAGGCACGGAGGGGTCTCGGTGTGTAATAAATATATTGAATTAACATTGTTTTAGAAGTTCTAAATGGAAGGATCGTATAAGTTTGATGCCTTTGTCTGTGGGTGGGTGGCATTGCAGCTCAATAACGGATGGGTCGATTACATTGAGGTTTTCTATGAATATAGTTTGATAGAAGGTTTATATAAATAAAAATGAATCACCGAAATGTATGTACGCGCATAACTTCCAATCGACTGCACCAAATTGGATATTTTTTTTTTGTGTTTGGTATTGTCAGGACAAGGTTTTTATACACAATTGGACCCGGTAGGTGGCGCTGCTTTTTCGGGCAGGACGACGACGTCTGCATCCGCTAGTTCCGCTAGTCCGGATCCGCTAGTTCGTAATAAAATGCTGGTCATAAAAGACCAACATGAAAGCTTGGTTCAATCTTTTGAACAGGTATTTTAAAAGTTTGTTCCTTTGTTTCAAGTTGGACTGTTTATCACAAAGTTGCAATTTTGTTACTGAACCGTAGTACTATAATGTTCCCACTGCTGGGACACAGGCCCTCTGTGAGAGGGAGCGTGTCATAATCCACCAAGCGGGTCCAGTGTGGGTTGGTGGATGTCACATGTCGTCGAATTTTTGGTTCTAGGACATGCCGGTTTCCTCACCAAACCATGTTAATAGATCGCCATTAATAGCCACACCTATAACTATTTTAAGACACATCATATACGGGAACAATAAAATAATTTTATTCAACAAATAAAGCTTACCCCACACAATATCATGCATCAGCTTTTTAGAATCCATTTTGACCATCTAACCCATAACAAAACCACTAAAAAACACCATTTAATTTTAAAGTCAACTTTTCAGCACTAAATCACTAAAACTATGACCATAACGCGACACAACGGACACAAGACTGTTAATATTCACAAATTATTTCCTTAAAACTTCCACCAGCCGGATTATTGGCTATTTTCCTGTTAATTTTAATAATAATAACTTGGTTAGAATAACTCTGTTTTGCCCTGTTTAATTGGCGGTTGGTGAGTAACTGATTTCAGTATCTGCTACAACGGGAAGCGGGGCCTGAATATCAGTATTTATTGCGTCCAATGTTCGGTATTGGTTGACAGTTAGTAATTTTTTTATAGGGTTGTCACTGCATATAAATAAACTAGCTTATGGCTCCCAACAATTGGGCTATCAAATGCAAAAATATTTTTTCAAATCCGACCGGTAGAGTTCTAGAGATTAGCGCGTTAAAACAAACAAACTCTTCAGTTTTATTATTAGTATAGATATAGACTAAATGAGTAATTAAGTATGATTATTTTTCACATCAGAAATTCTAATTATGTCTCGGACATAATTACTCTATAACGATGAATTAATTCTCTTTTCTACTACCTCCAATGTTTACCTACAGAATTAAGGATGGCTCAAAGAATAAGCAAGCTGAAGTGGCAATGGGCCGGACATATCATATAGTCACCCATCCACAGACCAACCGCGGCAAGCGTACCTTAACCTGATCGATCGTGCGACTGTTATTATTTAGCCACGGGCCCCTCTTTTGCATATGAGTATGGATAGTTGAAAGACAAGAGATTGGACCAATTTTCTTCTGCTTCGAATCATATAAACATTAGCCTGATTTAGGAATCGACCTCCATGTCCACCCTTCGGTAGCTGCGCTTGCAACTACTATTATTCCCCTCGGACTTAAAGCCTCCCTACTCTCTTTCAGCCTCTCTCTGTCCAGAGCCGCCAAGGACCAATCTTTATAAAAGGAGTCCAGCTCATCGCGCCATCTCCGTCTGGGCCTGCCGCGATGTCGACTATTAAGCCTCGAACACGCTAGGGGACAAATGGAGCGACATGTTGCGGAACATGGCGCTCAACAACTACGTGAATGTCCCGAGAGAATGTCGCGGAACATTTTGCAGGCCTACAAATGGCGCGACACTGACGCGGGACGCGTGCGCTCGCTCTCAGAGCGGGAGCAAGCAACATATCCCGCGTCGCGTAAAATGTTGCGGGACACCTTGCAACGTTGCAGCGACGCGTAGATTGAGTTTTGTGCGTCATGTTGCGGGACAAAACGTCCCCTAGTGTATCCGAGGCTTTATTGCAACTAGTAAACGATAGCTATTATACTTGTGATGCTCTCTCTATCAATTTTTGACGCATGCGCTATAGCGGCGCAGGATGCGTCACTTTGGAAGTAAACTGAAAGGGCAGCTTCGACATAGGCATTGACCACAAATGAAAAATCTGTTTCAATTGTTTGGGTTTAAGTTTACTATGAACGTCATTGACCGCAACCCGCTTAGTATGATTAGCCTATAATGTTCCCACTGCTGGGACACAGGCCTTCCCTCGGAGACAGGAAGTGAAACGGTGAAGGAAATCAATCTGAGGCAACCGGCATGTCCTAGAACAAAAAAGTCGAAGACATCAATCCACCAGCACTGGGCCCATGTGATGGATTACGGCCCACTCCCTCTCACCGAGAGGAGGCCCGTGTCCCAGCAGTGGGAACATCAGTCCGTATGCTACTCTAAACATCTGTACCAACCCTTCTCCTCATATGAAGGAAATACAACCATAATATAAATAAATAATTTGTCGTTAAGTTTGAACAAACGATACTTACAATAACATACACATGAAAACGAGCTCAATGCCTTAGGAAAACCTTGAACTGTAAACGAATGCTGATAATTGAATCGTTCACACGGACTATGTTGGTTTGTAGCTAAATTAACTAAATATTACGTTGACTTGTTAATTAATGGGTAGGTAAAACTGAAACTTCGATAATTTTGAGACCACAAAATCCTACTAATATTATAAACGTGAAAGTTTGTATGGATGGATGGATGTTTGTTACTCTTTCACGCCAAAACTACTGAACGGATTTGGATGAAAATTGGCACACAGATAGTTTATAACCAGGATTAACAAATAGGATACTTATTATCCCGAAATTCCCACGGGATCGAAACTTATGCGGGTGAAACCGCGGGGCGCAGCTAGTACACACATAAAATCAGACCTTCCCACGGGCGTAGACAGAAACTACAGAAAGCTACTTGCTATGATCCTTACATACCACAGGGTAAAGCTGGCTGAATATCGTTATGGATAGACTCCCGAAAGTCTGACCACCAATCTTACCTTAATTAACCGGAAGAATGTCGTAATTAGAGAAACAATTAAATGTTAATGTGTCTCGCGTGGATACGAAGGGCTAACGGGTAGGATATATGTCGTGGATGTATTGTCAATGTCAATTAATGTGTTGTCTTTGGTCCCTGGCCCTCACATCAAGCAATGAACAAAATTTGACAACTTTTTATATGCTCGAGTGCGAGGCTTTTGACTATGTTGTATGTGTATATTATGTTTTGTTTTTTTTTTTAATGTGCGTTATGTTTGTGCAGAAAACCATTTTTCTATCTTTTCTTTCTATCTAATACTTCATTAAAACTAAAATTATCGGAATATTTTTACGGGTAGTCAGGAGTCTGAAAGTCTGACAGCCAGTCTTACCAAGGGGCATAGTTACAGTAACCGGGTTATGGGGGCCATAGTCATTTGCTCCATGTAAATCAGCTGCATATGGACGGAAGCCCTGCCCTGCCCACTGCCACTTAAAATTGGCAATTCTTCGGGCTATATCGGTTACTATGGTTCTCCAAGGAATTTCTTCATTTCTGATACCAGCGCGTAGGGAACCAAGCATAGCCATCTCCATTGCCCTTTGGGTGACCTTCCTGGCCTCTATGAGGCCCATTGTGATTTAACAATTTCGTCTGCGTGTATTTCAATGTACTACAAAGTTTTTTAATATAAATATCCAGCGGGGTAATCGCGTAACACACTAACAATAGCAACGGCTTTCATTTTGACAGTTCAACAACATTCATTGCGTTATTTACGTTGTTGAGCAGACAATTTTGACCAACATTAAGCAATGGATTAGCAATATCTTTCCAAATTATTCAGATTGAAAGAAGAAAGAAAATGCATTTATTTGCGGCAAACATGACGCATGAAAAGACGACATAACACACAAAAAAACAAGTTGGGGGTAAACATGCGTCACATTCACGCAAAACGGCCATCGCTCAGCATAATGCTAAGACCCTATTGAGATTGAGATGATTGATTTATGAGATTGAGTGTGTCACGCAATGAGGGTGGGTAACTATGAACTTCTCCAGGTCCCAAGATATCTATCAGTCAAGTTTCATAACTATCGCTTCAGTAGTTTAGTAGACGTATGAAGCTATCAGACCGACATGAATAACTTTCGCATTTATATTATTAGTATGGCTTTCACGTCTATCTCCGACTTTTTACCGTCTTTTACTTTTTCCCTGATACGTAAATAATTTTGGCAGCTTTTAGCTATATCTACACAGTTCCGGCTCAGGGATTTCCGGTCGTGCGGAAATGTATGAACAAGTTCATATAAAATGTATGCAAACCACGACGCAAGCTATATTTTCCCCATCCCTGAAGGGCCAGTGAACCCATGAGGGGGCAGACCCTCATATATTATGTGTCTGTAGTTCTATAATCTACATTATATCTGTTCTTATAATAAATTATTAGTCACCATAAGGGCTGATTTTTCCAACACCACATAACTTTGAATTTTTGACAGCTCTTTCATACAAAAACTGCCAGACGTCAATTTTATTCCACGAATAAAAACTATCGGTCGATTGAAAAATCAGCCCTTAGTCGCTTTTCGTGTCTGCCTGCACGACCGTTCAGTTATTCGTTTGTGTCTGTCTGTGTGACCACGTTGTTCTTTTAAACTATGCAAAGGATTGCGAATTGCGTTATATACGTTGTTGAGCAGACAAAGTTTTCGACCTTAGAAAGCAACGGATTGGCTCTTTCGAAATGATTCAGATTGTGATTGATGTGTTACGCAATTAAGGTGCAGTCTGATGCGTGTGTTATTCTGCCGGTCAATCCAATCTTGCGCAAAGTCGTCAGTTCAGAATGCCTCGTCGAAAACAGCAACAATGATACCAGTTGATATTCTTTTTCATTTCACGATATTAATAACTTAACCCACATTTAAAATGAACCGTTTTAGCCGGATGTTGACAATATAAACAGTATTTTGTATATATTATTTCCAACAGTTTTGCGTTGACCTGAGACATTTAAAAGATCTACGACTGTTTTCCGAGTCACGGAGGAGTCTCGTTACATAATGGATGGTCACCCATCCACGAACTGACGCGGCAAGTATAGCTTAACCTCCGATGAAGCCGTGTGGCTGTTATTATTTAGCAATGAAATAAACAGCATTTAATTTAGACAATGATCACAATCGTTAACAATGACAATCGGAAACGGATATACTCGATGCATCTCGTGAATTTGGCTGGCGAATAGCAGTGCCAATCACATGGCTCGTCTGAGTCAGAATATTATCAGGAAAGAATTCCTTATATTGAGTCATCGCTGCACCAAAAATAATATAAAAAGTTCTTGAGTTGTGACCGGGTTTTCGGAGAATGAAATTAAGAGATGGTTGCGTCACTAATTGGGCGAAAATTATAGTAGATACCTGAAGATCAGTTCTCATACTTAAAAAAACGTTCAAATTCAAGTAGCAATCTCATCTCAGCGACACTCAATGTCAAAAACTTGTCAATAATTTAGGTAAATTGATTGTATTTATAAAAGATTGAGACTGTGATTAGAATGCGAACGTTCTTAAAAATACGGGAATTTCCCCTTTGAGAGGTTTTTCTACATATATCACTTCTTCCCAGCTCTAGCACTAGGAAGTGGTGAAGTTCACCCGCATAAGTTTCGATCCCGTGGGAATATCGGGATAAAAAGTATCCTATATGTTAATCCTGGTTATAAACCATCTGTGTGCCAAATTTCATCCAAATCCGTTTAGTAGTTTTTGCGTGAAAGAGCAACAAACATCCATCCATGCGTCCATCCATACAAACTTTCGCATTTAAAATATTAGTAGGATGGGACAATCTACAGCTACAATATAAAATGTTTACAAATAACAATAATATAGGCTCATAAGTAGTATTAACAATATTGAAGCCCACTACATTATCCACATGTTAACAAAATTAAAATAAGATAAAAAGTGCCACTAGATTAGCATTACTCAGATATTTAAAAAAATAAAAAAATAATTGATCATTAAAATACAAAACAATCCTACTAATATTATAAACGTGAAAGTTTGTATGGATGGATGGATGTTCGTTACTCTTTCACGCAAAAACTACTCAACGGATTTGGATGAAATTTGGCACACAGATGGTTTATAACCAGGATTAACATATAGGATACTTTTTATCCCGATATTCCCACGGGATCGAAACTTATGCGGGTAGAAAACGCGGGGCGCATCTAGTAAATTATATAAATTTACTAGACATCATTAGCGCAAAGCTTTTTTACAGATGATAAACTCTAGGTTCTAGAATATAATTGTATGATTACGTCATACTATTATTATACTGGCATGAATGTATATTTATTAGAATAAATCCTTTGTTTATACTAGGATTATTGCTGCATCGTGAGTGCGGTAACATTCACTAAAGCCTAACACTAAATACACAAACACGATTGAAGGTCGTCGAGGAGTTTAGTGGTGTAATATCAAAGATGCTGATGCAATTAAATAATTAATAAGAGCTGTGGACTGTTTTAATTGAGCTGATGATGTAATGGACAATAATTTATATTCATACATAGTATTAAAAAAAACTGCACTCCGCGGTTTCGCCCGCATAAATCTCAATCTTTTGGGAATATCGGGGTAAAATGTATCCTATGTCCTAATCCTGGTCATGGTTTACCCATGTGCCAAATTTCATCCAAATCCGTTCAGCCGTTTAAGCGCGAAACCGAAACAAACAAATATACTTAGAATCTAATCTTTTCGCTTTATTTATAACTAGCTCTGCGCCCCGCGGTTTTACCCGCATAAGTTTCGATCCCGTGGGAATATCGGGATAAATAGTATCCTATATGTTAATGCTGGGTATAAACCATCTGTGTGCCAAATTTCATCCAAATCCGTTCAGTAGTTTTTGAGTGAAAGAGTAACAAACATCCATCCATCCATACAAACTTTCACGTTTATTTATAATATTAGTTTCGATTAAAGTCGCTTTCTGTGAACCGCGTTGTTCTTGCAAATTACGCTACAGATTTTGATACGATTTTCACCATCATTTAGAGAATTTATTTCGGAAGGTTTATGTGTACAATACATTAATATTAAACTTACATATAACAAAGAAATCTAGTCGCTAAATGTAATCAAAACTTATATTACAAAGAGAAAATGATTCTTACTATGTTTGTTTGTTACGCTTTCACACTAAAACGGATGAACGGATTTGGATGAAATATGGCACGTGGTCAGACTATGACCTGGATTAGAATATAGGATGCTTTTTATCCAGAGATCCTGACGGGATCGAGGATTATGCGGGTGAAACCGCGGGGCGCAACTAGTACTGAATAAATGCGAAAATTCTCAACGCAACCATATTGCACTATGAATTTGTGGAAACGCTCACAGCAAATCAACTTGTTGATCGATAGATTCCCGGAGCGCATGCAATCCTCATTACGCATGTCCAAAACTCATACATTTTTACCCTACGTCATGTTATTACCTGACCTCCGATAACTGACCAATGACGTAGATCAACAAGAGATATCAATCAGTGACGTAGCCCGTTCACATGTCGTGACTTCGTAACGTATGCTGATAATCTGTGGACTGTGATAGAATTACTCATGTATTTACAAATAGTTGTATGCATGTATTAATAAATGTATTTTCTTTCTTTCTTTCTTTCTTTCTTTCTTTCTTTCTTTCTTTCTTTAGTTGCGCCCGCGATGCGTGAATGTCGGAAAACAAATTGGATTTCATGTATTTTATTATTTTTGCACGGAACCCTAATTCTTTTTCTAAAATACAAGAAGCCTTAGTTACTCCTTATAACAGCATCTATCTTCGTGTGAAAGTCCAGAACAAAATCGGTCCAGCCATTTCGGAGATCAGTCGGAAAAAAGAGTTTTTTTTTTTTCTTCTAATTAGGTACCGCATGTACTTTCATACGCCAAAACACAGATTACTGTCGTTGCTCGAAAAGCCGCTAAGCTGAAGTGGGACTGGGCTGGCCACGTCTGCCGTATTCCCAATGAGCTGTGGGCCAAAATAACCACCACGTGGAGCCCTGACACAGCTAGAAGGCCTCGCGGCAGACCCCGTATAAGATGGCGGGACGAGCTGGACAAAACAAACGACCAGTGGTCCACTTTAGCCCTGGATCGAAAGAGCTGGAAGTCATGGGGAGAGCCTTTGCCCAGCAGTAGGATGATGCAGGCTAACAGTAACTTTCATACGCATTTAGTAAGCAGCTGTTATATTGACATTACAGACACTTTAATTTCATTTATAGCTAAATTATCTTCGACTTAGATAAGATTATCTGTGGGATTGGAAGGTGTTATCATTAGTTAGCCGGAATCCGATGTCTGATTTGGAAGACGGATTAATATTGTCTGTAGTGGAAGAATAGTATTGATAGCAATAAAATAATCTTATACTATTAGATATAGCAGCGGGTAAATAGGGAACTTAAATAGCAATGTCTTTCATTTTGACACTTCAACAACATTCATTGCATCAATTACGTCGTGGAGCAGACAATTTTTTCGAACATATGAAGCAATGGATTACCAATTTCAAATTCCTCCAGATCATGATTGAAAGTGTGAGGATGTCAGTATTAGACAAGAAGTGGCATGAGAATTTGTACCATGTGCCCCAACCTCTAATAAACAAGTAAGCTGGACTAAATAATTACTATACTAAATGACGGTTGTTTTTTGTGCAGATTCAAAGCGCCTCGCTCGAGCGTCTCAGGAACTAAAATTAACACACTATTGCAAATGGTCGTGTTGTTTTGGTACGTCTCTGATGATTTATTCTAAATCGCGGAATAAGATATTTTATGTATTTTGTGTTAGTTGATATTTAGAACAATTTTAACATGAGAGTATGTTCATTTTGTAAAACTCACTATCAAAAATATTAGTTCCACAGACGCTCACGTTATCAGCGCCAAAATGGCGACCATCAAATGTCTTCATTTATATAATATAGGTCAGTCGCCCCAACCCAACTGTTAACTGTCACCATGACTTGCCGTACCTATATATCATTTGCCATGCAAATGATATGTTAGGTCCCCTGTACGGATCACGAGACATAATCCTCAAAATGTTGAGGAGAAATGTTTAACTATTGTGTCTGCTCTCGACAGTGGAAGAGTTATGTAAGGCTTGGGTACCATGCGGGGAAATTGCGTAACACACCAGTAGCAACGCATTTTGACAGTTCAACAACATTCATTGCGTTATATACATATATTGTTGGTCAGTCCAATTTTTCGAACATATTATGTATGAAGCAATCGATTAGCAAGATACTTTTAAATATAGTGTGTTACGCAAATAGGGGTGCTAAGATTCCACCTCATTGGTAAAGCGAGCACATTAAATTCGCGACAGCCGATTCCGAAACAAAATGAAAACAACGATAAAATTATTGTTTACAACGATAACATCCATAGCAGAAATTATCAGGTTACGCACAATGAGTAATAGGTACATAGTGTGTTTACATATTTTGTGGTTGATGAATCATTCTATATCAATGTTTTGTGGTGCAGGCGGTTACGATTTAGATACTAAATATGGCATTCCTCATTCCTATATTAAATACACTTTTTGACGAAAATGGTTGGTCAGTGGGTTATACTGAGTACTGCGCAGACTGCATACGTTTAAGATTCGTATCCAGTCGACCCAGTGCGTAACACGAAATCTTTCGTCGGTCGAAACTCTACGACGTCGAGGACAGAGCGATGCACCTCAAGTGGAGTTGGGCAGGGACATCTAGCTAGACGCTTCGATGGGCGATGGAGTAAAACTAAAAACTATTAAATGTACACAATTAAAATAATGAATAACAATTAACATTCTAGCCGTGGGACCGGTTTTTTCGTTTTAGTGTTTATCAACATGAAACTTAATTTGTGGTTTGGTAACAATACCACAAAGTTTGCCTTGAATTTTTGATACAGATGGTCTATTTCGTGCCAATTTTTACATTTTTTTTTTTTTGAAAAATTTTAGTTTTCTATTTTGAGTAAAATTGATTATTTTAACAGACTGTATAATTTGCAAGACCGAATTTAGTTTGAAATGGAACAAAACTAATCAATACTTTTTCTACAAATGATCTTGTCTTGACCCCTATCACTGTTAGTATCGATGTTCAGCCTACCCCAAGAAACGTATCCTCGAGGTGACCACATCGAAATTGCTATAAATAACCACTGTATTGTAAACACAGCTCATTTCCTAGGTAGCCTGGTACTTGCTTGTCAGATATAAAAAATGAATGACTGATAGGCATCAGTAATGAGCTTTGAGCATCCGTTGATAACTGACCTTCGTGGTGTCATGTTGTTACTATTCTGGTCTTTAGCTAACTGCCACGTTGGGCTACTCATTGTGACTAGCATATACGGTTAGAGGTCCCGGCACCGGGTCGCGCCAAGTTAGGCGGGGGTCTCCTATAAAGAGGTCAATGCCCAGCAGTGGACGTGTTTCGGCTAAAATCATGATGATGTGGTCTCCTATTAACGTCATCGGTCGCATACAGCGTCTTACAGAATGTTGCATCAAAATGGTTGCTATGGAAATGTACTTTGTGATTTGGTCTTGAAATGCTCTCTAACAATATGCTGTGTGCCTTGAGGTCTATGGCTACATAAATCCATTTTCTTTCTTTCTAAAAATACTTTGTGACGTTTACGGTGATCCCAGACGGCACTGAGAGCATTCATTGGGACACTTCAACCCTTTTTTTTTTTCCTTCTGTCACCGCATGTAAAGTCGTCGGTCCTGCGCCTGATCTCTCTCGTTAGTGTCAGATTGCCGTCCCATCGGACTATAAGAGCAAAGGAAGAAAGTGCACCTGTGATTGCTTACACACTTGTGCACTATACCTACTATCTCCTGCGTACTTGGCTATTGTCTCGGTCGGTGCTTTTTTTTTTCTATTTTCTATATACAAAGACACTGCACTTTTCCTGGATGTGGCACGAGCAGAGTAGGTTTAAGTACGCTCATCCGTCAATTAAATCGACCTTGTGCAATACACACATGAACCATAACATTACCGATTCGGGTTAGTGGTATTACTGTGACACGGAGGGATATAGAATGGATATGGCATGTTTGTTTCACAACGTTTTCAACGTGGGTGCCTGAAGACGGGCGATTTCACCGAGACAGGCCGAAGAAAAGCTAGCGTGACGATTTGGACTCGTTCCTAACCGATTGGACGGAGAAGGCACAGCACAAGGAAAGGTGGGAGAATATGGGGAGGCCTTTGCCCAGCAGTGGGACAATATAGGATAAAGAAAAAACAAAACGTTTTAACTAACATTTTCTACAGTAGTTTGAAACATTTAAATTACTATTGAAGCCGTTTGTGTTCGTAGTATGTTGTACTTTGAAGTGGATGTCCCTGCTTGAACACATTTTCTAGAATTATTATTATCATATTGTTATCCTCTTATATCTCGAGTCATATTCCAATTTGTTTGGGATCGGTGCAGCATATCTTCTTCCATTCACCTCTATTAGCTCTCATCAAACGCGAAAGCATTTATTTCAATTAAACCATTTACAGGCATTTTTGAATTGTCAAAAAATAGTCAGTCGGTTAGTCAGAAAGTTGAAGCTAGTTGCCCATTCCAAAACGTAGATCTCTATGGAGAAGAACGAGCAAGAAACTCCAAGGACACTCTTTTAAATCAAGATATTACAAAGTCCTGGGTACATTATTCTTGTTGCTTCTTTATGTGAGAACAATGTAAAAACAAATCAAGAAACAATTCAAAATATAAGATCTCAGTTGTCGCCCATTTTGTAGCCATTAAGTATCATCTTTCACATATAATCCATCCATCGTTTCTTAGTTCTTCCCCTACCCTTATAGCCATATTCATACTAAAAACTTTCATCGCGGCTTGTTCCTTCTTCCCTCCCCATCATATCGAAACTGGTTCCATGGTACCATGGAAACTGATTTCCGCACAACTTCCTTAGTCATAACAAGAATTACATAATCCTCTTCTAACACATATAAATATTTACCTTTGTTTGAACACGTCACTGTTACATGCCACATTGACCCGTCATGACCCAAAACAAGGAAAACCATAAAAGGTATAATTTAAATCACTAGAACATTACAAAACGTTGTTATCGTAAACTATATAATTTTCTATTGCACATGAATTGTGAAGAAAATATTTACGACTGTAAGTAAAATAATGTGAGTCATTGTTTTTACAATTTTTTCCAGTACTTTTATGGGTTTTCAAACATACACAAAACAACACAACATTATCTTACATCGGACTTTACACTTTTTTATTTGTTTTTATCTGAAGGCCAATTCTCGTAATTTAAAACGTTCAAAATCTAGTCGCAGTGTCATCTCGGCGACAAATAAATGTCAAAAACTTGTCAAAATGTAAGGAAATTTGAGGTATTTTTGACAGATTGAGACTGAGATCAGATTGTGAATGTTCCTAAAATATCTCTTCAATCCCCTAAATTTTGATTATCGCTGAAATGAGATTGCGACTAGATTTTTTTTTTTTAATTACGGGACTGGTATTTTGTGTGTTTTTTAGTCTGTGCTAAATAATCGTATTTTCTTTCTTTCTATTAGCTTGTATGTTCTCAGTAGGATGCCAAAGAAAAAGAGTATATCGGATGTCAGAGAGGTCTATCTAGAGTACCGACTTATAAAAAATCGTATTATTTATTGTAATTTTTCTAACAGCTTTTTCTCAGCAAATACTGAAGCTAAAGTGGCAGAAATTAATCGTTTTAATTCAAAGTCAGAGTCTATCTAAATAGAGTACTTAAGCGTACTCTATTGATTTTGTTGGTTATAAAGTGCGCATAAGCGAAATAGAGTACAATGCTCTTAAAACGGTGAAGGAAAACATCGTGGGGAAACCGGCATGTCCTAGAACTACAAAATTCAAAGACATGTGACTTTTACCAACCCGCACTGGGCCCGCGTGGTGGATTACTGCCCACTCCCTCTCGAAGAGAGGAGGCCTGTGTCCCAGCAGTGGGAACAATATAGGCTGATTATTATGCTACTCTATATTAGAGTACGGTAGTTGGCAACCCTTAGTTCTCACAACTGGGATACAGGCCTCCTCTCTGTGAGGTCACTCTCACAGAGAGGACGTGTGTGTCCCCGCAGCCGGCCGTAATCCACCAAACGCAAATAGGCTGGCTGGGCTGGTTCTACGTAGTGTTAAAAATTAAACCCGTCAGATTAGCTCCATGTAAAATACTGGCATTCAGCTGCATCCGGTTAGACTGGAAGCCAACCCCAACATAGTTAGGAAAAGGCTAGACAAAAGATGTCATTAATAAAAACGAAGAAGAATCTTCTGAAATATTACCACATCCATATCTTCCTACTTTACAACTCAACCCACAGTCGGCGATCTAATTTTAACCATTACACAAGCTAACATCCTACGGGTTTGTTTACAAAATAAACTGTATAGTAACGGTAGTGGAAAATTATCTGTTTTTAACGTAGCAGTGTTAAGAATGCCAATTCTCGTAATTTAAAACGTTCAGAATCTAGTAGTCTCAATCTTTCAAAAAATACTTCTAATTTCCCGACATTTTGACAAGTTTTTGACATTTGTTTGTCGCTGAGATGAGACTGCGACTAGATTTTGAACGTTTTAAATTACGAGAATTTGCCTTCAGACTGTGAACGGTCTTAAAATTACGAGAATCGCCCCGTAGGTTAACATAACATTTCGCTTGTATATCTACGAAGGAGTCAAAGTCGAAGTGAGTAGTAGAAAAACATTTATATTCTACTTTTTCAAATAATATTATAATAATAGCCCTCTTCCTCTATCCTATCTTGCTGTGCCCGACAGGGTCCACAATGATCTAAAATTATGTATACCTATTTTATAATGCACCTACCACCTAAGTTCACATTGTGGACACGCAAATAAATGTATTGAGTATTGAGGATGCAAAGTCTAATAACTTATGCACCTGCATTTCGACAGTAACATGTATTAGTACCATGCTATAGGGGACATGTCAGGGACAGGTCTATTCACACCATAGCATAATCAGCCTATAATGTTCCCACTGCTGGGACACAGGCCTCCTCTCTGTGAGAGGGAGTGGGCCTTAATCTACCACGCGAGCCCAGTGCGGGTTGGTGGATGTCAAATGTCTTCGAATTTTTGGTTCTAGGACATGCCGGTTTCCTCACAATATTTTCTTTCTCCGTTTTGAGAGCAGTGGTGATGAAATTAAATACTCAAAGTAAAGTGCCTGCTTTGGGGCTCATGACCCGTAAGTCGGAGCAAATTACCACCAGGACACCACTGCTATTCCCATCAACCGGGCACTAGTACTGACTCAGCGCTGCATTTATGATAGTAAACCCGACCTAGGGACTAAGGATAAAACCCAGGACTCCGCATTCATCATTCACCTCTTAAGTCAGGTTAGGTTACCGTATAGGTATAAACCATGTGATTTGTAGACATTATTATTTCCTTTATTACATTGTAAATATAAATTATATTTTTAAATATTAGAATATAAAAAGTATAAAAACATTTAAAAATATAAAAAATAATAGCCCACCGGTATCGGGAACTGTTCCCGATACCGGTGGAACAGGGTCCAAGCTACCTTTGGTCAGGGCTCCAGAGAGAGGAACCTCCTGACAATGCGAGCCGTGTCCAGGAGTACCGCTTTTTTAATCAAGCCCCTGATATTTATTTTTATAATATCAGGTGGTAGATGGTATGGCTAGAAAGGGGGTGACTACCGAGACGACGACTAATAGAGAAGTATGGAAGAAAAAGACATGTTGCTCCGACCACGAATAAATTGGAATAAAGGCAGGAGAGTGATGATGGTGAAGTGGCTAATATGCAGGGTACTATGGACATCTTATCAGATATTATCTCATCAGATTCAATGTGATTTTTGAAGTGAAAACTTCTTAAGCGGCGTTGTGCAATCTTTTTGTGGTGGGTAAAAAATGTTAAACTCGCGTCAGGACACGTGACCTGATCGAAAATAGTAGATCGGAGAGTAGACCGCATTCCAAGATATAAAAAATGCACAACGTTAATATTCAAGTTTTCATTTCTGCACACCTGGAGTGCAACCCGTTTTTTTAATATTTAGGATAGGGGGGAGGAGTGGCTCGGACACGTTTCACGAATGCACCCGGAGCGATGATTAAAAATCGTCACTCACTGGACGCCTGAGGGAGGACATCGCCGTCGAGGTAGACCAAAGCGAAGGTGATATTTGACGATGTGGTAATATTTGCAGGGCCAACATGGCCAGAGATCGCAGGGAGGTTTGGAAGAAACAAGCGGAGGCCTTTGCCCAGCAGTAGGACACAATGTAGGGTTAAAAAAAAATCCTGCACGTGTCCCAAATAAAATATTTTTCTTTCTGCAACACCAGAGGCATGGCAGGTGCGTAAAGGCGCGTCCCCATTACGGGCAGGGCGGCCTCAAAGAGGCCCGGCCTCGTGAGGCTTTTGCTATTGTTTGCGACGCGTCCCCATTATAAGAACTCACGAGGCTCGGTCTTACGAAGCCGCGCGGCCCTAGGCCTAGTGGGGACGCGGCTTTACCATGTCAGAAACGAAGCAGAAGTATTCATTCATGTCCTTGTACTTAATTTCATCGACAGCGTATACCCTTTGAATCGGCACGCGGCAACGCTGTTTGAGCGCAGAAATAAGGTGGTAATATTCACCGGGCGAGCTCGTTCACAAGAGATTTACTGCTACAAGTGTCAATATGTGTAGTTAGTTTTCTACATAAAGGAGAAAGTGACAGTAGTAGAGCAACATTGCAAAAGTTGTCACTTTATAACAGTGTCACTTGTTACTTCTTAAAAAAGAAAGTCAACCATAGTGATTTCGCAAAATATGGCGAGCATATTTGAAAATCTGTAACATGATACATTTTAGCATAACTCCAGGGCCTAAACAGGCCACTTTGGCAGAATCATAATAGGATAACAATAATATGAATCATATTAAAAATCGTAAAATGGTCACAAACTGACAATTCATAATATGATCTGTGTACAATTCATATCACAATGGAATTAAGGTTTTTATTTTTTTCATGCGGCAATGTTTACACCAAATATGAAATCAAATTTTACGAAAATTAGAGGAATTGCTAATGATCTGCTGGGAATTCAGGAAATGAATAGCTTTTAGAGGTATTGCTTATAGTGGCCTTTTTAAGCCCCTAGGTCTGATGTCCATGGTGAAACTGAACAATTACCACCATCATTTACAGGGCAAGTCAACGTAGTAGTTTACAGTTGTACTGCAGATGGTACAAAATCGTAGGACTCCTCACTTTTCGTCCTAATATTGATTTCGTTATAAGAGTGTCTAATCAGTTTGCCAAGCGTCGGCTTCCAGTCTAACCGGATGCAGCTGAATACCAGTATTTTACATGGAACGACTGGCGGTCTGATCTCCACAACCTAGTTACTGGGTAAAACGATATCATTTGGTAAGACTGGTTGTCAGACTTTTGGTCTTCTGACTACCCGTAACCGCTGTCAAAGATTTACGAATGACAGCCGGGACCAACGGCTTAACGTGATCCCCGAGGCACGGAGGTGTTTCGATATGTAATGGATGGTAACCCCATTCACGAATAGACCGTGGCAAGCGTAGCTTAACTTTCAATCGAATCGTGCGGCCGTTTATTTACCAAACATAAACATACCAAAGAAAACTGCATTTTAATTACTTTTTACAGTATACCATCTACTACTATCAATATAACGAACAAGCTATTAGATGATAGGAACCATTAAATGCGCAGCCTTGATCAATACAAGTGACGTTTAATCGGCGAAACGAGTAAATAAACATTGCAATGGCTTTAAACGCTTGTTTATTGACATTCTACAACGTGTTTGTACTTTTAGTACTAGCATAGAAAGTACTAGATGGTTTGTATTAAGATGTGAAGATGAAGAATCAGGCGACAATTATTGAGATGGATGGACCGTTGCTTCAAATGAGTATCATCAAAAGGGGTAAGTGGTCAATCAGACTGCACTAGCGGGTGCGGGGGCGGGCGCGGGCGCTCTGGTCTTGGAGTCTGCGTGTTCACAGTGCCGAACGAGCTACGAGTTTACGACGCTTCGGCGGGTGAATCAGAATGGTATAGAACCACAAGCGTAGTCACCTAACAGACGCTACATCACTGTGAACGAATCGGGCGGACTGAGCCATTATAAACACCCGCGCCCGCCTCATGACGACGCGCGGCTCGCGGGAGACTCAGCACTGTGAACGCAACTGGCGTCTACATACATTTTGAATTACACGCGCCCGCGCTAGCACCCGCGCCCGCCTCCACTCTGATTGAATGCTCAGAGTGATGACATAAACTATTAAGGTCTATTTTACGATGCAGGCAGACACTACAGATACAGAGCCCAACGGCTGAGCATGGACGGTCCACATCATCACCTGCCTAGCGTTTTCCCAACTAGGTTGGGGTCGGCTTCCATTCTAACCGGATGCAGCTGAATACCAGTATTTTACATGGAGTGACTGCCTATCTGACCTCCACAACCTAGTTACTGGGTAATACGAAACCCCTTGTTAACACTATCAGACTTTCGGGATTCTGACTACCCGTAACGACTGTCAAAGATCTACGAATGAGAGCCGAGACCAACCGCTTATCGTGCTTTCCGTGGCATGGATGGTCCTCGCAAAGAAAAAAAAATATAAAAAACAGGTTCTCCCCATGGTCAGCAGACGCGCTTGCAACTGCAAAACTAAGGAAGCTAACGATATTTTAGTAGAGATTTTATATAATCGCAGACCCTTAGCTAATGTCATATACTTTAAATTGCCCAATGCTCATACTAAAGTCCCACGGTTGCGTGTGAAAAGCATTTAAATGTCTCAGGTCAACGCAAAACCCGTTGGAAATAATATAAAAATATTGTTTGGATTGTTAACATCCGGCTAAAACGGTTAATTTTAAATATGGGTTACGTTATTAAAATCGTGAAATGAAACAGAATATCAACTGGTATCATTGTTGCTATTCTCGACGAGGCATTCTGAACTGACGACTTTGCGCAAGATTGGATTGACCGGCAGAACAACACATGCACCAGACAGCATAACATACTATCAATCACAATCTGAATCATTTTGAAGGATATTGCTAATCCATTGCTCCATATGTTCGAAAAAATTTGTCTGCTCAACACGTAAATAACGCAATGAATGTTGTTGAACTGTCAAAATGAAAGCCATTCCTACTGTTAGTGTGTTACGCAATTACCCCTCATTTATTCATCATTCATCCTCATTGATGAATCATTTTTAAGGATAATATATGACGCAATAGCTACAGTGCGGCCGACGAAAGAATGCATTCTTGACATCTGTCAGTTTCATACAAACGAATACGTGTTTTGAGAATTTGATGTTTATTAGATACTACTTATTATCTACTTTTCTAGATCAGTAGGCTAATTTACATAGCTAAAGAAGTTTAGATGCAGTGCTGTTAAGTTTCGATCAAAACCACGCTTTTTGATGTGACACATCTATAGGCGCGCCTAATGAGTAAAACCGACTTGTATGCCCATTGTGCCATCCTTTGAAATTTTTCTATATTTATGCCTGTAATTTATATAGTGATCAACTGATCATAACAAAGAGAATTCTATTCTATGCGCCGCAAAGAGAATTCTATTCTATGCGCCGGGCAAACAACATGACGCTCTCTTCGCATGTCCCGTTATGTCAGAAAGAAAAAAGAAAGAAAGAATAAGTATTTATTGCGACTCGCACTGGAAGATCATAAAAAAAAATATATATATATATATATATATTTCCTTTTTTCTCCTTATTCGTTTATGGGTATTCTTTAATTTTGTTATATTAATATGTTAAATGTGAAAGTTTGTATGTGTAGAATGTAGATGTTTATTACTCAATCACGCGAAGACGGCTGAACGAACACAGATAGTTTATAACCTGGATTAACACATAGGATACTTTTTGTTCCAATAGTACATTCCAGTGGTACAATTTCCAACCTCCACGCGGATGAAGCTACGGGCAAAGGGTTGCTATAAATATTTTTAATAACCATCCATTTCGATGTTTCATATTTGCCGGGCGTCCTGTGACGGGCGTGACGACCAACTTTTTGTGTTCTCTACCGCTGTCAGATACGTTCGAGTGAAGTTCGCGTCACGCGAGGGCAATTATAGCAATTATACTGCTACGCGCAGTTCGAAGATTACAAGAATACATACGGCTTAGCACTCAAACTTTAACTTAACTACAACTGCAGTGCAACCTGATCGCTGCGTCATGAGATCACGTGAATTAGTCTACAGACATTCGTTCAGACGGATTTGAAAGAAGAACTGACTATGTATGGTAACCCTAACTGCTATCGCAAAATGGCCGCTACTCAAAATGTCTACTAGACGCAAAATGTCCATTTCTCAGAATGTCTCTTTTCACCTAAATAAATAAATCTCGCAAACAATTCCATTTCTGTCCTTGTATTTTTATTTGTGTGTATTAATGTGCATATCTACCTAACTGTATGATATATTACTGTGTAACCCTTTATGCGCGAATCTGACTCGCACTTGACGGATTATGTACTGAAGGATTGAATGTGCATTGTAAAAATGGGACATTTTGAGAAGCGGTCATTTTGCGAAAGAGACATTTTGCGTCCGCAAGCCTAATTGAGTAACACACTATCAATCTGAATAATTTTGAAGGATATTGCCAACCCATCACACTAATATTATACAGGCGAAAGTTTGTGAGTGTGTGTGTTTGTATGTTTATTACTTCTTCACGCTCAAACGGCTGGATCAATTTTGATGAAATTTGGCACAGATATAGTTTATAACCAAGATTAATACAGGATATTTTTTATCCCGAAACTTACGCGGGTGAAACCGCGGGGCGCAGCTAGTTGCTTCATATGTTCGAAAAACGTGTCTGCTCAACAACGTAAATATCGCAATGAATGTTGTTGAACTGTCAACTTGAAACCCATTGCTACTGATAATGTAGTACGCAATTACCCCGCGGTAGACATTTTGAGAAGTGGTCCTTTTGCGACGGAGTCTTCCTAACGTCTTAGAAACATGTTGTATGCGTATGAGAGTCCTTCGAACATGCCGTAGGTATCTGGTTTTCCACGGAAGGACGTATATCGTCTGCCATCCTTGACGGGGGTTGCAGAGGACAGACAACATAACAAGTTACAAGGACACTTTTTTTCAGGTGAAAATAAACCAGACTGACATTTTTTCGATCCCTATATGACACATGTATTTTAAGACGGTTTCAGGAAACACGAGAAAATTTAGTGTAATGAGACCTTGTTTTAGGAATAAAACAAGAACTCATTACACTCAATTTTCTCGTGTCCTAGTGTACCTCTCCTATTTCCACAGGAGAGGTACACTAGGACCCTTTGACTAGGCGGAAGCAGTGTCAAGATTTTCGGGATCTAAGCATCCTGGAAAGCTGAAACGACAGCAGTCTATATCTACACAAATATTATAAAGAAGTCAAAGTTATGTTCGTATATGTAGAGAAAATTTGTGTTTGTAATCTTCGGAAGTTCTCATTCGATTCCGAATTTATTTCACTAGTGGGAAGCTACAGTATCGCCGAGTGTCATAGGGTATAAAGGATTTTTTTTTACCAGTTTTATCATGAATGCAGCATATGATTCTAGACTCCTATCGTAGACCCTCTCGACTTTATTTCGATGACAGAAGGTTGAAGTTTGACTAACAAAATCGCTACCTACAACAAATAAAACCAACAGCTTCTGCTCAGAAAAATGCTACACAAAGTCCAATCTACGATGGACCTGTCATCACATAAGTACCCTCTCAATAAAAGGATACATAATATGGTATGTAATGGTCTCTATTAGCATGTAAATACAGTCTACACTTAACACGTAATATGTACGTGGATGTCACATTTGGCTGATGACGTTTCACCATTATCATTAGACTTTAGTTAGTTGGAATTGAGTAGTCACCAGTGTAATTTGCATATTTATAAAATGGTAGTGCGGTGAGGCTGAAAAACCCAGTTCGTCGCCTATTTTGCACATGATGTAAGATCAAAACAGGTATTAAGGCAGTAATGCCTGTTTTCACTAACATAAGAAGACTCCTAAATCTATTGCCTGAATATTAGTACTGTTGGATTTTTTATTGTCAGCGCTGCTGAGCCGAGCGTTGAAATCCAACAGTGCACTTTTTTTTAGGAACTAAGGCGCCCCGCGTTATCACTCGCATAAGTGTCGATCCCGTGGAAATATCGGGATAAAAATTATCGTATATCCTAAACCTGGTCGTAGTCTACCTATGTGCCAAATTTCATCCAAATCCTTGCAGCCGTTTTAGCGTGAAAGCGTAACACACAAACATACAAGAAATAGAAAGAAAAAAAAAAAAAAAAAAATCATCTCTTGATAATATTAATTTAGATTACATTTAATAGTGTTGTCTAGTGTACGTAAAAAGGGGCATAGCTGACCTATAGTAAAGCAAAGACCTTTGTAGGCCAAGCTTCATGAAGTTTGTGATACAGACGATATCTGACCATTAGGTACAAGTTTCTTCAGCGAAGAATGTCTCAGAATACAGCCTAGACAATACCCGATGAGAGATATAGGATTTCTGTATGAAAAGGCATGCAGCGATCCTATCCACGCACAAACAGCTCTTGCTCGGTTGTTGTGTTTGAGAGATTTATGTTTGTAAACGCATTTACGAATTCATATTTTATATGCCTCTCCCATGCTGCGCTACAACACTCTGTCCTCCGCCTTCCGCATCCAGTCTGTGCCAGCCACCTTTTTGAGGTTGTCTGTCCATCTACCTGGGTGGGCGTCCCACACTACGCTTGCCGATCCGCGGTCTCCACTCCAAGACTCGTCTGCTCCAACAGCCATCGGCTATGTGCACTATGCTAATTTTATAGGGTCTATATCGTCTATTTTGCACATCAATCAATCAAGTCAGCCTATCGCATTCCACGGCTGGACCTCGGCCTAATATTTTGCACATACGAAGACCATTTTAATTTTACAAATTTCCGTCGGTTTTGATTTTTTTTTCAAGCTGCACGACACTCCCCTATTTCGCACACACAAGGAAAATTTTGCACATACCAAGACTATTTTGCACAAAAGACAATTACAAAGTTTATATTACACGTTTTTTTGAAAATTTTCCGTCAGTTTTGATATTTTTACAAGCTACATTTCACTTACCTATTTTGCAAAATCCTACTTCCTACTAACATTATAAACGTAAAAGTTTGTATGGATGGATGGATGGCTGGATGGATGGATGGATGAATGGATGGATGGATGGATGGATGGATGGATGGATGGATGGATGGATGGATGGATGGATGGATGGATGGATGGATGGATGGATGGATGGATGGATGGATGGATGGATGGATGGATGGATGGATTGATGGATGGATGGATGTTTGTTACTCTTTCACGCAAAAACTACTGAACGGTTTTGGATGAAATTTGGCATACAGATAGTTTATAACCAGGAATAACATATAGCATACTTTTTATCCCGATTTCCCACGGGATCGAAACTTATGCGGGTCAAACCGCGGGGCGCAGCTAGTACAATCATAATAATTTGAAAGTTTATTAGACTTACCGAGCTGTATAGATCCCATAATCTGCGAGGACTGTATCTTCTTGTAGGTGATCTCGCCACCCTCGCCGACTCGCCGATGACCGATCTTTCTGTCCGATTTGTGCACCTTGCTGATAGCCCCCGAGGGGCCCACGGCCGGCTGTAAAGAAAAATTTCATTAGAATTTTATGTTTGAATGGCTTAAAACATAGGGAGAGGTAGCTCCATCGCTCGAGCCCAGTCTCCCTCGCACGCTCTCTACGCTCAACGCTCTTCTGGACGCTAAGCCTGCCTGACTGTGACGTGTTCGCGGATGAATGGAAGAAGATCTTGTCAGTACCTATGTCATCAGTCAAATAGTTGTATACTTTTTGTTATCGTACTTACTTGTGTTTGTCTTGTTGCTAAGTAATAATAAGTACATACCAAGACCCCTCCGTGCTTCCGAAAACACGTTAAGCTGTTGGTCCCGGCTGTCATTCGTGGATCTTTGACAGTCGTTACAGGCCGTTAGAAGCCCGAAAGTCTGACAACCAGTCTTACCAAGGGGTATCGTATTACACAGTAGCTGGGTTGTGGAGGTCAGATAGGCAGTCGCTTCATGTAAAATACTGGTACTCAGCTGGATGCAGCTGAGTAGTATGTTGGGGTCGGCTTCCAGCCTAGACGGATGCGGTTAGACTGGAAGCCGACCCCAACATAGTTGGGAAAAGGCTAGGCAGATGATGACTTAACTTATGTGTATGTGTTATGTTTTGTCATTAAATAATCTAATTAGCCTTTGCCGTTTTATGTTAAAACTAGCGGACCCGGCAGACGTCGTCCTGCCCGAAAAAGCAGCGCCACCTACCCCAATTGTGTATACAAACCTTGTCCTGACAATAACAAACACAAAAAAATAAAATCCATTTAGGTGCAGTCGATCGGAAGTTATGCGCGTACATACATTTCGGTGATTCATTTTTATTTATATTAAAATAAATAAAAATATAAATAAATGATCAGTCATTTGTCAAACAGTTTTTGGGACTGTTTCGTTTATATTTCGGCAACACGAACTTGGCACAGATGCAGAGCGACGGATAGCTGTTGAAAAATATAATATTTCTTGTTCCCCCAATCTACCCCCTTTCGCATCGCATATCGCCGTCTCGCGTTAATACTTCGTTTTTGCTTAGAGTTATGTCTTACTTTTTGCTCGGCTCCTAAAAGTGCTAGCGTGATGTTAAATAGCCTATAAGCATTGGGCTACCAAATACTAAATGCAAAACAGATTTTTTCAAATCCGACGTTCCAGAGATTAGCGCGTACAAACAAGCAAACAGTCAAAAAAACAAACAAACTTTGTATTTCTGTTGCCGCTGTAACAATAAATAAAAAAAAAGTTAAAAATATAAGGGGCCCTCCATACAAGAATTGTTTTTTTTTTTTTCGACGTTTGGTACGGAACCCTTCGTGTGCGAGTCCGGCTCGCACTTGATCGGTTTTTTAAGATAAATCCATGGTCTTTAACGCAGACTGGTAGCAAAAAACCCCGTCTTGCTAAAAATTAAATGACATAGATTTTTTATTAAATCCTTCTTCTTCGAAATGCCATGATGTCTGCACTCTTGTTACCTATTAAAAGCATTATATTGGGGTAAAACATTATCAAAACTTTATTTTTCATTGCTAAATGGCCTGCTCTTGACCTCGATCACGCCTGATGGAAAGCGTTGGATGAGGTCTATGATGGAACGAGCGTGCCCAGAAAATGCCTGTACATGTGTGGCTAGACATTTTATGACGATAACTTCCCAGACATCCATTCAGCTTCCAGGGTGAAAGAACTCATTAAGCATTTGCATATTATATTTATTCATTCTAAAGAAAAGATTATCAAAGCGTAGTTTTATAAATAAGTTTTTGTTGTTACTACGTAGAGAAAGAGGACATTAAATTAAGTAATAAATTCGAGTTCAACCTCGATTGATCTGATTTTGCATAACGAGTTTGTTATGAAAACGGCATCATTTCGCGATTGTGTCAGTTTTGTGTGTTTTTGTGCTAAGTTTGAATCAATGAAACAAACATTAACTGTGAGTTCTCAATCAATCAATCAACGAACTTCTTATCTGTGTTATTGTAGAAAACTTGTTTTGTTTTTTTTTTTTTTATAAAACGTTGCCCCACACTAGGAATTACTCCTGTATCGTGGGTGCGTTTACAAACATTTAATCTCACATACACAAACACCCAGACCCGGAACAACTACCAGCCGATCGATTCTGTAAAAATCTCAACGTGAAGAAGTGAGAAGTTGGTGAAGTGAGCTTAGAGTGAGCTGTCAATAGTGTCAATCCCTTAGCATTAGTTGGAATGACAGCTCACTCCACGCTTACTTCACCTAAGTTTTCACGGTGAGATGGTTACAGAATCGCACTGCTGTAGGCAATACAAATATTTGTTCCGTGCGGGAATCGAACCCACGACACACAGCGCGCAACTTAATACACTTTTTCTATGACAATCGTTACGGGTCGTCAGAAGCCCGAAAGTCTGACAAGCAGTCATACAAGAGGTTTCCTATTATCCAGTAACCGGGTTGTGGAGGTCCAATAGGCAGTCGCTTCATGTAAAATACTGGTAAGAAACTGCATCCGGTTAGACTGGAAGCTGACCCCAACATAGTTGGGAAAAGGCTAGGCAGATGATGATGTTATTATAGCAAACTGTGACTACGCAATTCCTTTTTTTTTAGTGCCCTAATCACAATTTGTTTGTGGTCTACGCAGTATATCTTCCATTCTTCTCTATCAGCTCCCTTCACCCTCTATCTGGCCATAGTTCTCCGTCACGCATTCCAACCATCGCGTCTTTGGTTTTCCCCTACTCTTATAACATCATCAGCCTCTATTGTTCCCACTGCTGGGACACAGGCCTCTCTGTGAGAAGGACTGGGCTGTAACCTACCACACGGGCCCAGTGCGGGTTGGCTACTCCTATAGCCATCCTTAAAAATAATGAAATAGGAATATGGCGCCGATATGTACAAAAAGGAGATTTATTTTTCAACTTTGGGTTCTCAGCAAGTCATTATGATAAGTCGAAGCTGTGCACAATATTTTTCGTCTTGAATCCTAAGAAATACGAAGGTAGACGACTAATATAGGTAAACATTGCGTAATCATTTTTACAACAATGTTATTCTTCATAAAATAGATTTCATCTTATCTCGAACGAAAACTGTAGTGAGATATGTGTCATGTTGAAGTTGTGTATGTGACAACCCTTGATTAGTTGAGATAGAGTATGGGTTCTCATCGTGGGCGATAACCCCCCTCGTGGGCGTTTAAGACTTTCAGGAGGCAGTACAAGCCCCAGTGAAAATTATATATTATCCTGACTTAGTATTACACGTTTAGATAAAATCGTGGCAATGGTACCCATTCCCTTGTTCACAAACTAAATTTAAGTTCAGTGCATCTTTTTCTTTCTATTTCATTAAGAAAAGGACAAGATAAATATTAGTTTCGTCCTGTCAAATTAGTCAGCGCATGACGTAAATTGACGTATTTTTGCTGCCAATTTTTTAATTACGTCTAAACTGTATATGGAGTTTCTTAATTTTCGCTACTGACATAGACTATTGGGACGTTAAAACCAGAGATACATAGATTTTTCTACCACCAGTATGCCAAAACTGTTTTTTTATTTAACACTAGACTGGCATACAAATATTTAAAAATCTATCGATCATTATTACTTATAATAAAAGCTGAAGAGTTTTTGTTTTTTTGAACGCGCTAAATCTCTGGAACTAACAGCCGGATTTGAAAACCTCTTTTTGTATTTGATAGTGCAATTCTTGAGGAAGGCTAACAATTAGGTGCAACACACACTACAACGCGCCACGCGACGGGACGCAGATAACGCGCCGCGCGCGTAATTTTTTACATACAAATTCAACAAAAACGCGCTCTCGCGCGTGGAATTGGCCTCCGTTTCCCGCGCCCCGTTGCGTGGCGCGTTGTAGTGTGTGATGCGCCTTAACATCACGCTAAGAGACATAGGAGCGGAACAAAAACAAAAAAAGTCAGAAAGAATACAGTAAAAGCGCGGGCGATGCAATGCGACGGGGAGGGTCGATGGAACAAGAAATGTCACTTTTTCATTTCAACTTTTCATTTTTTCATTTTCAGAAGCTATTCCTACTAATATTATAAACGTGAAAGTTTGTATGGATGGATGGATGTTTGTTACTCTTTCACGCAAAAACTACTGAACGGATTTGGATAAAATTTAGCACACAGATGGTTTATAACCAGGATTAACATATAGGATACTTTTTATCCTGATATTCCTACGGGATCAAAATATATGCGGGTGAAACCGCGGGGCGCAGCTAATCCCATTTATAATACAGATAATCTTCTTCCACAGCTTCCTATTCTGCATCTATGTTTAACTTTTCCTCAGTCTGACATAATCTTTTCGTTGCACTACTGCAGCTATTTTTTACAAGAAAACATGGCGGGCTATAAATAGATAGACAGCCAATTCAATGCATGGAGAGGAAAAAAAATAAAGAGCAATCACACGATCGGCGACCGGCATACCCTAGAACCAATCATTCGAAGACATGTGACATCTACCAACCCGCACTGGGCCCGCGTGGTGGATTATAACAGCCCACTCATAGATGCTTCGATATTTTTCTAACCATTTTCTTTTTTGTGAAGTACCAGGTACTTTTAAAAGCCAATTATTTTTTAAAGAATGGAGTTTCTTGCCGGCTCTTCTCCATAGGAAACGACGACTTCTTGCCAAATTTCATGATTCTAGGTCAACGGGAAGTACCCTATAGGTTTTGATTCCGGAACATAAACGCCCGTATCTTTTGGTTGCGTTGACTTAGAAGTTTGATTTTTTCACTGCATCAAGGGATTGCAGCCCTGAGTATTTGATATTAATTTCATTCTTGATAACTCCACGCGTTCCTGATAAAAATGGTATTGACAGGACAGACAGACGGACAACGAAGTGATCTTATAAGGGTTCCGTTTTTTCTTTTGAGGTACGGAACTCTAAAAATGAAAATGGCCTTGCAACGAATTAGTTAGTGATAAATAAAATAATTTGAATTTGAACTCTCTCTCACGGATAGGAGGCCTGTGTCCCAGCACTGAGAACAATATAGGCTGATTTATGCTACACGTCTGGCGATGGTGTAACAAAATTGGCACAAAGTAGGGAAGCGTGACAAGTGCGACGACGCTGACCTCGTCTTGGCAGTCTGTGACCTCTCGCTTCCGGTAGCTCCGTCCATGCAAGCAAACTGTTTTGTGCTAACTTTTAGTTTGGCTATAGAGCGGACTTTAATTTGTATGGTGTACATAATAAGAAAGAAAGAAAAATAGGTTTATTTGTCATCATCATCACAGAAACACGTGCATACGATAATTAACTCTAATAAAAAAGAAATCAAAATCAAAATATTTTATTTCACATAAACCAACATGGGCACTTATGAAAGGTCAGAAGCTAGGTGCACGGTTCTATTGGTCGTTTCCTATGGCGAAGAAAGCCAGCAAGAAACTCCACGGTTACTCTTTTAAAAATGATCGGCTTTTACAATGTTTTCAAATTACAGTCGGTATGGGAGGACAGCGTAGGCCTGTCAACAAGTACCAACAACTTGATAAAATAAAAAATGGTCTACAGATCTAAAGCTCTAAAAAAAAAAAACAAAATAGATCTATACATAATCACGAGCATAAAACAGAAATAGTCGACAGCTGCACGTCACGACTGTGTCAAGAAGGCTTCCCATCAGCATGATAAAACGAAAGAAAAAAAAAGAAGAGGGGAAGAGTATTCTATCTATATTTTAATCTAAGTAGTAAACGCAGTTTAGTGCATTTATTCTTTTAACGAACGTTAGCGATATCTTTTTTCTTTGCTGATTTGCAAATTGAGAAGGCCCTGCATTCTAATTGCATAGCACACTATCAATCTGAATAATTTTGAAGGACATTGCTAATCCATTGCTTCATTTATGTTCGAAAAAAATGTTTGCTCAACAACGTTTATAATGCAATGAATGTTGTTGAACTGTCAAAATGGGGAAGGTCATTTCCGGACATCATGGTTATCACAGTTTCTAGTACCTATGGGCTTTATTCAATCGATGGTTGGTAGGACAACAGCTTACTGTACGAGTAACAGTAGCCGAAACTCTGACTTCCGGGTTTACGTTTTGTTGTTGACTCTCCCAAAAATCTGTTAATAGATAACTAGGGGATCCGACCGTAATAAAACAAAAAGAAGAAGGGGATCAGAACGGAATGACAAGTTTATAGTGGATCAGAATTAAAACGTAATAACAACCAGCAAGGGATCAGTTCAGGGGATCCGACCGGAATAACTCGTATTTTTGGAGAGGTGAGCCGATGTTTGTTTCGTGAAACACGAGTAGATACACGACAATTTGATGACAGATCGCGATCTATATTGACTGCGTACGCGCAGTCAATATCGACCGCGATCTGACATCAAATTGAAGCGATCCAGACTGGCTGTAAATTTAACGATCCCGATGGGGATAAAAGGCGGCCGCCCACAGTATATTCAGCTAAAAGCTGTATCTAGGACTAGCTTCTGCCCGCGTCGCATCGCATTGCCCGCGCTATGACTTCGTTTTCGCTTAGCATACTGACTTTTCTTTTGGTCGGCTCCTAATTGTCCTAGCGTGATGTCGTTGGCATCCCGGAAGTGGCACCATAAGGGACTAACCACACATATTCAGCTCTGTTCAACTATTGTCCACAGAAAACAACGATTTTGTATGGAATGCGTACGAACCAGCTGCCTAATTGCATAACAAACTATCAATCTCAATCTGAATCATTTTGAAGGATATTGCTAAACCATTGCTTCTTATGTTCGAAAACTGTCTGCTCAGAAACGTAAATAACGCAATGAATGTAGTTGAACTGTCAAAATGAAACCCATTGCTATTGTTATTGTGTTACGCAATTACCCTGCAGATAATAACACTATAAAATGGCAACGTCTGTCCTTTTTTAGACTAATATTAGATTGGGAGACGCAGAACTAACACAATTCCTAAAATTTCTAATAAATATGTCACAAACTTTCAGACAACTGTTCTACCTCCCAACTTGGCAGCCTGTAGCTCCCCCTACCACCTTTCTTTCACCTACATTCGCGTATTTATAGCCACCCACCCACCAGCGTCGCGGTAACAACCACTTACCAAGGACAGAGCAGAAGACTGACTTCCAACAGAACGTATAAAACGGACTCTCAATGGGATGCATGTTGTGTTTCAAATAAGGCCCAATATTATTTTTAAACTCTTTTTTTCTCCATCTTAATAAATATTTTCGATTATAATTTATTTTTGAGCATGAAATCGTTTTTTTTTTTAAAGTGCAATTAAACTGGAAATTCAAATATTTGAAAAGCGACCCTATTAGTCAGAGCGAATGTGATGTAAAAATCTATGACAACAATAAATGTCAATGAGTTTTATAGAAGTTTTTGCATCTTATATGCAAACACTTCTATAAAACTGTCGGTTCGCTATTTTTAACGTTTTTTTAAAGTACTTTCAATTGTTTTTTCGGCTTTCGAATATTTTTTACTATTACATGGCGATGTAAATTATCGAATAAAAATATTTTTGAAATACATGCATATTGCCTATTCTGTGCCTTGAAAAGATCGCTTTTAGTGATAAGACTGCCCTATAAATGTAGAAATTTTACATAGGGCGACACAATGTCACCCTATCCAAAATTTCTACATTATGTAATTAATCCATATGATGTACTATGTACATAATAAAGAGTCCGAGAGAGTAAGAGACAGTATTCTGTACTAACAAATTCACTGAGAAACTATCAAGGTTTACCTGCTGAACTAAAACACCGCTACAGGATAGCAAATGTAGAGGTCAGATAGCCAGGCGCTCCATGTAAAATACTGGTATTCAGCTGCATCCTGTTAGACTGGAAGCCGACCCTAGCATAGTTGGGAATAGGCTAGGCAGGTGTTGACTGTCTTGTTGTTGGTGTAGAGACTACTACATTAGTCTAATGACCGCAGGCGCAACTGGTGAGTCTTCAATCGGTATTATTTATTTATTTATATATACTTTATTGTACACCATAAAAATACATAACATAAAAAATACATTAAACACTATAAAATATAGAATGGGCGGCCTTATCGCTTTCTGCGACCTCTTCCAGGCAACCTTAGAATGGACAGTGATTTTCCTGGACATAAAATGTCCAATGTGTGGAATGTAATGTAAATGTCGGTATGTAAAACGATTGTTTTGTAGTGTTAATTACTTTGCATACTATTGTATAGAATCAAGTTTTTCTAACTGAACAGACAGCTGTGCTGCTGGGGAGTTTGTTGCGCCACTTCTCTCCAGCTAAAGCACTAGGAAGCGGCGAAGGACGGGCGTTTTGGGGGACTGTCTTAAGTAATTTTGACGTTCAAAAATTGCTGAATCTCAACCTAATTTGAATAAATGACTTGATTTTGACATTGTGCGTGAGTTTGTCACACCACATTTTAAGTGGTATTTCTGCCACTGACTGTCACATGGCCGCACCACCTAAATTGGTAAGGTCAATGGTCTCAAACAATGATGGGTTAGTCGTAATGAGACTGAGTCGTTATATTCTGATACATTTGAATGTTCTTTGTGTTTCTAATCTGGTAGATGGAAAGTGTTACATTTTCACTGATTTTAGTTTGGAGATGAAGCATAAACATAATCAGTTTATAATGTTCCCACGGCTGGGACACAAGCATCCTCTCTGTGAGTGAATCATAATCCACCACGCCGGCCCAGTGCAGGTTGGTAGATGTCTTGAATTTTTGATTCTAGTAAATGCCGGTTTCCTCACGAATGTCTTCCTTCACGATTTCATGCGCAAAGTGCCTGTCTCGGTTCGAAGCTACGTTCGTCTTAACCGTGTCCTGAGACACCACTGCTCTCTGCTGCAGAAATAACCTTCACGAATGACGATTATTTACTAAAGAGTGGTAATGGCTGCGACTTACAAGGTGTAGATCGTAAGTTAGAACACAGTCAGACGCTTTAAGTTGTGTAAATTATTTCATCAGCACTGCTTTCAAAACGGTGCAAGAAACCGTCGTGAGAAAACCGTCATGACCTAGAACTAAAAATTCGAAGACATGTGACATCTAACAACCCTCACTGGGCCCGCGTGGTGGATAACGGCGCACTCCCTCACTGAGAAGAGACTTGTGTCCTACCCAGCAGTTGAGACGTTATAGGCTGATTGTGCTTGTGCACCCTGAATAGTCAGCTCCCCTACCAACCTACTGACTAGCTAATCTTTTTAGCTCGACATAAGTTTGTTCGGCTTTGTAGAGTCTCTTATATAGATAGATAGATAAAACTTTTATTCAGTGCAACAAAAGACACAAAACAAGTAATAAAAAAAAACATCAAAAAAAGGTGAAACATAAAAAAAGAAACAAAGATTAAAAAGCTAAATCGACCCATAGACACCTCGTACAAGTAAATAACGGTAGTCTATAACGATCACTACTGGGCGGTGTGTGTCTTATGGTTGCACCAAATGGGAGTCCAGCTCAGCATATGCCAGGTACAATACCTGACGCTGGTATTCTGCTGCATCCCGTTAGTGACACACGGATGTCGAGAAGACACATCTGAGTTTCAACAAAATGGTACCTACATCACTCATACCTATGTGGCAGTCTCTTCCTAAAGCTCGAATACCATACGTATTTACACACCTAAGCCAAACTAGACGAACGCCTAACGAAAATGTCCTATTATCCCTAAAAGGGTTCAGTTTACGTACTAACTTCCACTAAGACAACTAAAAGCTTTTAAGCCATATTCCGCCATAATGTGTAGGCTTAAATACAACCTCTTTTGCCAAAACCATAGCCATATATCAGGGATGACATAATATCCTGGAGTTCGTACACTGTTGCAGCCAAGTAAGTACTTTATTAGGACGACTGTCTAGATCGGTAATAGTCGCTCTGTCCCGACAAATGTAAGGCTGATTTCATACTGGGTGCCATGCGAAGTCCCGGTTTTTGAAACCCTGGATCGAGTATCTAACCAGTATGACAATTTTATCGAACCATCTGAGAACCTTCCGAACGCGTTACCGTGGCCGACATGGAAATCTCAAAATTGACTTCGAACCCAAGTCGGCCGGAGCCAAATCTCCACAGATGGTTCACAAACGGTTCCGATCTCAAGTGCGTATACGGCACCTCCCCACAGACAATGGCCCACCTTCCATCCTGCGCTGCACTTGTGGACTTGATGATCTTATGACTGCGTCAGTGAGCCGAGTTCGCGCAGCTTAATTTTGGGCCAAAGATGTTTGAACTTTTTGCTATCGATAGGCTAAGAAGAAATATGGCAAATAAGTGGGTAGCCCATCTGGCAGTAACAGCTAAGGACATCTATTATACCAGAAGACCAATTCTCGTCCTTAAAAACTTTCAAAATATGGTCGCAATCTCATCTCAATGACAATCAATGTCAAAAATAGGCAAATCAGAGGTATTTTTGACAGGTTGAAACTGAGATTAGAATGAGAAATTTCATTCGTACGTACAACTGCCGGTCGATTCCGTAAAAATCTCACCGTGAAAACTTCGGTGAAGTGAGCTGTCAATGGTGTCAATCTCTAGCATCAGCCGGTCGATTCGGTAAAAATTTCACCGTGAGAACATCGGTGAAGTGAGTTATCATTCTTCCTAATGCTAGGGATTGACACTCTTCAAGCTCATTCCACCTAAGTTTTCACGGTGAGATTGTTACAGAACAGCTTGGCAGGTTGAATGACAGCTCATTTCACCTAAGTTTTCACTGTAAGATTATCACAGAAAAGACCGGCTGTACTCTCGCTGTACAACAGACAGCGCGCGAGGTGTAGTTCGCGTTATCGCGACAATGTAGCCTCGTCACAAAGAGGTACTAAAAGACATTACTTAAATCTGGCTTCTACAATACATTGTGATGCCATACGCTTAGTGGTTGACTCAGAACTCACAATGGACTGTAAGGTTGATTCTCACGCTGTATGAAGGACTTAACACGACATTATATGAAGAATGTTATTTTAAAATCCTTGTATTGTGAGTTTTTGTCAATGATTTAGCTTTTTCCTTGAGTTGTTGATAGAATTTGATTTCCATTCAATTTCTGCGACCACCACCGCAATAGGGTAGTTGCCTGGGTAAAAAAATAATAATTATATTTAGTCCGGCAGTTAGATTATCGAAAAATACTGGACACGTATTTTTTCTTTTGTCAATCAAACAAAAAATGACAAAGATAAAGCGCGTCAAAATTCGGGAATGGGGGGTCGTGACGTGTCACCTCCTTCTGCGAAGCAGTAATGCTCGCAAACGAGGAGGCGGAGCGCGTGAGGGAGAGGCAATCTCGGCAATTGTTACTATTTATTGAATCAAAGCCAACACGGACCAATTATAAAATAAACTAATACAATAGCAATGGGCAGCTCGCCGCCCGGTAAGGACCAGGCCCAGGTCGATGGCGCGTTGTGTTCCACGCGCGCCTCAAAGAGATGTCAGCACGAACTGACGGGGTCCGCTAGGGCCGATGCCGCCAGGGCCGCGGGTTGTTCGAAAGAGAAACCGTGGCCCCTGGCATAGGCCACTGAAGGAACACGGGTGGGTTTTAGTCAGTAAAAGTCTGACACGCCCTTCCGCTCAGCCCAGAGCGGGAGGTCATTTGATGATTTCCCACCCAAAAAAAAAAGGGGGGTCGTGACGTCACTTGCTTGCAAGTGTCGCAAGCAAGTGACGTCACGCGGAACTTTAACGGGCGATATCTTCATAATTTTTTATATAATTGACAAAAGAAAAAATACGGGTTCAATATTTTTTGATAATCTAACTGACGGACCAATTAGATTTTTTTAGGAAAACAGCCTATTGCACTCGAAATGATACCTATTACCGCCTCGTTGGTCTTGATATCGCAGCGCTACTGTTGAGCACGAGGTCCTGGGTTCGATACCCAGGTCGACCTAAGTGTTATTGGGTTATCCATCAGGAATTTCTTAGTACCAGCCCGGAGTCTGGATTTGTACCCAGTTCATGGTAATAGGCTCGCTCCCTATTACATGGGACTTAAACATAACTGGCGAAATGTGGGTGTACTGTAGGTGCACCTTTGCCTAATCCTTCGGGGATTACGGGCGTGAGTGATGTTATGTTTATGATACCTATTGCAAATTCTCTTTCACCGTTGCTGCAGTACTGATGTAGATAATCTGAGGCACATTTTTTTTATATCCTTTTCACGAATGGTGCGTTAATGGACCAGAATTAAGACGGCAAAAATGAGGAATACTATGGCTCACGATTGAGGTAACTTCATAGCATGTTTTTGGAGTTTCCCTACGTGATAGAATCAGAAATGAAGAGATCCGCAAGAGAGCCAAGGTTACCGACGTAGTCCGAAAAATTGCCAAACTCAAGTGGCAGTGGGGTGAGGACGTTGCTCGCAGGACAGATGGCCGATGGGGGCCGAAAGGTTCTGGAGTGGCGACCGCGTACCGGAAGACGTAGCGTTGGAAGGCCTCCGACAAGGTGGAACGATGACCTTATGAAGGCCGCAGTAATCCGCTGGAGGCACAGTACCGGTCGACGTGGAGGTGTTTGGGGGAGGCATATGTCCAGAACTGAACGACAGTCGGATAAAATGATGTGGCGTTCTGTCGTTTCCAACGTAATGCCTTAGTACCTCGACGGAAAAAGGCGCGAGGATCGTGTGATCGCATGTGGTGTGTTTTGGGCTAAAGCTAATCGACACTCATCGAAAAAAATGCCTTCAGAAGGTGTATACATATATGGGCGCTTGACTGTGGCTGGTAACAGTATTCAGAGAGTGTTACACAATAAGGCCCTTTGAACACGTTTTTCTTGCCGTGAAAAGCTACGGTCTATTCGCCATGTTTAGCCACGGTCGTCAGTGCTGTATGGAATCACCATGGAAGCTTGTTGACGGACACGTTTTTTCTAGGG
Organism: Apamea epomidion; assembly: GCA_947507525.1. Classification (NCBI taxonomy): domain Eukaryota; kingdom Metazoa; phylum Arthropoda; class Insecta; order Lepidoptera; family Noctuidae; genus Apamea; species Apamea epomidion. The sequence continues at coordinate 7,369,530 of OX382252.1, read as the reverse complement.
GGCGGTTTATACGCCGTGCCGTGTGTGTGAGCCTTAGGGCTTGCGCCCATCGGCGGCACGACACGGCAAGGTATTTTTATGTCACCAATAGAAATTGAACTTAATAATATGACAACAAAATTGATATTTCAACGGCAACGATGCCGCGGTATCCTTAGGCATGCCGCGACGTCCTTAGGCATTATCATTGAAATTTAAATTTTATTGGTATACATATAAGGTATATTCCTATTCATTTCATAAAAATCCCTTGTCGTGCTGTACCGCCAGTCGGCGCAGGCCCTTAGACTGCTCTTTTGACAACGATAGACAAAATTGTTTTGACTCAGTCTGCGCACAGCCATAAAACCATGAAGATATATTCGCGCAGTTTCATTGGAAACGACTCTTTATTCAGCACTGGCCGTATGCCAGCTTTGTATTGCTTTTTCCCCATAGACAATATTTATAAAGGCTGAATACTGATTTCTTAGGTTGTACAGACGCCTTGGTCTGTCTGATTATACGGTAGGCAGGTTTTGCGTGATAAACGTAATATAACGCCTGTACCCCAGAAGGAGTAAGCAGAAGTGTTTGTATACATTACGCCAGTAATATTTTGGGCTTTTTTTAGGGGACGAACCTTTGACTTCATTCCTACGTAACAATATTTTTGAGAAAACGTCTAAAAAATAAAAAATAGACTGACAAACACATGACTGATTTTATTTATGGTTCTGTATTCCTTATAGAGAACCCTAAAAATGTCTTCAAAATGAAGCTTTCCAAGATTCTTTTAGCTTTCAATTGTTTTATCAACACATAAGAAATACCACTCAATTTTTTGCCATAATAGGCAGTATGACATTAAAAGTTGTGAAGTGAAAGTATCAACATACAAACTGGTAATTCGTCAGCCAGTAATTTTGTTAATAATTATTGTTTTCACAATCATTGAGCACCTCTATAAGAGTGAGGGGCGGACACAAAGAAAAGATGGATGGACTGTATGAAACATGTGGCTAAAAAGGGACTACCGAGATTAATAGAGAAGTATGAACGGTGAAGGAAAACATCGTGAGGAAATTTTTTCAAAGACGTGACATATACCAACCCGCACTGGGCCCGCGTGGTAGATTATAGGCCACTCCCTCTCGAAGAGAGGAGGCCTGTGTCCCATCAGTGGGAACAGTATAGGCTAATTATAATTATGAGAGAAGTATGAAAGAAAAAGACATGTTGAGCTGACCACAAAAAAATTAGGATAGCGGCAGGAAAGTGATGATGAATCATGTGTCACCTCTGCCGTACCCTTCCGAGAATAGGCGTGATGTTTTGTTTGTTGTGATACCTAGTCCCTTTTTTTTCCCACGGGACTGATAAAGAGTTGTCTTATCAGTGTGGTCATTGACCTGCGATAACATTGTGCTAAACTTTTGACTTAAAAAAAAACCATTGATAATTCGTTTCTAAGACATTATCAATTACTAATTGAATCAATGAGATAGGGACTTCGGGTGCCGTCGTATTAAGCGTTGGTTGACGCCGCGTCGACGTAGCGCATAGAGGACCATAGACGTGTCATATTATATTCACGTAACATCAAACTTGTATTTCCCCGAAAGGTTGGGCAGAAGTGTATTAAACACACATACTTCAGCAGTTACGGTCCCATGTCATCCCCTATAGGGAATGTGTTTTTTGGCCAGGTTTTAGTAGTATTTATTTATTTAAACTTTTCGCACAAAAAGGTACAAAGGCGGACTTCATGATATTAATTTATGTGGCCTACCGAAATGTCGAATCGTCGAGCTGCACGATTTCTGACAAATGCGTGCACTGACTGGACAGGTCCTCTCAATCTGTGTGATTCTTTCCTCAAAAGACCATCTCCGACATCGATCTACATGGTCTTCATATGATCTGACCAAGATTATGTCTGGACTTTAAAAGAGACTGTGACCTCTGAGTTTGTTTCGGTCTTTCTTCTCAGTTTAGTCAGATAGGAAACGCCGACCTCATCTAGTTTGAAAATAATTATGATTGACGTGTAAAAGTGTTTGTACAAACTTACTTACAAAATAAAATCATTTATCATTTAATGCCTTAGGCATTCTCTACCAGTCAACCAAGGGTGGTGAACAGATTAGATGGCAGGTGCTTTGGTTGAGAGGAACAATGATTTTAAAAAAAACTATATGATATTTTAAGCAAGTATTTTTCCGTAAGACAGCATAGACCACATTAAATAGTGTCATACCTACTTAATTGTTTTTTTTTTAATAGGTAACAAGTATATTATTACTAGATAATAAAATGTTATCACTAACATTAATTACCATAAAACTTTAAGTAATAAAAATAAACAAAAACATACCTACATAGATCACAATGAAAGAGAGACTGAGTTTTTAAATCTATGGTTTTTTCATTGTTCAATCATGAATTCATGGCATACCTAATATCACACCATCCTGTATCCCTTAGGGGGGAGGGGGGGGGGGGGGCATATTTCGCCTGTTATAAACTCCTATGCAATAGGCGACCAGGAAATTGCTATCCTACTAATATTATAAATGCGAAAGTTTGTTTGGATGGATGGATGGATGTTTGTTACTCTTTCACGCTTAAACTACAGAACGGATTTTGATTAAATTTGGCACACAGATGATTTATAGCCAGGATTAACATATAGGATACTTTTTATCCCAATAATCTCACGGGATCGAAACTTAAGCGGGTGAAACCGCGGGGCGCAGCTAGTATTATAAACGTGAAAGTTTGTATGGATGGATGTTTGTTACTCTTTTACGCAAAAACTACAGAACGGATATTGATTAAATTAGGCACACAGATGTTTTATAAGCAGGATTAACATATAGGATACATTTTATCCCGATATTCCCACGGGATCGAAACTTTTGCGGGTGAAACCGCGAGGCGCAGATAGTTAACATATAAAACCAAACACCAGGCTGCTAATAAGATCCACTGTGGAGGCAGCTTGGATTCCGCACAACACACGCTCGAGGAGTGGCCTGCTTGGGCCTCCGAGCGGCGGGCCCTGGTTGCCAGGATCGGGCGAGACCTGTCTCTGCCGGCAGTAGTGAGGGCTATGCTGGCAGAGACAGAGAATTGGACAGAAGTAGCCTCCTTCTGTGAGACCGTTATGGTCAAGAAGGAGGCTGCCGAGCGGGATCGGGAGAGGGCTGATCCTGCTCGGAGAAGGAGGCGCCGGGGAGGCCTTGCCGCCTAATACGCCAAAACCCGCTTACCTATTAAGGTAGGTGGACCTTTGGGGTCGCGGGCGCATAGAGTGGGGACTCTGCCTGCCTACCAAGTGACCCCAGGGAAGACGGTGGCACAGTGGTCACGTGCTGCCATGCATAGCAAAGCTTAGGGGAGGGCCCTTTACAGTCTCCCCAGGGATGTGCCTTACAGGCGTTGCGCAGGGATGGTTCCGGAGTTGGTCTTTTAAGAGGAACCGGGACCACCCTTATGCGCGGATGGTGATCACCGGGGTGGTTTTAGTGAGGTAAAAATCCCACACTCCCCGACCCCTTTCCCCGGAGGTCGGGTGCCTTTCGAAGGTTTCCCCCCGAAAACAAAAAAAAAAAAAAGGCTGCTAATAAGATATTTGCCCATTGCCTGATTGCCATTGGTGTCTTTAGCATCCTAGGGAAACTACTACATTTATATATTATATATATTTTCAACCTATGTTGTCCCACTGTGGGGCCAAGGTCTCCCTTTCTCCTTTCCACTCCTCTCTGTCTTGAGCTAGTGTGGACCAATCCTGTCTGTAGGCGTCAAGCTCGTCTCGCTATCTTCTCCTGGGCCTGCCTCGATGTCGCCGGACGTTTCCTGGGACCCACATGGTGGTAGATTTGGCCCATGACTCAGATGACATGTGGCAAAAACATACAATACATATATTGTGCCATATAAAAAGTATACCCTACATCTACGTGTAAATCCAGAATTGTACGAATTCTGAGGGACAATCTTTGTAATTTTAAGAACATTCAGTCTGATCTCAGTTTCAATCTGTCAAAAATACCTCTAATTACCCTGTGTTTTTGACATTTGTTTGTCGCCGAGATGAGACCGCGAATAATTTTGAATGTTTTAAATTACGAGAATTGGCCTTTGATTAGCTGTTACAGTGCGATCAACTAGGTAACAAACACCCAAACCCAAACCGTGACATTTATAATAATTAATAGGATATAGTTGTTCAGCTGATACAAAAAGAAGTAACATTTTTCTTTAAGTAATTTATTCAAATAAGGCTGAGAATCAACACTTTTTGAATGGCAAAATTACATAAGACAGTCCCGCAAAATCCCGCCCTTCACCACTTCACTTCTTTAGCTGGGAAGAAGTGGTGCAACAGACTCCCCAGCAGCACAGCTGTCTGTGGAATGTTTGTGAATATGTGAGCACCATGTATCTATCACATAGTTGATCTATATGTCATGGTTACATTTATCCATTTTAATTCTTTTACCTATTGTGGTATAGTAATTTTATTTTTGGGTGCATCGTCTTCACATATAATTATATAAATAATGTATGCAATATATTGTAAAACATTTTAAAAGAGTAACGGTGGAGTTTCTTGCCCATTCTTCTCCATACGAAAACTACCTTTTGGAAGGGGCGACTAGAATCAATTTTATTTTAATTTTATTTTTGACATTCAAAAGTGCCTTTTATGTGCCTATTTGAAATAAATGATTTGACTTTGACTTTGACTTTGTCTGATAAATTAGAAGAACTTGATTCTATAATGACTTCAAAAAAGAATAAGCTAAGCATCCTTTGATGATAACTATTTAATTAGTTTGTTTCCTTATTTCAGTCATTCATTTTAATCTTAAGTACCTAAGTACTAATATTATTACATGCACCTGCATCACAGTAGGTAAACAAAATATTAAATAATTATAATTGTTACTAAGTGACAGTATATTTATAAGGAAAATAATTGCTTAGTTTTGGAATTTAATCAGTTTTTATGATAGTTCAATTATTTACATATGTTTGAACTTTTCTGATTTTAATGATTAAATTATTTTATTTGAGGGAACTTTTAGTAATAATACTGTTGTTTTGACAACCAGAATTAATAATTCAAGTCCCTTCCAACCACCAGCAATTTACTCAAAAATAATAGAAATAAACCTGTTCGAATCAGGTAGTATAGTTAAGCTATTGACAAAAGAGAATCTACGAAAAAAAAGAGAATCTGACAAAAAAAAAATACAACCTTTTGTTAGCATTTATAGTAAGCACTATTGTTGATTACAATGGGTTTCAAGTACTGGTTGCTAAGGCATTCTTTTTTTGGTTTAAATTTGGATTAAATTATTGAATTTGGCAGGAAGTCTGTTCTTTTTTTTTGTTTCAGCTACTGTTATGTTTGCATCTTAATCATGGCCAAGTTGGACATGGACAGTGCTCATATTTTTATGACTGCCTTAGTTAAGGACATGCATATATTCAGCATAGGGTTGTGTTAAGTAGAAATAAGGAGAATACTGGCTATAATGAGTTCGGAAGTCCAGGAAATTGGGAGAAAGGGCCTGAATAAATGTCCAAATAATAGGCCTTGAATGTATAAACAATTCACTAAAACTATTTGTGATTGTTTGTGGTTGTAAAGATTAAATTAAATCTGGCAATGATGTAACACACCTTATCTTTATTATATTGATTACATTACAATCAAAAACAAATTTATACAGGCACAAACTAACTAAAATCTGCTTGAAATTTTTGATGGGAATTTCACCATGGTAGTGTTCTAGAAAAAATTGGATGCTGTTTTCGTATTTTTTTAGCTATAGATAGGCGTAAATGTATAGTCTGTGTATGTATGTGTTGCGAAGATTATATTGTACGCACAATAGTGTTACTTAGCCGTTTCTCACCGCGTAATTGTTAGTGAATCTTGAATGCTAATTACACACAATTCATTTAACCAATCTCTGCAACACTTTCTCCACAATATTTCCAACTTTTCACGCAGTTATGAATGAAATAGTCAAAATAATAACAAATAAAACGATCACTTACATCGTACGGTACATTTTTCTCAGCGATTGAACTCTTGTCTCGATCTGAAAAGTAGAAAAATGGGCCGATGAGTATTGTGAAAATCGTCCCAGTTGACAACGTTATTATCTTGTTACAAAGGGATTACAACAATGGAATGCGTTGTAGTATTATTAGATTTAGCAATGCACTACCATCTTCGTCAGCGCCCGAAGGTCCAGTCGCGCTATCAGGCTTTTTAGAAGCCGAAGTGTCCATCACTTCGATATGATCAGTATCTCCTGAAGCCATTTTTATTTTTCTGTTACATCCCCTATTTTGAAGTCTCTCGGTTGTATATTTGCACAATATTAATTCGCATGGCTCACATCACACTTGCATCGCTTACACAATGATTCACTATAATTTAATTAGAAGAAATCAATTAGTTTACGCGAAAATGCTCGCCCGAAGCATCCGTCTGACACGACCACTCATAGTAACTGGGTTGCCAATTAAAATATTAATGTTTTTGCGTATAGACAAATAGAGTTAAGTGGGTGGATGGGACTGTTATCGGCACATTATTGAGGATATTGTTTGTGTTTTCATATTTTGCATTGAACAAAATGTTTATCGTCGTTAGAAACGTAGAAAACAAATGTTTTAGTAAAAAAAACAATATTTAATCAAATATTTACAGTAGGAGAAAATTCTTTGAGGGTGCCATGCTAAGCATCTGCAAGGTACTACATATTTATAATAGGCACACCAGTCAAATAAAGAGAAACGTTGACAGTCTTAACCATTTCAAAAAAAATGCGCGTACCGCACCGTAAACGTGATGGAAGTGGTACCTCATAAACAATAAGGGAGATTTAGTAGAGACACAGAGATAGTTATATCTTTCTTCGACTTCGCGAATCACTGGTCACTCTCTCATGTAACGAAATGTGCCTAAAAGTGACGCGTCTTTGAAATTTACTATGATAGAAATGTTATTATTCAATTAATCAATATTTTGAAAACTCTCTAGACTAGACTCCCTAGACTTTAAACTATTTTTTTTTCTACTAAATCTACCTATACAGTCACCAAAGGAGATAAGTAACCAGGGTCGTCGGATAAAGTTGAAGAAACCGATGTATGTTTTCGAATGAAATTTAGTTTGATAAATGAACTGTTTGTTTACTATTAATTGAATAAAATTTTATCCAAAAACATCAATCCGTTTCTTACTAAACTTCAACTATATGCGACGACCCTGGTTACTTATCGACTGTGGTGACCGTACCTATTTTATTCTTTTTCTTATACTTGTTTTATATTTCAACCTTTCCCTTTCCTGTATAACTTAGAATAGTTATTGTTAATTTTATCCATATTATAATATTCTTTGAATTTATTTGCAGAGTAAGCAAACTTAAGAACTGAACTGAACTGAACTGAAGAACTGGCATGTCTGTCGAAGGACTGATGGTCAGTGGAGCATAAAACTCCAGGAATGGAGACCACCACCATCTGCAAGTGTAGCGTGGAACGCCCCCCAGCTACATTAACCAACGACCTTAAGAAAGTGGCCGGTAGAGACTGGATGGGAAACGCGGAGGACAGGGTGTTGAGGCGCGCAGCCTAGGAAAGGCCTATGGCAGCAGTGGACTATGATAGGCTGAGATGATTGTACACCCCCACAGGTATGTTGTAGAGACAATTTTATTAATTTTCGCCAACTTTATTTGTTAACCACCTGCAGCAGCAATAAAAATTCTATTCTAAGTTACGCCACGACCAGCAAAGACCGAAGCTAAGTGAATGTACATCTAAAGAAGAATGTGTACGTGACATCGGGCAGCTGTTCAAAATGAGAGGGCTATAGAACAAAGTAAAAAGTGTACCTATGTTGCTACAAATCCAAGAACTATAATAAACTAAATCATTATTATTACATCATTTATAATTCTATCATAACATTAATTAACAATGAGCCATGTTATTTCAAATAATAGGGCCGTTCGAAATGTCAAAACGTCAAATCTATAGCATTGTGACAGCTGCGCACGCGCCCAGATTAATATACCCGGCATTCATGTTTCATCATCTTTTTTTTAATGTACAGACGCCAGCAGGTCAAGCTACCCGAAACTGTACAATTTTCCCAATCAACCTTGAACCTTAATGCATTAATGATAAAGTTGAAAATCTATTAAAGAAATTTGATAGATTGTAGTAGCTTGATGTGCTGGCGTCTGTATGTCTATTTTATTATATGTCATGTTTTGATTGTTGTTTTTATTTATTTATGTCTAATTGCATGCTGCACTGGTTGAGGTCATCACGTCAACGCCGGCTGCCGCTGAAAACTAGCGCTGGGGCTCTGTCTCGTATAGGGTCTTAGCATTATGCTGAGCGATGGCCGTTTTGCGTGAATGTGACGCATGTTTACTCCCCACTTATTTTTTTGTGTGTGTTTATGTTCTTTTTTATACGCCATATTTGCCGCAAATAAATGCATTTTCTTTCTTTCTTCTTCTATTGTGATATTATCACAATATTAATCGCAAGTGTCTTTAGTATTTTCTAAAGTGGATGTGACATAATTATTCTACGACTTAGTCCATTATTTTATTGGCTATGCTGTGTTAGTAATAAAATAATAAGAATATGGATATCGCCATGCCATGGACAAGCACAATGAAGACAAAATTTTCAGGCATGAATAGAATATCATCGCAATGTATGAGGCTGTGGAACTTCGGCATAATAGTAGATTTACGTGGTAGATTTACGAATATTTTTACATGGTAACTCTGACAAACGCCATGTTTATTTCTTTACCGTCAATTCGTTGCCGCGGTAAGAATTTTTTTATAGGTTATTACTTATCTTGGCGTCCTTATGAATAAGCTCAATAATTACAGATTATTCATCACAAACGCGTTGATAAACAAATAAAAATTATCGGTGCAATAACGTTTCGGTTCCAGTTTCTGTGAAAAGGCAGTGAGCAGTTGGAAATTTCAAGAATACATAAGGTATTGCAGCGGCGTTGGTTGAAAATGGGCAAAAAAGTAAAGGAATATAAAGCTGGCGATTTCATCTTCGCCAAAGTAAAAGGATATCCAGCATGGCCAGCTAGGGTGAGTGTGAAATTTAGTTGATTCTGTTGCCATTGTGTGTTAAAATGAAAAAGCTGTACCCTTTGTGTTCTAATTGGGTGTAAGCGCGGGAAGACATGTTGTATCGCGGTCCCGACGCCTTCGCACTGCCCCAAGGTCTCAGAAAGCAAATAGACACTAAATTATCCACATAATTTACATGTTTGATATTGACACAGCAACAGATCACTAATTTACTGATAACATTGTTTTATTAACATTACTTTAGCGATTTTATCGACTCTTTTCATACTATGGAGCAATTTTTGCGTTCAAATCATATTTTCCGTGCTTACATATCAGAATTATTCATGCATTCTAACAAAAAAAGGAATTCTGAAGATAAAATTTTGTCACCATTGTATGGGTGAATGACACTTACAAATTTAAAGAACCAAACCATTTTGCTCATAATTTGCAAGGATTTGGTCTTAAATAAAATATCCAAACATGTTATATATTGGAGTAATTCCTCAAAGCTTTATTTTGTTGAAGTTTTAATAATGAGTGTAAAAATATTGACATCAACAAACATTTGATGATAACCCACCCCAGTCAATTTTTCTGGTTCTTGTTTGTACCACGCTAAATAGATAATGTGATGTCTGAGATAGGCAATTTGTGAGCTAAGCAGGTTGTATGGCAATTTAATTCACCTAATATTATTGTATTTACAACAAAAACTACTACCACATTTATTTATAATAATTTTTATACAAATTGATAAAATAATTCCAAGTAATTTAATTATATTAGTTTTTCAGAGGTAAATAATGATACTTCACCTACTCTGATGACATACAGTTATTTGTTAAAACATTTATGTCATGAGGAAACATAGAATTAAATGCTGCATCCATAAAAAAAAACGATATCCTACTCATACTAATATTACGGGTTAAAGTATGAAATTGTCGATTTGTACTGAAAAATTGAAATTCGTTTTTTATTTAAATTTAACATATTTATTTAATCAAAATAATTACCATTATTATCTATACATTGCTGCCATCTAATAGTAAGGTCATTTATGCCTTTGCGATAGAACTCTCGTGATCTAGATTAGACAAACTGTGTGATAGCATTTTGTACTGCCTCCTGAGAAGAAAACTTTTTATCACATAGAAAATTGTCCAAATCACGAAAAAAAATGGTAGTCCGTTGGAGCAAGGTCCGGCGAATACAGAGGGTGACAAATGGTTTCTAATTGCAGTTCCTGTAGAGTTAAAACGGTTTCTCGTGCTGTATGAGGTCTCGCGTTATCATGGAGCAATAATGGTGAAGATCGATTCATGAGTCGGGGCTGTTTCACTAGTTTTGCTATCATTGTTCGGAGTTTGGCACAGTAGACATCTGCCATTATTGCTTGACCAGATCGGAGACAGCTATAGTGAATAACACCATGCTGAGACCACCAAACAGTTACCATTACCATTTTATTGGTAAGCTTTGCTTTTCCATCACGAAAGCGTTTAAACCAAAATCGCACGGTGCGTTCATTAGCAGTTCCCTCTCCAAACGCAACATTGATATTGCGAGCTGTTTCTGTCGCGTTAGTTCCGCGTCGGAACTCGCATTCAAGAATAACTCGAATTTTCAAAGTATCCATCTTTCTTGTCTAAGCTGATTAAAAAAAAACAACTGTAAGTCGATAATCGAATGTTGCACATTTTTTAAAAGAAGAACTTCATAGGTACCATGTGAAAAAAGTTTCACTCAAAAATCTCAAACCATGAAGGTTCTATGTCAATTCGAACTACCTATTACAATAAAACGGCAATTTCATACTTTAACCCCTATTATTATAAACACGAAAGTTTGTGAGGATGGATGGATGTTTGTTATTCTTTCACGCAAAAACTACTGAACGAATTTTAATGAAACTACAGTAATAGGTAATAGGTACAGCGGGCTGGTGTCCGCAACTCCACGACAATGCGCGTATTTTGCGTACGGGTGGGAAAATCGATCATTTGATCCACCCCAGCTCCTCAAGGAAGGCCAGCAACGCCTTGATGTTACTGACCGTCTCACGTAGGGTACCTGGGTTACCGAAGTACTTTGCCCTGTACGTGGCGACCACCGGGCAGTTTAGCAGCACATGCGCCGCTGTCTCGTCATCCTCCATGCAGGCCCTGCACAGCGGACTGTCTGTTACTCCTATGACATAGAGGTGTTTGTTAAATGACCCATGGCCAGTTAATGCTGCAGTAACTGTACGGAGCTTTAGTTTATTTAGACGGAGAACCTGTTTCGTGAGGCGGCCATTAATTGTGGGAAGTGCTTCCTTGGCCTGCCTACATTCACCTAGCTCCGTCCAAAGTTTGTCGTGTTGGTCTCTGGTGCGTTTTCTTACCAGAGTACGTATGTATCCGAAGGGAAGTGGCGCGATGGGCTCAGGTCCCACTGGTGCCATGCTCGACCCCCTTCTGGCAAGTTCATCGGCTGCATCGTTACCTAGCGAACCGCTGTGTCCTTTGATCCATTGAATGGTTATGTTATTGAGGCTACCCACCTGGTTGAGGCGCAGGTGGCACTCGTGGCCCAGAATCAACTGTATTGCTGTTCAGCGCTTGCAGAACAGCCATGCTGTCTGAGACGTTTACTTCCCTGGCCATAATGGCTGAGGCGGCCAAGGAAATGCCCACGCATTCAGCCTGGAACACTGTGTTGTGGACCCCCAGTGGTGTGGCTATATGTATGTTGAGATCCTCCGAGAAGATTCCAGCACCCGTACCACTGCCTGTTTTGGATCCATCCGTGAAAATACGCAGCTCTGCAGGGTACAACCCCTTGCATCGGCGATCCTCGTGAAGTTGGATCTTGTATTTCAAAAAACGTGAAGTTGGATCTTGTATTTAAAGAAACTACAGTAATATAGGTTATGCATTAGAGTAACACATAGGACAATTTTTTTTCTGATATTCTCAACGGATCAACACTATGCGGGTGAAATATGCAGGTACCCTACGTGAGACGGTCAGTAACATCAAGGTGTTGCTGGCCTTCCTTGAGGAGCTGGGGTGGATCGAATCATCGATTTTCCCACCTGTAGGCAAAATACGGGCATTGTCGTGGTGTTGCGGACACCAGCCCGTATTACCTATTACCTATGCGGGTGAAACCGCAGGGTGCTACTAGTACAAACATTATATCATGCCTGTATATCTTACAGCAGTAGGCATCACACTAATATTATAAAGGCGATAGTTTGTGAGTGAGTGTGTGAGTGTGTGTGTGTGTTTGTATGTTTGTTACTTCTTCACGCTCAAGTAACTGGACCAGTTTTGATGAAATTTGGTACACAGTTTATAACCAGGATTAACACATAGGATACTTTTTACTCCAATATTCCCATGGGATCGAAATTTATGAGGGTGACCGAGGGGCGCAGCTAGTTGGTGTATAAATTCACCTACAAACACATAAAATATCATACTGTTTCATAATTAGATACGTTTTTTTAGATATGTTTGAATAATACAATGCATGAAAAATAAAAAATTGGTAGATTCCCTTAATTATTCTGACATTTATATACTCTGACATTACCTTTTAATTTGAATCTATGACACTGTTTACTTATTCATTTGAAATTATATCATTGTACAAGGTATCGTTTATTTTTTGTAATTTATGACATTATGTAACGGATTAATTGGATTTTATGAAATTGTATAGGTAACTATAACTAAAAATTTTGCATTCCTGAATTGGTACAATACAGTGGACTGCGTATTCACTTAACATCTGGAAATGTATAAAATGTACTGTGTTGAGCAATAAATATTTTGAATTTGAATTTGATTAAAACATAATTCTTTAATTTCAGGTGCAAAAGTTGAATGGGAAGAAGTATTTTGTGTATTTCTATGGCACGGGAGAGACGTAAGTGTACTAAAATGTTTTTGATGCTTTATTTAGGGCTGGTTTTTCAATCGACAGATAAATTTTATTCGTGGAATAAAATTGACATTTGACAGAGTTTGTACAAAGAACTGTCAAAAATTCAAAATTATTCTTCAGAAAAAAATACCTGGCGTTGGAAAAATCAGCCCTTACTGAAATAAAAATGTTCAAAAAAACACATTCCATAATTATCCAATTTGCAAAAAAAAAAAAAAAAAATATGAAAGCAACTGAACACAATTTCTTTTGAGTTGTGTTAATTATGTTTACATTAGAAACTTTTGATTTCGCTATTTGTTAGCTGTGAAATTAAAAATTTCTTGTTTTTTTTGCAAATTACAGTCCAGTGCAAAATTCAAAATCTTGAATTTTTTTTTTATAATTATTTTTATAATTTTATTTACTTCTCTCATGTTAACCAAAATAATTTTGTAACAATTCTTCTTATCATAATGATTCAATTGAAAACAATTTATCAATTAAAATATCTGATCACATTCAAGTCCCTGTTTCAATGGGACTGAAATATGCATTTTTGTAAACTAATTCTATTAAAATTTTTTTTTTTTTTTTTTTTTAAATAGTTAAACCATAGCGTCAATCTTTATGTTCCCACTCTTTGGACTCTGTGTGCTAAAAAAGAGCTAGCCATAATCCAAGGTTCAGACTGGGCTGGTGGAGGTCACAGGTCTACACAAAATTTTAAATCACCTTATAGATGCTTTTCATTTAGTTTAAAGAGGTAATATAATACTTCCTCAAAATTCATAGATTGTTTTTCAATTCCAATTTAGTAATGTTATTCAACAATAATTGTGTGAAAAACTGGTAAGATTTAAAATTGAAACCTTCTAAATACAGATGGATGTGTACCTAAATCCCTTGTGCGTAAGAATTCAACCTTAACGAGGTTTGTTTACACGTTCATCAGATACTTTTGGAATGGACTGTAGTCATAATTTTTTTAAATCAATTGCTTTTTATTTCCAGTGCAAACCTCTCCCCGAACATGATATTCGACTATGCGGACAATAAAGACAAGTTTCTGACTAAAACTGTGAAGAGACGAGACTTTAACGATGGTGTGAAGCAGATTGAACATGACTTCGCGAACAAAGTGCCGCTGGAGCAAGTGATAGGGGTTGCTGTTGAGGTAAGATCAAATTTATTCCCATTTTATACTTTTTAGAAGCCTCTAAAAACAGTGACAGTAAATAGGGCATTTGACAAAAATCAATCTCCCTAGCCTTTTCTCAGGCTTCCAGTCTAACCGGACGCAGCTGGATGCCAGTATTTTACATGGAGCGATCTGACCAGCACGATACCCCTTGGCAAGACTAGCGGTTAGACTTTCGGGCTTCTACTACCTGTAACGACTGTCTAAAGATCTACGAATGACAGCCGGTACCAACGGCTTTACGTGCTTTCCGAGGCACGAAGGGGTCGTGGAATGTTATGGATGGTGACCCATCCACAAACCGACCGCGGCAAGCGTAGCCTAAACCTCCGATCAACCCGTGTGGCTGTAATCATTTAGCACCGATCTCGGCAAGCGTTGCTTAAGTTTGAAGATAAACCCATGCGATGCGGCCTGTTATTGTTTAGCTACAAGCCCCTCTAAAAAGGAGGGGGGGGGGGGGGTAAAAAGTGGCAACTTTGTAAAGTCGATGCTATTTATTATGCTTTGTTTGCATCATATAACAAAATTATGGAATAGATACATGAATATCAGAGGCGGAGACAGCTCCGCCTATATGTATCTATTCCATATTTTCCATGAGCCTTTATACAGATAAAGGCTCATGCTACATGAGTCAGGCTCAAAGCGCAGACTCATGTAGCATCGGATCGCAGTGCAGCGCATATTCCATTCCTGTAGCATAGTTTGGGATTGTTCAAATAAAATTTACCAAGCAATGTAAAAAGGATTTTTGCAATGTGTTGCGTCATAGTTTATCACACATTTAGCTGTTGTAAGTTATGTGATAAAGAAATAATAAAATATTGCCGCTCAACAGGTACCACCAGCTGAATCTTCAACCAACGACTCCGCCAATGATTCGACAACAAATGACACGTTGGATGACACTGGTGTTGATACTACGGTTGCTGATGAGACTATAGCTGACGATGTGAGTATTTCCAAACATTTTTACAATCTTATTTGATGGCAAACAACTCACGAACCATCTAGGTAATAAACCATTACCAAGTGGTGAGGAAACCGTCATGTCCTTGAATAAAAAAATCGAAGACATGTGACATCTCTTGAGCCGTAATCCAACCGTGGGTTACGGCTCAATCTCTCACCGCGAGGACGTATGTGTCCCAGCGGTGGGAACATTATAGTTTTCCCTAAAATACCGGTATTTCAAACCTAAATCAAGATCTCTTTTAAAGTCCAGTTCATTGTCATCACAGAAGCAAAGCTGAAACATCTCATGTCCCTGTAATCACAACCAATCAATCAAAAGTCATTCATTCAAATTAGTAATCACAACCAATCAATCAAAAGTCATTTATTCAAATTAGGCTGAGAATCAGCACTTTTCGAACGTCAAAATTACAAAAGACAGTCCCCCAAAGCGCCCGCCCTTCACCACTTCCTATTGCCATCGCTGGGAAGAAGAAGTGACGCAACAAACTCCCCAGCAGCACAGCTGTCTGATCAGTTAGAAAATATTCAACGGCGCTCATATCTTAGTTTATTTGTTTTTATTGCAGACTACCCTCAACGCTACTCAGAATGACACTGCAGTCGAAGATTCAGATGATACCGGAAACCTGGTCATTGATGAAGGGAAGGTATGTTGATCACATGTTAAAAACATAACATTACATAAAATAAAAATATTGATCAAAAACACATTTTGCAAAAAAAAACCGGCAATTAGTACCTGGCAGTTAATATGCCGCGTCGAGTTATAGATAAAGTTCAGAAGGCTGATTCCCGTAATTAAAAACGTACAAAATCTAGTCGCAATCTCATCTCAGTGACAAACAATGTCAAAAACTTGTCAATAATTTAGGGAAATAGAAGGTATTTTTGACAGATTTAAACTGAGATCAGACTGAACGTGCTTAAAATTACGAGAATGGCACCTCTGGTTTTTTTGGGCGTCACGTGTTGTGTTAGTGCCTCTTCTGGGTAAAACGCTCCAATTTCTCATATTTTACTATTTTACGCAACTTTTTAGATTGTCTAATATAAAATGGCACGAAAGAAATACTCAGTGAACTATTTTACAGCAAAAACAGACCAAAAAGACGAAGAACGACGTGAAAGCTAAGGAGACTCCAGTCAAACCAGTAAAGGAGCCGAAGACTCCTCGAGGCAAAGGCAAGAAGGACGAGCCTGCTAGAGAAGATGATGACGAGGCAGGGAAGAAGGAGGAGGAGATTGTCAGCAGAAGCGGACGGAAGATACGACCGAAGAGGTATTATGTTTTTTTTTTAAACTTTGCCCCACAGTAGGAATTACTCCTGTATCGTGGGTGCGTTTACAAATATTTAAACTCACATACACAAACACCCAGACTATCAATCAATTTAATCTATTCATACGGGGTGGCAGCGACTTCGACGCGCAAACTGTAACCATGAAGTCAGCACATACAAATTATTGGTAGGTTATCAAAAAACAAAATATATATATGTACGCGTCGACTTGAGAACCTCCTCCGTTTTTTTTCGTCGGTTAAATAGAGGTATGAGGAAAGGGGGGGTTTTGTATAATTTACTGAATCAATTGGGGATTACTGACCCATCCAATACCCATTGCGAGTGCGGTGCCTCTAATCAGACCAGGCCCCACTTGCTGGAGTGCCCTAAGTGCCCGTTCACCTGCACCTTGGATGACTTAATGAATGCCACAGATGCCGCAATCAACGTGGCCACCTACTGGGCTTAAATAATATATTTATATATATTTATAATATATTTTGTACAATTCCAAACCCGTGGATCAAAAATTGTTCCAAGGCATATTTCATATGACGGTATAAAAATAAATGAATCTACCAGTGTAAGATTTCTAGGGTTCACCATGGACAAATACCTAGACTGGAAAGGACACGTTGACGGAGTCTGCAAGAGAGTTAACACTTTCGTATATGTTCTAAACAGACTAAGAACTACGTCTAACCAAAGTACGGTACTGTTGGCATACCATGGCCATGTAGCTTCCGTGCTACGATACGGGTTAACTCAACAGACTCCCAGCGGGCGTTTCTCTCCCAAAAACGGTGCATAAGAGCAATTGTTGGTATTCCTCCTTATGAGTCATGTAAACCTCACTTTAATAAACTCAAGATATTACCCCTGCCGAGTATGTACATTTTTGAGGTTTGTGTGTTCGTAAGGTCCAATCCTAATCTATTTGTAAGAGCTCGTGATATTTATACACGGGATAATGTCTACCCTCGTAACTCCAGACATGGTCAGCGACTAGTGTTAGATTTTGCACCAAAGACTGCGGTGTTAAAAAAAAATTGCTCAGCTATGTGCGTTAAAATTTATAATAGGTTACAAACAGACATTTAAAATCTCCCCCTACCAAAATTTAAGAAAAAGCTTAAAGAGCTACTGCTTAAAAAAATGATTTACTCGGTAAATGAATGGCTACAGGAATAAGGAAAATATTCTATATATTTTTTTTTTTTTTAAATAATGTGTGTTGTGTATTATTAATTCAACGTAGAAATGACTGAGTTTTATTGGCATTTGACAATGTATTTTACCAGACACATAACTATTTTATTGACATTATATAAGACTATGAATTTCGGAGACACGTATTGGCTAAGACCACGGGCTAAGACTAACCATTATTTATATTTCTTTATTCCTTTTTTACTTCTAAGAAAACGATTCACATGCCATACCACAGGCTAAATAGAATTATAAGACCAAATAATGTAACATGGAAACCACCGATTGTATTTACTCTATTTATACGTGAATAAATGAATTTGAATTTGAATTTGAATTTATAAAATATCGAAGAAGAGTACCATTGACACGAAAAGACTGAACCATGACTGAATCAATGGTTACAGGTGGCGCGTCGATGTCCTTGCCACTCTGTATATCCGTTTTACACTGTCATTTTATCTTGATTTTAGCATACAGTACTACGATTTAATTTATGCGCCTCGGCAATTATGTTCCATCTTCGGAAATACGAGCGCGCGATGATGATAATCTTTTATTTCATTTTTATTTCGGAATAACATTTACATTCCATACATTGTTAGTAAATCCTACTAATATTATAAACGTGAAAGTTTGTTTGTTTGTTTGTGGGATATTTGTTTGTTAGTAATACTTAAAACTATGTTAGTAAAAAAATATTAATTATTTATTCATTAATAGCTGCGCTCCGCGGTTTCACCCGCATAAGTTTTCATCCCGTGGGAATATCGGGATAAAAAGTATCCTATATGTTAATCCTGGATAAAAACCATCTGTGTGCCAAATTTCATCCAAATCCGTTCATTAGTTTTTGCGTGAAAGAATAACAAACATCCATCCATCCATACAAACTTTCACGTTTATAATATTAGTAGGATTATTATTTACAAAGTTTCGCTATTTAATGTGCCTCCAGAACCGTGGACGGTATTCCAGTGCCTCACAACCGGGCAATCAACAAGGGTTGATTGCCCGGTGATCGCTTCTGAATACCATATTGGGAAGGCCCAATATGGTTTTCAGAAGGCTGTTGGTGCTGCCACACACGCGGCGCATCAGGAAGGTCACTCTTTTACGTATTATTGCCCTAAGGCAGTCTGTAAGGGTAAACATACCTGATGCACTGCAAAAGCGAAGCAACCCCAACAGCATCATAGAGTATTCAATTATATTTTTTAATGGCACAAAAAAAAAAAACGAAATGTACAGGATGTAAAGTTGAAATCTGATAATGGCTGCTACGTCCGTCATTAGATATTCAGGAACTCATTGATGTTACCAACATTTCAATAAATTCAACTCAAATCAAACTATTTATTTCAACTAAACCAATTACAGGCACTTTTGAATTGTCAAGGGTCAGTCAGTCAAAAATATGAAGCTAGTTGCCCATTCCAAAGCGTAGGTACCTATGGAGAAGAACGGGCAAGAAACTCCATGGACATTCTTTTAAATCACAATAATATAGTTACAAAGTATTGGTTACATCATTCATGTTAAAAATTATACGTGTGAGAACAATGCAGAAAGTTAAAAGCGTCCGTAATGAAAACATAAAAAAAAACAATTCAAATATTAAATTAAATCAAAATAAGCCATGGCAGCAAAAAGTTAACCAGTCCATACTGACGGCGCCCGTTCACGAATATGGCGCATAGTTTAGCATCATTCAGCTCAACCATTTTGAAGGGAGCTAAATGATCCAACACATGCGCCACCATCAGCGAGACATTAGAGTGAACATGACATACTCTCAGCCGCCAAGGCACATTCAAGTCAACGAAAGACGTACCCAGTAAATGGTAGCTTTATAGTATGTAACATAGTACTCACATATGTGCTATGCAATTATACAATACTAAGGGATTGAATTTATATAATGCAAAAATAGTATTTTAAACTAATTACACAGTATTGGAATATGTACAACTCTATACCCTACTTCCGAATAAGTTTCAAAACTTTTGAGCGACAGATACAAGACGCGATGTTCATACCATACATGGTAGCTTTTCCTACTACTTGGAAACACGAAGATTGTCGAGGCGCGTAAGTTTACTCCTAGTACTGCATTTATATTTTGTTTTATTTTTTTATTTTAATTTTATATTAACATTGGATTTGGAGTACAGACATTTTGTAAAGTTATCAACATGTCTAAATTAAATCCATAGATTAAAAAAACGTCTCGTGCCGTAGTGCAGTTTTTGAGTTCTAAACTGTGGTAGCGATTGTGACGTACAAATATATAAAAGTACAGTCAGGGAAATTATTTATTTATTTATATTCATATACTTTATTGTACAGTAGGGGTCCGTGGCTAAATAATAACAGTCGCACAGGTCGATCGATAAGGTTAAGCTACGCTTGCCACGATTGGTCTGTGAATGGGTGACCATCTTTACATACCAAGACACCTCCGTGCCTCGGAAAGCACGTTAAACCGTTAGTCCCGGCTGTCATTCGTGACAGTCGTTACGGGTCGTCAGAAGCCTTAAAGTCTCACAACCAGTCTTACCAAGGGCCTTATATAAGGGTATTGTATTACCGAGTAACTGGGTTGTGAAGCTCAAATAGGCAGTCGCCCCATGTAAAATACTGGTATTTAGCTGCATCCGGTTAGACTGGAAGCTGACCTCAACATAGTTGGGAAAAGGCATTGCATCATAATATAAAAAAAAAACGTCACAACCGCAGGTATATGGACGAACAAACGGAAGAGAACACGACACTACCGTCGCCTGCGCCGAAGAAGCGACGCGGCGGCTCACCCATCTCTGACAAAGAGAAGGATAAGGCCGACCCCAAGGAGAAGGTTTCTGAAAAGAATATTAAACAGTTCAATGCTGTTGCACAGGTTAGTACATCTTCTTATAGTACTTTTACACGAAGCCACGCGCTCTGAATTTGTGTGTAAGCGCAGGAGCTCTCGGTACCGCCTGAGATAAAGAAAGTCTGAAGTGTATGTGCGTCTACGAGTGTACGTTATGTGCTAACGCTACAAGTGTCCACGCACACATAGACAGAAAGACAGAAAATACGTTTATTTGTTAAGACGCAGTAAAAGAACACACACGAAAAAAAAATAAAAGTTGGGGGAAACATGCGTCATATCCACGCAAAACGGCCATCGCTAAGCATAATGCTACCACCCTATGATAAATAAAAAAAAAAAAAAAAAAATTGACGTGATGACGTCACCCGGTGCAGCATACAACAAGATATAAAAAATAAAACAACAATCAAAATAAGAAATAAAATAATTAATATACATTACCTAGTTCTAAAACATGACACTTTTCGGGCAACATTCACAGCTTGTTTGTATACTTAGTTACCACAAGTAAAGCGCGTGTCGCTTCGTGAGTTAAAAATACTGTATTAGAAGCCTTGCACACAATGGGATTTCCCATTGGCAAAAATAACGAACATTCATCAGTGAGTGGTGAAATAAAAAAAAAAATCTTTGTTTTGTGCTCACCTTCGTTATATAAGGAGCCCTTCTGCAAAATTTCAAGTTTCTAGACCTTGCAGTATTGACTGCGTTGTCTGTCATTGAATATAAGTAGATTTTCTTCCGAACTTCAGTGACTACAAAACCAGTAAGCAAGCCTCTAATTCTATTGAAACTCCGCAATACGTTAGGCCAGTTCAAGGTCAAAGTGTTACTACCTACGTGCGGTACATACGTTTTATTCACTTTCGCCAAAAATATACAATGTAGATACATTGTATATTTTTGGCGAACTGTCTAATGCCAGTCCCGATCTCTGACTGCTGCACATCGTTCGACCGATCTCAATCCACGTGCCAATAACTCAACTTGGTTGCCTAAATGTCAAAGGGAACGGCCAGTCGATTCTGTAAAAATCTCCCCGTGAAAACTTAAGTGAAGTGAGCTGTCATTCCATCTGTTGCTAGGGATTGACACTGTTGACAGCTCACTTCACCTAAGTTTTCTCAGTAAGATTTTTACAGAATCGGCTGACGGATCTCCATTGCCCTCATGTCTCCCCATTCGTGTTGTATTGTCATCCCATCGGACTATGCAACAAAAAGAAGGAATCTGTGTCAGTGTACTATATCTAGGTATATAAAATCTGCTTCCTTTGCCAGTCTCCATTCAGATTGGCTGCTGTGACCGAATGTCATGTCGGTCAGGAAAATAAAACTATTGACATTTGTATTTATTTTTTACAGGCTGAACTTGAAGATCTGAAAGAGCCGTTTAAACCAGGTAAGAAACCTAATATTTAACATAACAAACATCAAGCCGTATTCCACAAAAGGGTAGGCAAATGTGTATACTATACTCGTATTTCGCCAGTTTTTTTAAGACCTATGTCATAGGGGGCGAGACTATTGCCATAAACCGTACACAAATTCCTACTCTCGGCTGTTTTTGAGAATTTCGTTACGGATAAACTCAAATCATTTATTTCAATTAGACCATTTATTTACAGCCACTTTTGAATTGTCAAAATTAAATAGTGGGTCAGTTAGTTCGAAAGTTGACGCTAGTTGCCCATTCCCAAACGTAGATCTCTATGGAGAAGAATGGGCAAGAAACTCCAAGGACACTCTTTTAAATCACGATATTATTACAAAATCCTGGGTACATTATTGTTATTGCTTCTATATGTGAGAACAATGTAAAAAAGAAACAATTTAAAATATAAAATTAAATATAAGCCCTGGCAGTTAAGAGATGACCAGTCTCAACCGACGGCGCCCGTTCACGAACGTGACGCGTGGCTCAGCACCACCCAGCTCAACCATTTCGTAGGGAACCGAATGATCCAACACACGCGCCACCACCAGTGAGACATTTAAGTGAGCATGACATATTCTCAACTGCCAAAAACTGCCTGATAAATCCACACTGCCAAACCCGGGAGCCAAACCCAGGAACATACTTTATTATTTTATTTCTTAACTCATTAGTATAAGTTGATACCAAATTACCTTTAAAAATTAGTTTTTTTACGTAAACTATTAAAAACGTGAATCATCATCATCTGCCAAGCCATTTACCAACTATGTTGGGGTCGGCTTCTAGTCTAACCGGATGCAGCTGAATACATGTATTTTAGATGGAGCGACTGCCTATCTGACCTCCACAACCCAATTACTGGGGAACACGATACGTCTTAGTAAGACTGGTTGTCAGACTTTCGGGCTTCTACACCGTATTATATTAAAAACGTAAACTTAAATTGTTTTTTGCCGGCCAACTAGATCGTTTTTGTTAATTCAATATTTGACCCACGTTGCACAAATCCTACTAATATTATAAACGTGAAAGTTTGTATGGATGGATGGATGATTGTTACTCTTTCACGCAAAAACTACTGAACGGATAAATGGATGAACTTTGACACACAGATGGTTTAAAACCCGGATTAACATATAGGATACTTCTTATCCCGATATTCCCACGGGATCAAAACTTGTGCGGGTAAAACCGCGGGGCGCAGCTAGTACAAACTAATGGCATCAATGTGAACTAATACTTATGTAATCGAAATCTATACTATACTACTTAAAGTTTGTATGTATGGATGGATGTTTGTTACTCTTTCATGCAAAGACTAGTGAACGGATTTGGATGAAATTTGGCACACGACACTTTATAACCAGGATTAACACATAGGATACTTTTATCCCTATATTCCCACGGGATTTCGATCCCGTGGGAATATCGGGATAAAAAGTAAATATGCGGGTGAAACCGCGGCGCGCAGCTAGTACTGATAACAAAGCTGAAGATTTTGTTTGCTTGAACGCGCTAATCTATGGAACTACCAGTCGGATTTGAAAAATTCTTATTGCCTTTGATAGCCCAATTCTTGAGGAAGGCTATAGGCTATTTAACATCACGCCATGGCCCTTAGAAGCCGAAGACGGTACTCCGTCGCATCGCATCGCCTGCCCGCGCTGTTACTTCCTATTTGCTTAGGGTTCTTTCAGACTTTATTCTTTTTGCGCGGCTTCTAAAGGCCATGGCGTGATGTTAAATAGCCTATAACCTTCCTCAAGAATTGGGCTATCACAAGACAGTCGGTAGAACAAGAAATTTCACGCGGACGAAGTCGCGTGCAGAATTTAGTTACATAATTATATTTGTCCATGCTCGAACCATCGGTGGAGGGCGCACTGAATAAACATAAGTGTCGTTTTCAGGAACGACCGATACCGATACCAAGATAAGTACTTAGGACAGAAAGTCGAAGAGGTCAATGAACTCGTCAAAGACGTACCCGATGAACAGTTAGAAGCAATGAACATTTAAGATTTGTTCTACAAATATATTTATCGAACGACAAAAAGAACCGGTTATTTTTAAGTAAAATAAAATACCTAATAAAGCATATTATTATTCTATTTATATGTGATCGAACTAGTAACATTAATAGTGCCACCAATTTAAGCATATCTGTATTCTAACCCAGAAATCTATGCCTACGTTAAAATGGCGTCAGACTAAATCCTTATTTAACTTTGGCTGAACACGTGCTGACCTTTGCAAAAAAAACGTAACTTCCAGTCCTCCATTATGAATTCCAATTTCAAATTTTTTATATTACCGCCAAAGTTACAAATTATTTTTGCAAATATTAAGTGCTATTATTTTGTTTTTATTAAAATGACTTCAAGAATGGACGATACAAATAATGAAAACAGTCAATTTAGTTTCAAAGATGACATATTCAGTCAATATGACGATAATTTCGCTACGGAAGATTGTTTGAAGAGCTATGAGAATAATATCGGATCAGAGGACGCTAAAATGCGTGAAGGTAATTTTTACGAATAATATGATCATGTTGTAGCAAAATTCAACTTGTTTTCACATTATAATTCCTCTAAATATGTAAATTAATAATTTGAAAATAGTAATTTCGTGAAAAGTTTATTGTTAATTTTGACGTTATGAGACGTCAAGCTAAACGAATTCTTAAAATATTTTGTTTTGATGCAACCCGCTTTTAGTGTTGCATCTGTTATAATAATTAACGATTATTCCATAATTGTCTTTAATTTTCGTAAATAAATCGTAATCGCCGATCCAGTTTAGATAAATTATTTTGACCTTATAGATGAACTTTTGAGCGTAATTTTTAGCTATTCTAAGACAAGATGTAATACCTAATTAATAATTACTACTAGCAGCAGATATTAGATAAATTAAAGTTGTTTGCCGTTATGCATTTTATTTACCGACTTCAGAAGAAGTAGAAGGTTATGCATTCGGATAGTTGTTTAAATTCCACTTTAGATAATACTAGCTGCGCCCCGCGGTTTCACCCGCATAAGTTTCGATCCCGTGGGAATATTGTGATAAAAAGTATCCTATATGTTAATCCTGGTTAAAAACCACCTGTGTGCCGAATGTCATCCAAATCCGTTCAGTAGTTTTTGCGTGAAAGAGTAACAAACATCCATCCATCCATCAATCCGTAATAACTTTCAGGTTTATAATATTAGTAGGATAAGTTATCTAAAATGCTTTCTATATGACAGACACTTATTGCAAAAAGATTTATATAAAACGACTTTAAAAAAAATGTATTCGACGCGTTCGTGTTCTTTTTTTACCTTATCTTCATGTTTTATAAATATTTTTAGATTCGAACTCGACCAAAGAAAAAATAGAACCGAGTGTTTCCCAAGCCAGAATAATACCTACTTTCGGTAAACCGAAGAATTTGAAGACAGATGTTAAAAAACCAGCTGTAAAAGCTAAGAAATTCGTCCCACCAGTTAAAAAGACTTCAAATAATGAGCAAAATTCAAATAAGTCTAATATTACTGGTAAAATACAAGAAAGGTTGGACCAACATTTGCAACCAAGACCCAAGACCAAATTGACCAACCAAGTCAAGCCTAATCCGAGCCAAAACTTAACATCACAGTTCATGCAAAATATGGATACTATGAATATGGGATTTGATAATAATATGTCGCACATTACTCAAAATATTAATAATATTGATCCTTATCATAATTTACTAACTACCTTAAATGATTCTATAAACATAGGTAGAATGGATTTTTTCGATACACAGCAAGGATTTGAAAATGTTAATATATTAGAAAATATATCAAATACGGAAGTATTACCACACTCACAAGGGATATTACACACAGATACAGAAAAAAGTAAAGCCATTAACAAAAGAGTTTCACTACCAAAGAGAATTAAATCAAACATACTTGGCAGCATAATTTCAAGTTCTTTAAACATATTGGATGAAATTCCTACTGAAAATCTTTCTCTAGAGTTACATTCTGATCAGGAAAGCATAAAAAGCCTTTCACAAACTCAAAATCAATCCTTTTGCTCTGTAACCTCTTTGTGTAAGACCTATAAAAATTTAGACTGCAATAGTTTTAAAAATGGCGGACATAGAATACCAGAAGGAAATGAGTTTTGCGATTTATTTAAAAATAATTCCTGTGGGACAGTCAAGCCTGTAGCTATGAGTACTGAGTTTGGTGATATAGGTTTTAATACAAAATATTCCGATTTTATGAAAGATTTTGGATTAATTGATGAACAAACTGAGGAAGAAAAAGAGACTTGTTTAAAGATTATAAATATGTACCCTAAAGAGAACAGTATATTGAAGAAAAAGTTGTCCAAGTAGAATTGAAGAAATAAAAATTGTTTGGCATCTTTTGTATTTTCATTTTGTAGCTTTCGATCGATCAAAATCAGATAAAGTATGTAAACTGCATTCGCGATTTATTTGCCATAAAGTAAACAAATAAGAATTTATGGAAAAATAACTTTAATGCCTAAACAATAAAGTTCAGTTGACGCTACAACTTCAGACATTTTTATAACTTTTTCAATAGTGCTAGTCACCCTGAAATCAACTTAATTACCATTAAAATAAAGTTGATATTTTTTAACTTGAAATAACATCGATTTGAAACATTAGTTTGAATAAACTTTAAGTAACGCAGTCTTTTATTAGCTAATTCTCAGTAGCAGCCTGGGGTATAGATTTGTGACGGTTTAAGGGCATCTCGCTCCCTATATACATGGGACAGACATACCTGGCGAAATGTAGGTAGACTTTACGTACATCTCTGCCTACTCTTTCGGGTAATACAGGCATGATGTTACATATTTACTTAACACATTCAGATAACTTGCTACCCAAATAAATATTATCATTAGATAAGACACATGAAGTGAAAAAGAAAAATTCTGCTTTGTAGAGCGTTGTCTCTGTTGTGTGACAGTCTCTTTCTATGAGCCGAGAAAATTGTAAATTCAATGTATGTATTTATTTTCATGTTCTTTTTTAACTAAGTATATTATTTATTTTCCCATCACATAACCATAACAATCTCTTTTTGCAGAAGATGCAGAGAAAGAAAACATTCTAATAGCTTACCTGCCTGCGGGGCAGTATGTCGGAATCAAGCTGTTCCAGTCAAGACCTAACAGCTTCAAAAACGAATCTTCAAAGCTACAGTGGGATAAGCAGGCTGCTTTGAATGCTGTCACACTTAAAATGCAGCTGGGTAAGTTGTTCTTGTGTTAGTACGCTAGGCGACAGGGAAGTTAGAGTACTGGTGGTTGGCACTTTTTTGTAAATTATTTCATCACCACTGCTCTCAAAACGGTAAAGGAAAACATCGCGAGGACACCGACATGTCCTAGAACCAAAAAAATTGACGACATGTCCTGAGGTGTTAATGAAGAGTGCAGAGGTATTTTACGGCTATCAGGACAATCCGAAGACAATCAAGATCTCTACTAGCATCTTCCTGGAATACTTCCTTCCTCCGAGCACGTTTGCTCTTGTAAATCTCCACTCAAACCGGCCATTAAAGGCAAGCCAGAGGTGAAGAACAAGACTTCTCCCGGGAGATAGGGTCCATGGAGTCGCTACTGTTCAACAGCTCGCCATATGCTACCCCGGGTTTCTGTATCTCTCTTGGTCTGGTTCTTCATCCTAGACCTGGGGGACAATTCTCGTAATTTTAAGAATGTCCACAGTCTGATCTCAGTCTCAATCTGTTCAGTTTTTGATATTTGTTTGTCGCCGACATGAGACTGCGACTAGATTTTGAACGGTTTTAAATTACGAGAATATGGCGTTTGTTCTGGCAAAGTAAACTCTTCCGGCACAGGTCTAGAGTTCGGAGCGCGCAAATCCCACCACGACGTCGGTTATTATTATTTTAATACAGTTACCTTTTAAAAATTATGTAAATAATGTTATTCAAACAATAACTGTTGGCAGTGGTGACATATAAAGTTGAAACTGTCTAAAAATAATGTTTTTTGTCAACAGAAAAAGGCCACATAACATCGCAGTCGGTTCTAGCGCAGCTGGTGACAGACCTTAACCTCACAGACGAAGAGAAAGCGACCCTCGACAAGGAAAGAGAAACTGGTATGTATGTGCCCGAGGCGTTAATATGACGCATCAAGCTTCAGGAGCATACAGAGCTCGGAGACGTCTCAGCGGCCGCTGCTGGAGGTGGAGGGAACTAAGAGTGTCTTGTCACCGTTTAGAGTGCATACACACGAACGAAACGCGTCCACGACAGAGGTAAATGCACCCATCGACGCGTCGGCGGCGGTCGTTGACAAAATGCCGCTCGTGTGTTTGAGTACCGTACTCAAATACATCAGCGACACGTAGTCGACGGTGGGCGTTGACGGCGGTCGACGGCTGCCGTCAATGCTTGTCGGCGGATGCAGTTACCTTTGTAGTCGACGCGTGTCGTTGTGTTTAACCACTTGCTCGCATAACGACATAAATGACGTCAAGAAACTCACGGCTTGGGGACTAAACCACATTTGTTCAGTTCTGTTCAGCATCAGCAGCGTACGCATTCCATACAAAATCGTTGTTTCTGTGGACATCAGCTGAACAGAGCTGAATAAGTGTGGTTAGTCCCTAAAAGGCGGTCGGTGACAGGGATTTTGTCCTCAACCTACTTTCGAATCCTCGAATTTTATTAGTACTGCCGTCTCTAGGCGATTCCGTGTTCTATGAAAGACACTGAAAGACACAATACTCTACAAAGAAGAACTTTTTTCTGAATCTTTATGTGCCATGATAAATGGCCACATACTGAATCTACAAACTTTTTTATATCAAAATATTAATACCGAATACCGCCTCTAGCTTAGTGGTCAACCACGCGTCCTGAGCATGGAAACCCCAGTCTGGGTAGATTTTTAAGGAATTTCTCTGTCCTGGAGTCTGAATATACGCTTGTCGGGGTCTTGTCGGGTTAGGAGGCCGATTGGAGCTGGAATTTTGACCGTAGAACATCCTCCACGTTTATTATGCGCACAGCCAAAGTGTGGAACTCGCGGCATCTGTGTTCCCTCCCACATTTAGCCCGTCAGCCTTCAAAGTAAGAGTGAACTTCTTCTTTCATCATAGACCTTATCCATCGCTTTCCATCAGGCGTGATCGACGTCAAGAGCAGGCCCATTTAGCAAAAAAGAACGTTTAACTGAGCGTAGATGTGTTGCGGGCGAGAAGAAAAAGTCTAAAGTTGGTTATTGATTTTTAGGTTATATTTGAACTTGACAAAATTTAATAAAACGAAACGATGGACAGTTTCTAGGCGCTTGTTGTCCGTACGATGTCCGAGGCAAAAAGAACACCGCACAACGCTGCTGGAGCGCTCTCGTCGAATCGCACGAACTTCAGGCTAGAATCTGTCGAAACGCGCCAACTTCACACTTGTATTTCGTTGTCAATTAACATCCCGTACTCATGACCCTTCCGATATGCTTATTTATTGACTAGGGTGCGCCCTTAAACATGGAGTTTATAACATAACTGGCAAAATATAGGTGTTCTAAATGGCATCTGTATATTATATGATTCGGCATTCTGCAAACGGCGTCGACCGTTTACAAACGCTCGCTGTTGTGTGAAATGCTGAAAGGGCAAAATGTACAATGCAGGCATTGTGTAACAGTCCATGAAGCCCAATTGGCGATCCGAACTCTCGTATCCAAAATTCCGCGGCGAATTAAAGAAACTTTCAGTTTTCAACCACCTGTGGCACTGATAATAATCAATACAACTAAAATGGCGTCGAGTATTGCAAGTGTTTATTAGTGAAAACAATTCATAATCGCAAGAAATAAGTGCCTAATCAGGCATTTGTTATACGGAATTAAAAACATTTTACGAATCTCAAACGGGAATCGTAAGAAAGCTTTGGACAAAGGACTTTATTTAGAGGTTATATGACTCGTAAAAATGCTTAAGTTTCCATGGACGCTGAGGTGCGACGGACGCCGCCGGAGTATTATTGGTATGAACTTCAAAGACTGATTTTATAATTCTTAATTACCGCGAAGTATACGAAGTAATATAATTTTGTTTGTTACACATCGGACTGTTAGCACAGAATTAATACTGGATACATAAAATGGCGGCAGGTCACGGGAACAATCTGCGTCTCCCGCATTTTCCTTAAACTTCAGGCGAAGATTTATAAGCCAATGGTGATACCTTAGGGACAATTCTCGTAATTTTAAGAACGTCCACAGTTTCAATTTCTCAAAAATACGTCTAATTTCCCTACATGTTTGACAAGTTTGTTGATTGTCGCTGAGATGAGTTGGCGACTAGATCTTGAACGTTTTTAATTACGGGAATTGTCTTCTGCTGTCTTGTACGGATCAGAATATTGGGCCACACAAGGGATAAATAAAGGAAATTTAGTAATACATGTGCATGCAGCTGAGATGAGAATACTAAGAGGGATGTGTGGTGTTACACGAATGCAGAATGGATAGAATAAGAAATGTGCATATAACAGGAAGTTTGAAAGTGGCACCAGTGACTGAAAAGTTGTGTGGAAATCGGTTGTCATGGTATGGGCATGTCATGCGTAGGAAAGAGGAAAATGTGAGGATAGTTGAGTAAACTTGGATGGCTTTAAGAGTAGTGAAATACTGTGTAAAAGATTTTTTTTTTTAAAAAAACGTCCCACACTAGGAATTGCTCCTGTATCGTGGGTGCGTTTACAAACATTTAAACTCACATACACAAACAGCCAGACCCGGAACAACTACTTGTAGGCCTTACAAATATTTGTTCCGTGCGTGAATCGAACTCGCGACACGCAACGCAGCAGTCAATCGCTTAACCACTCCGCCAACCGTGCTGTCAAAGATGATAAATATGACTAAAAAGAGGGTGTCTACCGAGATGCCGACTAATAGAGATGTATGGAAGAAGAAGACATGACGAATCATAAGACTTTATTATTATTTGGACACATTGGCATCTAATTAGCTGATCCGTGTGTTTCAAATAGTTTGTAGATATTTAATCTGTCCAGTCGTTTCTTGAAGCGGTTCAGTGTGGGAGCCGTCACAACAATTCCGGAAGCCTATTCTATGCTGTTACAACTCAGTTAGGCAAGATTGCTTAAACCACACTTAAACGATGTAAACCACACGAATTAAACTGTATTCCTCGTCGCCAGTTGTATTTATGAAATATAATAGCGGGAAGCGATGAGTGAAACTGCGATTCCAAGTGACAACTGGTTTATTTTCACATACCCAAATATATCATTTATTAACATACCCTACACGAAGACTTTTTTTTTGATGAATTTTCCCATAGCTTAGGGAATTTCCTCACAAATGTTTGTTGGCATTCAGTGTACATACGTGGTGAATATGTCGTCGGCAGATTGTATGGTTCCTACCTCTTTTTTTTGCCGATTGGAAATCATCAAATGACCCCTCCCGCTCTGGGTGGAGCGGAAGGGAGTGTCAGACTCTTACTGACTAAAACCCACCCGTGTTCCTTCCTTAGCCCTTTGTGTTTCAGGGCAGCGGTAACCCTTTCGGACGCTCCCGCTACCCCGGCAAGCTTCGGCCCTATCGGGCCCCTTCATTTATGCTGACATCTCTTTGAGGCTGGTTCCTACCTCTTAGGGCTGATTTCTCAATCGAGAGATAATTTTTCTTCGTGGAATAAAATTTACGTCTGACAGATTTTGTATGGAAGGGCTGTCAAACATTCAAAATTATTCCTCGGATAAAATTATCTGGCGTTGGAAAAATCGGCCCTTAGTCGCATAATAATAATAGTCCTCCAGACAGTATTTCGGCCATGGCGTCCAAACTTGAGATTGGGCGCCATGGCCAAAATACTGTACGATACGGTAGCCTTTGGCGCGGGATATAATATAGTGCAAAAGTGTGTGTGCACCAGTGTCTGGTGCACTCCCTCTTCCCTCACTCTCATAGTCCGATGGGAAGGCAATCGGGCACGACCGGAGAGAGATCGGGCGCAGGACCAACGGCTTCACGTGCTTTCCGAGGCACGGGGGTATCACACCGCCAACTTCAAAACTCCGGGCTGTTACAAAGAAATTGCTATTGGAAAAACGCAATAGCATGCCCGACCCGGGAATTGAACCAAGGAGTAACGCTTGCGACCACGAGACCAACGGGGCAGCCCGTATACATTTGTCTCAAATAATCTGTCCGTCTGTCCTGTCTGATCTGTTGTCTTTAATTATAATTTTGATATACATTTTAATTTAGATTCTAATTTAATTTTTTTTTATTTTTCATTGTCATTTTAATCTACATTTTAATTATTATTTTTATTTTTGTCTGTGTAATATTGTTGTGCATGATTTCTTAAAGATTGTGGCTGGCAGGGTGTCTCCGCTTTGGAGATCCCTTGTTAAAACAGTTATTTAATGATAATTTTGATCTACATTTTAATTTTGGATTCTAATTTTTATTTTTATTTTTCAATATCATTTTAATCTACATTTTATTTTTATTTTTTATTTTTGTCTGTGTAATATTGTTATGCATGATGTCTTAAAGATTGTGGCTGGCAGGGTGTCTCCGCTGTGCAGATCCCTTGTTAAAACAATTATTTAATGATAATTTTGATTTACATTTTAATTTTGATTCTAATTTTAATTTTTCAATATCATTTTAATCTACATTTTAATTATTATTTTTATTTTTGTATGTGTAATATTGTTAAGCATGATGACTTATCTATGGATCCTTGATATCTGAATTAAAATTATTTTATTTTTTATATATGTTTTTTTGTCTTTTACAGAAGAGAAAAAGTCCCGCGTACAATTTCTGAAGACTGAAATGAAGTTGATAGAACTAGATGCTAAAATTAAAACGTGCTTGTCTCTCGAAAAGGCAGATACCGATATGTGTTTGAAACTTTTGGACGATTTAATGGGTAAGGGCTTCATAATTAATTATACACAACACACACATAAAAAAGGCACAACAACACACAAAAGGCGAATAGACACGGTTGACATCATCACGTCAACGTCGGCTGTAGCTCAAAACCAGCTCTGTGGCTCTGTTTCGCATAGGGTCACAGCATTATGCTGAGCAATAACCTTTTTGCGTGGATGTGGCGCATATTTCCCTCGACAATTTTTTTTTTTAGTTTTTTTCTTTGCGTTTCATTATCTTACCGGAAATAAACGTATTTTTTCTATTCTTTTTTTCCAAAGACGACCACACTTTACAGACAAACTTCTTTTAACGTTTATTATAGAGATTTGATCCTTGTGATAATCGTCTAGCGATTGATGGAAAAAGAATACTTATCGTATACAGGGTGGCAGGGACATCGACGCGCAACGGATTCAGTACACGATTCAATAAACCGCAGCGTTAAATTTTTTCATAAAATAAAAATTAAAACTACGCTAGTCTAGAATCATGTGCTGAATTCATGGTTTCAGTTTGCGATGTCCCTGCCACCTGTATAGTTTTTATTTAGAAAAAATTGCTTTAGCGAAGCGTCAGAGTTAATCTAGTAAAAATATAATTCCTTACAGGTTTAGATATAAAACCATTAATGCTGCTAAAACACCCGACATGTTTGGAGACTATCAAACGTATGCGCGCCTACGTCGGCAACACGCCCTCTTGGGAGCTCACGGAGAGCGCAGCGCTCGTGTTCACTAAGCAGGCGCACCGCATCAGGAAACAAGCCGACTGTGTTTACAAGAAGATGAAGGTATAATTAGCATTTTTACTAAAACTGACATAGTTATACATCATCTGCCTAGCCTTTTCCCAACTATGTTGGGGTTGGCTTCTAGTCTAACCGGATGCAGCTGAGTACCAGTATTTTACATGGAGCAACTGCCTATCTGACCTCCACAACCCAGTTACTGGGTAATACGAAACCCCTTTGTAAGACTGGTGGTCAGACTTTCGGGCTTCTGACGACCCGTAACGACTGTCAAAGATCCACGAATGACAACCGGGTTATACAACGGGCTAAAAGAAGATGTAGTGACAAAAATCGAACAAAGTTGAAAATGGCGGACAAAAAAGAAGCTTATTATGCTCTTCCATTCCCACATTATTCCTGTCTTGAATGTGCAAGTGAGAGGGCATGA
This sequence comes from Apamea epomidion, assembly GCA_947507525.1. Taxonomy (NCBI): domain Eukaryota; kingdom Metazoa; phylum Arthropoda; class Insecta; order Lepidoptera; family Noctuidae; genus Apamea; species Apamea epomidion. Next base: position 7,335,325 of record OX382252.1, on the reverse strand, counting down.
TTATCGCTGCCGTTTTCATTTCATTTCTTTAATCATGAGGGTAATACTTATTCGCAACCGGCGTGCGTGTATTACTTATATTTATGAACGTCGACGAAGCAATGGAGTATGTAATAATCGTAGAAAAGTCGTGTGCGTTTTTAATCGCTGTCCACACTAATTGAAAAAAGGATTGGAGATGGCTTCCAATCTAACCAGATGCAGGTGAATACCAGTATTTTATATGGAGCGATGGCCTATCTGTCCTCTATAACCCAGGCACTGGGTAACACGATACCTTTTGACAAGGCTGGTTATTGGAGCAACTAGAATCAATTTATTTATTTTACCATTTATGTACACACATATATAAATAGACGATAAAAAAAATGCTTATTTCATAAGAAATCTTTTCCAGCACACCTGAGACAGAATTCAACCTGAGACTCAATTCTTTTTTCTTGTAAATTTTGACAAAATAATTTGGCTTTGACTTTGTCCGACTTTCGGCCTTCTGAATACTCGTAACGATTAACATAGATTTACGAATAACTGCCGGGACCTTTCTGAGATGACCGGCTTTCTGAGATGGATGGTCAGCCACCCACGGACCGACCGCGGAAAGCGTTGCTTAACCTTGATCGAACGATCTGTGCGGCTTGCAATTAGCCACGGGTAAAGTCTAGAATAATTATGATACTGATTACTTACTAATTATGGTGGTTTGTTTCAGGACCTGTTCACTCAACTAGAAGGGCTATCATTCTGGGAGTTCTTCACGAATAGAGTGCTCAAGTTCAAGAAAGCCACATCTACGATAAGCGCCGATGAGCTATTAGAGATGATACATGAGCCACTCGGTGAGTACTCTCCAAATAAAATCAAAAGTAGTTTATTCAAATTAGGATGAGAATCTATCGATCCAGTGTGGTAAATGGCAGCCAAATGACTATCAATCCTTGCAGAAGATGATTGCAAATGTTAAATCATTTAGAATCATCACTTATCATTAAACCAAGAACCTTATTACTTTCATAAATTTACAAAAAAAAAGTAGGTTAAAACTTTTTCAACATTTAGACTCATAGAGACTTTTAGATTTAGAGTTTTTGGACTATCTAGAGCAGTGTTTTTCAACCTTTTTCATGGCGTATTAGTACCGAAAATATTTCGCGACCCCGTTCCCTCCGCTGCTTCTAACTTGGAATTCAAGTCTGTCAGCTTGGGTACCTTTTGGTTGAACAGAAAAATAGAATTCCCACAATCAACCACTGAAGCTTTGAAGTGTTTGATTCCATTTGGAACCTCCTATAGTTTTAAAGAAACGGCGGCCCCGTTAAAGAGGCTTGGCGACCCCCTAGGGGGTCGCGACTCACACTTTGAAAAACACTGATCTAGAGTGTAAACTCTCAGTCTAGAGCAAGCACAACTGTTATAAAGCAAGGGGGTTTAACTCTTGGTTGGGTAGGGTTATTGGTTTTTCACAAAAACTTTCTCTGAAGCAGCCTGCAGTCTGGATTTGTACCTAGTGGTTAGCACCTCGTATTACATAGGACTTGAAACATAACTCGCAAGATAAGCATGTATTTTACACTACTGCCAAACCCCTTAATGACGTTTGTTAATATTATATGATTTTGAATATTTCATTGAGTAGGTGTTCCGTTTATACTCTGTCGACCCCTTCGGGGAATACAGTCGTGGATGTTCTTAACGATAACTTACTCACTTTGAACACTACAAAAACTAATTATATATGTTTCTCCATCTCAAACCGTTTACAACCAAATGAAGCCTTTACCATTAAAGTACATACATGTGAGAAAGACACAAATAACGTTTGTAAGTGTCCTATAATTAGTAAAGTATCGCAGACAAAATATTTAGGTATCATAATTGACCAAAAGTTATCTTGGTACTTCCATCTCGAACATGTTACTCAAAGAATAAGGAAATTATGCTGGATCTTCAAAACATTAAGACACGTTGTTCCAATAAACTCAAATAAAAAAGCAGGCCCCAACAGAAATCTCTTAAATGAAATTTACATTGCCCTTGCACAATCTGTCATATCTTACTGCATACCGATATGGGGCGGTGCAGCAAAATCAAAATTTATAGAGGTGGAACGAGGACAACGAGCCCTCATTAAAATAATGTATTTTAAAAGGATTAGACACCCCACCGAAAGTCTCTATCAGATTAGTGGTCTGCTTTCGGTTAGAAAACTATATATTACACTTGTGGTTCTAAGAAAACATAAAACCCTTTCTTATGACAGAAACTTACTTTCAAACAGACGGAAAGATATTATTGCACAAATTCCACAAACTAAATCCAAATTTGCCGATATACAATATAATAAACGCTCAGCTCAGATATACAATAAGGTAAACAAAGAAATATATATATACACTAAACAACTACATGAATGTAAAAAAATTATAGTTGGCTGGTTGACTGGGTAAAACCTCTAACGTATGAAGGTACTGAAGCACTTTTACAACACATAAAATAAACCATCACGTACACACACACACGCACCCTCACACGCACTCAGCCACACGCACCCCACTCACACACACCCTCACACACGCACTCACCCACACGCACCCACACGCACCCCACTTACACACACCCTCACACACGCACCCACCCACACGCACCCCACTCACACACACACCGACACTCCGTTAGTCACACATACACTATCTAAATAAGTTCTGTATCACTTTTAAGATAATTTTAATTTTAAGTTATGGAAGAGCGGAGTCTCCTAATACAGGCATTATTTGCTTAAAAGGAGGCTCCAATCACAAACTAATGTTGGAAATATTTTGGTACAGAAAATAAAACATTTTGTATTTTTTTTTTTTTGTTCTTTTATATTATTTCATGTTTCAGAGATGTCAGTCCCCTCTGCGCACGATATGAAGGAGGCTATCATAGTTGCGAATGAATCGGATGAGCCCGAACCGACACAACCGGAAGAAGAAGAAGGTACAACGGAAAAAACTAAGAAGAAATCTACGCCAGGTTATATATTATTATTTACAACTAGCTGACCCGACAGGATATTGTCCTGTCGAAATTTCAATAATTCATATAAAAATCTCATAGTAACTTTCAGTTTCTCCCGAATTTTCCAATTTTGAGGGCAACTCTTGGCATAGGCCCCGACTGACAAGTTCGTGAGTTCAAACCTAAGCAGGCGCTTTATTTTGTGTCAATAATTTCGTCACCAAAAAATTCGAAGACATGTGACATCTACCAAACCGCACTGGGCCCGCGTGGTGGATTATAGGCTAATTATGGTTGTGCTATTTCAGTTTCCTATTAAAAACGTTCCTAAAACAGTATATACCTTCATTCCCCAGTATCAAACATTTTGCTAACGTCAAAAACCTATCCACAGCAAAATCAAAGAAAGACAAGAAAGAAGCGAACAGCACATCAAAACCGCCAGTCAAACGGCAATCCTCTAGGAAACTACAACAAGAAGAGAAAGAGAAAGAAACTACAGAAGACAACCCACCAGAAGCGACGACAGTAGACTCAGAAGCGACAAAACCAGACGAGGAAATGCCAGAACAAGTAGACGAAAACCAAGAAAAAACACCAGAAAAATCCCCAGAGCCCGAAAAAGAGACAGAAAGTCCACCAGAAGACAAAGAAGCTGAGAAAGAAGAGAATGGAGAAGTTGAGAAGGATGAAGAAGACAAAGTTGTCGAGAATGAAGCGGAGAAGGTGGAGAAAGTTAAAGAAAAGGAAGATGTTGGAGAGCCGAGAGTGAAGCGATCGAGAGAGGTTAGTTCTTGTCAGCTGTTTTAATATGGACGCTGTTCAAACATTCACCAGAAATGTATCTATTTTATTACAAAAAAGCTTAATCACCTGCCCAGCCTTTTCCTAACTATGTTGGGTTGGCTTCCAGTCTAACCGGCCAGGCAGCTGAATAGCAGTATTTTACACGGAGTGACTGCCTACACCATACCCCTCGGTAAGACTGGGTAATGGTCACCATTATCAAATTGTAACATAATCCAACCTAATGTTCTGGTGAGCATTGGGTGATCAGTGAGAGCAGTTTATCCTTTTTAGTAGTAAAATATGTACATTTCCGGTAAGTACTATTTAAATTGGTTACTTTTAATATTGGGTACTTGACTATTTTTATTTAGGAAATAGATAGAATACTCCTATATTGCATACCTAATAAAGGAAACACAAATGAAGGGTGATACAATGGGCGGTATTTTCGTAATCATCGATTTCTGCTAGACAATTGGATAACAACACAACAACTACTATTTAGGAAGCTTAACTAGCGAAATGCGGATATACTATGCTTAGTAACCGTACGGCAGTGACCTAAACCCTCGGGGGAAACTCGGTCAAATCATATATTTCAACTCGGTCAAATCATTTATTGACGTTCAAAAGTACGTTTTATGTGCCTATGCACATAAAAAGTACTTTTGAACGTCAATATTTACAAAAGGCATGATGTAATGTGTAACTTTAGGATGAATAGAAAATGTACTGAAATTAAATTATTTATCCTGTAAAAAGGATATTGGAATAAATTTTAGACATCATATAAAAAAAAAATGCGCTCGATAAAGTCGACATTTCCTATCTCTTGAGAAGATTGGGTCAGCCTCTTTTAAAGTCAGACATAATCTTGGTCAGGCCATGTGAGACCAATGTAGATTAGTGTCTGAAATTGTCTACTAAGTAAAGAACATACGTTTTTCATTGATATGACGAAATATGACCATTATATTAATGACTGATGAATATTATACGAAACCCAACGCCACGTAATTTCGGCGAATCTGTCTAATCGAATATCATGAGCTAAAAATACTAGTTTACAGTAGGTTGATATTTTTCTTTCTCCGTTGTGCTGCCTTTGGTGTAGTGTAGCTGTGTTCTTATCTCAGTAACTTGATCTATCAGAATTACAACTTTCATAAAATATAATCTTTCATTTTCATGTCTCCATATGGGTGCTCAAATCCTTAAAGTGAAAGTCAATCCTCAAAGTTAAAGTTAAAGTCATAATTATTTTGCATGCATGCATAAAATACGCTAATCTTGGTAGTGATAGTAAAAATATAGATTTCGAAATTGCTTAAACTAGTATAAAGAATGATTTTTTTAACTGGGATCAATTTGACAGCTTGCGACAAATCCACCTAAAGTATTTCAAGTTTATTAAAATTGCATAAAAGGGTTTATAAACATATTTTTAACCTAAATTGAGGTTTAGGTATGCTTTTAAAATTAAAGTTATTAAATTTTCTAACCTATCCTTATTACCCGACTACGGCGAAGCCGAAAGGAAGGGTTATATTTTTTTTCGCACGGTTGACATAGCTATCACAAAGATCGTTGTTAAAAAATAAATTATATTTAGTCAAAAAAAGCATGGAAAAAATGTACAGCAAAAAAGTTAAAAAAAGAATTTCATTTTTACAGATTAGAAGGAGACGAATCCATGTAATATGATGATGTTACTATAGACAAAACAATTCTATCGCGGAAAGGGTCAGATATTTTTTTAATAGATTTTCTCTATGCACGAAGTATTTACGAAGTAGTCAAGTACCCAACTTTTGAAGTAATGCATTCGCGAATTTAGTTTTGCTAATTATTTTTTTCTTAACATTTCTTACATGCTGCTTTGGGTTTAGGAGTTACAGCTTGATTTTAGTAGTTTGTCTATAGAAGATTAAGGGCTATATCATTCGGATAGTTTAGCATGATAAAGCCTACGGTTTTCTAGGAGAGCGGTGGCCATCATATATGCTTTATTGTACCCCAGAAATACATAACAAAAAAATACGATTATTAAAGGATGATTTCCACCAAACGGCTCGCTTCGCATCGGATCGGAAACGATACGAACAGCCGATCAGGATGCAGCGACAGCCGATCGCGTCCGGCAGGATGTCGACGCATAGGATCGGCTCCGTACAGTCCCTTGCGAACGTATTCGTTTTTGCGCCTAGTCAAATAGTCTGAATCCTACCGTGTTGACGTGTTCTAATTTTTTAATTTGATTCGATCGGATACGACGACAGGCGAACGGAGCCGGCGATTAAATATCGTTTAAAGATTGTAAAATCCGTGCCGATCCGATGCGATGCCCGCCGTTTGGTGGAAATCATCCTTAATACAAAACATACAATGGGCGGCCTTATCGCTTTCTGCGATCTCTTCCAGGCAACCTTGTTACCATATTTACTTTGCCATATTATGACGGCAGTCATGAAAATCTGTCATTTTCACCAGTATCTGTCATAAAGGTGTCAAAGAATGCTCTGTAGTAGGACAGCGACGATTATGTGACCGTTTGCCGCTTTCGTAGGAAACCAACCAAATCTTTAGGGCAGAAAAATAATGTTGCTAACATAAAATACTTATGTGATTATAAAAATATTTCTAAAATAACAGGCAAAAAATATTATTATTGATATTTTAAATTTATATACGTTTTAGGCAATATACCCACTGTTTACATACAAAATTATAATGATTTAAGAGCCTATCTCACAGAAATGATTAAGTCCTGACAGTAAGGATATAGGGTGATTATGTATGTGGATAGAATCATTCGATCTCGGGTAAAAGTGGCCTTTAAAAAAGACTAAATTAGTACTTTGAAAGCAGCACTGATTTATATATATCTAGATGTTTTTATATATCTAGATATATTTATATATCTAGATATATTTATATATCTAGATATATTTATATATCTAGATATATTTATATCTTAAAATATTAAATATATTGGTCTTTAAAATTTAGTATTATAACGATCTTAAAAATCCTTATAACAAATGGGTAGAACTCTACTCTAACTAATGGGTAGAAATCGAATTAGGTATAAAACTGTGTTATTTTAGGCATTTAAAAAGTTGTCTTTAAGATAATATTGTGTATAAAGATTATGGATTCTAAGATCCGTGACAGCTAAATGGCTATAGGCTCGCCCCCTACAATTCGGAATTTATAAGTGTCGAAATGTGGGCAATTGGCTATACACAGCGGCCTACACCCTCGGAGATACACGAGAGGCCAACAAAAATCGCCCAACATTGTTGCAGCAACATGGTTTTGTGTTACTGGAAACGTGTTTACATAATATATTGAATGCAATGTTGCTGCGACAATGGTATGCAACTTTTGTATACCCTGAAGTGGGGCTATTGGTATAATATGTTGATTTGGTAGTTTATAGGTAAAATAATCGCTAACATTTTATATATATCATTTGTAATGTAACACAAAAGTAGCTACTAACGTATTTTAGACAATAGTCGCCAATGAGGTTTGATAGTGACATGCAGGTATTTCAATAACTTAGGGCGAATTCCACCAATTAAACTTAACGCGATCAGCAAATCTAAACTGCGTTCATGAACTGTCAGTGTCAAAGTTTCCAAAACAATGATGACAATTAAAGTTCTTGAACGCGGTTTAAAAGTACCTACTAATCACGTTTAGTGTCACTAATGAAGTTCACCCTTATTATACAGCCAGCGTCAAAATAAAAGACTGTTTCAAATAATAAGGAACAACTGAGGGCTGATTTTTCAATAGACAGATAATTTTTTCTCGTGGAATGAAATTAACGTTTGACAGTTTTTTTTATGGAAGAACTGTCAAAAATTAAAAATTATTCCTCGGATAAAATTATCTAGTGTTGGAAAAAAGTTCTAATTAACGTAGTTTTGCGTATCTTGAAGCATTACTATTTAAGAATGATGAACAATATCCAACATGATAAAACTTACTATAATTTTCCCGCTGTTAACCAGTGTTCCAGTTATACATACATGTGCAACGTTTGCTCGAATTAAAATGTTATTGTGCATAAACATATCATGGTCTGGGCCTTTCGGGGTCAGGCATGGTTTCTAAATTGAGAATTTGAAGCCAAAAACATGTCAAACTCTACTTTGGCATTACTTAAGGTGACGAACGCGAATTCAAACGGCTTTGAAAGTCCGTGGCGTACCTACTGTCCGCCATTTTGATTTTTTTGTCCAAATAGCGGCCGCGCATAAAATTTATGTAAATCGATAGGTGACATCAATGCAAACAGAAAACGTCTCACACATTTCTAAAAAAACTAAGAGATTTTTTGTTAAAGAAAAGCTACTACTCATTAAATGAATATTTAAGTGATATACATATAAAGTCATAATTTTAGTAGTCAAAATTAAATATTTATATTATATTTATTAATTATTACAAGATCTCCCAATAGATACCTATTTATATTCTATATTATAAATACCTACTATTAGTTTATCTTAGAAATTACCTACCTACTGTATAATAATTATAATTTACAAGTGCTTCCTCTCTCCTAACTCACTTATTTGCTGTGCCCGACAGGGTCCATGTGATCTAATTTTAAGTTTTACCACCTAAGTCCTACATGTGGAATGCAATAAAGTATTGAGTATTGAGTATTGAGTATTGTCTATCGATTTATATAGGAATTGCATGAAAAAAAAGTGACTGACACTGGTGCCTCATGCCAGGCTTCAAAAAAAAAAAATCTTCAATCCCTTTCCTTTGCAAAAAATGTAAGAAATTATTAATTTCGCGAGCTACGCATAAGTAGTGTTTGGCAAGTCCTCAACTTCAAATTCTCAAATCAGACACCGGCTGCCAGTAGACCTCATCAGGGACGTGCCATACGTTCATACATGTACAGCCCGGACCCCGGAAGGCCCTGACTCAAATCTCTGTGGATATAATTAAGTAGCATTGGGTGCCCTTTAGCAAACGACAGACGACAGCGACACTGCCGCAACGTGATTGCGACCAAAGTTGCACTATTAAAAAATATGACGATGTAAGAAACGTAACGAAAACTTTTACTATGGATTCCATACGGGTTTAATTTGATTAACCAAGTTTTCTTCATATGTTTACTATAAGATCGAGACTTAGGGACTAACCACAGTTATTCAGCTCCGTTCAACTTTTGTCTATAGAAAACAACGATTTTGTATGGAATGCGTACGCGTCCAGCAGCTTTACGGATGTGTAGGTACGCATTCCAACAAAATCAAAAAGTTTGGTTGATCCCTAAATTTGTCCTTGCTGTCACCTGCCGTCGGTCGCAGGGTACCTTTGTATGTTTAAATAATTTTGTATTCACAAAATTATTATTATTTACAGAGCAAGAAGACTGAACCCCCGCCGCCAAGGTCACCTGCTAAGCGAAAGTCAAAATTTTAAACAATCTTGTTTTATAAAGCAACGTTGGATTTTATTTTTATACGAACGCCGCGCGGCGCGGTATTGTTATGTACTGTGGGTGCATTTTTATGTTGTATTAGAAATATAATATATTTTTTAATAAATATTACTTGAAACATAATTGGCGAAATGTGGGTGCATTCCTCTCCATACCCTTCGGGGAATACAGGCGTTATGTTATTTTATATTTACTAATATCTGCTTTGGGAGATGGATGAAAGTCGGGCAGTAATGGCTTGGCTTAAAATATGAAAAGAGCCTTTAAAAACTATGCATGTTATGCTCAGAGTTAGTATGACACATTGAGCGTTAGAAAAAGACTGTCACACATGACAATGTTTGACAGTCTCTTTCTCTTATTATAGTGAGTGACAAATACGATGCTCTACAAAAAAAATATATATATATATATATGTTATATTTTCTGCCAGGTACTGTAGAATATAGAGGTCTTTTCAAAATCATTTATTTCAAATACTGTTCATATCTTTTCATCAATGCTAACTACATTCAGGGCCTTTGTAAAATGGTTGTTGTTTGTGAGGGTAATTTTGCAAATTATTTAGCATTTCCTTACTGCTCGATGCTGCTGAAAGTCTCATACTTTCATCATATTCTAAGATTATAATATTTTATCAAATTATAAATTTTTAAATTCTTCAACTTTCTGTAGCCATTGTCAGAAGTTTACTTGAAAATAATTATGCTCTCTCATAGATATTGTTCCTTTGTAAATAAAATGTGAGATTAAATGCTATCCTCACCGTTTCTGATAATCAAGTCTTATGATCTGGCTAAACGAGATGAACCCTGCACGGGATGCCGGACGAAATCCACTCGCGCCGATTGCGTCAATGAACATGTATGCTGGTGTTGATACTGGCGTGAATAGCCGCCTGAGTTCTTAATCATTAAAACAAACGACGGGCGGAGGCAAGTCCTGCGTCCAGCCGATCGATTCTGTAAACATCTCACCGTGAAAAGTTAGGTGAAGTGAGCTGTCAACGGTGTCAATCCCTAGCATTAGTTGGAATGACAGCTCACTCCACGCTCACTTCACCTAAGTTTTCACGGTGAGATGGTTACAGAATCGCACTGCTGAGCAGGATTCGCCTGTCCTTTACATCAGTAAAACTTCTGTCAAATGTCATGGTTGCAGTTGTTGTGTGTTGACCAACATAAGTTAATATTAGATATGACAAAAATGACACTAAATTCAAATTTTATTTATGTTTCAAATTGACGTCGTTTCGAGTTAAACTAATATCTACTTTATTCTAATGGTAATTAAGTTGATTTCAGAGTGACTAGCACTGTTGAAAAAGTTGTAAAAATATTTGAAGTTATAGTGTAAACTGAACTTTATGCGTAGGAATTAAAGTTACTTTTACACGAACTCATATTTGTTTACATTTTTGGCGAATATGTCGCGATTATATTATGTTAGACAGATGACATTAGATATGTTAAAATGAATTGACTTTTCAGATGGTCAAAAATTGACAAATTAAAATTGTCTTAAGTCATTTTGATTCTAACATTTTTTTTCAAATACAATATAAAAATGCATCCACAATGAGAAAGCGGTGAATCCGCTAGTTTTTATGTCAAAAAATTAAATTTAACGTAAACCAGTTTCTATGAAATAATTGAGATAATCATCGATTAGTATGACATGTATGAAGACGCCGCTAAAGTTTCTAAAGTGAATCTTTAAAACATATAATTTATGATTCTTACATAAGTTATGTATGCAATTTCTTTTTTATAGGAAGTTTTTTCGTTCCCAACTTATTGTGTCAAGGCTAAGTCCAGAACAGATTTTTTGTTTTCTTTTTACTAGCCTACGCAGTCCTACTGCTGAGCAAAGGCTTCCCTCCACTCCTTTCATCTTTCGCGATACCGTTTATAATATTTAAAATGAATTTTCTTTCGATTATGAGTATATTAGACTTCATCAACAAATTGATTCATATTTTTTTTTTTTTTTTTTTTTTAGTTATATACAGCTAATGTAATGTATAATATCTTGGCAAAACAAATACGATTTTATGGCATTGCTCAAATTCAAGTATAAAAATTATAATGACATATTATGAATCTGCCGCCTTTTTCGAAGTAAATATCAGAATAAGGTCCTTTATTTGCCAATTCTATTGCTTAGTTTTGCGCAATAGTAATATCTATGCCTTATTTTGAAAAATTAATCATGCCTTGCGTTGTACTTTCAATCAAAATCCGAAAGGATTTGAAGAAAATTAATTGGTAATCCATTGCTTCTTATGTTTTAAAAATTCACCAGCTGACAACGCAAATAACGCAATGAATATTGTATAAGTTTCTAAATTCATGGCATTGGTATTGTTAGCGAGTAACACAATTTCCCCGCTGTATGGAACTCACAGCATTCATTTGTTATAAAATTTGTTCCTTTTTGAGAAAATTTGGTATTTCTATATAGTTCATTATGTAACTGTGTTTTGCATAGCTTTTGCAAGAAATATCATGATTACTGGGTCATTAAAAGTAGAGATAGGTACATAGTTTGGTTTTTCAGAAAATTGTATATGGTAAATAGTATTTCAGCACAGATTGGGAACGTTTAAATGCATGTAGGTATATGGAAGTTTATCAAAAAGTTTACTTTTGTCAACTTCATCTGTTCGAAACAATCTTTATGGTTAAAGTACATTTTTTATTGTATTAGACTTATAATAGAGATAAATGTTAGTTTTAGTTTACATTGTAAATACTTACAATAAACATACCTACTTATATGAATCTTTCGTTTTATTTGGTAAAAGCTGAAAACTTCCTATTTGAGTCTTGCGCCGATTCCCTTGTTCACAAACTAATTTATGTTCAGTGCATCTTTTTCTTTCTATTTCATTAAGAAAAGGACACGAGATGCGCCTGACGTAAATTGACGTATTTTTAGTAGCCATGTTTTTAATCATGTCTAATTTGTCTATGGAGTTTCTTAATTTGACAGGACTGAACTAATATTTATTTTCTGTCCTTTTCTTAGGGCTGATTTTTCAATCATCTGATAACTTTATTCGAAGAATAATTTTGAAATTTTTACAGTTATTTCATACAAAAACCGTCAAACGTCAATTTTATTCCACGAATAAAAGTTATCTGGCGATGGAAAAATCAGCCCTTAATTAAATAGAAAGAAAAAGATGCCCTGAACTTAAATTTAGTTAAGCTTGTGAACAAGGGAATCGGCGCCAATATCTCACCTGCATAGCATCGTCCCACCTGCACAAATACGTCAATTTACGTCAGGCGCATCTTGTGTCCTTTTCTTAATGAAATAGAAAGAAAAAGATGCACTGAACATAAATTAGTTTGTGAACAAAGGAATCGGCGCCAATATCTCACCTGCATAGCTAATTCACAAACATTCGATACGCGTCCGTGCCGAATCGAATATCATTCAATGGTATCCTAGGAGTCCTCTAAACGCTGTTCACAAATAAATCTAAAACCCCAAAATGTTGTCAGTTGAAACCATATCGACGGCCGCTATTCTTCAAATGTGTCATTTTCGTCACGATAGCCTGTCGAATGATTGTGAATAGCTATGCTGATCTGCAGTTTTGCTCAGTAGTGTAATAGACGCAGAATTTAGCCCAAAATGCTTCACACCATTTACACGAATGTAACACCATGTCAACATTTGGATAAAAAAAGTTTCATTTGTTCAGTGTAAGAAACTTTTTTTGCTTGTTTTCGATTATTCCTGATCAGTAATAGGAAAAAAAGTTCCGTTCGTCAACACTGTAAATGACAGGGGTAGGCACAGACTAAGTATCCTAGTCTGAGGGGGTAGGCTGTCATTCACAGTGTTGACGAACGGTACTTTTTTCCCGATCGTACATATGCTTAGTTCAAGAGTCAAGCACCCTAATTGCGTAACACACTCAATCTGAATCATTTTGACGGATATTGCTAATCCATTGCTTCATATGTTCGAAAAATGTGTCGGCTCAACAACGTAAATAACGCAATGGATGTTGTTGAACTGTCAAAATGAAACCCATTGCTACTGATAGTGTGTTACGCAATTACCCCAAAGGTTTAAAAAAGTGGAGTTAAAGTTGACACAGATTTTTAAAATACTTTAACTACGACTTTAAAAGTAAAACATTATCATTAAAATAAAATAAACTTTTTTACTTTACAATCAGTATACAGGGTTATTTTTTAAAGACCAGCCAAATTTAAGGATGTCGTACAGACCATCAAACTGAACAACTTTCTCCATGGGACAAATAGCGTAATCGCGAAAATTTTATCAACTGTCCCATAGAAAACTTCCAATACCTACTCGACCTAAATGTATGGGACGGAACTACTTTCACAACTTTCTCCCATGGAGAAAGTTGTTCAGTTTGATGGTCTGTACCACATCCTTAAATTTGGCTGGTCTTTAAAAAATCACCCTGTATACAGTAAGTAATTACAATAATAATATTTTTTCCTTACAATAATTACTTAAGAAAATGCCAAATATTGACTTTTTATTTAGTTAGTATCACAGGTAATAATCATCATCGTTATGATACTAGAACTCCACTTTTATAAACCTTTACTGTTGGACTAAGCCATAGAAATGTAAAAAACAGAAGTGGCAATGGGGGCGTGTCTGTGTCGTCGCGGTATGTTAAAAAAGACTATGTTCTAGTCAAATGGCCATCTCCGCGAACTAGTGCGCCTTCGACCGTGATCGTGAAAAAATATAAGAATGCCGTGTAGGTAGGTACTGACCTACACGGCATTCTTATATTTTTATATTTTCTTATATTTTTATATTTTCTTGTAAAAACCGAAGCCAAAACCAAAACTATGTAAAGCATGGCATCACTTACCATATACACACATCAACACCGTCTAGAGATATTTTGTATAAAGTTCTTAAACTCAAAAAATACTGGCCAGTTTTAAATTCTTTTGAAGAAAGCTTATTTTGTAAACCTTTTTGAACGATTCTAAATATGAATTTGAATAAATAATATAAAAACAAAAGATTTACGCGGCATAATGGTAGCGAAGTCCGAAGGCTTCATTTACCTACAGTAGTTTTTGGCTATTTTTTTGTGTCAAATTTAAGTTTTATAACAAGTTATCGGTTAATTTCGAATTAATGTTATTGTGTGCATCATGCAGCGGCGCCATTTAACGAGAGAGGAAATGTTAAGGGCAGTAGGCATGCTCCAAGCTGGGGCTACTCAACGGAGTATTGCTGAGGAGATTGGAACAACACAAAACGTGATATCAAGGTTATGGTCACGTTATCGTGCTACTGGTTATGTGGCTGAAAGATACCCAGGCGGGAAGCGCATAACCACTCAACGACAAGACCGATTTTTGGAAGTTGCCGCGAGAAGACAACCAAACGTTACGGCCATGCAGTTGGTTCAGAGGCTCCAGTCAGAGCACCAGTTGCTTGTGAGTTATCAAACTGTAAGGAGAAGGCTGCATGAAGCTAACCTTCATGCTCGCAGACCGCTTCGTACTCCAGCACTACGCCGAGGAAATCGTGGACGACGACTAGAGTGGGCTTGTGAACATTTGCTCTGGGAAGATAACCAGTGGTCTGTAGTGCTGTTCACCGATGAGTCCCGGTTCGGTTTCCATCCCGATACACGTAGAGTACGTGTTTGGCGAGTTCCTGGTCGTGAGAGCCGTCTGCAACATCCTCAGGAAGTCCATTCATACCACGACGGGACAATTATGGTTTGGGCGGGAATTCGTGTTGGTGGAAGAACAGACCTCGTTTGGATCAGAAACACCATGACGGCTGAAAAATACCGTAACGAGATGCTAGTACCAATAATCTACCCCCATCGACTACAAATGGGCCAAGAATTCACGCTCATGCACGATAACGCCCGTCCGCACACAGCGAGAGTGGTGAGGAGCTGGTTGCAGGAGCACGACGTATCGGTCTTAGGCTGGCCCGCTCAATCGCCTGACCTAAACCCCATAGAACACGCGTGGGACATGCTCCAAAGAAGGGCTTTGAGGAATTTCCCTGCAAACATTGCGACGGAAGAGCAACTTTTTTTGCATCTTAACCGGACCTGGGACAATATACCGCAGCAAGACTTGGATAAATTAATCCAAAGCATGAAAAACCGTTGCAGGACCGTTATTAACGTCATGGGGTGTTTTACTGACTACTGATTTTTCACATAACTGTTAAAAACAGATTAATTTTTCCTTATTATTCACTTTTTCTTGAGAAACACATTCATTGTTAGTTTTACCATTATTTCACGTTTTTTCTTTATTTGAATAAAAATTTGATTACGCAAAAAAAATAGTTTTCTTTTATTCTGGAGTGTAGTCTGATAAATGGGCCTTATAAAAATATATGCATGCTGTATGTTATTTTTAATAAATTTTGAGTAAATTGAGTAAATCCAAAATATCCCTAGACAGTGTTGATGTGTGTATATAAAACTTTATAATCATGAAAAGCAACAAATTGTAAAATATTTCTTGCTTTTACCACGTTAATTGTGTTTTCAAATATCGCAGCGACTGTACTATTTTCGCAGTAAATACATTGCTCCTTAACAACTACTTAAGTACCTATGTCGCTAAGTGACTAGACAAGCAATGTAAAAATCACAAAACGATACTTTATTTATGCGGTGCATCGCATGGTACGGCCGCTGCTTCTTGCGGCCAGCTAGTGATGTGGCTGTGCAGATCCACTAACGTAGGCTATCGACAACAATGTCGATTACCCAACGAATATAAAGTTAATTTTACAATCTGTCAACCGTTTTAACCCGGTTGGAAGATCTAAAAAGATGACGTTTAAATCCGGTTGAAGATGTAAAATAATGTTAAAAAAATATTTACAATTTTTTAAAAACTATTTTTTATTGATTTATAAAAATAATATTTTCTGGACATCGTTTTTTATTTATTTTAATTTCAGAACCCCAAATTTTTTTAGTACAATAATAAATGGGAGAATCTATAACTTTCCGATTTAGTCGATCACTAGCGTATAAGTAAAATAAATGGCTTTTGCACAGAACAACGATAGCGACAGATGTTTTTGTGTGAGTAAGTTGTGCGGTGCATGGTAAATGCACGCTATGTTTGATGAGTTAAGGTTTATAATTGATTGTGTAGTACGTTCTGATTTATGAATTGCGAGTGTGTGCGCGACTTTGTATCTATTGCTTTTACTGAACTACATGTGTAGAGTAGTGGCGCAGTAGTGGGATCGTCTTAGCGACATAGAGTTCTGATACATTTTCAACTACCGGGGCATATCTCCTTCATTCCTATATCTATGGACTAAGCATAGGTCATCTCATCATAATCTGTCTAGCCTTTTCCCAACTATGTTGGGGTCGGCTTCGGATGCAGCTGAATACCAGTAGGTTCTATACGTGGAGCGACTGCCTATCTGACTCTGAGTCCAGAACCCAGTTACTGGGTAATACGATACCCCTTGGTAAGACTGGCTGTCTAGACTTTCGGGCTACTGACGACCCGTAACGACTGTCAAAGATCCACGAATGACAGCCGGCTTATTATATTGATATTGATCGAGAAAAATAGTCCATAGCTAATCGCTTCCTCGTTGGCGGTGGGACAGGTGCTATAGCAGAGAAAGACACTGCTGGGATATCTCAAGGGGATGTCCCATTGACATACGACATAACCCTTTAGATAAGTACCTAAATTTTCTAACAAGTAGGAAATAACACAAAAAAATCAAAATTCATTTATTCAAATTAGGCTGAGAATCAGCACTTTTCGAACGTCAAAATTACATAAGACCGTCCCCCAAAATGCCCGTCCTTCACCACTTCCTAGTGCTTTCGCTAGTAAGAAGTGGCGCAACAAACTCCCCAGCAGCACAGCTGTCTGACTGGACAATAGGGCACGGTTTGGTATATCTTTTTCCGAAAAAACCTTGCCTAGTAATGTTCGATTGTTCGCCTCAAACTACAGTTGGGTAAAGGACATGGTAAGTTGCAGAATCCAATAAAACACGAAATTATATAAACCTATAATTTACTTATTAAACATAAAAATATCTATAAATATCGTCGCCTTCTCTTTCTGTTCTCTCCAGGATACATGTTGAGGATCTTTTTGGCAGATTCCTTTGCTTCATCTTCGACTGAAAAATAACACATCTTTAGTAAACTCACAAGAAACAATTTCGCAGAAGATTGGTTCCATCAAACAAAAAAAAAAGGAATACAGTTTTATTTGTGTACACAGGTTATATAAAGGCTGTTATAAATATCAGGTTATAAGGGGCATGCCTGTGTGGGGATCGCCCGGAGGACACGGTGGAGCATACGGTGGAGGTCTGCCCGGCTTGGGCGGGACCCCGCCGTGTCCTCTTGGCGGCGATCGGCGGCAGCGACCTCTCGCGTCCGGCCCTCATACAGGCCATGGTCCGGAGCGAGAGTGAATGGGAGGCCGCACCTCCTTCTGCGAAGCAGTAATGCTCGCGAAGGAGGAGGCGGAGCGCGCGAGGGAGAGGCAATCGCTGCACCCTCGCGCTCCTAGCCGCCGCAGGAGACGCCCTGGACGGGAGTCAACAGCCGACTCCCGGCCACCGCAGGCGCGGGCTTGCGGGCGGCGAGCTATGGGCAGCTCGCCGCCCGGTAAGGACCAGGCCCGGGTCGACGGCGCGTTGTGTTCCACGCGCGCCTCAAAGAGCTGTCAGCACGAACTGACGGGGTCCGCTAGGGCCGATGCCGCCGGGGCTGCGGGTTGTTCGAAAGAGATACCGTGGCCCCTGGCACAGGCAACTGAAGGAACACGGGTGGGTTTTAGTCAGTAAAAGTCTGACACTCCCTTCTGCTCCGCCCAGAGCGGGAGGAGTCATTTGATGATTTCCCACCCAGAAAAAAAAAAGAAAAAAAAAAAGGGGCATGCCTGTGTCCTAACACAGTAACATACAAATATTACACATCATCATCTCTGCCTAGCCTTTTCCCAGCTATGTTGGGGTCGGCTTCCAGTCTAACCGGATGCAACTGAATACCAGTATTTTACATGGAGCGACTGCCTATCTGACCTCCAGAACCCAACTGGGTTCTACGATAATATGATACCCCTTGGTAAGACTAGACTTTCGGGCTTCTGACTACCCGATACGACTGTCAAAGATCCATGAATGACAGCCGGGACCAACAGCTCCTCGTAGGGGTCTCGGTATGTAAAGATGGTCACCCATCCACAGACCAACCGCGGCAAGCGTAGCTTAACGTGATCGATCGACCTGTGCGGCTGTTATTATTTAGACACGAGCCCGACACAGTGACATACAAAAATAATAAAGCAAGAATAAAAAGAACGATCGATTGATATCATTGATTGGCGCACCAAATCTCAGTTTGAACCTTCCGGTGACATGACAGAAACTAGGCCCTAGCATAGCCGGGAATCGAATCAGACTTTTTTTGCAAACCGCACACAAAATCAATAATGTTGCCAAAAGGAAGGTTTTTTCATTATGCTTACCCGAATGCGGTAAGTCCTAACAGGTCGAGGTACCTTATACATATATTTCTCATGCAGCATTGTCCCACTGCAGGGCAAAGGGCTCCCTCTCCCCTTTCCACACAATTCTGTTTTGCGAGTGCCGGCCAGTCCTTATGGTACAAGTCAAGCTCGTCCCGCCATCTTCGACTTGGCCTTCCGCGATAGATGGAATGGAGCTATGGCTCCTTTGAAGTCATTTTATCATCGCTTGTCGCCCTCAAAAATTAACACAAATAAAAAAATACAACTCACATTCATCTTCAGAGCTATCCGGCTGATGTCTCCTCAACGCCAACTGTTTATCGAACCCAATCCCATCATACTGGCTATTCATCACCGAAGCTCTAACTGACTTATTTTCCAAGAAATATATCTCCGACAAAGGCAGCAGTGGGTTGTAAATCCCTTGAAACAACCCCAAATAATCGTCTCCTATAGGAATATGATGATCATCTCTGTAACTCCTGTCTTCAAATTCATTTCTTGGTCTACTAGAGCCTTCGCCTGGATCAGACGCTTCTTTTCCGCCCTTATCATCGAAATATTGTCCAGAAGAACAAACTAATGATTCAGAACTAGCTTCAGATAGATTCTGGCAATCTTTATGACCGCAATTAATTTCAAATCCAGCCATGTTTGCCTCAGTCTCTGATATGAATTCAAAATCTGATGAGTTGTAGCCATCATCAGAATCTAGTTCGTCAGAAATAGCATGCATTGAAATTCTGTCTTTAATATCTTCTGTTTGACTTTTCTCGTCATCAGTTGACGAATTTATTGAAATGATATCGATATTCGCATTTATATTCGAATTTGTTTTTTCATTATTCTCAAAAACACTTTTAACAGAACCGTTTATAGAAACCAAATCTTCATTCACAGCGTTCAGTTCATCAAATATTTCAATAAAATCGTCTAAATTGACCAACTCTGTCCCAGAATCATCAGCTAAAGCAGTTTTGTCTATATTATTTAAAGCTTCTTCAAATTCTTTAAGGTTTTCAAGAGTTTCATCATCTATAAAATTGTTGAATGCATCGGGTTGAGTTTTATAAGTGGCGTCATTTGAAACTACAGTACCTTGAATTTGTGTGAGATCATTATTACTTTGGTGTATGTTAGGTTCATCTTCTATAACGTTAGCAATAAAACTAACATCAGTAGCATTATTAAGAATTCTATCATCTTCAGGTACAACATCATCATTTATTTCATTTTCTTTATGTTCTTTGTAAGTATTATCAGAATGAGTAACATTTTCTAAATTATGAAGAATCTTAGTAACACCGAATTCTTCAATACTAACAACAGAGGAATCGTTTGTAGTACTATCTTCAATATTATTTATCGTAACATTAGATTCAGTATCAGGTTTATTTGAATTATTATCATTTATTTGTGAATGACATTGATCATTATCAATAGATGTTTCTCTGGTTCTCGTTGTATTATTATTCTCCTGTGTATTGTTTCCAGTTTGTAGAAATAATTCGAGAATTCGAAAGAAGTTCATTGTAAGCTGGAATATCAAGAGTTTATTTAATTGTATAATAATATGTATATGCACATTATATAACTATGGCTAAGGGCATACCTACAGGCCTACCTACCTAAGACTTCTAGTACCTAGTAGTAGGTAGATGCCTAGTCAATAGTACGTCAATAGAAACAGGCAGTCAATCAAGGATGCTAAGGCACTCGTAAGTAGGTAGTACATACTTACCTACTTAAATCTTTCCGACGATAAATTCAGGTTTCACCAAAATTATAAATATGAATAAATTATCTATGTATCGCATACAATGTGTAGTACCTACCCGGGCGTTAATATGGCACATTGTGTTTTATAAAGATTCATAGGCATCAGTAGCTGTTGCCGTGCAACAGAAACCGCGGCACTTAAGTGCTCATATAGGTACAGGAGCGGCACGTTGCCAACAGCAGAGACAATACTCGGGACCTTATAGTACTCTTTGGAGACAATGCAGCCGTCGACGCGTTGACACGCACCTTCGACGGCTGCTGTAAGCTGTCGACAACATGCCACATGTGTATTTGAGTTTGAGTAGGTACGTATTCAAATACACGAGCGGAACGTTACCAACGGCAGCCGTCGACACTGGTTACAAAGTGAGCACTAACAAAGACCAACTTTTTCTGTCCATGTGCCATATTTTAGGCTGCGCAGGATAGGTAGGTCCTTACTGAACTGAGTACAAACATATCACTGCTCTAATAATAATATTGCAGTACAATGCTATCGACACATTGATTCAGAAATTAGGTAAATATTCAATCGTGATTGCTCTTCTGGATACACACATCCCTGCATAACATTATATTAATTAGATAGATACTCACTTCGTCCAAAAAAGTATCCAGTCTTTAGTAAAAAATATTAAACTCTCCCAAAAATAAGTAGGTAAACAACACCAAACAACTTTACAGAAAACAACGTCAGAATCGAAAAGGCGGGAAGTGAGCATGCAGGCAAAGGTCAAAATTCACACAGCTTAATAAATAAAACCTAAAATCTAGTTATCAAATGCTTTTTATTTATAAAAATGCATGTTACAGTTTGGTATGTATGTTAGAAACGCTTATCTGGGCCATATTATGGCAGTATGACGATGTCCAGTAACGATAGTTACATGATAGTAGTTAAGAACCAGCTGTATTCATTAAATAAAAACAACAAAGATCTTTTAATAATTCTTACATTAGAATTTATAGCCTATAATTAAATTATTATAAAGTTATTGTGTCACTTTTTTCCCGATTTCTTGATGCCTCCAGTTGCCAAAGGACCTTTTTGTGAGGCCTTTGCTTTCGCCTCCTGAAAAATAAAAGAATATCCTGTTACCCGAAATTATTTGGCAAAGGTTTAATGAGTGGTGACATTCTCGATAGGTCATAGATCACGCAGCTAACATGTTTTTTTTATGTGAATTTCACAGCTATCATAGAGAAATTATAAATCAATGATCACATTCAAATAATTATGGGAACAAAATTATGGCTGGTATGTGTTACTGGTCTGTTTTCTGGCCGCCGGAATATGCAAGCCATGCACATGCCGTATAAAGCCGCCAAGCATCATTCCAGTTGTGACAGTCGTGTAGAACGCTAGTGAAGTGCACATTTGTCGTTGGTTACGATGAATAAAGAAATCCGCACTGCCATCGCAGTTGTCATTTTTATTTTAATAAGAATAAAATATTTAAGAAGGTTTTGGGTGCGCCCAAGTTTACAATATAGAAAATGGCAGAATGGTACTGTAATGATAGAAAACTATAAAAAAGATGATGTGGGGTGTCGGCATTTGCGCAATAGTATGTTCTTTGGGTTCCTAAGAATGACTTATGAAGATTTTGAATTTTTGCTGAAGAGTACTGAAGTGTACATTTAGCAAAAAAAAAATACTGGCTGGAGAGAAGTCATACCCGCTAAAGAGAGGTTGGCAGTCACGTTGCGGTTTTTGCCACCGGCATTGTGTGTAGGAGCCTAAACAAAAGTAGGTTTTGTTAAAAAAAAATTACAAACCTGTAACGCCTTCTGTTGTTCCTTTAGCTTCTGCTTATGAGCTAAGTCATCCTCGTCTAGATCCTTGGAGTCTTTCTTGGGCGCCTTCAGCGGCTTCTTCTTACCACCTTCACGGCCTGACATCTGTAAATATCACAAATAAAATAATATTAAAAATCTGGTTTCATTTTAAGCAAACATTAATTGATAATAGGGTACATTTTATTACGACACCTCACATCAACCCATGGGTTTAAAAATAGTTATAAAATTAATTTTCTTTCAGTGAAGACCAACGTTGAACTGAAGATTTTCCACCGGAGGCTTCAAAATGTTATTGGCCTTAAATTCCCCAGTCTGTAGATATGTAGCTACATAATATTTAAAATAAGGATTACATCAAGAAGTTTTTCTCACATGACTTACAATGGATGTCACGGCTAATATTGACCAATTAACAATACACGGTTTCAAAACTGTGACTCACATGTTAGTATATTTAAATGTACGAATATGGTATGGTATGGCTTTAAATGTTATTTTTAATTTGACAGAGACCTTATTAGCGATGTTCTTCAGAAAGGTCAGGTGCATAGTGCTGGTAACCGGCGTATGTGTATGGCCAGATGTATGAACGTAAATGAGACAAAAGGAGAATGTAAGAGTCGTAGCAAGTGGTGTTCTGTAGTTTATGCGTACCCACTAATTTCTGACGGAGGATAACACAGGCAGAATAAAAATGAAAGACACGACCAACGAGTGACGGTAACGCGCTGAGAGCGCTGCTGCGGCTGCCTCGCTTCTGCAGCGCATCAGGAATGTTCGCGAGCGTCCGCATTGACTGTTTTTATGCCAGCATGCGCAAGAGGGCGGCCTCGATAGCGAATAGAGTGCGGGGCAGCGGCAACAGTCTTCTCGCCGTTGTTGCCAACAGGTTGGACCGGCCTTTCATGCAGCACTGGCAGGCCTTACATGCACGGTGCACCCGTATATCGGGCTTGGGGCAGTTAACAATTTTAAAATGATTCCCCATAAAATTATTTTCCATAGGATATAATCGTCTTTGCAAGTTATATAATTTTTAGTTTTTAATATTTTGACATTTTACAATTTGAAAATTTAGTAAGTATTTGACATTTTATTTTTAAATTATTCTGACCTTTTTATAATTTTTTGACAATTTTAATTATCATTAATTTAGTTGTCTTTGACATATAAATATTATTAATATTATTTATGAATATTTTAATTTAATTTGTCACAATTTTATTTTAGGTTTTTATCTGTTTATATAATTTTAAATAGTTTATAAGTAATTTTAATGTGTGAGTGTAAAATATGGACTACAGTTGTCTGAGATAAATAAATTATTATTATTTTGGTTTTTAAATTTAATTTTCTCAGGTTATTATTACCTGGTATTTTCAGAATCTTACGGGTGTGAACCAAGGTGAGATTCTAGTTATTATTTTGAGAAGGTAAATTGCTCTGTACTGCAGTGAAATTATTATCCATGTCTAGTTGTAAAAATTTTCTTACTATGCGGCAATTGTTTAATATGGCAGCTTTTTGTAGTGTTAAGTATGTGTATTTGGATAGATTTAGTGCATTAAAACTATTGAATATTTGTTTCGGGATAACACCTGTGGTTGATATTACTACAATATATGTTTTTTTTTTTAATTTTTTTTTTCTTGTATTTTCTCCTCCTTTTTGATTGCCATGTTAATTTTGTTTTTAACTGATAATTATAGGTATAGTAGATAATGATACAAAACCAGCATGACGTAGTTTTAAGGATTACAATCTAGATATTCTGTGAATAACGTAGTTGGATATACATTAGTAAAACTGTCTTATTGTAATTCCATATATAAAATATTGTATATCTGTTTGTTGTTCCAAAAAAAATAAAATAAAAATAAAAAATACTATTGGGACTATAGTGACTCTATTCATTTTCCAAACTCTGGTAATTTTCTCTTGTAATTCTGTATACTTCCTGATTTTTTCTGTGATAGTTTTTTGAATGTTATTAGTATTTGGGACTATTATTAAATAATTTCCGAGTTTTCTGGAGATTTGAACGTTTGGAATTGAAGGATTAGCATTCGTTAACCATTTCCTTTCTTTATCACTGGTATTGTGCGTTACTCGATTGGCGAGAGCTTCAATGGATTTTTCGTTAACAAACATGTCTCAGGTAAAAAAGGGTCGGGTTTTTTGTACGTGAGACATGTTTGTGTTCTTAAAACCTTTTTTTTTTGTTTCTGATTAACAGAAAACCCTTAGACAAAAACACGAAGAGCACGTGGCACGATAATATCGCCGCAATTGTTTCGCTCGTGGAGACGGCCCCTAACTAAATCACATTTCAAACGTAAAAAGTTACATTTTATCCGTTTGATTGGATTTAATATGTTTTGTTTTTAATACGTTAATCTTCTTTTCTTCAATTAAAATTGGATATCTTTTTGTTAAACAATAGGATCTGTTATTGTGATACGATTTTGAAATCGGTATTTAGTAGGCATATTTTTAAATGTATGGGCATTGACAGTGTAGTACTTTTTTTTTTTACAAAAATCACTCTTGAATTTGCATGATACTTGTAATATGTTATACATAGTACATTATCTGGTATAAAGAATCCTTAACAGTGGGCCATTATTTACGCCACACCCTGTATATGTATTCTTAATTTTTTAAATGGAAGACAGCCATGTTTTTTTAGCAACAGCAAGTTTAACTCCTGAGCATGGCTCATTAGAACAGAATAGATTTTTTTTTAAATTACAAAGACTCAACAAGATTGTTAGCAGGTTGACAGCTAAGCTTACTAATAAATGTGAAAATTTATATATCTGTTACTGAATCACACAAAATGGCTGAACAGATTGCTATGAAATTTGACAAATAGGTAGCCTGGGTGCTGGAGAGGTTCTTAAGCTACTTTTCGACGATGGCATTAAAAGAGTGTCCATGGATTTTCTTGCACATTCTTCACCTTAGGTTCATCTTTCTGACTGACCGACCCCTTGACAATTCATAAGTGCCTATAATTGGTTTATTTGAAATAAATACTTTGAGTTTGATGTCACGGACAGCCGCTCATTATTTAATTAAATTAGCTTGAGCCAGAATTGTGTGCGGTGTGTTACAAGATACAGAATGCAGTGAACTGAGCATTAAAGAAAAGGAAGAAAAAGTACATGTTGAGTCAATCCTATGACCATAAACAGACTGTGATAGACCGATATGATTGATAATAAACATGTTTAATTTTCACAAAATAGTTTTAAATATTAAATAGAACAGTGGAGTGAAAATCAATTTCATATAGCACCCAGCTTTAAACGAAGGACAATGCTTGTAATCCATCGCTCTGAATGAGTGCTTATAGTTTTGTGACAATTATGTCATATGCATAATATGTATTTTAACGGTAAACAGCTCTTCACTGTACAGTCATGGTAACAAATTTTATAGGAGTAGTGGGCAGCACTAGGGCTTCCAATACCGGGATCCCAGACAATTTTAGTCATTTTTTAATACTGGTACTGAAATATCCAATACTGACATTCCGGTTTTAGTGATTTTATTTATTTTCAGCAGCAACTACAGTGACACAATTTCGTTCTATTGCACATTAAATTTTATATCTGGGTACATTTTAAAATCTGCGTATTTTAACTATCTCGTGGTTTATTTAGACAGTTACATTTTATTACTACTTGCGCAGGCAAGGAATGGTATTAAAAAAAATTGTAGTCTTTGTTTTTGCCTCTCGGTTGATTTCTGAGAGAAGGAAGGTAGGGGAATGGCGGAATGCTCCCCCTGCCTAGTTTTTGTGCAGTTTTGTATATATGTTGCAGTTTTGTGTATATAAATTGAGTATAATACCAGGATCCCGGGATTGGCAATTTTCTATGCGGTATTAATACCGGTGTTCGAAACTCCTTAGGCAGCACCATTGTGTCACCCATTATAAAATTTCTACATTTATGTCTCTAATTTTTATAAAGTATAATAAAGAGTATTCATGCATCTTTTTCCATAGTTCAGATAGGCAATAACCATGTTTTTCTAGAACGGTCACATTCATCAGTCTCAATCTGTTAAAAAAAAATGGGATTCATTTTGAAAGTTTTTGAATACAGGAATTGGCCTTCATGTGTTACTACTGTTGTGCAGTTGTAACAATTTTTATTAATTCTATTTTGCAGTGGTCACAAAATCAAGTTTGCTATTGCAAAATACTGAATCTGGGATCATATTGAGCGGATTCTACAACAATTATTACAATGGCTGTAAAAAATATACAGGATGGCCTGTTTACAGTGGACCAAAACTATTTATTATACTCGGGGCATTACAAATACAAAGTTAGATGTAGAAATTCTTTTAATCGGACCTCTTGCTCTGACTTATGCCTCTTACGGAGCAGTGCTAGTGTTGTTCATAACTGTGGTGAGTGTATTACCACTACTTGGCGAATGAACTATTCAACAGTTTACCTGCGTTTTCGTAGTAGGTAATTATCGACAAACAACTGGCATTCATTGGGCATCCTCATTTGCATAATCATTTATGACTCTTAATTTGCAAGAGTAATGGCCCTAGTAAAGGTAGCCACTCACCAAGGGCTTTCCGAAAAACCCCCATGTATGTTTACTAATTATTTAGTTCAGGAGAAAACATTTTGTTATATTTTTTTTTTCACAAAATACCAATTTTCTATTTAATCCTAATAAATAATTTGATTTGATCATGCTACTAGAAATGGTAAAATGTACATTGCTGTAACTATGACTTTGTGGAGGAAAAACATTGTGCAATGAAATGTTCAAAACGCTTGTATGAAAGACGTAGTTTATCAAAAGATCAAAGAAAAAAACTGATCTTTTCAAGCTAACTTTTATTATTTTGTGAAAGGAAAAGAAACAATTCTTTCGATTTCTAAAGCGTCGTTGGCACACATTTTTCTATTTGTAATAACCTCAACGCCCTATTATGCAGAACTACGAAAATCTACATTTCACATTTTTATTTACGGACTAACAGTATGAAAGGTCATAACATGAAAAATACTTACATTTAGAAGTGGTAGTGGAGATGTAATACGAATGAATTCGACTTAATTTATGAAATACACGCTTTTTTCCCAAACTAAAATGAAGAATTGATTGACGTTTTGAAAACTAATGTCTACCTGACAGAACGGGAACAGTGTTGCTAGCAGCAAACCGTTAGCTTGTTCTCTTCTTGTTCGGAAACTTGGTTTTCTTGTAATGCATCTAAAGTCCAACAGTCTTGCTTTATTGCTGAAGATGCAAAATATCATTCATTTTAACTAAACTTGCTTCTACAGGCGTGATGCAAAATATATATTGATAACAAAAAACGTCATCATCATAGGACGTGAATGTAAAAACCAGAGGTATGAAACCGGATCATGTAAGGGCCACCACCGTATCAGCCGTATCAATTATACAGGGCCCCAAACTAAAGGGGTCTCCCAATGTAACGTGTAAAAGCAAAAATTCGTAAAATATTATCCAAAAGATCATCATACATCTTATTGATGCCCGTAATGAGTGGACACTTTTGAGAGCTTACAAAAGCTTCAAGCTATAGGTGCGGTCCAATTCTGAAACATTTATTTATCATTGCATTAATTTATTAAAATCACACTGAAATCTAACATATCGAAATCAATCATCAGTGCTCCAATTTTCTAGCTCACTTCGCTCGCTTTTGCATTCTCTTAGAAATCAGAACTGGACCTATCCAGGTCCAGAAGGCTCCAATTCTAGCACTCGCTTCGCTCGCTTATCGATAAAACCGGGCCCAAGTCAGAGTGCTCCAGTTTTCTAGCTCGCTGCGCTCGCTGTTGCATACTCTTAGTAAGATCACAATGACAGCTTAACTTTCAAGTCAGTATGCTATTTTATTTACTTTATAAATAAATAAGCTCCGGCTTCCAAAAATATTATAATATGGCTACCATTCCTTTTAAACTTCGCCGTAAAAGTTGGGACCCTTTTACCCGAAAAGGGCCCCAAAAGTTTTTGATATAGGGCAACTCAAAGAACAAACTCTTCAGCTTTATTATATTATTATAGATTGGCGACGAGAAAAAATATCATAAAATATGCGCGATAAACAAAAAAAGCGCATTTTCTCAACTCATATTCAATGAAATTTATACAGCACAAAGAAATATAGTTTTATAATAATTCGTATACTGAACAGATTTTTTAATTTTAAATAATACTAGCTGACCCGGCAAACGTTGTAACTGCCATTTAAATTATTTCTAGCTGCCCGGCGCTACTTCGTCCGCGTGGTGTCCTACCCCCTACCCTACCCCTACCCTACTCCTACCCTACTCCTACACTACTCCTACACTACTCCTACACTACTCCTACCCTACTTCTACCCTACTCCTAACCTACTCCTACCCTACTCCTACCCAACTCCTATCCTACTCCTATCCTACTCCTAACCTACTCCTACACTACTCCTACCCTACTCCTACCCTACTTATACCCTACTCCTAACCTACTCCTACTCTACTCCTACCCTACTCCTAACCTACTCCTACACTACTCCTACCCTACTCCTAACCTACTCCTACACACCTACTACACTACTCCTAACCTCCCTAAGTAAAACACTGATTGATTGATAGAACCTAGCGGACCCGGCAGACGTCATCCCACCCGAAAAAGCAGCGCCACCTACCGGGTCCAATTATGTATACAAACTTTGTCCTGATAATAACGAACACAAAAAATAAAGAATTATCCAATTTGCTGCAGTCGTTCGAAAGTTATAGGCGTACATACATTTCGAAGATCCATTTTTATTTAAGTATATAGATTTTAAAGTTTCTCCCCATTTCAGATAGATGGCGTTACGGGCCAAATTAGAAGTTGTAGTTGTACCTAGATGATTTCTTTCACGGGGATGGTATTTATATGGGTTGTCCTTGAGTTTTGTCCTTCTTGAATCTACTCAAAATATAATTCAATTTTTGTAGTTTAGCGCTTTAACTTACGAACATTATGATAATTATAATTCAGTGGCCTCCAAAAGTTAGTTGACATTTTACAATTCAGCTGTGATGCCACAATATGATTTAAAATAAAAAAAATATGATCAGAAGGCTAATTCCCGTAATTAAAAACTTTCAAAATCTAGTCACAGTATCATCTCAGCGACAATCTATGTAAAAAAACTTGATAAAAATATAGGGAAATTAGAGGTATTTTTGAACTGAGACTAAGATCAGACTGTGAACGTTCTTAAAATGACGAGAATTGCCCCTCAGATACTCCGCTCCTAAGGGGTTACTTGATTATGTTTATGATTTAAAAATCAATTGTAGTTGAATTAGTCAATACAAACGTTATAGCAGTTCAAATATTTCGATAACTAGAATTTGAAATCATAATCTGAAGACCAATAATTCTCGTAATTAAAAACGTTCAAAATCTAGTCGCAATTTGATCGCAGTGACAATCAATGTCAAAAACTTGTCAAAATGTAGGGAAACGAGGTATTTTTGACAGATTGAGACTGAGATCAGACTGTGGACCCTCTGGTGTCAAGATATAATATCAATTAACTTACATGAACATAGTAGTCATTGCTGTCAGACGACGACCAAAAACTTTATTGTTTTATATTTATTTTTCTATCGCACAGTAAAGGACAATGCGTAAAGTTGACGTGGGTTGGTTCATTTTGGCAAAACTAGGACCACGGGCCATATTATTCTGTTCCTCTATCCTTCTAATATTATAAGAAAGTTTGTATGTTTGTTACCCAATCACGCAAAAACGGCTAAACGGATTCGGCACACACTTAACACATAGAAAACTGCGATGATGCTGTCGGCGATGGTGCGCTTGCATATGTGTCGGCATCTACCAATCATTACTTTGTTCTACACTAAGTATAGTGCCTGGTTGGATTCGAACCTGTAACTCGTAAGTCGCGGCCTTTACCACTGGGTAAAAACCCTATAAAAAGAAAAAAATAACCTTGAAATTATGACCCTACGTAAGTACGAATGAAATTTTTTGATTAAATGTTGTCCCGTCGGGGGACCGCTCTGATTATTAGCCTAACGTTCTGGTGAAGTTTAAAATAGTAGCGGTCCCCCGACAGGACAATATTTAATCAAAAAAATTCATACGTACTTACGTAGGGTCATAATTTCAAGGTTATTTTTTTCTTTTTATAGGGTTTCACGTAGTCGGGGTTCTTTAAAATTTTTAATTAAATTTTTTATTTCATGCTTTTTGTAGGGACTCCTTGTTATTTAATTTCTTTTATTTTCTTGCGTTTTAAAATTCAGGTAATTTGGTATTTAATCAGGTTTATTGTAATTCGCCATTTTGTGGTGGCGGCCATCTTGGATTTGAAATTTGTCATAGTGTATATTAATCTACTAGTCAAGCCCTTTCATTTGATACCCATATTGAGGGAGTTGTGAAAAAAAAAACGTAATTCGCCATTTTGTGGTGGTGGCCATCTTGGATTTGAAATTTGTCATAGTGTATAGTATTCTACTAGTCAAGCCCTTTCATTTGATACCCATATTGACGGAGTTGTGAAAAAAAAAACGTAATTAGCCATTTTGTGGTGGCGGCCATCTTGGATTTGAAATTTGTCATAGTGTATATTAATCTACTAGTCAAGCCCTTTCATTTGATACCCATATTGAGGGAGTTCTGAAAAAAAAAACGTAATTCGCCATTTTGTGGTGGTGGCCATCTTGGATTTGAAATTTGTCATAGTGTATAGTATTCTACTAGTCAAGCCCTTTCATTTGATACCCATATTGACGGAGTTGTGAAAAAAAAAACGTAATTAGCCATTTTGTGGTGGCGGCCATCTTGGATTTGAAATTTGTCATAGTGTATAGTATTCTACTAGTCAAGCTCTTTCATTTGATATCCATATTGAGGGAGTTGTGAAAAAAAAAAACGTAATACGCCATTTTGTGGTGGCGGCCATCTTGGATTTGAAATTTGTCATAGTGTATAGTATTCTACTAGTCAAGTCCTTTCATTTGATACCCATATTGAGGGAGTTGTGAAAAAATATGTAATCCGCCATTTTGTGGCGGCGGCCATCTTGGACCGATTTTCATCAAACATAGCTAAGAACACTCCCGACAAATTCACCTTTCAAACAAAAAAAACAAAATTAAAATCGGTTTATCCGTTCGGGAGCTACGATGCCACAGACAGACATACACAAACCCAAACACACACACACAGAGAGAGAGACACGTCAAACTTATAACACCCCGTAGTTTTTGCGTCGGGGGTTAAAAAAGAGATTAGCTAGCGCTTTCAAATAAACAATCAAACTGAGCTCTATTATTAGTATAGATTCGTATGGTTAAAGATACAGGCTTACATTTCCGTGCATAATTAGCTACAAAAATAGGTACCTACATAATCAGTAATACCTACCTATTTCGTGTTATTTTTCCTACTTACAACACAACACCGTTCGTTAGCTTTATTGCCAATTAATCCATATTTCCTATATTGATACTGAAATCTAATTATTTCAGAGCAGTCGTGTTTGTTTTAACACAAATAAACAACATGCCTGTAATCTCCTGGAGGGTTATTCAGAGGTGTAGAGTACACCCGCATTACGTCAGTTATGTTTGTGTTCCATGTATGGGGCCTATTGCCATAAGCTCGACCACAGTGTAGCAGCACCTTAGGTAAGTACTTATAAGAATCAGGTAAAGTACCTATAATATGACGTTGGATTTTCCTCTAATCGGTAGAATGCAGTATTCTTATTATAATTGCGCTTTATGACGAATGTGTCAACCATTAATTCACATTGACATCCGCTGAACAAATGTGTTTCTTGATATACAAAAATGAAGACCTTGATTATGTTACTTTTACTAACAGTGTTCTTTTATATTTTAGTTACTAATATGGGTAAGTAATTATTTTTATTTGTTTTTTTTGTTTCCTTGTTTGTATAAGGTTTCTCTTTATTATTAAGATTTTTGTGGGTTAGACTGATCGGATCATAAGATGCGTATAAATGCATACTTAGCTATTCACAACTACACATTTTCCTTGCCCCCGACAGCAAACAGCTGTCAGAAGGATCAGCGGTCGTCTATTTGATAAAGGGCTAATTTTCAATCAACTGATAACTTTATTCGGGGAATAATTTTGAAATTTTTACAGTTATTTCATACAAAAACCGTCAAACGTCAATTTTATTCCTCGAATAAAAGTTATCTGGCGATGGTAAAATCAGCCCCTAAACTGACAACATTTTCGGGTTTTGGACTTGTGAACAGCGTCTAAAGGACTCCTACGATAACATTACGGAAGCGTATCGAGTGTTTGTGAATAACTATGCTCATCCGATCGGTCTGACCCGGTTTTGATTGATCTCACAATTTCTCGATGTAAACTACTCAAAACTAAATAGGGCCCACCATGTTTTTTTGCCTTAACATAAAATTGAACATAATTGTTCAGTTTTTATGAATGTATAAGTTTCAAGTGGGCATTCAGGAATAGTGTAAACACAAACAATGGAATCATTTGTTTATTTCCTTTAATAAAAACACAAATAACAGTTTTTAGGAAAAATTACACAAAATAAAAGATAAACGTAATCTGGTAAAGCACACGTCTTCTGAAAAAAAATATGGTGCTTGTTATTTTTTAATAACGAGTGGGTCCTCCTCTGCTCTGTATGCACTCTCTGAGCCTATCTGGTACACTTTCAATCAAGTGAGTCACGTTTGTGTGCGGTATTTGTTCCCAACAGACTTTCAGGGCGTTAATGAGCTCCTGCTGGCTGTTCACATCACTGTAGTTTTCTTTCAGGCTTCTTTTGAGTTGATCCCATAAATGTTCTATTGGGTTGAGGTCGGGACTCATGGCTGGCCATGGCAAAACGGCGATATTGGCTTCAGAGAGGGCTCTCTGTGTGGTGCGGGCTGTGTGTGCGCGAGCATTGTCATGCATAAAGACAAAATGATTGCCCACTCTTTGTGAAAACGGGATGACATGTGGCCGGATTACTCGCTCGATGTAACTGGCGGCGGTTACGGTACCTTCATTGAGAATTACCAGCTCTGTTTTGCCGTGTAAGCTAATTCCACCCCATACCATAACACTGGGACCCCCCATCCGTCTGTTCCATGCACGCATGGTTCAGAAAAACGTTCCCCTTCTCTTCTCCACACGCGTATCCGTCTGTCATCACTGAAAAACTTCACTTTAGACTCGTCCGTAAAAAGCACATTCCTCCAGTTATCCATGGTCCATTCCAAATGTTCCCGGGCGTACCTTAAGCGTGCTGCACGATGAGCCCTCGTCAGTTTCAGTCGAATAGCGCGTACTCTGGAGCGTTGTCCATCTTCGTGAAGCCGATTCCGAATGGTTTGGTCGCTGACTCTCGTCCCTGTGGATTGCCGTAGTCGAGTTTGTAAGGTCCGAGCGGTAATAGTACGCTCCCGTCGTGCGGTTAACCTTAGATATCGGTCTTCCTGGGCAGTTGTAGCTCTAACTCTTCCTGTGCCAGGTCTCCTAGCTACACTTCCGGTCTCCTGATATCGTTCCCAAACATTTCGGATTGCTCGTCGCGAAACACCGAGGTGTATAGCCACAGATCTCTGAGACTGTCCCTCTTGAAGCAAAGATACTGCTCTTGCAGCGGTTTCCATGTCCATATGTCGGCGAGAACCAGGCATAGTGATCACAACTAACACAGGAACCAAACAAAATTGTTAAAAACGTGAGTATTCCACAGCAGTGTTTAGTGTAGACTGAAAACTTAAGTGACCGAGAATTTGTGCATTCGATGTTTTTTTCGAGTACTTCACTTTTTTAGGTACCCTCTTGAAACCAATATGAATGTTGTCGAAATAAACATTGATAAAGGCTCCTAAACATGTCAGCTTGACGGTTCAATGCGTAACTTTGACAACAACTACTTAGATAACTTTATTTTGACCAAAATAGTGACTGATTCGAGTTGGGCCCTATTTTGTTTTGAGTAGTTTACATTCATATCCAAAATGTGTTCGCTTTAAGGGCTATTTTTTTCTGCTCATTGCACGATAGTATCAGAAGCCCAAAAGTGTAAGAAATATAAACTCGAATACTTAAACAATTTAATTTATTGGAACTCTACACAGAAAAATAGTAATTTAACTCGAGACCACTTTCATCATCTCTAGCTGACAGGAAAAACCATCCAACCTTTCCCGCCGTTTTTCATCAAAAGTTCTCTATGGGTTGCCACAACTCCAAAAGCATCAAATGTTAAAACTGGCGATGTTGCAACCCACAAATAACATTAGTTAAATAGTCGATTATTGTGTATGCTAACATTCGGCTAATCCTGACGACAAACGCGGCCTCGCGTTTAACAAAATTTAGAAATAACCAAAGA
This sequence comes from Apamea epomidion, assembly GCA_947507525.1. Taxonomy (NCBI): domain Eukaryota; kingdom Metazoa; phylum Arthropoda; class Insecta; order Lepidoptera; family Noctuidae; genus Apamea; species Apamea epomidion. The sequence goes on along the minus strand of OX382252.1, from coordinate 7,300,519 downwards.
GAGAAAGAAAAAAAAGAAAACTTACATCAAAATCTTACTATTAATTAGGAACTCATTCGCTCTTAAATTCTGAACTTCGTCTAATCGACTACAAGCACTCTCACAAATGTAGTGACTCACTCTTATAACTAAACATCGACTACAAGCACTCTCACTTGTAGTGACTCCCTCTTATAACTAAACATCGACTACAAGCACTCTCACTTGTAGTGACTCACTCTTATAACTAAACATCGACTACAAGCACTCTCACTTGTAGTGACTCCCTCTTATAACTAAACATCGACTACAAGCACTCTCACTTGTAGTGACTCACTCTTATAACTAAACATCGACTACAAGCACTCTCACTTGTAGTGACTCACTCTTATAACTAAACATCGACTACAAGCACTCTCACTTGTAGTGACTCACTCTTATAACTAAACATCGACTACAAGCACTCTCACTTGTAGTGACTCACTCATATAACTAAACATCGACTACAAGCACTCTCACTTGTAGTGACTCACTCTTATAACTGAACATCGACTACAAACACTTAGTTGTATTGACTCACTTTTATTACTAAACATCGACTACAAACACTGTTGTAGTGACTCACTTTTATAACTAAACATCGACTACAAACACTGTTGTAGTGACTCTCTTTTATAACTAAACATCGACTACAAACACTGTTGTAGTGACTCACTTTTATAACTAAACATCGACTACAAACACTCAGTTGTAGTGACTCACTTTGATTACTATACATCGACTACAAACACTTGTAGTGACTCACTTTTATAACTAAACATCGATTACAAACACTGTTGTAGTGACTCACTTTTATAACTAAACATCGACTACAAACACTCAGTTGTAGTGACTCACTTTTATAACTAAACATCGACTACAAACACTGTTGTAGTGATTCATTAATCATCACTATCTTCGTTAACGCTACGTCTCATTTATATTTTATTTATGTATATTGCAACAAGTTCGTTCACTTTAATTCATTCGCAAATCAACATATTTAGTAAGAATTAACAAACATTCTTCAACTCTTTTGCATTTAATAATCAGTACTATTCTCTGTATTTATAAAATACAAGTCATTAGATATCGCTTTAATAAATAATTATCTGTGTACAGTTCTTTAGTTGGAGTTAAATGTTGTCCAAGTGGGACTTCATTATCAAATTAATTATATCTCAAGACCATACTTTAAGCAATCTTGGCAAATTACAATATTTACGTTCACTGTTAGTCTAACAATCTCAATTATTATATTACTACAACAATAGTTATTGCCGACTCTTACTCTGAATCACTCGACATCGCATCATGATTAAAAACAAGCCAAGGGTGTAACCTATCAACAGCATAAACCGACCTATATGGTTTGCAACCTTCTTTTCTAGTAATAGGAGTGTCTTCTATTTCATATCGATCGTTGCCTATTATTTTAGAAATTCTGTACGGTCCTACACATTTTGGTATTAGTTTACGGCTGTGTCCAGGGTCTGTGCGAATATCTTTTTCTACCCGAACTAAATCACCTACTTTATACTCAGTTGGTTTTTTATGAGACTTATCAAAACGCTCTTTTTGTAGTTGTTGGCTTAATTGAATTCGCGAGTCTGCATCCGATCTAATTTCATCGCGATCTAACGGGGTATGGGATTCCGCGACAAGTGGGTTCATAAAACCATCCGAAACGCCGGTGGTTTGAACTCCAAACAACATTTCTGAAGAAGTACGACCTGTGGATTTGTTTATTGTGTTGTTCAAAGACCACTGTATCTGGGGTAAACACAAGTCCCACTCATTTTCTTGTTTATTGTGATTAGCAGCCGTTATAGCATCAACAATAGTCCGATTGTACCTTTCAACTTGACCGTTAGCCCTGGGAGAGGCAACGGCATTTAAGATATTTTTAACGCCCCTTTTGTTAATAAAATCTGAGAACTCTTTGCTTGTAAAACTAGTGCCGCGGTCAGATATCAGACGACGTGGGACTCCAAATAGCGAGAAATATTCCGTAAATACCTGCACCGTAGTACTACTTTTAACGTTTTTTACTGGCTTTATATAAATAAATTTAGTGAATGCATCAATGATCACTAAAATATGACAATTCTTCTTCTTGCTGATAGGAAAGGGACCGCAGTGATCGGTATGAAGTGTATCAAATGGTTTATTAATTTTTGGGATTGGATGAAGTTCCCCTTCTTTAGCTCCAGCTGGCAACTTATTGTGGGCACAATTTAAACACGAACTACAATATTTTTTAATAAAACGTCTCATTTTTTTAAACCAGTAAACCTGATTTATTCTACTGTAGGTTTTTATCAAAACCGAAGTGACCGAAATCGTCGTGATTCATTCGAACTATTTGCCATCTCACTGATTTTGGAACTACCCACTTTAAATTGGTTACATCATTTTTATCTTTAGTTATTCTGTACAAGCGACCATTTTTAACAGTATAGTTCTTATGGATCTCAACAATATCTTTTGTTTCTGAATCATTCAAAATGTTAATTATCCTTTGTATTTCTGAATCCTGTTCCTGCACTGTGCGCAACCACGCATCGTCATCTATTGTTAAAACATCAACCACCTGTACTACGACATTGGATTCAGAGTCAATTGGGTTGCGTGACAGTGCATCGACATGACTCATCTTGTTACCATCGCGATGTTCTACAGTAAAATCGTACTCCTGCATTAATATATACCAACGCGCTACTCTCGGTATCAAGTCTTTTTTTGTCATTGTGCTGCGTATAGCGGCACAATCAGTGACAACTTTAAACGATTTACCCAAAACATAAACTCTAAACCTATTCAAAGCACAAACTACCGCCAAGGTTTCCAACTCATACGAGTATAGTTTGCTTTCGTCTGGTGTCGTTTGACGGCTATAATAGGCTATAGGATGGAATACTTTATCTGAATTCACCCGTTGTAGCAAAATTGCTCCTATACCGATTTTACTAGCGTCAGTGTGAATTTCTACCTCAGCCTCAGGTTCATATAGTGCCAAAACAGGTCGGGTGGTTAATTTACTTTTTAATTCATTAAATGCTTTGATTTGAGGTTTGTCAAAACACCAAGAGACATTTTTCTTTGTTAAAATCGTTAGAGGTTTTGCTATCATAGAATAATTTTGAATAAACCGTCGGAAATAACTTGTAAGGCCAACAAACTGTCGAACCTCGTGAACATTCTTAGGTAAAGGGAAATCTACTACAGCTTGAATTTTGACTACCCCGGGTCGGATGCCATCCGAACTAATCTCGTAGCCCAAATAATTGATACGAGTCTGAAAGAAATCACACTTTTTTAGATTTAATGTTAGATGAGCAGACCTTAATAATTGAAAAACCTTTTCCAGCTTATCTAAACCCTCTTCAATTGAACGTGATGTCAGCAATAAGTCGTCCATATAAGCTAACGCCAAGTTTTGCTTACCCCTAAGCATACAATTAATCGTCCTTTGGAAAACACTAGGTGCATTGGCAAGTCCAAAAGGCATTCTTTCAAACTCATACAAACCATCCGGTGTTACAAACGCAGTAAATCGCTTACTGGCTTCACTCATTGGTACCTGGTAATATCCTGAAGTGAGGTCAAGGCTTATAAAGAACTTGTTGCCCCCTAATCTGTCTAGTTGGTCTTCGATGCGAGGCAACGGATATTTATCTTTTAACGTTTTTCTATTTAGGGCCCTATAATCGATACATAGCCGTTTATCCCCATTTTTCTTGCTCACTAAGATAACCGGACTGGAATAATCCGAAGTGCTTTCGCGTATTATACCGTTCAATAATAATTCTTCAATTATTTTATTTAGGTGGTCACGCTCACTGTGTGCTATTCTATAAGGATTATATACTACTGGTCTATTATCTGTTAGCGTAATATCCATTTTTGCTAGATTAGTTTTTCCTAACTCTCCTAAGTTCATTGCAAAACAATCCCTATACTTCTTTAACAAATCAAATAACTGTACTTTTTGTTGTTCAGTTACTTCCGTACTGATTTTTATATCTGATAAAGGTAACTCTTCATAAGTTTTGGTTTCCGTTGTTAAACCTATATATTCCTTATTTACTTCTTGGTATTGTTGACCCCGAACTAATAAAGTTCCTTTATTAATATTTAAATCGTTAGATGATAAATTTGCAATCATTAAATATCCTTTACCTGCTTCAAACTCAAAAATCCCAGACAAAACAGCATATTCATTCTGCGGTAAAATCCGAAAACTGTATTGTACCAACAAGCCACCACTATATGCGTCATTGGTAATAGCATCTATTGGCATCACCGTTTTAGGTTTTATCACTTTATCAGCATCTGCGTATACCTTAGTCTTACACACATTATCGTCAAAATCTGGTGTATGCATAAATACTAGTTCATCTGTTGTTTTTAAGATAATAACGTTTGGTTTTTCTATAAAAGACTGCCCTACTAATATCGGCGTCTGTAAATAATTATCATCTACAACTAGAACTTCCGTTTCAGCTTTAACTGAGCCAATTTCCAAAATTGCTATAAACTTTCCTAGCGGCTTTACAGCGGAATTTCCGAATCCCTGTAAAATGGGTAAATTTTCGATATCCCAATCATGTACATTGCATTGCATTGTTGCATTTGATTCTCTTACCAGAGTACATTTACTACCGAGGTCAACGTATCCTTGCAGGATAACATTGTTTATTATGACATCTTTGTAATATTTAGAATTTGCGGATTCACTATTAGTAATGCACAAGATAGTTTTATTTTGCTCTGTAGCGGTATTCGTTTTAATTAAATAATCACTATTATTTGCGTTTCTTCTACGACAGTCTTTAGTTTCATGTCCCAATTTAAAACAAAAGTTACATCGTTTAATGGGTTTGTTACACTTTAAACTTATGTGCCCTAGCTCATTGCAATTATAACATCGAATGTTATCGTTAGTGCTGGTTTTTGTTTGCTCATTAGAAATCTTATTGGCATTCTTAGGTGGCGCGTTATTCCGGTTACGGAAGTTGAAAGTAGGTGTATTATTGTCGTGTTGGGACACGGTACGCAAGTAATTAAGGATTTGTTCCGGTTCATTAAACATGCAGGCTCCTGCTCCCATTCGTACAAATTTGTCGTCAATACCGTGTATAAGACAGCCAACTGCTTTATTGCCAGTTATCTCACATTTATTTATAAGTGCCATTTTGTCATAATAATAATGTTCTAAAGACTGACCAAATTTACATCTAAGCCTTAACATTGATGTCAGCAGATCTCCATAATTTTCGTTGGAAGGAAAAGCCTGTTTTAATTTTTGAACCCAATCACTCCAGTCAAATAGTACCGAGGGTAAACCCTGGTACCACTTCTTGGCTAACCCACTTAATTTAGGAAGGGCAAAGTGACATATTTGACGACTATTCCAAGAGTAAATCTGCGCACATTCACTGACCTTGTTAATCCAATTTTCTATTGTTTGGCTATTATCACTAGGATCAAATTCGGGTACAACACTAAAAGCAACAGGAAAGTTGTTTTGAGCCCAGAAATTGGATGCTGGTAGTGACGCAGAGTTACAGACGGGGTTGTTTACATTTAATGGAATATTATTCAATAAATTAGGAAAAATCTGATTAGTAACTGCATGTGGTGTTACGGAAGTCAACGGAGGAGTTTTCGTTGACTCACGATCAGTGCGTTTAGAACGCCTTTGCTTCCTACTTCTCTTACTATGTTGTCTATGGCTACTACTATGCTTTTTAACACAACTTCGCTTTTTACTATGCCGTGACCTACGGTGGTTATCATCACTATCACTACTATTTCCAGACGAACTATCACTACTTGTCTCACGTCGCCTTCGCTTAGAATTGCCCATTACCACGTTAAACGATTTTGAGTGATTCAAAATAAAATCAAAATTATTTAAATGCACCAACAACGAATTTAGATAGGTAACTAGATAATAAGAATTAATATTTACAATGCTAAAGATAACTAACAAAAGAAAATAATAATAAATTCAGCTGAAATTTGTTTCCAACACAAGTTAATCAATTAGTAATATGACCGCTTCAACTAGCAACTGGAAATTTTCATACAATCGGTAATACTTAAAATAATAACTCCATCGCAGTAACAGTTAAGGACTATTCAAATCCATTATATATAAGCATTCACTTCAAATTATTGTCTTTGATTACAATTAATGTAAATAAACCACCAAAACTGGTATCACTTTCACAGGTAACTAGTTAATAAAGATTAATATTTACAATGCTAAAGATAACTATCAAAAGTAAATAATAATAAATCCAGAATAATAACTCCATCACAGTAGCGGATAAGGACTATTTAAATCCATTATTTAGAAGCATTCATTTCAAATTATTGTCTTTGAGTACAATTAATATAAATAAACCACCAAAACTGGTATCACTTTCACTAGGTAGGTACTTCCCAACAATAACTGACTAAATGTTTGAACCTTGTTTCTTAGTTCAAGCACGCTCGTGCATGCTTATGCACGTTTTATACAACAACAAGTTTGTCACAAAATCACAGGGAAACGAAGTTATACCAGGCCATGCGCACTCTGCATTTTGTGTGCGCCGGCGGGCTCAACTTGTCGGGCCAATTCAGGGGGCTGACACGCACGGGGCGCGCTGTCCAGATCGCACGTTAGTTCAATAAATTGATAATAATCACTCACGCGCCGTGTCGCGTCGTCCGTTCGTAGCTTAGGATATTAACTTAAACTGTCCTTGGTCCAGGATACCACAGCATCAGGCACGTAGATAAACATTAGCACACTTCTGACTTGTAAGAAATATAAACTCGAATACTTAAACAATTTAATTTATTGGAACTCTACACAGAAAAATAGTAATTTAACTCGAGACCACTTTCATCATCTCTAGCTGACAGGAAAAACCATCCAACCTTTCCCGCCGTTTTTCATCAAAAGTTCTCTATGGGTTGCCACAACTCCAAAAGCATCAAATGTTAAAACTGGCGATGTTGCAACCCACAAATAACATTAGTTAAATAGTCGATTATTGTGTATGCTAACAAAAGTCTGACAACCAGTCTTACCATGGGGCATCTTGTTGCCCAGGGGTGAGATAAGCAGTCGCTCCATGTAAAATAATGGTATACAGGTGCATCTGGTTAGACTGGAAGCCGACCATAACATAGTTGGGATAAAGCTAGGCAATTTGACTAGGTCTTGCAATGGGTTCGCCATCTCTACGGGGTAATTGCGTAACACTCTTGCAATGCTAATTTTGACAATGCATTGCTTTATTGCAAGCAATATTATTATTTATTGCAAGATGACATTAGTGAAAGCAGCTACCGCAGCTGCTGTCACTAATGTCATCTGATAGTCAAGAGAAATGGCGGGAAACAGACAAAGTAAAGTAGGGTCTGCACGATAGTGCTTGGTGTGGTAGTGACTGTAGAGAGCCAGTGAAGTGACATATTCAAATTAAATACGGAATCAACAGGATTCTAAATTCATCATTGCCATAGAGAAATACATATTATAGAATAGCATACCTAAGTTTTCACGGTGAGATTTTAACAGAATAGATTGGCTGAGCTCGACTGTACAGACGCCAGCAGCAGTGCGATTCTGTAACCATCTCACCGTGAAAACTTAGGTGAAGAGGTGGAGGTGAGGAGGTGAGATTTTTACAGAATCGATCGTCTGATCAAGCTTTTCAAAACTGTCAAGTTTTTCCAATCAACCTTGAGCTTTAATATTTCAACGATAAAATTGAAAATCTATTAAATAAATTTGGCAGATTGTAGTAGCTTGATGGGCGTCTGTAATATAATCAATTCGCTGTATGAACAAATACTTCAAAAACTTTTTTTTTTCTCCACAGTTTTCGCCAGCCGTTTCATGACAGCCAGGAAAATAAAGGAACTCTATTTCCAGAACATGACCTTTACGAAACTATGAATTTATTATCACTTTTGAAAAAGAAGACTAACAGTTTTAATAAAACTACAAATAATGTCGGACTTACCTAATTTTTATTAAACACAATGATATGTAAGTAAATATTTTTTTATTTAGTCTATATGGTCCCACTACTGGGCAAGGGCCTCCCCTAAGTCCTTCCAGCCACTCCGTTCCCACGCCACCTCTCAAACCTGCCGTCCAGCGGGCATTAGTCCGCTGGACGAAATGAAACCCATTGCTACTGATAGTGTACTATCAGTAGCAATGGGACGAAATGAAACCCATCGCTACTGATAGTGTACTATCAGTAGCAATGGGTTTCATTTTGACAGTTCAACAACATACATTGCGTTGTTTACGTTGTTCAACAGATACATTTTTCGAACTTAAGAAGCAATGGATTAGCAATATCCTTCAAAATTATTCAGATTTAGATTAATAGTGTGTTACGCAATTAGGGTAGCTCCTATTGTTGGAGACTTTTAGCCAGCGGCTATCGTGTATGCGGCTGATATGACACGCCTAATTACATTTAACATTGGCATATACTTCTTACCAATAAAAAAAAATATTATCAATAATTTATTCTCTGAGAATTATTTTAAAGTGGGCAAACTAATTAAAAAATGCCAAAAAGGCAGATTTTTCAATAGTCAGATAACTTTTTTCTGAGGAATAAACATAAACTAGCTGCGCCCCGCGGTTTCACCCGTATAAATTTCGATCCCATGGGAATATTAGGATAAAAAGTATTCTATATGTTAATCCTGGTTATAAACCATCTGTATGCCAAATTTCATCCAAATCCGTTCAGTAGTTTTTGCGTGAAAGAGTAACAAACATCCATCCATCCATACAAACTTTCACGTTTATAATATTAGTGGGATAGATTATGAAGTAAACGAAGAACAATAGGTACTCGTAGGTACACCTCTGCATAACCCTTCAGGAAATAAAGGCGCGATGTTATTTTATGTTGAATTTATTAATAGTCGCCGGAAACTATCGGATGTAAAGAAAAGAAAGAAAGAAAGAAAACATCAACAACAGTATTAATAGGATATTGCGGTTTAACAGCCTTTGGAAAAAAAAAAGTCAAATCAAAAAAGACTATCGCTCGCACCCTGCGTTCTAACCGAAAGCGATTGTCGCGCAAATACGCGATCTTAATAATAATGGCGCTCGTACGGGTTTTTTTTAACCAGTGCGTAAACTGTATCCATGAATTCAGCACATGATTGCAGACCCCCTAGCGTAGAAATGTATGTAATGCCCAATTGCCTTTTAGCTTGGGGTGCGCGTCTCACGTAGCACGCTAAAGATACGGTTTTCTAATAGAGCGGTGGCAGCCATGTAGCATCTGCTATAGAAGTATCAGGAACAGGGTGCAAAATTCATTCATCCTCTATAGAAAAGGGAGGATCCTCCGATCAGACGGGTGTTGTGTCTGGTGTGCACAATTTCCGACGATTGATGTCGGGACGTTGTATACAACGCTACTTACGCGGTAAACTCTGCTTGCGCGATGCAGGATTTTTTGCGTGACGTCAGTATGATACGTAGTTTGCATGTGGCAATGTAGATGCCGCCACACTGCAATTTACCGATGAATGACGTCACTGAGATGGTATTTATGAAAGAAAGATGGTGTGTTTTCATAGGGAGCGTTTTTGACACCGTAAAATCAAACACGTGCCATCATGTTCATGACAGCCAGTCACTGCGGCCGTTATGTGGTGGCCACCGCTGTTCCAGGAAACCGTAGCTTAGAGCTTGTCGATACGCGGTCTCCATTCGATGCCTCGTCTGCTACAACCGCTATTCGGTCCTTAGATAAACATGGCTGGCCCACTGGAGGACTATTCTAAGTTTTGTAATCGGTAAACATGTTTGCAAACAATTTTAAGACCGATTTGACCGGATCCAAACAGAATCAAGTATTTCTAACTGAACAGACAGCTGTGCTGCTGGGGAGTTTGTTGCGCTCTTTCTTCCCAGCGAAAGCACTAGGAAGTGGTGAAGGGCGGGCGTTTTGGGGGATTTTCTTATGTAATTTTGACGTTCGAATAGTGCTGAATCTCAGCCTAATTTTGATTTTCCGGCTGTCATCCGTAGATCTTTTATATGGATAGTCGGAAGCCCGAAAGTCTGACAACCAGTCTTACTCGTGTTACCCAGTGACTGGATTGTGGAGGTCAGATAGGCAGTCGCTCCATGTATAATACTGGTATTCAGCTCCATCCAGCTCCAGGACTGGCAACCGCAGGCAAGGCAGACAATGTCAACACAAATCATGTGGTGGGCAATTCCGAAGTGCCGTTTGTGACTCTGGACACTAAGAGGTCGGTGACTTTAGTTAGGAAATTCTTGAGTGGTGTGTAGCAGGTCTTCCTGCAGTCGTTAACAGTGTCAAATCTATTTGCATTGCCTCCACAGCCGTCGTAGTTAAACTGTTCGCATTTTTTCGTATTCTTGTTGTAGCCAAAACTGAAATAAGTAAATGATAAACGATTTTATTTCTGTAAGGGCTGATTTTTCAATCATCTGATAACTTTATTCGAGGAATCATTTTGAAATGTTGACCTTTGTTTCATACAAAAACTGTCAAACGTCAATTTTATTCCTCGAATAAAAGTTATCTGGCGATGGAAAAATCAGATGTGACTCAGGCTGGCTGGACAAATCTTCAAAATAGCTCGCATTTAACTAGGTCAATAGGGCACTTTGTGTGACGTTTAAACACCCTTATTTCAGAATTTGTAACGCTACAAAATCTTAGATAATCGATCGAAAACGTGTCCAGCCACCTTGAAAAACCACTTTTCGCTGGTCTCTTAATTTCGGTAACGGAAGTGATTTTGACGACTTTTTGCATGTCAAATAATTTGACATGTTATATAATTTGTGTGGGGTAAGTACAACTTAAAAGTGAAAAATAAAAACTTTTTTACAACAGAAAACAACGGACTTCTAAAGAAGACACGACAAAGTGAAAAATTACTTTAATTTCGGAAGTCGGTGTCAAACAACGACAATGCGAACCCAACGATACCGACTTCCGAAATTAAAGTTTTTCACTTGGTAGTGTCTTCTCTATACCCTTTTTAATCCATCCAAAGGTTGTCTTTAAAAGATCGCTCTTAGCGATAAGACCGCCCATTGTCTCACCCTTTGTAAAATGTAAATTATTTTTTTACCTGTTATTTATATGGTGTACAGACGCAAGCTACTACAATCTGTCAAATTTCTTTAATAGATTTTCAACTTTATCGCTAAAGCATTAAGGTTCAAGGTTGATTGGGAAAATTTGACAGTTTCGGGTAGCTTGACCTGCTGGCATAGAATAGAATAGAATAAAGAGTATTCTATTCTATTCTTTGGAAATCGGTTGTTACTTTTTTTTTTTGTAAAAACGTTCTGCTGGAAGAAATTTCTTAAAAAATAAGCAGTACCTTTGTACTCATATTATAATTATGTCATATCTATATGTATTTTACTGTGTATACATAAATAATAAAATAAATAAATAACGTTTTTTTATTGCAAATACAGGTAAACTGGTATACTGGCGTGATGTTATGTTAATGTGATTGTTTTTAACTTACTAGAATGAGTTACTTTCGTTACTTTCGCTGAGATTGTCGTGTTCGTTACTTTGGTTGAATTCGTTGAGGTCGATAAGTTCGTTGAGGTCGTTGAGTTGGTAGAGTTCGTTGATTACGTTGTCACTGTCACTGTCTTCATCGGTGCCCAGGCTTTCGTTCCTGCAGTCCCCTTCGTCGATTGGCAGCTCACAGACGTCTGGATCGAATTTTAAATCTGATCCAGAGAAATCTGAACAAACATTATATTACTTACTAACTTATATCATGTCAACGATGCCAAACAGCCCGTAAGTCTGAGAATCAGTCTTGCAGTCAGATAGGCAGTCGCTCCATGTAAAATACTGGTACTTAGCTACATCCGGTTAGACTAAGAATCCGATCCTAATATATTTGGCCGAGGAGATGATGATGATGATCATATTTGACGATGAATAAACCTTGAAACTGGTTGATGGGTACGTAAAATATACATGTTCAAATTGAATTGGCTAGCGAAACTACACATATGATGATAATTCCGATATCTACCGTGCCTACCGTACCGTACATAAGCCGCGGCCGATACTTCTTCGGCGGTCTTCGACCTTTTTGCCGACTCTTTCCGACATTCATTCTTTTTTCATTCTTTCCGACTTTTTTCTTTTTGGTCGGTTCCTCAGGGTCCTAGCGTGATGTTAAATAGCATAAACCCTGCCTTAAGAATTGGACTATCAAACGCAAAAATATTTTTTTAAATTCGACTGCTGGTTCTTAGAGATTAGCGCGTTCAACCAAACAAACTCTTCAGCTTTATTATTAGTACAGAAATCCTAACTAATATTGGACATCGCCAAGCGGTTGGTTGACTCTTCACGTGACCAGAAGACTGGCCTATTTTTAGCCCAAAGAATCAGCATTCCATCCAACGTGGTAATTCTGCCAGCCTTTTGGGCACTTATCCCATTGGCAGTGATGCGGACGAATTTTTTGATGCCCGATGAGCTCCTGCCTTTTTTACAAGCTTTTATTCTATATTTTTTCGTATATTTACTTGTATCTATCATTATTTTAGTGTTAGCTTGTAAAAATAGTAATTAATCAGTTTATGTTAAATAAATAATTATTAAAGTAATATTATAAATGCGAAAGTAAGTTTGTTTGTTTGTTACGCTATCACGCTAAAACGGCTGAACGGATTTGGATGAAATTTTGACACTTGGGTAGACCATGATCTGGAGAAGGACAAAGGCTACTTTTTATCCTGGATAGCAGGCGATGTCGCGGGCAACAGCTAGTAGATGATAAATTCTACTTACCATTGGAGACGTCAATCTCTATATCAGTAGTGTTGGAGTCATTTGGTTGGCATCTGGTTATTCTAACAATTAATAATATAACTAAGCAATAGTAATTGCTAAAATTAATCATTATTGTCCGTAGTTTGTTTTCATAACTGCACAAACAAGGAAACAACACTGTATTCTCTTAACTAAACAATTAATTGATTAACTGGCTATGTTTTCAATTAGTTATAATTATAATAATTATTAATTTCAACATTTTTTTTAAAAGTAATCCAATTAAATTAGGTTTTCAGTTACAAATCGCACGTGTTTAGTCATGGTGGGTAGCGTTTCATTTGTTTTCATTTGTTTCTATGGCGTGCTCAATTTCCTTTCAATATACAGCAGGCTAGTAAAATGTATCTAAAATGTATTTAAGTAGGTACCTGTCAAAATCATAAAGGTATCCACACATATCAGGGCCGTGTCTGGGACGTGGACGGAACGTGCTCCGTGCTCCGTCAGGGACTCAAAAAATATCGGTGTGTGCATTTTATATGAACTCTTACACACACGTCCGTGTCCGGGACGACGACGGAGCTTCAGTGTTTGTCTTGTTTGTGCCACGGCCCTGTCACGTCCCGGACACGGCCCTAAAATGTGTTGATAGACCTTAATTCGAAAGGTTTCAAGTAAATGTCAAATCTGTTGCTATCAAAAACGTCATCTGAATAATTTGCCGTCTAAAACGTCATCCGATTTGTTTATCTGTCAAACACGTAAACATACTCGACTGTGTCGTCTTAATGATGCTTATTCGTCAACCAACTAGAATAGGCATTTAGGTTTTTTTATCATTGGCAGAATTGACAACATTGGCATCATTGCCATAGAGAAAAATATAATAGAATAGGTGTTGAGCGTGACGAAATCTAAAACACAACCTAACAGTTTAATCCGACCCAGAATCAATGCCAGGACGACATGCTCAGCAGTACTGGTCGCAAGGACCACTAAACCAACGAGGCAGTGAGATGTGGTCACGTGAAAACAGTTTCATGTTCAAAACACATAACACGCCCCCTGTATACATTGCTTACATTTTCATTGTTTGCTTTACTACTTATGTTTGGTTACCACGATTACTCGAACACGCGTTAGTTCATTCATATCCGCCCGGAAACAACCACGTGACATCCGGTCGCCCATCATCAGCCAATAACGTTCCCACTGTTGGGACACAGGCCTCCTCTCTGTGAGAGCAAGTGGACCGTAATCCACCACGCGGGCCCAGTGCGGGTCAGCATGTCTTTGAATTTTTTGTTTCTTCTCTTAATTTGGGGTTTTTAGGGTTAATGCCGATCACATACTACAACGTGCCACGCGACGGGGTGCTGGAAACGGAGCGAAATTCCCCGCGGAAGCGCGTTTTTATTGAATTTGTATGTAAAAAATCACGCGCGGGGGCGCGATATCTGCACCCCGTCACGTGTCGCGATGTAGTGTGTGATCCGTCTAAGATTGCCACTAAGGTTCAAGGCACCCCACCTAACTAACTAACAACTGAAAAACAGTTGGCGAGCAACGAGCGGCGAGTACGCGACGACAGTAAGCGATTACTGTTCGCTTGTACAGTATTTTTATCTCACGTAACGACACGCGCTTTACTTATGATAACCAAGAGTACAAACACGCTGCAAATGTGTGCGTGATGACGTGTAGCGTCAGTACTTAACACACACACACACTTCTGACTTCGCCATCGTCTCGGACGGTACCGAGATCTCCAACGCTTACACACACATTCACAGCGTGTTTGTACACTTGGTAACCACAAGTAAAGCCCGCGGCGCTTCGTGAGATAAAAATACTAGGTAGGTATATGCCTATATACCGAGCGTGGGTCTCTCAACAAGGTAAATAACGCAATGAATGTTGTTGAACTGTCAAAATGAAGGCTATTCCTACTGTTAGTGTGTTACGCACATTACTCCGCTGGGATTAGTAAATAAAAACAAAATATCACCCAACTAAACGATTTATATTGCTCTGACCAGTCAATACATATCCAACTAAATTAACGAAGTCGTTAAAAGACACCTGTTGAGATGGGAAGCAATTAGTCAGACATTGGTTGTAGCTGGTGAATCTGTTCGTGTTGCCGCCGCAACCGGAGTACGTGAACTGGACACATCGGGCGCTAGCTCCGTCGTAGCCGTACCTGAACATGAGCAAAAAGGACATATTTGAGTGGTTGGACTGAGCGAATATCGAAGAAGGGTTCTGTCGAAGTAGTGTTTTTTGAAGATGTATGTTGTCGAAGTATGTTCTGTCGGACTAATCCTCATCATCATCATTTCAGCCGAAAGACGTCTACTGCTGGACATAGGCCTCCCCGAAGCACCTCCACTTCGACCGGTTCTGTGCTTCTCGCATCCAACGGGTTCCTGCGGCTTTAACAAGGTCGTCGGTCCACCTTGTGGGAGGCCTTCCAGCGCTACGTCTTCCGGTACGCGGTGACCACTCCAGAACCTCGGACTAATGCTAGTCGAATATATATGTTCTGTCGAAGCAATGAGTAGTCGAACTATTGTTTTTCGAAATTGGGACCGTGTCGAAATAATTAACTGTCGAAATTCAGTATGACACTCGAAAAAATGTCGCCGACTTCAGCGTTTCCTTACTACAATTTATTGGACAAACATGTAGTTGCTAAAAAATATTTGCTGTTCCATATTCCATATATTTTTGTTCTTAGATCGACAAAATAATTTCACGATTTCAGGGTTGGTCGTATTGTTAAAGTGGTTCTAGGGTAAACGTAAACAATGGCACCGATTCCTTTGTTCACAAACTAAACTTTTAGTTCAGTCATCTTTTTCTTTCTATTTTTAACCCCCGACGCAAAAACGACGGGGTGTTATAAGTTTGACGTGTCTGTGTGTGTGTGTGTGTGTGTGTGTATGTGTGTGTGTGTGTATGTCTGTCTGTGGCATCGTAGCTCCCGAACGGATGAACCGATATTAATTTTTTTTTTTTTTTTGAAAGGTGAATTTGTCGGGAGTGTTCTTAGCTATGTTTGATGAAAATCGGTCAAGATGACCGCCGCCACAAAATGGCGGATTACATATTTTTTCACAACTCCCTCTATATGGGTATCAAACGAAAGGGCTTGACTAGCAGAATACTATATACTATGACAAATTTCAAATCCAAGATGGCCACTACAACAAAATGGCGAATTACAAAAAACCTGATTAAATACCAAATTACCTGAATCTTAAAACACAAGAAAATAAAAGAAAAGGACAGAAAATAAATATTAGTTTAGTCCTGTCAAATTAAGATAAGTACTCCATAGAAAGTTTAGACGTGATTAAAAACACGGCTACTAAAAATACGTTAATTTTCGTCAGGCGCTGACTAATTTGACAGGACTAAACTAATATTTTCTTCTGTCCTTTTCTTAATGAAATAGAAAGAAGAAGATGCACTGAACTTAAATTTAGTTTAGTTTGTGAACAAGAGAATCAGCGCCAATATGTTACAGATACTTAACTTACCTAAGAATAGGAGTTGATAGAACAGACAGCACGCCACAGTTGCCAGGATCGATAGGTAATTGACAGGTAGCACCTGAAAATAGACTCAAGATTTGCGATTGAATAGCGTAATGTGTGGTCGCGGAATGTAAAGGATGATTTTCACCAAACGGCTCGCATCGCATCGGATCGGAAAAGATACGAACGGATGCGGCGACAGCCGATCGCGTCTGGCAGGATGTCGACGCATACGATCGGCTCCGTACCGTCGCTTGCGAACGTATCCGTTTCTGAGCCTAGCCATTCCTACCGTGTTGACGTGTTGTAATGCCGACAGGATTCGATCGGATACGACGACAGGCGAACGGAGCCGATCGCGCGTCGCAGCATACTTTCAGCTACGATCGCGTGTCGCGGAAGACGCCAGCGGTCAATTTGCTTTTAGGCGTGAAATAGTAACATAGTGACAGTTACTTTCGAATTTATAATATTATAGTATGGATAGACAAAAATTACCACATTTGCGGGGATTTCCGAAAACGTGTTATTTAGAGGACGTTATACAGTATGATTGAATGGATTCGCTGGCACTGGCTGGCAGGCCAATATGTATGTTCTTTATGAAAAAGTTTCCACTAGCATGTGTGCGCGTCTTCGTAATTGTGTACAGTCACGAGCAAAAGTATGTAATCACTCGGCTTTATTCAAAAGCGATTAACTCCTTTATTATTTAATGAAATTTTATATTGTTACGAACGTAGCATTTTCGAACCCATAGGTTTATGTAATGTGTCGTATTTCAACGTTGCATTCGTTATTTCACGAAAAAACAGTAATTTACAGTTGCCAAGTGTTGACATATTGGTGCTCGTGACTGTACACGTTAATATCGTTTAATGATTGTAAAATCCGTTCCGATCCGAAGCGATGTGAGCCGTTTGGAGGAAATCATCCTTCAGGCACATTAGGAGCTGCGGAGTAATACCATAACAAACAAACAGTAGGAATGGTTGTCATTTTGACAGTTCAACAACATCCATTGCGTTATTTACGTTGTTGAGCAGATAATGTTTTCGAACATATGAAGCAATGAATTAGCAATATCCTTTAAAATGAATCAGATTGTGATTGATAGAGTGTTACAAAATTAGGGTATCGACTTGCCCAGTAACACGATATCCTATTCAGCTGCATCCAGTTAGACTGGAAGTAGACCCGAGTTTAAACTTTGATCGACCCATGCGGCTGTTATTACTTTGCCACGAGCCCCTCCTCAGTTTACAGAGTTTTAGAATCTTGCGGATTCATTTCAAAAAGGGGCCTGGTTCATCCTTACTCATTTGGGTTAGCGTTTGAGCTTTTTCTTACCGTGAAAAAATACGGTTTATTACACGTGTGTAGACACGGTCAACGGTCGTCAGTGTTGTATGGATGACTATGGAAGCTGTTTATACGGCGTGCCTCCGTAATGAAACCGAAATTGTGTTTTAGTTAACTCCTATTATAATTATGTACAATTGTACATACATACCATTTATTTGCTGTGTATTCGCCAAATTGATGAATGTTAAAAAGGCACAGAAACACCAAAAAGTTGACATTGTTTCCACCTCAGACATTAAACAAAATTAAGTTTTACGTACAGACGCAGCAGGTCAAGCTACCCGAATCTGTCAAATTTTCCCAATCAACTTTGAACCTTATACTTTAGCGATAAAGTTGAAAATCTACTAAAGAAATTTGACAGATTGTAGTAGCTTGATGTGCTGGCGTCGTTAAAAAAAAAAAAAAACAATTATGGTGTTTAGCAGTCTTATTTTAACCGTTTATATAGGACGAATTTCGATAAGAATTTCACCAACTTTAATTAATATTTATCTAAAACTTGAAAATAATTTATAGTTCTTCAAAGACGGTTAGTTGATAGTAAAGTCTAGACTTCTATCAATACCAATTGTTTTAAGCAGATATCTCAATGAAATTGTCACAAGGTTACTGAAACATTATCACTATTTTACACGGAGTAATAAGTAAATGGAGTACAAGCCTGCATGCCTTCCCGCTGCTACTATTTTAAAGGTTCATGGCATGCATGTATGAGATGTACATTATTTCATATTTGGAAGATTATATAAGAATGGAATATCAGATTGGCGAGCTGATAGTGCGTGTCATGATGCAAAATGAGTAGCATTCATTATTGTAGGAATAATTATAATATTAATCTAAATACGCCTTTCATTATTCGACTCAGTAATATAAGAGCGCAGAGGCCTTAGATTACTGATAGAATAAGCAAGCTGAATGGCATTGGGCCGAGCTAAGTTAGCCGTAGAACCGATGAGAGTTGGGGTAGACATGTTCTTGAGTGGAGACTGCGACGCGGCAAAAATGGTAAAACGCCTTTAGGCTTGATGAAGCGACGATCTTCGCTGGTTCTCTGGTAGCATCTGGATGAGGGTAGGTGAAGATTGGAGATGCTTATGTTCATCAGTGGACTGAATCAGTCCACTGTTGAACGTTTGTAACTTATCATCATCCTGTATCAGTCCGACTGATACAGGATGATGATGAGTTACAAACATTGGGCTCAATGGTGTCATAGCCCACTATGATATAAGAGATATAAATATCGTGAATAATGACCTCACATCATGGCCGCGTCAGTCACGGGTTTTAACTGCAGTAGAAAAAGTTGGTGTTTATTCTTCTCAAAAAATAAAATTTGGTTTTTAATACTTTTCTGGGATTTTAATGTCTTTTAACTAAAAAAAAAATACATGCATTTTCCTAATTATCATTCTGGCTAGTTTTGTAAATACCTAATACTTCGAAATATTGTATACTCGGCAACGGGTAGCTGTAGGGCGGTTAGGTACCTACGCCCTGGAATCGGAGATGACAAAGGCATGCATAATGGGGCTGCCATTAAAATTATTAAGTCTGATCCGAGGTGCACTTTACCTTGTTTTGTATCAAAAAACTTCCATAAGAGTTTTAGTAAAGTTACGAGGTAGCACTCCATTTTATATTGAATCTCGCCACTTGAGGTCACCGCGTAAACCATTATTAATTTATGACATAATTGTCATTTAATAGCCCAATTATAATAAGAAAAAAAGTGAGTGACGGATTAAGGAAAATATGGATGCTTTAATTGTTGAAGAAAATAAACCACTAATTGAGGAAAATAAACAATAGCCCATTCATTTTGGTAACAAATGGCACTATTTAAAAAAAATCCTTGTTCTAGATTTGTGGTTTGTTATATATTATACTGGATCACTGAGATGGGGCGGATGTTTAAAAAAATGCATTAAAAAAATGATTTATTACTTAAATAAGAACATTTTTTTTCTAATTATTACTATCGGCAGAGCCTTAAAATCGTTCGGTAGAAGATGTATCTATGTCTTCTTTTATGACGGCTTGTCCACACTAGGGGACAAGTTACAATAACTGCATACCTACGAGGGCACATGTTATCTCTGCCGACAAACTGTTTTGCACTGCCGACAAACTGTTTTGCAGTTTGGCAGATTTTTTATATGTTATTGTTATACAGATTTTGAAAAAAAAATCTAAAACTGATTTAAGATGAAATACATGTATCGGCACCAGAGGGCTGGGGGCTGGGGCTGCAGTCTCGACATTCATAGCGATCGCTTTACGACCGAATTCGGTCGCAAAGTCTCGGATTGACAGGTGTAATGTATGGAGTCTCGACATTCATCGAGACTGCAGGCCCTGGCCTGTTTCTTGTCCAATGAATTAGGATCGCTATACAACGTGGCAATGTTCCTGTTGACAGCGATGCGGATGAATTTTTTGATGCCTTATGATACTTTTGCTTATTTTTTCACATGTTGTACATATTATTATTTAAAATAAAAAATAAGGGTAAGAATTAGCACATAGCATGAGGAGCATAATCAGCCTATAACGTTACCACTGCTGGGACACAGGCCTCTGTGAGAGGGGTGGGCCTAGTGCAGGTTGGTAGAGGTCCCATATCCGGTTTTTTTGGTTCTAGGACATAAAAAACCAAAAAATACAAATTCATTATCAATTAATTTTCACCGAGTTAGGCTGCTTTTCCACCAGAGATGTGCTATGCTACGTTGCTATGGATGCGTCTGTTATCCACCAATCATATTCATTGATCCACATAGCATAGCACTGGTGGAAAGGAATTCAACTAAGCTATGTTTTTATACGGAAGGATGCGTACTATGGATGGGAGCCATGGATGCGCGAGTGGTGTAGCTATGTGCAGAGTAGAGTACTCCCCGTGCTTTCCCTACTATCGATGCATCGCATTGCTCGAGTTGTGCATCTTCTCCGCAGAGCTACCCCGCGGCGGCGCATCTTCATAGCACATTTTTATTCGCTCCGTTACACAGCTTAGTATTAGTGGAAACGGTCGCACAGTTTCGTAGCTTAGCTCTCACATCCTCGCAGCATAGCTGCATAGCACATCTCTGGTGGAAAAGCAGCCTAAAGATAACCAACTTGAGCAGTGGTGGCCTGGTGGAGAGCAATGGTGGCCCAGTGATAACAGCTCCGACTTACAAGATGTAGGTCGTGAGTTCAAACCCAGGCTAAATAATTTCATCACCGCTGCTATCAAAACGGTGAAGGAAAACATCGTGAGGAAACCGCTATGTCCTAGAACCAAAAATTCCAAGACATGTGACATCTACCAACCCGCACTGGGCCCGCGTGGTAGATTATAGCCCACTCCCTCTCGAAGACAGGAGACCTGTGTCCCAGCGTGGGAACATTATTGGCTAATTATTTATGTATATGTAAAGATAACTAACTATTTACAGTAGGCACTAAATTAAATGACTACAAAAACCAAAGGACACATAGTAAAGTGTCTGCCTGGGTTCGAATCTACGACATACAACTTGTAAGTCGAAGCCACCGGCCGCCACTGCGCAGGACCAAAGGCTTAATGTGCTTTCCGATGCCTGGGGGTTTTTTGGACTATGAGATGAGAGTGAGAGAAGATGAGTGACTGCACCTGTGTTTGCGCACACACTTGTGCACTATAATATCTCCCAAATGGCTAGTCTCCACTGTGATTGGCTGCCATGGCCGAAAAGGCTTTGTCTACCTGACCGCTATTTTGTTTTTTTTTTTCAAAATGGCAGCTACGCATGTAACCTATATAAATCGATAGCTGACATCAATGCAAACGGAAAATATACTCGGACGAAACCCCGAAAAGCGTTACGTTTCCGAGATATTAACGTTCAAAGTGATCACGTGACATCCATATTTTTTGATATGGCCATTATGAAAAAAATCAAAATGGCGTAACAGTGACTCGTACAATAAAACTTTTGTATATATTGACATCTTCTATAGCCCAATTGGAAAATTCAAAGGCCTTATCTTCAAAACTCTTGAAAATTAATACATAATATACATATATAGATGTAATCTTCACACTATTGTTTGAAATCTATCTTGGTTATATACTTTTTATTTGTCATCTTTCTTTTATTTATTTTGTTTTATTATTTTTTACTTTTTTTTTTACTCACCCCTGGCAATTATTGTTTTTTTTAAATATTATTATGATAACCCGTGGACAGTGTTGTGGGTCACCTTATTAGCAAAATGCAAATATTGTTGGTCGCCATCTTGGATTTACATTTTAACATCACTATTGGCTTTAACACCCTCTAAAATCATGACAACTCGCATGGACGAGGTATAACGCTTTTCTACCTGTTAACTCCTAATACCAGAAGCCACGTTAAGGAACTTTGTTCCAAAAATTCACCATTAGAATTATTTAAGTAAGTACTTAATTTTTCTATATTTGCGCAGCTCTGGTGAAAAAAGAGCTTAGCGGAGCGATGCACCCACCGAGTAGGACTATGGCGTGTGGGAGGGGTCTGTGGCTAAATAATAACAGTCACACAGGTCCATCGATCAGGTTAAGCTACGCTTGCCGCGGTTGATCTGTGGATGGGTGACCATCTTTACATACCAAGACCCCTCCGCACGTTAAGCGGTTGGTCCCGGCTGTCATTCGGTAGTCAGAAGTCCGAAAGTCTGACAACCAGTCTTAACTCTTACCACTTCAAGGGTATACCCAGTAACTGGATTGTGGAGGTCAGATAGGCAGTCGCTCCGTGTAAAATACTGGTATTCAGCTGGATCCGGTTAGACTGGAAGCCGACCCCAACATAGTTGGGACAAGGCTGGCAGAAGATGTTGAGGCCGACCGAGTAGATATAGTAGCTACTCGTTTTACTATCAGCACCCTGATTGCCTAACACACGATCAATCACACTATGATTCATTTTGAAGGATATTGCTAATCCATTGCTTCATATGTTCGAAAAATATGTCTGCTCAACAACGTTAATAACGCAATGAATGTTGTTGAACTGTCAAAATAAAAGTCATTGCTACTGATAGTGTATTACGCAATAGGGTAGTTGCCGGTAAAAAAATAATAATTATATTTAGTCCGTCAGTTAGATTATCGAAAAATAATGGACACGTATTTTTTCTTTTGTCAATCAAACAAAAAATGACAAAGATAAAGCGCGTCAAAATTTGGGAGGGGGGGGGGTCGTGACGTCACTTGCTTGCAAAAGTGTCGCAAGCAAGTGACGTCACGCGGAACTTTAACGGTCGATATCTTCATCAGCTTTTATATAATTGACAAAAGAAAAAATACGGGTTCAATATTTTTTGATAATCTATGTATTTATTTTACCATTTATGTACACACATATACTCGTATGAACAAACAATGAAAAACAGAACAGAAAATATAGGTACAGAGGGGATGCTTATTTCATAACAAATCTCTTCCAGCATACTGATATAGATACAGAGATGTAGACAGCGTGTGATAGAGCAAAGGAGACAAAAAATAATACCTACAATCAAAAAAATACAATTCAGTTAAAAACTAAACAAAAATTATGGAAATATATTAACATACATACAAATAAACATACATAAATACTTCTAAAATAAATATTACTTATTATGATCTAACTGACGGACTAATTAGATTTTTTTAGGAAATAGCCTATTATCCCGCCGGTGCTCGTATGTATTCGGTTTTTAATTACCCTACTGCAAAGAAGGGTTATGTTTTTCGCGAGTATCTTTGTATGTTTAAGGATTCTTTAGCATACAAACCGGATGTAGGTACTTTCATGATTGACTTGTCATGTGTGTGCACAATTTGACCTTAAGATAAGATAAGATAAGATAACATTTATTTGTCAAAAAACACGTGTAGGTTTTACAATGAGATGGAAAAAGAGAAAAAAGAAGTCTCAACATGTTTTGCCTAGAAAGGCGTACAAATCGAAATAAATTATTCGTATTAAAAAGAAGTAGACAATATTGACAAATTCATAACAAGCGATACAATTGATAGTTAAATAGAGTTGTTAAAATACAGATAATTCGTTAATGTCCAATAGCAAATATGTTAAAAAGTAAAATGTCAATAAACTTTAAAATAATATCAAGAGTGATAATAATGTCAGAATGTTCAAAATCATAATCCAAACTAATAATTAATTACATTAGCATGTATTTCTAAAGTAATTTATCATTTAAATAGTCTGCAACCTTGTATAGAAATTAGTATATAGCATTGTGTGCTATACCAACACCCGGGTATTGTACAGTCACGGAATTGAATTGTTTATCAAATTGACACACTACACCAATTTTCCGTGTTATACAACTGTCAAAGAATGACAGAAAGAAAGTATAGAAAAAAATAAAGAAAATACGTTTATTTGTGAAAATCATGATCCAAAGAAAAACACAAACACATTAAGAGAACAAGATGGGGTATGCGTCACATCCACGCAAAACGGGCATCGCTCAGCATAATGCTGTGACCTTCTGCGAAAGTCAGTCACAGCGCAGTTGTGATTTTAAGTTGGTAATAATCAATTATCTAAACAATTAATTTTACTGACTTTACCCAAATATTGTTGGGTGTTACGTCGGGGTCATCAGTATAGAGGAACAGGGTGCAAAATTCTCTCATCCTCCATAGAAAGGGGAGGATTCTCCGACCAGGCGGGTGTCGTGTCTGGTGGGCAACTGCCCGATGATTGATTTCGGGACGTTGTATCTGTATACAACGTCCCGAAATCAATCATCGGGCAGTCAAATTGAATTAGCTAGCGAAACTCCGCAGACGTGATGGGTATATATATCTAAACATGATGAAACAAAAAATAAATAAATTTGATCAGTTTTTTTTGTGTTAGTCAACAACCGCAGGTAAATAAAGAAAATACATTTATTTGGCACAAACTTAAAGACACACAACACACCAGATACATACATCAGATAAAACAAACAATAAAATAAAAAAAAAAGAGATTAAATAAAAAGTGTGAAGTCCGATGTACGAAAGTAGCAGGAAAGTGTGCCTCACGGCTGCGCCAAAAAGTCCCAGCGCCAGGCCCATGTGTAAAAGAACACAAACAAAAAAAATAACAACATGGAAAACATGCGTCACATCCACGCAAATGCTAAGACCCTATAAGAGACAGAGCCACAGGCGCTTAGAAAATTGATTTTGTCACAGCTCCAAGGTTCAGTAGACCTGAGTATTTGATATAAATTCCAGCTTGATACCTCCTCGCGGTTCTGAGAAACACGGTCTTGATAGACAGACGGACGGACGAAAGTGATCCTATAAGGGTTCCGTTTTTTCTATTCGAGGTACGGAACCCTAAAAACGTTTCGACAGTGTCATTTGAAATATCAGTATATTTTTTTTTGTGTAAACTTATCAGACGTGATAGGTATTTCTTTATTTATTGGATCGCCAAGGCCAGGCCCGTGCCGGACGGCGCGTATGTGTTCCACGCGCGCCTCAAAGAGATGTCAGCATAGTTGACGGGGCCCGACAGGGCCGAAGCCTGCCGGGGTAGCGGGATCGTCCGAAAGGGTTACCGCTGCCCTGGAACATAAAGGGCTAAGGAAGGAACACGGGTGGGTTTTAGTCAGTAAGAGTCTGACACTCCCTTCCGCTTCACCTAGAGCGGGAGGGTCATTTGATGATTTCCCATCCTCAAAAAAAAAAAAAAGGGTTATACAGTTACATGCATGTAAACATGAACAAGGACAAATACAGGTGTGCGCTTCCAATTATGCATAGGCGACCACATCATTTACTAGGTACAGCAAGTTTGACAAGGACGAACTCATTAAAATAAATCACAACACAATACACGAAAATTGTATCGTAAATAGTATTGATATCTAAACACGATAAAACAAAAAAGAACAGATTTCTTCAACTCATACTTCAAGTAACAACAAGCAACGGTCGGTGACCCAAAAAAAAAACATAATTTTTTATTTTTCTTATTTTGTCGTATTTAGATATCGATACCCATCATGTCTATGGAGTTTCACCAGCTAATTTTATGTGACCCTCTTTATGCTAGTTGTGCGGTAAACTCTGCTTGCGCGATGCAGGATTTTGCGTGACGTCAGTGTGACGCGTAGTCTGCATGTGGCGTTGTAGATGCCGCTACATAACTATTCGCGCGAGGATTTCCATATACATTCATCTGCGCACTCTCCTACGGTGTTAAATTTGTTATCATTCCCCTCGCAGCCTCCGTAGATAAACTCCACACACTCGCGTTTAGAGGCATCATAGGTGTGTACCTGGAAAACAAAGCTCCATTAAACTTTAGGCGTGGGGCTTGTGGCTAAGTAATAACAGCCGCACGGGCCGATCGATCAGCTACGCTTGCCACGGTTAGTCCGTGGATGGGTGACCATCCATCCCTCCGTGCCTCGGAAAGCAAGTTAAGCCAATGGTCCCGGCTGTCATTCGTGGATTACTGACAGTCGTTACGAGTCGTCACAAGCCCGAAAGTCTGACAAGCTCATTTCGAATTATGCAGCTACAATTTTAATAACGCCAATTTCCGTGCCTGATTAGCTTTATCAGGTAACTACATAATTAGTAGTAGGTAGGTACTGTCGCCAAAACCTATACCAACCATTTTAAAAACAAAATCCCGTGCAATGATAACCACAGCTGCGTCCGTAAGTGAAACAAAAGAGGATCTTTTTTAGGTCGACTAATGATATGCGCTGCAAGCAGGAATAGTCCTTACGGTGGTCAGATATGGGTTTTGGCGATAGTACCTCTTACATAATTAGTAGTAGGTGTTTCTGACACCTGTCAACGCGACAATTCTAGTAGGTAATAAAGATCAAATTTACAAATCACGTATTCGTTTGTATGAAACTGACAGGTGTCAAGGTCGCATTCTCTTGTCGGCCGGACTATAGAGCAACATGTCCTATACGATTAGAAGTGTCGTACAGCAGGCTTTACCTTTGTATTGACAAAACAAGTAAAAGCTGTAATCTATTAAAACATATAACTCCTCCAGACCGAATTTCGGCCACGGCGACCAATCTCAGCGGAGACCAGCTAGGAGACTACTACTAGCTAGGAGGTATTATAGTGCACAAGTTTGTGCGCAGACACAGGTGCACTCCCTCTTCCCTCACTCTCATAGTCCGATGGGACGGCAATCCGACACGACCGGGGAGAGATCAGGCGTAGGACCAACGGCTTAACGAGCATTCGGAGGCACGGGGGTATCACACTGCCAACTTCCAAACTTCGGGCTGTTATTAAAAAAATCCCTATGGAAAAATACCAATAAAATTTTGCCCGAACGAGAATCAAAATCAAAATGAAAAGTCATTTATTCAAATTAGGCTGAAAATCAGCCCTTTGCTCTCAAAACGGTGAAGGAAAACAGCTTAAGGATCCGGCATGTCCTAGAACCAAAAATTCGTAGACATGTGACATCTACCAACCCGCACTGAGCCCGTGCGGTGGATTACAGCCCACTGCCTCTCGAAGAGAGGGGCCTGTATCCCAGCAGTGGGAACATCGAAGGCTGATTATGTATATCAAATCAAGTCATTTATTCAAATTAGGCTGAGAATCAGCACTTTTCGAACGTCAAAATTACAAAGGAGAGTCCCCCCAAAACGCCCGCCCTTCACCTTCCTATAGTGCTTTCGCTGGGAGGAAGTGGCGCAACAAACTCCCCAGCAGCACAGCTGTCTGTTCAGTTACAAAATACTAACCGAACCTAGGATTCACGTTGAGCAGTCGCGTTTGCGTCCACGAGATCAACGGGGCTGTCAAAAAGCTTTAATTGAAACATAGCATATTATTATTATGCTAGGCTAGCACCCTATTTCCGTAACACACTACCAATCTGAATGATTTTGAAGGATATTGCTAATGCATTGCTTCATATGTTCGGTAAACGTGTCTGCTCAACAGCGTAAATAACGCAATGAATGTTGTTGAACTGTCAACATGAAACGCATTGTTACTTATAGTATGTTACGCAATTATCCCGCCGCTCACGCTCAAATTGTTAACATAAAAGTACAGTCAACTGAACCTAAAGTCTATTCAAATTTAAAGGTTCAAATTGTTGTTATTTCAAGTTAAACAAATATCAACTTTATTTCAATGATGATTAAGTTGATTTCAGACTGACTAGTACTACTGAAAAAGGTATAAAAATCTTTGAAGTTGTAGCGTAAACTGAACTTTATTGTGTAGGTATTAAAGTTATTTTTCCATAAACTTATATTTGTTTACATTTTTGGTAAATGAATCGCAAACGCAGTTTACCTATAAAATGTCGCAGAACTTACATGGGGAAATACGCCAGACACGGTCCCTTATCTATTGAAAGCAAACACTTATTGTCTGTGGCACCTGAAAAAATGCAACAATAAATAAATTGACGTTTTTTTGTAATGTATGTAAAATGTACAGGGTCAAATTAATTAGCTAGCGAAACTCCGCGCAGGCGTGATGGGTTTCGATATCTAGACGCGATAAAACCAAAATAAAAAAGTTTTGATGTTTTTTCATACGGGTTTTTTTTTTTTTTGGGTGTGGTATCATCAAATAACTTCTCCCGCTCTGGACGGAGCTCCGAGGGCGTGTCATTTTTACTGACTAAAACAACAACTGAAGGAACACGGGTGGGACCCGTGTTCCTTCAGTTGCCTGTGTCAGGGGCCACGGTAACTCTTTCGAACAACCCGCTACCCCGGCAAGTTCTTAGGGGTCGACGACCGCTGGTAGTGTGTAGTGTTGTAACTTGAAGTATGAGTTGAGAAAATGTATGTTATCATTTTTAGATATCGATACTAACGACGTCATTGGTCTGGCGTCTGTGCTGTCAGCGGTCGATGACCCCACAAAAAAAAAACATAAAATTATTACCTGTTTTGTTTTATCGTGTTTAGATATCCATACCAATTACGTCTGCAGAGTTTCGCTACCTAATTTAATTTGACCTGTATACCGGTTGACTTTTTTACCGTATGGACAAAAACAGGGACTAAAAGGTGCACGGAGTAAAAGCATATGGCACAGAAATCTCTTGTTTTTCACCACCGCGCCTTGACCGAAGAAGGCAGCATTGCCACGTTCAATGGCAATGGTATGCCATTGAACGTGGCAATGCTGCCAGCCTTCTGGGCACGTGTCCGGATGACAGCGATGCGGACGAGTACTTCGACGCCTAAGGTTGATTTTCTACGAGAGTGAATGGGAGGCCGTCACCTCCTTCTGCGAAGCAGTAATGCTCTCGAAGGAGGAGGCGAAGCGCGTGAGGGAGAGGCAATCTCTGCACCCTCACGCGCCTAGCCGCCGCAGGAGACGCCCTGGACGGGAGTCAACAGCCGACACCCGGCCACCGTAGGCGCGGGCTTGCGGGGGGCGAGCTATGGGCAGCTCGCCGCCCGGTAAGGACCAGACCCGGGTCGACGGCGCGTTGTGTTCCACGCGCGCCTCAAAGAGATGTCAGCACGAACTGACGGCGTCCGCTAGGACCGATGCCGCCGGGGCTGCGGGTTGTTCGAAAGAGATACCGTGGCCCCTGGCACAGGCAACTGAAGGAACACGGGTGGGTTTTAGTCAGTAAAAGTCTGACACGCCCTTCCGCTCAGCCCAGAGCGGGAGAGGTCATTTGATGATTTCCCACCCAAAAAAAAAAAAGGTTGCTTTTCTATCATAGATGTGCTATACAGCTATGCTTCGAGGATGTAAAAGCTAAGCTACGAAACCATGCGACCGTTTCCACTAATGCTAAGCTGTGTAGCGGAGCGAGTAAGATATGTATACTGCCGCGAGGTAGCTCTGCGAGGCTCCGAGGAAGATGCGCAGCTCGGGCTATGCGATGCGATGCATCGATGTAAAATCGAAGGCGCGGGGCTTACTCTGCTCTGCACATAGCTACACCACTCGCGCATCCATAGCTCCCATCCATGGCACGCATACTTCCGTATAAAAAACATAGAACAAATTCGCAAAACACGCATTCGTATTCGTTGAACCTGTTTCCACCAATACTTTGTGGACCAATAAATATGATTGGTGGATATCAATCGCACCCATAGCAACGTAGCATAGCACATCTCTGATGGAAAAGCAGCATTAGTGTCATTTTGTTCTTGTATTCATTTGTATAGTTAGTTAGTCATTTAATTTAGTACGTAGTGTAAAGTGCAACCTCGATATAAAAAATCGGAAGGGAACAAGTAAATATTCGTTTTAACAAGTAATTCGTTAAACTGAGGTTTGTTATAGTGTGGTTAGGTTGGTATAAAATTTGTTATAAAGTGGTAAAAACGTGTCGAAACTCGAAACCTGTCGCGACTGAATCACATACTATTGGGAACGTTACACATGTAAAGGTTTTGGGTTGACAAAATTCGTAAAGTAGAGGTTTACACTTTTTTTTGATTGAATTGTTGAAAATTCGTTATAAAGAGGTTGTTCGCAAAAAATCTTCGCAATGTAAAGGTATATTTTACATTGACTCTTATGGATAATTCAAGGGGATTACGAAGAATTCGTTAAATCGAGGAATTCGTTATATTGAGGTACGTTATATTAAGGTTGCACTGTAGTTAGTTGTGTTATATATTATATTAAAAAATATATTTACCATCAACATTGCAGAAAAATCCAAACACAACAAACATAAAGGGATATAAAAACTTCATATTTATGTAGGACCTACAAGTTTTTGAGCACTTACTTGTGATAGAACAAGAAGCAGACTGATTCTCGTCAGTTCGCTTCTATAATATCTGTATTTATACATATGAGTCTCTATCTATACTAATAATAAAGCTGAAGAGTTTGTTTGTTTGAACGCGCTAATCTCTGGAACTACCTATACCAGTCGTATATGTAAAATTCTTTTTGGATTTGATAGCCCAATTTTTGAGGAAGGCTATAGGCTATTTTAAATCACGCTATGGCCCTTTTTTTTTTTTTGGTTGGGAAATCATCATATTATGACTTCCGCTCTGGGCGGAGCGGGAGGGCGTGTCAGACTTTTACTGACTAACACCCACCCGTGTTCCTTCAGTTGCCTGTGCCAGGGGCCACGCTCTATTCTTCGAATCTCTCTGCTCTATCTCTTTCGAACAACCCGCGGCCCTGACAGGCATCGGCCCTAGCGGACTCCGTCAGTTCGTGCTGACATCTCTTTGAGGCGCGCGTGGAACATAACGCGCGGTCACGGTATGACCCTTAGGAGCCAAACAAAAAGAAAAAATAGTCAGATAGAAAGCTAAACGAAAACAAAGTAAAATCGCTGGCAGGCGACGTGACGCGACGGGGTTCAGGAGAATAAGAAGTTTCACTCGGACGAAGTCCCGCGACTTTGTCCGAGTGAAATTACGTCCAAGATGTTAAAACGTCAAATCTATGTATAGCATTGTGACAGCTGCGAACGCGCACAGATTACCTATACCCGGCGCGGCGTGAGATTCGTTGCCCGGAATGTTATCACATCATTATATTTCATGTTTCACCATCTTTTTTTTTTTAATGTATGTTTATTTTATTTTATTTCGTGTTTTGATTGTCGTTTTTATTTATTTATGTATAAGTGCATGCTGCACTGGTTAACTTCATCACGTCAACGCCGGCTGCCGCTGAAAACCAGCGCTTGGGCTCTGTCTCGTATAGGGTCTTAGCATTATGCTGAGCGATGTCCTTTTTTCATGCGTCATGTTTGCCGCAAATAAATGCATTTTCTTTCTTTCTTTAAATTTCTTGTTCTTCTCGTGAAGAAGCTACATATTATAAATATACAGGGTGGCAGGGACATGGACGCGCAACCTGTTACCATGGATTCAGCACATGATTCTAAACACCCTCACGTCGATAGATTTCATCGGTTATTAAAAAAAGTTAGCTGTTCTATACATTTTGACCGCGTAGGTATTGCATTTTCCTATGAAAAAGCAGATATTTTTTTTGATAACCGAAAAAAAATTCTACGCTAAGGGGAATTCATGGTTACAGGTCGCGCGTCGATGTCCCTGCCTCCCTGATGTATAGTCGCTTTCCTTGACTGTCTGTGTTGCTGACTGCGTTGTTCTTCTGAACTACGCAACGGATTTTGAGTCGCTTTTCACCATCATTTATAGAATGAATTCCGGAAGGTTTATGCGTATGAAACGTCAATTTTAAACTTACATGTCATAAAGAAATCTCGATGTTTTGTCAAGTTGTAAATACCGCGCCAAACCGGGGCGGGGCGCTAGTATCTTTATATATAATTATATCTATATATTATATAAATATTATAATAGTGTGACCTTGGACGTCCGGTCGTTAGAAATAATCACTCATAAAGCTAAAATACATACTTGCTTACACGCAGGCAAGTTCACAATCCGTCCGGGGGTTACTTGTTTCTTGCCCGCGCGTCCTGACTTCGTTCGACCTTTTCATTCGTCCGGAGTTTATGACGAAAAAGGATTGTTTTTTAGAAAAAAAAAAAAAAAAATTGGTACCAAAAAGATTTCTGAAAAAGAAATGCGAAAAAGGAATAAATAGAATGTCCTGACTTTTTTGCACGGAGGGGCCTCTGTAAGAAAAGATGGTCACCCATCCACGAAAACATCTGATAAAAAAATTTGAAAGCACGTTTATTGAATATTCTATAAGATATTATTTCTTCTTCATCTTCATCGCTATATGTATCGGATGGCAGGCCGGGACACATGTATTTGCAGTCTTCATGCGTTCTGAAGTTGTTGTTGTTCCCCCCGCAGCCACCGTAAGTAAATTGGACGCATGCGTTAACTTCAGGCATAAAGGCATATCTGTAAGCCAAAATAATAATAAAAAGAAAAAAAAAGACTGAAAATACGTTTATTTTGCGGCAAAACAAGGTGAAGTGGCAATGGGCCGGCCATATTAGCCGTAGAACCGATGGCCGTTAGAGTAGACGTGTTCTTGAGTGAAGACCGCGAATCGGTAAACGTAAGATGGGACGCCCCCAGGATAGGTGGAGCGACGATCTTCGCAGGATGGGTGGTTGTTGCCGAAAATCGTTTTGCGCGTGCAATCTCTCCTATTGCACGCGCTCAGCAGTCCACTGCTGGAACTAGGCCTGTCTTATTGCACGCCATTCAACTCGATTTATTTTCGGCATATCTCATCCAGCTGCTACCAGCCATCCTGCGAAGATCGTCGCTCCACCTAGTCTGAGGGCATCCCAAATTACGTTTACCGTTTCGCGGTCTCCACTCAACATCTTCCTCAACGGTCATCGGTTCTACGGCTAATATGGCCGGCTCATTGCCACTTCAGCTTGCTTATTCTGTGAGCTATGTCGACAACTTTGATTCTCTGCAGCACTAAGCAAACTGTATGTTATTTAAATAGGGAAATGCTTACCTGGTGACACTCACAGAGCAGTGCCCAAACGAAATCGGGAGTACGCAATCCATATTTAAAACTTCTGAAAAAAGAAACCGAAAGGTAAGGTAGAGGCGATTACTACACCAAGAAAGAACAGAAAGAAAATCTGTTTATGTGCGGTAAACATGATGCAGAGAAAGAACACAAACACAAAAAATAACAACTTGGAGGAAAATATGCGTCACATCCACGCAAAACTGCCATCACTCAACA
Organism: Apamea epomidion; assembly: GCA_947507525.1. Classification (NCBI taxonomy): domain Eukaryota; kingdom Metazoa; phylum Arthropoda; class Insecta; order Lepidoptera; family Noctuidae; genus Apamea; species Apamea epomidion. The sequence goes on along the minus strand of OX382252.1, from coordinate 7,267,094 downwards.
TAATGCCACAACCCAGCACTGCCCCCTACTTGTCCTACGTAATATGGGGGAGCCTATTGTCATTAATCGGACACAAATCCTGACCGGCCACGGGCTATATCAACTCAGCCTATCGCAGTGCACTGCCAGACATAGGTCTCTCCCAGGCTGCGCCACAACACTCTGTCCTCCGCCTTTCGCAAACAGCCTGTCCCAGCATTTTTAAGATCGTCGATCCATCTAGCTGGCGGGCGTCCCACACTACGCTTGCCAATACGCAGGCTCCACTCCAAGACTCGTCTGCTCCAACGGCTATCGGTTCTTCGACAAACATGGCCAGCCCACTGCCACTTTAGCTTGCTATGACTGCAGCTTGATAACTTCATTTCTGATTTTATCCTTCAAAACATTCAGAGCTTAGCTCCATAGCGCGCTGAGGGACCTTGCGCTTGTGGACCAGCCCGACTGTCAGTGTCCACGTTTCGGCACCTTTGCCATAACGGGCAGGATGCAGTAGTTGAAGACCTTAGTCTTCAAACATTGCGGGATAGGCGATGAGAAGACGTACCAGACCAAGTTTTCCAAACGCTGCCCAACCCAACTGAATCCTGCTGTCGGCTTCTTTCTCAAAGTTGTGTCAACTGAGCTAGATGAGTTGCCCTAGGACATACTCCTTCACAACTTCGAGAAGCGACCCTTCGATGTGGATTGGATTCGCAAGACGTGTGAATTGTACATGACTTTCGTGTTGGCCAAATTCTTGCCGAAGCCAACCCGCCGAGAGGCTCCATTTAAGCTGTGCAGCATCTGGTCTAACTGTCCCAGTGTCTCTGCCATTATGACGATGCCATCGGCAAGGCAATGTTGTGTGATGTACTCGCCGTTCACGCTGATACTCTGTACAGCCCAGTCCAACGTCTTAAAGACGTCCTCCAACGCATCGGTGAACAGTTTCGAGAATATCACATCCTCCTGTCTCACCCTCTGAGCAGTTGGATGGGGCTGATTTTCTTTTCCTGGATTTGGACAGTCATCGTGGCAGCGTTATACAAACATCCTAACACTTCAGGCTATATTCTTTTGAGTAATTTCTGACGTAAATACTTGCCCGAACTGGGAATCGAACCCACGAACCCGATTCGACAATCGTGCTTGCGGCTACTAGACAGTCACACTTGAACGGTTTACTCAAAACTATTATTTTTTTTCATTTTGTGTGTATTTTTGAGTAAACCGTTCAAGATTTCACATATATAAAAAGACAAGAATAAATAACTGAACAGAAAAATAGGTACAGAGGTGATGCTTATTTCATAAGAAATCTTCCAGCATACGAGTACCTGCGATAGGACAATAGATAGAGAGATGTAGACAGCGTGTGAAAGAGCAAAGGAGACAAAAAATACCTTTTGAATGATTTTCGTCATAATATTCTTCTTCACAAAAACCTGTACAAAAAACCATAGCCAGAAGCACTATTGTGTATTTCATTTTGAAATTAAAATTAATAACTTCATTTTAATTAATTCTATACTTTTATGACTGGTTCATAGAAGTAATACGAGTATTTACATCGAAATTAATTATTGCCGCATTATTAATTTCATGGTAAAAAAATCAATTAATAGATTAATGTTGCCAATAATGTACTTGTATTTGCAATTAAGTTAAATAGCCATGAAGGTATTTGATAAAGGTGCAATTCCACTGCTGCGTAGGGCGTGCACTGCACTGTTGGTTTCGTGGCCGTAAGCGCGACTGAGCGTGAGGTCCTGGGTTCGATTCCCGGGTAGGGCAGTGTTACTGAGTTTTTCCATTGGGAATTTATTAGTACCAACTACCAACCCAGAGTTTGAAAGTTGGCGGTGTGATACCCCCGTGCCTCGGAAAGCATGTTAAGCCGTTGGTCCTGTGTCGGATTGCCGTCCGATCAGGCGATGACAGTGACGGAAGAGAGTATTAATAAAACATTTAATTGACATAATTTACTGGAACGTGACTTTGTATAGTATAGATTCAGACTTATTACTGAAAAAACGAATATTTGTACACCAATAAAGACAGAGCTCGACCAAAATGTATATGTCGGGTTGGTCCAGACATCAGAAGTAAAACTCAGATATGGCTGTACACAAACTTATTTCAATCAAACAATTAGTCTTAAAAATATAGTAATAAAATAATTAGTCTAAAATAATATGGCAATAAAATAATCAGCAAATAATGATGACATGTGATGACAGTGAGGGCGGTCACGTAGGGCAGTACTGACTGTTAGGGACAGTGGTCCGTGCACCCACCGCAATAAGGATAGTACTAATTGTCAGAGACAATGTTCCACGTCCACTAACCGGGCAGTACTGACTGTCGAGAGACAGTGGTCCGTGCACCAAGACACACCCGTTGGAAATGCGTGCCAACTCTTTTTTTTTTTTTTTTTTTATATATGGCATCTAGTTCATCGTAGTTGACCTTGAGAGGTCGTGACTACTTAACCGGACTATCCTGTGGTTGCCTTAAGAAATCTTAAAGCCTCCAGCCAGGGCTAAAACTAATTAAAACTAGGCGACTGCACGCTAAGGGCACCCCCTGTGGGGTACGAACCTCGGCTTAGGGCGTCGCTGGGAGAGGGCAGCAAAGGGACAGGCTGGATCGAAATTATATTATTAGTGCTTTGATGAGCACGGCGTTTCCTAGGACTATCTCTGAGAAGAAAGGCCGAAACAAACTCAGAGATCACGGTCGTGAATTTACATTTATTAGCTCAGCTACGACGCGAGCTGGCTCTTCATCAATGAAGGGTCGGGCTGGTGAATTTACTTGGGGACGTCGCGATGGACCCCGGTCGGAATGTCGGTTTTTTGATTGTGTAAACTGTACTGGTTGCCCTATCGCTCTCCTGGAGGAGGGTTATGGGGTCATCGGGGTCACCGAGAACATGCCTTGGACGGCGTAGCTTACTAATATTGGAGGGGCTGTATTTGGCGGCCGCGACAACCAGAGGGTTGCGATGCTTGGCGGCTGTGTCAAAGAAACGCTTGGAGAGGCGTTTCATGAACTGCTGGATGGTGGGGATCTTGAGATCGATATGGAGGATCTCGTTGCGAACGAACCAAGGGGAGTTTGTGGCCTTGCGGAGGAATCGGTTCTGTAGTGTTTGCATCCTATGGATGTGCCAGGGCTTGGTATGAGCAAAGACTACGCAAGCGTAAGTCATTATGGGACGGATGCAGGCTGTATACAAGCGCATTTTGCACTTGAGTGACAGCTTGCTGCCTTCATTGAGGACGGAGTGGAGACAACCGAGAGCGAAAGCGGCGCGCGAACGGACCGTCTTTATGTGCTCTGAGAAGGTGAGGTGTTGGTCAAGGATAAGACCAAGGTATTTGGCTCGCTTTTCCCACGGGATTGGCTTGCCGAACATGGTGATGGGCGGAGGGGGGGTGGGTTGGAGTCTGGGTTTCAAATAGAGAACCGCTTGACTCTTATCGGGGTTGACTTCGATACGCCATTTCCTGAACCAAGCAGCCAACTTGTTGACTGCGGTTTGGAGACGAAGCCGTATTTGGATGTGGCTGCGACCAGTGTAATAAATGGCTGTGTCGTCTGCGAACAGAGCCAGATGGGTCTTAGCGTCCTTTGGGATATCGCTAGTGAACAGCGTGAATAGGAGTGGGGCGAGTACAGAGCCCTGAGGGACTCCTGCTCTGATGGGGTGGGGGAATGAGAGCGCTCCTTCGATCTTGTAGCGGAAGGTGCGGTTCGACAGAAAGTCTCGTAGGATGAGAACGAGCCGGTCTGGCACACCGAGTTGGTACAGCTTGAATAATAAGCCATTGTGCCAGACTTTGTCGAATGCTTTCGCTATGTCGAAGTAAATGACACCTGTCATCATACCGCGCAGGAATCCTGAGTGGATGTGTTCGGTGATGCGGTGGACTTGTTGAACACAAGAGTGTTGGGTTCGAAAACCAAATTGCTCGTCTGGAAAGAGGCCCTTTGTTTCGGCATAGACCCTGAGACGCTTGTAAATAAGCCTCTCGTAGATCTTTCCGAGGACTTTGAGCAGACTGATGGGACGGTAGCTTGTCAGTTCAGACCTGGGCTTTCCGGGCTTATGGATGCCAATGACGGTGGCTTCTTACCACGTTTGTAGGAAAATGTGCCCATGGCGCCATTGAAGATGGTGGCCAGTAGCAATATTAGGGGGGCTGGGAGGAGCTGGATCACTTTGTTGGTGATCCCGTCCGAACCGGGGGCCTTTCTGGGTATGAGACCTTTGATGATATCCTGCACTTCGTCTGGAGTGACGGGAGGCAGAGGATTTTCAGGGTCTTCGACGGGCGGGAGGGAGGCTCGACGTTCGACTTCCGCGTCGACCTCTAAGAGGTGAGCTTGGTCTACTGGTTGAGTGCTGGGTGAGCATTGAGCTTCGAGGCTGATGGCCAGGCACTCGGCCTTTTCATCATCATCGAAGGCGATGGTTTTGTCTGGGCGGACCAGGGGTGGTACGGTGACTACTTCGCGGGATTTGAGTCTCCTTTGAAGCTCCCAGAAGGCCTGATGGGTGGGCTCTAATTCGCTTAGCATCTTATTCCAGCTAGCTTCACGCCACTCCGATAAACGAGACTTTACAGCACGCTGCAAGTAACGCATATGGGCTTTGTTAGCGTCGCAGGGAAAGCTACTGTAGGTGGTAACGGACTGGAGGAAAGTAAGGGAATGCCTGAAATCCACCACATCCCCCCACCTAGACACCATCCCCGGTCATTTCAGCTCTATCGCAGACACGACGGCCGCGTTCTTCTCATTCAGCAGTTCACGCACGTCGTCAGGCAATTTCCAGCGACGGTCGTCCGTCACTAGAATTTCCCTAGAACAATCGTTCATGACTGACTGTACGTGTTCCGTGAATGAGTCGATTTCAGGCATTCCCTTACGTTCCTCCAGTCCGTTACCACTTTTGTCAGGGGAGGTACGTGCCGACTCAACGGTGCGGCGCCTTATAAAGCTGATCGCTAGTGGAGGGAGACCGTTACAATATTTTACTGGCTTGGATATCAAGCCTTTTAATCCAAATGACCGATAGAGTGAATGATGCGTCTGGTGCACGTTCCACTAGCGCCATCTAGTCGCCGTCTCTCGCAGCTGCTTAACAATATGGCTGCCGTCATATACTTAAGACCTTATTGTAATACCTGTGTTCACAAATAAATAATGATTGATTGATTGATTGAGAGTGCCCCTGTGTCTGCGCACACACACGGGCACCATAGTATCTCCCGCGCCGAAGGCTGGTTCCCGCTGAGATTGGTCGCCATGGCTAAAATTCGTTCTGGAGGACTATATTATTTACTAGCTTCTGCCCAAGACTTTTTAGAGGCACGAGGAACAGGGTGTAAAGTTCACTAATCCTCCATAGAAAAGCGAGGACCCTCTGACCAGACGGGTGTTGTGTCGTGCGGGCAATTGCCCAACAATTTATGTCTGGAAGTTGTATGTATGCTAGTTGCGCGGTAAACTCTCCTTGCGAGATGCAGGATTTGCATGACGTCGCGTCGGTATGACGCTTTGTTCGCATGTGGCGTAGTAGATACCGCTACAACTTCGTCCGCGTGAAAGTTGGCCCCCGACCAACCGTGTCGCATCGCATCGCCCGCCCGTGCTACTACTTCGTTTTCGCTCAGCGTTCTTTCTGACTTTTTTTCCTTTTGCTCGGCTCCTATGGGTCGTAGCCTCGTAGGGTTTTGTTGGTCTGCTTGACAATGTGTTACGCAATTACCCCGCCGGAGTCTAGATCTGTGCCCGGTTCATGGTAATAGGTTCGTCCCCTATTACGTGGAACTTTAACTTATCTGGCGAAATGTGCGTGTAATACAAGTACATCTCTGCCTATCCCATCAGGGATTACAGACTTGATGTTAAGTTATGTTCATGGAACATTATCCACCAAAATCTTTACCAACAGCGTACCCATGTTAATGTCATTCAAGCAGTAAAATATCTTTGTAGCACTGTAGCGGGGCGCGCGTCGCTGTATAGTCCGATCACAGTTACTTTGAGACAGCAGTAACCTAACAGCAACCTGGGAGCCTAAAAACGCCACTTTAAGCAATACCTCTAAAAGCTATTCATTTCCTGAATTCCCAGCAGATCATTAGCAATTCCTCTAATTTTCGTAAAATTTCATTTCATTATACAAAAAAATTAAAACCGTAATTTTATCGGTAAAGTTTTCATTACAGTTTTTATTAATCAAATAGATTTTTTATTTTTATTTCTACAGTTTAAATGTTATTTCATTGTGATATGAATTGCACACAGATCGTATTATGAATTGTCAGTTTGTGACCATTTTACGATTTTTAGTATGATACATATTGTGTCCTATTATGATTCTGCCAAAGTGGCCTTTTTAGGCCCCCTTATTGTAACGAGAAAAAAGATCACAATTATTTTGACAGCCTTGTCAGTGGCAGCAATCCAACAGCAACCTTATTCGAATGAGAATAGATATCACTCTGCTTTGGATAGTGATGCAAACTCGGAGGTAAAATAAGTGTGTACTGGCAGTAGATGTAGATACCGCCTAACGGACTTCAAAAGAAGGTTCTCAATTTGACTGTATGTTTTTTTTTGTATGTATGTTACGCGATATCTCCGGCAATTGTAGATCGATTTAAAAAAAAAATATTGGATATGGTACGTTTCTGGGGTAGTTTATGAGTTAGCTTCAATAATACGATTTTTTCCACATAGTTTATATTGATGATGTTTAAATAACTTCCTGACACTGATATTTACATAGCAAGTAGTGATATAATATGGATTTGTGTGGGGTAGGTACAACTAAAACGTGAAAAATAAAAATATTTTTCCAAAAAAAAAACAACCGACTTAATTTTTCACTTTGTAGTGGTTTTTTTCGGAAGTCGGTTGATTTTTTTTGTAATAAAGTTTTTTTATTTTTATTATTTATTATCATACATGATAGCGAAGCTAAGGTCCACTCAAATCTATGTTTCCAAATGATGTTATTTCAAGTTAAACAAATATCAATTTTATTTCAATAGTAATTCAGTTGATTTCAGAGTGACTAGCACTATTGAAAAGTAATAAAATTGTTTGAAGTTGTAGCGTAAACTGAACTTTATTGTGTAGTGTATTATAGTTATTTTTCAAAACACTCATATTTGGCAGGTAGATCGCAAACGCAGATTAAGTAGGTACACACGCGTAGACTAGCGCAGCAGTGGAACAGCGTCTTAAATATTGGATAGTTAAACTTACCATGTGTAAGCTAACTAGATATTTTGTGATCCATTGCTAATTGTTGAGAAAACCTGTGTACAATGAAAACTGTAATTAATTTGTTTTCTATATTTGGTGCGATTATAATCTTCAGTCATGTTTTATGTTGTAAGTGCCTCTAAAAATAATTACTTAGCTGCACGCGGAGAGGCTTGTGGCTAAGTAATAACAGCCGCACGGGTCGATCGATCAGGTTAAGCTACGCTTGCCGCGGTTGGTCCGTGGATGGGTGACCATCTTCATATACCAAGACCCCTCCGTGCCTCGAAAAGCACGTTAAACCGTTGGTACCGGCTGTCATTCTTGGATCTTTGACTCGTTACGGGCCGTCAGTAGCCCGAAAGTCTGACAACCAGTTTTACCAAGGGGTATGGTGTTACCAAGTAACGGGGTTGTGGAGGTTAGATAGGCAGTCGCTCCATGTATGCTCCATGTAAAATACTGGTATCCAGCTGCATCCGGTTAGACTGGAAGCTGACCCCAACATAGTTGGGAAAAGGCTAGGTAGATGGTGACGTGTAGCATGACCAACAGAGAATCAGTTTTTGTCGATGGAAAAATAGACAAAATGACAGATTGTAGAAAGATTTTTACCGTCCAAGCATGGCGATGAAGAGAAGGAATGTTTCTATTCTTCAGTCGACAAAAGTCTACAATGTCACCGATTCCCTTGTTCAGAAACGAAACTAAATTTAAGTTAATTGCAACTTTTCTTTCCATGTCATTAAGAAAAGGACAGAAGATAAATATATTAATTTAGTCCTGTCAAATTAAGATACTCCATAGACAGTTTGGACGTGATTAAAAACATGGCTACTAAAAATACGTTAATTTACCATTTTTTTTTTTGGGTGGGAAATCATCAAATGACCTCTCCCGCTCTGGGCTGAGTGGAAGGGCGTGTCAGACTTTTACTGACTAAAACCCACCCGTGTTCCTTCAGTTGCCTGTGCCAGGGGCCACGGTATCTCTTTCGAACAACCCGCATCCCCGGCGGCATCGGCCCTAGCGGACCCCGTCAGTTCGTGCTGACATCTCTTTGAGGCGCGCGTGGAACACAACGCGTCGTCGACCCGGGCCTGGTCCTTACTGGGCTGCCCATAGCTCGCCGCCCGCAAGCCCGCGCCTACGGTGGCAGGGAGTCGGCTGTTGACTCCCGTCCAGGACGTCTCCTGCGGCGGCTAGGCGCGTGAGGGTGCAGAGATTGCCTCTCCCTCACGCGTTCCGCCTCCTCCTTCGCGAGGATTACTGCATTGCAGAAGGAGGTGACGGCCGGATTCACTCTCGCTCCGTACCATGGCCTGGACGAGGGCCGGACGCGAGAGGTCGCCGCCGCCGATCGCCGCCACGAGGACACGGCGGGGCCCCCCGTTCAAGCCGGGCAGACCTCCACCGTATGCTCCACCGTGTCCTCCGGGCGATCCACACAGTGGTGGCACTTCTGGCGTTTCCTCCCGCTTTATCCTGAACAGGAACCTCCCGAAACAACCGTGCCCGGTGAGGACCTGCGTCAGGTGGAAGGTGAGGGCGCCGTGGTGCCTCTCTAGACACTCCTCAAAGAGGGGACTTATCGCCGCAATTGTGGCGTGCCCAACGTCAATTTACCTCAGACGGTGACTAATTTGACAGATAGAACGAGTGTGCAACACTGAAATGATCATCAGCCTGTGATCATCACCTGCCTTGCCTTTCCAAACTAAATGTTGGGTTCGGCTTTCAGTTTTTAACCGGACCGGATTGCATCTGAGTACCAGGATTTTACACGGAACTACGGCCTGTCCGACCACCATCCGGTTACAGTAAATCGTTTACCAAGGGATCACATGATATAGTATTTTTATCTCACAAATAGACGCGTGCTTTACTTGTGGTTAACAAGTGTATAAGCACGCTGTGAATGTGTATGTAAGCGCAGGAGTTCTCGGTACCGTCTGAGACAATGGCGAAGTTGGGAAGTGTGTATGTGTGTGTTATGTACTGACGCTACACGTCTTCACGCACACATTCGCAGCGTGTTTGTACACTTGGTTAACACAAGTAAAGCGCACGTCGCTTCGTGAGATAAAAATACTGTACCCCTTGGTGAGTCGGTCTGATTGTACATATTATCTCCTGTATTTCAATATAAATTTTTAAATATTAGAATGTATAAAGTATAAAAAATATAAAAAATAAAAACATATTTTTATTATTATTTCAGCTGATGACGATGCTGGTCATGTAATTGACACAAGATGCTATGAACCAGTTTTAAAAAAACCCAACGAAAACTCAGGTCATAATTGTTCGGGGTATATGCATAGGTAATTAAATTAAATTAAACAATGAGACAGCGGCGCATGTGCTGCTAAGCTGCCCGGTGGTCGCCACGTACAGGGCAAAATACTTCAGTAACCCAGGTACCCTACGTGAGACGGTCAGTAACATCAAGACGTTGCTGGCCTTCGTTGAGGAGCTGGGGTGGATCGAATGATCGATTTTCCCACCCGTACGCAAAATACGCGCATTGTCGTGGAGTTGTGGACACCAGCCCGGTTTACCTATTATCTATTACATAGGTAATTTTTTGAACATTAATGCATCGTATGACATCTTTCAAGGCGGCGCCGCCGCTCCACAGCAGACCACGGGTAAACTATGCACGCGTGTGTTGGTTTGCTTATCCTCAAACTCAAAGCACGTATTTCAAATAAACTAACTACAGGCACTTTCGAATTGTCAAGGGGTCGGTCAGTTAGAAAGATGAAGCTTGCTGTCCATTCCAAAGCGTAGTAGGTATTTATGGAAAATAATGGGTAAGAGACCCCACGGACACTCTTTTAAATCAAATTATTCGCCGTTAAATTGCGGACACTATGTGACGTCCACCGGTCTGCCGTTAAGGCTGCTATTCCACCAGAGATGTGCTATGCAGCTATGCTGCGAGGATGTGAAAGCTAAGCTACGAAACCATGCAACCGTTCCACTAATGCTAAGTGGTGTAGTGTAAGTCGGAGCGAGTAAGATGTGCTATGACGATGCGCTACCGCGAGGTAGCTATGCGAGGAAGATGCGCAGCTGGAGCTTTGCGATGCATCGATAGAAGGGAAGGCACGGGGAGTACTCTGCCATAGCTACACCACTCGCGCATCTATAGCTCCCATACTTGGCATGGCACGCATCCTTCCGTATAAACAACATAGCTTAGTTGAACCCGTTCCCACCAGTGCTATGCTATGTGGAAACCCAATGAATATGATTGGTGGATGTTAAACGCATCCATAGCAACGTCTCTGGTGGAAAAGCAGCCTAAAGCTTTGGTTTCCTAAGAAAGCAGTGAACGGTCACTGAAGACAGAGTTTTTTTACACCTTAATGCCAAATGCGGCCATTTTGATAATCTAATTTTGTAATGATAGACAAGAAGAAAGAAAGAATATACATTTGTTTAGCACAGACTAAAATACAAAATACACCAGATACAGAAATCAGATAAAAATAAAAAGTGTGTAGTCGCTGCGCCAAAAAGGCGCAGTTCAGCAAAAATGCCAGACAACTAGTCCCTGATGCTGGTTTTCAACTGGACCTGGACCTATGACGGAATCGCATTCCTGGAAAACCAAAACTTCACATAATTCTGGGTGTATTTTCAGATGGGGTTACGAGCCAATAGTGCGTGATTGTGTGCGATTCATCTACAGCGGCTGCGGAGGCAACGGAAATAGTTTAGGGAGTGTTATATGGTATGCATGTAATAGCTAAAGTATAAGCTAACTGTTAAAAGCCATTAAAAAAAACCGATTGTATCATTTTTGGAAAACAAGAAAGTCAAAACCATCCAACTGGCCAACTAATTGCTTCTTATATTAAGTGTTTTAGGAATGAAAGGAAATAGCAAAGGATATCAAGTCAAATAAGTCATTCAAGAACTTACAATAGTTTATTCATCAATACGTTTAAATTAATCACAATTGTAAAAGCGACACAGAGCCAATTATAGGTTCTCGATTTGTACTGAACATCTTATATTATCTATACTGGTTATAATTATAACAACAGCTAGCCAAAACACCGAACTGTTTATGTAAATAATGGTCCATGACCATTATTCTATCCAACATAATAACAATAGTAAAACAACAAACATTTAAAAATAGTGATCACAATAATAACAGCAATAAAATAACTTAATTTTTACATGTAGGCCGAAGCTCCGTTCTGGTTGTTATCTCGAACAAGAATGGACTCTGCCATTTTTTTTTTTTTGTAAATGGCAACTCGTAGTTGACCTTGAGAAGTCGTAACTACTTAACCGGACTATCCTGTGGTTGCCTTAAGGAAACTCAAAGCCTCCAGCCAGGGGCGTAAATCTTATAAAACTAAGCGACTACACCCTAAAGGCACCCCCTGTGGGGTAAGAACCTCGGTTAGGGCGTCACTGGGGTGAGGGCAGCAAGATGGGACAGGCTGGATCGAATTTTTATTATTTATGCTTTGATGAGCACGGCGTTTCCTAGGACTATCTCTGTGAAGAAAGGCCGAAACAAACTCAGAGGACACAGTCGGGTATTTAAAGCTACAGGCTCAACTACGGCGCGGGCTGGCACTCCATCGAGCTAGGGTCGGGGGGATTTACTCTGCCATTCGGAGCTCCCCCTTTTATAGTAGTAAACAAACAACTTGGACGTTTCTATCTACCGTCATCCAAAATATCAACGACATAAAAGGTGGATATCCGTTCTGGAATATTACAAGTTATTTCAAAAGATGGCCCATTTAGTCTAGATTTTAAAATGGTACAACACTTGCCAATGAAAGTGCTACTTCGTATTTTTTGCGAAGGGACCTCATGAAAAACTTAATCAAAATAAAACAATCAATTATCGTTATTTATTTAAACTTCTCGCACAAAAAGGTACAAAGGCGGACTTAATGCCATAGGCATTCTCTACCAGTCAACCAAGGGTGGTGAAGAGATTAGATGGCAGGTGCTTTGATAGGCGCGTTACACTTTAATATCCTCCTAAAACTAAAGTAGATGCTCAAATTGTTTCCCTCCGGCACAAATACAAGCTCTGCATCGTCTCAGAAATGACCTCTTCACCAGTCGTGCACATCTACTCGCATTTATTTCTTCTGATGCTGCATCAATTTTTTTGGCGTAATTCTAATAGATTTCGTATTGGTTTTGAGTAGACTTTTTCTTTTATGCATCCCCTGTAAACAAAATCTGGTCAGGATTCAGGTCTGGGGAACGAGGGGGCCATAAAATTTATCCAAGGCTTTTCACTGATTGAGGTGGTGCGCTGTGCTAGAGCGGCCGCTCCAGCACAGCGCACCGTGCTAGGAAGATGGGATGGCACACATGTGGGTGTCCACAAATGTTGCACCCCACACAGTGGCGTAGCTCAACCTAATGGGGCCCTGTATAAAATTTTTTTGAGGGCCCTTTTTACCCAACTGTGAAGCTATAGAGGGTATTGTTTTTACAAAATAAATAATATAGCTCCGAAGGTAAAATACTGGCATTCAGCTGCATCCGGTTAGATTGGAAGCCGAGACCCAATAACACTTTGCCCGACCCGGGAATCGAACCTAGGACCTCATGCTCAGCAGTAGCGCTTGCGACCACCACACCAATGAGGCAGACACAGTTTTCTTCCATACTTCTCAATTAGTCGTCATCTCGGTACTCAACCCCTTTTTAAACATATTTTTGAACCAATTTACAGAAATAAATATCATTTATCAACAAGAATTTTAGGTTCTGGATATTATTTTCAAGTGTTTGCTTATACACGTCACGCCGGGGGCCCCTGTAGCTCAGGGGCCCCGTATCATTGATACGGCTGATACAGCGGTAGCCACCCCCCTGATCCCACCCCAAAGGTCTGCCTAACTTCCAGGGCATTATGATTATTCCGTCTGGTGTCTTCCCATCGTCACGTGCCAGGCCGTTGGGTTCTAAAACGGCTGGCACCCTGGTGACAAGAGCACGACGGATGATATCATTAATGCTGCCGTGCCTTTACTGTGGCCGTGCTATCCGGCCTGCACTCTTGCTACAGGAGTAAAGTGTCACGTTTCCGAGATATTAACGTTCAAAGTTCATCACCTGACTCAATCATCAACTTTGAGCGTTAATATCTCGGAAACGGGACACTTTATGGTGTTTGGTCTTACCATGTTTTCTATTTGCATTGATGTCAGCTATCGATTTATATAGGTCTTATGAGTGGCCGCCATTTTCATAATGGCGCGACAGTAGGTATGCCAGGCTCCATATAAAAATATTTAAACCCCTTTTTAACCCCCGACGCAAAAACGACGGGGTGTTATAAGTTTGACGTGTCTCTCTCTCTGTGTGTGTATGAGGGGGGGTGTGTGTGTGTGGGGGTGTGTGTGTGGGGGAGTGTGTGTGTGTGTGTATGTCTGTCTGTGGCATCGTAGCTCCCGAACGGATGAACCGATTTTGATTTTGTTTTTTTTTTGTTTGAAAGGTGAATTTGTCGGGAGTGTTCTTAGCTATGTTTGATGAAAATCGGTCCAAGATGGCCGCCTCCACAAAATGGCGGATTACATATTTTTTCACAACTCCCTCAATATGGGTATCAAATGAAAGGTCTTAACTAGTAGAATACTATACACTATGATAAATTTCAAATACAAGATGGCCGCCACCACCAAATGGCGAATTACATTTTTTTTCACAACTCCCTCAATATGGGTATTAAATGAAAGGGCTTGTTAAGGAGTTGTTTAAAATGTCATTTAAAAATAATCAGGAAAATTAATTTATACAAAGTGTTAGGCGGAGGATTAGCCAAACTAGGTTCGTAAGTAGACCCATCCATTCATTAAGAAAATACATAATTATTTAGTTTGAAGGCCCTAAATGTTCAATTTCTACTTACTATCTACCACCAAAGGAGTATCTCCCTGCAGGGTGCTACCTTCCATGGTCCATTCAGAAGTCTCTGAACCGTCTCCGGACACAAGTGGGAACATGTAAGTCCGATCTGCCCCAGCAGTCTCGACATTCATAGCGATCGCTTTAAGACCGAATTCGGTCGCAAAGTCCCGGATTGACGGGTGTAATGTATGGAGTGACAGGACTTTGCGACCGAATTCGGTCGTAAAGCGATCGCTATGAATGTCGAGACTGCTGGGGCTGGTAAAGTGGGGCTACCTTGTCGGAACGGTAGTAGGGTGTGATTGTAGAGCTATGTGTAACACTGCAGTCATGGGTTTGTCTGGTGATCGTCATCCCGTGTACATCTCTGAGCACCTGCCAGCAAGCACCAAAAAGCTTTTCTACCAAGCCAGAGAGTTCGCCAACAAAAACTCCTTTAAATTCTGCTGGATCTCAAATGGCAATATATTTCTGCGCAAGATAGAAGGAGACAAACCGATTCTTGTAAGCTCTGAAAAATGCCTAACTAACCCGGAGAACCCAAATCACATCATCTGACTATCACAGCATGTTTCTTATTTTTATTTTTATATCTTATCCTCAGTACTCGTTCCTTGTTTATTTTTAATTAGAGTTTTTAAATTAACTTTAACTTCTACACCGAACAATACACTCTTACCTACAATTATCCTATACACCTTATAAACAACAAAACAATGCAAACAAACTACACATACACAAGTCTACACACAAAATGTCAAAATACCTTATCCCACCACCATACACGCTAATACAATAAGTACCGGTCAAAATGCCTACCTTTACATATCAGTAGTTCAAACATTATTGCTCATAAATATTTTTGTCCATAAGTCGGCTATGCAAAATATAATATTAACCCTCTGTACCCGACTACGGCGATAAAAAGACCTTTTACAACGATATCCCACCATTTTGCGGCTTTTTCATCGTTTCAACCTTCTTGCATATCCTAATAATAAATGGCTAACTTAGATATTATTAATGATGAAATAGACGCGCTTCATATTGCTAAATCTCTCAAGTGTCAACCTGAGAGTTGCGCGCTGTTTATAAAAGACCCGAAAAAAGGTTTAAAAATATTACATTTAAACATACGAAGCATTTAAAAAAATTTCGATGAAGTCTCAGTGCTTATGCGACTAATGAGTTTCCAGAGCGACGTGCTTGTTCTCACTGAGTGTTGGTTAAGCAAACTTTCACACCTGCCGATTTTGGACGGCTTCACGTCATATTACACTAAAAACACTTACAACCAAAATGACGGGTGTGCTGTCTACATTAAATCTTCCCTCAAAGCTGACGTTAAGGAACCGAATTTTGTAGACGCGAACTGTCTTATTTGTCACATAGAGGATGTTACAATAGTGGCTATTTATCGCCCTCCTTCTTTTAAAAACATTAACAACTTTATTGATAGTCTCGATAATGTACTCAAACTAACAGCTCCTTCCGTGGTTCTGATCGGTGATATGAACATTGATATTAAGATTGACAGCGTTGATAGTCACTCAGATGAGTATTTAACCTGTGCTGCCTCTAACGGACTTCTCCCAGCTCATCAGCTTCCGACACGGCTCACAAACTGTTTAGACCACATTCTACTCAAAACAAATAAATCCGCTACGACTTTCGTTATTGAATCAACCATAACGGATCACGAACCGCTGCTATTGTTTCTACAAACCAGGACTCACAACTCAAACGTGGCCCGCACTAGATCAAAACTAGACTGCGCTTCCGCTATTGAGAATATCAAAACACATGACTGGTCTTCAATACTGTCAATCTCGGAGCCTAATGATGCTGCAGATGCGTTAATAGGCAATCTATCCTCTATTATCATAAAGCACACTCGGGAACAAATTGTTCCAAGAAGAGAACGTAATTTAAAGCCCTGGATTACCCCGGGGCTACTCCGTTGTATACGACACCGTGACCGCATGCATGTCAAACTCAAAAAATCAGATGATAACTTAACATTAAAAATCACCTACACTCGCTATCGCAATTTCTGTAACTCCCTGCTGAGAAAACTCAAACGGTCGTATGAAAAGGAACAGTTTCGTAAAGCAAAAAATAATGTTAAGGCTACTTGGAATGTTATTAAGAAAGTCTCAGATCTTCAAACTCAATCTTCTCCCTCTTTTGACCTGTTACATTTATTTGATAATCCTAAATCCTCGCTTAATCATGTCAACTACTTTTTTGCTAATGTAGGCAGTAGGTTGGCGTCGAAATTTAAATCACCTTCAATGGTGCCCAATTCCGCGTTAAGTTTAAATTCATGTAGCTCCATGGCCCTCTTCGAGGGAACCGAAGCCGATGTTGATTCCCTTATTTTGGGTCTTAGGTCTGATTATGCTACGGGGTTAGACTACATACCGTCTACAATAATAAAGGCCTCGAGATGCGTATTAGTTCCGGTTATTACACATATCTGTAATTTGTCTATAAGGGCAGGTGTCTTTCCTAGGGCGTTTAAAAAAGCTGTAGTTCATCCAATTCACAAGTCTGGGCGTAGAGATGTGGTCAATAACTACCGTCCAATCTCAATTCTAACAGCATTGTCAAAGATCTTAGAACGAATACTGAATAAGAACCTGACCAGTTTTCTTGACGCAAACAACATCTTAGCGAATAACCAATATGGGTTCAGAAGTGGAGTTGGTGCTGAAGAAGCGGTCATGGATTTGTCTAGTCACGTAGCTAGGACACTAGGTAAAAAACGCAAGTGCCTGGGAATTTTCCTTGATCTGTCAAAGGCATTTGACACCGTTTCTGCCCGAGCCTTATTGAGTAAAATGGAAAGCATTGGAATACGTGGACACCCATTGAAAATCTTCGCAGATTATCTCAGCGATCGTACCCAAATAGTCAAAATCGGTCCACACGAAAGTGATGAGCTTCCAGTCACCTACGGCGTTCCGCAAGGCAGCATACTGGGGCCTACACTCTTTCTCATTTATATTAATGAGCTCTGCAAACTGCCTCTCGAAAATTGTAAGATATTTACATACGCGGATGACACTGCCCTTGTAGATGGTTATGACTGGCCCCAGGCATACCAAAACGCCGAGGCTGCTCTGTCTGCCGTAATGCAACGTTTGGCCGATAACATGCTCACTCTAAATGTTGATAAATCGGTATATGTTCCCTTTGCCATTCGATCGAATCTGTGTCCCTTAAATTCCCTTACCCTAAAAGCGCACGCTTGCGGTTCCTTAACGCAGTGTAGCTGCTTCCTTCTCGCCAAATCCACTTGTGTAAGGTACCTAGGTGTATTCATTGATCAGCATCTCAACTGGCACCCCCATATAGACAAAGTCACGTCCCGCGTACGTAAGCTAATATATGTTTTCAAGAAGCTACGAAACTCTGCTGATAACGAAACGCTAAAATTAGTATATTTTGCCCTATGCCGATCGGTCCTGACGTACTGCTTGCCCGTCTGGGGTGGTGCCACTCAAAATGTATTTATCCGCCTTGAGAGAGCCCAGAGAGCTGTTCTTAAGGTTATGCTCTCTCTTCCACGTAGGTACTCCACCGTTCAGCTCTATTCTGATTGCAAGGTACTCACAGTCAGGCAACTTTATGTGCTTCTGTCGACCCTACGTAAACACTCTGCCCGCCCTCCAAAGGAACCGACTGGCAGACTTAAGTATAATGTTTTCACTCCCGAACGCCATAGAACTGCCTTTGCCAAACGCCAATTCTACGTTAATAGCATTAATATGTACAACATCCTAAATAAAAAGATTAAAATCTAATCGTGCCCTAAATATAAATGCAAAAACTTACTTAGAGACTATCTCCAAAAATTAAGTTATGATGACACTGAGGATCTTCTGCTGGGCAACTTAAAATGATTATCTACAATATAAATCCAAATCTAAGCAACAGCGGATATGTTCTGGTTACACCCCATTCCTTCCCATTATACACCCTACACCTACACACCACATACGAACACACACACACATACCCAGACCCTACATTTATTCACCTCACCACACAGTTAAACGTTTTTTCTTTTCATTTTGAATTAAGTATTTTCTTTACATAGATTATATCCTGTTTTCTTTCATTTACACCATTTGTTATTGTTGTAACGTCCCGTTCTAGTACACAATGGCTGTGATTGTTACGGAGAATCACTGACTCCTAAGACACAGGCACACCTAGTTTAGGAGTCAGAGCATTTACATTTTTGTGACCTAGTTATAAGCCTTAATGGTCTTAGTCTGTGTGGATCTTGTATATTGTACTGTGATGGCTTTTGGTGAAATAAAGAATATTATTATTATTATATTATTATTATTATTTATGTCACAAATCCACTCAATGTCAATCTCCACTTCCCATCCTGCCGTCTGTGTCCCAAAACATGCAGTCAAAGTGACCTCTACGCTGCCACCGACAACGCCGTGTATGTGGCAAAGTTTTAGAAAAACAAGATTTAAAATACAGTCGTGCCAGCGACACGAAGAAAGACTAAGAGAAAATAAAAAAAACTACGTTTACTCAGTTTTTTATTTATTATTTATTCCTTACAAATTTCTTCTGCTCTTCACAATCGTCTATGGTTTCGAAGTGCCGCCAATTTCTTGGAATCCCATGAACGTAAATCCTTCATTTGTTGCTGTGTCAAATGCGTGCCTGTAATTAGTTATGGTTTAATAAACAACTACGTAAGGGGGCTTTGAAGGTGCGGGCGGCGAGCTATGGGCAGCTCGCCGCCCGGTAAGGACCAGGCCCGGGTCAACGGCGCGTTGTGTTCCACGCGCGCCTCAAAGAACTGTCAGCACGAACTGACGGGGTCCGCTAGGGCCGATGCCGCCGGGGCTGCGGGTTGTTCGAAAGAGATACCGTGGCCCCTGGCACAGGCAACTGAAGGAACACGGGTGGGTTTTAGTCAGTAAAAGTCTGACACTCCCTTCTGCTCCGCCCAGAGCGGGAGGAGTCATTTGATGATTTCCCACCCAGAAAAAAAAAAAAAAAAAAGGGGGTTTTGAAGGTCCGAAGAATGCCTACCGGTCCGCCACTCGTAAATGTGATGCTTTACGGGGCTTATGTTTTCTGTTTGCATTGGTTTTAGTTATAGATTTAGGTACGTAGGTGCATCTTTGCCTTTACCTTCGGGGACTACAGGGGCTTGTGGCTAACTAAGAACAGTCGCACGGGTCGATTGATCAGGTTGCGATACGCTTGCCCTGTGGATCCACCAAGACCATCATTACATATATTTATTAGCAAGACTCCTTCGTGCCTCGGAAAGCACGTTAAGCCGTTGATCCTGCTGCCATTCGTGGATCTTTGACAGTCGTATCGTCGGAAATCCGAAAGTCTGACAACCAGTCGTCCAGTTACTGGGTAATGGGGGTATCGCATTACACAGTAACTGGGTTGTGGAGGTCAGAGAGGCAGTCGCTTCATGTACAATACTGGTATTCAGACGGTTAGACTAGCAGCCGACCCCTACATTATTGGGAAAAGGCAGATGACCAGCGTGAAGTTATGTTATGTATTTTATAGGTACCTACGTTTTAAAGACTTGCGCATCATTGGTGTTTTCACGCAAACGTGTTCACATTCCTCTTGACTGTAAAAATGATTATCGTTGCCGCCGCAGCCACCGTAAATGAATAAAACGCATTTGTTTGCCGCCATGTCATAGTAATAACTATAAGAAAAAAAAAAATGAAATGATGATATTTCTGTAACTCGATCTTTTAAAACAGTTTTAGTGGAAGTTTCATGTGTGGAAGGGCGTTTTGAGCCATAATATTATGTGTAGATCTAGGTTATACAGGATGAAATTGAATTCATTGGCATCCTTTTAAGGGGTCATTGTAATCATCATTATGAACCACTTGTACTATGGGACCAAACCTACATTTTGACGAGTTATGCGAACATAAATACCCTGTATACTCTGTGTGCCAACATCCACATTGGCTTCCATTTGGGTAAACATTTGTGAAATTGTCACAGAAATAAAATATAATACTTTTTAATATGTACATCATATAAATTACAGACATAAATATATACATTTTACAAAGGGTGAGACAATGGCCGGTCTTATTGCAAAGAGCGATCTTTTAAAAACAACATTTGGATGGATTAAAAGGAGGAAGGAGAGACAAATACTGTAGGTAGTCTGTGGTACCATTTACATAATACAATAAATACATACATAAAGTATATTATACTAATCTAAATAAATAAATATATATATTATAATAAACATGAAACAGGAGCAAAGAAAATAAAACGATGATGTTTAAGGAGAAAGGAAGTGCTTTCTTGTAATTGGTAAAACAAGATGGCAGCG
The DNA here is from genome assembly GCA_947507525.1 of Apamea epomidion. NCBI lineage: Eukaryota > Metazoa > Arthropoda > Insecta > Lepidoptera > Noctuidae > Apamea > Apamea epomidion. The sequence goes on along the minus strand of OX382252.1, from coordinate 7,246,537 downwards.
TTAGTTCCGATTTTGGCCACGCGCTAGGAGGTTTTTATAGTGTTGTACAAACCGTGGTTTATAAGCGAGGCAATTTTGTGTTGGTTCCTCATATTGCACTAAACACGGAGGTGGTCCTGTAAAACAACATTTTGACATTTACGTTTTTTTTAAAAAAATTATTGAATGGCAAACAACTCGACGGCCTCCTGAGGGGCAATTCTCTTGATTTAAAGAACTTTCACAATCAGTCTCAATCTGTCAAAAATACCTGTAATTTTCCTACATTTTTGACAAGTTTTTCACATTGATTTTCGCTGAGATGACATTTCGACTAGATTTTGTACGATTTTACAAAATCTAGTTGTAGTCGTAAGAACAATTTAGTTTCTCGTTGCAGTCCAGGGGGTCTACTCCGAAGTAGTATCGGCCGAATGTTCGGCCGTTTCCTGCTACGAAGTTACTGTTTGGTTCGGTCGGTTTCAATCCTACACTCCTACACTCTTTCGAATATTGACTATGGTCCCGACCCAACTGAGCCGATCCGAACTTTTTCGTATTTTTCAATAATATTCGGTTCGGCCATGTGCCGGTCCGATCCGAACATTCGCACTTTGCACTTTGGAGTAGGCCCCCAGTTGACGATGGCGGTGGACGTCGGCTTTGGACTTACCAATCCGAACGATCATTTGAACTTCACATTCCTGCTCACATTTTTCTTTACTGATAAAGTTGTTATCATTACCGCCACACCCTCCGTAAATGAAGAAAATGCATTCATCCATCTCTATGTCATAGTAATAGCTAGAAAAAAAAAACATTTTTTTAGGGCTGATTTTTCAATCGGCGTATCATTTTTTTCGTGGAATAAAATTGACGTCTGACAGATTTTGTATGGAAGTCATCATAGCCTTTTCCCAACTATGTTGGGGTCGGCTTCCAGTCTAACCGGATGCAGCTGAATAACAGTATTTTACATGGAGCGACTGCCTATCTGAACTCCACAACCCAGTTACCGGGTAATACAATACCCCTTCGTAAGACTGGTTGTCAGATTTTTGGGCTTCTGACGACCCGTAACGACTGTCAAAGATTCACGAATGACAGCTGGGGCCAATGGCTTAACGTGCTGTCCGTGGCACGGATGGGCTTGGTATGTAAAGATGGTCATCCATCCACGGACCAACCGCGGCAAGCGTAGCTTAACCTGATCGATCGACCCGTGCGGCTGTTATTACTTAGCCACAAGCCCCTCAGATTTTGTGTGGAAGTACTGTCAAAAATTCAAAATTATTCCTCGGATAAAATTATCTGGCGTTGAAAAAATCAGCCCGTAGTACCAATAAAAAACGATATAACTAAAATATAAATTATGTCGATATATCAAATTAAGGGGCAAGCGTCAGGGTGGCCCGCGAAATACAAATTTTCTTACGTTTTTTGCAATTTGCAGGTCAGTGTCAGGTTGTATGATAATTTTATTGATAATCCTATAGAATGACTATTTCATGAAATATCAATTAATGGGATTATTTGAACTTATATTCAAATCTCCAATACAACCTGTATTAAAGACTTAATTGATTATAATTCTGTAAAGTCTTCCTGTTCCCGCCGTAGTCTTCCACGCGTTCGACGTTTTTAATGAAATGCGGCACCAACTTTCGAGTATACCTGTCGGCTGTGCCTTCGTAGTGGATTACAGCCCCTCTCACGGAGAGGAGGCCTGTGTCCCAGCAGTGGGAATATTATAGGCCGATTATGCTATGGAAGTAACGGTCGGGTACTGTATACAAACCTTGGAACATAAGCTAGACAAGAAACTCCAGTTTCTTCCTGATGTGGCACCAAGCAATTGGGCGATTTTTCTCCTGAAAATATTTAGACACATTTTAACTGGGAAAAATACTTATACAATATTAGTTTTACACATAACGAGGGGCTTGTGGCTAAGTAATAACAACCGCACGGGTCGATCGATCAGGTTAAGCTATGCTTGCCGCAGTTGGTCCGTGGATGGGTGACCATCTTTACATACCAAGACCCCTCCGTATCTCGGAAAGCACGTTAAGCCGTTGGTGCCGGCCGTCATTCGTTGATCTTTGACAGTCGTCACGGGTCGTCAGAAGCCCGAAAATCTGACAACCAGTATTACCAAGGGGTATTGTATTACCCAGTAACTGGGTTGTGGAGGTCAGATAGGCAGTCGATCCATGTAAAATACTGGTATTCAGCTGCATCCGGTTAGACTGGAAGCCGACCCCAACGTAGTTGGGCAGATGATGATAGTTTTACACATAACATCACGCCTGTAACCCCTGAAGGGTTAGACAGAAGTGTTCTTGTAGTACACCCACATTTGGCCAGTTAATCCATTTGCATTCTCAGAGTTGTTGGTTAGAAAACACAATAGACATAGGAAATTACATTTCTATGGGAAACACCAAACTCATCTAATTTTAAAAATATAATTTATTTTTGACGTGTCAGGCGAGCGGACCGTTTGGTGTGTACGATGCGTGCGCATCGCGCATCGCGCATCATGTCGGAAAGGATACGAACGGACGCGGCGACAGCCGATCGCGTCCGGCAGGATGCCGACGCATACGATCGGCACTGTACCGTCGCTTGCGAACGTATCCGTTTCTGCGCCTATAGTTTGACCGAAACTGCTGTACCGCGCCTTAGGAATGCGCGGCGAGGCGGGAGGAATGCGCGGCAAGGCGGGGGGTCGGACGCCGGCGCGGCGGCGAAGCGCGGTACAGCGGTTTTGGTTAAACTATAGTCAAATAGTTTCATTCCTATCGTGTAGACGTGTTCTAATGCCGAAAGGATTCTATCGGATACGACGACAGGCGAACGGATCCCATCGCGCGTCGCAGCATAGGTACATACTTTCGGCTACGATCACGTGTCGCGGAAGACGCCCGCGATCCAACTGCTGTGCGCGGCTTCGTAATATAGACTTTAATTAAATACTGTGTACACGATTTAATATCGTTTAAAGATTGCAAAATCCGTTCCGATCCGATGCGATGCGAGCCGTTTGGTAGAAATCATCCTTAAAACTAGTTATTGAACCAATTTAGATAACGAAATATCATTTATCTTATGATAAACGGTATTTTTTTATTTTATATGTTAGAATTATTGATGTATTTAAGATAAACGACTTGAATTTCCAAAACACTGACTAAAATGAATAAGAGAAAATTAAAAAGATTTTTCATGTTACAGACTTTACCGTGTGTCGCCTCGAAACGATAATTAATAACAGAAATAGGAAAGTACCTAATTAATCATTTAAATTCCTAATTATATTTACATGGCTTTCAAGCTTGGTAAATTAATATAATCGCTTTGCCAATTACCTAGTTGTAAATACTGCCTAACCACAAATGACTAAATAGTTACTAACTGGGGTTGGTCTCGTGGTTGCAAGGGCGACTGCTGAGCGTGGGGTCCGGGTTTCGATTCCCGGGTCGGGAAGTTTTTTGTTTTTTAAAAAACGTTGCCCCACACTAGTAATTTCTCCTGTATCGTAGGTGCGTTTACAAACATTTAAACTCACATACACAAACAGCCAGACCAGGAACACATACTTGTAGGTCATACGAGGAAGGTGATGGTATTCGTGATACAGGGTAATCCTAGTACGAGTGCCAAAGCACTCCTTTGACATCTAAGCGCACATTATTACATAAGACCAAATTTGTTTGTTTTTAAGGAGATTTACTGTACCCATTCTTCTAGTAATAAAGATTTTTATTATTATTTTTTTTTTTTATACCAAATATTTGTTCCGTGCGGGAACCGAACCCGCGACACGCAGCGCAGCAGTCCACTGCGCCAAACGTGCCGTCGAAGTGGTATTGAGTTTTTCCATTAGGAATTTGTTAGTTACAGTTTGGAAGTTGGCGGGGTGATACCCCGTGCCTCGGAAATCACGTTAAGCCGTTGGTCCTGCGAATTCTATTACGAGACCATTGACCGACCAATGATCGACCATTAGAATTTAGCAGATTACGAACTTTTAGCAAAATGACAATGAGATCGTGTTGGAATGACGAATTTATAAAAAATAGCAGACTTGGGGCCCTCCGGTCCTGTCGGATTGCCGTCACATCGGACTATGAGAGTGAGGGAAGAGGGATTGTACCTGTGTCTGCGCACACACTTGTGCACTATAATATCTCCCGCGCCGAAGGCTAGTCTCCGTTAAGATTGGCCGCCATGGCCGAAATACGGTCTCGAGGACTTTATTTATTTAGTTGTAAATATTCAAGTTTATGAATAAGTACTATTGAGTGGGAATGTCCGGCTGTTTTAAAAGCTTTACACAAAGGAGTCGAATCTAGAATCAATTCTATTTTCGTAAAGAGATTTTAGATCCGTGGTATCTGCCAGTCCGCCATTTCGTTTTTTTTTTCAAAATGACGGTCATGCTTAAAACCTGTATAAATTTTCTTGCATAGATATTTGAAATAAGCATTCTTAAAGTTTAAAGTAATCAAACATCTATGCAACAAGATCTAAGCAAGTTAAAAAAATATGTAAGTATGTCACGTGATTAACTTTGAACGTTAATTTAATTTCATGATAACTGCTCTCAAAACGGTGAAGGAAAACATCGTGAGGAAACCGGCATGTCCTAGAACCAAAAATTTAAAGAAATGTGACATCTGTCAAGCTGCACTGGGCCCGCGTGGTAGAAAAACTTTCTAACAAAAAAATTAAACCGCCGAAAAAACTGAAAAGCAAAAAATAATAAAACTTTTTTGTTTAACCTTAATATTAGGGGTTAAAGTATGAAATTGCCGATTTGTACTGAAAAATTGAAGTTCGTTTTGTTTTTAATTTAACATATTTATTTAATCAAAATAATTACCATTGTTATCTATACATGCTGCCATCTAATAGGAAGGTCATTTATGCCTTTGCGATAGAACTCTCGTGATCTAGATTCGACAAACTGTGTGAAAGCATTTTGTACTGCCTCCTGAGATGAAAACTTTATATCACGTAGAAAATTGTCCAAATCACGAAAAAAATGGTAATCCGTTGGAGCAACGTCTGGCGAATACGGAGGGTGACGAATGGTTTCTAATTGCAGTTCCTGTAGAATTAAAACGGTTTCTCGTGCTGTATGAGGTCTCGCGTTATCATGGAGCAATAATGGTAAAGATCTATTCATGAGTCGGGGCTGTTTCACTGCTAGTTTTGCTATCATTGTTCGGCATTCGGCACAGTAGACATGTGCCGTTATTGGTTGACCAGATTGGAGAAAGCTATAGTGAATAACACCATGCTGAGACCACCAAACAGTTACCATTACCTTTTTATTGGTAAGCTTTGCTTTAGGACTCTGTTGCGGCGTTTGACCTGGGATCAGCCATTGCATTTTTCTCTTACGGTTATCGTAAAGAATCCACTTTTCATCACATGTCACAATTTGATCCAATATTCCTTCATTTCCGTATCGATTCAACAAGGCAACACAAGTTTCAACAAGCGTTTCTTTCTGCAGATCAGTCAAATCATGAGGCACCCATTTCTCATATTTTTTTATTTCATAGATTTGACGCAAATGAGTCAATATTGTTGGTAAGGTAACGGTAAACTATGCCGCTATTTCCTGGGTAGTTTCGCTCGGATCGGCTTCCACCATCTCTTTCAATTCATTGTTATTCACCTGTGTGGGCGGTCTTTCGTGATGGAAACTTTGATTTGAAGAACGAACCACGTGGGTTCGTTCTTCAAATCAAAGTTTCCATCACGAAAGCGTTTAAACCAAAATCGCACGGTGCGTTCATTAGCAGTCCCCTCTCCAAACGCAACATTGATATTGCGAGCTGTTTCTGCCGCGCTAGTTCCGCGTCGGACCTCGCATTAAAAAATAACTCGAATATTCGAAGTACTTATCTTTCTTGTCTAAGCTGAATAAAAAAAAACAACTGAAAGTCGATAATCGAATGTTGCACATTTTTTTAAAGAAGAACTTCATAGGTACCATGTGAAAAAAGTTTCACTCAAAAATCTCAAACCATGAAGGTTCTATGTCAATTCGAAGTACCTATTACAATAAAACGGCAATTTCTTACTTTAACCCCTATAACTAGGTTCTTAAACTAATGTAAGTATAGGTACCTATGTAAATAATTTTGAGTCGGCGCCGTTAAAAATTAGACAATTTAGTGATCTTTGTTTATTGATTGTTTGGTGCCGACTCAAAATTACTTAGGTAGGTAGGTATACTTACAAATTATTATTAGTTATAATAATTAATTATTATTATTAATTATTATGTTCTTTGCATTTGTTTTATGATTATTACTGTATATAGATAAGTATATGTCTTGTGTATATATTGTATTATGTAAATGGTACACCACAGACTACCTGCAGTTTTGGCGCCGATTCCCTTGTTCACAAACTAAACTAAATTTAAGTTCAATGCGTCTTTTTCTTTCTATTTAGAAAAGGACAGAAGATAAATATTAGTTTAGTCCTGTCAAATTAGTCAGCGCCTGACGTAAATTAACGTACATTTAGTAGCCATGTTTTTAATCACGTCTAATCTGTCTATGGAGTATCCTAATTTGACAGGACTAAACTAATTATATATTTTATCTTCTGTCCTTTTCTTAATGAAATAGAAAGAAAAAGATGCACAGAACTTTTTAGTTTAGTTTGTGAACAAGGGAATCAGCGCCATTGTCTCTCCTTACTCTCTAAATCCATCCAAAAGTTGTCTTTAAAGATCGCTTTTAGCGATAAGACCGCCCATTGTATCATGCCTTGTAAAAAAATTACACTTATATCTTATCCTATCTTACTTCAATTCTATAACTATTAGAAATGCGAAAGTAAGTTTGTTTGTTTATTTGTTACCTTTACACGCTCCACTGAACCGATCATCATGAAATTTTGCATTTATGCGTTGTCAGGGGTATAGAAAACAACACATACCTATCATCCAGAAAAAAAATACTGTTCCCGAGGAAAAAAATAATAACTTTCGACGATCATAATTGCTTTAGGACGCTAGATGGTGCTACGTGTCTTTCGAAACATGATTCTGATCGTAATTCTACCAAAAAGTACTAGGCTTGCATGAATTCATTCAACTTTAATAATTAGTTTTATGCTTTTAGTAATCTATACAATCCTTACGGCCCACTAAGTCTCATAAAGAGGACGCCTGTGCCCAACAGTGGGAACGTTATAGGGTGATATGCAGACGGATCTGAAGCTAGACCTGTCCATGTTTGATAGCCTCAAGATAGCAGGGGCCTATAATTGTTTACCGGGATAGAAGTGACACGTAAAAATTTCTCAGTAAAAGGTCAAACGTGTTACATTATCGAATCTGAGGTCATGTTGGCTGATATGTGTTGACCTCAGCGATATTAGCTACGGGCCGTATCTGACCAAATTATATAAAATACTAGCTGACCCAGCAAACGTTGTTTTGCCATATAAATTATTTCCAGCTGCCCGGCGCTACTTTGTTCGCGTGGTGTCCTACCCCCTATCCTACTCCTACCCTACTCCTAATCTACTCCTACCCTACTCCTACCCTACGCCTACACTACTCCTACCCTACTCCTACCCTACTCCTATTCTACTTCTACCCTACTCCTAACCTACTCGTACCCTACTCCTACCTTACGCCTACACTACTCCTACCCAGTCCTACCTTACTCCTAACCTACTCCTATCCTACTCCTATCCTACTTCTACCCTACTCCTAACCTACTCCTACCCTACTCCTACCCTACTCCTAACCTACTCGTACCCTACTCCTACCTTACGCCTACACTACTCCTACCCTAGTCCTACCCTACTCCTACCCTACTCCTACCCTACTCCTATCCTACTTCTACCCTACTCCTACCCTACTCCTACCCTACTCCTACCCTACTCTTACCCTACTCCTAACCTACTCCTACACTATTCAAAATCCTTAATTTAATACGTGCTTCAATTCGAGTGGACCCGAGTCTACCGTACCGAAGGGACGATCGTCAAACGATTGACAGGAAAGTAGGTAGAACCGTTTATATGGGACAATGAAATTGTTGTGTTTACTATCTTCCTCGCAGTTTTTTCATATTTTCTCACCGTTTAAACCTTCCCTGGACTACGACAAACATTTAAAAAAAATAAAAAAAGCGGTTGGGCGGCTGGGCTACATCAGCCCAGCCGTTCTCGAGTTTTAGCCAGACAGACGAACAGCAATTGATTTTTATATATATATTAGGGGTTAAAGTATGAAATTGCCGATTTGTACTGAAAAATTGAAATTAGTTTTTTTTAATTTAACATATTTATTTAATCAAAATAATTACCATTATTATCTATACATGCTGCCATCTAATAGGAAGGTCATTTATGCCTTTGCGATAGAACTCTCGTGATCTAGATTCGACAAACTGTGTGAAAGCATTTTGCACTGCCTCCTGAGAAGAACACTTTTTATCACGTAGAAAATTGTCCAAATCACGAAAAAAATGGTAGTCCGTTGGAGCAAGGTCTGGCGAATACGGAGAGTGACGGATGGTTTCTAATTGCAGTTCCTGTAGAGTTAAAACGGTTTCTCGTGCTGTATGAGGTCTCGCGTTATCATGGAGCAATAATGGTGAAGATCGATTCATGGGTCGGGGCTGTTTCACTGCTAGTTTTGCTATCATTGTTCGGTGCGTTCATTAGCAGTCCCCTCTCCAAACGCAACATTGATATTGCGAGCTGTTTCTGCCGCGTTAGTTCCGCGTCGGAACTCCTATTAAAAAATAACTCGAATTTTCGAAGTATTCATCTTTCTTGTCTAAGCTGAATAAAAAAAACAACTGAAAGTCGATAATCGAATATTGCACATATTTTAAAAGAAGAACTTCATAGGTACCATGTGAAAAAAGTTTCACTCAAAAATCTCAAACCATGAAGGTTCTATGTCAATTCGAAGTACCTATTACAATAAAACGCCAATTTCATACTTTAACCCCTATTATATACATGAGTTCCAACTATACTTAGTTGGAGCTCATCTATATATATATATATATAAAAATCAATTGCTACGACCTACAACTGGTAAGTCTACTTACGAGTTGTAGGTCGTTGGTTCGAACCAAGACAGGCGCTTCACTTTGTATTGTTTCATCGCCAATGTTCTCAAAATGGTGAAGGAAAACATCGTGAGGAAATCGGTATGACCTAGAGAAAAAAAATCAAAGACATGTGACACCTACCACTGCGCCCGCGTGCTGGATTACGGCCCACTCCCATCCAGGTTAAGTACGGTAAATAAAAATAAAAAAATGGGATTGGAGGCCTGTATCCCAACAGTGGGAAAATTATAGGCTGATTATGAACTAATTAGTTGGATACGAGTACGTTGATCAAGTTTTAACGAGCTCTGGACCTGCCTACCTGAGGGGCTCGTGGCTAAGTGATAATAGCCGCATTCGGTTGTTCGAAGGTTAAACAACGCTGGTCGCGGTCGGTTTCTTTCATACAAAAATCGAATAGAAAAAAGGACTTTCGGTTATTCCTATTTTTCCAATGTTCTGGCGAACTTCTCAAATTTTTCTTTCCCTAAAAACCATATTCGGACTATTACGAACATTTTAAAACAAAAAACTTTTTTTGCAATAAAAAAACAACCGACTTCCAAAAAAAGGACACTAGACAAAAAAGACACTACGAAGTGAAAAATAACTTTAATTTCGGAAGTCGGTGTCGTTGGGTTCGTATTTTCGTTTTTTGCCACCGACTTCCGAAATTAAAGTTATTTTTCACTTGGTAGTCTTTTTTGGAAATCTGTTGTTTTTTTTTTTGCAAAAAGTTTTTATGTTTCACTTTTAAGTTGTCATTTTTACCAGTAATTTTGGTTTAAAAACCAAACTACTGAATCGTTGTTGACGAAATTCCTATGGGACCAATCTGAAAGTATATCCTTACAAATAAAAAAGAATTTTGCAAATCGGCTTATAAATAACGAAGTTCTGAGGTAACAAACATAAAAAAAAAATACAGTCGAATTGAGAACCTCTTTTTTGAAGTCGGTTAAAAATATACCCAAATCGGTGCAGCTGTTCGCAAGTGATGCGCTTACCAACGAACATCATTAATTTTGACTGCGTCATTGGTTTAGTGGTTGCAAGCGCTGTTGCTGAGCATCAAGACCTGGGTTCGATTTCCAAGTCGGCCAAAGTGTTATTGAGTTTTTTCATCTGGATTCGTGTCCGATTGATGGCACTGGCCCGACCAAATGGATTAGGTTAGGTTAGAACTGTAACGAAAAGCGTTCGAGCCGAGCGAGCGAAGCGAGCGGTGCCGCATCAGCGGCCGGCGAGCGCTAAATCGAAGCTGGTCGCATTTACTTGGCGATTTAGTATTTTTAGGACCTCAAAAGAATTGGGAATTGGAGGCGCAATTATTATATTAGTGTTCAATAATGTTTTTAGTAGCGCAAAATAGGTTTTTTTTATGCCATATTGATGTAAGCCTAACTGAATACGTCCCTGCTTTAAAAATGATTGCCGAATATATACATAGTACATACTTAATATCAATATAATCAGCGCAGACTTTATTTCGACTTGAACGAGTCAACTTTACATAATAACAATGAAATTATTTTATTTTCTTGTCCTAGTGTTTGTGGCTTTGGCCCTATGTGAAGCTAGGGGTAAGTTTTAAAACCATTTTAACTTGTATTTATTGTATTTCAACGTGGCAACAATGCTGTCAGACTTTTGGTCACTTTTCCCTGACAGCGATGCGGGTGTGTATAACTCCAGCTTCCTCATATGTGATAGAATAATTCTACCTATGCCAATATTTAAGGCATAATAGCTGCAATCAAAGTTCCCAGTCTTAATTTAGCTGCCACAAAAACTTCGGTAATATGAGTCGTTTAGTGTGTGTTAGCTGGAGTGACGTAACTCCAGCTTCCTCATTCGATACAGGCAAACCAGTGAGGTTAGGGTTTTAGACTATAGTCAGAAAAATATGGCATAATAGCTGCACAAGCAAGGAAAAAACTGAACGATAATACTTAAAAAGTGTTGAAACTACGATCGAAAACGTGTGTGTAAGCTGGAGTGACGTAACCCCAGCTGCTCATTCATATCTTCCAAACGAAAGAAGACATGACTAAAAATAAGGCATAATAGCTGCTATTGGCAGCAAAATTTTCAATCTCTGGTTAAAATACTCTATGAGTTATTAAACCGATAAATATGTGTCTGCCTGAGTAATGGCACCCCAGTTGCTCATGTCATCACCCTAATTGTGTAACACACGATCAATCGAAATCGGTTTCATTTTGACAGTTCAACAACATTCATTGCGTTATTTACGTGTTGAGCAGACAAATTTTTCGAACTTATGAAGCAATGGATTAGCAATTTGCTTCAAAATGATTCAGATTCCGATTGATCGTGTGTTACGTAATTAGGGTGCAGATTTTCCGAACGAACGAACGAACTTTTTGATGACCCATGATTCTTTACCATCATCATTCTCCTTCCCTTAGGTATCCCAATTTATTCCTGGTCGGTGCAACATGTATTTTCTTCCATACTCCTCTATTAGCCGCCATCTCGACAGTCACCCCTTTTCTAACCATATCTTCATTCACACAGTCCATCCATCGCTTCTTTGGTCTTCCCCTACTCTTATAGCCATTGACATTCATACCCAAAACTCTCCTCACGACATTTTCCTCATTCTTCCGTATTACATGCCAACCGATTTCCACACAACTTTTCAGTTACCGGTGCCACTTTCAGACTTCCTGTTATGTACTCATTTCTTATTCTATCCATTCGTGTAAAACCACCATCCCTCTTAGCATTCTCATCTCAGCTGCATGCAATGATTCTTTACCCTTGTTTTGTTTTATATACGTCGCAACCAACTGGTTAAATTATCCATTTAGTCAACCGCCTGGCCTTTGGAAGTAGTGCTCGCCTCGCTTCGCTCTCTCGACTCGCACGCGGTTGATCACAGTTCTAACCTAACCCATTTGGTCAGGGTGCCCTGACTTAGTTTCTGCGAAAAATTCGGCTCGCACGTGATTGGTTACAGTTCCAACCTAAACTATAATTTATTGAGTATCATTCAGCCCGTTAGTTGAATGGCCGCCGTTTAGTTAAAAGGCTAGGCGGTTAACTAAACGGCTAATTAAACCAGTTGGCTGCGACATATACATTACATATTATTATTTTAATTCTGTAAATATTATCTTGACTTGTATTTGATACAGAAAAGGGTGATTTAAATCAGTGACAGTCGTTTTCACCTTTCGGAATAAGCTGAAGTTTTGGTTATTTGGCAAATAATGTTATACAAATTCTGTTTAATTGCAAATTAATGGGGTAGATATTGAGTATACGAATATCGTAAGATTCTCTATCATCATCTGCTTAGCCCAACTGGGTTGAAGAGGTCAGATAGTGAAGGGCGGGCGTTTTTGGGGGACTGTCTTTTGTAATTTTTACGTTCGAAAAGTGCTGATTCGCAGCCTAATTTGAATAAATGACATATGATTTTGTAAAATACTGGAATTCAGCTGCATCCGGTTAGACTGGAAGTCGACCCCAACATAGTTGGGAAAAGCCCAGGCAGAATGATTGATCACGACATATTAATAAAATATACCACTTGCTTTCAGATCCTAGATGCCTACTTCCTACAGATGCAGGGATATGCTATGGACACCAACCTATGTATGTATTATCTAGATATAGGTACACATGTCGCTACTGTATGGTGGATCGCACTACAACGCGCCACGTGACGAGGTCCAAATAATGCGCCCCTGCGCGTGATTTTCGACATACAAATTCAATAAATATGGGGAATTTGGATGTTTTTCGCGCCCCGTCGCGTGGGGTGTTGTAGTGTGTAGGTTTTCGTATCTGTCTGTGAGACCGACTTGCTCTTCTAAACTACACAGCGGGTACCTGAGGACGAGTGTCGTTACCGAGGCAGGCCTAAGAAACGCTGGCGTGACGAACTAGACAAGAGTCTAGTTCGTCACATCAGCCTTTTCAGCCAGTCAGTCAGGAGACTGACTGGCTGAAAAGGCAGCAGGCAAAGATAAATCGCGAAGTATGGGGCATACCCTTACCTAGCAGTAGGACAGTATAGGTTTATAAATGCCAGGGTCGCGGGTTGTTCGAGAGAGTTACCGTGGCCCCTGGCACAGACAACCGAAGGAACACGGGTGGGTTTTAGTCAGTAAAAGTCTGACACGCCCTCCCGCTCCGTGCAGAGCTGGAGAAGTTATTTGATGATTACCCACCCAAAAAAAAAAAAGTAGGAGCTTAATATATAAAAATAAACTTAAATAAAGAGAATGTCGATGTTCAGAAAAAAACAGTGCGAACCAGGGGCAGGGTCACAGATTAGATTTTAAATTGTACCTATACTAACTTATACCCATCTGTTTTTTTTCAGGTTTACATTCGACAGTGCAGCTGAAAGATGTGTGGGTTTCGTCTATGGAGGTTGCATGGGTAACGATAACCGTTTTGCTACCTTAGAGGACTGTCAAGCGGCTTGTTAAGATTTACTTGATTAAATTGAATGATTTCTAAATGCAGTTTTATTTTTCATTACGTTGGCCAGGCGTTATTACACTGACCTTATTAAACAAGTACGCTGGACTTCATACTATCGATGACAAAATGAAGACATTTGATTTTCGCCATTTTGGCGCTGATAGTAACGTGAGCGTCCGTGATTCCGCAACCGATCTCCGAAGACCGATTCGCCATTGGACTGTTCGTCGACAGGATGATTCATTTATTTCCGTTTCCCCAGCAGGGTCTTTCACCTATGGAAATTTCGCCGACAGAACCTTTCATATGCGTCACTTTCGACGACAGCCCTTTCCAGCTACTAAATGTTTCACCGACACGACGATTAACCTATAACTCTTTTAACTACAGACCTGTCCATCTACGACGAAGAATTCGCCGTCACTCTTAAGACAAACAATATTACAAAAAATGCACATATCTATCTGTCTAGCTGTAGACAGATAGATATGTGCATTTTTTGTAATATTGTTTGTAACAAAAAATGCACATATCTATCTGTCTAGCTGTAGACAGATAGATATGTGCATTTTTTGTAATATTGTTTGTCTTAAGATTGACGGCGAATTCTTCGTCGTAGATGGACAGGTCTGTAGTTAAAAGAGTTATAGGTTAATCGTCGTGTCGGTGAAACATTTAGTAGCTGAAAAGGGTTGTCGTCGAAAGTGACGCATATGAAAGGTTCTGTCGGCGAAATGTCCATAGGTGAAAGACCCTGCTGGGGAAACGGAAATAAATGAATCATCCTGTCGACGAACAGTCCAATGGCGAATCGGTCTTCGGAGAACGGTTGCGGAATCAGCGTCCGTGGAAGTTTTGATAGCGAGTTTTACAAAATGCGCATACTCTCATTAATATTTTTTTTCTAAATATCTCGCGGTAAACACAAAATACACAAAAAAGTCTTATTTCACGATTTAGACCTAAATCATCGGAGACATACCAATACAGCAAGACGACCATTTGCAACAATGTGACAATTTTAGTTCCTAAGACGCTCGAGCAGGGCCCTTTTGAATTGGCACAAAAAACAACTGTCATTTCGTATAGTATATATATTTAATCCAGCGTACTTGTTTAGAGCTCAGTGCGTTATTATGACAGATCTAAAGTCCGGTCGCAGAGCAGGAAGAATTTCGTACATTAACCTGTTATTATCTGTCTCTGTCACTCCCGCGTAAATATAATGCGCCCCGCTCGCACAGATGCAATGACCGCCGTCCTCAGGGATTGTAAACCTTTTGCCTGCGACCGTAAGGTTTGTTAGACTTAGGCTAGATAATAATGTAGACCAAACTGTTGATTCTTTTGTGTTAAATGTGAGAGGCGAGACGTCGTCGGCAAGCAGTAACTCTTATTCAGACAAAACGGATTCTGATTTTGAATTTTCTTTTTTTTATTTCTACCAAATAAGTAATTATAACTCGATTTTTATAACTGTTTTCACACTAAAATCAAAATAAATAATTTATATAATAGTAACTATTTAATAAGCTAGTAAATATTTTTTTTTCTCCTTCAAATATTTCATATAAATCGCACTTAATACAAAAATGTTGGTGACCACTGTCAGTAGGCAAAGAGGTGTACGAAATTCTTTCTGCTCCGCGACCGGACTTCAGCTTGAAAGAGACTGTCATGCAGGTATGAGGTACAAGCTGAACATTTTCTAAAATTCAATTTGACATTTTAACGGCAGCGTAGTCTTATTAACCCAAAGAGACTTAAGATAGGTACAATAGAGAGGCTATGCAAAGAAATGATAGAAAAACTGTGATCCCATGGCTCAGTGATGCCATCTAGCATAATATAGCAAAATTAGAGTGGCAATTGGGAACATCAAATAGTAAAATAGAATTAAATTTATTAAAATATATTCAGCTATCGCTTGGTAGGTGGCCAGTGCGGTCAGTGTTGCCAGATCCGATTTTCAATCCGTGGATTAAGCTTGAAAAACCTAATAATCAATCAGGTAAATAAATATTGAAAACTAAACAAATTAAGCAAAACTTGTCTCAGACAGTAAAAACTATTTTAGAATTTTATTCGCTACTATTCATTGTCCATGACACCGTCTATGGCTAGGTATCACTTTCAAGTGTGTGTTTTTTATGTAGGTACATTTTAAAGTAAAATAATTTTAAACGTGCTTTGCCTCCGAATTATTATAGCACTCAGTTTATTACGATTTTTGTGTAAAGTAGACCTATTATGTCACAAAGCGCATTTTTTTTGCAATTGTCTGTTGCATTTCGTTTTTAGAAAAATAATTATTTTTACACTTTTGTTTGCAAATAATTAGAAAGAAAGAAAGAAAGAAAATGCATTTATTTGCGGCAAACATGACGCATGAAAAAAGGACATAAGTAATTGTATTCAAAGTATTCAAAGTATTTATTAGTGTGATTTTTGGTGATACATTAGGTCTTAAAGTTAGGTTATGGTAACTCAAAAAACTACCCATTAAGGCATACACTATTTAACTATATAAGAATTTAAAATCGATATTACATACAAATGAAATTTTCAATAATTATAATACATAATATTATTTAAAGTATTATTTAAAGTTATACATTAGTCAATTTATAAATTATTCAAATTATACATTAAAAAATATTATACATGTCAAATTTTACTACATAAACATAAAAAGTCATAATTACATTGCATTCATTAGTCAAGTTATACATTAATAATATTATAAATGTCAAATTATGCATAAAAATAAAGAAGTCATAATAACATTAGGTACATTCAATAGTCACTATAAAAAAGGAAAAAACAAGATAGAGCTAACCCAATTTTTTGTCGTTAAAAAACTCGTTTATAGAGTAGTACGCTTTGTTTAACAAAAAATCCTTTAACTTATGTTTAAAACTATTGATCCCTGAAATACTTTTCACATAGTTTGGTAATTTATTATAAATTTTTACACCCATTCCAAATATACTAGACTTAAATTTAACAGTTCTACATCTAATACCCGATAACTCATTTTTGTGTCGTGCACTTCTAAGTGTTTCATATTTACTAATATCACCTTTTATCATTACAGCCGCCTCATAAATATATAACGAAGGCAGAGTTAAAATTTTTAACCTCCGAAACACTTCTAGGCATGAGTCTGTAGGTTTGAGTCCAGTTATGCTTCTCAAACATTTTTTTTGGGCTCTAAAGGCATATTCTCTGTCAGAGGAGTTTCCCCAGAACAGAAGCCCATATCTCAGAGTGGAGCCCACATATGCATAGTACGCGTTTAATAGTGCACTCTCATTCACCACTTTCCTTAGCATGTACAGGGCGTATGAATATTGGTTTAATTTTTTGCAAACGTGATCAATATGATATTTCCAGTTCAGACCACGGTCAATGTACATACCCAAGAATTTTGTTACATCGACTTCATTTATTGTTTCAACTTTGTAACTTATGTGAAGTTTTTTTGGTTTTGTGTTTTTATTTGCAAATGTCATGTAATTTGTTTTGTCAAGATTAATTTTAAGATTATTTCGATTTAACCAGGTTATAATAGCATCTAATGATTTATTAATATTTGTCTCATATTCATTTTTGTCAATGTCAGTAAAAATGGCCGTGCTATCGTCCGCAAATAATATCATTTGCTGGTTTATAACTTTTGGGAGATCATTTATATAAATTATAAACAAAAGAGGTCCAAGGATGCTTCCTTGGGGCACTCCATACTGAACAATTTTTGGATCTGATATAAAAGTCTGTTCAAACCTTGTATTCTTTGTTAACCGTGTTATTTGTGTCGTTTGAAATCTATTTGTGAGGTATGATCTTATAAGATTTAGTGCATTGCCTCTTACTCCATATTTCTCAAGCTTAGTCACAAGTATCTGATGATCGACGTGATCAAAAGCCTTGGACATGTCCATGAAAATCGCGGTAAATGGTGTAAATCTTATTATATAGATATCCGAGGCGAGGTCCAAAAATCCGTAGAACTACTAAATTCGTTAGTCTGGCAATGCGGTGTGACACTAAATAGAAACTATAAAACCTGTGGTAGGGATTTTATCATTTAGATATAAAGGTATCGATAATATTGAAAAATGTTATACTTAAGACTATTTTTTCGCATTTGAATAGATTCAAACAATAGCCAAAAAAATAGGAAAGCAATAAATTGATTAGTAGTTTCAATGTTTTCAAGTTATTTATCTATAAAATTCTTTTTACATACAAATTAATAAATTATCGTTATTATGATCTAGTGATCCAAGTGCCAGACTAGTAATCACGAGGACATGGGTTCGATTCCCACAAGACACAAATATTTATGTGATGAATATAAGTATTTATTTACAAGAGAAAGTATTACATCCATTGTTCAGTACCTATAGTATGTACAAGCTCTGCTCTTTGAAGCAAACAGATCAGTCGACCTTGCGTACGTACAAAATATAAAAGTCAAAACACTTATGTTGAGGAAATTACAGGCGTTCTACTTAAAAATCTCATACATGACGGTCGATCAAATAATGATAGCGACTACTACCAACAGATCAGACGTTGGGGACATAGTCAGATACATTGACGAACTTTTAAAAGTTGTTAAAAAACTCCCACTTAATAAAGGATCAATAAAATAAATTTTAACCGGTTTACATCGCGTTCTTTCTTATTTTTTTTCCTTTTGCTCGACTTCTAATAGTTATAGCGTAATGTTAAATAACCTATTAAGCCTTTTTCAAGAATTGGGCTTTAAAATGCAAAAAGAAATTTCCAAATCCAACTGGTAGTTCCAAAGATTAGCGCGTTCAAACAAACAAGCAAACAAACTCTTCAGCTTTAGTATTAGTATAGATTGTCAAAAAAGTTTAGCTCTGCAGCATACGCCGTTAGAAAAAATCGTGATTTAACTGACTTAGAGATAGCCCGTTTACTATACTTTAGTTCGGTCATACGGTATTATTTTCAAACAGTATTATATTTTAAGTGTTATTTATTATTTACCTTAATAAATATTATCGATAACAAAATCGATAAACAACATCACATCTCAACAAGGCATTAGTAAGACTTCTCAGCAATACAGGGCGTTTATTACAAAATTAGCAAATTTTCTAAATCTCTTTATAAAAATTATTTAATTCTAATTACTGAGTAAATATAAATAATTTATGTGTAAATAAACCGAAGTTAGGTCCAGTTGTTTTACCATATCAAGATTTGCAATATCTTAATGCGCAACTCGGCATGTTTCCTTAGAAAATATTTTTCTTTTGGTGGACACGAATACGTCTTGACACGCAGGCGTACGACACTAGACTGAGCGACTTTTGACCACTAGGATAAAAGTATTGGATTACGATTTTGTTCGTAATGTCCTGTCTATTGTCAAGTAAATAATTTAATGTCTTTGTTAACCTAAAACCTTTTATCACAAAATAATATTGTTAGCGGAATATATCAGCCCACTGCTGAATATAGGCCTTTCCCAGTGCAAGTCACCGAGCCCAATTTTTGGCCTATCACATCCATGAAATGGCCATGGATATATCAACAAATAATAATAAGTATTTATTTTGTCACCACAATAAACATTATAAATTGTCTATGATTTAGTGATGTGGTGGTATGAATTTTAAGTTTTGGTGCTATCGATGTTACGATTTTTTTTAGTAGTGTTTCGTCAGTATTTTTTGTATTGAGATATCTTCCTATGTTAAGTTTGATTTGAAAATCGTGAAAATGAACGAGATATTATAACAATTATATTTTGTACTGGTTGCAAAACGTTTAAATTCACTTTTTGGAACAATGCTTACTCATCTCTAATGTCAGCGAGGCCGTCAAGGCAAGAGGTGCCAAATATGAAATTTGTGAAAAAATATATACTTAATGTGTTTTTCGACAAGTAGGTAACGAGACACTAGAAGTCTAGTTAGCTGGGGCGTTTTAAGATCGCTTGAAGCGGCTATGATTGCGAGTTTCAATTCCCAGAAACAGCTTTTCACGTTCGAACCCGAAAGGCGACATTGGGCAATACGTTGGTTCGAATCCACGTCAAGCCGTGCTCTTTTTTTTTGTGGGCGCTGAAGCAGCTGGACCGGGAGCTTCTCCTGGAAGCCTCGATCGTGCAGGCCTGGGTGTTTTCACCGGACAGGCCTGCTGACATTGACGATGAGGCGGAGTGGTTCCGGGAGGCCATGTCCGCGATCTGTGACGTGGCAATGCCCCCAGTCCGGCCAGGATGCGCCCGACGTCAGGTGTACTGCTGGTTGCAGGAGGTTGGAGCGCTACGAAAGGCGTGCGTCGACGCGCGACACCGGTACTCCAGGCACCGCAGGCTCCGCATCCGCCCTCCGGATGCGGAAGCCACGGAGGTGGAGCTGTACGAGGGGTACAGAGCGGCGAAGACCGCCCTCCAAGAGGCTGTCCAGCAGGCCAAGGATACGGCCCGCGAGGAGATGTTGGAGACTCTGAACCGAGATCCATGGGGGCGCCCTTATAGAATGGTGCGGAATAAACTCCGCACCTGGGCCCCCCCGCTGGTGTCTCCGACCTCAGCTGGTGGAGGAAGTGGTGGGCGCTCTGTTCCCTTCACGGGGGGAGCATACTCCCCCGCCTATGGCTCCGCCACTTGCGGTGCCCGAAGGGGACCACACGGAAGACGACGACGACACCCCTGAAGTGACCGGGGTAGATCTGAGAGCGGCGGTAGGCAGGCTGAAGGCCAAAAATACCGCCCCGGGACCCGACGGCTTGCCGGGTAAAGCCTGGGTCTTGGCCTCGAGGGCTCTCGGGCCTCGACTGGAGGCGCTCTTAAGCGCATGCATGGAGAGAGGCCAGTTTCCACTCCGTTGGAAGACGGGGAAGCTGGTCCTCATTCAGAAGCCAGGGCGCCCTGCGGACTCTCCGTCCGCATACCAGCCCATAGTGCTGCTCGACGAGGTCGGCAAGCTCTTTGAGAGAGTGATTGCGAGCCGCCTCGTCGGGCACCTGGTGAGGACGGGGCCGGATCTTGCGGAGTGCCAGTTTGGCTTCCGCAAGGGGCGCTCGACGGTGGACGCCATCATGCGCGTGAGAGCCCTCACGACGGGGGACGCGGTGTCCCGGGGTGGGGTGGTCGTGGCGGTGTCACTCGACATCGCCAACGCGTTCAACACCCTGCCCTGGAGCTGCATAGGGGAGGCACTCCGGTATCACCGGGTGCCGACTTACCTCCGTCGAATAGTCGGGGCGTATTTGACGGACAGAGCCGTCATCTACCCCGGTCGTGACGGGAATTGGAACAGGCGAGAGATGTCGTGCGGTGTCCCACAGGGATCGGTTCTGGGGCCGCTCCTGTGGGACATCGGTTACGACTGGGTGCTGCGGGCCGACCTCCCTGATGGCGTCAGCGTAGTTTGCTACGCTGACGACACGCAGGTCCTGGCGCAGGGGAGGTCGCATCAGGCGGCGGCCGACGCGATGACACGCGGGGTTGTGATAGTCGTGGAAAGGATCCGGCAGTTGGGTCTCGAGGTGGCATTCCACAAGTCCGAGGCCATGTCCTTTCATGGGCCCCGGTACGGGCCACCTTCGGGATCCCAACTGATGGTAGGAGGGGTTCACAACGGCGTCGAGACAACGATGAGATACCTGGGTCTCGTCCTCGACAGCCGGTGGAACTTCGTCGAACACTTTCGACGTTTGGCCCCCAAACTGGAACGGACCGGGGCCGTATTAAAGCGGCTCCTGCCCAACCTGAGGGGGCCAAACGCCTCCTGCCGGAGGCTTTACACGGGGGTCGTGCGGTCCATGGCCCTTTATGGGGCCTCGGTGTGGGCGCGTTCACTGCGGCTTCGAGCCGCACACTATCTGAACGCACCCCAAAAGGTGGTAGCCATAAGGCTTATAAGGGGGTACCGCACGATCTCGGGCAGGCCTCCTTGCCGGACTGCCGCCATGGGATCTGGAGGCGATAGTCCTCGCGCGCCTGTATGACTGGCGCGCGGAGGCACTACGTCGGGGGGAAACTCTGCACCCGCGGCAAATCGCGGCGGAGCGGACGGACCTCCGGCGCGATCTCATGGCGGAATGGAAGGCGCGACTATCGCAACCCAGCGCAGGGCACGCCACGATAGCGGCGGTAAGACCCCTCTTTAAGGAGTGGCTAGAGAGGTGTCACGGCGCTCCCACCTACCGCCTGACGCAGGTCCTCTCCGGACACGGATGTTTCGGGAGGTTCCTGCACATAATCAGGCGGGAGGAGACGCCCGGGTGTCACCACTGCGAGGATCGCCCAGAGGACACGGTGGAGCATACGGTGGAGGTCTGCCCCGCTTGGGCAGAGCACCGCCGTGTCCTCGTAGAGGCGATCGGCAGCGGCGGCGACCTCTCGCGTCCGGCCCTGGTTCAAGCCATGGTCCGGGGCGAGAGAGAGCGGGATGGGCGAGGGAGAGATCCTCACGCCTCAGCCGCCGAGGGAGACGCTCCGGGCGTCGGGAGCCGCGTGACGACTCCCGGCTACCGTAGGCGCGGGCCTGCGGTCGGAGAGCAATGGGTAGCTCTCTGTCCGATCAGGACCAGGCCCGTGCCGGACGGCGCGTATGTGTTCCACGCGCGCCTCAAAGAGATGTCAGCATAGTTGACGGGGCCCGACAGGGCCGAAGCCTGCCGGGGTAGCGGGATCGTCCGAAAGGGTTACCGCTGCCCTGGTACATAAAGGGCTAAGGAAGGAACACGGGTGGGTTTTAGTCAGTAAGAGTCTGACACTCCCTTCTGCTCCACCCAGAGCGGGACGGGTCATTTGATGATTTCCCATCCTCAAAAAAAAAAAAGCCGTGCTCTTTTTGAAAGTATTCGTTGATAAGTCGTAACAAATTCAATGTTATAGCAATATAATATTTTTTTACTTGAGGAGTCCCCATATTACTTATACATAGACCTACAACGTTATTTAATGAGGAAAAACGACCGCATTTTTTTTAAATAGAACGCTCCAACACCATCTTGAAAATCCTAGCCGAAAAACACGATTATTATTATAATTGTTTTTTTTTTTCAATAAAGGAGTATTAAATACTCCTTGTACAAATATTCGACATTTTTTATGTCAATCACTAGCATTTCAATGACAAGATAAATTTAGACGAGACAAAAAAGGATGTCAGCCGTATGACGTTTGTAAAAATTCAAAATCCGTCCCAGTTTTTGCTTTTATTGATAAATATAAAAGTATATTTAAAAGTTAAGAAACACGCACAGGGTGTAAAAGTGAGTGTGATAATACGTGTATCCTACTAAGTGCGTATTTAATCACTGAGACGTAGATATCGCGTTCAATTCCCAGGCAAGTTCAATGTTATTGCTTTTGGCGAAAGGCCGCCACTTCCAGTATAGACATTGTTACACATAATATATTATTGGGTTTAGTTTACTGTGGGAGACTGGTGCCTAAGCTAGGCTTTAAGGGCATGTGTTTCAGGTCACCAGGTCTCCGCCATCTAGCAGTTCGATTGCATGATAATAATAATAAAAGTGATTTAACAAATTTTGTATAATAGCTTTTAGAGTCTGTTGTTCAACATAAGGTGTTTAAAAAAAATAGTTATCTCTATGGGGACTCTCTCGTCGTAACATCGAACTACGCAGTAGCAGCCAACGGTATACCCCATATACCGTTGGCTGCTACTTTGGCGAAAGGCCGCCACTTCCAGTATAGACATTGTTACACATAATATATTATTGGGTTTAGTTTACTGTGGGAGACTGGTGCCTAAGCTAGGCTTTAAGGGCATGTGTTTCAGGTCACCAGGTCTCCGCCATCTAGCAGTTCGATTGCATGATAATAATAATAAAAGTGA
The DNA here is from genome assembly GCA_947507525.1 of Apamea epomidion. Lineage (NCBI taxonomy): Eukaryota > Metazoa > Arthropoda > Insecta > Lepidoptera > Noctuidae > Apamea > Apamea epomidion. The sequence goes on along the minus strand of OX382252.1, from coordinate 7,223,121 downwards.
TTTAACAAATTTTGTATAATAGCTTTTAGAGTCTGTTGTTCAACATAAGGTGTTTAAAAAAAATAGTTATCTCTATGGGGACTCTCTCGTCGTAACATCGAACTACGCAGTAGCAGCCAACGGTATATGGGGACGCTATGCTCCATAGGTGATGAAGATCATTCCTTCACTTTTCAAACAATGGTATTGACAACAGCGCCATCTATGCATCTTCACAGAAATCATTTGCAAAAAGAACGTTTTTTGTTTTGTAATAGTTTTACATTCTATCGATAGATGTCACTGTGCGTTTTAAAATTCGTTAACGGGGCTGGGCATATAGTTTAAATTGCATAGTGGAATTTAAATTATATGCCCAGCCCCTTCAGAATTTTAAAACAACAGTATAAGGGGAAATGCTAAACAAAACTATCTGCCTGCAATTATTGTCCCTCTCATTCAGAGAATGAACGACAATAATTGATTACCACGCTTGCTCAAAATTGGCGATTTCAGACTAGATAATTTCTGTTAGTGATGTCTAAGATAGTTTTCTAGTATTTACATGACTATCTTAGCTAATAATTAGCATGTCTAGGTTTAAGAATATTAATTAAAAATGCTACAAACCGAACACGATAAGAATATTTAATACGATTATATACAATACGAAATAATCTATTTTTCCAGTTTGGTTCCGTACTTTAACGGTTATGTTTACGCTCGCTATCTGTCTGCCGGTCTGTCTGACTATCTGTCTGTCTAGATAGACAAAGACACAGTTACAGTCGTGTGGCAGACAGACAGCTGACTGTCACTGTGTGTTTAAAAAAGTCAAAGTCAATTAAAAAATAATAATTAAGGTATAGTATGATAATATACTTTGAATCATCATCACATGCCTAGCTTTTTCCCAAATGAGTTGGGGTTGGCTTCTAGTCAAACAGGATGTAGCATGTAGCTATACCTATAACAGTATTTCACATAGAGCGATTGTCTATCTGACACGCACTACTCCTTAGACTGTTTGTCAGACTTCCGGGCATCTAACTAGGTACCCGTAACGACGACTGTTAGAGATATACGAATGACACGAGGCACACTTTCGGTGTGGAACCCTAAAAATGGTAATGATCTTACAAAAAAAAAGTATTTGGTAATAATACTCGTTTATGAAACTCTTTTTATTTACTTATTAATTAAAAAGTAAATACCAGTGACCCAGTATACGAGTGTTCTTCGTGTTTGGTCCAATTTACATTGGTACATACAACAGAATATGGATCTAAATAAAATAATGTACTAAATTTGACAATCTAATGACACTTTCCTTGACTAACAGCGCCACACTGAAGTTTCAATAAATACTGGTTTTACACTCTAATTACTCAACTTGTGATTACAGTTGTTGTAAGATTGTTCTTTTATATATGTACCTAATTAATTTCCGTAGCTATCAAGGTAAACAGCTGCAATATCCTCGTTGATTACCAGTGATATCAGCTGGTATTGAGCAGGGCTGTATTAGAATAGAAGCTTAGGTTTACCGTCCCCGTTCACGACCCCGCGCGATGCGACTTGCGTTATGCGACAAGCGCGCGCGTCACCTGTTTCCGTCCATCCGCAAGTTGAGTCTCGGTGAGTGCTTATATACACTCGGCGGTGGCAGCCGAAGAATCGTCGCCGGCTGCCGCCGACGAGTGTCGTCGGCTGCAGTGGCGTCTCCGTTGACAACGTGCCGCTCGTGCATATGAGCAGTACTCGTGGCATGTTATAAACAACTTCATTCCTTTGTTTTCTCCACAGTCGTTGTCGCAAGACACGTGTCGCTTAAGTGTGTCGATGTACAGAGCGTTTTTTGACACCTTTATGTCAAATACTGGACAAAATGACATCAACGACATTTTAATATCGGCTGTTTTAATATGTCGGAACTGTTCTTCTGGAGAGCAGTGGAGACCCAGGGTTAACAGCCCTGACTAACGAGTTGTAGAGGTCGTGCAGCAAGCAGGCGCTTTACTTTGTGTAGTTTATTTCGTCACCACTGCTCTCAAAATGGTGAAAGAAAATATCGTGAGGAAACCAAGATGTCCTAGAACCAGAAATTCAAAGACACGTGACATCTACCAACTCGCACTGGGCCCACGTGGTGGACGTGTGCGTGGCCCTCTCACAGAGAGGAGGCTTGTGTCCCAGCAGTGGGAACGTTACTGGCTGATTATGCTATGCTATGCTCTTCTAGGAAACCGTAGCTGAAGGTGTAAGTCTTAACTTTAAAAGGGATCTTAACAAACCCTTGAAACCAAAACACAGTGGTGTTGCTTGGCGGACAAGTAGAGCATCATCTGCCTAGCCTTTTCACAACTATGTTGAGGTCGGCTTCCCGTATAACCGAATGCAGCTGAAAACCAGTATTTTACCTATCTGACCTCCACAACCCAGTTACCGGGTAACACGATGCCCCATGGTAAGACCTGCTAATTGCAATAAACGCGGGCTAGCGGGCCAAGTTGCCGTCCACATCGCAAGCATAATGAGGTCGTTGTGGCTAATGTTCGCAGATAGACAGGTCTATCTGCAAACATTAGCCACAACGTTACTGCATCGCAACTGCAAGAAGTTGCAGCGAGACCATCCACACGTAACCACTGCTATACCTCTGTCCATTAGGTTAACCGTTTTTTGACAGCTGCCTTAGAACGGTACTTACTATTCCAGATTACGTAAAAGTTAACTTTGAAATGCGTAACAAAATAAATATATAAACTGCCAAATCTTATTGAAATATCTTATTTATGACTTCTTACATCGTGTATTCGTGTATTAGTTTTGACAAACAATATATAAGTGCTCAATAGTTCGATCTGACAAAAACCGATTATCCTAGTGGACAAAGTATAGCGCACATTTTGTCGCTGTGTTTTGGTGTGGTGGATACGTGTGAACGAGCCCTTTAGTTGGTTCAAGTAAATAGCCATATTAATAAAAAAGAGCTCTTTAACTTAGAATTAAGGCAGCCTTAATACAGCCCTGACATTAAAATGATTATTTAATATAAGTAGAAGGAAAATATTGTCTGTTTTAGTTTGCAAGTATACCTATTTCAAGGTAGTACCTAATTGTGGTGTCTGAACCCGTCTTGAAGATAATTACGGTTATTCAATATGAAACTATTTTATTTTCTCATAATTTCACTCGTGGCAGTTGTCTACGCAAAACATGTAGATAATATAGGTAAGTTTTTCTATTTATTTATCAATCGTATGATAATTTCTTTGCGGACGGGCTCGGAGTTTATTTGATACTTCAAATAAACTCCGAGCAGACCCCGCCAATTAAAATCAGAAATGAAGTAATCCGGAAAGAAGAAAGAAAGAACTGGAGTTACCAACATAGCTTACAGAGTAAGCAAGCTGAAGTGGCAGTGGCCTGGCCATATTTGTTGAAGGATCGATAGCCGGTGGAACACATGATTCCTGGAGTCGAGATCGCCAAGCGTAGGGTGGTCCCAGCTAGATGGACCGACGACCTTAAGAAAGTGGCTGGGACAAACTGCATGCGGAAGGTGGAGGACAGGGTGTTGTGGCGTAGCCTAGGAGAAGACTGTCCAGCATTGGACTGCGATAGGCTGAGTTGATTGATTTAAGATAACTTTTATTCGGGGTGGTAACACTGTTAAAGTGAGGTGTCATTTATTTATAATACTTATATACTTTATTGCGCACCAGAAAATACATAACAAAAAATACATTTAACACCACAAAATATACAATTTCACGTGAAGTGTCAACAGATTTTTAAGCATATGCGGTGCAACTATTGCTGTCAAGTTCCCCTGACCATCAGACGGTCATGATACGGGCCTGGTATTTGGTTCTAAGCACGCTTTTCTGGATTTTTATTTTGACCTAATTTTCAGTTTTGAGCACCCTCAAAAACCATGAGAAAAATACCAAAATACCCATACCATACCCATGACGTAAACTGCACAAATTGAAATGTTGTTTTGTTTTTCAGATCCTATTTGCTTGCAACCCGTCGTACAAGGATTTTGTTTGGCTTATTTCCCTCGGTATGTATACCTTGACTACGGTAAAGCCTTCTGCTTCGTTGTCTGTTGTAAGTCGACGCATACGATCGGCTCCGTGCCGTCTCTTACGAATGTATCCGTTTCTGCGCCTAGTCAAATAGTTTCATTCCTACCGCGTTGACATGTTCTAAATTTACGACGACAAACGAAAGGATTCGATTGGATACGACGACAGGCGAATGGAGCCGATCGCGCGTCGCAGCATACTTTCGGCTGCGATTGCGTGTCGTGGAAGACGCCCGCGGTCAAGCTGCTGTGCGCGGCTTGGTAATATATACTTTAAAAACTGTGTACACGATTTAATATCGTTTAAAGATTGTAAAATCCGTTCCGATTCGAGTGGAAATCATCCTTATGCCTAGCAATGGAATGCTGTAGGCTAATGCTGATGATGATGGCGGGCGCACCTATACAATTTTATCTAGGTAGGACTAGGGACCTGTTGGCGTATACTTAAGTGATGTTATATTTTATTTTTCAGATATGCATACAACTGTAGGACTGGCAAATGTGAACAATTCATCTATGGCGGATGCGGTGGTAATAAGAACAATTTCTTGAGTGCGCAGGAGTGTCGTAAAACTTGTCATGCTTAGGAGTACTGCAGACCTTGTACGAATCATTTTGCTGTATCCTGACGCTAACTTACATATGATAAGAAATATAAGTGGTTTTTAATTGGAATATTTTGTTTGATTCATAATAGGTACCTACCTAACCTTGGTGTTCAGAGACGTCACTTTGAAATAATTAATAATTAATCATTCACCAGCTACATGCCCAGCTAGATGGACAGACGACTACAGAAGGTGGCTGGGACAGACTGGATGCGGAAGGCGGAGGACAGGGTGTTGTGGCACAGCCTGGGAGAGGCCTATGTCCAGCAGTGGACTGCGATGGGCTGAGTTGATTGATTGATTGATTGATCATTCACCGGTCAGTCGTTTATTGTTGGCTTAGATGGTTTAGTCCACGGAGCCTAAAGACTACGGTCTTCAATCAGTGCGTCCTGCCAGTTATGACTTACGGAGCCGAAACGTGGACACTCACGCTACGGCTGGTCTATAAATTCAAGGTCGCTCAGCGAGCTATGGAACGGGCTATGCTTGGAGTCTCTCTGAGGGACCGAATCTGCAACGAGGTGATCCGGCAGAGCCAAAGTTGTCGACATAGCTCACAGAATAAGCAAGCTGAAGTGAAACATTTTGCAAGTAGGATTTACTTAGTAAAATAAATAAAAATAAAATTAGTATAATGCAAGTAGGATTTACTTGCATTATACTAATTTTATTTTTATTTATTTTATTTATTAGCAATATCCTTCAAAATGTTTCACTTCAGCTAGCACTTACTAATATTAAAAATGCCAAAGTTTGTATGGATGGATGTATGGATGGATAGATGGATGGATGCTTAGATGGATATGCAGCGTTTGGCGCAATCAGCGTTTGGCTGCAATCAATAAACAAAGATCACTAAATTGCCTTAAATTTAAACGGCTCCGACTCAAAATTATTTAGGTATACTTACATTAGTTTAAGAACTTAGTTATTAAGGTTTAATAAAAAAGGTTTATTATTTTTTGCTTTTCAGTTTTTTCGGCGGTTTAATTTTTTTGCTAAAATGTTTTTATTTTATAATTTTTTGGGGCTATAATCTACTGATTGTTTGCAAAAGGGCAGGCATATGTGGCATTGAGTAGAGTAATAATACACAATTCAGCATTCAAATCTGTGAGTGAACAATAAATCACCCCTATTTCCCACCCTTAGGGTTGGATTTTTTTCCAAATTTATATGGGACCAACTCTTTCCAATAGAAGAATTATTAAAATCGGACTACTCTGTAAAAAGTTATGCGTGGTCATACATAAAAAAAAAGAAAAAAATGTACGCGTCGATTTGAGAACCTCCTCCATTTTTTTTCGTCGGTTAAAATAGGTGTCGGCTCAGCAACGTAAATAACGCAATGAATGTTGTTCAACTGTCAAAATGAAAGCCATTATTATACTGCTGTTAGTGTGTTACGGAATTACCCCACTGCTTTACAACTATGCTTACTGCTTCGTAATTTTTAGAAAGACACTGTCACTTAGGTATGAGTGACAGAGACGCCGCTCTACAAACCTAAACTTCGTCTAAAATTCGATTTGCCATTTTAACGGCTACGTATAACTGTATTCTCATTATGCTGATATCTTTTTATCACAAAAGAGGGTCTTATTAGCAGAACATAGCAGCCTACTACTGAATGTAGGCCTTTCCCAATGCAAGATACTGAGCCCATTTCTTGGCCACTCTCATTCATCAAATGGCCAAGGATATAATATAAAATAATACTTATCTAGCACCAAACTACGCCGTAGCAGCCAACGAACTACAGTAGGCTACGATCTAAGAAAGAATCTTTCTTTTCTATGCTCTATGACAGGTGGCAGCCCTTCACTTTTCACGGGATGGTATTGAAAACACCGCCATCTATACATCATCACGGAAATCATTTGCAAGAGGACTGTTTGTTTTGTAGTAATTTTATATTCTGTCGATAGTTGTCACTGTGCGTATTAAATTCGTTGATGGGGTTGAAATTATAATTTAAATTATATACAACGTGTTTTTTTTTGATATCCCATAACTCTAGGGGGTCATTGTACTCATCACTATGAACAACTTTTATTAAGGGACCAAACCTGAAAGCGCGAAAAAAAAAATCAGCTGTTCCCTACATTTATGTTCGTATAGCTCGTCAATATGTAGGGAACACCAGATTTTTGTTTCGAGTGTCCAGTGCAAGTCCAAGTCCAAGTTCAAGTCCAGTCCAAGTCCAAGTCCAGTCCAAGTCCAGTCCAAGTCCAGTCCAAGTCCAGTCCAAGTCCAGTCCAAGTCCAGTCCAAGTCCAGTCCAAGTCCAGTCCAAGTCCAGTCCAAGTCCAGTCCAAGTCCAGTCCAAGTCCAGTCCAAGTCCAGTCCAAGTCCAGTCCAAGTCCAGTCCAAGTCCAGTCCGAGTCCAGTCCAAGTCCAGTCCAAGTCAGTCCAAGTCCAGTCCAAGTCCAGTCCAAGTCCAGTCCAAGTCCAGTCCAAGTCCAGTCCAAGTCCAGTCCAAGTCCAGTCCAAGTCCAGTCCAAGTCCAGTCCAAGTCCAGTCCAAGTCCAGTCCAAGTCCAGTCCAAGTCCAGTCCAAGTCCAGTCCAAGTCCAGTCCAAGTCAGTCCAAGTCCAGTCCAAGTCCAGTCCAAGTCCAGTCCAAGTCCAGTCCAAGTCCAGTCCAAGTCCAGTCCAAGTCAGTCCAAGTCCAGTCCAAGTCCAGTCCAAGTCCAGTCCAAGTTCAGTCCAAGTCCAGTCCAAGTCCAGTCCAAGTCCAGTCCAAGTCCAGTCCAAGTCCAGTCCAAGTCCGGTCCAAGTCCAGTCCAAGTCCAGTCCAAGTCCAGTCCAAGTCCAAAAGCAGCAACCACAGTCAAGATAAGCGACAAGCGCGCGCGTTACCTGTTTCACTCGGGGGTGGCAGCCGTAGATTCATCGTCGGCTGCCGTCGACGAGAGTCGACGGCTGCAGTTACCTCTGCCGTTGGCAGCGTGGCATGCAATAACTACTGAACGGATTTGGATAAAAATAGGCACACATATAGTTTTAACTAGGATTAACACATAGGATACTTTTGAGCCCGATATTCCCACGGGATCGAAACTTTTGCGTGTGAAACCGCGGGCGCTGCTAGTATACTGATATACCTACAAACAGATACTTAAAAGAATATAGACAGGATAACAAGCATAGATAAAAACGAACACTCACAAGGTAACGATATGTCTGCTGCAGCATTGCCGGATACAAGGGCTAAGCCATTGCTTTATATGTTCGAACAATGTGTGCTCAGCAACGTAAATAATGCAATGAATGTTGTTGAACTGTCGAAATTAAAGCCATTATTATATTGCTGTTAGTGTGTTACGGAATTACCCCGCTGCTCTACTACTATTATCCTTACCTGCGTCGTAATTTTTAGAAAAGACTGTCACGTACGTATGAGTGACAGAGACGCCGCTCTTTAGCTTTGGAAAGCTAAACTTCGTCTAAAATTCGATTTGCCATTTGAAAAGGAAAAAGGAAATTATAAAAGGGTAAAAATAAGCCCAGTCGCTCCCGCCTGGACTTATTTTTATCCATTCCGAGTCCAGTCCAAGTTCAGTCCAAGTCTAGTCCAAGTCCAGTCCAAGTCTAGTCCAAGTCCAGTCCAAGTCCAGTCCAAGTCCAGTCCAAGTCCAGTCCAAGTCCAGTCCAAGTCCAGTCCAAGTCCAGTCCAAGTCCAGTCCAAGTCCAGTCCAAGTCCAGTCCAAGTCCAGTCCAAGTCCAGTCCAAGTCCAGTCCAAGTCCAGTCCAAGTCCAGTCCAAGTCCAGTCCAAGTGGGTGCTGGCTGGCTGGGTGACTCGCCGCTAAAGCTTGCGGGAGTGATGATGACGACGTCACGCTGAAGTGTTTGCACGAAGGCTGCGCTGACGTTCATGTCCGGGGTCATCAGTATAGAGGTATTAGGAACAGGGTGTAAAGTTCACTCATACTCTATAGAAAAGAGAGGATCCTCCGACCAGACGGGTGTTGTGTCTGGCGGGCAATCGCCCAACGATTGATATTAGGAAATTGTATCTATGCTAATTGCGCGGTAAACTCTGCTTGCGAGATGCAGGATTTGCGTGACGTCAGTATGACGCGTTGTTCGCATGTGGCGTTGTAGATACCGCTACAGTTTAATTAGTTTCCCATTATATTATTCGGTCTCCGTATTGTCAATTCCAGGAGAGGCACCTCAAGAGATTTGTCTCGCCGCCAGGATCTAGAGGAGCGTCTGGGGCCTGGACGCGAGAGCCGTGCGATACTAGTCGAGACCAGTGCGACACTAGTCGAGACCAGTGCGACACTAGTCGACCCATTGCGACACTAGTCGGTACCCGTGCGCCACTAGTCGACCCATTGCGACACTAGTCGGGACCAGTGCGACAGTAGTCGACCCATGGCGACACTAGTCGAGACCAGTGCGACACTAGTCGAGACCAGTGCGACACTAGTCGGGACCAGTGCTACAGTAGTCGACCCATAGCGACACTAGCCGGTACCCGTGCGACACTAGCCGGTACCCGTGCGAACTAGTCGACTCATTGCGACACTAGTCGGGACCAGTGCGACACTAGTCGGGACCAGTGCGACACTAGTCGACCCACTGCGACACTAGTCGACCCATGGCGACACTAGTCGGGACCAGTGCGACACTAGTCGGGACCAGTGCGACACTAGTCGACCCACTGCGACACTAGTCGACCCATGGCGACTCTAGTAGGGAACCGTGCGACACTAGTCGACCCATTGCGACACTAGTCGATCCATTGCGACACTAGTCGGGACTTGGACTGGACTTGGACTGGACTTGGACTGGACTTGGACTGGACTTGGACTGGACTTGGACTGGACTTGGACTGGACTTGGACTGGACTTGGACTGGACTTGGACTGGACTTGGACTGGACTTGGACTGGACTTGGACTGGACTTGGACTGGACTTGGACTGGACTTGGACTGGACTTGGACTGGACTTGGACTGGACTTGGACTGGACTTGGACTGGACTTGGACTGGACTTGGACTGGACTTGGACTGGACTTGGACTGGACTTGGACTGGACTTGGACTGGACTTGGACTGGACTTGGACTGGACTTGGACTGGACTTGGACTGGACTTGGACTGGACTTGGACTGGACTTGGGACTGGACTTGGACTGGACTTGGACTGGATAAAAATAAGTCCAGGCGGGAGCGACTGGGCTTATTTTTACCCTTTATAACTTCCTTTTTCCTTTTCTGTTCTATCCTTTACATTATGAGGCACATCAGTGTCGATTACACTAACTATTTCACGGACCGACTGGACAAATTAAATATCTCCAAGCTATTAATTTGAAACACACGCATAACCTAAAAATATGACCGTAAACTACGACAACATAAGTCGGTACCGGTCGTTGACCATCGTATGGATCAACTAATTTTTTTTACGATTTCAGGATTGGTCCCGTAGTAAAAGTTGTTCATAATGATGAGTACAATGACCCCTTTTAAGGATTAAAATGATCAAAATTTAACGGTGTATGCTACAAACCGAACATGATAAGAATGTTTGATGTACAGTACGAATTAATCTATTTTTATGGTTCCATACTCAAACGGTGTACAACCTTCGCTCACCTAATCTATATGTCTGTCTGTCGGTCTGTCAGTCTGCCTGTATATCTGTCTCTCAGTCTGTCACAGGACTGTAACTTTTTAACCTTAAGGCCTAGTATGGTCCACTGGCCCCTTTGATTCATGATCACCTGCCTAGCTTATTTCCAAATGTATTGGTCGACTTTTAGTCAAACAGGATGTAGCATGCTGCAGTTGTATACCAGTATTTCACATTTTTTTATTTTTTTGCTTTATTAATAAGATCTAAAGTTCTTAGTAATGGATTACAATCTAGCCTAACAGACTAATAAACAATTTAACTCTAACTTTAATTTTTACGAGATAGATTATGTTATAACTAAGAATAGTGTCAATTTGCACTTTTACACAGTTTCGTAGCACTTTCTTAGGGTCTGATAATTGATAAAACACTTTGTTCGTGAGTTACATGTATTAGCACCGCACTATTATTCATTCACTACATAAATACTACACTAACTCAAATGGTTTAGTTCTCTTTAGCCTACGCACTAAGTCTGTGTTGTCTAGCAGCTGAATTGCCTCGACATTCACATGTCGGTGAAGTCTGTGTTCGTGGGCTTCAGCAAATTTTTGAATGATGGTGGTGACGAGTTCCATTTTAAGTATTTCACATTTCAGTATTTCACATGGAGCAACTGTCTGTCTGACCCGCACAACTCGGCTACTGGATGACACGATACTCCTAGGTAAGACTGGTTGTCTGCTAAAAACTTACTTAAATTGTCTTCGCAACTGATTTGTCTCTCACATCAAGTCACGGGTTTATATGAAAGTGCGCGCATGTAGCGTAAAGACAGCTTCGGACTTTTTGTCCGCCGGTTTGAACTGTCGCTCGTCTATTGGTTGTAATGCAAGTGCGCGTACGGTGACAAAATATTGCCGGCTAGCCAGTTGCCGTTCAACCGAAAATTTAACAAAAAAGTAGCGTTGCTGTCGCTGCCGTGCGCGCATCGCTAAATCTCGGTGAGGAGACAGCGACAGAGACAAAAAAGTTGCTGGGTAACAAAGTTGCTCGTGGGCTCCCTTAGAGATATACGAATGCCACGAGGCATGATTTAGGTGTGGAATCCTAAAAATGCTATGAATCTTACATAATATTTGGTAATTCTGCGTTTAATCGAAATCTTTATATTAATTATAGTTTAATTAATCTTCGTTTTTTAACTGAATTTTTTTTTACTGTATTTGACAATACAATAACAATTTTCTGGTTTTAATTACGTTTTAATTACGGTTTTATTTACAAATGCTATAAGATTGTTGCCTTTTATATTTGTCCTAATTAATTTCCATTGCTATCGAGTGTAGACAGCAGCAATGTTCTCGTTGATTACCATTGATATCAGCTGGTAATGAGCAGGGCTGTATTAGGAAACTTAGGTTTACGGTCCGTGAAGGAAAACATCGTGAGGAAACCGGCATGTGCATTTTTTTCCCACTGCTGGACAAAAGCCTCCCCAAATATTCCACCTTTCCTTGTGCTGTGCCTTCTCCGTCCAATCGGTAAGGAACGAGTCCTAATCATTACGCCAGCGATTCCTAGGCCTGTCTCGGTGACAATGCCCGTCTTCAGGCACCCACTGTGTGACGACTTTGGCCCATCTGTCTGGATGCAGCCTATAGGTGTGACCCGCCCAATCCCACTTCAGCCTCACAGACATGCATGTCATGTCCTCGGCATGTCCTAGAATCAAAAATTCGAAGACACATGACATCTATCAACCCGCACTGGGCGTGGTGCATTACGGCTCGCTCGCTCTCACAAAGAGGAGGCCTGTGTCCTAGCAGTGGGAACGTTATATGCTGATTATGCTTATGCTATGATATGCTCTTCTAGGAAACTGTAGCTTAAGGGTTAAATCTTAATCCCGCAAGGGATCTTTACTAATCCTTGACACCAAAACACAGCAGTGCTGCTTGGCGGCACAAAACGAGCATCATTAGTCTAGCCTTTTCACAACTATATTGAGTCACCGGACCTGTATAACCGAATGCAGCTGAAAACCAGTATTTTACATGGAGCGAATGCCTATCTGACCTCCACAACCCAGTTGACAGGTAACACGATGCCTCATGGTAAGACCTATAGATGGCATTAAACATAAAAAAATATAATTTCGCGGGATAGATAAAAATAAATATATACCCCGCCCGACTTTCGCCTTATGTTGGATCCGGTTAAAAAATATATTTTTAAAAGAGCTCAAATTTAGTCAGCCTTAATACATCCCTGGCATTCGAACTACTTTTTATATAAAAGGCAGGAAAATATTGTATGTTTTAGTTTGTAAAAAAACTAGCAGGTAGTATTGTTGAGTCTGAAACCTTGTCTTGAAGATAATTACGGATATTCAAAATGAAACTGTTTTATTTTCTCATAATTTCATTCGTGGCGGTTGTCTATGCAAGACATGTAGATAACATAGGTACGTTTTCTATTTATTCCGCGGCGCAAGTACCAATGTGACTTTTTCAATTTATACCTTTCTATTTTCTGAGTTTATCTTGGATATTACTGACGACGGTGAAGAACAACATCGTGAGGAAACCTGAATTTATCTATACTAATAATTAAGCTGTTAAGAGTTTGTTTGTTTAATGCGCTAATCTCTGGTACTACCAGTCAGAATCAAGAGCTTACCAGTCGGATTTGAGTTACTATCCAGTAACTCCATTCCGACTGGTAACCTCTTGGTTGGTGGTAAGACCGCTTGTCACACTTTCGGGCTTCAGACGACCCGTAACGACTGTCAAGGACCACGAATGACAGCCAGACGGAATGGAAACAACGGCTTTACGTACTTTCCGAAGCACGGAGGGGTCTCTTTAAAGGTGGTCATCCATCCAGGGACCAACCGCGGCAAGCGTAGCTTTACCTGATCGATCGACCCGTGCGGCTGTTATTACTTAGCCATAAACCCCTCCATGATATTGACACCCATGACTAAAAATGCACAAACTGTAATGATCGCTTCTTTTTTTCTTTTTTCAGACCCCATTTGCCTGCAACCCTCTGTAACAGGAGTATGTCGCGCGCGTTTAACTAGGTAAGCTCGTATTTATTTTAACTTGAAGCTTGTGCTTAAAGTCCTGGGTTTGATCCCTGGGTCGGGTAAAAACTAAGGGTGCCATTAGACAGAGCGATCGATTGATGTGGAGTGTCGCCAGAAAATATGTCACCTCATGATTCATTTATTGTCATCTGATTAGCATTTTATCAGCAATCTTGGGAACAGTGTCCAGTCTTACTGAACGCAGCTGAATAATAGTATTTTACATGGAGCCACTGCCGCCTGACCTCCACAAGCCAGTTACTGGGTAAACCGATAGCTTTTGGTACTTTCGGGGTTCTGATTATGATTCTTGAAATACTTTATGACGTCGTAATTGAAAATTGGCAGTACCAGCCTGGAGACGAAATGTGTAATAGTCCTCGAGATCGTATTTCTACCATGGTGGCCAGTCTCAACGGAGACTAGCCTTCGGCGCAGGAGATATTATAGTGCAGGCTTGTGTGCTCAGACACAGGTGCATTCTCGCTTCCCTCACTCCCATAATTAGAGGGGACGGCAATCCGACACGACCAGAGAGATTAGGCGCAGGACCAGAAACTTGACGTGTTTTTCGAGCCACGGAGGTATCACACCGCTAACTTCCAAACTCCGGGCTGTTATTAAGAAATTTTTAATGGAAATACCCAATAATATTTTTCCCGACCTGGGGCTGCAGTCTGGACATTCATAGCGATCGCTTTACGACCGAATTCGGTCGCAAAGTCCTGTCACTCCATACATTACACCTGTCAATCCGGAAATACACCCGCTGGAATAGTAATAATATGATGATCAGGCTGAGACTGACGTACTTAGGGGTACTCTGTTACCTTTTGGTATACAGGGACATCAACGCGCAACCTGGCGGGCAATTCTCGTAATTTTAAGAACCTTCACAGTCTGATCTCAGTCTCAACCAAGAACACATAGACATAAGCTAGTAAACACACATACACACATCTCTGCAAGTGTCGTGAGTTCGTGACGGTCAAAATGTTCCATGTTGTTTGGTCTAGCTCTCATTTGCCAAGTGTGCAGATTATAAATATGTGTGATACGTAATAGTGTACTTGTGATAAGGAACTTCGTTCCAAAATTTCCAACGGTTTTTCGATGGAAAATCTTTCAAAAATTCAAAACTCTTCCTTGATGTAGCGCCATCTACATCGCCACATGCGAACTACGCATCATACTGACGTCACGCAAAATCCTGCATCGCGCAAACAGAGTTTACCGCGCAAGTAGCATAGCTATTTACAATCATCCGACACGCTATCGTATCGAAAATGACATATTTTGATAACCTGATTTGCTTTGCCCCCAGACAGTAAACAGGTGTTGGAAGAATAGAGATCGTCTATTTCATTTTGACAACATTTTCGGGTTTTGGACTTTTGGACATCTTTAGAGGACTCCTACGATACCATTGATTGATGTTCGATACGGTACGGAAGCGTATCGAGTGGTTATGGTTGTGGTGGTCGTTGGAGCTATGCTGGAAATCGAACCCAGGACCCCACGCTGAGCAGTCGCACTTGCGACCACGAGAGCTAGACCAGCACTAGACCTGGGCCAGCCTGGTATTGACATGACCACACATTAACCACTTTTCTGTAAGTTCCCTTTTGGCGAGTAAATCCGTGTTGTTTTTTGTTTCAGATTTTATTACAACAGTTGTTCTGGCAAATGTGAACAATTCATCTATGGCGGATGCGGTGGTAATAAGAACAATTTCTTGACTAAGCAGGAGTGTTGTACAGCTTGTCATGCTAAAAGAGTACAAAGTTCTTAATGTCTATTTTGTATAAATTAGTCACCACTATTCTGTTATTTTGTTTCTTTAATACACTTCTATACAAATTTTTGTTTTAATTGTTTTGCTGTTTCTTAAGGCATTATTTATCCAAATATCCCAGAGACAAAACTATACCGTTTCATGTGTCTATGGATGGTTAAACTTACCTTGTGCTATCAAGATATTACTTACATATTGCAAGTCCACGCAAAATCTCGTGCACAATGAAACCTATATTTAATTTTATTTTTTATGTGCTGTGATTACGGTTTTCAGTTATGTTGGCGGTAATTCTTTTTACTTATCTGGCTAGAGCTGAGTTTTCCAACGCCAGATATCTTTATAGAGGCTTGAGGAACAGGGTGACAAACTCAAACTCAAATCATTTAATTCAACTAAACCAATTACAGGCACTTTTGAATTGTCAAAGGGTCGGTCAGTCAGAAAGATGAAGTTAGTTGCCCATTCCAAAGCGTAGGTACCTATGGAGAAGAACGACAAGAAACTCCACGGACAGTCTTTTAAATCATAAAATTGTTACAAAATATTTGATTATATCATTCGTGTTGAAATTAACCATGTGAGAACGATGTGGAAAGACGTGCACGTTAAAAGCGTCCGTTAGAGAAAACACAAAAACAATTCAGAAATTAAAAATTAAAATAAGCCGTGGCAGCTAAGAGATGACCAGTCTCTACTGACGGCGGCCGTTCACGAACATGACATATGGATCAGCACCATTCAGCTCAACCATTTTGGAGGGGACTAAATAATCCAACACACACGCCACCACCAGCGAGACATTAGAGTGAGCATGACATACTCACAGCCGCCAGGGCACATTCAAGTCAATGAAAGACGTACCCAGTAAATGGTAGCTTTATAGAAAGTACATAGTGCTCACACGTGTGCTATGCAATTATACAATACTAAGCTATTGAATTTATACAATGCAAAGATATTTTTTTTCCAATGTTCAGCAGCTCCAACAATGTTTCCGAATGCTAATTAGTTTATGTATGAAAATGTAGGCGGTATCTACATCTAAAGTCTATTCAAATTTATGTTTCAAATTCATGTTATTTCAAGTTAAACAAATATTAACATTATTTTTATGGCGTTTAAGTTGATTTCAGAGTGAGTTGCACTATTGAAAAAGTTATAAAAAGATTTGAAGTTGTAGTGTAAACTGAACTTTATTCTGTAGGAATTAAAGTAATTTTTCCATAAAATCATAGGTATTTATTTACATTTTTGGCAAATAAGTCGCGAATGTAGATTACGGTCCGATCACAGCTATTTTACCTCTGAGTTTGAATCAGTGTCCAAATCAAAGTGATCTTTATTCTTATTCTAATAAGGTTGCTGTTAGATTGCTGCCACTGACAAGTCTGTCAAAATCATTGTGATCTTTATTCTCGTTACAATAAGGTTGCTGTTTTGGACAGACTGAATTGCGACCCGCGGCCACGCTACAGTGCGACAAGGAACTTTTGACGCTTGATTGGCATTGACAGGGAGGCGCTGTAGGTTAACATTTGATATACTTAATGTTTTTTGAAAGTGTAAAAGTACAGATTTTGGCAACACGCCAGGATATCCTGGTACTATACGCAAAGTTCGTTTTTTAAACCGATATAATCATTTGACAGGTGTAATGTCAAACTCCGATAGGTACTAAAAAGCAAAGACATAAAGGCTTTAAATTATCATATGCCTAGCCTTTTCCCAACTACGTTGGGGTCGGCTTCCAGTCTAACCGGATGCAGCTGATTACCAGTATTTTACATGGAGCGACTGCCTATCTGACCTCCACAACCCAGTTACTAGGTAATACGATACCCCTTGGTAAGACTGGATGTCAGACTTTCGGGCTTCTGACTACCCGTAACGACTGCCAAAGATCCATGAATGACATAAAGGCTTCAAATATCAGATTAAAAAACAAACTTTATTTATTTCTAATACTATAATGTACACCACAAAGAAATACATCAAACATTACAAAATATACAATGGGCGTCCGTATCGCTTTCTGCGATCTCTTCCAGCGCGATGACATTGACACATTATAGTGGACCAGACTACCAATTATTACAATAGTCTTACTATGGCGCTTCAATAGCACTACAGTGGCAAGTCAATGACCATAAATAATTTGTAGAATACCGAATGTCAATGCCTGTTCTATTGAGACACTACTTACATACTATTGACAAGTTGGTTATTTTACAGAATTGGGCAGGTAACCATGGAATGGACAGTGATTCTAGGTAGGTACCTATACACCGTGTTCTTCACGTTAACCATAAACTTTGTCAAACGCTTCTATACAAATCAAACCTAGCTTTTACAAATCAAATCTAACAAAGGAAGTAGTACAGACGCCAACACATCAAGCTACTACAAGCTGTCAAATTTCTTTAATAGATTTTTAATAAGATTAAAGTTTTAAGATTTTATGCTTACTGCCTATCACGGACTGGTGGCATCGATCCTTAGATACGGCATTATTTTCTGGGGTAACTCCACACATAAAGATTTATTATGTAGAATGCAAAAACGATGCATAAGAGCTATGTTTGGCCTTAAAAATATAGACAGTTGCAAACTATATTTTGTAAAACATCAAATTCTCTCACTTCCTTCCTTGTATATTCTCGAAACGGTATTATTTGTTAAAAAGAATCCCCAACTGTTTCCAAAGTATTCAGATGGTTCCGAACGAAGTCAACGTGATAATCGCATACTTCGTTTACACAGGTCTAAAACAGCTCTCATGAGTAAGAGTGTATTCTGCATGGCCCCAAAGTTATACAACAAGCTACCAAAGGCATACAAAGATTTAAATATAAATAGTTTTAATAAAAGCATAAAAAAACTTTTAATAAATAAATGCTATTATAACGTTGCAGACTATTTAAATTATAAATTACTTTAGACATACATGCTAATGTAATTAATTATTATTTTGGAATATGATTTTGAACATTCTGACATTATTAACACTCTTGACATTATTTTAAAGCATGTTGACATTTTACTTTTTAACATATTTGCTATTGGACATTAACGAATTATCTGTATTTTAACAACTCTATTTAACTATCAATTGTATCGCTTGTTATGAATTTGTCAATATTGTCTACCTCTTTTTAATACGAATAATTTATTTCGATTGTATTTGTACGCCTTTCTAGGCAAAACATGTTGAGACTTCTTTTTTCTCTTTTTCCATCTCATTGTAAAACCTACACGTGTTGTTTGACAAATAAATGTTATCTTATCTTATCTTATCTTAACTTTATCGCTAAAGCATTAAGGTTCAAGGTTGATTGGGAAAATTTGACGGTTTCGGGTAGTTTGACCTGCTGGCGTCTGTACATAAAAATACTTCGTTACAAAAATATTTGTAATTTCATTCAATGAAATTTAATTGAGCTATGCAGTAAGAAAGGGTTTTAATTTGGAACATGTTGCCGCTTAGTGCAATTAAAATGATAAATCTATCAAATGCTTCGGATAAAGAGATAAAGAGGCATTTATATCGGAAGATTTACGTCAAAGTATTGAGTTTGTATGAAAATTATCAAAAAATAAGCATTCATTAATGTGTTCATAATGAAAACTGCTTATTTCCAAGGTCTGAACATCTGTTCGAAGTTTATGTATGTCTTCCGGAACACGGTACAATACTGTACCGAAGTTGGCAAGCAAATGAATATCCGCGCAGCTTACGTGCGTAACACCCTACGCCGCAGTGGAATTGTGTCTTTATCAAACACTTTAATGGCTATTTAATTTAATACAAGCTAATAATTAGTAATTATAATCTTTTAATTACTTTTTCTACCGTGAAATTAATGATTCTAAAATGATCTGCCATGATTAAACTTCATGTAAACGTTAATTATATTATTATGAATAAGTCATCGGTAATAGTCATATATAATACTCGGTTCTCCCCGCGACCTTGTCCGCGTGACATTTCTTGTTCCAACACCAACATCACTCCGCATCGTAACACCTGCTCGCGCTATCACTCCGTTTTCGCGTTCTTTCTGACTTGTTTTCCTATTTGCTCGACTCCTAAGGGTTCTAGCGTGATGATAAATAGCCTGTAGCCTTTCTCAAGAATTGAGCTATCAAATGCAAAAAATATTTTTCAAATCCAACTGGTTGTTCCAGAGATTAGCGCGTTCAAACAAACAAACTCTTTAGCTTTATCATAATGTACATAGAGTATAGATTAGGTAAAAGAATAAGTACTTACTTATTTCAATTTCAAGATGAAATACACAATAGTGCTTGTGGCTACGGTTTTTTGTACAAGTTTTTGTGAAGTTGAATCCCATAAAAGTAATTTTATTAATTTTTATTTAATGTGCGTTGTCGCTAGCTAGTAGCTGTTAATTCCGATCCAACCTACATGTCGCTCTCCCAGCGAGGCCCTAAGCCGAGGTCTGTAGCCCCAGGGGGTTCACTTAGCGTGTAGTCGCTTAGTTTTTAAGTTTTTTAAGCCGTGGCTGGAGGCCTTAATTTATTGTGGCATCCACAAGCAAGCCCGGTTAAGCAAACGATAACCTCATAGGTTGAACTGCGAGATACCATTCCCAAAAAAATAAAAGCTAGTAGTTGCGATGTGGTTAAATTGTGGTGGGTATCGCCCACATGGTTGAATTTGACGGTCAAATGTGAACCGTGTTTTTTTTTTAAACGGCATCTCCCATTTCAAGGAGGTTGTCGTCTGCTTAACCAGACTTGCCTGTAGATGCCTCAATAAATTAAGGATTCCAGCCAGGGCTTATAAAACTTAAGATCTAACGCTAAGGGCATTCTCTGTGGGGTACGGACCTCGGCTTAGGGCGTCGCTAGGAGAGGGCAGCAAGGGACAGGCTGGATCGGATTATTGTGGTCCTGGTGAATAAATTATTAATTTTTATACAAATTAGCGCCCGTCCACGGGCTGTCGTGGTATCGGGTCCCAACTTATTATCATTTTGGTACTTATCAGGCTTCAAATCTAACCGCATGAAGCTAAGTACCAGTATTTTACATGGAACGACTGCCTAACTGTCCTCCACAACCCAGTTACTGGGTAATACAATACCCCTTGATAAGACTGGTTGTCAGACTATCGGGCTTCTGACGACCCATAACGACTGTCAAAGGTTCACGAATGACAGCCCACACCAATGGCTCAATATGCTTTCCGAAGCACGAAGGGGTCTTGGTATGGAAAGATGGTGACCCATCCACGGACCAACCGTGACAGACGTAGCTTAACCTGATCGATCGACCCGCGTGACTGTTATTATTTAGCCACAAGCCACGCAAGTCTTAAGTATCTAATCTGTATTCATATTTTGACCTCATTTTCGGAATCAGCACCCCTGAAAGCCATGAAAAAGACTCCACTCCATGGACCAGTTTTCACCCTTATTAATAATGAGGACATTTGCAGCCAACCTGCTAAGACGGGACGATGTAAGGCTTCGTTCCGTAGGTAATATAATAATAATAATCACCAGCCTATAAAGTTCCCATTGCTGGGACACAGGCCTCCTCTCGGTGAGAGGAATGAGGCCATAATCCACCACGCGGGCCCAGATGTGGGTTGGTAGATGTTACACGTCTTCGAATGTTTGGTTCCAGGACATGCCGGTTTCCTCACGATGTTTTCCTTCACCGTTTTGAGAGCAGTGGTGATGAAATTAAATACACAAAGCAAAGTACCTGCCTGGGTTCGAACTCACGACCAACCCGAATCCCGACCGAATATAATAATAATAATTATAATAATAACAAAAGTGTCGCAAGCAAGTGACGTCGCGCGCAACTTTAACGGGCGATATCTTCATCATTTTTTATATAATTAACCAAAGAAAAAATACGGGTACAATATTTTTTGATAATTTAATAAACTGACGGACTAATTAGATTTTTTAAAGAAAATAGCCTATTAACGAAGCCGAGAGTCACTACTTGTACTCCCCTTCATTGTAATCATTGTTTTGTACTGGACCATACCTGGGACCCTTCTGGTTACGGAGATATTGGAGGTCAAAAGTCGAACTTTTATTGATGTTTTTTTACGAAAAAAAGTTTTTTTCTCCCACGACCCCTGCAGTGCGATTCTGTAACCATCTCACCGTGAAAACTCAGGTGAAGTGAGTGTGGAGTGAGCTGTCATTCGAACTAATGCTAGAGATTGACACTATGTATTGACAGCTAATAAAAGCAAAGCAACATGGAATGTTATAAATGAGATCAAATATAAATTTCCGATCGATAGCGTAGAACAAATTATTATCAACGACGAAATAATAACCAATCCCAAAGACATCGCTAAAACATTTAATAACTTTTTTCTTGACATTAATAATAATAATAAACAATTCGATACACTTAAAAACTCTTTAAATAAATTGACATATAATTCTAATTCTATTTTCTTGACTCCGACAATCCCAGAAGACATCCATAAAATAATAATTTCATTAAAAAATAAAACCAGTACCGGTTATGATGGAATTACGACTAATATTGTTAAAGATGTTGCTGATATAATATCAGAACCCTTATGCTATATAGTCAATTTGTGTATAGAAGAAGGCCTATTTCCGGACAAATTAAAAATTTAAATTGTAAAGCCAGTTTTTAAAAAAGGTGACAGAACAAATATGAGCAACTATAGGCCCATAGCGCTATTACCTATCTTTGCCAAAATTTTAGAAAAGGTCATTTATAAATGTCTCTACACCTTCCTCGAAAGCCATAACATTTTCTCTCCAAGTCAATATGGTTTTAGGAAAAATAAATCGATTAATGTAGCAATATATAATTTCTTGGAAAAAATAATGACAAATTTGGACAAAGGACTGCCGGCTGTAGCAATATATATGGACATGTCAAAAGCTTTTGACCGTGTTGACCATAATATTCTCCTAAGAAAACTATATGCATACGTTGTGAGAGGCAATGCAAACAATCTCATAAAATCATATCTATCTAATAGGCAACAAATTACAGAGATAAGGAGGGTAAACATAGTCACAAAAACAGAAGAAACTTATGCGTCTGAATCCAGAATGGTAGAGATTGGCGTTCCACAGGGGGGTATCTTATCCGCCCCTCTCTTCCTTGTCTATATAAACAACATGCCATCGGTATTAAATCACGATATGACATTATTCGCTGACGATAGCACTGTACTATTCACTAATGACAATACAACTAATTTAGAATCTGACATTAACGAATCTTTAGTATTAGTAAATGACTGGCTTAATTTAAATAAATTAATGATTAATATTGACAAGACCAAAATAATGAATTATAAAATAAGAAATCGACGTACTGGTGCTATAAATATCAAGTATCAAGATAAAGACATCGAAGAAACAGAAACAACAAAATTTCTAGGGTTACACGTGGATGACAAAGTAAACTGGAGAAAACAAGTTGACTGTGTCTGTAAAAAGTTAAACAAGTTCTCATATGCCCTTCACAGATTAAGAAAAATTACAAATCTACCAACACTAATAACGGCATACCATGGTTACATCAGCTCTAACCTTAGATACGGCCTAATATTCTGGGGCAATAGTGTTGATAAAGAACGCGCGTTCATTGCACAGAAACGATGTGTCAGGGCAATTTTCAATCTACAAAAAACAGAATCCTGTGAACCATTTTTTTAAAAGATGAACGTATTAACATTACCGTGTCTATATATCTTTGAGGTCGCAGTTTTTGTTAAAAATAATATTTATCTATTTAAATAACGGACGCGTATACGGCATCAGGACAAGCTAGACATAGCGCCTAGTAAGACGGATTTCCTGCACAAAAGTGTTTTCTGCTCGGCTCCGCGTATTTTCAATAACATTCCAAAGCCGATAAGAGCAATTACTGAAATAAAATCATTTAAAAAGAATCTCCATGAACTGTTAGTGAACAAATGTTATTACTCTGTGAAAGACTTCTTTGCCGACAAATCACTGTTAGAATACAATCTGCCTAGGTCATGATGCGTTTTTGTATAGATAGATACATCGCGTCTATCAATATTTAATTGTCTAATATTTGTAATGTAATTTGAAATTGGTATTTGTAAAATGTGTAATTTATTATAATATTATTGTTGACATGCATGTAAATTCACTTTATGTACCTACATTCTATTGTACGCCCTAAGGGCAGGACATAGCTGTTCGCAAAACAATAAATTAACACCAGCTGTATAATGTACACTTTCCTATGATCCACAATAAAGATGATTTGATTTGATTTGATTTGATTTGACAGCTCACTCTAAGCTCACTTCACCTAACTTTTCACGGTGAGATTTTTACAGAATCGATCGGCTGTACTGTTGCATGCACCCATAAGCACAAATTTTTGCGTGTGTTACATTGCGCACTACCACAAACAGTAAATTTTCAGACCAAAAATAAAAGTCGTTCCCAGCCATTATTTTCGTGCAATGTTACTTAGTTTAATGTACAGAATGCGTAGTTGACGGCTATGTGATGGGTCTTTTTACACCCTGTGTATAAATCCCCTTTTGGCGAATACATGCATGTTTTTTTTTTCAGATATTATTACAACGGTGCCAGTGGCATGTGTGAAAAATTCGTGTATGGTGGGTGCGATGGTAATGACAACAAATTTTCGACTGAGCTCGAGTGTTGTCAAACTTGTCATCCCTATCTTTGCAAGCAACTTAGCGTCCACTAGTACTGTTTTCTCTAGAAGAAAAAGAATTAAGGAAAAAAAAATTTGTTTATTCTGCACGAAGAACACGCACATTACAATAAAAAAAAAACAAAATATACACATACCAAGTATCAAAATCCTCGTACTCAAGTAATAAAAGGTTGACAATTTTGTCCATTGTTAGGGCCAGAGACCAAAGACAAAACGGATTTATCTGTATTACCACACTGGCCAATTACAACCAACAAAACTATTAAAACAGAATGCCGTTTGGTAGTAAACTGTATTGTTTCTGTTGCATTGCACCGTATAATAAACAAGTACGCTCGACTTCATACTGTCGATGACAAAACGAAGACATTTGATTTTCGCCATTTTGGAGCTAACAGCAACGTGAGCGTCCGTGGATCTACTATTTTTGATAGCGAGTTTTCCAAAATACGCATACTCTCAAGATTAAAATGTTCTAAATATCTCGTAGCAAACACAAAATATACAAAAAGTCTTATTTCGTGATTTAGACCTAAATCATCAGAGACGTACCAAGAAACAGGACGGCCATTTGCAAGAATGTGTCAATTTTAGTTCCTGAGACGCTCGAGTGGGGCGCTTTGAATCGGCACAAAAAACAACTGTCATTTCGTATAGTATACATATTTAGTCCAGCGTACTTGTCTACTAGAGGTTAGTGATTGCAACATATTATTCTTCCGTAAAGCAGACAATGATAAATAGACCCTTATCTTTTCAGAACAATCCGTCCTAGACCAAAGGGACGCGAAATCAAATTTTTCTTACGTTTTTTGCAATTTGGAGGTCAGTGTCAGGAGGGGCTTGTGGCTAAGTAATAAGAGCCGCACGGGTCGGTCGATCAGGTTAAGCTACGCTTGCCGTGGTTGGTCCGTGGATGGGTGACCATCTTTACATACCAAGACACCTCCGTGCCTCGGAAAGCACGTTAAGCCGTTGGTCCCGGCTGTCATTCGTGGATCTTTGACAGTCGTTACGGGTCGTCAGAAGCCCGAAAGTCTGACAGCCAGTCTTACCAAGGAGTCTCAGTAACTGGGTTGTAGAGGTCAGTCGCTCCACGTAAAATACAGGTAGTCAGCTGCATCCGGTTAGACTGGAAGCCGACCCTAACATAGTTGGGAAAAGGCTATATGACTGGTTGTATGTTGATTTAAATATGATTCTCGACCGCAACAAATATGACTTTACAGAACTACTATCATTATCTTATACAAAGGAGTAGTGTAGGAGTAGGGTAGGAGTAGTGTAGGAGTAGGGTAGGAGTAGTGTAGGAGTAGGGTAGGGGGTAGGACACCACGCGAACGAAGTAGCGCCGGGCAGCTAGAAATAATTTATATGGCAAAACAACGTTTGCCGGGTCAGCTAGTATACTCGTACATATAAAATTCTCGTGTCACAATGTTAGGTACCATACTCCTCCGAAACGGCTTGACCGATTTTTATGAAATTTTATATGCATATTCAGTAGGTCTGAGAATCGGCTACTATCTATTTTTCATACCTCTAAGTAATAAGGGTTGTCCACTCCTAACATTTTTTTAAATTTTTTGGACAATTTATTTTTGTTATGTGGCATTAAAAAATACATACAATCCTAAATTTTCACCCTTCTATCATCATTTTTTAATTGCGAGTTTTATATTATTCTGTTCCATCCACAGTTCCGCAAGATGGCAATCGAATATATATAGTTACATGTATACATGTATAGTTCTATCAATCAATCAGCGTTTTACTTATAGGTGTAGAGTAGAAGTAGTGTAGGAGTAGGTTAGGAGTAGGGTAGGAGTAGGGTAGGAGTATGTTAGGATTAGGGTAGGAGTAGTGTAGGAGTAGGGTAGGAGCAGGGTAGGAGTAGGATAGGAGTAATGTAGGAGTAGGGTAGGAATTGGGTAGGGATAGGGTAGGGGGTAGGACACCACGCGAACGAAGTAGCACTGGGCAGCTAGATATAATTTATATGACAAAACAACGTTTGCCGGGTTTTTTTTTTTTTTTTTTTTTTTTTTTTTTTTTTTTTTTTTTTCTGGGTGGGAAATCATCAAATGACTCCTCCCGCACTGGGCGGAGCAGAAGGGAGTGTCAGACTTTTACTGACTAAAACCCACCCGTGTTCCTTCAGTTGCCTGTGCCAGGGGCCACGGTATCTCTTTCGAACAACCCGCAGCCCCGGCGGCATCGGCCCTAGCGGACCCCGTCAGTTCGTGCTGACAGCTCTTTGAGGCGCGCGTGGAACACAATGCGCCGTCGACCCGGGCCTGGTCCTTACCGGGCGGCGAGCTGCCCATAGCTCACCGCCCGCAAGCCCGCGCCTACGGTGGCCGGGAGTCGGCTGTTGACTCCCGTCCAGGGCGTCTCCTGCGGCGGCTAGGAGCGCGAGGGTGCAGCGATTGCCTCTCCCTCGCGCGCTCCGCCTCCTCCTTCGCGAGCATTACTGCTTCGCAGAAGGAGGTGACGGCCTCCCATTCACTCTCGCTCCGGACCATGGCCTGTATGAGGGCCGGACGCGAGAGGTCGCCGCCGCCGATCGCCGCCAAGAGGACACGGCGGGGCCCCGCCCAAGCCGGGCAGACCTCCACCGTATGCTCCACCGTGTCCTCCGGGCGATCCCCACAGTGGTGACACCCTGGCGTTTCTTCCCGCTTTATCCTGAACAGGAACCTCCCGAAACAACCGTGTCCGGTGAGGACCTGCGTCAGGCGGAAGGTGAGGGCGCCGTGGCGCCTCTCTAGCCACTCCTCAAAGAGGGGACTTATCGCCGCAATTGTGGCGTGCCCAGCGCTGGGTTGCGACAATCGCACTCTCCATGCCGCTATGAGATCCCGCCGGAGCTGTGCCGTGATTTCTCGCGGCAGCGGAGCAACGCCCCGGCGTTTTGCCTCCTCTCGCCACTCCCATATGTGGGCGAGGACTTTGGCCTCCAGATCCCATGGCGGCAATCTGGCAAGGAGGCTCGCCGCCTCGGCGGAGACCGTGCGGTATCCTCGAATGAGCCGGATAGCCATGACCCTTTGGGACGCGATCAACCGGCGGGCTGGTCGCCGCCTCAAAGATCGCGCCCATACCGGTGCCCCGTAAAGGGCCATGGCCCGCACGACCCCCGCATAGAGCCTCCGGTAGGAGGCGTTTGGTCCCCCTAGATTGGGAAGGAGCCGCCTCAAGGCAGCCCCGGCCCGCTCCAGTCTGGGAGCCAAACGTCGGAAGTGCTCCACGAAATTCCACCGGCTGTCGAGGACGAGTCCCAGGTACTTCATCGTCAGCTCGACGCCGATGTGAACCCCTCCCGCCATTATTTGTGAACCCGACGGTGGCGCGTCCCGAGGACCATGAAAACACATGGCCTCAGATTTGTGCAATGCCACCTCGAGTCCCAATTGCCGGATCCTCTCGACGATTGTCGCAACCCCGCGTGTCGCTGCTTCGGCCGCCGCCTGGTGCGACCTCCCTTGCGCCAGGACCAGCGTGTCGTCAGCGTAGCAAACTACGCTGACGCCATCAGGGAGGTCGGCGCGCAGCACCCAGTCGTACCCGATATCCCACAGATGCGGCCCTAGGACCGATCCCTGTGGGACACCGCACGACATCTCTCGCCAGTTCCACTCTCCCCGGTGACCGGGGTAGATGACGGCCCTGTCCGTCAAATAGGCCTCGACAATGCGACGGAGGTAGATCGACATCCGGTGATACCCGAGTGCCTCCCTGATGCAACTCCAGGGCAGGGTATTGAAGGCATTGGCGATGTCTAGAGACATCGCCAAGACAACCCCACCCCGGGCCACAGCATCCCCCGTCGTGAGGGCTCGTACGCGCATGATGGCATCCACCGTAGAGCGCCCCTTGCGGAAACCAAACTGGCTGTCCGCCAAATCCGGCCCCACCCGCACCAGCTGCCCGGCAAGGCGGTCTGCAATTACTCTTTCAAAGAGCTTGCCCACCTCGTCGAGCAGCACGATGGGCCGGTAAGCGGACGGAGAGTCCGCAGGGCGCCCCGGCTTCTTGATGAGGACCAGTTTCCCCGTCTTCCAACGAAGTGGGAACCGGCCCCTCTCCAAGCATGCGCTTAGTAGCCCCCTTAGTCGAGGCCCGAGAGCCTCCAAGGCCAGGACCCAGGCTTTTCCAGGTAAGCCGTCGGGTCCTGGGGCGGTGTTTCTGGCATTCAGCCTACGTACCGCCACTCTCAACTCTACCTCGGTCACCTCCGGAGCATCGTCGTCGTCTTCGGTGTGGTCCGCATCTGGCATCGCAGGAGGCGGAGCCATGGACGGGGGAGTATGTTCCCCTCGTGAAGGGAACAGAGCGCTCACCACGTCCTCCACGAGCTGGGGCCGGAGACTCTGCGTCAGCGGGGGAGCCCATGGGCGGAGTTTATCCCGCACCATCTTGTAGGGGCGTCCCCACGGGTGTCTGTTCAGAGTTCCCAGCGACTCCTCGCGGGCCAGCCCCCTGGCCCACAAGATCTCCGCTCGGAGGGCGGTCTTCGCCGCTCTGTACCCCTCGTACAGCTCCGCCTGCACGGCTTCCGTATCCGAAGGGCGGATACGGAGCCTGCGGTGCCTGGTGTACCGGCGTCTCGCAGCCACGCACGCCTCGCGCAGAGACGTCAGCTCCGGCGACCACCAGTACATCTGGCGCCGGGCGCGTCCGGGCCGGACCCGGGGCATTGCCACGTCACATATTTCGGACATGGCCTCCCGGAACCACTCTGCCTCGTCGTTGATGTCAGCAGGCCTGTCCGGTGGTGACACCCAGGCCTGCACGATCGAGGCTTCCAGGAGGAGCTCCCGGTCCAGCTGTTTCAGCGCCCACCGCGGACCACCCAGGGCCGGTCGGACCGGCGCGCTCGAGGTCTGGGCGGAGACGGCGAACCGGATATACCGGTGGTCGGAATAGGTTTCCACCTCCTCCAAGACACGCCAGTTGACGACATGCGGCGACAGAGCGGGGCTGGCGAACGAGATGTCCACCACTGATTCACCCCGCATCCGCACGCATGTTGGGACTGAACCCCGGTTTAAAAAATGTGGAACGCTTCACGATTTTGCGTGTCATCCTTGCGCAGGGGCCATGCTAATCTTCTCTGTATCGTTCCAATTTTAGTATGTAGTAGTATGTATTTTTTAATATGTACTGCCGAAGCAAGTACACGTTTGCCGGGTCAGCTAGTAATTCTATAAATATAGGGTTAAGAGAACCACCGATTGCGTTCAACTAAACAGTGTCTACAGCATGGCTGCGAGTCGCCTGGACTGTGTATCGTGAGTCACTGCTGTGCCGTCTCTCGTGGGATGTCGCAACAGTGACCAACCGTTATTTCTTGTATTGTTTTCCTTGTTATTGTTTAGTGCCTGTGCTTACTAACATAGTCGTAAGTTTTACTAACAATCTTGTTGAGTCTTGGTTACTTTAATAAAGAAAAAATCTATTCTATTCTACTAAACGCACGACGCCAGCGCGGCAGGCCCAGACGAAGATGGCGGGACGGGCTTGACTCTTACCGAAAGGACTGGCTGGTTCTACCAAAAGGCAGAATTGTGTGGAAAAGGGAGAGATTCCATTTCTATCCAATCTAAAAGCCTAAATGCCTAAATGGAATCATCACGAAGAAGAAGAAATAGTCCACCACCGCCTCTGTCTGAACAACGGATAATCCTACTAATCCTTCCTACTTAGTATTATAAACGTGAAAGTTTGTATAGCTAGATGGATGAATATCCATCCATCCATCTAGCTATACAAACTTTCATGGTACCTTCCAGGGACTACGGCAGAAATTACCATTTTAATTCGGCAGCACTGTGTTTCTCGGACCACGGGTAAAGAGAATCCCCGTGGTACCTTCCAGGGACTACGGGAGGGACCACGGGTCACACACGGATGTTTGTTACTCTTTCACGAAAAAACTACTGAACGGATTTAGATTAAATTTGGCACACAGATGGTTTATAGCCAGGATTAATATATTGGATACTTTTTATCCCGATATTCCCATGGGATCGAAACTTATGCGGGTAAAACCGCGGGGCGCAGCTAGTATTATAATGTTTGAAAATGACGTTTAATCTGTCAACACCCAACACAGGTAACCGTGTGAGGGACAGCTTGAATTGCATTTGTAGCGCAGTTGTGTGCGCTTCCTGGAGTGAGTATGCCTTTATATTGAGGAACTGTTACACCGTAGCGTACCACCACGACATGTTGTAACAATAAAAATTTAATATTTAAAAAATTATTGTTGCCTCTTGGATGCTGGGGTCGATCGAAGGTGAAGCTACACTTGCCGCGGTCGGTTCGTAGATGGTGACTATCGATTACATCGATTAAAGACCCCTCCGTGACTCGGAAAGCGCGTTAAGCCGTTGCGTTGGTCCCGGTTGTTATTCGTAAATCTTTGACAGTCGTTACGGGTGACACAGTTACCCAGTAACTGGGTTTTGGTTTGGAGGTGAGATAGGCCAAGTAAATTACTGGTATTCAGATGCATCCGGTTAGACTGGTAGACGGCCCTAATACAGTAGGGAAAAGGCTGGGCCGGTTTGTTGCAACTAGGATCTTGTGAAACAGACGACTGGCTACACAAACACGCGTCATACGCGTCTATGAAGCTACGCCTCCGTGAAAAATCAGTCGAATCAGAGTAATAACAGTATTAAAGATAAAAAAATCAAGTATCGTGACTTAGCACGAGGTTGTCGACATCTGGGACGTGTCGTGTGAATAAACGATACGGTTCAGTCTGATAGACACCCACCGGCAGTACGCCGGAAACATTCTGTATACATGTACAGGCTGCTCTAACATATTTTTCAGTGTTCATCTTTTACCGGAACTTCTATTTGAGTGCACGATTACATATCGATTTGGAGTCCACTTATTTCGCAAAGAAGTTTAGTTTATGCATGGTGTGGAAACGTGTAGTTGGACATAATAGCTTCCACCTTCTGAAGGACGTTGTAGGCCTTGTAGAATGTAAATGTTTGTTTCTAGGACGTGCCGGTTTCCTCACGATGTTTTCCACTGGTTTAAGAGCAATGGTGATGAAATTATTTACACAATGTAAAGTGTCTGCCTGGGTTCGAAGCCACGACCATAACTCGTAAGTCGGGGTTTTGGAAGTAAGATAGGCAGTCGCTCCATGTAAAATTCTGCTATTCAGCTGCATCCGGTTAGACTTAAAGCCGTCCCCAATATAGTTGGGAAACGGCGAGGCAGATGTTGTTTGTTTAATAGAACGAAGGTAGACATACAGACGATCATGACGCCTGTATTCCCCGATGGGTTAAGCAGGGGTCAAAATGAAAAGTCATTTATCCAAATTAGGCTGACAATCAGAACTCATCGAACGTCAAAATTACATAAGACAGTCCCCCAAAACGGAAATCCTTCACCACTTCCTAGTGCTTTCGCTGGGAAGGAAAAGTGGCGTAACAAACTGTCAAACGCAGCTGTCTGTTCAGTTAGAAGAACTTGCTTCTTCTTCTATACAATAATCGTAGTAGGTTGTAGGTGTAGTTATTACTATAACTACACCTACAACCTAAAAAAAAGTAATGTATGTGTATCTGTACCTACTGGTACAGATACACATACATTACTTTTTTTCCTACGATTTCTAATCAGTAATCTTAACCTATACGGTCCTAAAGAACTCAAGCTTCACAATTTCCCATCCATCACTGAATTTTATAAAAACCCTAACTGGGTCGGTCTAGGCAAGTCAACGCTCTGAAATATCAACATACGTCGACCCTCAACCGTGGCTGTGTGTGAGGGTTTGTAAATATGGGCATGTGTAGGTATATGTGTGTGCAAAAGTGCGTGAGTGATGTGTGTGTGTGCAAGAGGGGAGCTAGGCTCGTTAAGAATGACTGGGGTAGGTTTCCATTGATTTGCGGTGGCATTTTTTATGGTGGTCACCGCTGTCTCTGGACTGCCACTCTAGAGACAAGTCAGAAATGTCTCATGTGCCTATAATTATACCAGCATCCACAACCTTCATAGTTCTCAAACCGGTGCTTAGTTTATTTTACTACCACTGCCCTCAAATCGACGACGGAAAACATCTTGAAGACTTACCAACTAATTAATTCGAAATCGTGGTCTGGGCCCCGTGGTGGATTCCGGCCCACTCCCTCTCACAAAGAGAGAAGGCCTGTCCTAGCAGTGGAAACATTACTGGTTAATTGTGGAACACAGCAATGCTGCTTTGAAGCAGAAATAAGTATAGTGATCGCCACAGTACTTCCCCGGACCAATTAAAAAAGAAAAATAAAGAAAATACTTACACTTATTTATTTGCACTAACTAAAATGACGCAAACAAAACAAAACACAAACAACAAAAGTCAAGTTGGGGGAAAATATGCGCACATCCACGCAAAACGGTCATCGCTCACCATAATGCTGTGCCACTATGCGCGATAGCGCCACGGTTTACAGCGACAGCCGGCGTTGACGTGAGCACGTGACGAATCACGAGGAGCTCTACTATACTTCATTGGTTTAGGAAATTCACAAAAAAATTGTTGATGAATTAATAAATAAATAAAAAAGTAAACAAATCGTAATAAGGGAGCAAATCAAATCAAGCAAATCACAGCCAAAGTGTGGTACTCTCTGCCGGCCATCTGTGTTCCCTCCCACATTTAACCCTTCAAAGCAAGAGTGAACAGGCATCTTCTGGGCACGCTCGTTCCATCATAGACCTCATCCATCGCTTTCCATCAGGCGTGATCGGGGTCAAGAGCAGGCTCAATAAGCAATAAAATTTTTATTTTTATAGATACCATTTTCTTCTTTAAAAATACGTTACTATTAAACTTGGACTGGGTGGTGTCATGATATCCGCCATTTTCACTGGAGCAATGGAAATAGTAGCTAGTCTTGAAAAGTGCGTTCGGCCCGCACAGGCGTCTAGGTACTTTAAACCTAGCTGTATGTACTAAGCTGTACCTACGCGTCATGTGATTAGAAAGTACATATTTACATAAGTTTTCTTTCATTACATTAGGTGGAAGTCATTATTTATTTTTATTTGCAAAGCTTGTTGGATAGAATATCATAGCGTAGGAGGTTGAAAATATTGGTTTAGGTTAATGGTAAAGTGAGCCAGCGCGGTAATTGCGAACACACCATCAGTAGCAATGGCTTTCATTTTGACAGTTCAACAACATTCATTGCGTTATTTACGTTGATGAGCAGACAAATTTGTCGAACTATGCCAAGAACTCTGTATACTGACTCGCATTGCTCGAATTTATAACTCGGAATTCTCAGAAGTTGATTTATATAACTGTAATAAACCGACATTCAAAAAACGAATAGTGAAACTATAGAGACAAGGGACAAGCAACCAATCTTGAAATTTTGTTTCAGTGCGGTTAGTGG
Source organism: Apamea epomidion (assembly GCA_947507525.1). Lineage (NCBI taxonomy): Eukaryota > Metazoa > Arthropoda > Insecta > Lepidoptera > Noctuidae > Apamea > Apamea epomidion. The sequence goes on along the minus strand of OX382252.1, from coordinate 7,189,824 downwards.
AAGTGCTCAAGTGCGGTACGCGGAAGTGCTGTTGAAATCTGGGGGCCTACTCCGAAGTGCAAAGTGCGAATGTTCGGATCGGACCGACACATGGCCGAACCGAATATTATTGAAAAATGCGAAAAAAGTTCGGATCGGCTCAGTTGGGTCGGGACCATAGTCAATATTCGAAACAGTGTAGGAGTGTAGGATCGGAACCGACCGAACCAAATAGTAACTTCGTAGCAGGAAACGGCAGAACATTCGGCTGATACTACTTCGGTATATACAACCAACATTATTTGTTTTAACTTTTTCAAAATTGTGATCTTAATTATTAACCGTATGTAATTTTGTATTGTATTGCATCTTTTAATTGGAATTATCTGGCATTAGTCCGTTCGCATGTTTTTGTGGTGATGAATGATGATGTTGTTTGATAATTTGTACATCTGGTGTAGTATTTTTTTTTGTACTAAGTCAACATTTTGTATGAAATAATGGCAAAAATTACAAAAAAATAAATAAAAAATTGTTTAGTGATATTTGCCAAGGTTTTAGGCATTTTTGAACTTTTAATTACTAACAAAGATTAGCTACGGCATCAACTATGGTAATAACATAAATTTGAGTACAGTCGCTTCGTAGATAACTTTCAAATTAGCTTCAAATGATTTAATCAGCCGATCGATTCTCTAAAAATCTCGCAGTGAAAAGTTAGGTGAAGTGAGCTTAGAGTGAGCTGTCAATAGTGTCAATCCCTAGTATTAGTTGGAATGACAGTTTTCACGGAGAGATGGTTACAGAATAGCACTGTTGGGATTTTACATTAAAAAAAAAATTTACTAACTTAAAAACTACTGAACTTCGGTAGAACATTTGGTGGCTTAATTTGTTGCATTTTCACCCTACTATGACGCCTTGCAAGGAATACGTCGAGTTACCAGTAACCCTGTATATCCCAGTTACACAGGGAAACCTATAATTGGCCATAAAATCTGTAACACGCAAATTTTGTAAAATATTTTTATGTATCGCTGTTGGTTACCTAATTACCTAAATAAATAAATGAATTTGAAAAGCAATGTATTAACAATATCCTTCAAGATGATTCAGATTGTGATTGATTGCGTGTTACGTGTTGTTAGGGTGCTGTTTAGGAACTAGTAAACATGGACACTTGCGCTATAAAATCATTTAGCATTATCATTATTTTACTATTACGGTTAACCTGCATTATTATTAAAATGTAAGGGTATCTTCTTATTACAAGCTTTTATTTAACTTGCGATGTATGTATGTTCGGGTGAGCTCTTGCAACTCAATTTTTAATCCCCGACGCAAAAACGACGGGGTGTTATAAGTTTGACGTGTCTCTATCTCTCTCTCTCTCTCTCTCTCTCTCTCTCTCTCTCTCTCTCTCTCTCTCTCTCTGTGTGTGTGTGTGTGTGTGTATATCTGTCTGTGGCATCGTAGCTCCCGAACGGATGAACCGATTTTAATTTTATTATTTTTTGTTTGAAAGCTGAATTTGTCGGGAGTGTTCCTAGCTATGTTTGATGAAAATCGGTCCAAGATGGCCGCCGCCACAAAATGGTGGATTACATATTTTTTCACAACTCCCTTAATATGGGTATCAAATGAAAGGGCTTGACTAGTAGAATAATATACACTATGACAAATTTCAAATCCAAGATGGCCACTACCACAAAATGGCGAATTACAAAAAACCTGATTAAATACCAAATTACCTGAATCTTAAAACGCAAGAAAATAAAAGAAATGAAATAACAAGGAGTCCCTACAAAAAGCATGAAATAAAAAATTAAATAAAAAATTTAAAAAACCCCCGACAAGACTGAAACCATATAAAAAGAAAAAAAATAACCTTGAAATTATGACCCTACGTAAGTACGTATGAAATTTTTTGATTAAATATTGTCCTGTCGGGGGCCCGCTAGTATTTTAAACTTTAACAAACGTTTGGCTAATAATTAGAGCGGTCCCCCGATGGGACAACATTAAATCAAAAAATTTCATACGTAGGGTCATAATTTCAAGGTTATTTTTTTCTTTTTCTAAGGTTTCACGTTGTCGGGGGTTTTTAAAAATTTTAATTAAATTTTTAGAAGCAGATATCTTCAACTGATTGAACTGACATTTTGCGTGCATGTGTAAATCGGATGACAATGCAAAATTATTATGACATGGAGCTGATCTGATGATGGAACCGGAAGGTGTCCATAGGACTCGGTAGTTAAACGACACAACCTCAACGAGTATTGGACTCGTTTGATCCGTCTTGATAAGAACTTTGGTGCTAGATGGTTACCAGGGTCTGATGATGGAGCTGGAAGAAGGCCATAGGAACTCGGTAATTAAACGACACAACCCCAACACGCTATAGGACTAAAAAGTTAAAAATAATTTAACCCTGATAAGATATTAATAAGTAATAAAATCTTGTATTTAACAAGTTTTTTTTTCTTTTAATTTTTGAGCGTATCAATGACTTATCATCATTATCATCCAGCCCAATTACACCCACTGCTGAGCATAGGCCTCTCTTTTCTTGTGCTAATCCCCACGCTCCTGTGCCAGCCTCATCCAGGTTTTGCCCGCGATGGCAACAATGTCGTCTGCCAATCTCACCGCCGGACGACTCACATCTCGTCACATCGACATCGATGATTGGTCCATGGCAATCGAATTAATTGGCATAGTTTGTCAGCCCAGAACTTGGTTACGAGTTTTGCTTAGTTAGCATTGTACATAAGTACCTCCGACGTACAAGTACTATGGCACGCAAGGCGTGGGTGGTGCTATGTGGTGCGGAACCACTCCACCTGCCTTGCATCTGCTCTTCAGGTTGGAATTGTCTATATCTATTATCAAAATCAAAATATGTTTTTTTTTATATTAATTTTTTAAAACTAACAGAACAGAGAAAATTAAAAAAACAAAATAAATAAAATTACCCACATAGTCTTCACATTCACAATAATTAAAATAATAGAATACTTTACAAAGTAAGCAAATGTCATTGTATATTTAAAATTCATTAATGCGAAAGTGTATGTCGAAGTCATTCGTTTGACTATTCGGAACGCTAGCGCCATCTCGTGGCGCTAGACAGAGTCTAGCCTGAGTTCTTGGAGGGGTACGGGAGCTACAGCTACAAGAGCGGTGTGAGCAGAGCTCTCGGGCGAATCGAAACATTGGACATCGTACGAACAACATGTGCTCAGAAACTGTCTGCGTTCCGTATCGCTGAGTTGTGTGAGTGTGTGATTCGCTAGTGTGACTAACTGTTCGTAAATTATAATCAGATTGGAACTGTAAACCGTTTTTCTAAACCAACACTACCCATAGTACGCCCACAGTAATTAAAATATGCCTGATGCTAACGAGAGACAGACATACCTTCTCCGTCATGTATATAAAAAAAAAAAACAACAACAAAAGAGAAAAAAAATAAAAACATTCAATGTGTAAAAATTTAAAGCAGCTCAAAACCAAGCCTTTTTATCCTCGATATAATTCTTAACGGTATAAAAGGCTTTCTGGCACAACTTAAGTTTAATGAATGATTAGAATTTATTAAGGCTTAGATATTAAACACAGTCAAAAAGAAAAAAACCAAATTATTTTAAGAAAAGTAACAAAAAGAAAAATGAAACAGAAAGTCCTATACGAGGCCAAAAGGCTCCTATCTCAGCATGATGCTTCGAAATCTAAAAAATAAATGTGGCAGCGCTAGTATTCTGATAGGGCCCGCTGTGATGTCACTAGCAAGTAGCGGTTATACCAATTGGTGTGCGGTAAAGTTGTCAAAAAATAAAAGGCCCGTTTTGACATTGACAGTTCTAGTAGTTAATAAAGATCAAATTCGCAAAACACGTATTTGTTTGTATGAAACTGACAGGTGTCAAGAACGCATTCTCAAATGTCACAACGGGCCTTTTATTTTTTGACAACTTTAGATATCACAACTAAAAATACTCTTCACGTGAGCGGAGGCTGGCCTATTCTACTCCAAAGAATCAGCATTGCCATCGAACGTGGTAATGCTGCCAACCTTTTGGGCGCATCCCATTGGCTTCTTTCACCAAATGAATCACCAAATGAAAAAGGGATCACGTTTATGGCCCCGTAATCATGGAGAAGTCAGCATACATACAGGAAAACAAAAAGACTCCTTTTTTGAAGTCTGTTTTAAAGAAACTGTAACACTGTTACAGAGATTATGAGTGCTACAAAGCCGAACTTTGTGAACTTCTTAGGCGGCGATTCGATAATTGGACGAGAATAATTTTGAGAGTGAAATTTCCAGGATGCGTCACGTTTTCACATTGGCACATTCCGTTACATGAGAGGGAAGAAACAAAAAACACTAGATACAAAGTGAAAAATTACTTTAATTTCGGAAGTCGGTTTTGTATTTTCGTTTTTTCCACCGACTTCCGAAATTAAAGTTAATTTTCAGTTTTTAGTTGTAGCACCTCCACACAAATTCGTATACTTACCTCACTTGCTAAGTAAAAGTAACAGGATGTTATTATAACATCATCAACATATGTATATTAAGTGGAAAAAGTAAGTATTATTGAAGCTAACTCAAAAACCACTCATCAGAACTTCATCAAATTTATATGGGATCACCCTATACGTACACCCTTCAAACAAACGATGTTTTTTTATATCGGTGTATTAATAACGGAGTTCTGAGGTAACAAACATGAAAATAAAAATACATCCGAATTGAGAGCTACCACCTTTTTCTGAAGTCGGTTATTAATATAACTATCTCTGTCTCCCACACTAAGGGTTGATTTTTTTATCCGTAGTTAACTCAACCAATTGTTAAAAATATATAGTAACTAATGGTTTATCTAATGGTTATTTTTTTAACTAATATTATTTGACCATTAGCAATGATATTATATCATTAGATAAACTAAAAATTGATCAAAAAACACATTTTGCAAAAATTTTACCATTAGTTACTATTTTTAACAATTGCTTGAGTTTAACTATAAATTAAAAAACCAGCCCTAAACAAACTTAGCAAATTGAATACCAACAAAAGTTTCAACCAATCAAATAGCTTAAAATTAGTTTTAGGTAATGCTTGTGTCTTGAGGCGAGGTTCTGTAATGCTAAATCTCTCTTATACTGTATTTTCTAACAAATTTTCTAAGACTCGATGTCCCATACATCTGCCACCAGTACATAAATAAATCTCTTCACCCCATGTGACACGCTGGTCGTATATATTTTAATAAATAAGGCCTGATTACACACGAGCTAGTGTTTTAATTACTTACTGACGCGTTTTATAACATATCTCATGATTTTAGTCTCGGTACACACATGCGACGGGGGCAGTTTTTGTGTTTGCGATTTCATTTTAGTTAATGTTGAATATAGCCATAATTTACTTTCATTTTCTTAAATAATAAGGTAATTAAGTTTTATTTAGCATACTATTTTACAAAATTAGGTCGTTAGATAGAACCAAATAATAAAAAACCAATATGAAACAATTATTTCAAAAGCATTCGGTCCAAAGACAATAATAATAAAGAAACAAAAGGAAGAAATTTACGTCGAAAAGAAAAAAAAAAAGAAGCAAAAAAGAAAAAATATATTTCAAATCGCGAACATGCGTTCCTAATTCACACACATACGCGCGCAATATTATAAATACACACACATAGACAACCCATTGAGTGGTACGCGTGAAAATTCACGCCAGCACGTTACGCGCTTTTTTTTAATTACAACCCCACGGCGCTATTGTTGCACAACCCTAGTGAGAGGGGATCTAGGTGTAGGGCTGTCAAAGAAGGTTTAGACAGGTATAATATTTTGTGCGTTGATGTGATGACACTTTTATATTACTGGCAAAAAAAAAGTGTCATATTTTTTATGTTTCACATAAAATTACATAAGCATGATCAGCTTATAATGTTCCCACTGCTGGGACATAGGCCTCGTCTCGGTGAGAGGGAGTGGACGTATCCACCACGTAGGCCCAGTGGGGGTTGGTAGATTTCACATGCCACATAAAATTACAAGTACAAGAAAAATATACAAGTATTAGCTCTGCTTTTTTGTTACACAACTTCTGTCTGATATTTAAGTACAATCAGGGTAACAGATTGTTTAGCAAATTGAGTACTAACTTAAATTGTCCGGATAATCATATCACAACTTTAATTATTCCAAATGTAAATTATCAGTCGTATGATTCCGAAACCCCTTCATGCCTCGGAAAGCACGTTAAGCCGTTGGTCTCAGCTGTCATTCGTGGATCTTTGACAGTCTTTATGGGTTGTCAGAAGTCCGAAAGTCTGTCAGTCTTACCAAGGGGTATTGTATTACCCAGTAACTGGGTTGGAGAGGTCAGATAAGCAGTTGCTTCATGTAAAATACTGATATTTAGTTGCATTCGGTTAGACTGGAAGCGAACCTCAATATAGTTGGCAAACGGCCAGGCAGATGATGAGTCTATAAAACAATAAAACACAATGTGGCAATCTTCTAATATGTACATTTCCCTAACGCATGACGGTATAAAATAATTTCATTACCTTATAATAATATGGAGAAGAAAGCACTATGGAGGCTACAAATGGTCTGTAGGCCAATTCTCGTAATTACAATAAAATCTAGTCGCTATCTCATCTCGGAGATAATCAATGTGAAAACCTTGTCAACAATGTATGGAAATTAGAGATATTTTTGACAGATTGTGACTGAGATTAAAAAGCGAACATTATTTTATTTATTTTACCATTTATGTACACACATATCAACAGACAATGAAAAACAGAACAGAAAAAATAGGTACAGAGGTGATGCTTATTTCATAAGAAATCTCTTCCAGCATACCTGAGATAGAACAATAGATACAGAGATGTAGACAGCGTGTGATAGAGCAAAGGAGACCAAAAATAATACATAGAATAAAAAAAAAAACAATTCACTTAAAAACTAAACAAAAATTACGAGAATATATTAACATACATACAAATAAACATACATAAATACTTCTAAAATAAAAATTACAAGAATGATAATCATACTCAAAATAATAAATACATACACATTACACAACTATGATGAAGTGGACAGAAAGTGTTCTTTCACTCTTCTTTTAAAAACCGCAGTAGTTTGGCAGGCCCTAATGTCAGGCGGTAGTGAATTCCACAATCGCACCACGTGCACTGTGAAGGAGTAGGAGTAGAAGTCGGTGGAGTGGGGAGGGGACTTGAGAAGGTTTTTAAGATGCAACCTGCAAGGTGCATCTGAAGGACGGGCGTAGGAAAACCGCTCCCGCAGATAGGATGGTGTTTTAGGATTGTGAAGGATATTGAATAGCAGACACAATATCCGAGAGTTTCTGCGAAGTCGAATGGGGAGCCACTTGAGTATCTTGCGAAAGTTGGAGACATGATCAAACTTTTTAAGGTTAAAAACAAAACGAATACAGATATTTTGCAAACGCTCAAGTTTATTTAAAAGCTCCTTCGTGGTATCCAAGTAACAGGCATCGGCGTAATCAATAATGGGCTGAATGAGGGTTTGAGCAAGAGAGATTTTGGTGTTCAAGGGCAAGAAGCCCTGGAGACATTTCAAGGAATGGAAAGTATAGTGCACTTTGCGATGACTTGAGCAACATGAGCAGTCCACGACAGGTAGGAGTCCATGGTCACCCCCAGATTTTTAACCGTTTGTGCGTATTCAATCTGAACTCCATTCAGACAGAGTGGAGACAGCGACGTTACATCGAGCCTATTCCTTAAAAAGAAACATTCATTCAGAACATTCTTTAAAAAGGCAATCTCCACTCAGTTTACAGATACAAATGTCATGTTTTTTTACCGTTATGTCGATTCTTTGTGATTTTTCCACCCTCTGAAGTCCTCCCACCAGGAAATCACCTTGGGTAACCTGGAAGTCTCTAAACAGACTCCGAACTCAGGTTGGCCGAAGCAAGGAAAACCTGTTCAGGTGGAGATACATAGACGTCTCCGCCTTGGAGTGTAAATGTGATGCTGTTCCACAAACGATGGAACAGTTAATATCGTGGCCTGCATGTCCTGTCAGCTGCACGTTACAGGAACTGATGGACGCTGGTGATGGCGCCAAACAAGTAGTCTGGGCCGAGCCCATTTAGATTGCTATCGAATCGACACGCTAAGAAGAGAAGTTTTTTCACTTTGACGGATTCATATATGCCTTTGGATAGAAAAAATAATTAAAATATGGCGTACGTGACAGCCCTGTGTTACATTTTATCGAACTGTGGGTTCGTCAAAGAGCGTGCTGCTGTACCACGGTAATATAGAAATACACGCAGTCAACCGTATTCATAGTCTGTACTTAGAGACGAATAAATGTCACATTATAGATACTACTTATAGAGGTTTTTTTTACCATTGCGCAACCTGTAATCATGAATTCAGCTTATGATACTAGATCCCGGAGGATAGAAATTTATCATCTATATACATAAAAGGAGAAACTGACTGTTGTTTTTCCTTACATTTTGACCGCGTAGGTATAGCACTTATCTATAAAACAGTAAATATTTTTTTGATAACCGACCGATTTTTTTTTTTACGCCTGGGTTTATAGAGTCATATGCAGAATTCATGGTAACAGTTTGCGCGCTAGTTAATTTTTTTCCCGTATCATATATCACTTTTACTATACAGCACGACATAATATGTCGTGCTGTGTGTGTGTGTGTGTGTGTCTTAGATGAAAATTTAAGTGACATGCGTTTTTTTACTATATGTGGTGCAACTCAACTGCCCTGTTAAATGGTAAGGAAGAAAAAATGGTAAGGCTTCCAATACTTACCGACTATGTCAGTCAATCTATGTCTCTTTGATAAATAAAAAATATAGATAGGATACCTAGGACTTACTGGTCTGAATCCTAACAAAATTGCTATCTCTGTATTAGAAGACACTTTAACCTTACCCATAGAACAAATTAATAACCCAGAAATTCCTATAACTCGCTGACAGGAAACTGTGAACCAGCGGGATAATAGCGTAACACACTAACAGAAGCAATGACTTTCATTTTGACAGTTCAACAACGTTCATTGCGTTATTTACGTTGTTGAGCAGACAAATTTTTCGAACATATGAAGCAATGGGTTAGCAATAACCTTCAAATTGATCTTCAGATTGTTATTGAAAGTATGTTAAGCAATTAGGGTGCTGACACTACGATACTTAACTTGGCTACAGTCTAACTAAGCAGTCAAATAGGGTGCATTGGCAGTGTGCCAAGTAATACCTACTAGATAGACAATAAATGTGTGTTTACGTTAACACATTTGGGCTACGGTATAGTCAATAGCATTTTATTGTTATTACACCTAATGAAATGGTCATACGAAGTTAAGTGAGCGTACAGTCAACCAGACATCTATGGTAAAAGTTTGGACCTTGATAGCGCCTTTATTTCGTAGCGGTAAAGGACCAAAGAAATAATGGATGGACCGTGTGAAAGATGATTTTGGCTAGAATGGGAGTGACTACCGAGATGACGACTCAATTATCAATCAACTCAGCCGATCGCATTTCACTGCTGGACATAGACCTCTCCCAGGCTGCGCCCTGTTCTCCGCCTTCCGCATCCAGTCCATCACAGCCACCTTCTTAGGCCGTCCATCTAGCTCGGATTGTTCCACACTACTCTTGCCGATACGTGATCTTTAGGATCTTTAGGACTCCTCGACGAAGATTACAACTAATAGAGAAGTATAAAAGTAAAAGTCTAGTTGCGTCGACCCCAAATATATTGGGAAAAGGGGGAGAAGGGAAGGAGAAGTTACTACGTGTGATTGACTGTACCTTCAGTTGTTTATTTGGAAACGAGCTTAGTGATGTTTGCAAGTAAATTACGCTGTGTAAATGTTGGTAATGAAACTGAATACAGTACCTACTTGGGCGTGAATATAGTACATCGTGTTTTAGAAAGGGAGTTCCACACAGGTATGTATGGAGGTTTAGAGGCTCTACTGAGTTAGTAGAAACTCTGGGCCTGCGTGGTGGATTATGGCCCACTTCCTCTCACAGAGAGGAGGCCTGTGTCAGCAGTGGGAACATTATAGGTTGATTATGTTATGTATGTGTAAGACGATTTAAAAAAAAAAATGTTTTCTCGATGTGCAAATTATGCAGCAATGTTAGTAACTATGCATGGTGGCCCGTAAAATCGGTTGGGTGATGGTTAGACAGATATTTTTTTAAAATTGTTTTTAGACTATAATTGAAGTGTACCAGAAAATAGTTTTTTTTTAATGCGTTGCAGAAAGAGAAAACCAAAAAAGTCTGAAGTCGACTGAGAATTTCCCAAAAAAATATTGAAAACCCCCAGCTAATAATCGTTAAACATACATGGGGGTGTTTCGGGAAGCCCTTGGTGAGAGACTTCAAAATTTTTTCTCTGGACAACATTTCATGGGCCACCTTGTATACTTAGATCCAGAAGCTCGTCTGTTTATGATAAAGATGGTCGTCTAGTGGCGAGTCCAATATAAGCCTTCGTTTTTAAACGTAGGGCGTCTATGAATTGCCTATAACAGGGTGTCGAAATCCTACAACGTCCCAAGATGACAAGCTCAAACAGCACTATGAATACGCCCCCCTACGTCACTCTATAGACATCTATAGATTCGCAACAATCACAAGTGCTATGAGCTCATTTCATTACCTACGTCATTAGTTTACCATCACGACTTGTACATGACGAGGTCGGCACACATTAGCATTGATCCAATGTGTTAAAGACTCTTTGGTTCGTAAGTTTTATTTTTATCAAGAGGTGCTGAAGGGAATTCGAATGAGTTTTTTTAAAAATGATTTATTAAAAGTTTAAATTAGAAGGGTGTTTTAGATAATATTTAGTGATGTGTCTAGGGTATATTTTTTCTATTGTATTTGACTTAGAATAGAATAGAAAACTTTTTATTATTATGTACTGTCACCAAAAGGGATTTATAAGTAACCAGGGTCGTCGGATATACTTGAAGTTTAGTAAGAAACGGATTGATGTATTCGGATAAAATTTAATTTAATTAGTAGGAAACAAATAGTTCATTTGTCAAAGTAAATTTCATTTGAAAACAGCTATCGGTTTCTTACTAAACTTCAGCTATATCCGACGACCCTGGTTACTTATCTCCTTTGGTGACTGTACACCATAAATATTACAGATATTATAAATGTAGAAATTTTACAAAGGATGACACAATGGGTGGTCTTATCACTAAAAACGATCTGTTAAAGATAGCCTTTGGATAGATTTAGAGAGAAAGGAGAGACAATACTGGAGATGTAATGAGTCTGGGTACAGAATTATTTAAAATCAGCTGCGCCCCGCGGTTTCCCCCGCGTAAGTTACGACCCCGTAAGAATATCGGGATAAAAGTGATTCTATGTGTTAATCCTGGTTATAATCTATCTGTGTGCCCATCCAAATCCGTTTAGTAGTTTTTGCGTGAAAGAGTAACAAACATCCATCGACCCATCCTTACAAACTTTCGTGTTAACTTAACTTAACTTCTTAGTAGGATTGCTTAAAAAAAAAGACAAAAAAAATAATAAAAAAATTAATGTTTTCAGAGGTGTGACTTTACGCTACGTTTATAATTTCTAGTCTAGAAGGTCAATACCATTTCTCCAAAAAAAAAAAATAAAGGAAAGAGTGTCCTTTTTGTGTGCTCTAGACAACATTTTCTAGAATTTTTAACGTCTACGTCAATCAGCGTCGCCTTATGCTCTTCACAATATTCGTTCGAAGAGAAAACATTTTTATCAGCATTTTTGAAGTGTGAATTTGCCCTAAAAAATATCGAAACAAGCCCTCACTTAGACCGAACTTAACACATTCCTCTCTAAAAAATACCTTCTCGATAACCCAAAAATATTTCATGACATATTTTCCATATCGGAATACAAAATGACCAGCCTACCCTCTTCAGTGCGTAGCGTGAAGTATTAATTTAACTTGGCAACATTTTTCTAAGTGGGCAACACTTCAGCTGTATTGCCTCATTGAGAGAACCAAGATGGCGGACGGTGGACGAGTTTATATTCGAGAAATATGCAATAATACCTACATTATTTACGGTGCTTCGAAGTTTTGGGGCTCAGAGGTAAGAAAAAACGATTGTTTCGAATTTGGTATTATTTTCCATTAAAAAAACTGCCCATATCGGACAGGGTAACCTGTCATTATTATCATCAGCGTACAGCAGTCCACTGCTGGACATAGGCCTCTCCTATTGCACGCCATTCAACTCGATTTTTGGCAACTCTCATCCAGCTGCAACCAGCCATCCTGCGAAGATCGTCACTCTACCTAGCCTGAGGCCGTCCTACCTTACGTTTACCGATTCGCGATCTCGACTCAAGAACACGTCTATCCCAACAGTCATCGGCTTTACGGCTAATATGCCCGGCCCATTGCCACTTCAGCTTGCTTATGCTGTGGGCTATGTCGACAATTTTGGTTCTCCGCCGGATCACCTTGCGGTAACCAGCAGTGCGATTCTGTAACCATCTCACCGTGAAAACTTAGGTGTAGTGAGCGTGGAGTGAGCTGTCATTCCAACGAATGCTAGGGATTGACACTATTGACAGCTCACTCTAAGCTCACTTCACCTAACTTTTCACGGTGAGATTTTTACAGAATCGATTGGCTGTAATTCGGCGTTTCCCTTGTAAGGTTTTGGAGGGCAGTGGTGGCTCAGTGGCATCGGTCCAGACTTACGAGTTGTAGGTCGTGAGTTCGCCGGTAGGCAATTGACTTTGTGTACCCAGCACCGTAATTGCATAACTCACAATCAATCAGAATCGGTTTCATTTTGACAGTTCAACAACATTCATTGCGTTATTAACGTGTTGAGCAGACTTTATGAAGCAATGGATTAGCAATATCCTTCAAAATGATTCAGATTGAGATTGTGTTTCGCAATTAGGGTGCTGGCATGCAATTTGAAAGAAAGAAAGAAAATACGTTTATTTGCGGTAAACATGACGCAAAAAGAACATTATAACACAAAAAAAAGAAATCGGTGGGGTAAACGTCACATGTACGCCAAACTTTACTTTGTGTATTTCATTTCATCACCACTGCTCTCAAAACGGTGAAGGAAAACATCGTGAGGAAACTGACATATCCTAGAACCAAAAATTTGAAGATATGTGACATCCACTAACCCACACTGGGCCCGCGTGGTGGATTATAGCCCTCTCAGAGAGAGGAGGCCTGTGTCCAAGCAGTGGGAACGGTATAGGCTGATTATGCTTGTAAGGCGTGATAGTATACCAATGTCCTTAATTAAGTAATGGGTAACCATTACCAAGAATAATAATAATAAACGACATAATAAAAAAAATAATAATAATAATATTCTTCTTCTTCGAGTCGCTGGCACGACACTAAGTTTACTTTGCTTAGCTGTTCAGGATGGTACCATCATATTTCTGTTGACAGCTCATTATTGACACCTCACTTCAAGGTCACTTCACCTAAGTTTTCATGGTGAGACTTTTACAGAATCGTCTGGCAGATCTTGTTGGCCCAACTCTTCGCCACTTCCACGACGTCGTCGGTGGCAGTGCAGACGTCACTTTGACTACATGTTTTGGGACACAGAGCGCAGGATAGGAGGCGGAGTATGGTTTGTGACATAGCTCCACATTCACACCCTGCTGCCTTTCCGTCGAGGTAGCCACACTTTACCAGGTTGGTAAAGTAAAATGTTATTATATTATATTTTAACTTTAAATAAAGGAATCGGATAACACTTGAATTTGTAGCTGTCACTATTATAACAATTTTTCCCATTTTTGAAAATATGAAACAGTTTGTCACTGAGACAAATTCGTCGTTATCTGTGGTATACTGCAAACGTATTCTATATGACACAATAAACGAAACCGCGCGAAATGAACGCGGAATTGGCGTGATTAGCTAAGGAATTGACATGGTTTCGAGGTAAGGAATCATTGAGTCGTCATAGTGAATTAGGGCCCTGTAGTGTGATTCTGTAACCATCTCAGCGTGAAAACTTTGGTGAAGTGAGCGTGGAGTGAGCTGTCATTCCAACTAATGCTAGGGAATGGCACTATGGACAGCTCACTCTAAGCTCACTTCACCTAACTTTTCACGGTGAGGTTTTTACAGAATCGAACGGCTGATAGTAAATCTGAAGAGTTTGTTAGTTTTTTAGTTTAAACGCGCTAATCTCTGGAACTACCAGTCAGATTAGAAAGAATATTTTTGCTTTTGATAGCCTAATTCTTGAGGAAGGCTATTTAACATCACGCTAGGAACAAAATAATTAAATTCAGAAAGAATACTAAGCGAAAAACGACGGGGAGTTTTATAAAAATATGGCTGTTATTTTAAGTTAAAGAGCAACATTTAAAACGTCATCTAGGTACCTACATCCTAAAGAAGGTTTAATAATCTCAAAACAAAAAAAACGTACCGCATCCGCCGTAAAACAAATATTCATCCCTCCTGCCTCTCAAATGGAAAATCTTCAACTTTTTTCCTAAGAACTCTTTATATTTTTTTTAATGTCTATGGAGAGCCTTATGAAAGGACGAGATAGGATCTTGGCGACGCATTTTGAGGACATTAGAAAAAAATATCTTGTCTAATGAAAACCTTATTCACTTTCGGGGGCAATTCGTTTATTCTGACGTAAAAAATGGCGCGAAATAAAATATACCTCGTAAAAGGTTAGGAAATGGTGACAAAAAAATTAAATTATTTTTTTGTGGAGTCTCAGGTCGTTTTTTATTGTTTTTTAGTTGGTTTCGCGACCTTTTTATTTCCATTTTTTACTGATTTGGTTGTAAAAGAGAAGAGCCTAGGGTTTATTAACTCTATCTATCAAGAACAAGTCGTAAAATGGACTGGAGGTTTGTATTAGACTGTGTAGTGGTGTACTAACCTGTTTAGCGAAAACTGCAGGGTAATTGCGTAAAACACTATCAGTGAAAATGGGTTTCATTTTGACAGTTCAACAACATTCATTGCGTTATTTACGTTGTTGAGCAGACACATTATTCGAACATATGAATCAATGGATTAGCAGTATCCTTCAAAATGATTCAGATTGAGATTGTTGGTGTGTTACGAAATTAGGGTGCTCTTGGAACAGCTACACATGTGACTGTTCCTAAATTACCCTAGACGGAAAAATAATAATTTTTCCTAATTATGTTAATACTAGCTGCGCCCCGCGGTTTGGCCCGCATAAGTTTCGATCCCGTGGGAATATCGGGATAAAAAGTATCCTAACAAGTAAACGAACTGACGGGGTCCGCTAGGGCTGATGCCTGCCAGGGCCGCGGGTTGTTCGAAAGAGATACCGTGCCCCCTGGCACAAGCAACTGAAGGAACACGGTTGGATTTTAGTCAGTAAAAGTCTGACACGCCCTTCCACTCAGTCCAGAGCGGGAGAGGACATTTGATGATATCCCACCCAAAAAAAAAAAGGTGTTGGTATGTGACGTTATTCGATATTTTTATATGAATGTATCCTGTGTTCTATTTCTTCTTTTACAGTTCTGATTTGTAGATGCTCATGTAATTCTGAGGTCTTCATAAACCAAGGAGCATTTGATACTATTCTGAGTGCTTTATTTCGAAATCGCTGGAGTATTTCCACATTTGAGTTCTTCGCAGAGCCCCACAGCTCAACCCGTATGTCCAGACAGGGTTTAATACTGCTTCGTCGATGAGTATGTACTTAGTTTTCCAGTGATACGTGTGATGTTCTTTCTAAGAGCCAGTTTAGTTTTCGGAGTAGGATGTTGAGCTCATCACGTTTTTCTCTAGTGTATCTCCACGTTTGATTCCTGTCGAGGTACGCCGAGGCAAACGAAATAAAATTAATAATGTATAGATTTGACAACCTGCGTCAATTTGCCGCGAGTCATTCCATACAACTGTCATTTTGACAGTTGTGATTTGAATACACATAATAATAGTTTACGTAAAGTTCGTTTTTTAATCCCAGATACTAATCTGACATTTATGTCTTTTGTGTTTATTTTTTTAGTATAGAAAGGAGATAGTTTTTTTTTGTTCAGCGATTAGGCCCACCAAAATTGTGGCGTCTAGTAATAAAACGCATGTTGATTTGTTCTTATGATCTCTAGATTACAGTCATGGTAGTAATAATTATACTTCATCTAACGGGAATACTGAGAAAAACAACCTTTTTAGGTTCATCACTAATAAAACTTTTGTTTAGTAAGTAGGTTGGCCTCATCGCTATTATAATGTAGTAGTGCACTGTTTAGTAACACATAGTAGGAATATAGGGTGTATTGAACGGTTCATGAATTAAAAAATCACATAAATGTAACAAAACATTTTATTACTATAAGTATTTCAATTTCAACACAGACTTAGAAGTAGATAGTATGTATTTCATCTAAAAAAGAAGCAGGTAGCTCTACCTCTCATCTCGTAAGTATGCGTTTGTTTTGCAGATCGACTTTGAATGTAAATATTCCTGTATCCAAATCTCCATAATTAATGAGCAGTTTCAATACTTTCTTGCATCATCAATACGCACTTTCTTAAACTGCATCTAGATAGTTTGACTGAAAGAAGCAAAACATCCATGCGTACACAAGTAACCGTACATCTGCAGCAGTCTCGAACAATGTCTTTGCACATTGCGTTGTAATCTTACTGAACAATTAACACAACATCCTTCTGGAGTAAATGCTTTAAATACCATCTTAAAAATTCCATATTCATTATAATCCTTTAATCACACACAAGGAAACAGAAACATCAATTATTTAATGTGATTCGAAAGAAACTGGAAAAATTAAATTAATGAAGTGTTGTTGTCAGTTTGACACTCGTCTTTCTGACAGTGTCAGATAGTGATGCGGCTTGCTTTTATGTAACTCGTAACTCGAGTAAATAAAATTACGACACGATTCCATTTTCTCTCGAGGCGCCACTCGAGTACTCGCGATTAGTAAAATATCACCAACACTGCCACTATTTATAGTTAACTATATAACTTTATTCTATATTATTAAATTCAAAGGTAGGTAATAAACCAGGGAATAGATATATTTCGTGTAATAAACAGTCATAATACTATGATGTACAGTCACGAGCAAAAGTATGTATACATTCGGCTTTATTCAAAAGCGATTTACTTCTTTATTTTTGAATGAAATTTTATGTTGTTACGAACATAGCATTATCGAACCCATAGGTTTATGTAATGTGTCGTATTTCGACGTTGCATTCGTTATTTCACGAAAAAAATCGAAATTGAAAGTTGCCAAGTGTTGACATATTGGTGCTCGTGGCTGTACACAGTCACAGAGTTTTAATAAGAGTAAAAATATATTATATTCTGTGGGTGAGTGCTGTCAGTTGATTAATGTGTAATTTGTCAGCAAATTTGTCATCGTATCGTCATTGATTATAAGATTGACAGTAGAATGTGAATAGGAGAAGACGCTTTTTACAAATTCGTACAAAAGGCCGATCTTAGACAAATGTCACTGACTTAAAACTCAACTTCTAAACCTCAACTTTTCCTATTCAATGGTTGCTGTATCTTGGATCTTGCTATCATGCTTTTTGTGTGCTTTTCAAACGTACAAAGCTGCTGGGAACTTAGTTAGTGAATTACATAATTGAGACAATCGAGTGCCGGAACTTGGACGACTGAGTAACATCACTAGAGTCAAACTGACAAGCAACAAAAAACTACAATCCGTTTCAAGTGATTCTTAAACTACTTTACGCGAGAGTAAGCAAACTTAAAAATGGGATTAAACACAGGAGGACCTGTTGCAGCGTCAATGGTACATTTTTTTACTTAATGAAACCGATTTGGTTACCACATCGAAATGTAATTAGGTATATATATTGTTTTTTCTTTTTAAAATCATTAAAAACATTTCAATACATGCATTTATGACATGACGACCATATCTGGAATTTAATCAATTGTATTCAATCATTATCAAAACATTATTTTTTATTACGATTTCGTGATTCCAGTTAGACTTTATTGAAAAAATCGACCATTTTAAAATGATAAATCGGTTACGTTTTTTTAACTTTAATACGATTAATAGACGTTACAATACAGTGGGCCCAGAAAAAACTATCTCCTTTGACATTACACCTGTCAAATTAAGTGAACTTTAGTCAATTTGCTCAACAATCAAGTTGCGGGACTGCACAACAGTCTTTGATCCCGCATATTAACGAGATGGTACTTTCCCATTCCCGTTTGATATTTCACAATATTAAAAACTTCAAACCGACACCCCATTATTTAGCCCCCATATCGTAAAGGCGTTCAACCATAGAGAACTCTTTTGTCTATGACGCACTATTAATAACTCGTACTATTGTCTTGCCTAGTGACGTTGTGGGATAATAGCCGTTGAAAATCATTCGACTGAATATTTTTTTATTAAATTTTATTTTTACAAAAAAATGCTGCGAATAAAAATGGAAGGTTCAATGATTTTTGACATGTTCGAAATTGAAACGAAATGATTGGCGCGAATAGAATTTTTTTGTTGTTAGAAAGTGCAATAGAAAAGAATTACGGTAGAAAATACTATATTTTCAAACGAAAAAATAAGAGAACACAATGCGTGAGAAATTATGACGTAACATAACATCATACACGTAATCTCCGAAGGGTAAGGCAGAGGTGTACTTATAATCCACACACAATTTCGTCAGTTATGTTCCAGCCGATACATTCTGTAAAAATATCACCGTGAAAAGTTAGGTGAAGTGAGCTTAGAGTGAGCTGTCAATAGTGCCAATCCCTAGCATTAGTTGCAATGACAGCTCACTCCACGCTCACTTCGCCTAAGTTTTCACGCTGAGATGGTTACAGAATCACACTGCATTCCCGTGCAATAGGGGGCGAGCCTATTGCCATTAACCAGGTACAAATCCAGACTCCGAGCTGCTCTGAGAAGTTCCTAATGGATAAACCCAATAACACTGTAGCGGTAGGTATCTACAACGCCACATGCGAACAACGCGTCATACTGACGTCACGCAAATCCTGCATCTCGCAAGCAGAGTTTACCCCGCAATTAGCATACATACAAACTTCCAAACATCAGTCGTTGGGCAATTGCCCGCCAGACACAACACCCGGTCGGAGGAATCCTCCCTTTTCTATGGAGGATAGGTGAACTTCACACCCTGTTCCTCATATCTCCAAAACACTTTACTTGTATAGTGAGTATTTTTTTAGGAGAAATTTCAAAAAGTTGATCAAAAATGTCAAATATGGGGCGCAACTTTCTCGCAAGGTCTCTGGACAGCGAATGAGAAATTTCTGAAAAACCCCCTTTGTCCGGTAGAATGTACAGACGCCAGCACACCAAGCTACTACAATCTGTCAAATTTCTTTAATACATTTTCAACTTTATCGCTAAAGTATTAAGGTTCAAGGTTGATTGGGAAAATTTGATAGTTTCGGGTAGCTTTACCTGCTGGCGTCTGTCAAGGATTCTTTCATATTATTGTGACTCCTTTTGTGTAAATACCTACATTCTGAGCAAATAAATGAATATTCTATTCTATTCTATTCCGCCTTTTGATCGAACCTAGAACCCCATGATCAGCAGTCGGATATGCGACAACTAGACCAAGGCGGCAAATTAATCTGCCTAGCTTTTTCCCAACTATACAGGCTGATTTTTTAAAGACCAGCCAAATTTAAGGATGTGGTACAGACCATCAAACTGAACAACTTTCTCCATGGGACAAATAGCGTAATCGCGAAAATTTTATCAACTGTCCCATAGAAAACTTCAATACCTACTCGACCTAAATGTATGGGACGGCTGAATTTTTATTCGCGATTACGATGTTGGTCCCATGGAGAAAGTTGTTCAGTTTGATGGTCTGTACCACATCCTTAAATTTGGCTGGTCTTTAAAAAATCAGCCTGTATTGACGTCGGCTTTCAGTCTAACTGGATGCAGCTGAACATCAGTATTTTACATGGAGCAACAGCCCATGTAACCTCCACAACCCAGATACTGGGTAACACAATACCCCTTGGTAAGACTTTGGGCTTCTGACTACCCGTAACGACTGTCAAAAATCTACGAAAGACAGCCTGGACCAACAAATTAAAGTGCTGTCCGAGACACGGAGGGGTCTCGATGTGTAAGGGATGGTCACCTATCCACGAACCGACCGCGGCAAGCGTAGGTAAACCTTAAATCATTTAATTATTTAGCTACGAGCACTAGACTAGGCAATTAGAGAAAAAAACTTTTCCCTTAAAACAGCTTCCATTAAATCCTCCTTTCCCATATTTAACTCCCAATACTCAAATTAATGGAGTTCCATTTTCAAAGTTGGCACTACGCGGTAATTCGGTGCCTCTCGGTGGCATATTAAAAAAAAAACGCGGTTTTTTTTGCACGCCATTTAGGTCGGCCATATCGACGGTTAATATATCGACACTTGATTCGCGATTTGTGTGTGGTACAAGTTATGAGAGAAAAGTGATATAGAAGTAGTAGTTATGTGCCTCTTTGTGAAGCAGCCAGGGAAGTACTACCACCATCCGCCGTGGTTCTTTCTACATTTCTATCCATCGTTGCTGTATTCAGGTTTGAAAAGTAGGTAGGTATGCATGCTGGTGTATTTCAATCAATCAACTAAGCCATCATAGTCCACTGCTGGACATAGGCTTCTCCCAGGCTGCGCCACTATACCCTGTCCTCCGCATTCCGCATCCTGTCTGTCCTAGCCACTTTCTTTAGGTTCTTTTTACGCTTGCCGGTACGCGGTCTCCACTCCAGGACTCGTCTGTGTATTTATTGGCACGGACATCGAACATTCATCTCAACTTTACCATGATTGATTTCATAACGTTCTAAAAATAACATTTAGCACCCCAAAAAAACAGTCCTTTCTTTACCCCATAATCACAATTATTAATATTGCGTTCCATAATGTATAAAAGATGTTACAAAAAGACTTATAGACCCTGTTAGGGCACAGAAACAGGAAAAAAAACCCGTGATTTTGCATCTCTGTCCAATAGAGTAACTGAAAAAAGAAGATTATTATTATTATTTTCATTATAATAATCTTGCAGTTGGGTTGCTGGCACTTACACACCTGTCAAAATCACAGTGACCTGTATTCTCGTTACAATACGGCTGCTTTTGAATTGCCACTGTCAGATGTAAAATAACTGTGGAAGGATTGTAATGTTTAATATCGATCCAAATATTAACTGATCGACATCTCAATCGGCTATTGGGTGAAGCTTGCTCACGACTTTAAAACCAATCTATGCATAGATTTTACATTATTTAATCTTCGAGAAGAAACTGGAGTAAAGCTGTGACCGAATGGTGGCCAAGGTTAAGTCAAAGAAACCAGGGCCGTCCAAAAGCGCGTTGGGTTGACGATATCGTCAAAGTCGCAGGAAATAACTGGATGAGAGACGCACAGAACTGGGAAGTGTGGCAGAAGAAAGGGGAAGCTTGTACCCAGCAGTGGGTGATTCTGGGTTGAAATGATAAATCTTCAAGAGGGCGAATCACAGATTAAATAATTGTATCTTTTTTAGTATAGTGGAGACTATTTTAATACACCCAAGCGTTTTCAAAGCAAGGTCGCTGTTATCTTTTCACTTGTACCACACTTTTTAGCGCTTCCACTTTTGTAGTTTCCCACAAATTAATTACCGCTCGGTACCAGTGACGTGTACAAAATGGCCGATAAGACCGCGTAAAAATACAATGTATGTTACAACTAAGACGTTTTCATTTATTTTATACTAACTGTGCCCGCGACTTTGTTCGGGTCATGTCGGAAAACAAATTGGATTTCATGGGTTTTTAATTTTTTTGCGCGGAACCCTCATTCTTTAAAATAAAAGTAGCCTAAGCATACTTCTTATAACATCGGTTGTCTGCAAGTGAAAGTCCCGTCAAAATCGGTTCAGTCGTTTCGGAGATTAACTGGAATAAACAGACAGACAGACAAAAATACTACCATAAACACCGTTAAATTTTGATCGTTTTCATCCTTGAAAGGGGTCATTGTAATCATCATTATGAACAACTTTTACTACAGGACCAACCCTGAAATCGTGAAAAAAAAAACAGTTGATCCATACATTATGCCGAGTTATGCGAACATAAATCTATGGATCAACAGATTTTTTTTTTGATATGCATTTAGTAAAAAGCTGTTATTTTGACATTACAAACAGACACTTCAATTTTATTTGTATGTAGATATAATATATCTAGATATTTTTGAGGGACAATGTACGTTTTAGAGTGTACTTCGTTTGACAATGTCGCCATCTTAATTTAAATCAGACACCACACACGAATCTCTACCACTCAATTGGTCTAGCTTTTTCCAAATAGGTATATGTTGGGGTCGGCTTCCAGTCTAACCGGATGCAGCTGAATACCAGTATTTTACATGGAGCGACTGCCTATCTGACCTCCATAACCCAGTTACAGGGTAATACGATACCCCTTGGCCTTACCTCCATGTAAAATACTTGTATTCAGCTGCATCCGGTTAGACTGGAAGCCAACCCCAACATAGTTGGCAAAACGCTAGGCAGATAATGACTTTAACTCACACAATTGCTAAAATTTTAGGAACATCATCTACTTTTACAATATCTGTAAATATGTGAGCATTATTTAACAATCAATTAATTTACCTGTCATTGCTTCATTTTTACCTATTCTGGTATACTTATTTTATTCTAAGCCATCGTCTTCACATATAATTATAAATATATAAATAATGTAAACAAAATATTGTAAAACATTTTAAAAGAGTAACAGTGGAGATCCTTGCCCCATCTTCTTCATACGAAACTATACTTTTTGGAAGGGGCGACTAAACTCAATAATTTTTTTTTTTTTTGTAAATTTTGACGTTCAAAACAGTTTTTATGTGCCTTTTTGAAATAAATGATTTGACTTTGACTTTAATCTTTTTACACTCAGCACACTAACTGAGTAACACACTATCAATTATAAAATATTTTGAAGGATATTGCTAATCCATTGCTTCATGTTCAAAAAATTTGACTAGAATCAATTCTATTTTTTGTAGTTGAGACTTTATGGTCATCGACTCGTTAGTCACAATCGTAAATCTAGCCCCATTCTCTGTACTTCCCGTATTCACTCTCCTTTCCACATCAACTATAAGAATAATGAACCTATGAGTGTGTCCGTTAGGTCCAGTTCCCATTAGAACCATAAACCTAGAGGACCTAGCCACAGATTAGAAATCATACTTAGAAAATAATGACCATAGAATTTTTAGAGAAGCACTTACTATTCAAAGTAGGAGGGGGCATGACGTCGTGTTGCCAGCACTCGCCGCAATTAAAAAAAATGTTTTTTTAATGTTATTTTTTTTAGCCTATGTAGTCCTACTTGACAAAGGCCTCCCTTTCTCCTTTCCACTCCTCTCTGTCTTGAGCTAATGTGGAGCAATCCTGTCTGTAGACATAGCTCGTCCCGCCATCTTCTTCTGGGCCTACCTCGATGTCGCCGGACGACGTGGGGGACGTTTACCTTATTTTAATGTGACTTCGGTAGGTTTTGTTAGATCTTTGTCACCGGTGACGTATTTAGTAAATATAATAACTTATTGTCCAAATCAAGGAACGAAAATATTACGCACAGTAAGTTAAATTCTTATTTGTCGTTTATTATCTTTCCGCCTACGTGTTGACAACATTTTGAATGAAAATGACAGTTAAAAAATGTGACATGGATCCGCTGTCACGTGTGGGACAAGGAATATGATTGTAAATTGCAAAACATAACTTGTTTCTCCTTAATCGAACTAGCAGTGCGATTCTGTAACCATCTCACCGTGAAAACTTAGTTGAAGTGAGTTGGAATGACAGCTCACTGCTGTCATACCAACTAATGCTAAGGGATTGACAATATTGACAGCTCACTCTAAGCTCACTTCACTTAATTTTTCACGGTGAGATTTTTACAGAATCGATCGGCAGATCTATCAAAATTTAAACCATTATATTTTTGGACATGAAGGAGTATTTTTAATTATATAAGTGCTTCTATGCTAATTATCTAAAATTATACGCGCAAACGGTCGAACGGATTTACATGAAATTTGGCACATCGATGACCTGGATAAAGACCTAACTATAATTTTGACGTTTTATCTCGATATTTCCACGGGATCGAGACTCATGCGGGTGAAAGCGGGTGAAGCTAGTATTTTATTAAAGAGGATAAAAATATATAAGTACGCTGGATAAATTTCTCATAGGTAGGTACTAAATTATTTATCAAACTATGCGTAACTACTTACAACTATAAAAAATAAACAGATACAAAAAAAACTACTGTTTTGATGTTTTTTTTTGTAATCTGACAACCCACAAGGCCCTCAACATCTGACCCCTGGTCTAGGCAAGCAGCTGGACTACTAAAGCATGCGACCCTCCTCTCGTGGCTTCAATTAATAATAAGTCTATATTGCACGATTGTTTGTCGTCCGGCATCAAAGATTATAGGGGTAGAAACGACGGAACTTATTTTCAGACTAAAAACTCAAATATTTATAGCAGTTATGAGTTCGTTATAAATATTTTACACTGTTTTGACCGAGCTACCGACCATGATACAATAGTTTTGGTTGTGGGCTCTTGTACTGTTACATAAGTAAGGTCCGGCGTTTTAAAATTTGCCAGAATGTAAGCAATAATGGCCGCTCGAAATTGTCTATGGTTTAGTGATGTGGTAGTATGTTTGAGTTTTGGTGCTATCGATGTTAGGTTTTTTTGGGTGGATAAACGGAATAACCCACTAGGTACATCCCCAGCAAAAGACATCCAAGTTCAAATTCGACAAAGGTTTGTATTTTTGAACAGCGATTTGTATTTTTACAAAAACATTTTCTAATGACTATTTCGACGAGTGACGATACACAAGGATATTTTAAGTAATGTTTGTTTTCGTTTAGTTAGCTCGGAGGTTTTCACTTAAAGCGTATATGATTGGTGTTTTAATTCCCAGAAACAGTTTTCCTTTTTACATTCGGTATTAATTTATGGCGACGTTGGTTCAAACCTCTTTTTGAAAGAACTCGTCATGAGTCGTAACAAATTCAATGTTGTATCAGTATTATTTTAAGACTTGAGGGGTCCCCATATTACATAAAAAATCAAAACCAGACGAAGCGAAGAGTGGGATGTGTTGTCGCTTCTTCTGACACACGAGTGTGTTTATACGACACGTGTATCCTATTTAGTGCGAATTTAATCAGTGACACGCAGATTTTGCGCTCAATAGGGTAGTTGCCTGGGTAAAAAAATAATAATTATATTTAGTCCGTCACGTCAGTTAGATTATCGAAAAAGAATGGACACGTATTTTTTCTTTTGTCAATCAAACAAAAAATTACAAAGATAAAGCGCGCGTCAAATCGGATGGGTCGGGACGTCACTTGTTTGCAAAAGTGTCGCAAGCAAGTAACGTCACGCGGAACTTTAACGGGCGATATCTTCATCATTTTTAGGGTTCCGTAGTCAACAAGGAACCCTTATAGTTTCGCCATGTCGTCTGTTTGTCTGTCTGTCTGTCCGCGGTTTAGCTCAGAAACGATTGGTACTAGAAAGTTGTAATTTGGCATGAGTATACACGTTAATGACGCCAAAAAAATGATAAAATAAAATTTTGAAAAAAACAATTATTTAGGGTACCTCCCCTACATCTAAAGTGGGGATGATAATTTTTTTTTTCGTCCTTCCCATAGTGTAGGATATCGTTAGATAGGCCTTTCAAAAATATTAGGGGTTTGGGAAGACCGTTTTTTGATTAAGTAAACCGTTCGTGACTTTTCAAGCTTTAAAGTACCAATTTTCGTTAGAGTCAAGTGTCCCCCCCCTCTACCAACTAAACGGTTGTAGTTAGAAATTCAAATGTCACGGCAGTAGTACCTATATATAACGAAGCTTAAAGAAAGACTATCACACTCAAGTGGGCTTTACAAGTTTACGAGTAATAGTCGACCAATTGTATTAGACTCGAAAATTTAGAACAACTCCATAGAAATATCGATAGATGGCGCTAAGCGTCAGTTTTATCGCGCTATTGTTTCATTCTTAAATAAGTTTTATAAAAAAAAACAGTTGCTACACCGGCTATGACGTCTTATCCAATCGCAAAAAAAAAAAAACTTTCCGTGCGAAATTGTCGGATCACGTGAGGATTTGTATAGGAAGTCAAATTAGCAAAGGTAGTCATGTTTGGCTTTTAGTTAGAGCATGGTACGAAACTATCAATCAGCAAATACGACCCGCACTTGGCTGTTATAAAAACTACGGAACCCTACACTGCGCATGGCCTGACACGCACTTGACCGGTTTTTATTTATATAATTGACAAAAGAAAAAATACGGGTTCAATATTTTTTGATAATCTAACTGACGGATAATTAGATTTTTTTAGGAAAATAGCTATTCACAGGCAAGTTCAATGTTATTGCTTTTGCAAGTGCAAGTGGCCACTACATCCAGTTTAGGTAGTGTTTGTCATTGTCAATCCCAACCTTGATTCAGAATTTGACAGCTGCATTTGGAATGATCTATCCACGTACCAATAACTCAAAAAACTTGACCTTGGAAACAGTTGACATCTGTTTTATTAGTTAGACTATTAGTTTAGGTTTAAACGTTGTTATTTAATGTTCAATTAAAACTAAAAGGGTTAAAGGTCACGAAAAAAATTAAATAATCATTCATTTATTTTAATAAAATCCTTTTAGTTCTATCAAAGTCACGCCACCATTTTCCCATTAATAAGAATCAATTCCAATTTCGAATTTTATTCTATGCCGCGCTATTAAATGTGACCCAACTAGTGGCCAGTGCGAGCTATAGAAAAAAATAAATTGTCCATTGTCTATGGACTAAATGGGGTTGCGTTCGGCCGTGTTCACATAAAAACTATTTTGCAGTTTAAAAAAATGTTTTGCTCGTGATTTCAATTAAAATGTGCTGTGAATTTTTTTTAAGTTCATGGTTTTTTGTTTATTCATATTTTTGTTTTGATTGGCGCTTGACCACTGAAAGTGTTTGTGGCCATATGGTTTCAATAAGTATGTACCACTACCAATACCGAAGTACCTATTTTAATGGGGAGATAACTTTATTAAATTGCTATTGGCATTCACCCTAATTGAGTAATATACATACTTTCAATCACAAACCAAAGGTTTTGATGGAAATTCTTAATCCATTGCTTCATAGGTTTGAAAAATCTGCTCAACAACATAAATAAAGCAATAACCATGGCTCAACTGTCAAAATGAAAATCAATTGTTATTTTATGTGTTTTTTTAACCGACTTTAAAAAAAGGAGGAGTTTCTCATTTGGATGTTTCGGTTCGGGCATAACTCCGTCATATTATGTAGAGACGGATTTGCAATTTTATTTTTGTTCGATAGAGGTTTATTCCGAAATGGTCCCATATAAATTTCGTAAAGATCTGACGATGAGTTTCGGAGACAGACAACGGAACTCTTCAATAAATGCCAGCAAATCAACCGCGATTGCTACTATCGCATATGCATGCATTGTTTACGCAATCACACAACATAAAATCATGCCTGTACCCTCTAAAGGGGTACGCAGATGTGTTCAGTATACCACGGTACACCGTCATTTCTGTCAAAGTTAGAGGTACCTCAATAATTGGGGTACCTCTAATTTTGCAAGTAAATATGAATTTGTGTGGGGTAGGGTACAACTAAAAAGTGAAAAAAAAAACAACCGACTTCAAAAAACGAAAATGCGGAACCAACGACACCGACTTCCGAAATCAAAGTTATTATTTTTCACTTTGTAGTGTATTTTTTGGAAGTCGGTTGTTTTTTTTGTAAAAAAAAGTTTTTCATCGTAGATGTTGCAGATAGGTAACTAAAGATTCATATTTTAGGCAAGTAAAAATGTATAGTGCTGCCGGTACCCACCTACATTAATGTAGGTAGGTACCGGCAAACATTATACTTTTGATTGATGCCAGAACGTTGTTTATTGCTAGTTGCACGGTAAACTCTGCTTGTGCGATGCAGGATTTTGCGTGACGGTAGTAAAGTGATACGTAGTTCACATGTGGTGCTGTAGATGCCGCTACAAACTCATTTTATGCTACAACTACACGTAACACAATAACATTTTGAATTACCCTTAATATTTAATCCTACTATAATATTATAAACGTAAAAGTTTGGATGTTTGTTACTCTTTCACGCAAAAACTACTGAACAGATTTGGATGAAATTTGGCGCACAGATGGTTTATAACCAGGATTAACATATAGGATACTTTTTATCCCGATATTCCCACGGGATCGAAACTTATGCGGGTGAAACC
The DNA here is from genome assembly GCA_947507525.1 of Apamea epomidion. Lineage (NCBI taxonomy): Eukaryota > Metazoa > Arthropoda > Insecta > Lepidoptera > Noctuidae > Apamea > Apamea epomidion. The sequence goes on along the minus strand of OX382252.1, from coordinate 7,161,343 downwards.
GCGGGGCGCAGCTAGTCCATAAATTAAGCAGAAGCAGAAAAAAAAAACAAAAAATATACATACATAAATTCATGCCTACTTCCCATGGGGGTAGGCAGAATTTACAGAACACCACCTGCTACGATCCTTGCATACTCCTCATACTTTGTTCACGTTCATACATCTAAAACCCAAAATAACTCTTGTAATTTAAAACGTTGAAAACCTAGTCGCAGTCTCATCTCAGCAACAAACAAATGTCAAAAACTTGTCAAGAATGTAGGGAAATTAGAGGTGTTTTTGACAGATTGAGACTGTGATCAGAGGGGCAATTCCCGTAATTAAATATGTTGAAAATCTAGTCGCAGTCTCATCTCAGCGACAAACAAATGTCAAAAACTTGTCAAAAATGTAGGGAAATTAGAGGTGTTTTTGACAGATTGAGACTGCGAGCAGACTGTGAACGTTTTTCAAATTACGAGAATTTCCGCTCAGATTGTGAACGTTCTTAAAATTACGAGAATCGCCCCTCTGGCCATACACGCAGTTGCGAGTACTAAGCACCTGACCTCTCATCTTCCTTCTTCTCTTCTTTCAAGAACATCACCAAAAAGGTCACTATGTCATCCTACGGAGTCCCTTACCGGCATTGCCACTCACATCTGCCTTGTAAATACCTTTTGTTAGTCACCTTTCACTCATCCTGTCAACCCGACCAAAGCATCTAATCACACTTTTTTCAATTTATGTCACTACATCTTCTTTTATAACGCACGGTTTCCTTATCACATAATTTCTCAGCCTCTTACTCATACTAACACCACACATTCTTCGCAAAGGAACGCATGTACAAAAATAAATGAATGAAAAATAAATAAATAAACGTATACACACAAAATGCTTACCTTTACTCACTGAACGCGGTCTTGTAGCGCTTTTACGCAATTCAGTATCGCATAAGAGCATTTTTTCCTTCAGTTTCCCTTCACTGTCTTTATACTGAGAGCACTGTATCCCGTTCTTTTTTCATATTATTTTTACATGGTTTATGATGAGAGGCAGAACGTAGTTGCCTTTGCCAAGCGGCGCACAATATGAAAATGTTGCAGCTTTTTTTCTTGTCTATTTATTCTCCGTTTGTGTGGAGTTGGCTTTACTTATTTATTTTTTTGTTTATCTGTGTTTTACTTAATTTTATGTTTTTTTGTTTATGGTAAATGGGTTTTGATGTTTTTTTTGTTACAGATATGGCAAGTGGTTAGGTACTAATAAGATTGGGGCTAAATGTTGAATTGGAAATAAACGGTGGCAATCATGTCAGTCTTCTGGGCGCGAACGGTTTTTGACATTGATGAAGTTTTAGTGTCTTTTTATTTTTGTATTCATTTAATTTATTATGTACCTAGTTAGTTGCGTTATATATTGTATATGTATAATCATTTCAATGTATACAGCGTGGTGATAAGGTTATCACATTAAATAGTACAGCGGTTATTACAAGTTTTTTATAATTCTGTGAAAATAATAAAATAATCAGTTTTATCAAAAATAGAAAACTGAATGTTTCCAATTAAATTCAGGGATGAAATTTCACAAACAAAATGGTTCGATGTCTAATGATGGTAATTTATAAAAAAACATTTTTTTACTCATAATTTCTAGTTTATGCTTAGAACCGCCGCTCGAAGTGCAGTTACAAAAAATCCTATTCATATTATAAACGCGAAAGTATGTATGGATGGAGATTTGGCACACACATAGTTTATAACCAGGACTAACACAGGATACTTTCTATCCCGATATTCCCACGGGATCGAAACTTATGTGGGTGAAACCGCGAGGCGCAGCTAGTATGTAATATGAGTACTTACTTATAAAAAAAAGATTTTCAAATTTTCACTCGTTTTAATGTGAGCCATGAATATTAATAATTAGGTTATATTAATATTCTCAAATTGATGTTTATAATAATTTAAGCACGGCATGCTCTGCGACACTGACAAGAAGTCTCAAAATTGTTCTCATTTCCCCCACAACCGCCATAGACAAAACTTTCACAACTGCCAGAAGTCAAGTTGTAGAAATATCTGAAAAAAAAAAACATGGAATTAGTATGTACTATTCAATGTGTACCACAATCAGTGTACGTTTTTAGTAAAAAAAAAAACGATGCTTTATGCATAAAAATACGACTTTTTACACCCAGTACCCTAATTGAGTAACATACTATCAAATACAATCTGAATCATTTCGAAGGATATTGCAAATCCATTGCTTCATATGTTCAAAAATTCAAATCAAATCAAATCATCTTTATTGTGGATCATAGGAAAGTGTACATTATACAGCTGGTGTTAATTTAGTGTTTTGCGAACAGCTATGTCCTGCCCTTAGGGCGTACAATAAAATGCAGGTGCATAAAGTGAATTTACATGCATGTCAACAATAATATTATAACAAATTACACATTTTACAAATACCAATTTCAAATTACATTACAAATTTTAGACAATTAAATATTGATAGACGCATCATGTATCTATCTATACAAAAAGCATCATGACCTAGGCAGATTGTATTCTAACAGTGATTTGTCGGCAAAGAAGTCTTTCACAGAGTAATAACATTTGTTCACTAACAGTTTATGGAGATTCTTTTTAAATGATTTTATTTCAGTAATTGCTCTTATCGGCTTTGGAATGTTATTGAAAATACGCGGAGCCGAGCAGATAACACTTTTGTGTAGGAAATCCGTCTTACTAGGCGCTATGTCTAGCTTGTCCTGATGCCGTATACGCGTCCGATATTTAAATAGAAAATTGTCTGCTCAACAACGTAAATGACGCAATGAATGTTGTTGAACTGTCAAAATGAAAGCCATTGCTACTGATAGTGGGTTACGCAATTACCCCGCTGTTTAACTTCGCGATTGTATTCGTCAAAAAGTTGGATCCCTGGCTGAAAGTGGATATTAAAACAAAATAAAGATTGAGAAAAATGAAATAGTACAGACGCCAGCACCTCAACCTACTATAATCTGACAAACTTCTTTAGTCGATTTTCAACTTTATCGCTTGATTATAAGGTTCAAAGTTCATTGGAAAAATTTGACAGTTTCGGGTAGTTTAATGTGCTGGTATCTGTACATAAACGTACCTAGTAAAGTAACCAAAACACACTCCCGCGTCAGACGGCTGCAGGCATGAAGGATCTAAAAACAGAAAACATCATTAAGTAAATAAAAAGGATAATTATCTAGAGGGGCTTGTGGCTAAGTAATAGCAGCAGCGCGGGTCGCAATCAGGTTAAGGTACGCTGGCCGCGGTTGGTCCTTGGATGGGTTAAACGACGGGAACGGTAAAGGACGTTATGCCGTTGGTTCCGGCTGTCAATCGTGGATCTTTGGCAGCCGTTACGCGTCGTCAGAAGCCCAATATTTTTTTCACAAATTTATCCATCCATTCTTTAGCGTTTCCCTCCTTTTATAGTATTTTGAAACTTACCTAAATCACCGTAAACAATTCCCACAGTTAAAACTACAAGAAAGAAAAATAGTTTCATATTGAACTAACGTTGTCTTCCAAAAATGTTAAAGATACAACAGAACTACTAAACACGATACTGAATAGTAATAATACAAACTACAATAACTTAAAATATTATCTTGCCATTTACATTAAAGAAAATCGTTTGAAACAGGGATGTATTAAGGCTGCCTCAATTTTTTAGTAATTATTATTATTTAATTCGTGGAAATTCCGGGAGGACGGCTTAAAAGGACGTATAGTGTGTAGTACTCCCAACCGGCGTGCGTGTTTTTCATCATAATTGCGTCACACTATCAATCACATCATCAATCTGAATAATTTTGAAGGATATTGCTAATCCATTGCTTCATATGTTCGAAAAATTTGTCTGCTCAACAACGTAAATAACGCAATGAATGTTGTTGAACTGTCAAAATCATCCGACGGGACGCATTGACAACGCCCGTGTGTCATCGCTCATAGTGGGATTTATAGACTGATGTCTGTTGGTGTGTCCGTGGCGGGCCCTATCAGAATACCAGAGCTGCGGTATTTATTTTTTAAGTACTGTAGCATTATGCCGAGATAGGAGCTTTTAGTTCTCGCATATGTCTTTAATTGGTTTATTTATTTTTCTCTTTGTTTTTAAAGTATCTTTGTTATTTTCAAATTATCCTTTTTTACTATTTGTATTTCCTGTGTGTGTCCTTTATTTTTTTAATCAGGCCCTGCTAAAGACCACATTATTCGACAGTAATTTCATTATCAAGAACGGCTGTGCATACATGAAAACTATGGAAAATATTTAAATAATTTCACAGTACTTTTATGTTAAAAGACATAATCCTAAAACGGCTGTAAAAACATACAAATTACAAGTTGATTCAATAGTCGAAAACTAGTATTTCTTGAAACTAAAGAAAAAGTCAATACTTTTTCTTTAGTACATTTTCAATAATGTTCCGAAGTGTACAGAACGCTAGCACATCATGCTACTACAATCTGTTAAATTTATTTAATAGATTTTCAACTTTATCGCTAAAGCATTAAGGTTCAAGGTTGGTTGGGAAAAGTTGACAGTTTCGGGTAGCTTTAGGTTGCCTGTTATTTTTTTTTTTGTTTCGAACAGTCACCCATCCCGATTTGATCTTTTCCTTTTCATCGTTAGGTTGGCTTGACCTGCTGGCGTCTGTACCAATTTAATTTGGCAATAATTTTATTATTTAGAAGCCAAGGTTAAATATGGCCGATAGAGCAGACGAGTCCTGGAGTGGAGACCGCGTATCGGCAAGCGTAGTGTGGGACGCCCCCCAGCTAGATGGACGGACAATCTAAAGAAGGTGGCGGGGGTAGACTGGATGCGGAAGGCGGAGGACAGGGTGTTGTGGCGCAGCCTGGGAGAGGCCTATGTCCAGCAGTGGACTGCGATAGGCTGAGTTGATTGATTGATGATCTTTTCAGTCGGCGAGACAGTGCTTCCTTACCGAAACCATTCGTTCCACCCGCTGAAGACCTCCCACCTGGACATGAGTTACCTTGGGTAACCTGGAAGTCTTTAAAAAGACTCGGGACCCAGGTTGGCCGAAACAAGGAAAACCTGTTCAGGTGGAGATTCATAGATGACTCCGCCTTGGAGTGTAAATGTGGTGCTGTTCTACAAACGATGGGACACTTAATATCCTGCGTGTTCTGTCAACTGCACGTTACAGGGACTGATGGACGCTAGTGATGGCGCCAAACAAGTAGTCGATTTCTGGGCCGAGTTCATTTAGATTTCTATCGACACGCTATGAAGAAGATGATCCGTTCTTTGGCGTTTTCCCTTTTTTATAGTCTACTAGCTGCGCCCCGCGGTTTGGCCCGCATAAGTTTAGATCCCGTGGGAATATCGGGATAAAAAGTATCCTATATATTAATCCTGGTTATAAACCATCTGTGTGCCAATTTTCATCCAAATCCATTCAGTAGTTTTGGCGTGAAAGAGTAACAACCATCCATCCATCCATACAAACTTTCACGTTTATAATATTAGTAGGATAGGATTGAAACTTACCTAAGTCAGCGTAGACAACTCCAATAAATAACATTACATTAGAAAATTTTTTTTTTTTAATTAACGTAGTTTTCCAAAAAAATTTAAAGATACAACAGTATTTAATATTTAATAGTAATATACAAACTATACTAACTCATTTTCTTGCTATTCATATTAAAGAAAATCGTTTGAATAACAGAGATGTATTAAGGCTGCCATAATAGTCGCGCCTTCCATTCCTCCATGAGACCGCGCCGGAGGTCCGTCCGCTCCGCCTCGATTTGCCGCGGGTGCAGAGTTTCCCCCCGACGTAGTGCCTTCGCGCGCCAGTCATACAGGCGCGCGAGGACTATCGCCTCCAGATCCCATGGTGGCAGTCCGGCAAGGAGGCTTGCTGCCTCGCCCGAGATCGTGCGGTACCCCCTTATAATCCTTACGGCTACCACCTTTTGGGGCGCGTTCAGATAGTGTGCGGCTCGAAGCCGCAGTGAACGCGCCCACACCGGGGCCCCATAAAGGGCCATGGACCGCACGACTCCCGCGTAAAGCCTCCGGCAGGAGGCGTTTGGCCCCCTCAGGTTGGGCAGGAGCCGCTTTAAGGCGGCCCCGGCCCGTTCCAGTTTGGGGGCCAAACGTCGGAAATGCTCGACGAAGTTCCACCGGCTGTCGAGGACGAGACCCAGGTATCTCATCGTTGTCTCGACGCCGATGTGAGCCCCTCCTACCATCAGTTGGGATCCCGAAGGTGGCCCGTACCGGGGCCCATGAAAGGACATGGCCTCGGACTTGTGCAATGCCACCTCGAGACCCAACTGCCGGATCCTTTCCACGACTATCGCAACCCCGCGTGTCATCGCGTCGGGCGCCGCCTGATGCGACCTCCCCTGCGCCAGGACCAGCGTGTCGTCAGCGTAGCAAACTACGCTGACGCCATCAGGGAGGTCGGCCCGCAGCACCCAGTCAAATCAAATCCAAAATCAAATCAAATCATTTTATTTGCATAATATGGGGTTTTCAGGAGATGTTACATTGTTTTTTGTTTCACCATACTCAGCCTATATATAAGCATGCAAAATTTGGTTAATCTTACACTTATGTTAAAGTCCTTCAATTGCATTAGATTAGTCATAAGATTAAAATTAAATTAAAATTAAATTAAAATGAATTTAGATTATTAGGTATACATATTTAAAATAAAATGATGGTGAGTTTTACATTACATTACATTTACATTAATCCTTTACATTTTTCTGTCTTTATCATTCATAAATTCGCTTAAAGTATAATATGCTTTATCTATGAGAAAACAGTGTAGTTTCTTCTTGAATAGCCTAACCTGATTGATATTTCGGATGTTTAGGGGTATATTGTTATAAATTTTTGGTCCCATACAAACAAAACTTTTGTATAAGAGCGCTGTTTTGGAATGTAGAACGCACAGCTGGTCTGCATGACGACGCCTTGTACGGTACTCAAATAATTCTGGGTGTGATTTAATAAATGCTGCAGTTTCATAATATAGATACAGGGCAGAGTCAGTATTTTTAGTTTTCTAAAATAAGGTTTGCATGAATCAGTTTGTATTAAGTTGCATATAGCCCTAATGCATCTCTTTTGCGCTCTAAACGCACGTTCCAATTCAGCGGAGTTTCCCCAAAAAATAACTCCATATCTGAGAGTAGACGATACATAACCATGGTACGCTGTCATCACAGTTGTTATATCAACGATTTTTCTGAGATTAGGCAGCGCAAAGGAATATCTATTTAGTTTATTACATAAGAACTCTATTTGCTGTTTCCATGTCATTTTGTTGTCTAGATATAATCCTAGAAACTTAGTTGATTCTACTACTTCTATTGATTGGTTGTCATAATTTATGTTTAAATTTTCTAGCGGAAATCTTTGTCTAAAGTTTATAGCTTTAGTTTTACTGACATTAATTTTTAAATTGTTTCTTGTTAGCCAGTCAATTACATTTTTTAAAGTCAAATTTATTTTGTCATTAATGTCATTCTTATTATAAGCGTCAAAAAGGATAGTACTGTCGTCAGCAAAAAGAGTCATAGGATTGTTAGTAACAGTTGGAAAGTCATTAATATATATTAGGAACATAGGTGCTCCAAGCACACTGCCCTGTGGCACGCCATATTTAACATATCTCATGTCCGATTTGTATGTTGTCAAGGTTTTTGTTTTAGGACAGATTTTGGATATCTCAGTTAGTTGTATTCTGTCAGTTAAATATGATTTAAGTAGTTTATGTACATTACCCCTAAGGCCAGTTGCATATAGTTTGTCCAAAAGAATTTCAATTTTTACGCGGTCAAAGGCTTTTGTCATGTCCATGAACAGGGCAACCGTTGGAGATCGCTTATCCATATTTATTAGTACCCGATTACAAAATTGATATATTGCTAAGTTAATTGATTTATTTTTTCTGAAACCCATTTGTTCTTTGGCAAAAAGATTATTATTCTCAAGGTAGGCATACGCGGTTATAGATAACTCTTTAAAAAATCTTAGAAAAAATAGATAGCAATGCAATTGGGCAATAATTGTTCATATTATCTTTCTCTCCTTTTTTATGTATAGGTTTAATTATTGCAGTTTTAAGTAACTTTGGAAATATACCTGTTTGAATAGATAAGTTTATTATATGTGATAGTACGGGTGAGATTATATGAGCAACTCTTTTTATAATATTAGTATACAGTCGTAACCGATGTCCCACAGGAGCGGCCCCAGAACCGATCCCTGCGGGACACCGCACGACATCTCTCGCCGGTTCCAATTCCCGTCGCGACCGGGGTAGATGACGGCTCTGTCCGTCAGATACGCCCCGACTATTCGACTGAGGTAAGTCGGCACCCGGTGATACCGGAGTGCCTCCCCTATGCAGCTCCAGGGCAGGGTGTTGAACGCGTTGGCGATGTCGAGTGAGCTTCCCCGTCTTCCAACGGAGTGGAAACTGGCCTCTCTCCATGCATGCGCTTAAGAGCGCCTCCAGTCGAGGCCCGAGAGCCCTCGAGGCCAGGACCCAGGCTTTACCCGGCCACCGGCTTTTTCCGGACATGGATGTTTCGGGAGGTTCCTGCACATAATCAGGCAGGAGGAGACGCCCGGGTATCACCACTGCGAGGATCGCCCAGAGGACACGGTGGAGCATACGGTGGAGATCTGCCTCGTGTCCTCGTAGAGGCGATCGGCAGCGGCGGCGACCTCTCGCGTCCGGCCCTGGTTCAAGCCGTGGTCCGGGGCGAGAGGGAGTGGGAGGCGGTCACCTCCTTCTGCGAAGCAGTCATGCTAGCGAAGGAGGTGGCGGGATGGGCGAGGGAGAGATCCTCACGCCTCAGCCGCCGAGGGAGACGCTCCGGGCGTCGGGAGCCGCGTGACGACTCCCGGCCACCGTAGGTGCGGGCCTGCGGGCGGAGAGCAATGGGTAGCTCTCCGTCCGATCAGGACCAGGCCCGTGCCGGACGGCGCGTATGTGTTCCACGCGCGCCTCAAAGAGATGTCAGCGTAGTTGACGGGGCCCGACAGGGCCGAAGCCTGCCGGGGTAGCGGGATCGTCCGAAAGGGTTACCGCTGCCCTGGTACATAAAGGGCTAACTAAGGAAGGAACACGGGTGGGTTTTAGTCAGTAAGAGTCTGACACTCCCTTCTGCTCCACCCAGAGCGGGGGGGTCATTTGATGATTTCCCATCCTCAAAAAAAAAAAAAAAAAAAGCCTGCCATAATTTTTACTAATAATTATTATTTCATCATCTGCTTAGCCTTTTCCCACCTATGTTAGGGTCGGCTTCCAGTCTAACCGGATGCAGCTGAATAACAGTATTGTACATGGAGCGACTGCCTCCAGTTAATGGGTATCTATTTCATCGATGATGATGATATGTCATCATCATCATCAGATATACAAATCTGTCGCCAAGCAGTAAGTACCTACTACTGTGTTTCGGTTTGTAGGTAAGTAGATAATGGCGCGCATTCCCTTGTTCTCAAACTAAACTAAATTTAAGTTCAGTGCATCTTTTTCTTTCTATTTCGTTAAGAAAAGGACAGAAGATAAATATTAGTTTAATCCTGTCAAATTAGTCAGCGCCGGATGTAAATTGACGTATGTATTTTTAGAAGCCATGTTTTTAATCACGTCTAAACTGTCTATGGAGTATGTTAATTTGATAGGACTAAACAAATATTTATCTTCTGTCCTTATTATTTTTACATTACAAACTAAACTAAATTTAAGATCAGTGCAAGAAAAAAGAAGAAAAAGATGCACTGATCTTAAATTTAGTTTAGTTGTGAATCCTTATTCACAAACTAAACTAAATTTAAGATCAGTAAGAAAAACTTAAATATAATGTAAGTATAAGTTTTTGATCCGGCCCTGCTCACGACCACTGATACTTAAATGTGTTATGCGACAGTGATCCTTTATAGTAACGGCAACTATGCATTATTTAAACAGTTTCACAGTAAGTACGTATTTTATGTAAAAAGAATATATCTTAAAGCAGCTGTAAAAACACACAAATTAAAAGTTGATTTAATAGTTGAAAACAAGTACGAATATTTCTTGAAACTGCGGGGCATAGAAAATGTCAAGTTTTCCAAATTTTATACACCGGGTCAAATTCAATTAGCTAGCGAAACTCCGCAGACGTGGCGGCATCGATGTCGCAGCCAACTGGCAAGCCGTTTAGTTAACCACCTAGCCATTTAACTAAACGGCGGCCGTTCAACAAACGGCCTGAATGATATTCAATAAATTATAGTTTAGGTTGGAACTGTAACCAATCACGTGCGAACCAAATTGGTTGCAGTAACTAAGCCAGGGCACCACGACCAAATGGGTTAGGTTAGAACTGTGATCAACCGCGTGCGAGTCGAGAGAGCGAAGCGAGGCGAGCACTACTTCCAACGGCCAGGCGGTTGACTAAACGGCTAATTTAACCAGTAGTCTGGTTGGTTGGTTGGCAGTTGGCATCGATATCTAAACTTGATGAAATAAAAACGTAAATGATTTTTCCTTTGGGGTCATCGACCCCTTTCCTAAAAATATCAGTAAACAAAAAAAAAACTGACTTTTTCAGTTTTATTTTGTGAACTGAGCAGAAAAAGTCAAGCTAAAAGAACGCTAAGCGAAAACGAGGTGGCGGGGGCAGGCGTTGCGATGCGATAGGTTGGGGAGTAAGGTATTTCACCATTTACTCTTATGTGTAACGAAATTGACTATCCATCTATATTTTCAATGACAATGTAATTTAATAAGAAAACTGAATAAGAATAATTGTCATAATGTTCCTAATATACAGGGTGGCAGGGACATCGACGCGCAAACTATAACCATGAATTCAGCACATGATTCTGGACGCCCTAGCATAGAAATTGTTCGTCGGTTATCAAAAAAAAAAACAGCCGTTTCATAGAAAAGGGCAAAACGCGGTCTACGCGGTCAAAATGTATGGAAGAGCAATTTTATTTTTTTAATTACCGATGAAAAATTTTAACGCAAGGGCGTCCAGAATCATGCACTGAATCCATGGTAACAGGCTGCGCGTCGATGTCCCTGCCATCCTCTATTTGCACACCTCACATGGTTATAATAGCGTGTGCCTTATGAACCTTTTGTAAAATCCTCTGAACCTGTGTTATGCAAATAAATGATTTGATTTGATTCACGCGGATGAAGTCGCTTGTAGAGGCTTGTTAAGAAATAAAGGTGCAGCAGGACAATTAAAACCAAACAAATTGAAATATAAAGTGTATTCAATAATAAAATAAAACAGAACAGTGGTTTCTATACAAGGTCAAATTAAATTCTGTAGCGAAACTTCACAGACAGGATGGCGTCGATGTCCAAAGATGATAAAACTATAAAAACTCATAATTTCAAGTCTGACTACAGCTGAATAAAATGGCCGCTAGTAGTTTAATTACTTGAGTAAATAACTTAGTAATTCTGTCTAGCCTTTTCCCAACTATGTTGGGGTCGGCGTCCAGTCTAACCGAATGCAGCAGAATACCAGTGTTTTACATAGAGCGACTGCCGATCTTACATCCACAACCCAGTAACTGGGTAACACGATACCCCTTGCCAAGACTGGCTGTCAGACTTTCGGGCTTCTGACTACCCGCAACGACTGTCAAAGGTCTACGAATGACAGCCGGGACCTTCCGAGTCACGGACGGGTCTTGGTATGGATTGAATGGTCGCCCATCCACGAACCGGCCCCGGCAAGCGTTGCTTCATCTTGATGGTCAAACCGTGCGGCTGTTGTACTTGAAATAATAATTGTGAGTTTAAAGTAATGTTTCATATCTATAAAGTATTGCCAGTTTAATTTATTTTGACCTTGTATGCGACCAATAATTTATAAATAAGAGATTGTAATAATGTTCTCGAATTTATCGTTATAATAATTTAAGCACTGCATGCATTGCGACACTGACAGAAAGTGTCAAATTTGTTCTCATTTCCACCGCATCCACCATAGAAAAAACTTTCACAAGTGCCAGAACTAGAGTTGTAGAAATATCTGAAAAATGCATGGAATTAGTATGTACTATAATAATTTAATGAAAAAAAAAAAAAGAAAAATATAGAGAATACGTACTTCTGAATGGAAGCACGACAAGGTCCGATTTCTCGCGGTTGCGAACATATAGGATCTGAAACGGAAAACATCATTAAATGAAAAGAAGGTCTACTATATCATCATCGTCCTGCCCTTGCGATGCGCAATCTGTAAGCGTCAATTCAGCACATGATTTTACACCCCCTAAAAAAAAAAAATAGTAGATCCCATACATTTTGACCGCGTAGATATTGCACTTTTGTATGAAACAGCAGTTTTATTTTATGACCGACGAAAAATTTCTACGCTAGTGGTCTAGGATCATGTTCTGAATTCATCGTAACAGGTTGCGCGTCGATGTCCCTGCCTCCCTGTATACAGGGTTATTTTTCAAAGACCAGTCAAATTTAAGGATGTGGTACATACCATCAAACTGAACAACTTTCTCCATGGGACAAATAGCGTTATCGCGAAAATTTTATCAACCGTCCCATAGAAAACTTCAATACCTACTCGACCTAAATGTTATGGGACGGCTGAATTTTTATTCGCGATTACGATGTTGGTCCCATGGAGAAAGTTGTTCAGTTTGATGGTCTGTACCACATCCTTAAATTTGGCTGGTCTTTGAAAAATAACCCTGTATATCTAGGTGCCGCGGTAGCTGCCGGCGAGCTATCCCTCCAAGTTAGATTTCTTACCGACTATTTCGATATTTTTTTGACAGCTGTCTTAGAACGTACATATTCCAGATTACGTAAAAGTTAACTTTAAAGTGCGTATTATAATAAATATATTTAACTGCCTTATCTTATTGAATTATTTTATTTATGGCTTCTTACAGACATTACAATACCGTACGTGTATCAATCAATGTATTGTGTGTTGCTGCAATCACTAGTTTTATCTCTCAAAAAACGGTTTACGTAATGGACAGGGTATACGTCCATTCTTTCTTTGGCTTTTCCCTTCTTAGACTTACCTAAGTTAGCGTAGACAACTCCTACAAATAAAGTTACAAGAATGAAAAATTGTTTCATTTTGAATAAACGACAGTGTTCCAAAATATGTTTAAGACACAACAATACTTTACTGACTACAATAAGTTAAATTATTCTCGCCATTTATATTAAAGAAAATTGTTTGAATTACAGGGATGTATTAAAAGAAAGAAAATACATTTATTTAGCACAGGCTAAAAGACACACCATACACCAGATACGTATACATCAGATAAAAACAAATAAAAAATATAGTTTCTTGCCCGTTCTTCTCCATAGGTACCTACTACGCTTTAGAATGGGCAACTAGCTTCATCTTTTTGACTGACCGACGCGACCCCTTGACAATTCAAAAGTGCCTATAATTGGTTTAGTTGAAGTAATTAGTTTGAGTTTGAAAAGATCAAATAAAACGTGTAAAGTCTGATGTAAGAAATTAGTAGGAAAGTGTGCCTCACGGCTGCGCCAAAAAGGCCCAGACATCTAGTGCCTGACGCTGATTTTCAACTGGACCTGTATTAAGGCTGCCTAAATTCTAATATAAATACCTACCTCATCTTCAGCGTACAGCAGTCCACTGATGCACATGGGCCTCTCCAATTGCACGCCATTCAGCTCGATTCTCAGCAACTCTCATCCAGCTGCTACCAGCCTCCCTGCAAAGATTGTCGCTCCATTTAGCATGAGGGAGTCCTATCTTACGTTTGCTGATTCGGGTTGTCCGCTCAAGAACACGCCTACGCCAACGGTGACCAGTTCTACGGTTAATATGGCCGGCCCATTGCCTCTTCAGCTTGCTTGCTTGCTTAGTAGGTATTAATAGTTTTCAATCCAGCCCTGCTCAAGACCACTGATTCTTTGATAGGTTATGCGTAAGTCATTCATTATCAAGAACAGCTGTTTAAATGTCGCAGATGGTTTGTAGAATCCGCTGTTTTACAAAACCGTTAGTTGTTTTACAAAACAACTCCGGTATGTTAGCGACAAAATTTAGAACTAAAATCTATAATTTGACGTTTCATTTCAAGCTGTTTTACAAAACCGCTAATCGTTGACTCGCTGCACTGATAATGACGATGACGATGCAAAACGTTTATACAATTCTGCGTGTTCAAGTTCAGTAATTATGAAAAACACTGAACGTTGTTCAGTTGTTTTACATAACGGAGCTGTTTTGTAAAACAGCGGATTCTACAATCCATTTGCGACATATACGTCATGATAACTATGGACATTGTTTAATTAATTTCACAGTACGTTTAATATGTAAAAAGACAATAATCCTAAAGCAGCTGTAAAACACACACAAATTGATTCAATAATATATAGAAACCCGTATTTATTACTGTCAGTAAAAGCAAATGTAAGTATATTGCTTTTCAAATTCAGTATATTTTCAATTAAGTCCCGTAGTCAGCTGTGTACCAAAATAAATTGGACATTAGTTTTATTATTTAGAAGCCAAAGTTAAATTAAAAAAAAAAAAAAGTTAATTATTTGGGACCAAATATTCTTGTCATGTTAGGTTGTTTTTATTTAAAATTGCTTAACACCACACACACTCAAAAACAATGCCTTTTATTTTGACAATTCGACGACATTCATTGCGTTATTTGCGTTGTCGAGCAGAAGAATTTTTCAAACATATGAAGTAATGGATTATTATAGAAAGGGTGTTACGCAATTGGGGAGCAGTTTCCCATCTAAAGGTGCTTGTTCCGTTATACATTACCTACTTTAAAACAAAATAAAAAAATAACTAGTCGTCAATGGAGCCTTCATCGAACCAGAAACAAGCGCTGAACATTTGAAATGACACTCGAAAAAGAAAACATGAATTCGCGCGCTTTTTACCCGCTAACAAGATATTGCGTAAATGTCACCGAGGTATTAAAAATGGCGATGGTGTAATAATTATAATAAGTAATTTTTGTATTTGATTCAGAAATCCGTTTTTATCATCACATTTTCTCACACCTTCAGTTGTAGGGTTCCGTACACAAAGGATGCCAAAGTATTACTAAGGTCCCGCTGTCTGTCCGTCCGTCTGTCACAGGGTAGACTGTATCTTTCTTTCTTTCTGTATCTTTCTTTTGTAATGGGTAGACACTTGAAATTTTCAGAGAGTGTGTGTGTACTGCTTCTTCGTAGCACTCTTGTCAAAGCTGTCGTGCTCCTTATGTAGTAAAAATAATAAAAATAAAATAAACTAAAAAATGAAAGGGGTAAGTTTTGTACAAAAGTTTTTCTTTTTCAATTTTGTTAATTATTGGACGGTGGTACGGAACCCTTCGTGTGCGAGTCCGACTCGCATTTGGCCGCTTTTTTTCTTCTGCATAATGACTGCATTTCCAAATAATCACAAGCACATACCATTTCTTCTCAGGGCCAGTCAGATAGGAAATTTCAACTCCATCTAGCTTATTTTTTTTTAATATGACTTGTTAAAGTGTATCCGATTTTCTATATACATATACAGAATTCTAAGAAGTGTAAAATAAATAAAACAAAGCCTGGTTAGTTACACTATTCATAGGAAACGCCGACCTCATCTAGTTTTAAAATATGATTATTATATATATATATATATATATTATATTATTGACGTGTAAAAGTGTTTGTACAAACCTACTTACAAAATAAAATCATTTATCATTTATCATAATTCAAGAACGGCTGGACCGATTTTTTTGATCGTTGATTTATTGAATTTGTCTCCACCCCGAATTGCAGCAGAATAACTATTAAACGTGGGAAAAAATCAAGGAAAAAAATTATGAAGACAATTAATTTTCTTATACATTTTCCAATTGATTGACTCTGAAGCGATGCGAAGTTCACCAGCGGGGTAATTGCGTAACACACTATCAGTAGCAATGGGTTTCATTTTGACAGTTCAACAACATTCATTGCGATATTTACGTTGTTTAGCAGACAAATTTTTCAAACATATGAAGCAATGGATTAGGAATCATCATGTGCCTAGGCACCTTTTCCCAACTATGTTAGGGTCGGCTTCCAGTCTAACCAGATGCAGCTGAATACCAGTATTTTACATGGAGCGACTGCCTATCTGTCCTCCACAACCCAGTTACTGGGTAATACGATACCCCTTGGTAAGACTGGTTGTCAGACTTTCGGGCTACTGACGACCCGTAACGACTGTCAAAGATCGACGATTGACAGCTGGGACCAACGGCTTAACGTGCTTTCCGAGGCACGGAGGGGTCTTGGTATGTGAAAATGGTCACCCATCCACGGACCAACCGCGGCAAGCGTAGCTTAACCTGATATATAGGAATATCTTTCAAAATTGTTCAGATTGAGATTGTTAATCTGTTACGCAATTAGGGTGCGGGTCAGCTAGAAGAGAAGAAAACCACCACAGATCCACGATGATTCAATTTTTTTTTAAGGCCTTCCTGTACTCACTTTACCTACTACAAAGCCCTCTTCCTCTCTCCCACTGTGCCCGACAGGGTCCACAATGATCATATATTCTGTAAAATCTACCACCTAAGTTCACATGTGGAAGCAATAATATATTGAGTATTGAGTACTGTGTAAGCAATATTAGTACGCCTTGCAAAGCACATAGTGACATGACACATTTTTTTATTCTATACCATCATGCACCATTAAATTATACCTATCTGTACAAATACCTAAATTTATTTGAATTTGAATCATGGCGGATCTAATCTGAAAGATGAAAATAAACTAAATTGTTCTCCAAAACTTAGTACGTGCATGTAGTGCGTATACGAATGGCAACGGAAAATCACATTAATGCGGCGGTGTGGTCTAATTTAACTATAAAAGTATGCTTTCCCCAGCCCTAGCACGATCAAAGAGGTGGGTAGGCTTATGAAAGTTTCAGAGGCGGCTTAAAAAAAACAGGCGTTTCCTGCACCATACACGGTGTAGAAGTGAAACTTACCAACAACCAACTTATAATGTTGTTCTCTGAGTGAGTTCACAAAGAATGCATTGTTTGTTTTGTTTGTTTGTTTGTGTAAGTTAGGATAAGGGTTTAGATTTATGTACACTATCGCGATAGGTTTCTCTGTAATTAATTAATGATAGATGTAAGTTGGAAAATAAAATAAAAATTGTTTCGGAAAGAACATCATTCATTTCGTACTCAAAAATGAAAGTAAAAAAAAAGTAAGTACTTTTTTCTTGTGGGAAATGACCTCTTGAGCATTTTTTACTATTAAGTACAACGAAAGTTTGGAAGTCCAAAAAAAACACTACAAATTGAAAAATAACTTTAATTTCGGAAGTCGGTGTCGTTCGT
The DNA here is from genome assembly GCA_947507525.1 of Apamea epomidion. Taxonomy (NCBI): domain Eukaryota; kingdom Metazoa; phylum Arthropoda; class Insecta; order Lepidoptera; family Noctuidae; genus Apamea; species Apamea epomidion. The sequence continues at coordinate 7,143,917 of OX382252.1, read as the reverse complement.
TCTGCATTTTTGGTTTTTGACACCGACTTCCGAAATTAAAGTTATTTTTCAGTTTGTAGTGTTTTTGTTTTTGGAAGGTGGTTGATTTTTTTTTGTAAAAAAGTTTTTATTTTTCATTTTTTAGTTGTACCTACCTACAAATTCATATAATATACTTGCAAGATTAGAGGTACTCCAATAACAACTTTGACAGAAATGAGGGTGTAAAGTGTTATACTGAACACATCTGCGTACCCCTTTGAGGGTACACGCCTGATGTTACGAGTATATTGTGTGATTGCGTAAAGAATGCATAAGTAAATATGCGATAGCAGCAATCGCGGTTGATTTGCTGGCATTTATTGAAGAGTTCCGTTGTCTGTCTCCGAAACTCGCTATCAGATCTTTACGAAATTTTAATGGGACCATTTCGGAATAAACTTTTTTCGAACAAATAAAGAATTTGCAAATCCGTTCATATAATATGACGGAGTTATGCCCGAACATAGGTACATAAAAAATAAATTCTATTCTGTTCTTAAAAAATAAAGAATATATGAGAGTTTGAGTGTGAGACACAGGAGTTATATCTATCATCTAACTAAATGTGCCTAAACGCGTCACTTTCAATTCTCGTCCAATTATATTATCGAATGGATGCATAAGAAGTAAAGTTTGAAGTATGTTCGTTGAAAAGTAATTTCTTTTTCGGGAACAGAATGTCACATTTTATTGCTTCAAGGACACTGACCTATATTATACAAGTACGCTGGACTAAATATACTATACGAAATGACAGTTGTTTTTTGTGCCGATTCAAAGCGCCCTGCTCGAGCGTCTCAGGAACTAAGTTGACACATTATTGCAAATGGCCGTCGTTTTGTTTTGGTACGTCTCTGACGATTTAGGTCTAAATCGTGGAATAAGACTTTTTTGTGTATTTTGTGTTTACTACGAGATATTTAGAACATTTTTATCATGAGAGTATACACATATTTAAAACTCGCTATCAAAAATATTAGTTCTACGGACGACGCACACGTTGCTGTCAGCGACAAAATGGCGAAAATCAAATGTCTTCATTTGTCATCGATAATATGAAGTCCAGCGTACTTGTTTATTAGAGGTTTTAACGAATAGATCGACTGGTCTATTTCTTTCCAAGTCTAGCTGCACATAGCGAGGTCTATGTCCTCTGTAGTGGCTGCGTGTGCGAGTAATAGGTGTTTAGCTGTGCGCTTGCTCGCATAATGTGAACACTCCGAGCCTCATCGTGTCCCAGTTACTGGCTAAGCTGTGGCTCAAAATGGCGAGTGATTTGACAATTTTTACATAAGTTTATGGGGAAAAGTTTTTTGAAGAATTAATGGTGGTGATGAAAACAAACATTTTTGAAAAAAAAAAAAACATCGGTAAATTCGTTTTACAGTAGGTATCTGGGAGCTTCACATGACAAGATTGCTTGTACGAAAGCATGCACCGTAAAGCAGTTACCACTGCCAGTCGAAATGAATGCCATTGTAAGTGTGCTAGGTACGCAATTACCCCGCAGGTTTATAATCTTTCAGCAAATCCTTTGGCACTGCAGGTGTCCATAAACAGGTAAAATTTATTTCGGTTGTAAACTGTCAGTGTCAGCGTAGAGAAAAAGTATTTTAAAACAATTCTCTAAATTATAACATCTCCTGTTTACTAGACAGGCGCTTTAACCAACTAAGCCATGGCGCCTGTGATGTGTTATTTTTAAATATTATACAACAAGAAAGTAAGCATTGGTGGCCCATTTGTAAATAATTTCATCACCACAGCTCTCAAAACGGTGAAGGAAAACATCGTGAGGAAACCGGCATGTCCTTAAACCAAAAATTCGAAGACATGTGACATCTACCAACCCGCACTGGACCCGCGTGGTTGATTACGGCCCACACCCTCTCGAAGAGCCCAGTAGTGGAAATATTATAGGCTGCCATTATTGACCACATCATCGCTTACCATCAGGTGAGACGGCGGTCGAAACAAACTTATCCAAAAAACTGGACAAATGGGTAATCAGCAGTGATCGGAGTAGGTAGATTGATTTTTGGTACTTGTATCATAAATGTTCACGGAAAGAATAACATGGATAAGTCATTTTCCCGGAAAGTAATTCCGGTATTTCCGGATCCAATTAAATATTGTTAATGTTGGTAGTGATATTATTGCTACTCAATTCATTTAAAGGAACGAGTGAGCTACCTGGCATGTCGTCGCCGGGCGTACGCATTGTTTTGATAACCGGTTAGTGCACCACCCATGATCCTTTGCTCTGATTGGTCGTTGGGTTGTGTCAAATCGTGACTGGGTAACGTTAAAAAAAATTATGAACAATATAATATTGCTCATTTTAATACAATTCCTACCTAAGTTCGGGTTTTTTTAAATAATCAAACAATTCCGAAAATCCAGAGGATTTTTTTTTGTCTAACTCTGCTCCATGGCAATCTGTTGCACACAATAATAAGCCACTGTTTTGGCAGATATTTTTATCTGATTAAGGCAAATCCAGAGGAATGTCCATATTAATATATACGTTTCGGATCAATGACCCCAATTCAATCTACCTACTCCGATCTCTGGTAATCAGCCTATAATGATCCCACTGCTGGGACACAGGTCTCCTTTCTGTGAGAGAGAGTGGGTCGTAAGTTATCCAACATGCGGGCCCAGTATTGGTTGGAGGATGACACAAGTCTTCGATTTCTTTTGTTGTAGGAAATGCTGCTTTTCTCACGTTCTGAGAGCAGTTGTGATAAAATTTTGCGCAAAGTAAAGTGCTGTTTGGGTTCGAACCTACGATCTTCCTACTAAAACAGCTCTAGTTACAGATAAAGTAGCCACAAGCTGAATATCACTTTCAATAAGGAAGAAAAACATGGCATTTTCATCGTTGTTTATCATCCAAGTTTCTCGTCAAGTCGTCGACGCAAGATAAGTACGGAGCAAGGAGTTCATGCATTATTCATAGCCGACATTTCAGGGTATTGTAATACATTCATACCGTGCTTTCAGGAATACTTGTGTTTAGGACAAAAAAAAAGTATAATGATACTTTTTGTCTCCTATTCTTGTTGGAACAGTGGTGGCCCAGTAATAACGGCCGCGACTTACCGAGTTGTTGGCCGTAGGTTCGAACATAGACAGGCGCTTTACTTTGTGTAAATTATTTCATCACCACTGCTCTCAGACGGGTGAAGGAAAACATATTGAGGAAACCGGCATGTCCTAGAACCAAAAATTCGCAGACATGTGACATCTGCCAACCCACACTGGACCCGCGTGGATACAGATAGTTTACAGCCCAGACCCTCTCACCGATAGGAGACCTGTTCCCCGAGCGGTGGGAATATTTGCATTTAAAAAAGTCTTTTATACTTAAGGGGTTATATTAAAATCATTAAAGTATTTCCAGGACACATAAGATAACAATACAATCAGTCACACCGATAATAGTGGAACCTCAGATCTCAGACCTTCGGTGCGGGACATATTTTAGTGTACAAGTATGTGAGCAGACACGGGTGCATTCTCTCTTCCCTTGCTCTCATAGTCCGATGGAGGCAATCCGACACGACCGGAATGAGATCAGGCGCAGGACCAACGGCTTAACGTACTTTCCGAGGCACGGGAGCATCACACCGCTAACTTCCAAGCTCCGGGCTGTTATTAAGGAATGTCTAATGGAAAATGCCAATGATACTTTGCTCGACCTGGGAATCGAACCCAGGAGTATTATATTATGCCGTACAAGATAACACTGACGTAACCTAGCTCAAAGTAATAGTAGCAGAAGTTCTTCTCGAAATTCGCACAAACAAAAAATTTATTAATTTGAGGTTTTTTTCGTGGGGCCATCGACCCCACAAAAAGTATAGTCACTTGAAATATCAGTTATTTTACTGTGTAAACTTCACAGACGTGATGGGTTTCGATATGTAAACACGGTAAAACAAAAAAAAAAAAAACAGATTTTCTCAACACAAGTAACCAAAACTGCCAGCGGTCGTTGACTCCCCCAAAAAAAAACATCAAATCATTTTTATTTTATTTTCTGCAGAGTTTCGCTAGCTTATTTATTTTGACGCTGTATTTCTTTTGTTCGGTTCCTAAAAGTCCTAGCGCGATGTTAAATGGCCTATAGCCTTCTTCAAAACTTCGGCTATCAAATGCTAAAAGATTTTTTCAAATCCGTCTAGTTAGTAGTTATATTTGTTTAGTTTTATTAAGTGAATTGTTTATGATTTTATGTATTTTCTTTGTCTCCTTTACTCTTTCACACGTTTTTATATCTCTCTAATCTCTCTCAGCATCTCTGAAATCTCTGAAATCTCTGAAATCTCTTCCAGCATACCTGCGAATAGACAATTCCTATCGCAGGTATGCTGGAAGAGATTTCTTATGAAATAATAATAATAATTTTATTTCAAGTTTCACAGATTCATTAATTTATATAATCATACACACTCAGTCACATTAAATAAGCATCGCTTTTGTACCTATTGTTCTGTTCTGTTTTTTTTCTTATCAGAAGGCCGATTCTTGTAATTTTAAACGTTCAAAATCTAGTAGCAGTCTCATCTCGGCGACAAACAAATGTCAAAAACTAGTAAAAATGTAGAGAAATTAGAGGTGTGACAGATTGAGACTGAGATCAGACTGTGAACGTTCTTAAAATTACGAGAATTACCCCTCTGTTTATTTAACTGTAAATAAAATGGTAGTTCCAGAGATTAGCGCGTTCAAACAGACAAGCTCTTCCGCTTTATTATTAGTATAGATTACATTTACGGAATGAAAAAAAGTGTTAAAAGACAGACTTGAATCTACCAACAACATAGGCGTACCAAGATGGGCGCACGCATATCTCTTGACATATTTCTATTCACTTACATCAAAGCCTCTACCACATAGGGATGTCCCCTCGCTAAGCATACACTATGTACTTTTGAATTACTTTCTACTAGGGTTGGCACATGCCTAGAAAATAGGGGAGAGGGGTGAGCTAGTGCAAAATATTAGAAAAGTAGTCGTGGATATAATTATGTGTGGTGACTGAGGGTGGTTTAATGGCTGGAGATCTGTATTTTGATGCTGTTTTATAAAACAGAATGTTTTTATGTACTTACTAGGTTTTGCCCGCGGTTTTGCTTGTGTGGATGTAGGAAAATATTCCATGGGAACGTAGTTACCGGAACTAAAAGTATCATCCGAATCGGTTCAGCCATATTTGCGTGATTGAGTAACAAACAACTAAACATACAAACTTTCACATCCTACTGATATTATAAACGTAAAGTTTGTATGGATGGATGGGTGGATGGAAGTTTGTTACTTTTTCACGCAAAAACTACTGAACAGATTTGGGTGAAAGGACATTGACAGGGTTTGGACCAAATGCTGCCCAGACATGGGAGTATTTCCAAATGATTTCCTAGATCAATCTACTTAACGAAAAATTATAAAAAAATAAAATATCCCAGGATTTTTTTTTATGGGTTTAGGTACTTATCAATTTTTGCGAATATTTTCTTATAGGTAATGGAGTGTGTATAGTTTGCCGCATGCCTTTGACATATTATACACGGTTATTTTTTAGAGACTAGCCAAATTTAAGGATGTGGTACAGACCATCAAACTGAACAACTTTCTCCATGGGACCAACATCGTAATCGCGAATAAAAATTCAGCCGTCCCATACATTTAGGTCGAGTAGGTATTGAAGTTTTCTATGGGACAGTTGATAAAATTTTCGCGATTACGCTATTTGTCCCATGGAGAAAGTTGTTCAGTTTGATGGTCTGTACCACATCCTTAAATTTGGCTGGTCTTTAAAAAATCACCCTGTATGTCAAAGGCATGCGCACAGGTACAAACCGTGTGTGACCGAGACAAACTATACACACATATGTATAATAGATATATCCGGAACGCATTCTGCGACTTAAAATGACGTCTCTATTTTGGATAACCATTTAGATGGTGTTGATAGGGTAGTTCACTGGTTTTTTCACCCTGGTGTCATATTTATGTTGGACAGAGGATTTCGCGACTCTATTTCTATGTTAGAGTCGCATGGATATGTTAGCATTCTACCAGAATCACAAACAAGGGGATCTCCTTAACTAAGCACAATCCAAGCAAATAAATCAAGGCTATGAACTACTTGCCGATGGCCCGTGGAGGTGGTAACGGTAGACTAAAACGGGATTTTAAAATATTTCGAAATGAATACTGCAACATAGCCATGTCACATTTTTTTGCAGACCTTAAAACTGCTGCCGCTTAGCACATGCTTTTCATGTGGATATATTAGATAATCTTCATGCACATGATTTCATAAATATAGCCCGACAGCGGTTGAATACTAATAATGACTTAGCAGATTATGTCGATTCTAAAAGACTTAACCGAAATATAGTTTCTTTTCAAAACATTGATGTTATTCAGGACAATGTTAATGTTTTTCGGGTCCTCTCAGCTGAAGAATTGACTTTATTCGTAGTACTACACTACAGTTTACAGTACACTACAGTTGAATTAGTTAGTATTAATAGATTACAGTGATTACTAATAGTTTATTGTCAATGATGATTGAAAATCGTCAATTATAGCTGTTACTAATAGTTTATTATTAATAATTATTAAAAATAGTCCAATTATTTGTTTTAGTTCATTTTTGGTCAATAAATAATTCACAACGAAAAACTTGTTTTTGTCTTGACTCCCTGAACAGCAGTGCGATTCTGTAACCATCTCACCGTGAAAACTTAGGTGAAGAGAGCGTGGAGTGAGCTGTCATTCCAACTATGCTAGGGATTGACACCATTGACAGCTCACTCTAAGCTCACTTCACCTAACTTTTCACGGTGAGATTTTTACAGAATCGATCGGCAGAATTTGGAGCGCTTCGGTTTACAGGTTACTAAACAGGGAACAAAATGCACTATGTGATCATTCTGGGCAGCACTTGGTCCAACATCCATACATAAATTGTCAATGTCCTTTGGCACACAGATGGTTTATAAACAGAATAACATTTTATTTGATAAATGAACCGAATGAAATTTAATTTGATAAATGAACTGTTTGTTTCCTATTCATTAAATTAAATTTTATTCAAAAACATCCATCGGTTTCTTACTAAACTTCAACTATATCCGACGACCCTGGTTACTTATCTCCTTTGGTGACCGTACACAAAATATCTTGAAATCGATAAGGAATGTTGTCTCAAAAGCTTCTTTGTTAAATTCCTTATTAAACTACCTTCATTGCTCTATACATTAGTTACTATATTCAAATTTTATTTATGTTTCAAATTGACGTTATTGCAAGTTAAACAAACATCAGCTTTATTTTAATGGTAATTAAGTTGATTTCAGAGTGACTAGCACTATTGAAAGAGTTATAAAAATAATCGAAGTTGTAGCGTAAACTGAACTTTATTGTGTAGGAATTAAAGTTATTTATTTATATATCCATAAAATCATGTTTGTTTACATTTTTGGTGAATATGTCGCGATTTAAATTTAGCTATATTGCTACAGCATATTCTTAAAGCGGAAGCGTCAAGGTAGCCCGCGAATTTCTTTTTCTTACTTTTTTTGCTGTTTCTGACTAAACGTTCATAATATTGCGAGAATTGCCCCTCTGGTAAAATGTGGGTGTACCATATGAACACCTCTGCCTAACCCTTCGGGGATAACGAGGCGTGATTATGTGTTACATTATTCATTTTTAGGGTTCCGTACCTCAAAAGGAAAAAAACGAAACCCCTATCAGATCACTTCGGTGTCCGTCTGTCTGTCGGTCTGTCAAAGCCCTTTTCCTCAGGAACTCGTGGAGTTATCAAGTTGAAATTAATATCAAATACTTAAGACTGCAATCCCTTGAAGCAGTGAAAAACTCAAACTTCTAAGTCAACGCAATCAAAAGATAAGGGCGTTGATGTTCAGTTTATGCCGCATATTTTGACACTCGCAAGGTAATCAAAACCGGTACTTCCCGTTGGCCTAGAATCATGAAATGTGGCAAGAAGCAATGCCATGTAGCACAAGTAAAGGGTAAAATCCGAAAACTGTAAAGTAGTTACATACCTACAAATTTGTACGGAACCCTCGATGCGCGAGTCCGACTCGCACTTGACCGGTTCTTTTTATACTCCGCTTCGGTAGCTTCTAAAGACGACAGAACTCATAACATTTGTGGCCCCGAAAATGCGTTAGCGCACAACTTCTGTCACGGACCGCCCTAAAGGCCGTCAGTATCTCTACGTCAGTATCTCTACGTCAGTAGGGTCATAGTGCGAGTACACGATGACACGCTCGGTTTGTATGGACAGTGTTGCCAGTGCCGCCTCTAGCAGCGGCCGCTGAGACGTAAAGGGTAATAGTTTCTACCAATGACCTTTAATAAACAAGTACGCTGGACTTCATACTGTCGATGACAAAATGGAAGGCATTTGATTTTTGCAATTTTGGGGCTAACAGCAACGTGAACGTCAAACATAGAGAACGTCAGGAGGTTTCATAAAGAGCCCGTCTAGATTATGTTCATATTCGTATAACCGAATTTGAGCAAACGGCTCATTCACAGAATGATGTAGGTCAACGTTTTGCAGATGCAAAAATTGCAATGTCGGTAACTATACCCTGTCCATTAGGTTAACCGTTTTTTGACAGCTGTCTTAGAACGAACTATTCCAGATTACGTAAAAGTTGACTTTAAAATGCGTAGTAAAATAAATATATAATCTGCCTTATCTTATTGAATTATCTTATTTATGGCTTCGTATAGACATTATAATACCGTACGTGTCACAATCAAAGTATTGTGTGTTGCTGCAATCACTAGTTCCATCTGTCAAAAAACGGTTGGCCTAATAAGTACGGAATCGAAGTGTATTTATTTTGCCAGAGCATTTAGTAAACATGCTGGCGGTCTTATTCTAGATTCTGTTTACTATCCAACAGGATGCGTGTACGTGCGTCTTAGGGCTGATTTTTCAATGTAGAGATAACTTTATCGGAGGAATAATTTTGAATTTTTGACAGTTCTTCCATACAAAAACTGCCAGACGTCAATTTTATTCCTCGAATAAAAGTTATCTGGCGATGGAAAAATCCGCCCTTAAAAGAATAAAAAATTGTTAAATGTCTCCACACGACAGTTTAATAAACTCAAGTCAAATGAATCCTACTACGTGTAAACGAGTATCCTACTAATATTATAAACGTGAAAGTTTGGATGGATGGATGGATGTTTGTTACTCTTTCACGCAAAAACTTCTGAACTGATTTGGATGAAATTTGGCACACATGGTTTATAACCAGGATTAACATATAGGATACTTTTTATCCCGATATTCCCAAAGGATCGAAACTTATGCGGGTGAAACAGCGGGGTGCAGCTAGTATAATAATAAAAAAAAACTAGGTTTTGCCCGCGGTTTCGCGCGCGTGGAGTAACGTCCGCCACGTTATCCCACGGAAATGTATTACCAGGATAAAAAGTATGCTATTTGTTAATCCAGTTTATAAATTATAATTGTGTGTTAAATTTAATGGAAATCCAATTGCAAGCATAATACTAATGATTGAAATACGAGTACTATCGTGAATTCATGCAAGCCTAGTACTTTTTGTTAGAATATTGCTCAGAAAGTCGGGTCTTAATTCAATCATGATTCGAAAGACACGTTGCGCCATCTAGCGCCCTAAAGCAATTGTGACCGTAGAAAGCTATTGTTCTTTTCCTCGGGAACAGTATTTTTTTCTGGATGAAAGGTACCCTCGGTGCTTCTCTATACCCCTGAAAACGTATATGCAAAATTTCATGATGATCGGTTCAGTGGATTAGGTAACGAACATACAAACAGACTTACTTTCACATTTATAATATCAGTTAGGATAAATAAATAAATAAAATTAAAGTGTCTGTCTGTAATGTCAAAATAACAGCTTTTTATTCAATGCATGTACGGTATAGTTAACAAAAAAAAAAAAAAAAATTGTTTATCTGTCTGTCTGTTTGTTGACGTGGCTTTCACTGGCGGATAGCTGATGTTATGAGGAGTAACTCAAACTCAAATCATTTAATTCAACTAAACCAATTGCAGGCACTTTTGAATTGTCAAAGGGTCAGTCAGTCAGAAAGATGAAGCTAGTTGCCCATTCCAAAGCGTAGGTACCTATGGAGAAGAACGGGCAAGAAAATCCATGGACACTCTTTTAAATCATAAAATTGTTACAAAATATTTGATTACATCATTCGTGTTGAAATCAACCATGTGAGAACGATGTAGAAAGACGTACACGTTAAAAGCGGCCGTTATAGAAAACTTAAAACAATTCAGAAATTAAAAATTAAAATAAGCCGTGGCAGCTAAGAGATGACCAGTCCCTACTGACGGCGCCCGTTCACGAACATGAGGAATGGATCAGCACCATTCAGCTCAACCATTTTAGAGGGAACTTAATGATCCAACACACACGCCACAACCAGCGAGACATTAGAGTGAGCATGACATACTTACAGCCGTCAGGGCACATTCAAGTCAATGAAAGACGTATCCAGTAAATGGTAGCTTTATAGAAAGTACATAGTGCGCACACGTGTGATATGCAATTATACAATACCAAGCAATTGAATTTATACAATCCAAAGATAGTTTTTTTCCAATGCAGCTCCAACAATGTTTTCGAATGCTAATTAGTTTATGCGCCTCTGTGGAGCAGGACCAGCATTGAGCCAAGCGTTTTTGTCAGCGATGTAATCCCCTAACTTATAATATGCTTGGCTACATAGTGTGCGTTTAATACAAGATTTAAATTTCGTTTCATTCAGTTGAAGTATGTGGGGAGGAATTTTATTGTAACATTTTAAACAGTACCCCATGAAGGACGAGTCTACTTTAGCCAGTCTGAAACCTGTTTGAACTAATTGGTCCCTATTTCTAGTCTTATAGTTGTGTCTTTCACCTATTTTATTGAAAAGATTTAAATTTTTTCTTACGTACATGATGTGTTCATAAATGTATTGACAAGGTACCGTCATGATGTTAATATCTTTAAACAGTTCCCTTAAAGAATCGCGCCTGCCGAGGCCATATATTGGTCTGATGGCTCTTTTCTACAGAATAAAAATGGACTCGATATCTGCAGCCCGTGCCCATAGTAAAATACCGTAAGACATGATACTATGAAAGTAACTGAAATAGAGTAGCCTCGCGGTATCTACATTAGTAAATTGATGGATTTTTCTTACAGCATAAGCTGCTGAACTTAGCCGTCCTGCAAGAGATGTTAAATGAGGACCCCATTGCAGCCTTGAGTCGAGCGTCATCCCCAGGAAAACAGTTTTATCGACGAATTCTAGTTTCTCTTTGTTTAATACTATGTCACAATCACTACTTTTAACATTTGGTAAAGCAAATCTTATGCATTTAGTTTTTTTAACACCAAATTTTTAGCAGTGAACCAATTTTGTACCTGCAGTAGGGCGTTATTAACGTCGTCAACGCACGTCTATTTATCTTAAAAATTGAGGAAGTATCGTCAGCAAATAACACCATTTGTGGTTGGTTCTTTAATAAATGGGGTAGATCATTAATATATACTAAAAAGAGGAAAGGACCTAAAATCGACCCTTGTGGAACACCCATTTTTACTTTTGAAGCAAGAGAATTTACACCATTTATTTGAACTTTTTGATGTCTATCATTTAAATAAGATTTTCCTAAAGTGAGCGCAAGTTGACCTAGTCCGTAATGCTCAAGTTTAAAAGTAAGGTTTCGTGTTTGACGCAGTCAAATGCCTTGGAGAGTGCACAAAAGATTCCTATGGCATGTTGGGCCTCCTCCCACGCTATAAATATGTGCTTTAATAAGGTGACACCGGCGTCAGTCGTACAACATCCTTTGGTGAAACCATATTGCTGATCATGTAAGATTTTGTTGGTGTTAAAATGATTAAACATTTGATTGAGCATTACCTTTTCGTACACCTTTATTACACCTTTTTCGTACAACTTAGGCTACTTTTATCTTAGAAGTAAAAAATGAAAACCTATGATATTAAATTTGTTTTCCGACATGCACGTATATAGGTATAGCTAGTGTTAAAAAAAAATTGGCATACAAATAATTATATCCCAGTGTTGCACTGCTTCAAGTACCTCTCGTATATGGTTAATAGTGTCATTAATCATTATAGTTTTCTTGAAGTCTTCTCCCCAAGGAATATAATGCAGAAGTCGGTCAAGGTGTAATTAATTACATGAAGCGCTTAGCTATGAAGTTTCTTCTTCTTCGTGTGGCTGGCACAGCTGTTTTTTTGATCACGATGGCTCAAAACTTTGCGGCTTCCACGGCGTTATCGGTGGCAGCGCAGAATTCACTTTGACTGCATGTTTTGGGACACAGAGGGCAGGATAGGACGTTGAGTATTGTATGCGACATAGCTCTACAACCACACCCTACTGCCGTTCCATCCAGGTAGAACCATTTTATCAGATTGGACTTACATCTTCCCACTTCTGTCCGGAGACGGTTCAGGGACTTTCAAGTGGACCACGGAAGGTTACACCCTTCAGGGAGATCCTAGATAAGAAGCTGTTTTGTATAAATTCCATGTGTTCCATTTTTTCATGATTCAGCATTAAAAAATACATACAATTCCAAATTTTCACCCTTATACGATCTACCCCTGTTTTTTAATCGCGATTTTTATATTATTCTGTTCCATCCACAGATCCGCGGCAATCGAATATAATAATTCATGTGTAGTTCTATTAATCAATCAGCGTTTTACTTTTAGGAGTAGGGTAGGAGTAGTGTAGGAGTAGGTTAGGAGTAGCGTAGAAGTAGGGTAGGAGTAGGTTAGGAGTAGGGTAGAAGTAGGGTAGGAGTAGAGCAGGAGTAGGGTAGGAGTAGTGTACGAGTAGGGTAGGAGTAGGGTAGAAGTAGGGTAGGAGTAGTATAGGAGTAGGGTAGGGGTAGGGTAGGGGGTAGGACACCACGCGAACGAAGTAGCGCCGGATAGCTAGAAATAATTTATATTGCAAAACAACGTTTGCCGGGTCAGCTAGTATTTTATATATATTGGTATGTTCGTTAGGTTTCTATGTCGCAATAAGTAATAAAAAGTAGGTAATAAAAAATTTTGGTAATCGAAAATAATATAAACTTATAATTATTTTACTAGATTATTCTAGTAAGATAGTTATGAACCGCTTTCATATAACTATATAACGATACATAGTGTATTGCTATATCCCTAGGGATATAATTATATCACGGCTTTAACCATCAAAATCAAAAATCAAAATATATTTTTTCACTTAGACCAACATGGGCACTTATGAAACGTCAGAAGCTAGGTGCACGGTTCCAAATTGATCGTTTCCTATGGAGAAGAACCGGCAAGAAACTCCACGGTTACTCTTTTAAAAATAATTGGCTTTTACAATGTTTTCAAATTACAGTAGGTATGGGAGGACAGTCTCGGCCTGTCAACAAGTACCAGGTACTTGATAAAATAAAAAATGGTCTACAGATCTAAAGTCTACAAGGCCTACAAAGTCCTCACATTTACAAAATATAGAAGAATCGATAAGGAAAGATAAAATTTATAAAACCTATCTATATAAATAACCGTCTTACTGTGACATATACACATATATATATTGGAATTATGAGTCACAGTATACAGGCTAGGGATTTCCTTGTTTTACCATTTTTTACGATGTAGAATATTCCATTTTCTCGAAATATCGTCTGATGTTTCTACATCCTTACAGCCGTTTGGTGTACACTGCTGATATATAATCATTAATTTTGTAGGAGAATATATGTAGCTAACACCAGGCGGGGGTTTTAAAACTGAAAAAAAGACAGCCATTAGTAAATAGTAGGCACGAGAGGCAGCATTGTATTTTGAGCGCAGAATGATAGCCGAATGTAATATCTTGTCAGCAGGTACAGTAAGCCGCATGTCAGTGGTAAAAAACCAGCATAAAGTGGACATGTTGAACCAAGTCTAAGATACGGACTGATAACATTAGGCAATTTAACAGAACAGTCAGGGATGGTTGAAGCTAAGTATAGGGAAACACTGTTAATGCAAGTGAAGTATTTATAATGCAACAAAAAGGAGGAATAAAATTGACGTTTGACAGTTTTTGTATGAAATAACGGTCAAAAATTGAAAATGATTCCTCGAATAAAGTTATCTGACCTTGGAAAAATCAGCCCTAAAACTCCTAACTTTATCGTCTACGAGTATAATATACATGACCTTTGCATAATTTTGTATTAAAAAATAGCAACATTTTTCCAAAAACAAAATATATTCAGAACTTAAACATGCGACATAAAAATAGATTACATCTTCCGCCCTCTCGGATCAAAATGCTTTATCATAGCCCATATTACATGGCAGCTAAAATTTTCAACAAACAAAAGAATCCATTTTCAATAAATTTAACAGAAAATTAAGGGAATATCTAACACAAAAATGCTTTTACTCGGTCGCAGAATACGTAGAATAAAACATTTAGTATTATATGATAGAAAATGGAACTGGGCTGGTCACATCTGTCGCATGCCGGAGGAGCTATGGGCTAAAGTAACCACACAATGGGTCCCAAACAGCAGCAAACGACAACGCGGCAGGTCCAGAATGAGATGGCGGGACGAGCTCGACTCTTTCCACAAGGATTGGCGTTTAACAGCACTGGATAGGGACAAGTGGAAGGAGGGAGGGGAGGCCTTTGCCCTGCAGTGGGACAGAAATGACTGAATAAATAATTATATAAATAATTAAATGATAGATAGATAAATAATTACATATTATATTATGGTCATGTACCTAATAATACACAAAAAAATTACACCTACAAATACACTTACTAGTATGTTATTGTTGATTTGTATGTTTTTACATATCTCGGGACCCTGGGGTCCCGGTCCTTTGGAAGGCGTACGAGGGGCCGAAGCCAACTTGCTGAGGCCCCTTAGTAAATTTTAATGAAATGCAGCACCAACCGACGATTATCCCTGTAAGCACTATGCAAGTGCACCCAAGGACAATTGGTGTATTCCCCGTTGGTGTAAGACTATTGCAGGATATGGAAAAATAAAAAGTTGGACTATGGGTTTGGGTGGCTAAAGTCGACTGGTTACCAACACCTATGGAACAACTATGGCCAGGGCAGGGGGTGACTTGCACACTCAATAATGGGCCCCCGAAAACGGTCGCTAGCACATAGTGTCGCAATCACAAGGGGGCAACATGTACTGAGGGGCTTATGACGAGAGGAGAGGTATTCCACGGCTATCAGGACAATACCAGAAGTACGGTCAAGATCCCTACCAGCTCTTGCGAATCTCCACTCAAGCCGGCCAATAAAGGCAAGAATGAGGTGGGAGCTCTGTTCCTCGTCATTGTTCACTCCAGTCGGCCAATAAAGGCAAGCCAGAGGTTAGAAACAAGAATTCTCCCGGGAGATAGGGTCCGTGGGGTCGCTACTGCCCAACAGCTCACCACATGCTGCCCTGCAGGTTTCTGTATCTGTCTTGGTCTGGCTCCTCACCCTAGACCTGCTTCGGCAAATGAACGGCTAGCCCCACCACGACGTAAACGTAGAGATACGGCGGCGCGGTTATGTTAATATTGTTATTATTATGTTTTTCCGTGCCCTGACCGGGTTTCATGTTGGAACTTACTTACTTATATTGTAACAACTAAATGTACACACGAATGCAATAAAGATATTTGATTTGATTTGGTTCACAATTTGACGGTTTGACATGGATAGATTATAAACTATCGACAATGAACACGTTATATTGTAAGCAGTATGGTACAGTTCAAAATTTGTCGACAGCTTACAATCTCGCGAGTTATATCATAAACTAACGGTGTTCACCATCTTACGGTGATATAATAATATATTTAACTTAAAATTTCAATTATAACAGTACATTTTGTGTATTTTAATAAAATGGATACCTGTTAGGTATTCATAAAAATCCCAAATAACTGTTATGACTCATGGATCTAATAAACTAATTGGACTTTTTGCTTTTGGACATCCATTCACTATACATAGTAGTTGAAGGTTTTTGCTAATATTGGACCATTCATCATCATTCATTACATCGTACCTACTTAAATAAGGACAATATACAAACCACGATATCCTTCTACAGTCTGCCTATAGCTCCCATCTGACATCGGTTTGCTGGTGGAACCCACGGCTGGCCCTGTAATGACAGAATGAAAGTCATGCAGCTTTTTAGGGTTCCAAAGCCATATGGCAGAAATTGAACCCTTACAATTTCGTCAGTCCGAATGTTCCATAGCCACTTTTACCGACTTCAAAAAAGAAGGAGGCTATCAATTTGACACGTATGTATGCAGTATTATTGGATCTGCTATATAATAGGGGTTAAAGTATGAAATTGCCGTTTCATTGTAATAGGTACTTCGAATGGACATAGAACCTTCATCGTTTGATATTTTTGAGTGAAACTTTTTTCACATGGTACCTATGAAGTTCTTCTTTTAAAAAATGTGCAACATTCGATTATCGACTTTCAGTTGTTTTTTTTTATTCAGCTTAGACAAGAAACTTCGAAAATTCGAGTTAATTTTGAATGCGAGTTCCGACGCGGAACTAACGCGGCAGAAACAGCTCGCAATATCAATGTTGCGATTGGAGAGGGGACTGCTAATGAACGCACCGTGCGATTTTGGTTTAAACGCTTTCGTGATGGAAAAGCAAAGCTTACCAATAAAAAGGTAATGGTAACTGTTTGGTGGTCTCAGCATGGTGTTATTCACTATAGCTTTCTCCGATCTGGTCAAGCAATAACGGATGATGTCTACTGTGCCGAACTCCGAACAATGATAGCAAAACTAGCAGTGAAACAGCCCCGACTCATGAATCGATCTTCACCATTATTGCTCCATGATAACGCGAGACCTCATACAGCACGAGAAACCGTTTTAACTCTACAGGAACTGCAATTAGAAACCATTCTTCACCCTACGTATTCGCCAGACCTTGCTCCAACGGACTACCATTTTTTTCGTGATTTGGACAATTTTCTACGTGATAAAAAGTTTCCTTCTCAGGAGGCAGTACAAAATGCTTTCTCACAGTTTGTCGTATCTAGATCACGAGAGTTCTATCGCAAAGGCATAAATGACCTTCCTATTAGATGGCAGCAATGTATAGATTATATTGGTAATTATTTTGATTAAATAAATATGTTAATTTAATTTAAAAAAAACGAATTTCAATTTTTCAGTACAAATAGGTTTTTTTTTTTTTTTTTTTTTTTTTTTTTTTTTTTTTTTTTTTTTTTTGTGGATGGGAAATCATCAAATTACTCCTCCCGCTCTGGGTGGAGCAGAAGGGAGTGTCAGACTCTTACTGACTAAAACCCACCCGTGTTCCTTCCTTAGCCCTTTATGTTCCAGGGCAGCGGTAACCCTTTCGGACGATCCCGCTACCGTTGTAATGGCCCTGACTTACGAATCGTAGGTCGTGGGTTCGAACCCATGCAAGTGCCTTACTTTGTGTAAATAATTTCATCGCCACTGCTCTCAATTTCATACTTTAACCCCTAATATTCACATATCTGATATACAGTATCTTTTGCTTTTCATTGCTATGAACTGTGCGAGCACGATACAGCCTGTGCGTGCGCGTGTGCGTGCATGAGTGATGTCTCAACATTCCACAGATAACACACACTAATGAACTGACGTCGCACTGCGCGAAATAACATATTTGATTTACATTTAGAATACGCGTCATAGTGGCGACCTGTTCTTACCTTTGCATTGCTAAAATTCGCGTAAATGTAACATGTGTTGGTAGCGGTTTGGGCTAAGCAATGGATTCACGATCAACGAAGTCAGAGTTCGAATCATAAAATTTACATAATGTGTGACTGTGACAAGCCGCGCGGAAGTGAAAACAAAAAATAAAAACAAAATAAAATATATCTTCATGGCGGCCATTTTCAACACATGTGCGCGACAAGAAGTACTTTTATGAATGTCACTTGCGGTACGTGTGATCCGCGTCTTTATTCGTTGCATCACTACAATTAATAGTGATAATGTTATCTTCTCACTAACTACGGTTTGGCCTCTGACTAGTCTGACTCCAGTTAAAGAATTTGATCTTTGTCATTGAACTTTGTGCAAGCTACCGGTAATCGTGGCACGTTTATGAATGATATCAGCAGTAACTACCTACAGCAGACATAACCATCCTTATTTATAAAATCTCGCTAATCACTCATTAGCTTAACTTTTCTTTAAGTTATATTGCTGATTCTAATAATTATAATTCTGTAAAGCCATATTTGTTACGGTCGCGGTCGCGAAACATATTTTAATCAACATACCAGTTACAACCTGACACTGACTTGGAAAATGCAAAAAACGTAGGTGGGTAAATTTGAATTTCGCGGGCTTCATTCTCGCATCCCTATAGAATGTGCTGGGGCGGCTGCTGCAGATGTGGAAAACCTCGGCGAAAATATTCCAATCTTATTGGAATATTTTCGAGCCGTTTGGGGTTGAAACACTAAGGTCTAGCGCCCACGTGGTTTTTCGAGACATCACCAAGCGGTTGGTTAACTCTTCTCGTGACCAGTGATTTTTTGACTAAAGAATCAGCATCGCCATACAATGTGACAATGCTGCCTGCCTTTTCAGTACTATTCCTGTTTGGAGCGCTGGACGAAATTTTTAATAAAATCTTTTTATTTCAGACATTGGTTCATAATACATATGTTAGTAAATAAAAACTGTGTTACATTGAAATATTAAAAATCATTAAAAAATTAAAATACCCCTGCCTGCCTTATCATTTTTTTCCTCTATTTTTTATATAAATGTGAGTATATATCCTTTATTTCCATGTAAACACATATAAATTGGACGTAGTTAAGCAGAAAGGACTCAACCCACATTCTTCCCAATAACTCGAAAATTATGTTAGTCTATGAAATACAACTTCACTCAAAAATATTGGTACATTTGCCCATAAGTGACAAAATTTCAAAAGATTCCATATACAACATCATTGCAGCAATACACACCTAAACTTAAAACCTCGATAACTCAAAAATTACTTTTTGTGGGTTGATTCCTTTCTGCTAAACTATGTCCAATTATATTTTAGAATATTAGAATATAAAAAGCATTTAAAAATATAAAAAATAGTAGCCCACCGGTATCGGGGAGAGGGTCCAAGCTACCCGTGGTCAGGGCTCCAAAGACAGGAGCCTCCTGACAATTCGAGCCGTGTCCAGAAGTACCGCCAAATTCTTAACTGAACTGAAAACCTAGTTCTAGCCGATGATAAATAGAATACACCTAAGTTTAACCACCGGTGTGCAGCTGCACCTAGTTCTAGCCGCTATGATGTAGGCTAAACCTAGTTCTAACCGAAGCTAAGTAGCATACATCTAAGTTTAACCGCATGTGGCCGGCTGCACCTAGTTGTAGCCGGCTAAAACTAGGTTTATCCGCACTTCGGCTGTTACCCGTAACATGTACATAAATCATTCAATAACGAGGTAAACCGATCTAAAAGTTCAATCAATTCAAGAAAAAAAAAATCAACTTTCAGAGATGTTAGAAACGCATTAATTTCATAGTTCAAGTGTTATTTCAGTAGACAGTAGCATAAATATTTTTTTGACACCGACTAGGTAAGCCAAGATAAGTCCTACACGATAAACAAATTGAACATGAGTAAATACACAGATAAAAAATAACACGAACATATTCACAGAGATTCATTAAAGACTTTCTTGACACTTCAACCCCCCTCATAAAATAGAAAGAGATTCCTTACTTTAAAAATAATAAACTCACTTATAATACGGAATATCGTAACCATTTTCCCTTGACCCCTTCCCCCCTTTGCGACCCCAGTTTTGTTCTACCGCAGGGGGTTGTTAAGGGGTGACGAGGGGTCTTTGTAAGCTGGGTGGGTTATGGAACGCGTGACACACCCGTACAATGGCTATTATAACCTGACAAAGAGCCTGCAACCCTCTTTCACACCTCCTTCGCTTTTCAATCCGATGAGGTATGTGCGTACACGGAATTACTAATGGATTGATTTTGCATTTACGTAAAAATAAATAAATCAGAATCAGAATCTTTATTTGTAAATATAGGTAGAGTTACACAGAGTGTGAGATGTTACAACATTTACATGGGTTCTCTATGTTTTACCATTATAGTCTGTCCACTAGGTAAAACCGTTTTTTGACAGATCGCACTAGTGAGCAATTATATTTTTTTTTCAAAACTGATACACGTACGGTATTATAATGTAAGTAAGAAGTCATAAATAAGAGAATTCAATAAGTTTAGGCAGTTTATATATTTATTTTATTACGCGTTATAAAGTTAACTTTTACGTAATCTGGAATATGCACTTGCGTTCTAAGGCAGCTGTCAAAAAACGGTTAACCTATTGGACAGAGTGTAGGCGTACAAATATTATTATGAATTTAAATTCAAATTAATTTAGTACCTACTATAAGAATTACTGATTATTATAAATTATAGAAAGAACTAGAGTAATGAATCAATAATTCCTTTCCAGAATAAAATGTTAAGAAACTCATCAGATCATCATCATCAGTCACACAGATCTGACATTAAACGTCAAACAAAAAAAAAAATGACAGAACTAGTCAGGTAATCTGTACCTTGGTAAGCAAGTTAAACCTGAACCGTCTCCGGACATAAGTGAGAAGATGTTACTCCAACCTGGTAAAGTGGGGCTACCTCGACGGAACGGCATGCGGCAGTAGGGTGTGGTTGTGGAGCTATGTCGTAAACAATGCTTCACCTCCTACCCTGCCCTCTGTATCCCAAAACATGCAGTCAAAGTGAGCTCTGTGCTACCACCGACGACGCCGGGGAAGTGTCGAAGGTTTGAGCCAACAAGAACTGAAATACAGTCAGCCAGCGACACGAAGAAGTACCTGACTGTGGCCTAAAAGAAACTGTGACCTCTGAATTTGTTTCGGTCTTTCTTCTCAGAGTAGTCAGTTAGGAAATACCGAACTCATCTAAAGTTGTCAAAAAATAAAAGGCCCGTTTTGACATTTGAGAAAGCGTTCTTGACACCTGTCAGTTTCATACAAACGAATACGTGTTTTTGATCTTTATTAACTACTAGAACTGTCAATGTCAAAACGGGCCTTTTATTTTTTGACGACTTTAGTTTTAAAACATAAGTTATTTTTGACGTGTCAAAGGGTTTTTTAACCAATTTAGGGCTGGTTTTTTCAACGCCAGATAATTTTATACGAGAAATAATTTTGAATTTTTGACAGTTCTTCCATACAAAATCTGTCAGACGTCAACTTTATTCTACGAATAAAAATAACCTGTCGATTGAAAAATTAGGCCTTATAGAAATAAACATAATTTTACCGTAGATCCTAGCTGTCATCCGTAGTCACTGACCTGTAATAAACAAGTACGCTGGACTAAATATACTATACGAAATGACAGTTGTTTTTGTGCCGATTCAAAGCGCCCCGCTCGAGCGTCTCAGGAACTAAAATTTTGGAAATGGCCGTCGTGTTGTTTGGGTACATCTCTGATAATTTAGGTCTAACTCGTGGAATAAGACTTTTTTTGTGTACTTTGTGGTCTGAGATATTTAGAACATTTTTATCATGAGAGTATGCGCATCTTGTAAAACTCGCTATCAAAAACATTAGTACCACGGACGCTCACGTTGCTATCAGCGCCAAAATGGCGAAAATCAAATGTCTTCGTTTTGTCATCGATAGTATGATGTCCAGCGTACCCCCAAACGGTTCGAACATATAAGTTCCAAAGACAATGGAGTATTTGCGCCTTTTGAGGTTTTCCGCACCTGCAGCAGCTGCCCCAGTACAGTCCATTAAAAATTGATAAAATAAATTGCAATAAATTGAATACCAACTCCATAAAACATCGTAGCTCATTCACAATCATTCACACCTCTAGATATGGTGACAAGCGCGCCACTCGAGAACTGTGCGACTCCATAATTTGTATAATGAACATACATAGTTTACCATAGAACACACCCCATAGGCTCCATACACCAGTAGTTCAATGGTGGATGCGTTGCCCCGAGTTGCACATAAAGGGATCGAAGTAGGTATACTCGTATGCACTTTGTACTGTTGGGGTACATAGGACGGAAAAGAAATACTATGCTCGTCTATCTTCATATACTGAGGCCCTAGTATGTAACTTAGATTCAAACGATTATTGAATCGAAATGACAACTATCCTAAGCGATTTTGATAGTGTTACACATGTACGGTTGGCTGTACAACGTATTTATGAAGTAGCATATCACAGGCGCCGTGGCTTAGTTGGTTAAAGCGCCTGTCTAGTAAACAGGAGATCGTGAGTTCGAATCTCGCCGGGGCCTTGGAGCAACATCCATTTAAGTTTTTTTTATAAGCGTGTCGTCAATATCTTAAGAGCAGTGGAAACGCAACTTACGATTTGAAGGTCGTGGACTCGAACCCAGACAGGCGCTTTACTTTGTGATAATAATTTCATCACCACTGCTATCAAAACGGTGAAGGAAAACGTCGTGAGGAAACCGATATGTCCTAGAACCAAAATTTCGAAGACATGTGGCATCTATACTGGGCCCGCGTGATAGACTATATCCTATTCCTTGATTTATTGAGAAGGCTTGTGTCCCAGCAGTGGGAACGCTATAGGCTGATTATGCTTGCCCACCCCAGAGACCAAGTCTTTAAGAAGAACACATCCTAAAACTCTAGCCAAGTTCATTCATTATTTAGCCTTGCCTTGCCAAGGTGGTGTTACGGTAAGTGTATTAAAAAGGCAATTTTAGGCAATTACTACGGTGCCTCGCTGTAATCCTTAGAGAGTGCGCTTAAAGTGTCTAAAGATCTTGCTCAGACTGAGACATGGGTTCAGCATGTATCAGATAGAAACAACAAAACCTAATTTACAAAGATTTTGTAAGCAAATTGACTACTTACTTAAATTGTCCGTTTATTCAAATTACAACTGTTATTTTTTTTGTTTTTTTTTTTTTGTCACAGTTGTATGAAATGGAGTGATGGATGAGATGTAAGTTAATTTTTTTTATTGTTAAGTCTACTTAACAAACAAAAAAATTAAATTAAAAATATTGGTCCAAATTAAAATAAATAGATGAATTATAAATTTATAATTCATCTGACAATTTTAATTTTTAATTTAAACTTTTGATAGTACTCCGAATTATTTTTTTAATTTTTATTATAATAATTTTTGAATAACATTGATAATAATATAAATATTTGCACACCTTATCAGGTAATGATACAGTGTACTTTATAACATCTGTTTACATACACACCTGTATTAAGCAAATATATAATTTGATTTGATCGATAATAGGTTTAGACCATCCATTTCAGTCTCGTTGACTTAACTTCTTCTTTCTGATAGTCACAATGAGATCTGACCAAAATAAAGAGAATTCGCTGGCGTTGTTTATGTCAAATTACTAAGGCGATATTTCTTATTCATTAAAAAAAATTGCGCAGTCGCATTCCGAGGGGCCTAAAAAGGCAACTTTAAGCAATACCTCTAAAAGCTATTCATTTCCTGAATTCCCAGCAGCAGCAGCATTAGCAATTCCTCTAATTTTCGTTTTTACTAATCAAATCGGTTTTTTATTTTTTATTTCTACAGTTAAAATGTCATTTCATTGTGATATGAATTGCACACAGATCATATTATGAATTGTCAGTTTGTGACCATTTTACGGTTTTTAATATGATCAATATTGTTATCCTATTATGATTCTGCCAAAGTGGCCTTTTTAGGCCCCCCGAGTCCCGGTCCCAATGTGGCCAGAGCTTAAAAGTGCCTAACAGAGGAGCAATTCTCTTAATTTTATGAACGTTAACAGTCTGGGGGCTTACCACCAGCTCTTATAGCAGGGCAGAAGTTGAACTGCACTGCTTTTTTGTTCTATGACCAAGTACAAAAAGCAGTGCAGTTCTACTTCTGCCATACTATAAGAGCTGGTGGTAAGCCCGCTGATCTCACAAGTTTTTGACAATGATTGTCGCTGAGATGAGATTGCGAGTAGATTTTGAACGTTTTTAATTACGGGAATTGGCCTTCAGAACACTTCAACTTACATGCGACTAAAAGTGTTTCAGTGTGGACAAGACGTTATTTTTAAGGAACTAAGTGATTAGTAATTTTAGCTTAATTCCCAGGCTCAAGGGATATAGGTATTAAGTCTTCCTCTCAGTTCAAGACCAGGTTTTGTAGGTAGTTTTAGTGCCAGTAGATGGCGACAATGGGTAATACATTGCTATTATAGGCCCACCGTTTAACTGAGACATTGCCTGAGGTAGCAGCGCAGTACGGGACGTTGTATTCAATCAAATATTTTCTGCTGCTGTGCTGCTGGGGAGTGTGTTCTTCTTCTTCCCAGCGAAAGCACTAGGATATGGTGAAGGGCGGGCGTTTTGAGGGAATGTCTTTTGTAATTTTGACGTTCGAAAAGTGCTGATTTCTCAAAATAATTTGAGATTTAAATTACTTAATTTTTTTGTTGTCGTGACTTTATGCGAGAGCTCAGTGATTCGTCAACTTGTGATAACTATCACCCCTCCCGCACCGCGCAGTTACCTCAGGCAACGTCTCAGTTAAGCGGTTGGCGTTTAGATGCTTATCTAGCAAATTTAATGGGCACAAAGAGCAAAGTATTAATAATTAAAGCATTCTATATTAATACTAGCTACTGCCTGGGACTTTGTCCGCATGTAATTTCTTGTTTTAACATAAAATATACACATATATTGCACCTACCACTGTTTGTTTCTGCACCACCCAAAGTTGAGAGCTAAGTAATAGGTAATACGGGCTGGTGTCCGCAACTCCACGTCAATGCGCGTATTTTGCGTACGGGCGGGAAAATCGATTATTCGATCCACCTAAGCTCCTCAAGGAAGGTCAGCAACGCCTTGATGTTACTGACCGTCTCACTTAGGGTGCCTGGGTTAACAAAGTACTTTGCTCTGTACGTGGCGACCACCGGACAGTTTAGAAGCATGCGCCGCTTTCTCGTCATCCTCCATACAGACCCTACGGACTGTCTGTTACTCCTATAAGTTGAGTGGTAGTCCGTCTGTGTAAAGGACAATGCCCATAGATGTATGGAATCCCGTACCATTTTTTATAGACTACACTTATCATATTAACTTCTACAAAAGTTCTTTTTGTAAACAAAACCCGGGTAACGGAGATTTTCAAAAAAATTGAAATAACCTAAAAACTAGGTACTTTATTTTGTTTTACATGTCATACACGGACGGCCATTATTGCTCTAAAAAATAATAATAGCTTAAATAAAAATTCTGTTACGAGCTTCGGGTTCGTGACAATAAAATCTGCCGATAAAAATTACCAAAAGTTACACTTTATTTAATCAACAATAATAACAACTAAAACACACTAATTATAAAACACAATCGCTCTTAAGTCGCACTTGAAGATCGCTTTCGATGTATTCGCTTCTATCGCAGAACCAAGTCTGATTGGTCGCGGCTAGTCCCGGCCTTATATAGTGCCGCAGATAATTCCAGAACCTTCTATTGTAGAAACATCTAGAACGTTCGAACACATACCGGCCCCAACTGACCAGAGGTCGACAGTTCTAGTAAGTTCCAGCACCGACATCTCTACTCGCTAATAGATGGCGCCAGTGACTCTATTAGTTCAGCTATTCGACAATAGATGGCACAAGTGACTATTAGTTCAGCTACTCGAAACTAGATGGCGCTAGTGGTAACTAATGTCACCATGTATCAGGCATTAATTGTGGCGCGCAACAATGCTATTCTATTATATTCTAGTTATTTTTAATTAACGTAGAATCAGCAAAGTATAATTTTTTTACATGTTTTTTGAAAGACGTGATCGTGACATTTTCAAAATTCAAGGTCAAGGTTCAAGGAACGTCACGTAAAGGGAATAAAACAATATCAAAACTTTATTACTTTAAACTAAATTCCCTGTTCAAAAATCAAATCCCCGACGCGTAATGTCGTAAAAAATATGAAAATAATTACTATAATATTTTGATCTTGATGATTGAAACTTTTTGGTACGACTTTTGATCATTCTCCTTTCTGTACTTGAAGCATTCAAAAAATTGACTGAATTGATTGAATACAAAAATATAGCTATGCACCGTTAGAATACTTCGTTTTTTCTGACTTTATTTCATTTTGTTCAACTCCTTAGGGAAGGGTGGGTAGCGGGATCGTCCGAAAGGGTTACCGCTGCCCTGGTACATAAAGGGCTAAGGAAGGAACACGGGTGGGTTTTAGTCAGTAAGAGTCTGACACTCCCTTCGGCTCCACCCAGAGCGGGAGGGGTCATTTGATGATTTCCCATCATGAAAAAAAAAAAAAAAAAAACGGGTAAGGGAAGGGTACGGGGAGCGTAATATTAAATACTCTATAACCTTCCTCAAGAATTACCCTCATCAGCCTAGCCTTTTCCCAACTATGTTGGGGTCGGCTTCCAGTCTAACCGGATGCAGCTGAATACCAGTATTTTACATGGAGCAACTGCCTATCTGACCTCCACAACCCAGTTACTGGGTTATACGAAACCCTTTGGTAAGACTGGTTGTCAGACTTTCGGGCTTCTGACGACCCTAACGACAGTCGTTAGGGTCGTAAGATCCACGAATGACAGCCGGGACCAACGGCTTAACATGCTTTCCGAGGCACGGAGGGGTCTGGATATGTAAAGATGGTCACCCATCCCCGAACAAACCGCGGCAAGCGTAGCTTAACCTCATCGATGCGACCCGTGCAGCTGTTATTACTTAGCCACAAGCCCCTCCCCTCCTCAAGAATTACGCTATCAAATGAAAAAGATTTTTTCAAATCCGACTGGTAGTTCCAGAGATTAGCGCGTTCAACCAAACAAACAAACTCTTCAGCTTAAGTACTCATAGAGGGGTCAGCACTCAGCCGTTTGTAGATCTTTGACAGTCGCTGCATATGTTCAAAATAGCTTGTTTGTCTAAAATAAGAGTGTATGGTGTAACCTGCACCCTAACTGTGTAACATATACGCGTGTGTTAAATGTTACAACAAAATACCTTGTGAAATATTGGAATTAAATGAAAGAAAATTTAAAACTTATATTAAAATTACACTTTGTAAGCAACGATATTACAAATTAGAGGATTATATCCAAGATAAGAATGCTTGGAAACATGCTGGTCCTGCTCCATAGGACAATCTCTAGAGTCTAGACAAAATCAAACTGGTTGCTAATGTAATTATATATAATTTATTCTTTTTTTTTTTTTTCTTTGACATTGATTTACATTCTGTAATTACTTGGGGTCACACACCCGGACTTATTAGTCCTTATTTATTTATTTTGGATTTTGGAATGTTTGTGAATGTGTGAGCACCATGTATCTATCACATAGTTAATCTATATGTCATGGTTTCATTTATCCATTTTAATTCTTTTACCTATTGTGGTATAGTAATTTTATTTTTAGGTGCATAGTCTTCACAATAAATTATATTCCTAATTAATGTATGCAAAATATTGTAAAAAAATTTAAAAGAGTAACGGTGGAGTTTCTTCCATACTTCTCCATACGAAAACTACCATTTGGAAGGGGCGACTAGAATCAATTTTATTTTTATTTTATTTTTGACGTTCAAAAGTGCCTTTCATGTGCCTATTTGAAATAAATGATTTGACTTTGACTTTGACACAATCAATCAGAATCGGTTTCATTTTGACAGTTCAACAACATTCAATTAGTTATTTACGTGTTGAGCAGACTTTATGAAGGTAACCTTTTTCGAACTTATGAAGCAATGGATTAGCAATATCCTTTAAAATTATTCAGATTGAGATTGATTGTGTGTTTCGCAATTAGGGTGCAGGGCACCGTACCTCTTGGTAAGACTAAAAGAAAGGACCGCAGCCACAGCGTCAAAAGTAATTTTAAGATGTTTTTAACCGACGAAAAAAACGGAGCTTCTCAAGTCGACGCGTATATATTTATATTTTTTAATGTATGACCTTAATGTATGACCGCATAACTTTTTACAGAGTAGTTCAATTTTGATAATATTTTTTTTATTGGAAAGGGTATATACCCCAAAGTTGGTCCCATATAAATTTGGAAAAAAAAATCCAACCTTTCCATTGGGAAAATAGGGGTGATTTATTGTTCACTCACAGATTTGAATGCTGAGTTGTGTATTATTACTATACTCAGTGCCACATATGCCTGCCCTTTGGCAAACAATTAGTAGATTATAGCCACAAAAAATTATAAAATATTTTTTTTTAACTAAGATCTTAATTAAACTAATGTAAGTATACCTAAATAATTTTGAGTCGGCGCCGTTTAAATTTAAGGCAATTTAGTGATTTTTGTTTATTGATTGTTTGGCGCCGACTCAAAATTACTTAGGTATACTTACATTAGTTTAAGATCTTAGTTATTAAGGTTAAATAAAAAAGGTTTATTATTTTTTTTTTTTTTTTTTAATTGTTTAGTTTCTTTATTTTGTTTTTATGTTCTTTTATGCGTCATGTTTACCGCAAATAAAGGTTTTTTTTTTCTTTTCTTTCTTTTCTTTCTTCTTTCTCCAGTTTTTTCGGCGGTTTAATTTTTTTGTTAAAAAGTTTTTATTTATAGATCTATCCTAGAGCAGAGATGGCCCAGTGGCAATGGCCCCGACTTACGATTTGCAGGTCGTGGGTTCAAACCCAGGCAGGCGTTTTACTTTGTGTAAATAATATCATCATCACTGCTCTCAAAAACGATGAAGAAAAACATCGTAAGGAAACCGGCATGTCTTAGAATAAAAAACTCAAAGACATGTGACATCTACCAACCCGCACTGGGCTCGCGTGGTAGATTACGGCCCACTCCCTCTCGTAGAGAGGAGGCCTGTGTCCCAGCAGTGGAAGCATTTCAGGCTGATGATGATGATCTATGCTAAATTTTACACATTTTCTTTCATTCAGTCTTACCAAGAGGGGCAAGAGCACCAGTAATAATTACCCAGTAACTGGGTTGTGAAGCTCAGCTAGGCAGTAGCTTCATGTAAAATACTGGTAATCAGCTGCATCCGGTTAGACTGGAAGCTGACCCCAACATATTTGAGAAAAGGTTAGGTTAGCTTCCTCTCTTCTTTGAGATTATTTCGTAATCCGCCATGTGGGCCCAGTGCGGGTTGGCAGACGTCATAATTATATTATTTACCAAAAATTAAAGCGACTGTCGGCGTTCGAATCCGCGACATACAAGTCGTAAATCGTGGTCATTATCACTGGACCTTAAACCTAATATTCAGCTATTTTTCCGATAGCCTCCGTGGCGCAATGGCTAGCGCGTTCGGCTGTTAACCGAAAGGTTGGTGGTTCGAGCCCACCCGGGGGCGATATTTATATTTTAGCTATTTTTCTTCACAAGCATGTCGCATGCTTAATGGAATACTGACTTAACTCAAAGTCAAAGTCAAAGTCAAAGTTTTTTATTTGTTAAACATAGGTGGTGTAAAAACAGGTGTTGTTATTAAAATATATAGGTACACTATGTTTTGCCCATGACGGCGTACAAATATGAATAAGCAATAATTAATTAAAAGTGAATTCAGCAAAAATAATAATTAAAAAATGTCAACAGTAAAAAATAATTAAGTAATATAAAAATGTATGTTAAAATAAATGCTTAAGTCAGATAATTATTGTAGAGATATGTCATAATGTCAAATTAGAATTATATAAAACAATGTTTTTAGATAATACTTATTAAAAATGCCTAGTAATAGAAAATGTTCAATAAAACATAATGTCAATATTGGTCTGTTAAAAAATCTGAGACACTATAATAACATTTTTGACATAACATCGTTTTTAATTTTTGCTTAAATAAATTAACATGTAATTTTTTTAGTTCTTTTGGCAATTTATTATAAACGACTGGTGCCATATGAAAGATACTCTTATACATTAAGGCAGTATTAGTTTTGCGAACACAGAGGTGACTTTCATCTCTTTGAGTACGATTAAAAGCTTCAGATGCTAACACAAAAAGTTGAGGATTTTGTTTCACGAAGACAGCTACTTCAAATATGTACAGTGAAGGCATAGGTAGGACACTGTACTTCTTGAAGAAAGGTACACAACTCTCGGTGGATTTTAAACCAAACATAGCTCTAACGCACCGCTTCTGTGCCTTAAAAACGAGATCTTTGTTGGTGGAGTTCCCCCAAAAAATTATGCCATATCTCAGTATTGACGCCACAAGCCCATGATATGCCGTCACGAGTGTACTAAAGTTAATTTTAAAAGAAAGTTCATGTAGGGCATAAGCTGATCGACTCACTCGTTTGCATAATTGTTCAATATGTGGTTTCCAAGTCATTTTATTATCAATATACAAGCCGAGAAATTTTGTAGTGCCTATTTCTTCAATAGGTTGGCTGTCAAAATTTACATTTGCTGTTGGTATGCGCTGTCTAAAGTTCAGTAGTTTTGTTTTTTCTAAGTTCGCTTTTAGATTATTTAAAAATTTTCCAAAAAAAGACGATTTTTGGAAAAACGCAAAAGAAGGTCTTTCTATGAGGAATTATCCTACTTGTTGATGCATAAAAATAAAACTGATTTATATTAATCATGAATGCTTGTAATTTGAACGTCTATTATTAACTATTGATGAGATCTGAGAATAAAAAAACGGAAATCACATCTGACCTATCTACTAATGGGTCAGTTTTCCATTAAGCATGCGGTGTAGTTTATTTCTACTCCACGAAGAAAACTAGACCGGACGCTGTTTCGATTTCGAAAAAATGAAAAGGAAATTACCTAATCTGCAATCGCGACTTATTCGCCAAAAATGTAAACAAATATATCATATATCATTCATGTTAAAAATTATGCATGTGAGAACGATGCAGAATGTTAAAAGCGTCCGTAGTGAAAAGATAAAAAAACAATTCAAATAATAGGGGTTAAAGTATGAAATTGCCGTTTTATTGTAATAGGTACTTCGAATTGACATAGAACCTTCATGGTTTGAGATTTTTGAGTGAAACTTTTTTCACAACCATGTGACCACCAACCAACCTATGAAGTTCTTCTTTTAAAAAATGTGCAACATTCGATTACCGACTTTCAGTTGTTTTTTTTTATTCAGCTTAGACAAGAAAGATGGATACTTCGAAAATGCGAGTTATTTTTGAATACGAGTTCCGACGCGGAACTAACGCGGCAGAAACAGCTCGCAATATCAATATTGCGTTTAGAGTGGGGACTGCTAATGAACGCACCGTGCGATTTTGGTTTAAACGCTTTCGTGATGGAAACTTTGATTTGAAGAACGAACCACGTGGAAGACCGCCCACACAGGTAAATAACAATGAATTGAAAGAGATGGTGGAAGCGGATCCGAGCCAAACTACCCAGGAATTAGCGGCATGGTTTAACGTTACCTTACCAACAATATTGACTCATTTGTGTCAAATCAATAAAATAAAAAAATATGAGAAATGGGTGTCTCATGATTTGACTGATCTGCAGAAAGAAACGCGTATTGAAACTTGTGTTGCCTTGTTGAATCGATACAGAAATGAAGGAATATTGGATCGAATTGTGACATGTGATGAAAAGTGGATTCTTTACGATAACCGTAAGCGAAAAATGCAATGGCTGACCCCAGGTCAAACGCCGCAACAGTGTCCTAAAACAAAGCTTACCAATAAAAAGGTAATGGTAACTGTTTGGTGGTCTCAGCATGGTGTTATTCACTATAGCTTTTTCCGATCTGGTCAAGCAATAACGGCAGATGTCTACTGTGCCGAACTCCGAACAATGATAGCAAAACTAGCAGTGAAACAGCCCCGACTTATGAATCGATCTTCACCATTATTGCTCCATGATAACGCGAGACCTCATACAGCACGAGAAACCGTTTTGACTCTACAGGAACTGCAATTAGAAACCATTCGTCACCCTCCGTATTCGCCAGACCTTGCTCCAACGGACTACCATTTTTTCGTGATTTGGACAATTTTCTACGTGATAAAAAGTTTTCATCTCAGGAGGCAGTACAAAATGCTTTCACACAGTTTGTCGAATCTAAATCACGAGAGTTCTATCGCAAAGGCATAAATGACCTTCCTATTAGATGGCAGCAATGTATAGATAATAATGGTAATTATTTTGATTAAATAAATATGTTAAATTTAAAAAACAACGAATTTCAATTTTTCAGTACAAATCGGAAATTTCATACTTTAACCCCTAATATTAAATTAAATTATAATAAGCCATGGCAGCAAAGAGTTGACCAGTCCCTACTGACGGCGCCCGTTCACGAACATGACGCATGCACCATTCAGCTCAACCATTTTGAAGGGAGCTAAACGATATGCGCCAAGGAAAGACGTACCCAGTAAATGGTAACTTTATAGTATGTACATAGTACTCACATATGTGCTATGCAATTATACAATACTAGGAGATTGAATTTATACAGGCTGATTTTTTAAAGACCAGCCAAATTTAAGGATGTGGTACAGACCATCAAACTGATCCACTTTCTCCATGGGACAAATAGCGTAATCGCGAAAATTTTATCAACTGTCCCATA
This sequence comes from Apamea epomidion, assembly GCA_947507525.1. Classification (NCBI taxonomy): domain Eukaryota; kingdom Metazoa; phylum Arthropoda; class Insecta; order Lepidoptera; family Noctuidae; genus Apamea; species Apamea epomidion. The sequence continues at coordinate 7,111,148 of OX382252.1, read as the reverse complement.
GAAAACTTCAATACCTACTCGACCTAAATGTATGGGACGGCTGAATTTTTATTCGCGATTACGATGTTGGTCCCATGGAGAAAGTTGTTCAGTTTGATGGTCTGTACCACATCCTTAAATTTGGCTGGTTTTTAAAAAATCAGCCTGTATAATGCATAAATAGTATTTTAAAATCTTCAGCAGCTCCAACAATATGTAGGTAGCGTAGGCGTGTGTGAAGTACTTTCAATTGCTAATCAATTTATTTATGCGTCCTGTGGAGCAGGACCAGCGTTTAGCCGAGCATTTTGGTCAGCGATGTAATCCCCCAACTTATAATATGCTTGGCTGCATAGTGTGCGTTTTATGTAAGATTTGAATTTCGTTTCAATGAGTTGGAGCATGTGGGGAGGTATTTTATTATAACATTTTAAACAGGACCCCATGAAGGAAGAGTCTACTTTAGCCAGTCTGAAACCTGCTTGAACTAATTGGTCCCTATTTCTAGTTCTATAGGTGTGTCTGTCACCTCTTTTACTGAAAAGCTTAAAATTTTGCCTTTCGTACATGATATTTTCATAGATATATTGACAAGGTACCGTCATGATATTAATATCTTTAAACAGTTCCCTTAGAGAATCGCGCGGCCATATATTGCTCTGATGGCTTTTCTCTGCAGGATAAAAATAGACTAGAGATATCTGCAGCCCGTCCCCATAGTAAAATACCGTAAGACATAATATTATGAAAGTAACTAAAATAGACTAGCCTCACGGTGTCTACATTAGTAAATTGACGGATTGTTCTTACAGCATATGCTGCTGAATTTAGCCGTCCTGCAAGAGATGTTTAATGAGGACCCCATTGCAGCCTTGAGTCGAGCGTGATCCCCAGGAAAACAGTAATTAAGGATTTGGAATACCTAGCAATTTTTTTTTTGTATAAAAAAATGATTAACTTCGTTACGGGCGTTGATTAGTACCCTAATTACATAACACACTGTCTATCACAATCCGAATCATTTTAAAGGATATTACTAATCCATTGCTTCATAAGATCGAAAAATTTGTCTGCTCAACAACGTAAATAACGCAATGCATGATGTTGAACTGTCAAAATTAAATCAAATCAAATCAAATCAAATCAAATCAAAAATGTTTATTTGTCAGAATATGGTACAATAGATGTTACAATTTTGGTTCCAGTATATCCTGCCATACTATGGCGTACAAATATTTCTATTATAAATGAAGGCTTATTTATTAATATTTGAATTAGTAAACATGAATCACTTAATAAAATATAAATATTACTGTAATAAAGATCGAAATTGTATTGTGTTTATAATATGTCATGTCATTAATATTGAATAATTATGTCAACAATATAATATTAAAGATATGTTAGTGTTGGATACGGTAGAATAATTTTTATTTAATATGTTACTAGCGACTTAACCTCTAAATATTCTTTAACACTGTAATAATTTTTGTCCAATAACAGTCTAAATAACACCCTTTTGAACAGCGACGATGGCAAATCTTGAATGTTATTTGGTAAAGCCATTGTTACTGATAGTGTGTGTGTGATCGTGCCCTAAGAGTGAGCCTAAAACAAACTGAATAAATTCTTCTTTAAAAACATCTTTAATTTCTGTTACGTCATGAAGTGTCGAAGAATATTTTCATAATTTATAATATGACATAAATATCAAAAATCTGTCACAAGTCACAATGTCTACCTAAATAAAAAAATTGCATTTTTCAAAGTTTTCAATTTTCCAAATCACAATGGAGTAGAGTAAAAATATGGAGTTGCACATTTGCACCTAATGCCCGTCCGTCTCTGTATGCCCAAAAATGAAATAGTCGTAAGAATAATGTTTTATTTTCAAGCACATCATTATTAGAAAAGGACATCGATACTGGCAAGAAGTTGATACCGAAACCAATCATAGTAAAGAAACATGGGAGGTTAGTATTTTTATACCTCTGACATTCTTCTAAGCGTGTCGATGGCAATCTAAATGGACTCTGCCCAGAACTCGGCTACTTGTTTGGCGCCATCACTAGCGTCCATCAGTTCCTGTAACGTGCAGCTGACAGAACACGCAGGACACGATATTAAGTGTCCCATCGTTTGTGGAACAGCACCACATTTTCACTCCAAGGCGGAGTCGTGACGGCGCGTATGTGTTCCACGCGCGCTTCAAAGAGATGTCAGCATGATTGATGGGGCCCGACAGGGCCGAAGCCTGCCGGGGTAGCGGGATCGTCCGAAAGGGTTACCGCTGCCCTGGAACATAAAGGGCTAAGGAAGGAACACGGTTGGGTTTTAGTCAGTAAGAGTCTGATACTCCATTCCGCTCCACCCAGAGCGAGAGGAGTCATTTGATGATTTCCCATCCTCAAAAAAAAAAGGCGGAGTCGTCTATGAATCCCCACCTGAACAGGTTTTCCTTACGGCCAACCTGGGTCCGGTTAGAGACTTCCAGGTTACGCAAGGCAACTCATGTCCCCGTTTTGAATGTAATGAAGCAGTACCGACGATTATCCCTGTATGCACCTATGCCACTATCAAATGCACCCAACTAACCCCCGGGTGGTGTAGAACTATTGCAGGACATGGAAACAAAGATTTTAGACCATAGGTTCTCAACCGTATTTTGCCCATCTTGCGAATATTTTTTTTTCTAGAGCCCCCCAATGATTTTACTTACGCGAATCTGCGAATCTGAGAATCTGAAACAGCTATTGCCACCTTGCCACGATTATATTATTAAGGGCTGGGTTAATTTTTCCAACGCCAGATAACTTTATCGCAGGAATAATTTTGAATTTTTGACAGTTCTTCTATTCCACGAATAAAAGTTATCGGTCGATTGAGAAATCAGCCCTTACACGTGTAGTATTAGACATATAGTCGTAAGATAGGATATATAATTTTCTCTGGGTCTTCTACTTCCCCCTGAAAGTCTCAAATGGCTACGGGGGGTGTTATCACCCACGTTCACTGACACCTACGAAATCCTTTACTGTGCGTGCACGCACTCTGCTGGTATTTTGTTTTTTTTTTCCACAAACGAGCATAAATTAGCTAAGTATGATTAGAACGACCAATTTGAATGCCAATAAAGGCATTTTCTTTCATTGTTCTAATTTATGGCATAAACCCCCAACGCTCAATGTGGTGTGTGCGTGGTTGACGTCATCATGTCAAAGCCGGCTGTCGCTGAAAACTAACGCTGGGGCTCTGTCGGGTCTTAGCATTATGCTGAGCGATGGCCGTTTTGCGTGGATGTGACGCATATTTTCCCGAAACTTATTTTTTTGTGTTTGTATTCTTATCTGCGTCATGTTTATCGCAAATAAACTTATTTTCATTCTTACTTATAACTTAGCAAGTCTATCTGTCTGTCCGTGGCCACCAAACCAACCAACCAATGAACTGATTTCATCGCGGTTTTTTTCCCCAGACGAGGAAGAAGAAGCATCGCTGGGTGCCACCAGGTATCCCGTCATGCCCTCGCTGGTGGCCCTACAGCAGATGAGAAACAGACTCCATCTCGCACAATTGGGGAAAAAGCTAATGAAATGGACCGCCCTGGCTACTGGCAAAGAGCTCCGGAGACTTTCGATCGAGATGGCAGCGTAAGTCCTAACCTAAGATAAGATTACCGACATAGATACCACATTCTACCATACTACAGAAGGGAGTGTCAGACTCTTACTGACTAAAACCCACCCGTGTTCCTTCCTTAGCCCTTTATGTACCAGGGCAGCGGTAACCCTTTCGGACGATCCCGCTACCCCGGCAGGATAGAGAATGCCTAAGGCATTAAGTCCGCCTTTGTACCGTTTTGTGAGAAAAGTTTAAATAAATAAAAAGACTAGTGTACGTGCGCAGGGACGTAAAATATCGCGCACAGGATTTTCAACTCTCGGTCTTGAACCGATCGTTGAGATTCCAGCAGAGAACATCCCGGTGCGTCGAAAAAACACACTGTTGGATTTTCAACTCTCGGCGCTGAGCAGTGCGTTCAAGATCCAGTGTGCGAAAAAATCCTGCCGCGATAGTTTTCGGTTCGTCCGAACGTGGTTAGCAAGCTGAAGTGGCAGTGGGCTGGCCATATTTGTCGAAGGGCCTATGGCTGGTGGAGCAGACGTGTCCTGGGGGCCTACTACGAAGTAGTATCGGTCGTCTCCTGCTACGAATTTACTATTTGGTTCGGTCGGTTCCGATCCTACATTCCTATACTCTTTCGAATATTGACTATGGTCCCGACCCAACTGAGCCGATCCGAACTTTTTTCGCATTTTTCAATAATATTCGGTTCGGCCATGTGTCGGTCCGATCCGAACATTCGCACTTTGCACTTTGGACTAGGCCCCCTGGAGTGGAGACGTCGTATCGGCAAGTGTTATTTTGCCGCGTGGCCAAAATCTGAACGAACGTCGTTTTTTTTTAGCCGTTAATATCCTATTGCTGTGCAAATGCCTCCCTACTCTTTATCCATCTCTCTCTATTCAGAGCTGCCAAAGACCCATCTTTATTAAAGGAGTCCAGCTCATCCCGCCATCTCCGTCTGGGTCTGCCGCGATGTCGTTTGCCAGTAAGAGCGGGACCTACTGAGTTATTGATCGTCTGACATGAGGCAGATGTGTCCAGCCCAATTCCATTTAAGCCCAAGTTTTCCTTTCCCCAGAACTGGGACCATAATGAAAAAAAAAAAAAGGAATTAACGCTAATAAAAACATAAAAAAAAATACTATGTACTTTTGGATTGTCAATGGGTCAGTCAGACTGCAGAAGCCAGCTGTCCATTCCAAAGAGTAGATTTCTATGGAGAAGAATGGGCAAGAAACTCCACGGACACTCTTTTACATACACATATGGAGCAATGGATTAGCAATATCCTTCAAAATGTTTCAGATTGTGATTGATAGTGTATTACGTAATTAGGGTGCGGATTTGGATTCAAGATGGCAAACGGACAGACAAGACCTGAAGGCCAATTCTCGTAATTTAAAACGTTCAAAATCTAGTCGCAGTCTCATCTTCCTAGCCAAATGTCCATTCTTTGGTATTGGTCGTCGAATCGTTGAGCTCCTTAAGTTTTGAGTTGAGCTGCACGATTTCTGACAAATGCGTGCACTGACTGGACAGGTCCTATCAATCTGTGTGGTTCTTTCCTCAAAAGACCATCTCAGACATCGACCTACATGGTCTTCATATGATCTGACCAAGATTATGTCTGGACTTTAAAAGAGACTGTGACCTCTGAGTTTGTTTCGGCCTTTTTTCTCAGACTAGTAGATAGGAAACGCCGACCTCATCTAGTTTTAAAATATGATTGACGTGTAAAAGTGTTGAAGTGTTTGTACAAACCTACTTACAAAAATAAAACCATTTATCATTTATCATCTCAGCGACAAACAAATGTCGAAAACTTGTCAAAATGTAAGGAAATTAGAGGTATGTTTGACAGATTGAGACTGAGGTCAGAGGGTAATTCTCGTAATTTTAAGAACGTTCACAGTCTGAGAGGCAATTCTCGTAATTTTAAGACCACAGTCTGATCTCAGTCTCAATCTGTCAAAAGATACTTCTAATTTCCCTACATTTTGACAAGTTTTTGACTTTTGTTTGTCGGACTGCGATTAGATTTTGAACGTTTTAAATTACAAGAATTGGCCGTCTTATCTCTCTCAATCTGTCCAAAATACCTCCAATATCCCTAAATTTTGACAAGTTTTTGACATTTGTTTGTCGCCGAGATGAGACTGCGACTAGATTTTGAACTTTTTAAATTACGAGAATTGGCCTTCAGACTTTGAACGTTCTTAAAATTACGAGAATTGCCCCTCTGGGTTATGATTATGCCATATGATACTTTATATTCTGGTGGTACACTCCTGTGGGATAATTTCCGATCTCCACGTGTGTAATGCCAAGGGCAAAAGCTATTCGGAAATAAAAAACTGGCCAAGTGCTAGTCAGACTCGCGCACCGAGGGTTCCGTACAAACTTTTGGTTAAGTAAATATTTCGTTCATCTAAACGAGTTTCGAAGATTTTCCCAATAAATCAGTCCACAAAACGTACAAACTTAACTTAGCCGTTAGAAAACTGTTGTCCCCATACATCGACATAGGTCGCGGTTAGTATACCAACTGCAAATAAGTTTGTAATCTCAAAAGTAATAGTTTTTTTTCTGATGCAATTCTACAAATTTACCGTACAAATTTGTAGGTATGTAACTACTTTACAGTTTAACGGATTTTTTCCTTAACTTGTGCTACTTGACATTGCTTCATGCTAAATTTCATGATTCTAGGTTAACGGGAAGTACCCTATAGGTTTTGATTCCCTGGCGAGTATCAAAATATGTGGCAAAAACGGAACATAAAAGGCCGTATCTTTGATCGCGTCGAAGAAGTTTTACTTTTTTACTACTGCAAGGGACCACAGACTTGAGTTTTTGATATTAATTTCAACTTGCTACCTCCACGCGTTCCTGAGTAAAAGGGTCTTGATAGACGGACGGACGGACAGACAGACGGACAACGAAGAGATCCTATAAGGGTTCCATTTTTGGTACGAAGTACGGAACCCTAAAAAATCAAATCAAAAGTAATTTATTCAAATTAGGCTGAGAATCAGCACTTTCGAACGTCAAAATTACATAAGACAGTCCCCCAAAAGGCCCACCCTTCACCACTTCCTATTGCTTTCGCTGGGAAGAAGTGGCGCAACAAACTCCCTAGCAGCACAGCTGTATAAAGGTAACTCAAACCTTTTCTTTATTTTACAGAACCATGAAGGGCTACGGAATGCAAGTAAAGAACGCGTTCATTCTGCTGGCTCGCGCTAGGTACTTCGTGTCTGACATGAACTTAATGGTCCTGGAGAGCCCTCCTAAGCAAGTAAGCACTGGTTTTAACATTATTTTGAACTACCTTAAGTCCTATAAAAATGATTACATCGTCACAAACGTCTGTTCAATCTACGTACAACCCGCAAGATTTAACTTGACTCCCGACCCCCGCACTACCGCGCTCGCCATCGACGCGTCAGTAGGTCTACTATCTTAGCGCTAAATCCGTAGTTTCGGCCGAAATTGCGGGTGTTTAAATGTCAGTATTACCTATGGACATATTCATAGGTAATACTGACATTTATTCATTCATTTATTTTTTTAAATGTCGAAGCATCATGCTGAGATGAGAGAGGGGCCTTTTGGCCTCGTATAGGACGAGGCCAAAAGGCCCCTCTCTCTGTTTGTTCTCTTCTCACTTTGTTTCATTTTTCTTTTTGTTATTTTTTTTTTTTAATATTGTTTTATTTTTAGATTTAACTGTGTTTAGTTTAGTTTATGAGCCTGTACGAGGATTTAAATCCATAAGTAATAATACATAAGTCCGTCGGTAATACGGACTCATGTACGACTAATCTTATGAGATTAGTTCGTGGCCCTGTTGTGGATTGTCTATGCTTGATTATGACATTAAAGCAGTTGTCATCCAGATTTGTCTTTTATTACACTACATGTTGGCAGCGGTGAAAATTTTATTCGATTTAAATGGTTTAAGTCGGTTATAAAGGCACGTTGTGGACCTTAAAATCGTCAGGGACGGTTCAGAGTGCTATGGAACACGCACGACCACCAACAGAATTGTGTTTGGAGGGCAGCTCCGTCAGCCAGGCTGACGCATGGCGGCGATGGAGGTCGCAATTTATGCTATTTTTAAAAGCATCGGGGGTGCAAAAAGAAGAAACTGGTATCCAAGCCAGTTTAATGGTAAATTTAATCGGACCTGAAGGATTTGAAGTCTTTGAGATATTTTCTTTTGACAAGGAGACCGCTAAGGATAATGTCAATCTATTGCTTAATAAATTCGATGAGTACTTTGGAGCCAGATTGAATATAACATTAGCAAGGTACAATTTTTTTACAAGGGGTCGAACTAAGAATGAACGATAAAAAAAATTGACAGCTGTTCCTTATTCCGAAGTATTTTTGCCAGCCAGATTGTTAATTTTGTCACTTGTTTTGACGGATCAACTACTTTCGGGCTAAAGAACCCGGCCACAAATGGTATTATTTGCCGATGACCCATCACTGATTTTTAAAGTAGGCAGACGTGCACAGGAGCTTGACGACGTAAATAATGCTATGCTTATGGTCCATAATTGATTTACTGTAAATAATTTAGTATTAAATGAGAAAAAAACTAAATGCATTAGATTCGCTTTACTGAATGTTAGAAGTAGTGAATGTCACGGTGTATTGAATAGGGAGATACTTGAATTCGTCGAAAATACGGTTTTCTTGGGGATCACGCTTGACCCAAAGCTGCAGTGGGGTCGTCACCTAACATCACTTGCAGGGCGGCTAAGCCGCTTACGCAGTTTGTTAATCCGTCAATAAACAGACGTGGATACCGCGAGACTGGTCTATTTTAGTTACATCCATAGCATCATGTCTTACGGTATTTTGCTGTGGGGACGGGCTGCAGATATTGATTCTATCTTCATTCTGCAAAAGAGGGCAGTCAGAGCCATCTACAATCTCAGCGAACGTGAATCTTTATGGGAAATGTTTAAAAAAATTAACATCATGACGGTTCCTTGTATATACAGGATGAAAATCGCGAAAAAAAATCAACTGTTCCCTACATTTATGTTCGCTTTACTCGTCAAAATGTAGGGAACAGCTGTTTTTTTCGCGATTTCAGGTTTGGTCCCATAGTAAAAGTGGTTCATAATGATGATTACAATGACCCCTTAAAAGGATGCCAATGAATTCAATTTCATGCTGTATATACGAAATCATTATGTACGTTCGAAAAAATCTACATTTTTTTAGTAAGATAAGTGACAGGCATAATTTTAACACTAGGAATAGGAACAAACTAGATCAACCGCGCTTCGGATTGTCTAAAGTAAAAACTTCTTTTATGGGGTACTGTGTAAAATGTTGTAATAAAATACCACTCGATATTCTTCAACTAAATGAGAAGAAATTTAAAACACACTTTTTTTTTGTTTTTTAGTGTTTCTGACATTACGAACTCAATGTTTATTTTATTCAATCAAGATTTAATTCTTAATACTTCAATATTAAATACCTCTTCCTGATTGGTAGTAATTTTTTTCTCATCTCTTAAATAAATTGCAAACTATAGTTTTGTATAGGTCATTTAGAAGCATTTTTAAAATTTTGTAAATGTAAGAACCATGGATCCGTTTTTCATGATATTTTGATGTTAACTTGAAAGAGCATGGCAGTTGAGAATATGTCATGCTCACTTAAATGTCTCACTGGTGGCGGCGCGTGTGTTGGATCATTCAGTTCCCTACGAAATGGTTGAGCTGGGTGGTGCTGATCCACGCGTCATGTTCGTGAACGGGCGCCATCGGTTGAGACTGGACATCTCTTAACTGCCAGGGCTTATTTTTAATTTTATATTTGAAATTGTTTCTTTTTTACATTGTTCTCACATATAGAAGCAATAAGAATAATGTACCCCGGATTTTGTAATAACATCTTGATTTAAAATAGTGTCCTTACAGTTTCTTGCCCGTTCTTCTCCATAGAGATCTACGTTTTGGAATGGGCAACTAGCTTCAACTTTCTGATTAACTGACCGACTATTTAATTTTGATAATTCAAAAGTGCCTGTAAATGGTTTAATTGAAATGAATGATTTGAGTTTGAGTTTGGGTGAGGCCGTTTCTTCGTTGACGGACTTACGGTTAGTAGAGACCCAGTGAACCGCGCGGTTACGTTTTCCGAGTGAAGTCTCCAGTCAACTCTTGCGGGTTGCATTATGTTGAATTTTTTTTTAAATTTATTTATTTATTTAAACTTTTCGCACAAAAAGGTACAAAGGCGGACTTAATGCATTAGGCATTCTCTACCAGTCAACCAAGGGTGGTGAAGAGATTAGATGGCAGGTGCTTTGATTGAACAATAATAAAAAAAAAACTAGGTACACAAATACATAAATAGGTTATATACACATACCTACTATTACTATAATATATACCTACTTATGATATATATATATATACAAAATCAAGGGAGAGAAGTGTTGAGATGACTTTTTTCACATTAATTTGTTTATTTTCAAACAAAATATTTCGTAATATACTTTAAATAATATTAGTAATATATACTTACATAATTATATCCTATCCTACTTATGTAATAAACGTGAAAGTTTGTATGGATGGATGGATGTTTGTTACTCTTTCGCCATGTTTGTTGTTCTTATCAAGCAAAAACTGCTGAACGGATTTGGATGGTTTATAACCAGGATTAACATAAAGGATACTTTTTATCCCGATATTCCCACGGGATCGAAGCTTATGCGGGTGAAACCGCGGGGCGCAGTTAGTACTTGCATAAACATAAAAAAACAAAGATAACATATCATAGGGCTATAGAGGTATGAGGAACAGGGTGTAAAGTTCACTCATCCTCCATAGAAAAGGGAGGATCCTCCGACCAGATGGGTGTTGGGTCTGGTGGTCCAAAGAATGTTCGTTTTTTATGGCATCGCCCAGGTCAACCTAGAGGGTTGTCGTCTGCTTAACTGGACTTGCACCTAACGATTGATATCGGGACGTTGTATATTATGCTATTTGCGCGCAAACTCTGCTTGCGCTGTAGAATTTTGCGTGTCGTCAGTACGATGTGTAGTTCGCAGACGGCGATGTAGATGGCGCCACAGGGCTTAAAAAATAAATATACTTTTATACTAATATTATAAAGAGGTAAAATTTGTTTGTTTGATTGATTGTATGTATGTAGGAGGTAATCTCCGAAGTTGATAATCCAATTTTAAAAATTTTTTCACTGGTAGAAAGCTACATTATGTCTGAGTGCTATACGCTATAAATAGTTCTACAAAAAATCTGCAACACCATCTTTCTATCATTTATATTTTATCTTTTAATATCGCTTTTATGTTTTAAAAAAGTATTTTTTTGACATGATTACGGTTGGATGAAAATATGAATTTTAAATATGAATCCTTGTCAAAATAAATTATTTTATGATCACAAAGATATCAAGGAGATAAGATTTGCCTTTTACAGTATGTCAATTGATCATATAGTTTCGGAGATAATATAAAATTACTAAAAACGCAAAATGCCGCTAAACCATTCACGAATACAACTTTCATTCCTCGCGTGCACATGCTTTGTGCAGACGTTTTGTCTATTCACCCATAGATGGCGTTGTGCAAATACGTCATTTTTCTGAATTGCGGTGTTAAGACTCCGCGGATTGATGACCCTCTCGATTTATCTAAAGTTTTTTTGCTAGTTTGTTTGGATGAACGCGCTAATCTCAGGAACTACTTTACATTCATATTGAAAAAATATTTTTTGTGTTGGATAGTCTATTTATCGAGAAAGGCTTTAAGATATATAACATCACGCTGCGACCAACAGGAGCGGAGCATCAATGGAAAACGTTGCAAAAACGGGGAAAATAATTCTGTTTTGAGAGCTTTCGTTGCGTGCGCTGCGTAAACGGTTTAAGTTACAGAAAAATCATGTATGATGAAATTTTTCCTCTTTAAAGTTCTAAAAAAAAGTCCGCGACAGCATATGTCTATCTTTTAAGATTGACTCACTATAACCTTTTATATGGTAATCATTTTTTTTCGAAATTAATGCATTATTTGCGAAGGTTTTTATCAACATGATATTAATCCTTATCCAACTAAATACGTTATTTATCACAAGTATTTCATTGTGAACAAAATTGGCATTGACATCACTTGATTTCAATCAACATCAGAAATATCATAATTTTAAAATAATTTCGCAACAAAATCTATATCTACATACAGTCACGAGCAAAAGTATGTATACACTCGGCTTTATTCAAAAGCGATTTACTCCTTTATTTTTTAATGAAATTTTATGTTGTTACGAACATAGCATTTTCGAACCCATAGGTTTATGTAATGTGTCGTATTTTAACGTTGCATTCGTTATTTCACGAAAAAATCGCAATTGAAAGTTGCCAAGTATTGACATATTGGTGCTCGTGACTGTGCATATACTAATAATAAAGCTGAATAGTTTGTTTGTTTGAAAGCGCTAATATCTGGAACAACCAGTCGGATGTGAAAAAATATTTTTACATTTGATAGCCCAATTCTTTAGGAAGGCTATAGGCTATTTAACATCACGCTAGAATTCTTAGGGGCCGAGCATATAGAAAAAAAAAAAGTCAGAAAACTAAGTAGGTAGGTAATAGCGCGCAGGCGATACGATGCGACGGGGTGGGTCGAGGGAACAAGAAATTTCACGCGGACGAAGTCGCGGACAGAAACTAGTATATAATATAATTCTTCTGTACGTGTGTTTGTCACTTAACTGCTCCTAAATGGCTGGATCGATTTAGATGAAATTTTGTGTGTATACAGTGCAACCTCGATATAACAAATCGGAAGGGAACAAGTAAATATTCGTTATACCAAGTAATTCGTTAAACTGAGGTTTGTTATAGTGTGGTTAGGTTGGTCTAAAATTTGTTAGAGGTAAAAACGTGTCGAAACCTGTCGCGACTGAATCACTTACTATTGGGAACGTTATGTAAAGGTTTTGGGTTGACAAAATTCGTTAATAAGAGGTTTACACTTTTTTTTGATAGTTGAAAATTCGTTATAAAGAAGTTGTTCGCAAAAAATCTTCGCAAAGTAAAGGTATATTTTACATTGACTCTTATGGACAATTCAAGGGAATTACGAAGAATTCGTTAAATAGAAGAATAAGTTATATTGAGTTTAATTATTATTTTAATTTTATTAAGGTTGCAAGTATTTCAATGGGTTCCTAGATGGTTTGAAAACACAATTGGACCCAGTAGGTGGCCCTGTTTTTCCGGGCAGGACGACGTCTGCCGGGTCCGCTAGTATGTAATAAAAATCTTAAATTCAATAATTCACTGACAGACAACGCACTGCCTAAGCCACTGGGTCTAAAAGCATGAAATTTGGCAGAAGAGCATTAAGGAATTTTCCCAATCAACCTTGCACCTTAATGCTTTAGCGATAAAGTTAAAAATCTATTAAAGAAATTTGACAGATTGTAGTAGCTTGATGTGCTGCCTGTACGGAAGTCCGTCGTTTTTGCCGACTTATGAGTTGTGGGTTGTAGCTTCGAACCTAGACAGGCGCTTTATTTGTGTACATTATTTCATCACCACTACTCTCAAAATGGTGAAGGAAAACATCGTGAGGAAACCGGTATGTCTTAGAACCAAAAATTCGTGTGACTGTGGTAATTGTGAATACATTATTGTATTGAGTTCCCCACCTGTGAAAACAAATCTATACTTGCATACTGTATACTACATGTATGCATGCATACACAAATAAATAAAATTGAAGTGTGTGTTTGTATTTTCAAAATAACAGCGTTTTACTAAATGAATATAAAATGATATATTAGGCGTTAAAGTATGAAATTGCCGATTTGTACAAAAAAATTGAAATTAGTTTTTTTTTTTAATTTAACATATTTATTTAATCAAAATAATTACCATTATTATCTATACATTGCTGCCATCTAATAGGAAGGTCATTTATGGCTTTACGATAGAACTCTCGTGATCTAGATTCGACAAACAGTGTGAAAGCATTTTGTACTGCCTCCTGAGAAGAAAACTTTTTATCACGTAGAAAATTGTCCAAATCACGAAAAAAATGATAGTCCGTTGGAGCAAGGTCTGGCGAATACGGAGGGTGACGAATGGTTTCTAATTGCAGTTCATGTAGAGTTAAAACGGTTTCTCGTGCTGTATCAGGTCTCGCGTTATCATGGAGCAATAATGGTGAAGATCGATTCATGGGTCGGGGCTGTTTCACTGCTAGTTTTGCTATCATTGTTCGGTGCGTTCATTAGCAGTCCCCTCTCCAAACGCAACATTGATATTGCGAGCTGTTTCTACCGCATTAGTTCCGCGTCGGAACTCGTATTCGTAATTGGAATTTTTCGAAGTATCCATCATTCTTGTCTAAGCTGAATAAAAAAAACAACTGAAAGTCGATGATCGAGTGTTGCACATTTTTTTAAAGAAGACTTCATAGGTACCATGTGAAAAAAGTTTCACTCAAAAATCTTAACAATTACTTTAACCTCTATTACCTTACCTTACCTTACGGTAATTCTAACAAAAAAAAAAAAAACATTTTTTTAAATTTTTGTCTGTCTGTCTGTTTGTTCCGGCTAATCTCCGAAACGGCTTGACTAATTTTTGACTGGACTTTCACTGGCAGATAGCTGTTATTATAAGGAGTAATTTAGAAAGTCCTTTTATTTTAGAAAAAGGATTAGGGTTCCGGGCAAAAACATTAAAAAAAAAATGTTTTTTCGACATGCATGCGAACGAAGTCGCGGGCACTAGCTGTGCCCGCGACTTCGTTCGCGTGCATGTGTAAGAATTAGTATGAAAAACAAAAAAACAAAAAGGTACCTATATGTCTGGACTTTAAAAGAGACCGTGACCTCTGAGTTTGTAGCCGGATAGGAAACATCGACCTCATCTAGTTTCTAAAATATTGTTTTTAACATGTTATTAATAATTATTATTAACATATAACGGCGCATCTACACCAGCGCACGTGCATGAACAGTGCGGGTTGCGTGCATCTTAAGCTGAGTATAGACTAGAGCATTTACTTATAAAGTTATAACAGAACGCAGCGTTTGAGCATTCGCAGAAACGTTACATTACATGCAAATGCTTTTGGAAACTGAGCTTTTGCCTGTGTTGTACCATTCGTATGAACGTTACATTACATGGAAATGCGCGAGAAAATGGTCTAGTGTATACTCACCTTACAGAACAAACATGGACACATTTGGACATCTACGCCACAGGCCAGCGAGCGGTTCGCGAGCAACTTGTAATATTCACGACGCGCGACGTGCACATTTCCGTGGTTCCTAAAGTGTTTTCGATCGTGTCCATACTAAATCTAATAAAGCACTTGAACGACGCGCGCACAGTGTGTGACGCGTCCATAGCCGTTCGAGGCGCGAACTGTGCACGGTTCGTGCGCGTGCACTACACGTGCGCAGGTGTGGATCCGCCTTTAAAGCATTTGTATAACCCTACTTCCAGATATAAAATATAATTTATCATTTTCACTTTTCTGCTATTTCTATAAAAAAAATGACTCTATGTTATAAACCCTAGAGTCATAGCCTCCGTGGCGCAATGGCTAGCGCGTTCGGCTGTTAACCGAAAGGTTGGTGGTTCGAGCCCACCCGGGGGCGATTCTTTTTGAGAAGAACTATTGAACAATGTTCGTTAGTTTATTTAGTACTAGCTGTGCCCCTGACTTTGTTCTCGTGGATGTCGGAAAACAATATTGTGTCTCTTTACTATTTTTTTTTTAATAAATGTTGCCTAAGTTATTTCTTATAACATCGGCTATCTATCAGTGAAAATCCCCTCAAAATCGGTCCAGCCGTTTCGGTGATAAAAAAAATGAGTGTTTATTATGGAGTCTGGAGTCATAGCCTCCGTGGCGCAATGGCTAGCGCGTTCGGCTGTTAACCGAAAGGTTGGTGGTTCGAGCCCACCCGGGGGCGCTTTTTTATAATATCCAATGCTGCCTTAATGTACGCCCAGCAAGTTTCATTTGAAGATGAGGGAAACACAGAGCTGGTTAGAGTGGCGGTGCTTAGGAGAGGCCTATGTCCAGCAGTGGACGTCTTTCGGCTGAAATCTCTAATAAACAAGTACGCTGGACTAAATACTATACGAAATGACAGTTATTTTTTGTGCCAATTCAAAGCGCCCCGCTCGAGCGTCTCAGGAACTAAAATGTTTTGGTACGTCTCTAATGATTTAGGTCTAAATCATTAGAGACGTACCAAGACGTTCTCGTAGTAAACACAAAGACTTTGTGTTTACTACGAGATAATTACAACATTTTTATCATGAGAGTATGCGCATTTTGTAAAACTCACTATCAAAAATATTAGTTCCACGGACGCTCACGTTGTTATCAGCGGCAAAATGGCGGAAATCAAATGTCTTCATTTTGTCATCGATAGTATGATGTCCAGCGTACTTGTATAATATAGGTAACCGGCTGAAATGATGATGATGATTATGGTGTTGTAGGTATTATCTACTCTCTATATGTAAGTATATATTTCAGTGACACCACCATAGCCTCCGTGGCGCAATGGCTAGCGCGTTCGGCTGTTAACCGAAAGGTTGGTGGTTCGAGCCCACCCGGGGGCGATTCTTTTTTGGTAGAACTATTCACCAAAGTTTGTTAGTTTATTTAGCACTAGGAGCGTATCCAGTGTGTTTATTTTTGTCTTCCAAATACTTACATGTCTTAAATTAGACAAATAACACGTTTCCAATTAAATGGAAAAATTGCATTTTGTTGTGTTAAGTGATAATCAACTCAGCCTATCGCAGTCCACTGCTGGACATATGCCTCTCCCAGGCTGCACCACAACACCCTATCCCGGAGGGTAGAGTGTTGTGGCGCAGCCTGGGAGACACGCAATCTGTTCCCGGAAATGGCAATATTATCACGTTGTGTTCGGTTAGATCTATCATCAGTGACAGGACTATTGTTGCCAATAAGACAGACATAGTGGTGATAGATCGATTAGAGAGAGCGTCGCTCAATCATCTATCTATCATCTACACTAGTAACAAAGCAGAAGATTTTTGTTTGTTTGTTTGAACGCGCTAATCTCTGAAACTACCAGTCGGATTTGAAAAAATATTTTTGCATTTGATAGCCCAATTCTTGAGGAAGGTTATGTAATATCACGCTAGGACTCGTAAGGGGCCGAGCAAAAACTAAAGTAAGAAAGTACACTAAGCGAAAATTGGTGTAAATATGATATAGCGGTCCCGCATGACGAGAACCTCGTGAAAACTGATATAGATAAGCAGATTGCCAAATTCATTAAGATGGACGCTCCAAGCTCCAAGGTAGCCCGCGAAATTCAAACTTTCTTACGTTTTTTGCAATTTGCTGGTCAGTACTAAGTTGTACGTTGATTAACATATGATTCGCGGCCGTAACAAATATGTATTTACAGAATTATAATCATTAGAATCAGTAATACAATTAATATATATTCTATTCTATTTGTAATGTAACCACAGTTTACTCCCACAATCAGTATAACTACTTTTTTAAATTTTTATATATAATAAACCAGCTGTTCCCGCGACTTCGTCGGCGATCTAGGATGAACAGTAGGCTATGTCCTTCTCCAGGTCATGGTCTATTCATGTGCCAAATTTCATCCAAATCCGTTCAGCCGTTTTAGCGTGAAAGCGTAACAAACAAACGAACAAACTTACTTTCGCATTT
Organism: Apamea epomidion; assembly: GCA_947507525.1. NCBI lineage: Eukaryota > Metazoa > Arthropoda > Insecta > Lepidoptera > Noctuidae > Apamea > Apamea epomidion. The sequence continues at coordinate 7,093,780 of OX382252.1, read as the reverse complement.
ATAATATTGGGCAGGATACACAATAGTTTATACATAATAATAAAAATTCAGTGAATGTATTACGATAATCCTATCCTACTAACATTATAAACGTGAAAGTTTGTATGGATGGATGGATGGATGTTACTCTTTCACGCAAAAACTACTAGACGGATTTGGATGAAATTTGGCGCACAGATAGTTTATAACTAACATATAGGATTTTATCCCGATATTCCCTCGGGATCGAAACTTATGCGGGTGAATCCGCGGCGCGCAGCTAGTAACATAATATTCTGTTTGGTGGTGTGCGTTAATTCCGGGACATGTTGTATAAGTATGTTTATTATTGTTGTGGGTATTTCCCCTGTTTAGATAAGACAGCTTGCCATGTCAATTAATTTGATTAAAGTTTATAACAAGCTAAGTAATTATTTATCACTTCATACTGATAACATTATCTTTATGACCAAAAACGAATTGCTTTTATATATTTTATCTGACACGTCAATAAATACCTATATTTTAAAATGCTTATCAATAATTGATGTGCTGCTAAAAGAATCGCCCCCGGGTGGGCTCGAACCACCAACCTTTCGGTTAACAGCCGAACGCGCTAGCCATTGCGCCACGGAGGCGTTGTTATTTATAGTTAAATATGACTTTACAATACCTAAAACAGAGTTTACATACATTTTATGAAACAAATACACACTATTCTTATCACGAGGCACAGCGTACAGCCGGATTAATATTACTGTGTCGTGTCGTGTCGTGACTACTTCTGATGCAGTGTTAGCAGGGACCGGCCGGATACTCGTTGAAAGGGTTTTTGAAGGGGTTTTTTTAAGCGCTTCAAAAAAAAAACCCTATGATACATGTTACACCTTCGAACGGGTGTAATTAACCCGTTACGAGCGGGTTACCCTTTCAACACCCTGTAACACTGTAACAGGGTAAGCCATTTCAACTCAAGACATTGTAATATGCACTGTTTACAATCGATATTAGTTTGAAAATTGCATAACCACGACCGCACGTGACATCGTACCGCGCCCTGCGGTCCGCCAATCTTGCGTGTACCGACTTGCCGAGCGACTTGTAAACATGGAAAATTTTTGTGTTTAGTCACTTGTTGTCAAATTCGTAAATCGTAATAACGAAATAAAAATAGTAAGGCAATAAGGCGCCACACGGGTGCAAGTATCGCCCCACCTACATGCAGCTCAAGTTTATTAGGTAATCCAGGGTAACACGAAAACAAGCTGTTCGAGAAGGTAACCTCTTCAAAGGCTTAAGTCATTGAAGGGGTTAAGCCTTTCACGTGGTTACCTTAATAAAGGTGTTAACCATTTCGCTGGGTTTCGAGGATGTAACTCGAACAAAAGGTAACACTGCGATATGAGTTACCCCATGTACGGGTTACCCTGTCCAAAGGCTTAACTCTTAAGCGGGGTTGTCCGGTCCCTGAGTGTTAGCCAACCAAAACTCGTCGTGGTTTGACGTAGTCCTGGGCCCTAATTCACTATGACCAGTTAATAATTCCTTACTTCGAAAGCACGTCAATTCCTTAGTTAATTACGACATCTGCTTTTAACGTATTCTCTATGACACAATGGCGTGGTTTGAACTGTCAAATTACAAGTTGTCCGTACGGTTGATATTGCGATTCCTTGCCGTTAACAAGACACGATATTGACGTGGTTTGCACGTGGTAAGATTTCGCGGGGAATAATACAGAATTGGGGCCCTGAACAGATTTGTTTGATTGGTGTATCTCGAGTCACGACACAACACGACACAGTAATGTGTCCCGTGGCTTAACGCCCTTTGTTCACACTCGTTTTTCTTGCCGCGAAAATTTGCGGTTTAAGGCTCCTGCAGGCAGGCGCGACGCGATTCTGGCAGAACAATTTCAAGGAAGTCATATTCCATGAAAACGTCGTGTCGCGCCTGCCTGCGGGACCCTATATTTGCCATCTGTAGACACGGTCGTCAGTGTTGTATGGATCGCTATGGAAGCTTGTTAACAAATACGTTTTTAGGGTTCCATACCCAAAGGGTAAAAACGGAACCCTATTACTAAGACTCCACTGTCCGTCTGTCTGTCACCAGGCTGTATCTCATGAACCGAGATAGCTAGATAGTTGAAATTTTCACAGATGATGTATTTCTGTTGCCGCTATAACAACAAATACTAAAAACAGAATAAAATAAATATTTAAGTGGGGCTTCCATATAACAAACGGGATTTTTTGCCGTTTTTTGCTCGATGTTAATAACGGCAACAGGTAGAAATACACAGAATAGAATTAAAATAAATTAATTAAAATCATAAATAATAATAATTAAATTAAAATAAATATGTAAGGGGGGCTCCCATACAACAGTCGTGATTTTTATAGATAATGGTACGGAACCCTTCGTGCGCGAGTCCGACTGGCCATTGGCCGGTCTTTTCTACTGCGCGGTTTATACGCTAAACCGTAATTAAACTGTGCCGTGTAATCTGACAACCAGTCTTAGCTAGAGTATCGTATTACCCAGTAACTGGGTTGTGGAGGTCAGTCGCTCTATGTAAAATGCAGGTACTCAGCTGCATCCGGTTAGAATGGAGGCCAACCCTAACATAGTCGGGAAAAGGCTTTGGAGATGATGATACTCGTATCCATTACATTGGGTTTATTGTAGGTTACGTTAATATTATGGTTTTCGCCTATAGTTTATAATTTTCAGTTTTATGGGAATCCCCCTGACGCGTACCGTGCTCATGCTTTGTAAATGTTATAATTTTAGCTAAGGGCTGATTTTTCAATCGACACATAATTTTTATTCGTGAAATAAAATTGATATCTGACAGATTTTGTATAGAAGAACTGTCAAAAATTCAAAATGACATATTCCTCTGATAAATTTATCTGGCGTTGGAAAAATCGGCCCTTATAGAAGTGTTGTTTTATTTACTGATTATTATAATTATTTATCAAAGATTCGCAATTTTTTGTTACTTTTACAGTAAAAATGTCAAATAATCAAACACAAACTTACTTATATTCTGCAACTAAAACACGTATGAACCACTCACATAGTGAAAAACGATAATATCGGATAAATATAAAATATCCGATATTTTGATACTTATTATAAATAGGTATCGGATTTTCACAAACCATGAAATTACACCACGAAAACCATAAGTAAAGTGGTTTCACTATCAAAACTAAATTATTTTTATTTTTGCCGGACTCTATTTGTAGAGACTAAAAAAAGTTAGAGTATGTACCAGAACTCTACTTACATTTTAACCTGTATAGGCCATGAATATAAATATACATAAAATAATATCGCAACATATTCGTCAAAAATGTAAACAAATATGAGTTTAAGGAAAAATAACTTTAATTCCTACACAATAAATTTCAGTTTACGCTACAACTTCAACTTTTTCAATAGTGCTAGTCACTCTGAAATCAACTTAAGCACCATTAAAATGAAGTTGATATTTGTTTAACTTCAAATAACATCAATTTGAAACATTTGGTATAATAGACTCTACCTTAGATATCTGCATACATAGAACCTGAAACCTGAATTTCACGTCCACACTCGCAGGCGCCGTGGCTTAGTTGGTTAAAGCGCCTGTCTAGTAAACAGGAGATCGTGAGTTCGAATCTCGCCGGGGCCTTGGTGGTTTCTTTTTGTAATATTACAGATAATTTTACTGAGACAATACAAAGAATTATTTAACGTAAAACAAGAACATTTTTATTGCAATCACACGTCAAAAAGTTTAGCTTTTGTGATTTTTTGGCAATATGCCTAATACGTAATCGGGAGTGGGCCGTAATCCACCACGCGGGCCCTATGCGGGTTGGTAGATGTCACATGTCTTCGAATTTTTGGTTCTAGGACATGTCGGTTTCCTCACGATGTTTTCCTTCACCGTTTTGAGAGCATTATGGTGATGACAGAATTTACACAATGAAGAGCACCGGTCCGGGTTCGAACCTACGATCTAGTAACCTACTCGTAAGTCGCGGCGGTATAATAAATAAAATATGCTTAATATAATTTAGTATTTTTGTTTTCTGTACCCAAAGGGTTCCAAAGGGACCCTACTACTAAGCCTCCGCTGGCCACCCATCTGTCCATCTGTTTGTCAGCGGGCTGTATCTCATGAACCCTAATAGGTAGACAGTTGAAATTTTCACAGAGTGTATTTCTATTGCCGCTTTAACAATTCTACTAATATTACAAACTTGAAAGTTTGTATGGATGGATGGATGTTTATTACTCTTTCACGCAAAAACTACAGAACGGATTTGGATGAAATTTGGCACACAGATAGTTTATAACCAGGATTAACATAATTATAGAATACTTTTTATCCCGATATTCCCACGGTATCGAAACTTATGCGGGTGAAATCGCGGGGGGCAGCTAGTAAATAATAAAAATAAAATTTAAGTAAAAAGAAGGGGGTTTCCATGCAAGAAACGGCGGTTTATTTCGGCGTTACGCGTGGTACGAAACCCTTCGTGTGCGTGTCCGATTCACACTTGGCCGATTTTTATGTCTCCATAAGCCATGTGTCCGACGGTGTTTCCCATCGGCAAAGATGAGGAACTTCTCCACAAACGTTTATCCCCTATTTAACTCCTTTAGGGGATGGATATTAAAAAATCCTTTCTTAGCGCTCGTTTATGGAACTCTTATGCAAAATTTGATGCTTCTAGCTAGATTTGACCAAGGTCATTAAGCTGTGCGTTGTCTGTCAGTGAATAATTGTATAAAACTAAGTAGTGACTACTTTTTATTACATATAATAGAAAGAGAAAAAAAAAACAACATACTGTTCGGCCGTCGAGAGAATCCGTTCCTGACGCCTGGTAGCGCGACAATTCTAGTAGCTATTAAAGATCAAATTCGCAAAACACTTGTTCGTTTGTATGACACTGACAGTTGTGTCAAGACGCATTCTCTCGTCGTCCAGACTTTAAATAGATTTTTTCTCTCTTTTAACGGCATGAATGAACGAAAGAGACTTCCGAAAAATAGATGTTACAAAAATAGTCACTTTTTAGGTTAAACTATTGAGAACGACCTCATTACTCCACTCCAACGAGTTATTTTGATCTCATAGCGAGTTTTGATTAGCTCAGATTTAGATTGACAAGAATGATATAGCCATTTTGTAAAATCTTGATTTAAAAGAGTGTCCTTGGAGTTTTTTGCCCGTTCTTACCGTTTTGGAATGGGCAACTAGCTTCACCTTAAGGCCAATTCTCGTAATTTAAAATGTTCAAAATCTAATCGCAGTCTCATCTCAGCGACAAACAAATGTCAAAAACTTGTCAAAATGAATGGAAATTAGAAGTATTTTTTGACCGATTGAGAATGAGATCAGACTGTGAACGGTCTTAAAGATATGAGAATTGTCCCTCTTCTCAAACCCAAATAGAAAGCATTTATTTCAATTAAACCATTTACCGACTTCAATCTATTTACTTTTGAATTGTCAAAACTAAATAGTTAGTCAGTTAGTCACAGTTGGCCCGTCGATGCCACCCTGTATTATCTTAAACGCTATCAAATTATTGACATGATACAAGATATATAGGTACAGTAATTAGCTTATTACTACCGCATATAGATAATGTAGTTACCTACCTACTTAGGATTAATTTTTAACTAACTGATGCCTGCTACTTCATCTGCGTATAATTATTTTGTACTATTTTCTACTTATTTGATTTTGTTTGTAGCTATCTGATGTTTGTATCTGGTGTATTGTGTTTTCTATATGTATAAATCGATAGCTGACATCAATGGCAAAACATTTTATTTAATGTTCTGTGTCTTGCAATATTATTTACTTTACATACCTACCTAGTATTGTACACAATCAAGTATTTTCTAACTGAACAGACAGCTGTGCTGCTGGGGAGTTTGTTGCACCACTTCTTCTTCCCAGCGATAGCACTAGGAAGTGGTGAAGGGCGGGCGTTTTGGGGGACTGTCTGTTGTAATTTTGACGTTCGAAAAGTGCTGATTCTCAGCCTAATTTGAATAAATGACTTTTGATTTTGAATGCAAACAGGTCTCATGCGTGGCCATTATTTTCAAAATGGCGCAACAGTAGGTATGACACGCATCTCCAAATCCCTTTCGCCCCCCGACTGCGTCGCATCGCATCGCCTGCCCGTACTATTACTTTGTTTTCTCATAGCGTTCTTTCAGATTTGTGATGTTTCAGCTCCCTATGGTCCTAGTTAAATAGCCTTTCTCAAGAATTGGGCTATCAAATACAAAAATGTTTATATAAATCAGACTGGTAGTTCCAGAGATTAGCGCGTTCAAAAAACAAAATCTTCAGCTTTATTATTAAAACGGTCTTTAGGAATGTTTTCCTAGAGAGTGTTTTTGACACCAACCAATCAACCACCAACCACCAACTTACTTTCATAGATACGGTTCAGTGACGTCATTCACCGGTAAATTACGGACGAAACCGTCCGTAATTTACCGGTGAATGACGTAGCTATCAAATTATTGACATGATACAAGATATATAGGTACAGTAATTAGCTAATTACTACCGCATATAGATAATGTAGTTACCTACCTACTTAGGATTAATTTTTAACTAACTGATGCCTGCTACTTCATCTGCGTATAATTATTTTGTACTATTTTCTACTTATTTGATTTTGTTTGTAGCTATCTGATGTTTGTATCTGGTGTATTGTGTTTTCTATATGTATAAATCGATAGCTGACATCAATGGCAAAACATTTTATTTAATGTTCTGTGTCTTGCAATATTATTTACTTTACATACCTACCTAGTATTGTACACAATCAAGTATTTTCTAACTGAACAGACAGCTGTGCTGCTGGGGAGTTTGTTGCACCACTTCTTCTTCCCAGCGATAGCACTAGGAAGTGGTGAAGGGCGGGCGTTTTGGGGGACTGTCTGTTGTAATTTTGACGTTCGAAAAGTGCTGATTCTCAGCCTAATTTGAATAAATGACTTTTGATTTTGAATGCAAACAGGTCTCATGCGTGGCCATCATTTTCAAAATGGCGCAACAGTATGTATGACACGCATCTCCAAATCCCTTTCGCCCCCCGACTGCGTCGCATCGCATCGCCTGCCCGTACTATTACTTTGTTTTCTCATAGCGTTCTTTCAGATTTGTGATGTTTCAGCTCCCTATGGTCCTAGTTAAATAGCCTTTCTCAAGAATTGGGCTATCAAATACAAAAATGTTTATTTAAATCAGACTGGTAGTTCCAGAGATTAGCGCGTTCAAAAAACAAAATCTTCAGCTTTATTATTAAAACGGTCTTTAGGAATGTTTTCCTAGAGAGTGTTTTTGACACCAACCAATCAACCACCAACCACCAACTTACTTTCATAGATACGGTTCAGTGACGTCATTCACCGGTAAATTACGGACGAAACCGTCCGTAATTTACCGGTGAATGACGTAGCTATCAAATTATTGACATGATACAAGATATATAGGTACAGTAATTAGCTAATTACTACCGCATATAGATAATGTAGTTACCTACCTACTTAGGATTAATTTTTAACTAACTGATGCCTGCTACTTCATCTGCGTATAATTATTTTGTACTATTTTCTACTTATTTGATTTTGTTTGTAGCTATCTGATGTTTGTATCTGGTGTATTGTGTTTTCTATATGTATAAATCGATAGCTGACATCAATGGCAAAACATTTTATTTAATGTTCTGTGTCTTGCAATATTATTTACTTTACATACCTACCTAGTATTGTACACAATCAAGTATTTTCTAACTGAACAGACAGCTGTGCTGCTGGGGAGTTTGTTGCACCACTTCTTCTTCCCAGCGATAGCACTAGGAAGTGGTGAAGGGCGGGCGTTTTGGGGGACTGTCTGTTGTAATTTTGACGTTCGAAAAGTGCTAATTCTCAGCCTAATTTGAATAAATGACTTTTGATTTTGAATGCAAACAGGTCTCATGCGTGGCCATCATTTTCAAAATGGCGCAACAGTAGGTATGACACGCATCTCCAAATCCCTTTCGCCCCCCGACTGCGTCGCATCGCATCGCCTGCCCGTACTATTACTTTGTTTTCTCATAGCGTTCTTTCAGATTTGTGATGTTTCAGCTCCCTATGGTCCTAGTTAAATAGCCTTTCTCAAGAATTGGGCTATCAAATACAAAAATGTTTATTTAAATCAGACTGGTAGTTCCAGAGATTAGCGCGTTCAAAAAACAAAATCTTCAGCTTTATTATTAAAACGGTCTTTAGGAATGTTTTCCTAGAGAGTGTTTTTGATACCAACCAATCAACCACCAACCACCAACTTACTTTCATAGATACGGTTCAGTGACGTCATTCACCGGTAAATTACGGACGGTTTCAGTGACGTCATTCACCGGTACATTGCGGACGGTCTCAGTGACGTCATTCACCGGTACATTGCGGACGGTTTCAGTGACGTCATTCACCGGTACATTGCGGACGGTTTCAGTGACGTCATTCACCGGTACATTGCGGACGGTTTCAGTGACGTCATTCCCCGGTAAATTACGGACGAAACCGTCCGTAATTTACCGGTGAATGACGTAGCTATCAAATTATTGACATGATACAAGATATATAGGTACAGTAATTAGCTAATTACTACCGCATATAGATAATGTAGTTACCTACCTACTTAGGATTAATTTTTAACTAACTGATGCCTGCTACTTCATCTGCGTATAATTATTTTGTACTATTTTCTACTTATTTGATTTTGTTTGTAGCTATCTGATGTTTGTATCTGGTGTATTGTGTTTTCTATATGTATAAATCGATAGCTGACATCAATGGCAAAACATTTTATTTAATGTTCTGTGTCTTGCAATATTATTTACTTTACATACCTACCTAGTATTGTACACAATCAAGTATTTTCTAACTGAACAGACAGCTGTGCTGCTGGGGAGTTTGTTGCACCACTTCTTCTTCCCAGCGATAGCACTAGGAAGTGGTGAAGGGCGGGCGTTTTGGGGGACTGTCTGTTGTAATTTTGACGTTCGAAAAGTGCTGATTCTCAGCCTAATTTGAATAAATGACTTTTGATTTTGAATGCAAACAGGTCTCATGCGTGGCCATCATTTTCAAAATGGCGCAACAGTATGTATGACACGCATCTCCAAATCCCTTTCGCCCCCCGACTGCGTCGCATCGCATCGCCTGCCCGTACTATTACTTTGTTTTCTCATAGCGTTCTATCAGATTTGTGATGTTTCAGCTCCCTATGGTCCTAGTTAAATAGCCTTTCTCAAGAATTGGGCTATCAAATACAAAAATGTTTATTTAAATCAGACTGGTAGTTCCAGAGATTAGCGCGTTCAAAAAACAAAATCTTCAGCTTTATTATTAAAACGGTCTTTAGGAATGTTTTCCTAGAGAGTGTTTTTGACACCAACCAATCAACCACCAACCACCAACTTACTTTCATAGATACGGTTCAGTGACGTCATTCACCGGTAAATTACGGACGAAACCGTCCGTAATTTACCGGTGAATGACGTAGCTATCAAATTATTGACATGATACAAGATATATAGGTACAGTAATTAGCTAATTACTACCGCATATAGATAATGTAGTTACCTACCTACTTAGGATTAATTTTTAACTAACTGATGCCTGCTACTTCATCTGCGTATAATTATTTTGTACTATTTTCTACTTATTTGATTTTGTTTGTAGCTATCTGATGTTTGTATCTGGTGTATTGTGTTTTCTATATGTATAAATCGATAGCTGACATCAATGGCAAAACATTTTATTTAATGTTCTGTGTCTTGCAATATTATTTACTTTACATACCTACCTAGTATTGTACACAATCAAGTATTTTCTAACTGAACAGACAGCTGTGCTGCTGGGGAGTTTGTTGCACCACTTCTTCTTCCCAGCGATAGCACTAGGAAGTGGTGAAGGGCGGGCGTTTTGGGGGACTGTCTGTTGTAATTTTGACGTTCGAAAAGTGCTAATTCTCAGCCTAATTTGAATAAATGACTTTTGATTTTGAATGCAAACAGGTCTCATGCGTGGCCATCATTTTCAAAATGGCGCAACAGTAGGTATGACACGCATCTCCAAATCCCTTTCGCCCCCCGACTGCGTCGCATCGCATCGCCTGCCCGTACTATTACTTTGTTTTCTCATAGCGTTCTATCAGATTTGTGATGTTTCAGCTCCCTATGGTCCTAGTTAAATAGCCTTTCTCAAGAATTGGGCTATCAAATACAAAAATGTTTATTTAAATCAGACTGGTAGTTCCAGAGATTAGCGCGTTCAAAAAACAAAATCTTCAGCTTTATTATTAAAACGGTCTTTAGGAATGTTTTCCTAGAGAGTGTTTTTGACACCAACCAATCAACCACCAACCACCAACTTACTTTCATAGATACGGTTCAGTGACGTCATTCACCGGTAAATTACGGACGAAACCGTCCGTAATTTACCGGTGAATGACGTACCTATCAAATTATTGACATGATACAAGATATATAGGTACAGTAATTAGCTAATTACTACCGCATATAGATAATGTAGTTACCTACCTACTTAGGATTAATTTTTAACTAACTGATGCCTGCTACTTCATCTGCGTATAATTATTTTGTACTATTTTCTACTTATTTGATTTTGTTTGTAGCTATCTGATGTTTGTATCTGGTGTATTGTGTTTTCTATATGTATAAATCGATAGCTGACATCAATGGCAAAACATTTTATTTAATGTTCTGTGTCTTGCAATATTATTTACTTTACATACCTACCTAGTATTGTACACAATCAAGTATTTTCTAACTGAACAGACAGCTGTGCTGCTGGGGAGTTTGTTGCACCACTTCTTCTTCCCAGCGATAGCACTAGGAAGTGGTGAAGGGCGGGCGTTTTGGGGGACTGTCTGTTGTAATTTTGACGTTCGAAAAGTGCTAATTCTCAGCCTAATTTGAATAAATGACTTTTGATTTTGAATGCAAACAGGTCTCATGCGTGGCCATCATTTTCAAAATGGCGCAACAGTAGGTATGACACGCATCTCCAAATCCCTTTCGCCCCCCGACTGCGTCGCATCGCATCGCCTGCCCGTACTATTACTTTGTTTTCTCATAGCGTTCTTTCAGATTTGTGATGTTTCAGCTCCCTATGGTCCTAGTTAAATAGCCTTTCTCAAGAATTGGGCTATCAAATACAAAAATGTTTATTTAAATCAGACTGGTAGTTCCAGAGATTAGCGCGTTCAAAAAACAAAATCTTCAGCTTTATTATTAAAACGGTCTTTAGGAATGTTTTCCTAGAGAGTGTTTTTGATACCAACCAATCAACCACCAACCACCAACTTACTTTCATAGATACGGTTCAGTGACGTCATTCACCGGTAAATTACGGACGGTTTCAGTGACGTCATTCACCGGTACATTGCGGACGGTCTCAGTGACGTCATTCACCGGTACATTGCGGACGGTTTCAGTGACGTCATTCACCGGTACATTGCGGACGGTTTCAGTGACGTCATTCACCGGTACATTGCGGACGGTTTCAGTGACGTCATTCCCCGGTAAATTACGGACGAAACCGTCCGTAATTTACCGGTGAATGACGTAGCTATCAAATTATTGACATGATACAAGATATATAGGTACAGTAATTAGCTAATTACTACCGCATATAGATAATGTAGTTACCTACCTACTTAGGATTAATTTTTAACTAACTGATGCCTGCTACTTCATCTGCGTATAATTATTTTGTACTATTTTCTACTTATTTGATTTTGTTTGTAGCTATCTGATGTTTGTATCTGGTGTATTGTGTTTTCTATATGTATAAATCGATAGCTGACATCAATGGCAAAACATTTTATTTAATGTTCTGTGTCTTGCAATATTATTTACTTTACATACCTACCTAGTATTGTACACAATCAAGTATTTTCTAACTGAACAGACAGCTGTGCTGCTGGGGAGTTTGTTGCACCACTTCTTCTTCCCAGCGATAGCACTAGGAAGTGGTGAAGGGCGGGCGTTTTGGGGGACTGTCTGTTGTAATTTTGACGTTCGAAAAGTGCTAATTCTCAGCCTAATTTGAATAAATGACTTTTGATTTTGATAGCAAACAGGTCTCATGCGTGGCCATCATTTTCAAAATGGCGCAACAGTAGGTATGACACGCATCTCCAAATCCCTTTCGCCCCCCGACTGCGTCGCATCGCATCGCCTGCCCGTACTATTACTTTGTTTTCTCATAGCGTTCTTTCAGATTTGTGATGTTTCAGCTCCCTATGGTCCTAGTTAAATAGCCTTTCTCAAGAATTGGGCTATCAAATACAAAAATGTTTATTTAAATCAGACTGGTAGTTCCAGAGATTAGCGCGTTCAAAAAACAAAATCTTCAGCTTTATTATTAAAACGGTCTTTAGGAATGTTTTCCTAGAGAGTGTTTTTGATACCAACCAATCAACCACCAACCACCAACTTACTTTCATAGATACGGTTCAGTGACGTCATTCACCGGTAAATTACGGACGGTTTCAGTGACGTCATTCACCGGTACATTGCGGACGGTCTCAGTGACGTCATTCACCGGTACATTGCGGACGGTTTCAGTGACGTCATTCACCGGTACATTGCGGACGGTTTCAGTGACGTCATTCACCGGTACATTGCGGACGGTTTCAGTGACGTCATTCCCCGGTAAATTACGGACGAAACCGTCCGTAATTTACCGGTGAATGACGTAGCTATCAAATTATTGACATGATACAAGATATATAGGTACAGTAATTAGCTAATTACTACCGCATATAGATAATGTAGTTACCTACCTACTTAGGATTAATTTTTAACTAACTGATGCCTGCTACTTCATCTGCGTATAATTATTTTGTACTATTTTCTACTTATTTGATTTTGTTTGTAGCTATCTGATGTTTGTATCTGGTGTATTGTGTTTTCTATATGTATAAATCGATAGCTGACATCAATGGCAAAACATTTTATTTAATGTTCTGTGTCTTGCAATATTATTTACTTTACATACCTACCTAGTATTGTACACAATCAAGTATTTTCTAACTGAACAGACAGCTGTGCTGCTGGGGAGTTTGTTGCACCACTTCTTCTTCCCAGCGATAGCACTAGGAAGTGGTGAAGGGCGGGCGTTTTGGGGGACTGTCTGTTGTAATTTTGACGTTCGAAAAGTGCTGATTCTCAGCCTAATTTGAATAAATGACTTTTGATTTTGAATGCAAACAGGTCTCATGCGTGGCCATCATTTTCAAAATGGCGCAACAGTATGTATGACACGCATCTCCAAATCCCTTTCGCCCCCCGACTGCGTCGCATCGCATCGCCTGCCCGTACTATTACTTTGTTTTCTCATAGCGTTCTTTCAGATTTGTGATGTTTCAGCTCCCTATGGTCCTAGTTAAATAGCCTTTCTCAAGAATTGGGCTATCAAATACAAAAATGTTTATTTAAATCAGACTGGTAGTTCCAGAGATTAGCGCGTTCAAAAAACAAAATCTTCAGCTTTATTATTAAAACGGTCTTTAGGAATGTTTTCCTAGAGAGTGTTTTTGACACCAACCAATCAACCACCAACCACCAACTTACTTTCATAGATACGGTTCAGTGACGTCATTCACCGGTAAATTACGGACGAAACCGTCCGTAATTTACCGGTGAATGACGTAGCTATCAAATTATTGACATGATACAAGATATATAGGTACAGTAATTAGCTAATTACTACCGCATATAGATAATGTAGTTACCTACCTACTTAGGATTAATTTTTAACTAACTGATGCCTGCTACTTCATCTGCGTATAATTATTTTGTACTATTTTCTACTTATTTGATTTTGTTTGTAGCTATCTGATGTTTGTATCTGGTGTATTGTGTTTTCTATATGTATAAATCGATAGCTGACATCAATGGCAAAACATTTTATTTAATGTTCTGTGTCTTGCAATATTATTTACTTTACATACCTACCTAGTATTGTACACAATCAAGTATTTTCTAACTGAACAGACAGCTGTGCTGCTGGGGAGTTTGTTGCACCACTTCTTCTTCCCAGCGATAGCACTAGGAAGTGGTGAAGGGCGGGCGTTTTGGGGGACTGTCTGTTGTAATTTTGACGTTCGAAAAGTGCTAATTCTCAGCCTAATTTGAATAAATGACTTTTGATTTTGAATGCAAACAGGTCTCATGCGTGGCCATCATTTTCAAAATGGCGCAACAGTAGGTATGACACGCATCTCCAAATCCCTTTCGCCCCCCGACTGCGTCGCATCGCATCGCCTGCCCGTACTATTACTTTGTTTTCTCATAGCGTTCTATCAGATTTGTGATGTTTCAGCTCCCTATGGTCCTAGTTAAATAGCCTTTCTCAAGAATTGGGCTATCAAATACAAAAATGTTTATTTAAATCAGACTGGTAGTTCCAGAGATTAGCGCGTTCAAAAAACAAAATCTTCAGCTTTATTATTAAAACGGTCTTTAGGAATGTTTTCCTAGAGAGTGTTTTTGATACCAACCAATCAACCACCAACCACCAACTTACTTTCATAGATACGGTTCAGTGACGTCATTCACCGGTAAATTACGGACGGTTTCAGTGACGTCATTCACCGGTACATTGCGGACGGTCTCAGTGACGTCATTCACCGGTACATTGCGGACGGTTTCAGTGACGTCATTCACCGGTACATTGCGGACGGTTTCAGTGACGTCATTCACCGGTACATTGCGGACGGTTTCAGTGACGTCATTCCCCGGTAAATTGCGGACGGTTTCAGTGACGTCATTTCCCGGTAAATTGCGGACGGTTTCAGTGACGTCATTCACCGGTACATTGTGGACAGTTTCAATGACGTCATTCCCCGGTAAATTGCGGACGGTTTCAGTGACGTCATTTCCCGGTAAATTGCGAACGGTTTCAGTGACGTCATTTCCCGGTAAATTGCGGACGGTTTCAGTGACGTCATTCACCGGTACATTGTGGACAGTTTCAATGACGTCATTCCCCGGTAAATTGCGGACGGTTTCAGTGACGTCATTCCCCGGTAAATTGCGAACGGTTTCAGTGACGTCATTCCCCGGTAATTTGCGGACGCTGTGAACGGGCACCGCTTTTCTAGGATACCGGAGCTTTATTATAGGGAAGCACCCACAGGCGCCGTGGCTTAGTTGGTTAAAGCGCCTGTCTAGTAAACAGGAGATCGTGAGTTCGAATCTCGCCGGGGCCTTGGTGGATTATACTTTTTTATAACCGGTTACCATGGATTCAGTACATGATTCTGAACCCCTGTACGTTGAAATTTATCATCGGTTATTTTTTTTCTAAATCGCTGTTCCCTACATTTTGACCGCGTAGGTATTTCACTGTCACTTTTCTATGAAACAGCAGGATTTTTTTGGTAACCTACGGAACATTTCTAGAAGATATTTGCGGTAAACATAGTGCAGAGAAAGATCACAAAAAAAAGCAAGCTGGGGAAATAAGCGTCGCATTAACGCAAAACAGCCAGCGCTCAGCATAAATGCTAAGACCCTATCAGCGCTGTTGATGATAGGTTCGTCCGAAGTCACAGCATTTTTGCTGAGCAACGACCTATTCTTGCACAGATGCGACGCACGGCTTAATTTATACTTACTTATATTAAAATTACACTTTGTAAGCAAGGATATTACAAATTAGAGGATTATATCCAAGATAAGAATGCTTGGAAACATGCTGGTCCTGCTCCATAGGACAATCTCTAGAGTCTAGACAAAATCAAACTGGTTGCTGCAAACTGGTAATGTAATTGTATATAATTTATTCTTTTTTTTTTTTTTTTCTTTGACATTGATTTACATTCTGTAATTACTTGGGGTCACACACCCGGACTTATTACTCCTTATTTATTTATTTTGGGTTTTTGGAATGTTTGTGAATGTGTGAGCACCATGTATCTATCACATAATTAATCTATATGTCATGGTTTCATTTATCCATTTTAATTCTTTTACCTATTGTGGTATAGTAATTTTATTTTTAGGTGCATCGTCTTCACATATAATTATATAAATAATGTATGCAAAATACTGTAAAACAGTTTAAAAGAGTAACGGTGGGGTTTCTTGCCCATTCTTCTCCATACGAAAACTACCTTTTGGAAGAGGCGACTAGTATCAATTTTATCTTAATTTTATTTTTGACGTTCAAAAGTGCCTTTTATGTGCCTATTTGAAATAAATGATTTGATTTTGAATTGTTATTTGTTTTGTTACAAAAGTAGTTATACTAGTTATTTCGCCACCCTGCAATTGGCATTTTTGTTTTTGTTATGATTGTTAATTGTTTTGCGGCCATCTGCCAATATCGTCTTGTCAATGTCAAGTAATGTGAGTTGTCATTGGTCCCTGGCCATGATCTCAAGCAATAGACAAGGCGGGAGTCAACATTTTTTTTTTTTAATGCTTGTGTACGAGTGTTTTGACTATGTGTATATTGTGTCTTTTTTTATGAATATTATTTTTTAGTTGTAATTGTGCGTTTTGTTTGTGCAGACTATAATATTTTTCTTTCTTTTTATTTCTTTCTTTCTATGCCAGATGGAGCCCCAGAGCTTGGGGTGACTAGGGGGTCTGGAATCATGTGCTGAATTCATGGTTATAGTTTGCGCGTCGATGTCCCTGCCACCTGTATGCTCACAAAAACCCATAGTGCTTGTCTATTCAGCAACCACCAGATAAGCTATTTACTTGATAGCCATATTTTTTTTATTATTAAAAAAATATAGGTATAATCCACCAAGGCCCCTAAGCCACGGCGCCTATGAAGAGTTAATTTAAAACATTGTACAAGAAGAAAATAATTTATCTGAAAGTAGATTTCGCCAGTAGCCACAGAGCATCTTACGGCTTAACCTAATTACTTATCTATCACCAGCACCCCAATTAACACATTATTAATTATAGTCTGAATCATTTTGAAGGATATTGCGAATACTATGCTTCATATGTTCGAAAAATTTGTCTGCTCAACAATGTAAATAACGCAATGAATGTTGTTGAACTGTCAAAATGAAAGCCATTGCTACTGATGGTGTGTTACGCAATTACCCCACAGTTTTAACATACTGGTAGGTAGAAAACGTATCTATCTCTAGTTTTAACGTCCCAATAATCTATATCAGTAGCGATCTGTATGATTATAATCAGTGATCGGATAATCGGATGCATATTTACCTAAAGTACATTTTTGGTTAGGAAATTATGGAAGCGACTTCTTAAAACATATTTAAAAAAATATAAATCCCGGGATTTTTTCGATACAAAAGTGCATTCCTTAATATTATCTAACACCTTAAACTAAGTAAATATTCCTACACCCTATTTGATTCTATAGTAAAAAAACTAAATTTGTCGATTCCGAATTCCCGGGATTTTTTCGATACAAAAGTGCATTCCATAATAACCAACACCTACACTTTAGGTAAATATGCATCCGATTATCCGATCACTGATTATAATATTAGGTAGACAGGGGCTGCAGTCTCGATATTCATAGCGATCGCTTTACGACCGAATTCGGTCCCAAAGTAATGTATGGAGTGACAGGACTTTGTGACCGAATTCGGTCGTAAAGCGATCGGCTGGTTTTTTGGTCCATAGTTAAACTCAACCAATTGTTAGAAATAGTAAGTAAGTAATGGTAAATTTTTTGCAAAATGTGTGTTACGATCAATTGTTAGTTTATCTAGTGGTCACTAATGGTTATTTTTTTAACTAATAGTTAATTATTTGACCAATAGTAATGATATTATATCATGGCAAGGGGGGCAATGCCAAAAAAAATGAATGCACTGACTAAAAATTTCTTTGCCCATCCTAAAAAAATCGGCAGTATTAAAGAATTACTTACTGTTTAATCACTTTTGTAGAGTTAGGGGCTTGGCTCTACATTTATTAGATCTTATAACTTTTTAACAGTGAAATCGATATTTAAGTCTTGGTAAGCTACTTTACATGACATGTTTTTGATGAGATTACTCTCTCGTTAAATAACTGTGTTGTTACTGTACGAGCTACGCTGTACATGCCACTAACTTGACCTACATTATGTATAGTGAAACGCTGCATATTGTATTTACTTTACTGTGTACTTTACATGTTATTTTCAGTAGCAATTAAACCTTTATACCAATCGGTTGTCTACTCAATCAACATAACATCCCACTTACACAATCAACATAACATTTTCACTGTTGGGAGTTACGCCCCAACATTTGGTCCTTCGAGCAATTTAGTGTTGTGTGACTTATATCTTTTACGATCGCGAATCGGTTGGACTGGTCTCTCACAAGCGAGTCGCCCCAGTAACCAATTGAGAAGGCGCATATCGTAGAAGAGAAAGGTTGCACAGTACCAAGAACCAGGAGTGTGGAACAACAGTCGACGCTCGCAACAGAAGAGTTCATCTTGAAGTCAACACGAACAACAACATAAACAACATGTCAACAGCTGATTTATACCTGAATCAGAACGAACTCTCCGACAACATAAAGAAGATCGGAGTAAATATCAAGAAAGATGGTTGGGACAGGAAAAACCCCGACTATTTCAAACGCCGTATGGCAATGTTGGAAAACTTGTGGTCAGAATATCAATTCAATCATGACCGCTTGTCTACGGAACAAAGTGCAAGTCATCCCTACTTTACGAATGACTCCTACAACCAAACGCTGCAGTGCTACAACGCAGTAAAGGAGCTAATTCTTCAACAACACCAACAACTAACGGCCGTCGCTCGTTCTCCAAGGGAGCAGCCGGTACAAACAAAAACAGTGGGAGGTGCCAACCAACAAACAGGAGAAGGTACCTCAGATCAGGCAAGACAGGGACAAGAAACCTACAAGGAGGAGGTGGCAGAACAAGCTAGAGATGACAATCAAGAACATCAAAACAGAGAACCCTCACCTCCTCCTACTCAACAAGAGCAAAACAAACCTGCGAAGAAGGATACGGGAACCAATAGCAAGCTGGACGACATGATACGCAAACAAACGGCAAACTTCAAAGCCTTCATGAGAGCAGTCGCGAACATACATGTGGAGTTTTTATCTGAAAGATGGGAATTTCAAGACGCTCTGCAAACACTCCAAACGCGCTGGTCAGCAATTGACAACCTTCACTGGGAGATAGAGTGCGAAACCAACGGAGAGAAGATTATAGTGTACGAAGAACGCTACAACAGGTATGAAAACCAATTTCACGAACTAAAAAAGGCTTTGAATACCAAGTTGTGGTCCGGCGCTCAACGTGAGAAAACAACACCAAAACTAGAGATACCTGTATTCAACGGTAACTACAACCAGTGGATCCCGTTTAAAGACCTTTTCACAGAAGCAATACACAGCAACAATTCCCTTTCATCTGCTCAGAAGATGCAGTTTCTGAAGAGCAAGGTACAAGGCGAAGCAGAACGCTTGATTCAACACCTACAGATAAGTTCAGACAACTACCTCGTGTGCTGGGATATCCTCAATCACCGATACAATAACGAAAAACTTATCTTCACGTCGCACATGAACATGCTGTTCAATCTGCCATGCATGCAACAACAGTCAGTGGCCCAAATAAAGAAAATTCATGACGTCAGCATAGAATGCTTACATGCGATAAAGAATTTAGGAGTGGATGTCGGCACTTGGGACCCGATTCTTGTACACATATTATCGCAGAAATTAGACGCAGACACACATTCAGAGTACAATGACTCGCTGAAAAATTGCCGAAAGCTGCCAATACTGAAAGACCTGTTAGATTTCCTAGAAGCGAAGTTTACATCGTTGGAAGCATCGCGTCGCAAACAAGAAAACAATCAAAAACCAAATACATCATCGAGTCAACATCCAAATTCTAAAAAACAATACAGCAGTAATCAAGCAACTAGCAACAAGAAAATTACGAAATCATTCCATGCGTCAACATTTCGATGCCCTCTTTGCGATGACGAACATGGAATGTATAATTGTGCGAAGTTTTTAGAAATGCCAAATCACTTAAAACTTAGCACAGTAAATAAAATGAACCTCTGCGTAAATTGCCTGTTCAGCCATAACGGAAAGACATGTACGTCAGCTCACCGATGTCGCAAGTGCTCGGGTCAACATAACACATTGATACATGATGCATGTATTAAGAACAAAACAGAAAAACAAACAAATTCTTCTCATGTATCAAAGGATGATGATACTTCAGAGATACTACTAGCAACCGCCGTAATAAACATACAAGCTGCTGATGGGACCAAAATTAAGCTGCGAGCCCTCATCGATCAAGGGTCTCAGATATCTTTGATCACGGAACATGCCGCTCAACTTCTCGGTGTCAAACGCGAGAGATGCAAAGGAGTCATCTTTGGAGTTGGACAGAAAGAAAACCACTGCAAAGGAATGACAACAATTACTTGCAGTTCTGTCTACAACGATTTCAAGTTCCAAACGTCTGTCTTCATTATGAACAACCTGATCAAGAACCTGCCAAATAAGACCTTTGCAAAACCATCTTGGTCTCACATACAGAACATCCATCTTGCAGACCCAGACTTCCATAACAGCCGCCAAGTGGACTTACTATTTGGAGCTGACATTTATTCGCAAATCATGCTGGGAGGAATAATAAAAGGCGATGACGTCACTCAACCTATGGCACAACAAACACACCTAGGTTGGCTTTTATGTGGCAATGTCAAAACTTTTCACTGCAATGTGGTCATCAACAATCTGGAAGACATCAAACAGTTTTGGGAATCCGAAGACATCACGGACCAATCCAACCTATCGGTAGAAAATGAAACATGCATTGAATACTACACCAACACTACGCAACGCTTGGAGAGTGGGAAATATGAAGTCAGACTGCCGATGAAGAATGAACTTCAGAGCAGACTGGGGTTGTCCAAGCCAATGGCTATAGCCCAATTCAAAACATTAGAAAGAAAGTTACAAAAACAAACACATTTGGCAAATGCCTATAAAGACTTCATGGCTGAATATATTGATCTAGGTCATATGAAGCAATCAACAGTCAGTAACAAAACATTAGAGTGTTTCTTGCCTCACCACGGCGTGCAACGCGCTGAGTCAACAACAACAAAGTACAGAGTGGTGTTCAACGCGTCAGCAAAAACATCTACAGGCTGCAGTTTGAACGACCTCATGTACAAAGGCCCCAATCTCCAACAAGACTTACAAACATTATTGATGAAATGGAGGCAATACAAATATGCGTTTACAGCGGACATTGAGAAGATGTTTCGTGCTATTTGGGTAGCCCCCGCAGACCAACAACTGCAACAAATTGTATGGCGGGAATCGCAGGAAAAACCTCTCCGCTCATATCAACTAACAACAGTAACATACGGTACCAAGGCCGCGCCGTTTCTAGCCATGATGACACTCAGGAGATTGGCGACAGACGAACGTGAACAGTTCCCGGGGGCATCAAAGGTGCTGGAAGAATCATTCTACATGGATGACCTCGTCCATGGGACTCATACAATAGAAAATGGAAAGAAATTGATCGCTGATTTGAAACAATTATTAAAAAAAGGAGGTTTCAACCTTCGAAAATGGTCAGCTAACCATCAAGACCTTTTGGGAGACATCTCCGAACAGCACAACAACAATAAGATTGTCTTCAACTTCAGAACGGAAAACACACAAAAAACGTTAGGCTTGTGCTGGAATTCAATAGAGGATAAATTCACCTTTCGATGCACAATTTCGAACGTAAACAAGAAACAGACCAAACGCAGCCTACTAGCCGAATTATCAAAACTATTTGACCCACTCGGCTGGCTGGCTCCCGTGTCAACAAAATTGAAATTATTATTTCAAAAACTATGGGATGGAAACTTACAATGGGACGACGAAGTGTCCGACAACATACATGCGGAGTGGTGCAAGATACAAGCGGACGTAATGGCGATAAACTCTTGCGAAATACCTAGATGGCTTCAATGTGGTGAAAAGCAGACAATGGAGCTACACGGGTTCAGTGACGCCTCCTTGGATGCATATGCCTGTGTCATCTACGCACGGACCAAGTCATCAACAATACTGGTAGCCGCGAAGTCAAAGATTGTACCACACCGAAAAACAACAACATTACCAAGGCTGGAATTGAATGGAGCGCACCTTCTTTCACAACTAATGCGCAAAGTCCAACAGTCATTGAATCAATATGAAGTACACGTCTACGGCTGGACTGATTCCATGGTGGTCCTGGGTTGGTTACAAGGAGACCCATCCCGCTGGAAAACATATGTGGAAAACAGAGTACGAAGTATTACTGACGTCATACCACGATCGTCGTGGAACTACGTCAAAACAAAGGAAAATCCCGCTGACGCCGCAAGCAGAGGCCAATACGCTAGTCAGCTAAAGGAAAATCAACTGTGGTGGCAAGGGCCTACATGGCTACCATCGCTAAAAACAAATAACATTGAAAAACATAACTTTAATACAGAACAAGAAGAAAAAACAATCCGAAAACAAGCCAATGCAGCCCAACATAACATTGAAAACCCGAGCATTGTGGAAAATTTATTGCAAAATCACAGCTCTATCGAACATATAACTCGCATTGTCGCATGGATACTCAGAGCATTGAACCCGAAACGGCAACAACTGCCGAGATATCTGACGTTGCACGAATTGGACAAGGCAACAAAGGTGCTCGTAAAACAAACACAACAGAAATCATTTGACACAGATATTTGCTGTTTACAAAAACATAACACGGTGCAGTCTAACAGTAAAATAAAAGCGCTGACTCCGTTCATTGACCATCAAGACATCCTACGAGTTTCTGGAAGATTAAAAAACGCCTTACTAAACGAAGACATGAAACATCCGATGATCATACCACACGACAGTCGATTAACACATCTTCTCATCGACCAAGCTCATCGAATGACGTTTCACGGCGGACCGAGACTGACCCTATCACACTTACGTCAGAAATATTGGATCGTCGGCGGAAACCGAACAACGAAGATGCAAATCAGAAAATGTGTGACGTGCCGAAGAAACAGCCCAAAAGCAGAACACCAGCTGATGGGTAACCTACCGAGCGCACGAGCAAATCAAGCGCCGCCCTTTTACCATACAGGGGTGGATTACACTGGATTTGTGGACGTCAAAATGAACAAAGGCAGAGGAGCGAAAACAACAAAGGGCTACATTGCAGTCTTCATATGTATGGTGACCAAAGCTGTGCATATTGAACTGGTATCAGATCTCACCAGTTCAGCATTTTTGGCAGCCCTAAACAGGATGGCAGCAAGAAGAGGCGCCCCTTGTCACTTATACAGTGATAATGGAACAAACTTCGTCGGCGCAAACCGTCAACTCATGGAACAATACGAGGAAATCGAACATACATACAAAAGCGACCAACTACAGAGGGAAATCGCGGAGATGAAGATTGAGTGGCATTTTAATGCCCCCGCTTGGCCATCAGCGGGAGGACTGTGGGAACGAGCAGTCAGAAGCCTAAAACACCACTTAAAGAGAGTAGTAGGTGAACAAAAACTAACATTTGAGGAGTTTACCACAATCCTAACAAAACTGGAGGCCTGCTTGAATTCCAGACCTCTGTGTCCACTAAGTGAAAACATAGACGATATAGACTGTCTGACGCCAGCACACTTTTTATCGGGTAGGCCGGGCCTGACAGTTATCGAAACAAGTGAAGATGCAAGAACAAGATGGGAACTAACAAGAAAGATTTTCGTAGAAATCTGGAAGAGATGGAAGAACGAATACTTGTGCCAGCTATCAGCTAGATCAAAGTGGCAGGAACCACGGAAAAACCTGAAGATAGGCGACCTGGTAGTTATTCATGATGACCATATACCAGCCGGAAAATGGCTCATGGGGAGAATAACAGAGCTTCACCCTGGGAACGATGGATATGTTCGGGTCGTTAGCCTAAAAACAAAAAATGGGCACATGAAAAGACCTATTACGAAACTATCCGTCTTACCTGTCAAAGATGACGAAACTGCCGAACCGCAAACTACTTCAAAACCAAACGATAATGAGTCATACCTACGAACAAACAGCGAGTCGCAAAGTTCACGACGAGGCAAAATAACAAACAGAAAAATAAACTTCATTGGACTGGTCATGGCACTGCTGTATTTGCTAAATCCTGTCGCGGCCGCTAACACAACAAACATTGCCGAGCTTCAACAAGGTCTATACTTTGATAAAGTGACCAATATGCAACTAATACGCGGCGAGTGGAAGATTATCGTGTACTACGACGTCAAGCCCTACTGGCAAGGTATAGAAGTATCCAGTAAGTTCACCAATCATCTGGAAAACATCTGCGAGAAAATTAAACAGAAAACACAATGCAACGTAATTTTAACGCAACTACAACACTCGACCGAAGAAATAGGACACTACAACCATATGTTGCTGAATCCGCAAGGCCGAGTGAATACGAGAAACAAACGTGGGCTTATTAACGGTGTCGGTTCCATCGCGCGCTCCCTGTTCGGAGTATTAGATGACGAATTTGCAAAACAATATCAAGCAGACATTGACCTGGTCAAGGCAAACGAAAAACACCTGGCACTGTTGTTAAGAAACCAAACATCCGTGATCGAAGCTGAATATAACTTACTGAAGAGGTCGGAAGACGCAGTTGAAAAACAGTACAAAATGTTTAACCAGCATCTGCTAAACCTCGAGAAGTTTACGAACAATCTCCAGAAGGAACTGGATTCTCAAGAACTGTCCATCGAATTTGTGATGTCCGCTATTACGGCAAATAGCCTGATTGAGCATCTAAGAAACGTCCAGGAGACCCTAATAGATACTGTCACAAACATCTACAACGGCAAGATGAATTTACATCTCATCGCACCGGAACAGCTTCGGCATGAATTGAACATAATCTCGGGTCAATTGTCCAAGGATTTAGTCCTACCTATCACCAACATTCAAACAGAGTTATTTCGCCTGTATCATCTTCTACAAGTAAAGGCGAAAATGACTGAACAATACCTTATAATCGAGGTAAAGGTACCCCTAATCAGCAGAGATAACTTCGAGATCTACCGAACAATACCAATACCAAAAAACCATGACTTGGATATGGTCACCCTAATACCTATTGCTGAAATCTTAGCAATAAACATTCAAAAGGATTCGTACATCCCAATGATGGAATCCGAAATACATCAATGCGTGCAAAATGACGCGACAACTCTACTGTGTTCACTACAAAAACCCATATACCGCATGAAGTCTGACGAGAGCCTCTGCATGAAGAACAAGGAATCTCTTAACTGCGAAACCACACATGAAACCTGCAGAGACAAGTGGTTGGAATTAAACAATGTCAACAATTACTTATATTTTTGCTGTCAACAATGCAAAATTCGTATTATTTGTGGGCATCAAGTTTCTACGCAGCTACTACACAAGGCCGGCGTCATAACAATAAATGACGATTGCATAATTAGTAGTGAAACTTTTGCTGTGTATCCTCAAAGACAGCAAACGAACAAAATTCAAGCCCAAGTCGACGCAGGTCCTGCAGAAATTCCTTCAATCAACAACATCATAAACCTACCTGTACCGGTTTCAAAACATCTTCAAGAGAATGAGACGGCATCCGAGCAGAGAGTTTTACTGCAAAAGCTTGGCAAACAAATAGAGCAACTGAAAGCCGCAGCATCAGAAGACATCCTGTCAGATCGTGCAACAAACCACGATGTCCACCAATACGTTGTCATCTACCTATTGGCGGCGGCAGCAGCATTCGCGGGCGTAATCTACGCTTATAACCGCCTACGCAAGCATTGGGCGAGTCGACGGAAACCAGAACCTCCATCGGTTCCCAACCCGATGCCCCGAAGAAGGTCGACAGCGAGCATCGCGGACAACGCCTTATTTGAGGTCACCGACGACAGAAGCGCAGCGCACTTATCGAGGGCACGCGCACTCGATAAAGCAACGTCGCCAATTTCGCGTTGTGACCTACCATAATAACTTATGACTTTGTCTGTTTTAATTTTTACATTTTAACTTACATTTTAACTTTATTTTAAAACAATTTTCGATGTAACTTATATTTAAGTTATCTTTGTGAGCGGGCAATATGTACGAGCTACGCTGTACATGCCACTAACTTGACCTACATTATGTATAGTGAAACGCTGCATATTGTATTTACTTTACTGTGTACTTTACATGTTATTTTCAGTAGCAATTAAACCTTTATACCAATCGGTTGTCTACTCAATCAACATAACATCCCACTTACACAATCAACATAACATTTTCACTGTTGGGAGTTACGCCCCAACAGTTACTTCAGCTAAACGGCTGCCCCCCCTAGGCAAAATTTGTAGCTACGGCAATAGGGGCGACTTACGACTTGTAGGTCGTAGGTTCGAACCCATCCAGTCGCTTTGTGTAATTTATTTCATCATCACTGCTCTCAAAACGGTGAAGGAAAACATCGTGAGGAAACCGCGGCATGTCCTATAACCAAAAATTCGAAGACATGTGACATCTACCAACCCGCACTGGGCCTGCGTGGCTGTTTACGGCCCATTTCCTCTCACTGAGAGGAGGCCTGTGTCCCAGCAGTGGGAATATTATAGACTGACTATTTACAAGAAAATAGTAATTGATTCTAGTTTTCCGTTCCAAAAGATAGTGCTTCTTATGGAGAAGATTAGAATTTCTATGGAAAAATGCCCTCTTCTTTTCTCAGGACGCCCTCAATATTTTGGTGTTGATAATTTATTGTCTGCTGTATCTTGGTGTGCTACTGTACTCCTCACGGTTGCCGCGACGTCCACACTCTAGCTGGCATCGCCAGAGAATGATGCAGCGCCGCCCATCACGCGTCTCTATAAGGTACGGTTTGAGGTACGCGACCAAGACAGGCGACTGGGACGCGCGACACAAGAATACCCGGTCCTTTAGGTAAACCATTTTTTGACAGCTGCCTTAGAACGAACTATTCCAGATTACGTAAAAGTTAACTTTAAAATGCGTAATAAAATATATATACAAACTGCCTTATACCGTACGTGTATCATTCAATGTATTGTGTGTTGCTGCAATCACTAGTTCCATCTGTCAAAAAACCGTTTACCTAATGGACAGGGTTATATTGCCATCATGATTCCACTGTAAGAGAGAGACGGAGCTATACACGACCCATAGCACCATCCCTTTTTCATATGGAATCATGATGGCAATATTACTCCATATACGGCCCCAGGAGACCACGACAGTGTAGCTTGTCGCTTCACCTACTTCAAATGCGACAAAGACCAGACTGGAAACACAGAAGGCTTTTAGTTCTTCTTAACATTAAAGGCTTATTTAGTCAGAAAATTCAGGCAATATTTTAGATTTTCAGGCAGAAACCACGTGCGACACGCGATATGATAGGTTCGGGATGCGTCTCTTGCAGCACACGAGCGGCGGCGTCGGCGGCTGACGTCGACGTGTCGACGGTCGTAGAAGTGTCGACGGCTGCAGTTAGTGTTGCCTAACTATCGATAGTTGGTCTATTAATACCTTGAAAACTAGTAACAATATCGATACGCTTATCGATAGTATTAAAATTTAAAATACTATGGATACTATGTATAGTATCAATCGGCAGACTAAGTAATACTATTGATGAGTACCAATAGTATCGATAGTTTTGAGTTGTGATACTGTTGATACTATCGATACTATCGCTATAAAAGTATGTTTTACAACTATTACTAGGGATAATATTGGGAAAATTCAATAGTATTGTGATGATTGAATTTTGGTTAAATATCAATGGGGTAAAAATATCGATAGTTCTAATACTATCGATAGTATCGCCAGTAATTGTTGTTAAAACACACTTTTATAGCGATAGTATCAATAGTATCACAACTCAAAACTATCGATACTATTGGTACTCATCAAAAGTATTACTCAAGTCTGTCGATTGATATTATCAATATTATCGACAGTATTTTAAATTTCAATACTATCGATAAGCCTATCGATATTGTTACTAGTTTTCGAGGTCACGATAGTATTGAATTACTATCGAGAGTCAATCGATAGTTGAGCAACACTAGCTGCAATTGCGTCTGCCATTGACGCGAGCCGCTCGTCTGTTAGGTCGTGTCGCTCGTCGTGGTCGCCTGTCTCTGTCTTGCACTCCAAATGTTTTTCATTTTTTATAAAGCGGATGTGTCTAGAAAGAGGGAAAGAATAACTTGTCTTGGTCTTGTGTAGCAGTCGCAAGTCGCATTCACCTGTCGCCGGTCGCGTTGCTCAAATCTTACCTTTAGAATGGGATGGCGCGCACGAAACTAAAAGCTATGACGATTTGATTTAAAACAAAAAACTGTGCACAATAAAATTATATCCCAGCGAAGTAATTGCGTAAAACACCATTAGTAGCAATGGCTTACATTTTGACAGTTCAACAACATTCATTGCGTTATGTACATTGTTGAGCAGACAAATTTTTCGAACATATGAAGCAATGGATTAGCAATATCCTTCAAAATGATCCAGATTATTTAATAATGTGTTAATTAGCGTGCTGGTGATAGATAAGTAATTAGGTTAAGCCGTAAGATGCTCTGTGGCTACTGGCGAAATCTACTTTCAGATAAATTATTTTCTTCTTGTACAATGTTTTAAATTAACTCTTCATAGGCGCCGTGGCTTAGTTGGTTAAAGCGCCTGTCTAGTAAACAGGAGATCGTGAGTTCGAATCTCGCCGGGGCCTTAGTGGATTATACCTATATTTTTTTTATAGGAAATAAATGATGGCTTTCAAGTAAATAGCGTATCTGGTGGTTGATGAATAGACAAGCACTATGGGTTTTTGTGAGCATACAGGTGGCAGGGACATCGACGCGCAAACTGTAACCATGAATTCAGATTGCTAGTGAGTTGTGCAAACAGGGTGCAGGATACGATTTATAATATACCTACTCTGCGCTTGGATTGTTTTAAAAATATGAATTAAATTCACTATCCTGTTAGTCTAGTGGTCGCAAACGCTACATAGCATGAGATCCTGGGTTCAATGCCCAGGTCGAGCAAACTGTTATTCGGTTTTTTCATTAGGCATTCCTCAGTAGCAGCTGAGAGAGCTGGAGTCTGCACTTTTTGCCCAGTTGATGGTAATGGGCTTCCCCATTTACATCGGACTTAAACATAACTAGCAAAATGTGGGTGTACCTACTTACTAAGGTACAGCTCTGCCTAACCCTTCGGACATTACAGTATTATGTGTTTCTTTGTTTCAGGCATGTGTAAAAGTTACCTCAAGTGTAAGAAGTGTTTCAGGCGTGAAAGTGAAAAACCTAAGTCTTTTAGAAGTAAGTTATACCGAGTCTGATGTACAGCACATAAAGCTACCCGAAACTGTCAAATTTTCCCAATCAACTTTGAACCTAATACTTCAGCGATAAAGTTGAAAATCTATTAAAGAAATTTGACAGATTGTAGAAGCTTTATCTGCTGGCGTCTGTACTAGCAATTCGGCCACGACTTCGTCTGTGTGGATTTTGTACTGTCCTCATAAAAGAAAAAAATGAGAGAAAAGTTGTGTTAAGTACTTAAAGTTTGAGTTTAGAAAATCTGTTCTTGTGTTTTATCGTGTTTAGAATTTAGGTAAGGAAAACCGTCACGTCTGTAAAGTTTACACAAAAAAAAACAGATTTTTTAACTTATATTTCATGTGCAACTATATTTATATCCTGATATAAATATAGTTAGAGTATTCGAGTCTGTGGAGTTTCGCTAGCTAATTGAATTTGACCCTGTATATTCCCTTTTTCAACCCTTTTGTTTAAATTACCTTCCCAAAAATATAAGCCCTGGCTTTGAGTCGCGCAGTCAGGTAAAATTTGGGTTGAATCAGAAATCATATAAGCCACGTACGAACTATTAGGCACCTATGCAAGACGATATATCAAACTATACATTTCCAGTATAAGCTGACTTCTCATTGAACGAAAAGCCTATACAATGCGAGATCAGCTAAAACTGGAAATGTATAGCTTGAAAATGCCGTCGTGTGTAGGTACTCTACCTACCTACTCTTGAAAAGGAATTTGAAATTTCGAGATTCTAACAATAGCCTCCGTGGCGCAATGGCTAGCGCGTTCGGCTGTTAACCGAAAGGTTGGTGGTTCGAGCCCACCCGGGGGCGGTAACACTTTTTGGACTAGTAAATATTGTGTAATTTATTTAATATAATTGGTATTTATTAGTTACATAAAAATTGATAATTTAGAAAAAAATACGTGGACAAAAAACTAATTATACAATTTTAAAATGTTTTTCCCTATCCATTGCTAATTTAAACATTTTTATTCAGATACATATTATGTTCTAAATTAAGGTGAAAATTTATTCAGGTGTTAGTAAAATTGTTTACTCAAAGAAAACTGGGCAACGTTGCATGAAAATAAATGAATAATATCAGCCCCTCATTAATCTCAGCCGATAAGTCTGCAATAATGTTCTTTTAATATTTTGTAGAGAAAAGATTTGATTTTTTGTGTTTGTTTATTACGCTTTCATGCTAAAACGGCTGAACGGATTTGGATGAAATTTGGCACATAGGTAGTTCATGACCTGTATTAGGACATAAGGTATTTTTATCCTGATATTCCCACAGGATCGAGACTTATTCGAGTGAAACTGCGGGTCGCAGCTAGTTAATAATAAACGAAGAAAAAATACTGTTATTTTACTACGCGTTTAATAAAAAGAAGGATAGAGATTTGATTTAATTAATATTGTTTTAAAAGTTTTTTTCTTAAATTATAAATATAAAATAAAGTTAAAAATTAAAGGGCTGGGGAAACCCCCATACAAGAAACGCGTGTGTTTTGGCGTTTTTTGCCCTGTGATACGGAACCCCTCGCGTGCGCGTCCGACTCGCACTTGTTTATGTAAGCCAATAGTCAGTCAGTCAAGGTAGCTAAAAGCCCAAAAGTCGGACAACCAGTCTTACCAAGGGGTATCGTGTTGCCCAGTAACGGGGTTGTTTAGATCAGATAGGCAGTCGCTCTATGTAAAATACTGGTATTCAACTGCTATCGTTCTAACTTTCAAATTAATAAATCGAAAATAATCATTTTATATTATAGGTAATCCAGTATAGAAAAACTTTGCATTTACTTAAATTTCAATATAATATATAAATTACAACCAAATAAATATTGTATTTAATAATAAGCAGAGACTTAGAAACCGCACCAATTTTTATTCTATAGCAAAAAAATCGATAATCGATACTACATACAATTATCTCCTTTATTTCAATATAAATACATATAAATTATATTTTTAAATATTAGAATATAAAAAGTATAAAAACATTTAAAACTATAAAACAATAGTAGCCCACCGGTATCGGGAACAGGGTCCAAGCTACCGGTGGTCAGGGCTCCAGAGAGAGGAGCCTTCTGACAATGCGAGCCGTGTCCAGAAGTACCGCTTTTTGAATCAAGCCCTTGATCCAGCTGCCCAACGAGAGCCTCCTCAGGTGTTGGTCGAGGCTCCTGGCTATTAAGCCATTGGCTGTCACGACTATCGGCACCCTCGTGAGCCAAGTCAAGATACTTGATTTGTCTATCTTTCTCGGCTTTTACGAGGTTCTCATCATGCAGGACGGTTATGTCAACAATCATTGCGCGCCGGTCTGATCGATCCACCACCACTATATCAGGCTTATTGGCAACAATAGCCGTGCCAGTGATTATGTATCGATCCCAGTACAATGTGATATTTCCATTTTCTAGAACTGGGTCGGGCACATACCTGTAGTACGGCACCTCCGATTCCACAAGGTTGTATTCCAGAGCAAGTTGCTGACTACATACAAATATTATTATTATTTTTACGTCTTGGACATTTCTCGGGACCCTGGGGCCCGGACCTTTGGCAGGCGTACGAGGGGCCGAAGCCAACTCGCAGAGGCCCGTTAGACGTTTTTAATGAAATACGGCACCAACCGACGATTATCCCTGTTTGCACTATGCAAGTGCACCCAAGGACAATCCCCTGTTGGTGTAGGACTATTGCAGGATATAGAAACAAAGTATATTGGACTGTGCCTCTGCCTGGCCAATGTTTTATAAATATACGGATAAAATGGCAGGAGGACTTGCACACTCAATAATGAGCCCCTAGAAACTGTCGCTAATACATAGTAACGTAGCAACAAGGGGGCAACATGTACTGAGGTACTTATGAGGAGTGGAGAGGTATTCCACGGCTTTCAGAAAAATCCCAGAGCCCGGAAGATGGTCAAGATCCCTACGAGCACTTACTGGAATACTTCCTTCCCCCGAGCACGTTTGCTCTTGCGAATCTCCACTCAAGCCGGCCAGTAAAGGCAAGAAGGAGGTGAGAGCTCTGTTCCTCGTCCGTGTTCACTTCAGCCGGCCAATAAAGGCAAGCCAGAGATGAGGAACAAGACTGCTCCCGGGAGATACCGTGGGGTCGCTACTGTCCAACAGATCGCTATATGCTGCCCTGCGGGTTTTTGTATCTCTCTTGGTCTGGTTCCGCATCCTAGACCTGTTCCGGTAAAGTAAACTCTACCAGCACAGGCCTAGCGTTCGGAGCGCGCAAGCCCCACCACGACGTCAACGTAGAGATACGGCGGTGGGGGTTATTATTATTATGAGCCTGTGTTATACCACTGCAGGGCAAAGGCCTCCCTCCCTCCCCTCCCTCCTTCCACCGCTGCGATTGTGGGCCAATCCTTTGAGAATTAAATACACATTTAAGTGTCAATAATCGAAATGTTACGTTGCTGCAATCACTAGTGCCATCTGTCAAAAAATGGTAAACTTAGTGGACAGAGTATAGTTGTAAAAACCATGTCAAGCAAGGGGGCGTCGCCAGTTATGTAGAGTTATCATCATCTGCCTATCCTTTTCCCATCCATGTTGGGGTCGGCTTCCAGTCTAACCGGCTGCAGCTGAATACCAGTATTTTACATGGAGCGACTGCCTATCCTACCTCCACAACCCAGTTACTGGGTAATATGACCTTGGTTAGACTGGTTGTCAGACTTTTGGGCTTCTGACGACCCGTAACGACTGTCAAAGATCCACGAATGACAGCCGGAACCAACGGCTTCACGTGCTTTCCGAGGCACGGAGGGGTCGTGGTATGTAAAGATGGTCACCCATCCACGCACCAAGCGCGGTAAGCGTAGCTTAACCTGATCGGTCGAATCGTGTGGCTGTTATTAATTAGCCACAAGCCCCAGTAAGAGTTATCTAATCTAAAAACGTCTAGGCAGATTGAGGTATTTTTAAACAAATTTATTCAAATGTCTTTTCGTTCACAGATGGGCTGTGATGCGTACCAATATTTGGGGATGAGTAAGGGTGGAATGGTCATCAAGGAGGCCAAGGAAGCGTGGCTAGAGCTCCTCAGAATGATGATCTTACTGTGTCAGTTTCGAATCACGTTCGAACAGATTGACACAGCTCACAAGAATGCCACCAAGTAAGTGACTGTAGTCAAATGATTTTGACAGCAACTAATACATTTGTGTGCATAAATATCGAAGTTATTAGCCAACCAAGATGTATAGACAAGCACGGGCGGGCAAATTAATCATGGTTAATTTAGTAAATAGACACACTACGTCAGATTCCCGTGCGTTATAGCCTTTTCATAATACTGTCAAAGAAAGACAACTGTCAAAGAATGTCAACTTTCAAAGAACAACTGTCATTTTAGCTGTACATTCTTCTCGACTAAGTTCTTTTTTGCACATTCATTTCTTAGTTGCTGTTAACAAAAATGTATTGTTTAATGTCTCTTAAAATAAATAGCATGATTCAAACTACCTACCTACATTTTACTATACTTGCGGTTACCGATGAGAAAATTGGTATAATATTAAAATTTAATTTGTTTCAAATTGACGTTATTTCAAGTTAAACAATTATCAACTTTATTTTAATGGTGATTAAGTTGATTTCAGAGTGACTAGCACTATTGAAAAAGTTATAAAAATGTTTGAAGTTGAGGCGTGAACTGAACTTTATTGTGTAGGAATTAAAGTTATTTTTCCATAAACTCATACTTGTTTACATTTTTGCCGAATATGTCGCGAATGCAGTTAACAATAGAATTCACAGGAACCCCTGCTCAATATAGCTTAGCAACAATGTGTATTTACATTACTACAACAGTTTTATAGTATCATCTCTTTGCACCCTAATTGCTCTTTCAATCACAATCTGAATGATTTTGAAGGATATTGCTTACTAGCTGCGCCCCGCGGTTTCACCCGCATAAGTTTCGATCCCGTGGGAATATCGGAATAAAGAGTATCCCATATGCTAATCCTGGTTATAAACCATCTGTGTGCCAAATTTCATTCGAATCCGTTCAGTAGTTTTTGCCTGAAGGAGTAACAAACATCCATCTATCCAAACAAACTTTCACGTTTATAATATTAGTAGGATCTATTGCTTCATATATTCGTAAACTTGTCTGATCAACAACGTAAATAACGCAATGAATGTTGTTGAACTGTCAAAATGAAAGTCATTGCTACTGTAAACCGTCCAACAAAAAAAAGGGTTCCGTATCTCAAAATGATAAGACGGGACCCTTATAGGTCGTAGATTTTGACCAAGATTTAAGGTTTGTAGAGTTCGGTTCTCATTAATTGACAGTAGTTAGATTAGCAGGACACCAATGACGTTTAGAGGCAATTCCCGTATTTTTAAGAACGTATATTAATTTAGTCTCAATCTATCAAAAATACTTGCGTTGTTCAGTCCGTTCATAGTTATTTACCTCTGACAGCGGCAACCTTATTGTAACAAAATTATAGAAAAAAAAAAAAAACAAAAAGAAAGAAAGAAAACAAAAGAAAGAAAAAAGAAAGAAAACAAAGAAGAAAACACAAACAAAAGAAAAGAAAACAAAGAACACAATGATTTTGACAGACTTGTCAGTAACAGTAATCCAACAGCAACCTTATTAGAATGAGATTAAAGATCACTATGATTTGGACAGTGATGCCAAATCAGAGGTCAAATAACTGTAAAAGGACTGAAGACAAGTATTTGACATTGATTGTCGCTGAAATGAGATTGCGACTTGAATTTGAACGTTTTTTAAGTACGAGAATTGGCCGCCTGGGTACAAAACATACATAATAAAAACAAGAATTAAAGTTAAAAATGGCGGCTTTCAAAAAGAAGCGCTATTCGATAGAAAGAGACAGAGCATCATGAAGCCGCCTGTCAAAATTTGTATAGCAACAAAATTGATACAAAATTCTTTACAATTTGCTACAAGTTGCTATGAAAATTTGCATGCATTGTATTGTATTGTTTGTTTGTTGTTGACTGTTGTATTGTGTAAGGCTGTGTACGCACCGACAGGTGGCTTGCTCAGCACCTAGACCTTAGCGAGTCACCTTGCAAGTAGCGAAGTGAGACGAACGCTCTAGAATCTTCCGAACAGCCGCACTGTGCGCTTGGCGCCTTTGCTAGTCCGCTAGCGTGTATCGACGGATGTTCAGTCATAGGCTCTAGGAGCTGAACAAGCCACCGTCAGTACAGACGCCACCACATCAAGCTACCCACAGATCAGATAAAAGAGGACCTCTTTTATCTGTTCTGTGAAGCTACCCGAAACTGTAAAATTTTCCCAATCAACCTTGAACCTAATGCTTTAGCGATAAAGTTGAAAATCTATTTAAGAAATTTGACAGATTGTAGTAGCTTGTTGTGCTGGCGACTGTACGTATTATCGCCTAAAAACCTTTATCTGACCATTTTGAAAACAAAATCCCGTGCACATGATGACCACAGCTGCGTCCGTAAGTAAAACAAAAGAGGATCCTTTTTAGGTCGACTAAAGTTGTCAAAAAATAAAAGGCCCTTTTTGACATTTGTCATCGCGACGTAACTAGTGAAGTAACCATATGACTCGGTACTCGATACTCACGATAAATCGATTCAAGTTTGTATGGGTATTTGATCGATTTGATGTATTGTAAAGTGCACTGGATTAAAGTTCTGAATAGAACATTTTACTTAACTTTAATATTGTAGGTATTTTGAAATGATACAATGGTATGATTCGATTTGTCTTTAATTTAATATTTTTAGTAACAATAACATTCACTCAATCGCAAAAAAATCAAGAAAAAGCGAAAGTGATTGAATCTTCATTCAATCATTTTCTTTGGATGATGAACCAAAATCGTCAGTTGAGCTATCGTCACCTGTAAATATAATTATTTCATTTTCAATTCTATTATCAGTATTGACGTCTCTGTCAAAATCTTCCTTTATTATTTTTCGAGTTTCTTCTACCACTTTTGCCCAGTCTTCTTTAGTAATTTTGGCACAAGCTTCTTTCAGCAATGTCATCATTTTTTTAGTGAAGAATGGCGGCTTTGTATTGTGGCGAGCTGCGTATCCTTTGACTTGAGCCCAGATCAACTCAATAGCATTGTACTGACAATGGTACGGCGGCGTTCATCACTTTGTGTCCATGCTGAAGTGCCAATTCATCAATTTTATATTTTAGTTTCGCAGGTTTATTTTCTTTTACCAGTTCCAGCAATTCAGCTTTCAACAATTTCATGTCAGCTTCATCACCTTGTCTGTGTAGCCATGCCCCTAAATCAGCCTTTTTGTTTGCTTGAGTACGTGGTTTATCTATTTGAACTGAATGGTAAGATGCATTGTCCATAATGATTATGCACTGCTCGGGGAGGTTTGTTAAAAAGTTAGTAAACCACTCTGTGAATTTATTTGCGTCATTTCTTCGTGATATTCTTTTGTACTTTAGACTCGAATGCGAGTAAGGCATCATTCACAAAACCTCCCCCGGCTGATCCGGCGTGGCAGATTATTAAGCGTCTACCTTTTCCCATTGGCACTTTTGGACAAGATGCCTTGGTATCGTCCGTCCACCACTGCGGCTGGTATGCTTCGAGTTCAGCCAAGTCTCATCGATAAATATGACGCTGTCCCAATTTGTGATTTTGTTCATCGCCCTCAAAAATAATACTCTGTGCAAAATTAAATTATATCGTTCCATTATAATTTTCCTCTTGTCGGTTTTCTTGTATTTGAATCAAATTTGCTTCATAATTGTTATTAAAGACGTGGAACTGCCACTAAACTGCCACACTCTCGTAGTGATATCAGCAATTTACTCACAGTTGTGTATTCATTTCTTGTGTAATAAGCATACACGTGGTTTCGAATGGCGTCTGCGTCAAATGTGTCAATACCTGTTACAGGCTTTCTTTTCTTCCTCTTTCTAGACGTACGTAGAACATTTTCTTCAGTACCGGAAGGCCCATACTTTTCCTTCAAGATGGTTCAAATAGTTTTATTGCCAATTCCAAGTGCTTCGGCGACGCGGTCTTGCGTTACGGGCAATAAAGGTCCACCATTAACTGATTCGCGCTCGAAGTATTCGGTTAAGTTCACAACCAATTCGCGTCCTCTTTTCGACAAACAGTTCGTACGATATAACAACAAAATCGAGTCCAAATCACTATCTTTAAATCAATGTCCAAAATAGAAGAGCTATGGTCAACGTGATAGTAAACAGAAATAGTCCAAAAGCAAAGCCGAGTCGAGAAAAAATATGTATCTAACATAAACGAGCGCACAGTGAACTTCACAAGATGGCGAACGAAAGTCTGCGCAGTGCGCGCGTGGACGTTAAGTCACGGGCTGCTTGGTCAGAGACAAGCCATTCTATAGAAACCAGTGTCGCCAATTCAAATTTTGACGAATTTGATTGACGGCTTCGAGCGCCAAGCTCATTCTTTTCAGTAAAGATCACTACACAATATTTAATTACTATTTAAATGGAATGAAGCTGGTGAACTTCAGTAATTAATTGGTTACAACACTAGTATTTAAAAAAAAAGACTGAGAACGTAACTGTTTTTGAGACGTTTTGTAATAATTAGAAATTGCATGCTACTATAAAGTAAGCGCAAAAAGAATACTCGCAATATATTCCATCATATTATTTAACGCGCCAAAAAAAAATTATGTATTTTTTTAAAACACTATGTAATTAATTTTTATTTTATTGTTTCTTTCAGTTTCGTTCCAAGTTACATTCTAGAGTATTTCTCAAATGTCATAACGGGCCTTTTATTTTTTCACAACTATAATAATATGCGCTGCAAGTAGGAATAGTCCTTACGGTGGTCAGATATAGATTTTGGCGATAGTACGTAGCCTAACTGAAAACCTATCATCCTCTACTATGAACAGCGTCCACTATGAGACCAACATAGAAATAGCGAAAAAAAAATCTACTGCTTCATACATTTTTATAATAACTCAACAAAACAGTAAGAGATTTTTTTTTTGTTTCACGATTTCAGCGGGGTAATTGCGTATTGACTAAGCCGCATCACATACTACAACGCGCCACGCAACGGGGCGCGGGAAACGGAGGCCAATTCCACGCGCGAAAGCGCGTTTTTGTTGAATTTGTATGTAAAAAATCACGCGCGGGGGCGCGTTATCTGCGTACCGTCGCATGGCGCGTTGTAGTGGGTGTTGCGCCTAACAGTAGCAATAATAATAATATAATAATCTCTTTATTTCAGAATAAAATTCCATAATTATATGTTAGTGCATGATCACTTAAAAACTATAGATATACAAAGACAAAGATGTTAGTAACATAAAAACTTAACAACTATGTTAGTAGACATTAACAAAATTTACAGGAGCATGTAGCTGACTTAAATACCAGATGAAAGGACAATCCAGTTTGTTGGCAATGACATTCAGGTGACTGTTGGTAGAAGCACGCACCCTGCGCAACAAGGACGCTGCTCGCTTGCGTCTGATTGCAGCGAAGCTGTCAGTCTGAGCGTCCGCGAACATCCCTGAGGCACTACAGAAGCCAACAGCATCCTGAATGCATTATTGTACTGGACGCGAAGAGCATTAATGGCCTTTTGAGTAAAGCTAGTCCAGAGGCTACACGTGTAAAATACTTGACAGTATGCTTTAAAAAGAGTTATTTTAACTGAACCCGTGCAGCGTGAGAACCTTCGGATCAACATATTACATCTCACCGCCAATGCTCTTCGCTCCCGGTCCACATCTAGATTGTCCTTCAAATCCTCTGTAACAATATGCCCTCCTCTGTAGCAATGGCTTTCATTTTGACAGTTCAACAACATTAATGAATGTTGGTGAACGTAACACCAAATTCTTCGAACATATGAAACAATGGATTAGCAATATCCTTCAAAATTATTCAGATTGAGATCGATGGTGTGTTATGCAATAGGGTACTGATTTGCGTCATTTATACCCTGTGCATTGTGTTAACCGTTTTTTGACAGCTGTTTTAGAACGTACATATTCCAGATTACGTAAAAGTTAACTTTGAAATGCGTAATAAAATAAATATAATATAAACTGCCTTATCTTATTGAATTATCTTATTTATGGCTTCTCACAGACATTCTAATACCGTACGTGTATCAAACAATGTATTGTGTGTTGCTGCAATCACTAGTTCCATCTGTCAAAAAACGGTTTACCTAATGGGCAGGGTGTAGAGCATTTATTTCCGGACGGTGGGTGGAAGGTGTGTTATTTGTTATTAATTAACTTACATGGAGCAGGGAAAGAGATTGAAGGTTTTTATATGGAGCCTGGCATACCTACTGTCGCGCCATTTTGAAGGATGTATGCTTATTTCAAACATCTACGCAACAAGATGTAAGCAAGTTAAAAAATATGGATGTCACGTGATCAACTTTGAACGTTAATATCTCGGAAACGTTACTCTTGACGGGGTTTGATCTCAGTATGTTTTCTGTTTGCATTAATGTCAGCTATCGATTTATATAGGTTTCATGATAGGCCGCCATTTTGAAAAAAATATATTGCACGGATCTTCAGTTCTTTCGATATTTTGACGTCACAAATGCACCCTTGCGAAACAGGGTTGGCTCGAAATTCTTTGCTAATATTTTAAAGACAAAATGTACGTAAACTTTGAATCATGCTATTATTAATATTTAAGTCAGTATTGTTTGCTTATATTTTGAACGCAAAGTGAGATAAGAATTTTAGGTATTTGGTTTATATTTATTCAAACAATATTGCCAATACTTTTTCTGTAAGCCCACGTTCGAACGGACATAAAAATATCGCGGCGGGATTTTCAACTCTCGGTGTTGAGCCGAGAATTGAAAATCCAACAGAGCGCATCCCAGCTTTCCCAGCGGACTGTTGGATTTTCAACTCTCGGCGTTAGGCAGTGTTGAAAATTCAATGCGAAAAAAAAAAATCGCCGCGGGACGCAACCGTGTATACCTGGGCTTATCTAAGGCATAAGGCATAGAACTGAAAAAAAAATATCAATTTTTTTTATTTTTTGTAAAATAAGTATTCTTATTCCACTTGGCACACACAGGTAAGAGATGCCGTAGAATGAAACAAGAACGTTTTAAACGAATAAGATATAACTCTTGAAATTTTGTTGTTTATATAAATGAAGAGAAAATGAATAAATTGAGTAAAATAATTGTACGTTTACTTCCTTAAGTAATATAAATTTTGTTTTTTTTATTCAAAATTAGAAAATGGTGCTGAGTCTTGAAAAAACAGACTAAAGCCCGGCCGTCGTCGTGCATTTTTGACACCTGTCAGTGATCTTATGACTGCGTCAGTGATCTTATAACTGTGTCAGTGAGCAGAGTTGGCGCAGTTGAATTTTGGGCCAAAGGTGTTTAAACTTTTTGCCATCGACACGCTAAGAAGTCGAAGTGCGACCTGTTATAGTAACTTAAAAATATTTTAACTACTATGATACATCTTATAAACAATAGGGTTTGGAGCCAAGATACAGATTCAGTAAAACATATACATTTTCGGTGCGCAGCTCCCAGTTGACGGACATAACACGACTCTGTCGAAAAGGGGCGCGCGTCGTATGTTTTCATAAGGAAGCTTCTAGAATGTTCTAGAAGCTTCGACTCGCTCTCATTGGCGGGCGGGAACGAGAGGCGTTTCCGCCAGAAGCATTGATGGGCGGATGGATTGTGGCGGGAGCGGTTTGAAAGAGGTTCGCGTTATACCCTCCCCCTTTTGACCAGGACCCCTTGCCTGGACAAACAAAGTAAGAAACGCATCTTCTCCCTTTTGACCAGGTTTTGGCCTGGTCAAAAGATCAAATTCGCAAACCACATATTTGTTTGATTGAAACTGACAGGTGTCAACAACGCATTCTCTCGACGGCCGGACTGTAAAGTATTACGCAGGGTGTTAAGTTAAATGATGGACTTAAAAGGGAATGTAGTACCAAGATGCTCATGAAAATAAACAGTGAATAAATCAGCTGTTCCCTGGTCAGGACAGGTCTCATTTCGGTGCGCCTGTCTTCATTCAGACTGGATGCGGAAGGCGGAGGACAGGGTATTGTGGCACTGCCTGGGAGAGGCCTATGTCCAGCAGTGGACTGAGATAGGCTAAGTTGATGGATTGAAAGCGCCTGTCTGGCAACTACAACTAGTGAGTCGCAGCCATTACCACTGGAAAACCTCTCTGAAAAACATACCGACGAGATTAAATAGTAGGGGACAACTGATTTTTATCAGTCAAAGTTCATTTTCATCAGTACTACGCCCCATGAAGTATGTCTCTCGTTTATCCTAACAACCTGTATAATGCTTTAGTCTCTTTTTTCAACATTGATAAGCAGTGAATGATCATTTTTAATCTCATAATGCCCTTTGTACACAAACGTTTTTCTTGCCGTGAAAATCTACGGCGTTTGTACACAAACGTTTGTCTTGCCGTGAAAATCTACGGCGTTTGTACACAGACGTTTTTCTTGCCGTGAAAATCTACGGTTTATTAGCCGTATGAAGGCACGCTCGTGAGTGCTGTATGGATCACTATGGAAGTATGTTGACCGTCACGTTTTTTTGGCTTAGTAGTTGATTCGCTCGAATTTACTTGCAAAAAAACTGTACATTCGCCCGTTTTGAGGGGCGAATCGCCACTTTTTTTGTTTAATGAGTTTGCATACAATTCGAAATGTGCCAATTGACTAATACATATTTCTGGAGTTGTCGACTCGCCCACAAATAAATTAACGTCGTGCTAGTCGCGTATATAGAAAAAAAATTATTAAATAAAAATGAC
Organism: Apamea epomidion; assembly: GCA_947507525.1. Lineage (NCBI taxonomy): Eukaryota > Metazoa > Arthropoda > Insecta > Lepidoptera > Noctuidae > Apamea > Apamea epomidion. The sequence continues at coordinate 7,051,468 of OX382252.1, read as the reverse complement.
GATTCGCCCGGTTCGGGCGAGTAAATTCGTTCGAATCGACAAATAGCCAATTTTTCTATGGTGCGGTTTCTTTGCCGTGTGTAGGCACGGTCGCCAGTGTTGTATGGGTGACTGGAATCTTGCTGACGGGCACGTTTTTTCGAAACCGTGACGTGTGTACAAAGGGCCTGAAGATGACCATGATGATAACTGGGATACCAAATTGTTTCTATCGAGGCCTATGTCCAGCAGCGGGTTGGATTTCATCCCGACTACAACATAATCTTCTAACCACAATTCGGCCGTCAAGAGAATACGTTCCTGACACCTGTCAGTGCGACTATTCTAGTAGATAAAAAAGATCAAATTCGCAAAACACTTAATCGTTGTATGAAACGGACAGATGTCAAGAACGCATACTCTCGTCGGCTGCACTGTAATATCACCTATTTTAATTGGTGAAAAAAAAGTAATATACTTTAACTATTGGTTTTATGACGGCAATAATGGGTGAACAATGTGGCCAATAGGGATGCACCCTGAATTTTATTTTTCAATTATAATGACACGAATAATTATTTTGCTTAATTTTAATTCTCTCCGTAGTTTTAATTTGTAGAAAATAGTAGAAATATAATATTGTTTTGAGATAACGAAACGGTTTCATTCAAAACTGTCTCAGTTTCAAAATGAGTTCTTAAAACAAACTTAATGTCATTTTTAAGTTCGACATTATGTACAATTACAAAAATATTTGTCTTTTTTTTAACTTTCTTGAAACAAAGTTATATTCTATGTAGTTAGAAGTTGTGTCTAATATAATAACCCTAAATAGCCCTATATTTAGGGCCAGGCTGCCGATGAACTCACCCTTGCTTCTCTTAGCTCTAAGGACTGGACAGCACCTATATTTAGGTACTTAAATATCTAAAAAAAAACCTTATTATACCTAACTATTTTACTAAACTTTTCGATACAGTACCAGCGGGGTAATTGCGTAACACACTATCAATAGCAATGGCTTTCATTTTGACAGTTCAACAACATTCATTGCGTCATTTACGTTGTTGAGCAGACAAATTACTCGAACATATGACACAATGGATTAGCAATATGCTTTGAGATTGATAGAGTTTTACGCAATTAGGGTGCAGGTGCTCGCAATTATGTCAAAACTCGCAAAGAAGAGACCGTGGCAATGTTTGTAAATTAGCAGACATGTACCCCTGACCGTTAATATGGCGTATCGATTTTTACAGTTTGGGTCGTCTGAAGCCTGAAACTCATCCAGTCTTACCAAGGGGTATTGTATTACCCAGTAACTGGATTATGAAAGTCAAATAGGCAGTCGCTTCATGTAAAATACTGGTATTCAGCTGCATCCGGTTAGACTGGAGGCCAAACTCAATGTGGTTGGGGAAATGTCAGAAAAATTACGACTTTTTACTTCCTCTTTATATTCTTTATTCCATGCGCCATATTAACTCCCTGGTACTGTATTTAATATTATTGAAACTCTCAGGAAACAGCACCTAATGAAATAACCTCGAATAACTGTAAGGCTTCTTACGCACAAGCGGTTAACCGCGCGGCTAGCCGCTTTTACATTTTAATCTGAACCGCTTATGTTTGTACGCCCTTAACGATATATATTTATTTTTATTAATTTTAAGATAGATAATATTTACAAACTTCTGATACTAACTAAATAAACTACAAATTATTAAAATAAAAATATAATATCCTATAAGTACTAACTAAAACTACTAAACAACTAAAATATTGCGTCGAAATATTCCTCTGCATCGCTGTCGACTGGTAATGTACCCAAGAGACTGGCGGCATTGCCACGTTGTATGGCAATGCTTAGCCTCTGGCCAAGGTAAAAGCCAGCCTGGGTCACGGGAAGTGTCAACCAGCCGCTTAGAGAGTTCATTGAACAAGCAATGAACATTCGGACCCCACGCCCTTAACCGCCTCAAAATTTCATCCGCGGTGGTTGAATAAGGGACGCGGCCCGCTTGACGGCTACCTGCCGTCTTGTCTATACTCACTAGGCGGTTCATGTGCGGTTTAGTTTACGGCGAGCCGCCGGTGAGTTTGCAAGTTCACATTCGTGAGTTCGACACAGAGATGGTCAGAGAATTTATTGTTAAAATTTTAAAAAAGAAACGAGAAGCTATTTATTTTGTAATTGTGAAGGAACGGCATATAAGAATAGAGATTTAAAACGGATACAATAATAATAATAATTTCCTTATTTTTCGTTCGTTGTTTTCGTTAATAGATTTAGTTAGAGTCCATTTTGTTTACAGACCGACAGTACCTATTCTGCCTTCGAGCAAGCGGTTAATTTTTCTTTCGTTGTTTTCGGGAGTAACAAGCTACCTCGACGGCGTCCATTTTGTTTACAGACCGACAGTACCTATTCTGCCTTCGAGCAAGCGGTTAATTTTTCTTTTGTTGTTTTCGGGAGTAACAAGCTACCTCGACGGCGTCCATTTTGTTTACGGACCGACAGTACTTAATCTGCCTTCGAGCGAGCGGTTCAACTGCTTGACGCGGTTCAATATCACGGTCAGCCACTATTCCAACCGCGTCAGGTGGATGGCCGCTCGAATAAACCATCTAGGTGGCCAACCGCTAGTGCGTATGAGGCCTCAGACCTCTACTTAATTTTCTACTCCAGTATTCCCAATAATTAAGTATCCATCGAGGTTCAAAAAACCGATTATCTATAAAACTCCAAGCGATCCAAATTAACTCCCGAGTAACCTTTTACTTAATTTTATTTTATTGATACTCTACTTTTATTGATACAGGAAAAAACCGAATGCAATAATACCCTCAATTTATCTTTACCTAATTTTTTACTACATTTTTCTCTTTATTGGTAAGTATTCACTTCTATTTAACTAATCTCTGTTCCTGATAGGAAGATTCCGACGTCAGACGGCGTGGAAAATTTTCACGACATGACGGATTTTTATTTTAAATAATATGGCCGGGCCAGGCCTCCCGCCTTGCGGGCGGAGAGCAATGGGTAGCTCTCCGTCCGATCAGGACCAGGCCCGTGCCGGACGGCGCGTAAGTGTTCCACGTGCGCCTCAAAGTGATGTCAGCATAGTTGACGGGGCCCGACAGGGCCGAAGCCTGCCGGGGTAGCGGGATCGTCCGAACGGGTTACCGCTGCCCTGGTACATAAAGGGCTAAGGAAGGAAAACGGGTGCGTTTTAGTCAGTAAGAGTCTGACACTCCCTTCTGCTCCACCCAGAGCGGGAGGAGGGGTCATTTGATGATTTCCCATCCTCAAAAAAAAAAAAAAAAAGGCCTCCCGCCTGGCCCGGCCATAGAAAGAAACGGGGAGGCCTTTGCCCAGCAGAGGGCAACGTAGGCTAACAAAAAAAAAAGAAAAGAATTCTGTTAATAGCATCAAAATGAAAAAATATTAGGTCTATAAAAATTAACATAACATCATTTAAAATAATAATACATATTTTATGTACATGTGAAAAAATAAGCAAAAGAATCATTAGGGCATCAAAAAATTCGTCCCGATCCCTGTCAACAGAAACAGCGCCCAAAAGGCTGGCAGCATTGCCACGTTGTATGGCGATGGTAATTCTTTGGCTAAGAAACAGGCCAGCCCTCTGGTCACGTGAAGAGTCGACTAACCGCTTGGCGATATCTCGAAAAACCAACTGGGCACTCGGACCCGATGGCCCTAGTGTTTCAACCAAATGACTCGAACATATAACTCCCAATCAGGTTGGAATATTTTATAACATAACATCACGCCTTATTTCACCGGAGGGTTGGGCAGAGGTATACCTAATAGTACACCCCCATTTCGTCAGTTATGTTTAAGTCTCATGCAATAGTGGGCCAGCATATTGCCACATTTGCCACCAACCGGGTAAAATACTAAACTCCAGGATGCTACTGAACGAAATTCCATTAAAAAAAAAGGGTTATCAAGCAGTCAGGGAAGCTTTTTGCTATTTTACGTAAGATCCCAGATTACCGAAATAATTATTTAGAACCTTTTTGATTATTATCTATGAATTGCAAATAATCCACTAGGTTCGGTTAAAAAAAAAAACTCAAAAAGAACATGCATAGTTCATTTAAATATGAGAAAATTAACAAAATATCTTAATTAATAAACCACAGCCTTTCGATCTGCCGAGTACATACAGTAAGAATGAATTGTTGGTCAAAGTCAAATAATTTATTTCAAATAGGCACATAAAAGGCACTTTTAAACGTCAAAAATAAAATTAAAATAAAATCGATTCTAGTCGCCCCTTCCAAAAGGTAGTTTTCGTATGGAGAAGAATGGGCAAGAAACTCCACCGTTACTCTTTTAAACTGTTTTACAATATTTTGCATACATTATTTATATAATTATATGTGAAGACGATGTACTTAAAAATAAAATTACTATACCACAATAGGTAAAAGAATTAAAATGGATAAATGAAACCATGACATATATATTAATTATGTGATAGATACATGGTGCTCATACATTCACAAACATTCCAAAATCCAAAATAAATAAATAAGGAGTAATAAGTCCGGGTGTGACCCCAACTAATTACAGAATGTAAATCAATGTCAAAGAAAAAAAAACGAATAAATTATATACAATTACATTAGCAACCAGTTTGATTTTGTCTAGACTCTAGAGATTGTCCTATGGAGCAGGACCAGCATGTTTCCAAGCATTCTTATCTTGAATATAATCCTCTAATTTGTAATATCCTTGCTTACAAAGTGTAATTTTAATATAAGTTTTAAATTTTCTTTCATTTAATTGCAATATTTCACAAGGTATTTTGTTGTAACATTTACCACAGTACCCCATAAAAGATGTATGTACTTTAGATAATCTGAAAAAAGGTTGATCTAATTTATCTTTATGTCTAGTATTAAAATTATGTCTATCACTTATTTTATTAAAAAGATGTTGATTTTTTCTTACATACATAATATTTTCATAAATGAATTGGCAAGGTACCGTCATAATATTAATCCTTTTAAATAGTTCCCTAAGAGATTCGCGGTGACGTACATTGTAAATGGCTCTGACAGCTCTGTTTTGCAAAATAAAAATGGATTCAATGTCAGCAGCCCGACTCCACAGTAAGATGCCATATGACATAATACTGTGGAAGTAACTAAAATAGACCAAACGCGCGGTTTCTTCATCTGTTAATTGTCTTATCTTTCTAACAGCATATGCGGCCGAGCTTAGCCGCCCCGCAATAGATGTTATATGAGGTCCCCATTGTAATTTCTCGTCTAGCGTGATTCCTAGGAAAACTGTCTGATTAACAAATTCTAATTTTTGGCCATTCAATATGATGTCACATTCGCTACTTCTAACATTAGGTAATTTAAATCTAATGCATTTTGTTTTTTTTTCATTAAGTACTAAATTATTTACCGTAAACCAATCATGGACCTGAAAAATAGAGTTATTCACGTCGTCAAGATTTTGTGTCCGTCGGTCTATTTTAAAGATGTGTCATCTGCAAATGACACCATCTTCGGTTGATTTTGAAGTAATTGGGGTAAATCATTAATATAAACTAAAAAGAGGAATGGACCCAATATCGAACTTTGAGGAACGCCCATTGTCATCATGTCCAGCCCCCCAGCCCAGTGTCAGCATGTGGCGAGCTGTTGGGCAGTAGCTACCCCACGGATCCTATCTCCCGGAAGAAGTCTTCTTCCTCACCTCTGGCTTGCCTTTATTGGCCGGCTGGAGTGAACACTGACGAGGAATAGAGCTCCCATTTCATTCTGGCCTTTATTGGCTGGCTTGAGTGGAGATTCGCAAGAGCAAACGTGCTCGGAGGAAGGAAGTATTTAAGTGAGATGCTGGTAGGGATCTTGACCGTACTTCCGGGATGGTCCTGATAGCCGTGGAATACCTCTCCACTCCACACAAGCACCTCAGGACATGTTGCCCCCTTGTTGCTACGACACTATGTGCTAGCGACCTTTTTTGGGGGCTCATTATTGAGTGCGCAAGTCACCTCCTGCCATTTTATCTGTGAATTATGTTATCATTGGTCAGGCCGGGGACATAGACCTTCCATAGTTTATGGTAACCGATCTACAATAGCCACCCACACCCATAGCCCAGTATATTTTGTTTTCATGTTCTGCAATAGTCCTGCACCAACCGGGGGTTCTCCTTGGGTGCACTTGCATGGTGCATACAGGAATAATCGTCGGTTGGTGCCTCCTCATCATTTAAAAATTATCTGAAGGACCTCTGCGAATTGGCTTCGGCCCCTGGCACGCCTTTCAAAGGTCCGGGGCCCCAGGGTCCCGAGATTAATTAAAATATATATATATATATATATTTCAGACAACTATGACATCCATAAATTGTTAGTTAACAGTTTTGCACTTAAAATACTATTGTTAGTAACTTAAAACTAAAGACGAATGAGAGCGAAGACAAGAAACTAAGGAACAAGTCTTCGCACAAATTGTCTTATTATGGCGGAGGAGGTATCAGTCGCCACAGCCCTCAGGATGCTATTGCGACTGCCTCTAATTCTGCTCAGGAGTGAGGCCGTTTTTTTGCGGATGATAGCAGAAACCCATTTATTAGCCAAATACAATTTTAATCTAAAAAAAAACTTATTAGCATGCATGTGTGATAAATTTATAGCTTTTGAAGGTTGCAAATTTTCAGTGGGGCTTGTGGCTAAGAAATAACAGCCGCACGGTTCGATCAATCAGGTTAAGCTACGCTTGCCGCGGTTGGTCCGTGGATGGGTGACCATGCGTCGGACCGTGCCTCGGAAAGCACGTTAAGCCGTTGGTACCGGCTGTCATTCGTAAATCTTTGACAGTTGTTACGGGTCGCCAGAAGACCGAAAGTCTGATAACCAGTCTTGTCAAGGGGTATCGTATTACCAAGTGAATGGGTTGTGGAGGTTAGATAGGCAGTCGCTCCATGTATCATACTGGTATTCAGCTGCATCCGGTTAGACTGGAAGCCGACCCCAACATAGTTGGGAAAAAGCTAGGCAAATGATGATGGCTAAATATGTACCTATTCTCTTGCTCATATAGCAATTTAATTGGGGTCGGCGCCAATATTGTTTTCTTCCATACTTATTTACAAAATAAGAGCAGAAGATCTCATCTAGATCTCATCCCTGTCTCTGGGCTGGATTGAGGTCAAGAGTGAGCCCATTGTCAATAAAAAAAAAAAAAAGGAAAAGGAAACTATTTTGAAATTCATATTCTTCATAATTTGTCGAAAATTATTTTGACCTACAATTATTTTTTTTACTTGCTGTAAATTGAACCAAACGTTTTAATAAGGTACATTTGAAAAAGTCACAAACAAAAAAATTCACAGAACATTAGGGGCGTTATCAGTAAAAGTTCTAATATTATGTCACAACAAATAGGGGTGGTTTCAGTAACGACCGCAGAGGTCTCTAGTTGTCATAAGACCTTGAAAAGAAAACCGTTCCGATGCTATCAAGTCGTTCCTCAAAGGGTTATACTATACTATAGTTGTTTTTGCTAGTTGCGTGTGGCGTTCTCCCTTTGTCAGCATTATTCGTAAATCATAGTATTCCGGTCAAAAAAAAAAAATCCTTAGAAGAAAGGGTGGTTTACGGCAAGCAATTAAAAATTGTGATTTGTTCCGAAGAGAAAACGTGCTCAAGAAAATTGTGCTACCAAGAATACGGAAGACCGTCGTCATATTCATAGTTGATTAAATCTTGGTTGTGGCCGTCCACCTAACCGTTATGATTCAAGCACCCTAATTAATAGTCTTTGAAGGATATGGCTCAGCCATTGTCATTGCATTCCATTTGCTTTGCCAATGTACACAATCTTAAGTTCATTCTATTTTCAATTTTTCATAATTATTATAAATGTTTTTCAATAAATATTATTTTCTGGACTTTTATTAAGCATAATCAACCTATAATGTTCCCATAGCTGGGACATAGGCCTCCTATCGATGAAAGGGATTGCGCCTTAAACCACCACGCGGGCCCCGTGCGGGTTGGTAGATGTCACATCAATTTCAATTTTTGGTTCCAGGTTAAAAAGATCTTTACATTAAGTTACTGTTGTACAAACATCTTTTGGTGCTTGGCCATAATCGGAACTAAAGCCGTTATCTTGTTTTATCAAAACAATATATGTGACAATTTCACCAATGTTTTCCTCCTTAAAAATCCAGCCTGTTGACAGAAAGAATATATTATATTCTTTATTACAAGTAGTCACAATCCATATACACTGGCCTGCAAAACTAAGTATCACAATTCTAAAATTGGTATAACTTTTTAAGTACTTATGATATACTTTCGAAATAAAAAGGACTCGAAAAGGGATTTTAATTTTGTATATAAAAACTTCATAGTCGAGAACCTTCTTTTAAGAAATAGCTGAAAAGAGCTTTAAAAACAAAAATTATCCTTTTTGAATGAGAACTTTACCATTTTACACTTTACAAATTTTTTCTTAATCGATGAGTCTTGTTACAAAAGCTAAGTTAGACAACAGCACATACATTTTATTTATCATGCCTCTTTCGCCTGAAGAATTTGCTAGGATCATGACTTTTCTGGAACTAGGCATCAGTATGCGTCGTACTGCAAGAATTCAGAAAGAGAGAACAAAATTCTTGACCAATCTTCTTCATCCCACGATGAATAAGAGTGTTCAAGTATTTTATTCACACATGAGTCTCGATTCTCACTTTACACTTCTGATGGAAGGCGAAGTGTCTACAGGCGGCCTGGTGAGCGATACCTTCATGACTGCTTCTCAGAATAAGTCCAGTACGGTGGAGGCAGTGTACATGTATGGGCTGGCATATCTTCAGAAGATCGCATAGAGTTAGTGGCCATAGAAAACGGCACTCTGATTGGGGGCATATTTTGCAAATATGGGTGATGGATCGATGCTAATGCATGATATTGCCCGGCCACACACGGCTCAGGCCGTGCAATAGTATATTCAGGAGGTTGGTATCAGCGTGATGGCTTGGCCATCAAGAAGTCCTGATCTCAACCCGACTGAGCACGCCTGGGATGAGCTAGGGAGGCTAGTCAGAAGCCGCAGACCACCACCTACCACCATCAGGGCACTAAAACAGGCCCTGATTGAAGAATGGGAGAATATTCCCCAACATCGGCTCCGAAACTCGTGTTCAGTATGTCAAACCGGCTCGAAGCTGTAGAGATGTATCAGAGCCCGAAGAGGCAATACCAGTTATTAAAAATTAAATAACATGTAAAACATACTTATAAATGTTAATTGAGTTTTTGACACTAAGCTAAAAATGACTATTTTTATAGTTTTATCTTTTTTTTAAATTAAAAAATGTTACTAATATATACATAGTTTACTAGTTTCAAAGAAAGCTGATAAAATTTGCTTTAAAACGTTTTTTATTTTAAACTTCTGATTTCTATAGTCTAGAAAAAATTGAAATTTTAAAAGTGTAGTAGTAATAATGACTTAAAAACTATGAATAAATATTAATTATTCAGGCGCCAAATCTTGTAGCACTATCAGTCGATCGAATACAATCAATTAGAAAAATAACTATAAAAGCTGTAAGATATAGAAATATTTTAACTGGCAGAAATTAAATACTGCTCAGCGATGTCATATTTATTTATCACATGTTTCCTTTGACATTGCTGATATTTAATCTAATGCGACAAAGTAACTTAAAATATACTTAACTACATAATACCTTACCTGCTACAAACCCAAATATATTTCTGCCATTTTGTTTATTTTTAAACATTTTATTTAGGCGTAATCTCCAAGGTATATAAAAATATTGCCAAGCTAATTTATTGAGTTGAAAAGCATAGAAGATTAAAAAAAAATAAGCTGTAGTATTATATTGAATATACAATAAACATAAAATTTTAAGATAAATTTAAGAAAGGGTGAGTTCAGCGGATCTGTAAAAGATAAATGCAGAATATAAACACGAGGTTTGTATTCTCAGGAAACAGAATGTACTATCGAGGTGCGTTATACCAAGGATTATTATTACAATGAGGTACATTATGTCCGAACTGGATGAACAAGAGAGAGAAGAGTCATTCAGATTGAAACGATTCAAACAATTGAAATATAAAAATGTACCTAAGGAAAAGAAAGTTGAAGATGAAGAGCCAGAACCTGAACCTAAACCTCAACCAAAAGTTGAACCCAAGCCTGAACCAACACCTCCACCAAAACCTCAACCAAAAGTTGAACCGAAGCCTGAACCAACACCTCCACCAAAACCTAAACCAAAAGTTGAACCTGAACCTGAACCAAAGCCTGTACCAAAACCTGAACCAATGCCAGAACCAATAGTAGTGCCAGAGCTTCCAAAATTAGATTCTTTGGAACTTCTCATGAACCACATTATTGAAGTTGTGCGACTGGCAGAGAAACTGGAAACTAAACGTAGGTTTCCATCTTATTTCACTTAGCGTTTATGGTTGGCATCGCAACACGATGTCAACAAATGTAAAATCAAGGTGCTATCCTATCCTCCTAACCCGTCAGACCAGACAGCTAGTCTCTTGCGCCAAAATGCAGCAAATCACCGCGAAAACCGCCAGGATAAGACAAACCACAGGAATACCAATTACCGCCAATGTAATCAGCTGTACAGTCTAGGGAATTAGAACCAGTTATCAAACACAGTTTAGGCTATTTCAAGGGAAAGTTTATAGAAACGAGTCAGTTATCCAGATGGAACTGTAGGCGAAAACATTTAAAGTAATATAAGTCCTCAACTTAACCCCTGTAAACGACTAAATAATTATACGATTGTCAAATTCTACATTTAAACTTTCGTTTTCATCTAACGATGTTATAAATTAAAAACCTGCTTCACAAACTTGCCTGTAGTCTATAAAGACTTACTTACTTTGTCGTGACTTTCGTTTGTTGGCGACGATAGATATAATAATAATAATCTTTATTTTTCTTCTCTCTTCACAAAGGTTCACATAGATATAAACAGGGAGAAGAAATATAGCGTTTTGACTAAAATGCATAAAATATGATCCTTTGTGAGAGACTGGCGTCCATACTAGGTGAGGATATGTTTAACAAATAAATACTTTAACCATCATAATTTTGTCAACCACGCCGTCAATCCAGATTTCCATCAAACTCGCTCACAGTCGCTCTACAGTTTGACAACGTTTTTTTTCAATTTATTTGATCGTTTATGGTTTGGTGGTTAAAGATGCATGCGGTAGTAAGGGTAGATACAATTGTGTGTGTATAGCTGGTGAAGCCTGGTGTGGGATTTTTGAAACCTGTCAGCTTAGTGAGTCGAGTGAGTCTGAGGCGGCATCTATAATGCCAAATAGGAACTACACAGTACACCTGACGTCACGCAAATCCTACATCGCTCAAGCGGAATTATCCGAGGAATTGGCAGAAGCCAGGCACCACCCGTCTGGTCGGTGGATCCTCCCTTTTCTGTAGAAGATGACGAACTTCTTCCACCCTGATCCTCATACCTCTATAAACAGAACGTGCTTCAATTCCTAGAATGGACTAAGGAATAAATTATTAAAAAAGCTCAGTAGGAAACCCCTCGTTAGTTAAGTATGGTCTGGTTGGTGCTGTGCCCACAACCCACCGGGAGCCGAGTGAGAGAGTAAGCGTACGGGGATAGTGGCTGACGAAATACCAAAACCAAGTAAGGTTGGGAGGATAGGTGTATAACTTCTTGCGCGAGGATAGGTTTAAAGCAATATCTGCTGCCATGGATCGATTCATCAAAATACATTACAGGTAAACCAGAAAAAGTTTGCGCTTCGTTAATCTTAGTGTTTCCGAATCACAATCGAAAGCGTCGCGCCTCAAAGTAACCCTTCACAGACACAAAGCATTAAGTGCACCTTTCATTGCGCGATTGTATCTATGAAGTTACATATCTATCTGTCGGGCTACCTACTCCGGCCGCAGATCATCATCTGTCTGTCCAAACTTATAATAAGTTTTTTGGAGTTCCGTGGAGTCGTTTAATTTCTAATTTTGTAATCATGGTAATGCAAAAAGGCAAGTACTTACAAATTCCACGATTGTATCAGCTCTATATTACATCTCACCAACGAGCTTTAGTATTTCAGATGATAGACGACGATTCCCGAAGCGTATACTTTTCTTTAAATATCTGTATGTAGGTTAATTAAAAGAAAATGTAGGTAAAATAAGGACCGTTAATATTGCATATGAAGTTTTAGAATCAGTCGATGTATTCTGAAAAAATCTCAAGGTGAAAACTAAGGTTGAGTGAGCTTCAAGTGAGCTGTTATTCCCCCTGGTGCTTGGGATTGACAATACTGACAGACTCTGATACTTTAAACTCACTTCATCTAAGTTTTCACGGTGAGATTTTTGCAGAATACTTTATTTTTGTGTGTTGTTGTATTGGTTGGGTTGTGTGATATATTTCTAAAACTCGCATGTGCCATATAACAGTCGGCTGAGTTCTTACTTGCTTTAAAAGGCAAACTGTAATTCTAAGTATTCTTTATAAGGACTGATAGTGTGACCTATGTATTTACTACAAGTTAGCACCCCATATTATGGTATAAGCTCGTGGGGCTCGTGGCTAAGTAACAAAGTTGGGAAAAGGCTAGACATTATGATTATGGTCTAAAACTCAAGGCCATGGGTAGTTTTCGAGGAGAAGTGAAATAAAACACTTGGAAGTAAGCATTAAATACAAGTATATGGCAAAATCAGAACATCTATAGAAGGTATTAACAAAAACCCGAAAGAGGCTCATAGGCAGTGCAATAACATTACATAAAAACAATAATAGTTGATTATTCACCCAGGGGATAAAGCAGTGTACTATGTTACAGGTGATATATTAAATCCTGTGCGTAATGAAGGATTCTGGGCCTCACTCCTTGGATCCTCTACTTTTTACACCTTCTGCGGGATAATAAAAATCAATTTGATTTTCGAATAAAGCAAGTTAACTAAAACATATTTTAAGCAACACAAGTATTTCACGTTTTATTTCATTTACGCCGTGAGCATTGTTTTAATAAACTACGAGCGACCCGTCCCTGCTTCGCAAGGTTTTAACAACTTGAAAAAGCTTCGAGAGTTGTTTATTATACGCTAGTTTAATATTAAAGTATCATACGCATAAACTTTCCGGATACAATTTATTCTACATAATGGTAAAAACCGCATCAAAATCCGTTGCGTAGTTTTGAAGAACAACGCCATCACAGACAGACAAGATAATAAATTATGAACTACGAATCTCAGCGTTCGATACCGTTATTGATACCGCCCCTAACTCTTAACGATTTTTTTATATTTTTTTTATTGCTAATGCATCACGCCTGATGGAAAGCAATGGATGAGATTTATGATGGAACGAGCGTGCCCAGAAGATGTCTGTTCACTCTTGCTGTGAAGGCAGACGGGTTAAATGTGGAAGGGAACACAGACGCGGATTTTACTCTTAGGGATGATTTAAAATAATAACCATTAGTGATAAACTAAAAATTTATCAAAAAACACATTTTTCAAAAATTTAACCAATTGTTACTATTTTTAACAATTGGTTGAGTTTAACTACGGATCAAAAAACCGGCCCTTAGTTACTCTTTTAAAAACTTTAGCTTAGGCTGTCAGTTTTGAGTATCGCCATGTTTCACATGCGCAACTTTACCAAGAACATTATTTGCCCACATCACCATAGGATATTTTTGCAGTTTTTTTTAATTGGCAAATATACTGCTGTTTATTCCACATAGGCAGCATTCAGTATTTTAAATATATCTTTAGAAATACACGGACAAACGTGACGTCCTAATTTAGAAATACACGGACAAACGTGACGTCCTAATTTAGAAATACACGGACAAACGTGACGTCCTAATTTAGAAATACACGGACAAACGTGACGTCCTAATTTAAATGATAATAATTTTACCATCCCGCACTACATTGATTTAACATATTTACGGTAAATGTGAAATGCGAAATATTTTAAAATAGTACTTCTAGTCTGATCTGCGTTTGGTGGCCCAGTTTTTGAGGAAGGCAAACACACAACACATAAACCACCACCACACCACCACCACCACCATTAACATTACAAAAGAAGCCTTAGGAGAAAGCTTAGCGAAATATAATTAAAAGTGTAGGCGATACAATGCGACGGGATGGGTCGAGTGAAGAAGAAATTTCACGCAGACAAAATCGTGGAAAGGAATTAGTTAATTAGCTGTAAGTCTCCAAAGTCCTTAAATAAATAATTAAAAAAGAAAAAAAAATATATCCTAATCTGGAAATTTCGTGTCACTTGGCTGTTTTCCACAAATAATTAAAATGTTGGTCGTCGCTGAAGAATGATTAGATGATTACACTTTTCGTCTTCTTCTACTTCAATTTGATATCATTACTGAGGTTTATGGTCACACGACCCTCAAGCGGACAATATGCCTCCATCGACTCTGGTCCAAAGTAGCCATCACCACCTTCTGAGATTTGCTTGAGGACGTAGCTTCTTTTACTTGATTAGACCATCGTGTTTATGACCGGCCTCGTGCTCTCTTTCCGTTTCACCTTCACCAAGCTTTAATTTCTTATATCGATAAAAATGTGCACGCACGCGTGACGCGATAACCCACTACGCAAGACAGACCGTGCGGCGCGATCGCCACACAGTGCGGCATGAGGTGCTTCATCGTGTCAATTTATGTATGCATTCCGCCGCACACAACGCAAAATATTTCACTCCTGTGCGTCATGAACATCATTATGCCTTGCAATTTTTTATACAAAATGAGTTCCATTTTAAAGCATATCTTTATTATATTTGTTTCTTTATATATCTTATAGAAACTCTTCCATCACGCCACGGTGAAAACTATGATTTTAGGCACCGCTCCCTGGTAAAGTAGAGTTTGGTCATTATGCATGGAACATGTACTAGACGCAAACTAATTTAGTACTCTTCCAGGTGTTCAGAGTGACGCCCAAGACGATGTTCTAATTTTGCTACTAAATGCTTTAATAATTTCTTCCAAGTGTTTTGTGTATTAAAACCGCTGGCTAATACATTATCTTAATCAAAACGAATATACTTATGTCCAATTATTGGTATTTTTTTTTGTTACATTTGCATTTTCTCGAAAACGATGGCTTTGTACCTATTGTGGGGTACTGATTAGTAACATTATAGCTTATACTATGACGCCCTATGTGAAAACGCAGTTGCCTTAAATGATTGCATCCTGTATACAATAATGACAATAATGTCACAACCACCCTGTTGTTTCTGTTAGCTGCGTTATAAGAATCGATTATCATACATAAGAAAATAATAAATTAGGAAAACTCTTCAATAGCAAAAAGGCTAATTGCGAAACGTTATCGGGTCTAACTTTAGTCCGAAGTTAAAACCATCTGACCATTTTTCTATTTCGAACTTTATTCCATCGGAGGTAAAGTTCCAAATACAAAATTGACAATTTAGACTCGGTTTTTTAGTTAGAACTTTGATTTTGTCGGAATTAAATTCGAAATTAAAAAATGGCTCGCTGGTTTAAACCTGGATCAAAAGCTAAACCTTTTTTTGTAATAAGGCTGGGGTTCAGTGCTGTTAAAACTTTAATCGATTACCTTTTTATTATTTGTTACTCGTATGAGCTTTTTATTCTTTGATGGCGAGGAGGCTAAAAAGTTGATAAAAAAAAATCAATTTTCTGTAATTGTAACCCTACATGCATATGTTTTCGTCACTACAAGAAATAACAAGGGTTTTTGTTACATATTGTACATATAAGAGTTTTTTGTTATATAATATATATTATTCAGACTATCAAAGATACCATTATCCTTGGTAATATAGGATTTTTAATAAGTGGTAACTCAGTAATTATATCTAAAACTATGAATGATATCAGTAGTCCATAATTGATATATTGAAAATTTTTGGCAGCGATATCACCAGAAAAGGAAAAAGGGCTAACTATATGTGACCTGGGAAATCTGAAAAATCTGTTGAAAAAACTTATTGAACTTAGTAAAGGCCCGATCAAAGATAGAGTATGTTCGTATTGTAGGAACATTGGGAGAACCGTGAGCTCGTGCTCATGTCTAATAAAGTTAGAAGCACCTAAACAAGTGCAAACTGGTGATTTTTCGATACCCAAACCTGAGGGTTATGATGCTGCTATGAATTTGATGTCAAAATACAAAGTAAAGACGACGATACCAGAGTACATTTTAGAACCCAGACGATTAGAACCCAGAGATCAGATAGCTGACTCCGAGCCCATGGATTTGGAGGCAATGTCTAAAAATCGCATAGAAGAATTAGAAAACCATGTTGATCAAGTTATTTGCATGACTAACAACTATCAAGGCGAGGGATTGTTGTCTAAAAGTGCAGAAGATTTTTTAAAATGTTGTCAATCTATTAAAATTAAAATACAGAGGTTCCAATGTCAGAAAATAGTTAAAGCAAAACTAGATCGTTTGAAAGAGAAAGTCACGAATTTGGAAAAAATAACAACTATTGTACAAAAAACAGATCTCTCGGCTACTACTGTAAGCAGCTTTATGTCGTGTTGTAAAGAATTTAGGGCTAAAATCGACAGACTAAAATCATGCAGAGGAGCACCTTCCGTTGGCAGTATAGAAAAACTATTGAACAAAATTGACTATAGTATAGTGTTAAGCAAAGAAGCAAAAGATAAAGGACTAGTAAGTGAAAGCGTAGAGGAGTTCATTAAAAGTTGCGTCGAAATAAAAACAAAAATAGAACCCCACAATGAACCAAAACCACAAGTGATTGACGACCTGCTATTTAATCTAAACGATATTATAAGTTTTATAACAAAATATAAAGATGGCGCGGCAATATCGAATAGCATCGAAACATTTTATCAAAACTGTAAGACTACCAAAGCTAAGCTTGACAGCTACAAGGCAGGTCCACTACCGGGATGCGGCAAAAGCACTTGTCCCAGAACGCCGCCTAAAACTCCACCACCTGCTTGTCCATGTAAAAAAACAAGCAGCCATGCGCCTTCGGTTAATTCTTGCGGCGCCAGAGCTTCAGTTCCTTCCGAACAGGGCACTACGACTTCACGCGGCGGCCAGAGTGCTGTCAATCAGCAATCGCAACATTCTTACAAATCGAATTCAATCCAAGATTCTAACAAGGCAGGCCCACCAGCAGAACGCTGCAAAAGCACTAGTCCCAAAACTCCGCTTAAAACTCCGCTTAAAACTCCACCTTGTCCATGTAAAACAACAAGCAGCCATGCGCCTTCGGTTAATACTTGCGGCGCCGGAGCTTCAGTTCCTTCCGAACAGGGCATTACGACTACACGGGGCGGCCAGAGTCCTGTCAACCAGCAATCGCAACATTCTTACAAATCAAATTTAATCCAAGATTCTAACAAGGCAGGCCCACCAGCAGAATGCTGCAAAAGCACTACTCCCAAAACTCCACCTAAAACTCCACCTTGTACATGTAAAAAACCAAGCAACCATGCGCCTTCGGTTAATACTTGCGGCGCCGGAGCTTCAGTTCCTTCCGAACAAGGCACTACGACTCCACGCGGCGGCCAGAGTCCTGTCAACCAGCAATCGCAACATTCTTACAAATCAAATTTAATACAAGATTCTAACAAGGCAGGCCCACCAGCAGAATGCTGCAAAAGCACTAGTCCCAAAACTCCACCTAAAACTCCACCTTGTACATGTAAAAAACCAAGCAGCCATGCGCCTTCGGTAAATTATTGCACCGCCGGAGCTTCATTTCCTCCCGAACAGAGCACTACAACTGCATGCAGCTGCCAGAGTGCTGTCAGCCAGCAATTGAAACATTCTTGCAAATCTAAGTCAACTCAAGATTCTGGCAAGGCAGGCCCACCAGCAGTATGCGGCAAAAGCACTTGTCCTAAAACTCCGCGTAAAACTCCACCTTGTCCGTGTAAAGAAACAAGCAGCCGAGTGCCTTCGGTAAATTCCTGCTACGCCGGAGCTTCGGTTCCTTCTGAACAGAGCACTACAACTACGTACGGCGGCCAGAGTGCTGTCAGCCAGCAATCGCAACATTCTTGTAAATCTAGATCAACCCAAAATTTTACATCATCAAGATGTACTGCGTCTACTTGCTTTCATAAACAGCCATCGACACATTCATGCCATTCTGAATCTTTACGAATTGCACCTGTAAAAAAATCTGAATCTGCAGACAGTCGCAATGTACGTTCGGCAAGAAGTAAAAGCCCAACCTCAGGCCCAGTAAAAGTTATAATAATACCAAAAGAAAAAAAGAAAAAGAAGGATCCGAAGAAGGAACAAAAAACAGTGAGTACAACGACAACAGTGAGAACATATAAAGAGATCGATGGTAGCATTGTTGAAGAAACGGAGACTATTACTGTAAAGCAACGTGTTCACGACGGACAGATGCCGCCGTCAAGGACCAGCTCGTGTGGATCATGTGCATCAACTGTAGGGCGACGTAATAACGACTCACAGAAGCCGCCGTCAAAGGCCAGCTCGTATGGATCATGTACCTCAGGAAAAAGTGCTAAGAGAATTAATTTATGTAAAGTACCGGTGACGAAAGGGTTTATACAATCTGTGAGGAATATCAAATCTGAAACATTAATCAGATCTGTAGACTTGTCATCTCCATACCCACCGTTTCTTTGGTCAAGTGTATCTGCTGATACGTTGAGTTCCCTGGAAAGAAGCTATGAAAATGAGACTGTTGAGCAAGATCCGTTCTTCTGTGCCAGTCCAACGACTAGTGACGATGATTTAGTTTTACCGATGTGATCATGAAACAATCCTTTCAAGAATTATTTAGTTAATTTCTATCATAATTTAGCTGATTACAAACTACTGAGCAACATGGAGCCAATGACAGCTACCCGTTTGAAATGATATTATAGTATTAAGGTAATTGCGTAACAAATAAAATGACAATTGAACGCAATAGCTTTCATTTTGTCAGGTCAGCCACGTTCATTGCGTTATCTAAGCTGTTGAGCAGACGAATTTTTCAAACCGAAGAAGCAATTGATGAGGATTATCTTTCAAAATCCTTAATTTGATATTTAAAGGGTGTTACGCAGCTAAGGTACTGGTTAGTGGAAGCGTCGATGAATTAATTAAAAGTTGCAACGAAAAAAAACAACAATAAAATCCCACAATGTACCTACTAAAACCATAAGTACACGCCATAATATAAACTATATATACATTTTATATCAAAATATAAGAATGAAGTATTCTTATCGGAGAGCATCGGAATTTTTTATAAAACCTGCCAAATTACCTTATTACAAATATATGCAGGCAGACCATTACTCCTACGAGACATTCGTGAAGCGCCAGAGGTTCAGTTCCTTCCAAACAGCTTCCGACCAGCAGTGCTACAACTTCATGCGTTCAGAGTGCTGAAACACTGCAATCGCAACATTCCTATAAATCCAAATCGTTCCAAGATTATATAAAAGCATAGAACTATAAGCAGCCAAAGTACTGCACAACAGCCATTGAAACTTTCACGCAAATCTGGTCAATCTGAAGCTCAAGAAAAAAAATTAAATTCTGATCCAAACAACTACAATTTATTCGCAGCAAAAAGTAAAAGCTATATCTTGGTAAAAAATATAGTACGAAACGAATGAAAGTTCAGGGAGAAGATATAAGGAGGTAGATGGTAGCGTTGTTGAAGATACGGAGCTTCGTTTCTGTCATATTTTTTTACAATCAATTATTGTGTGTTTTCATTATCAATAAACATTTTTCTTCCTGTTGTTTGTTTTTTACTGGTTTCTACTTAACTGTATGATATTGTATAGAAGAGATGAAAAATACATAGTTGGTGCGCATATTTTAAAGGTCAATTTAAGCTCAGTGGAACCAACGTCGACTTAAAGAGATGTAGGTCGTGAGTGCGAATCCAGACAGGTACTTTGATTGATTGATTGATTTATTTATTTGTAGAAACATGAGTTTACATACAAGGCATGCAGGTTGTTCTTAAACAAAAAAAATTCGTCATGTTCGGCCTTTGTGGCATACAATATAAGGGTAAGAAGTCTTTCATAGGTATTTAAACAAAGCTAAAAAAATTATTATTTTTTCACATAAACAAAAAATTAAATTTAAACAATAAATTATAAATTTGAATTAAATCGTCCTATAGTCTAATTATTTAAATGATAAATAATTTTATTTTGTAAGTAGGTTTGTACAAACACTTTTACACGTCAATCATATTTTAAAACTAGATGAGGTCGGCGTTTCCTATCTGACTAGTCTGAGAAGAAAGGCCGAAACAAACTCAGAGGTCACAGTCTCTTTTAAAGTCCAGACATAATCTTGGTCAGATCATATGAAGACCATGTAGATTGATGTCTGAGATGGTTTTTTGAAGAAAGAACCAAACATTTTGAGAGCACCTGTCCAGTCAGTGCACGCATTTGTCAGAAATCGTGCAGCTCAACACAACACTTTAAGAGCTCGACGATTCGACGAACAATACCAAAGAAAGGACATTTGGGTAGGCCACATTAATTACTCAAACAACAAATTATTTAGTTACGTAACATTACACCTTGTCACTTAAAAATTCTAAAATACTGTAGTATGCTTTCCCAACTAAATACAATTTTAGCCGCTTTTTTAATATCACTGCACTTAGTTCCCTCCATCCCTTAGGAAGTTTATTGAATATTAAAGGCGCCATGCTAAATACACTTTTCCGTATTAATGCTGTTTGGGAACTGAGCAAAGCATAGTGTTATCGCGTCAGACGCGACTGACTTTGTCTGCCATGCATGAAAATAATTGCCGATTACATTTTACAAACATGACAACTTCGAATATGTACAGAGACGGAAACGTCAGTATGTTATAATTAATGAAATACGGTTTACAACTGTTAGTCGAATCTTATTTAAATATCTTCCTAATACACCGTTTTTGGGCTGTGAAAGTTATATCCTTGTCAGTCGAATTGCCCCAAAGGATAATTCCATACCTTAGGTGCGATGAAACTAGGCCATGGTAAGCTGTTAGCAATGCGTCAGTGATAAGCACAGAAACTAATTTGTGAAGGGCATAAGAAGAGCTACTAATTTTTTTTGCTTAAAAGTTTCACCGTGTTCTTTCCAATTTAACTTTTTGTCAATAGTTACACCGAGGAATTTAGCAGTGTTGACTTCTTTAATTATGTAGTCATTATATTGGACCTTAAGATCAGAGAAAGTTGGTAAGCGTTGACTGAAATGCATAGTATGAGTTTTATTGAGATTTATCTTTAAATTATTTTTATCCAAATATTTGCTTAATTCTTTATATATAAATTTTTCATAAATTTTGGAGAAAACACTTATAATCGAGATCAGTCTGTAATTTTCTGTTATCTTTATTTCCCTTTTTAAACAATGGTTTAACTATAGATTTTTTTAAAGCATCTGGAAAGATCGGGTGCTACTTTACTTTGTGTATTTAGTTTTATCACCACTGCTCTCAAAATGGTGAACGGAAATATCATCAGAAAGTCGGCATGTCCTACAATCAATAATTCGAAGACATGGTGACATCTACCAATCCGCACTTCTCACAGAGAGGAGACCTGTGTCTCAGCAGTGGGGACATTGTAGGCTGATTTTGCAATTTAAGCGATAAAAATACACTTTATCTATACAGGGTGGCAGGGACATCGACGCGCAAACGTCGTGAAAAGGTTACACCTGATGCCATAAATAAAATTACGAAAGTCATTCGTCTCAGAAATGACCGGTTAAAAAAATTGACATTTTTGAGTGGGCATTGCGCAAACAACGCGATCAAAACGCTCCGCGGATGGCGCGCGCGCGCACGCTACTTAACCTACACACAAGTCTGTGGCGCGGCCGCCCGCCGCGCCGCCGCCGCCGCCGCCGGACGAACGTGAACGTACCTACGAAATATCGCCTAGCGACAACATTGATAGGTACCTACCACATAAAATCATGTTTAATTAGTCTTGATAACCGATGGTAGTTACTTATTAAGTACCCGTTGTGGAAATAAAACTAACAATAAGCTTATTCCCATAAAAAAGCGATACCGATGAGGATTGATAACAATAAAGATGCTTGATAAGAACTTAGCGATCCAGTTATGTTCAATTAATGAACTTACCTACCTTAATCTCGCTCAATCCTAATGAGATAGGGTTCGAAGTGGCCGCCACCAACTCGCTCGCAGATCTGAGCGCGGCGCAGAGTTTCAGCGTGACAAAAAAACGGGACACGAAACACGGGACAAAAAAGTGGGATCCTGGACACACTCCTCACGCAGCGTCGCAAACACATTCACAATGCGATCTCTCATTTCTGCTGCGGCATCGCACTCGGTCACAAACACCTTATCCTTGACGTAACCCCAAAGAAAAAAAAGTCTAAAGGGGTCAAGTCTGGTGAGCAAGCTGGCCATGGTTGTGGACCGAATCTTCCAATCCACCGGTCTCTAAAAGATTCGGTGAGGCAGCGTCGGACACGTGACCCTTACGTGGGGGAGCGCCGTCGTGTTGGAACCATGTCTCGCGGAAGTGGAGCACCGGCTCCGCCTCGATTATTTCCTCGAGAATTGTTTTTAGGAACTCGTGGTATTGTCGCCCGTTTAGTCGTTCAGGGAGAAAAATGGGTCCAATCACGCGGTCTTTATAAATATACCGGCCCACATATTTAACGACCATCGAGTTTGGTGCCCCGTCTGCTGCAATGCGAACGGATTGGTATGCGTCCAGGTATGGAAATGGCGCCTGTTCCACATACCGTTGCGAGTAAATGTAGACTCATCTGTCCAAATCACATTCGCAGCAAAGGTAGGCATCGCGACGTGCTTTCGTTGCAGCCACCGACAGTACGAGACATGACGAACTCCATCTGCGGGCAATAACGCCTGCACCTTGTGAAATCGGTACGCTCGCTGCCGATCTCCACGTAAAACCCGATGGACAGTCCAGTGTGAGACTCGGGACTTGCAACGGTCACGAACTGAGCGAGCCGTGCGTATTCCAGGTCGCGGGTTCTGCCGTACGACACTCAGTATGTGGTTCGCAACACTCGGTCTAACGGGCCTGCCAGCTCCCTCGTGCTGTGGTTCTATGGGCTGATTGTCCAAGACTCGTTGGAACGCTCGTGGTATTACACGAGAATCTTGTGGGTGCCTATCTTCGTGATATCTCTCCACATAAATACGTAGTGCCCGTCTTGCGTTCCCACGTGCTTTGCATGAGCATATTCCCGTATTCGCGGGCACTGAAGAATTGTTCAGGTCTGGAAGGCATTTTGAACATCACTCTCAAACACACACACACACAGAGAGAGAGTGAAAGAAATACTTTTGCTTTTAAAAACTACGTTATGATCACAAATTCGCGACAAACAGCATGCCCAAACGGGCATGGCAAACGCGATCAACGAAATCTAGGAACTGACAAAAATCCGTTAAAATCGGCGAAATGCAAAAGAAATGTACTTTGCTGATATTTCTTTCAATTTGCCGCACTTGTTGCCTACACCGAACACAGATCAACAAAATGATAAGAGTGTACAACACATTTAGTTGTACCTAGTTACCTACTCATGAAATTAATTGCGAAAATGGATGTATTTTTTTTATAAAACGGTAAATTACATTGTTGAATTGCATTCAAAACTAAAATAATAAATAAATAATAAATAATAAATAAATAAATATTCCACAACTATCACACAACGCCATCTAGTCCCAAGCTAAGCAGAGCTTGTGTTATGGGTACTAGACAACTGATAAACATACTTATATATTTCTAAAATACATAAATATTATAGATAAATTACACCCAGACACAGAACAAATGATCGTGCTCATTACACAAACATTTGTCCTGGGTGGGAATCGAACCCACGACCTCCGGCATAGCAGTCAGGGTCACTAACCACTAGACCAACAGGCCTGTCAAAAATTAATGTTTATAATAAAAAAAACAACATCGAAAAATTACGTGACTATCAATACACTTCTACACGTTTTTTTTTAATCTTCTTTACTTAAATCGATGAAGCTTTAGATAAATAATTATCCCCCATAATGAATCTATACATTTTAGATTCATTATGGGGGTTAATTTTTTTTTAACCCATTTATGTAAATGATTAAAATGCCTCATGTGACGCGTCTGTTAGATTCATTAGGATATTATGTCGCATAGCTTCATAGGGCCGGCGCCCACTGGCAGCACGGCATGGCAAGGGATTTTTATGCGACGAATAGAAATATAACTTAAATGTATGACAATAAAATTTAAATTTCAATGGTGATGCCAAAGGACGTCGCGGCATGCCTAAGGATACCGCGGCATCATTGCTGCCGATGCAATTTCAATTTTGTTGTCATACTTTTAAGTTATATTTTCTATTAGTCGCATAAAAATCCCTTGCCGAGCCGTGCCGGCAGTGGGCCGGCGCCCTTACAAGACCGCTCGCCGCCGCAGTCCGTTTGTGGGCATTTGAAAGCGAATAGCGTAGGTACTAAGCCAGTGTTGACCTCACAAATGAACTTTAGCAAAACAGCTGATCAGGTAGCCCTTTCGAGTTTTATTTACATTGCTGTTTTAAGTGAAACAAGTGAATGTACTATTTTTTTATTTAAAATCTCATTGGGTTACATAGAAATAATGAATTTGATATTAGATAGAAATAGTGAATTTTTATACAGTGTACAGTAAAAAAAATGCAGAAGAAAGGTAAAAATTAAGAAAAAGCGGACGTAAAATTTCAAGGCAGGGGGGTCCAGAATCATGTACTGAATCCATGGTAAGCGGTTGCGCGTCGATGTCCCTGCCACCATGTATAGTTTTATCCTCATCAACCTCACACTAATACTAGGTCGCCGTTATTATAACATAATATAAATGACACGATATAATAGGAATGTATAAATCTAAAGTCTTTATTTACATCATAATACAGTAATATAATGTCTATAAAGTATTATATAGTACCTATGTACTACTATATTATTTTTTATTTTTCCTACTTTTCAGAGAATTCTAATCTCTTTTTCCCTGGGTTGTCAGGACAGAAGTAAGGAAAAATCACCTGGAAGGAAACCTGACTAGAAATACTTAAATAAAAAAACATGTTGACACTTAAGACGTCTAAAAATAATAGTTTACAATATTTGAAGACAGTACTCTCGAGTGACTTAAAATCTCTATGGGATCAACTAGTTCACTATGGCATCAACTCTGAAGCTTTATATCCTACTTAATATTAATTAGGGCTGATTTTTTACAAAAACTGTAAGACGTCAGTTTTGTTCCACGGATAAAAGATATCTGACACTGGAAAAAATTATAAAATGGGATATACAATTGAACAGAAAGATATGACATAGTTAAATACAGAGTAACAAAAAAAAAAAATGCTGAGAGGAAATAGGGACCATTAAAGTTACTTTAATAGTTCCTATTTCCTTTTCGGATAGAGTGAGCTCGATTTTAAGAAAAAATCTAATTGAGGTTTAGGAAAAGATCTTTACTAAAACACAAAATAAAAAATAACCTGTCTGGTCTAACAGAGATATTCTTTACCTGGTAGAAATAAAACACAGCAAAGCGATGTAATAATATTTATGATACGTAAAATCAGTGTATGTTTTCACCATTTCACTTAATTTTTAATAATACGATTGGCGTATCTGAATGGTATTAAAAAAAAGTGAAAAGCCTATTGCTGACATGAAAAGTACTGTACAAGTTTTGTTTTTTAAATATCTGTTTTGATATATCAGTATTACATTGAATAAACGATAAACGAAATTTAAATGAGCAATGAAGGGTGAGTTCAGCGGATTTATAAACGAATGCAGAATATCAACAAAAGGTTTTTATGAAATTCGCAGGAAACAGAATGTACTATCGAGGCTCGTTATACCAAGGATTATTATGACAATGAGATACATTCTCTCTGAGCTGGAAGAACAAGAGAGAGAAGAGTCATTCAGATTAAAACGATTCAAACAATTGAAGTATAAAAACGTAAAAACAAAAGGAAAGGCTGAAGAAGAACCTATATGTGGCGTGTGCGCAGAAGAGGAACAGAAACCAGTCGACCCATGTTGTATGATACCCGCACCTAAAGTCGACCCATGTTGTATGACACCCGCACCTGAAGAAGAAAAAGTTGTACCACCGCCAACTAAAGTCGCACCATGTACGCTACCACCACCTGAAGTCGCACCATCTATCCCGCCACCACCTACAGTCGCACCATGTGATTGTGCCACAAAAGTACCACCACCACCTAAAGTCGACTCATGTACTTGTGCCACAAAAGATTCGCCAACTTCGACTCAGGAACGTTTGGATCATCTCATGAAATACTTAAATGAAATCTCACAAATAGCAAAGGAATTGGAGGCTGCGAAACAAACTCCAAGAATAGAAAGTTTTATCAAGTGTTGTGAGGAAGTCAAGGGTAAAATCAAGGACTTATCGTTATGTTGTATGACACCCGCACCTAAAGTCGACCCATGTTGTATGATACCCGCACGTGAAGAAGAAACAGTTGTATCACCGCCAGCTAAAGTCGCACCATGTACGCCACCACCACCTGATGTCGCACCATCTATCCCGCCACCACCTACAGTCGCACCATGTGGTTGTGCCACAATAGTACCGCCATCACTTAAAGTCGACCCATATGCCACAAACGTACCGCCACCACCTACAGTCGCACCATGTGGTTGTGCCACAAAAGCTTCACAAACTTCGACTCAGGAACGTTTGGATCATCTCATGAAACACTTAAATGAAATCTCACAAATAGCAAAGGAATTGGAGGCTGCGAAACAAACACCAAGAATAGAAAGTTTTATCAAGTGTTGTGAGGAAGTCAAGGGTAAAATCAAGAACTTATCGTTCGCTCCATCACCGCGTGGTGGTTCTAAAGTGTGTTCTGCACCACCAATTCTGGTCTCCCGTAAACCCTCAGTATCCAGCAAACAACCATCAATATGCAGTAAGCCATCGGAAAAAGCGTCAATATGCAGTAATCCATCGGAAAAAGCATCTATATGCAGTAAGCCTTCGGAAAAAGCGTCAATATGCAGTAAGCCATCGGAAAAAGGGTCAATATGCAGTAAACCATCGGGAAAAGCGTCAATATGCAGTAAGTCATCGGAAAAAGCGTCAATATGCAGTAAGCCATCGGAAAAAGCGTCAATATGCAGCAAGCCATCAGAAAATGCGTCAATAAGCAGAAAGCCATCGGAAAAAGCGTCAATAAGCAGTAAGCCATTGGAAACACCATCAATATGCAGTAAGCCACCAGCACGATCGGAAGTACAGCCAGATGTTTTTGAATTAGAACCAGTTAACAAAACGATGTTAGGCGAATTCGAGAAGAGGTTTGAAGAAAACATCAGGGTGACGAGAACGAGGAATCCAGATGGAAGCATAAGCGAGGCAAAACAAATAATTACAATGCAAACTGAAATACGAAAGCCTCGCCCTGAGAAAGCTGGCGGCGGAGCCGAGTGCCCATGTGAGCCCTGTAAGATCTGTGGGGCCTCAACGCCCAGTGAAACCGCTAAGCCCTGTGGAGCCCCAAAGCCAAGTGAGACCTCTAAGCCCTGTGGGACCCCAAAGCCTAATGAGATCTTGAAGCCCTGTGGGATCACAAAGCCTAGTGAGACCTCTAAGCCCAGTGGATCCTCAAAGCTTAGTGAGACCTCTAAGCCATGTGGGAGCTGTGGGGCCTCAACGCCTAGTGAAACCGCTAAGCCCTGTGGGATCTCAAAGCCTAGTGAAACCTCTAAGCCCTGTGGGGCTCCAAAGCCAAGTGAGACCTTTAAGCCCTGTGGAGCCCCAAAGCTTAGTGAGACCTCTAAGCCCTGTAAGATCTGTGGAGCCTCAACGCCCAGTGGAACCGCTAAACCCTGTGTGACCCCAAAGCCTAGTGAGACCTCTAAGCCCTGTTGGGCACCAAAATCTAGTGAAACCTCTAAGCCTGGTGTGACCCCAACGCCTAGTGAGACCTCTAAGCCCTGTAAGATCTGTGGGGCCTCAACGACCAGTGAAACCGCTAAGCCCTGTGGGACCCCAAAGCCTAGCGAGACCTCTAAGCCCTGTGGAGCCCCAAAGCTTAGTGAGACCTCTAAGCCTTGTGGGATCTGTGGAGCTTCAACGCCCAGTGAAACCGCTAACCCCTGTGGGGCCCCAAAACCTAGTGAGACCTCTAAGCCATGTGGGTGCGGAAAGTCTAGTGAGATCTTTAAGCCCTATGGGACCCCAAAGCCTACAGAGACCTCTAAGCCCAGTGGGGCTTCAAAGCCCAGTGAAACCTCTAAGCCTTGTAAGATCTGTGGGGCCTTAACGCCCAGTGAAACCGTTAAGCCCTGTGGGACCCCAAAGCCTAGTGAGACCTCTAAGCCCTGTGGGGCCCGAAAGCCAAGTGAGACCTCTAAGCCCTGTGGGGCCCCAAAGCCAAGTGAGACCTCTAAGCCCTGTGGAGCCCCAAAGCTTAGTGAGACCTCTAAGCCTTGTGGGATCTGTGGAGCCTCAACGCCCAGTGAAACCGCTTACCCCTGTGGGGCCCTAAAGCCAAGTGAGACCTCTAAGCCCTGTAAGATCTGTGGGGCCTCAACGCCCAGTGGAACCGCTAAACCCTGTGTGACCCCAAAGCCTAGTGAGACCTCTAAGCCCTGTGGGGCCCCAAAATCTAGTGAAACCTCTAAGCCCGGTGTGACCCCAATGCCTAGTGAGACCTCTAAGCCCTGTGGGGCCCCAAAATCTAGTGAGACCTCTAAGTCCTGTGGGGCCCCAAAACCTAGTGAGACCTCTAAGCCCTGTGGGTGCGTAAAGTCCAGTGAGATCTTTAAGCCCTATGGGACCCCAAAGCCTACTGAGACCTCTAAGCCCAGTGGGGCCTCAAAGCCTAGTGAAACCTCTAAGCCCTGTAAGATCTGTGGGGCCTCAACGCCAAGTAAAACCGCTAAGCCCTGTGGGACCCCAAAGCCTAGTGAAACCTCTAAGCCCTGTGGGGCCCCAAAGCCAAGTGAGACCTCTAAGCCCTGTGGAGCCCCAAAGCTTAGTGAGACCTCTAAGCCTTGTGGGATCTGTGGGGCCTCAACGTTCAGTGGAACCGCTAAACCCTGTGTGACCCCAAAGCCTAGTGAGACCTCTAAGCCCTGTGGGGCCCCAAAATCTAGAGAGACCTCTAAGCCCTGTGGAGCCCCAAAGCTTAGTGAGACCTCTAAGACTTGTGGGATCTGTGGAGCTTCAACGCCCAGTGAAACCGCTAAGCCCAGTGAAGCCTCAAAGCCTAGTGAAACTTCTAAGCCCTGTAAGATCTGTGGGGCCTCAACGCCAAGTAAAACCGCTAAGCCCTGTGGGACCCCAAAGCCAAGTGAGACCTCTAAGCCCTGTGGAGCCCCAAAGCTTAGTGAGACCTCTAAGCCTTGTGGGATCTGTGGGGCCTCAACGCCCAGTGGAACCGCTAAACCCTGTGTGACCCCAAAGCCTAGTGAGACCTCTAAGCCCTGTGGGGCCCCAAAATCTAGTGAGACCTCTAAGCCCTGTGGAGCCCCAAATCTTAGTGAGACCTCTAAGCCTTGTCGGATCTGTGGAGCTTCAACGCCCAGTGAAACCGCTAACGCCTGTGGGGCCCCAAAACCTAGTGAGACCTCTAAGCCCTGTGGGTGCGCAAAGTCTAGTGAGATCTTTAAGCCCTATGGGACCTCAAAGCCTACTGAGACCTCTAAGCCCAGTGGGGCCTCAAAGCCTAGTGAAACCTCTAAGCCCTGTAAGATCTGTGGGGCCTCAACGCCAAGTAAAACCGCTAAGCCCTGTGGGACCCCAAAGCCTAGTGAAACCTCTAAGCCTTGTGGGGCCCCAAAATCTAGTGAAACCCCTAAGCCCGGTGTGACCCCAATGCCTAGTGAGACCTCTAAGCCCTGTGGGTGCGCAAAGTCTAGTGAGATCTTTAAGCCCTATGGGACCCCAAAGCCTACTAAGACCTCTAAGCTCAGTGGGGCCTCAAAGCCTAGTGAAACCTCTAAGCCCTGTAAGATCTGTGGGGCCTCAACGCCTAGTGGAACCGCTAAGCCCTGTGGGACCCCAAAGCCTAGTGAGACCTCTAAGCCCTGTGGAGCCCCAAAGCTTAGTGAGAGCTCTAAGCCTTGTGGGATCTGTGGAGCTTCAACGCCCACTGGAACCGCTAAGCCCTGTGGGACCCCAAAGCCTAGTGAGACCTCTAAGCCCTGTGGAGCCCCAAAGCCTAGTGAAACCTCTAAGCCCTGTGGGGCCCCAAAGCCAAGTGAGACCTCTAAGCCCTGTAAGATCTGTGGGGCCTTAACGCCCAGTGAAACCGCTAAGCCCTGTGGGACCCCAAAGCCTAGTAAAACCTCTAAGCCCTGTGGAGCCCCAAACCTTAGTGAAACCGCTAAGCCCTGTGGGACCCCAAAGCCTAGTGAAACCTCTAAGCCCTGTGGGGCCCCAAAGCCAAGTGAGACCTCTAAGCCCTGTAAGATCTGTGGGGCCTCAACGCCCAGTGAAACCGCTAAGCCCTGTGGGACCCCAAAGGCTAGTGAGACCTCTAAACCCTGTGGGACCCCAAAGCCTAGTGAGACCTCTAAACCCTGTGGGACCCCAAAGCCTACTGAAACCTCTAAGCCCTGTGGGACCTCAAAGCCAAGTGAGACCTCTAAACCGTGTGAGGCCTCAAAACCTAGTGAAATCTCTAAGCCCTGTGGGTGCGCAAAACCTAGTGAAACCTTTAAGCCCTGTGGGGCCCCAAAGTCAAGTGAGACCTCTAAGCCCTGTAAGATCTGTGGGGCCTCAACGCCCAGTGAAACCGCTAAGCCCTGTGGGACCCCAAAGCCTAGTGAAACCTCTAAGCCCTGTGGTGCCTCAAAGCCAAGTGAGACCTCTATGCCCTGTGAGATCTGTGGGGCCTCAACGCCCAGTGAAACCGCTAAGCCCTGTGGGACCCCAAAGCCTAGTGAAACCTCTAAGCCCTGTGGTGCCCCAAAGCCAAGTGATACCTCTATGCCCTGTGAGATCTGTGGGGCCTCAACGCCTAGTGAAACCGCTAAGCCCTGTGGGACCCCAAAGCCTAGTGAGACCACTAAGCCCTGTGGGGCCTCAAAACCTAGTGAAACCTCTAAGCCCTGTGGGGCCCCAAAGCCAAGTGAGACCCATAAGCCATGTAAGATCTGTGGGGCCTCAACGCTCAGTGAAACCGCTAAGCCCTGTGGGTGCGCAAGGTCTAGTGAGATCTTTAAGCCCTATGGGTCCCCTAAGCCTACTGAGACTTTCAAGCCCTGTGGATGCCCTGCGCTCAGTGTGACCACTAAGCCCAGTGTGACCTCAACGCCTAGTATAACCCTTAAACCTTGTGGGTGCCCTGAGACTGTGTCCTGTAACGCTTCTGCAACCCTTCAGTCCAGTAATACTTGTTCCTGTGGATCGTCAAATCTCAGCAAAACTGTGTCTTACATGACTGCAACAAGTTATCTCTTTCCGAGTAATGAGCAGTCTTTATGTGAAGGTTTTCCCAAAAGACTTTTGATGAATATGTCATATTCATCGAAATCCACTGCGTCCTCGTTAAAGGGATCAACTACGTGTTCTTGTATCGTAGAATCAGTTAGCGAAAATCTGTGTAAAGAATTACCAGATCCCATGAAGACAAAACTCACATTCAAATCTGAATCAGCATCCGCGCATTCATTCTTTCAAAATCTACCAGATAAAGTAGAAAGGTCGGGAAATAAAAGTACTTACTGCATTCCGAATTGCGGCACCATTCGGGTAGGTAAAAATGCCATTACCCAATCAAAATGTTTGTTTGCAAGCCCTTCTCCAAGTACCACAAGCAATTCTTTAAAGCGTGCAAAAGCTGGCCAGTTAGATTGCACAAGAACATCATCAAAGACAATAGAAGCTAGCATCGATAGTGTTATAGTTATTAGAGGTAGCAGGCTAAATTCACTAAGAAAGATGATTTTACCATCAGTTAATTTGATGGATTGTCATATTAGGAGAACCGCTTCAGTCTCGAGCTTGTCGCCGTATACATGTCTACGTGCATCTTCTCAGACATCGGCATCATCAATCAAGATCGGGCAAGCTACGTTTCAGCAAAATCCAGAATGCTTAACGTGTCCAGGGACTAAAGAATCTGAGGTAGAGACACAAGGCATGAATTTTTGTAGCACGCAATATGTTTCGTTTAAAATTACGCCAGAACCAACATCATGTGCTGTCTTAGCTGAATGCAAGGCAGCTGTTGCTGCTTTAGCTGAACAAATTAGAAATGAAGAATCATTTTCGCCTAGTGCAAGCAATATTTGGTATCCTACATTTGGAACGCCCAAATGTTTTACGGACGCCACGACATCACCTATACCACAAGGTAGGAATGATTCGAACACATTCGAGGCACTTTACAACGATGAAGAACTTGAAAGGGTTCGGCAGCGGCCATGTAGGAGCAGTACTGATACTCATCTTGTAGATGAAAAGGATCAATGTGACTTGGTATACAAAATAAGCTCTTCAAGTATCTAAGCACTAGAAATATCTACGAAATCACATAATTTTTGTCTATACTGTATCTGAAAAATATTAGGTCAATAGCTGTAATGGATTTATACATCAAATTAGGAAATCTAGATTGAATAAAAACGAAATATACTTGCATGTTTATCCACATTCTATAATTTTATTTATTATAGCTGACCCGGCAAACGTTGTTTTGCCATATAAATTACTAATTATAAATTACTTGTTATCCTATTATGATTCTGCCATATGAATCATATTAAAAATCGTAAAATGGTCACAAACTGACAATTCACAATATGATCTGTGTGCAATTCATATCACAATGAAATATCATTTAGATGGCGCTGCCGTCACGTAAACATCGGCTCCGTAAATAAAAATATTTAAAAATAGTATTATCGAATATTTAGTGTTGAAAGTGGTGTTAAAGTGACAATATAACTTGGAATTAACTACCCTATCGTTACCTGGACTCAAACTTATCCAGAAAGTGTAAAAAATAAAAATCTAAATATGATGTGTATCAAGTGACTCTAAAAAACTAATAGTGACTTTGTGGTGCAACAATCCCTACTAAGTAAAGTAATTAATAAAACCAAATAATTTCCCAACGTAAAAAGAATGTGAACTATCTAAAACATTAAAAACATTGTGTTAAAAATGTGTACAAAAGTGAATGTGACAGTGTGAACATTTTTGCAGCATGAGTCACATAACGGCTGTTTAATGTTTTAAAAACACTTTAAGCGTAAACAGATGAATAATTTCACATTCAATGTTAATGTATGGTTGGCCTAGTAAGAACAGTACCGACTCAAGAAGTAGCGTGTACGAAGTGCCGCAGGTTCGATCCTACGAATGATCAACTCTTTTTGGAACTCTTTTTTGTTTTTTTGTTTTGTTTTTGGTATTTACAAGTAGTTCCAAGGATATAATAATTATATTATTGTACCAAAAATGATTGAATAAGTATGAAAACAACTATTCTGGAACTCTACAACTCCTAACGCACCGCGACAAACTTGATAGCTGAGTTGAAGTTTGTAACTGAAATTAAACATGAACTTCTTGGAAAATATCACATTCCGGCGGAATCGCACACGATCTGAACCTAATGACGATGAAAGCGACATCATATTATCTCAGACATTAAACTGTACGACGAGCAGTCTGCCTGAAATATCAGAAGACGAAGACATTCCACAATTAAAAATATTAAAAGACGAGATTGCCGCCCTTACATCCCAGCTAGCTAGTGCGCATGAAGAAATAGAAAAATTATCACTTGATAACTGCAATTTAAAGAAATTAAATGAAGAATATAACAAAAGAAACGACATGTATAAAAAAATTGTTAACAGTCCAGGAAAAATTAAATCGAAGACAACAACATTACTGACACCTAAAAAAAATACGAAGACAAAACAAACACAGACTACTCAGATCATTGAAAAAAATTGCTTGTCACCTACTAACACAAACACAGCGGAAAGCACCAGAAAAAACGTAAGCTCAAGTAAGCCAACTCAAAACACACGACCCGAAACAACTCCAAAAAAACATTCCGTGAAACGCAGAATATGCCTGATAAGTAGCGAAACAACTAACAGATTATATACAATTGCCGATAGAACTAATCTGCGTGATTTTGAAATCTGTCATTACAGGAAACCTACGTGCGGATTGCGTGAAATTCTTCAAAAAATTGAAGGAAAAGTTCAAGATTTTACGCACTCGGACTATTGTGTTATTTACATAGGAGAGGAAGATTTTCGCAAAACACACAACTATTTGGAATTAGTCATGTTTGTTAGAGAAAAGTTAATGGAATTGAACCATACCAATTTTGTAATTTGTTTACCTACGTTTAAGTATATGACAGATGCTAATATTATGTATAACAGTCGTGTAGAAATGTTCAATAACTTACTTTACTTGGATATAAACACATGTAACTATGCATATTTACTTGACTCAAATCTAAATTTATCTTATGACCATGATAGTTACAGCAAACGCTTTGGAACATTAAACAACATTGGTTTAAATATAGTCGTATCGGATTTACAAGACCTGATTCTTAGCCTATGCAGCCTAAATGCTACGCACTCAGGGGTCAACTGCCACCCTCAAACTAGTCATAGCCAACACGATTTTTCTAATAACTCACAACAGACAAATTCTCAGTTTTTTCGTTAATTACCTTAACATCTTACACCAGAATATAGCCGGTTTAATTAATAAATGCGATACACTGACTGTAAAATTAGCAGAATTAATGGACAAGGGAACTGTAATAGATGTTCTTTGTGTTACAGAACATTTCATTCAAAAGGGCTATGAACATTTTTTGCACATACCGAATTTTGGTCCAGCCTCATTCTTTTCTAGAAATACAAAAAGAGGAGGAACAGGTATTTTCGTAAGAGCAGGACTTCAGTTTAAAGAAATATCGGATATAGCAAAACAGTCAGTATCAGGCATCTTTGAATGCTGCGCGGTAGAAATAACAGCATATAAAATTATTATTATTTGTATTTATAGAATCCCAAAATATAATTACGAAGTATTTTATGATAAACTAGATTATATTTTAAACAAAATCAGTCTATCTTCGAATAAGAAAATTGTCTTGTGCGGGGATTTTAATATTGACGTTTTGAAAAAGAACAAAACCACATTAGAACTAGAATGTTTTCTTATGAACTACAATTTAAAATTAGCCCTTAGTACTCCCACTAGGTTAAAAAGTCAAACCTGTATTGATAATTTTGCCCACAACTATCGGAAAGAATGTAAAGCTACAGTTGAGGATCTGATCCTTTCGGATCATACGTCTCAAATACTTACAGTACCAATACACAAAACTTGCAAATTAAAATATTGGAAAACAAAAAAACAGGACATATGTATTGAAAACTTAATTACTTTTAAAAAACATCTCAGCTCTCTGTCTTATACGCGTGTATATGACGCTAAGGACGCGAACGAAGCTTATGACAATTTTATGGATGACTTTATGCTTATATATAGTTTATGTTTTCCGGAGAAAATTATAACAATTAAAACGAGCAAGAAAACAAAATGGTTATCGCGTGGAATAATTACATGTAGTAAGAAGCAAAGGCAGTTACTTTGGGCATATCGATTAAATTCAAATTCTATAAATAAACTAGCGCTTAAAAATTACACAAAACGTTATAGGAAAATTATCAAGTTAACACAGAAAGCACAAAATAATCATTTCATACATACCGCTCAAAATAAGTCAAAAGCTACATGGAAAATTATAAATAAATCCAAATTCTGTCTGCCACTTGAGCCTATAATGTGTGTGAAAAGAGACAATTTGACATTTACAAACGCTTTGGACATCGCAAACGAATTTAACGATTACTTTATTGACACAATTGAGAAAAATGTTAAAGTTGACATCACATTAAATAATACAATTGACAATCAAATATTGAATTCATTATTTATGCAACCCGTGACAATTGATGATATTATACAAATAATTTGCAATCTTAAAAATACAAATACTGTAGGATATGATGGAGTTTCCACAAAAGTATTAAAGTTTACCAAAGAAATAGTAGCGGCTCCATTAGTTCATATTATTAATTTATGCATAGCTGATGGCATCTTCCCAAACAAGCTCAAAAAATTAATAATAAAACCTCTGTATAAAAAAGATGACAAAGCAAATCTAAAAAACTATAGACCTATAGCAAAAATTCCAATTATCTAAAAAATTTTCGAGAAAGTAATCTATAACTCTTTATATGCCTATTTTGAAAAGTATAAATTATTTTGCATAGAACAAAAGGGTTTTCGTAAGAACACTACGATTAATATGGCACTTTTTGACTTGCTAGCTAACATCATGGCGTCAGTAGACATAAGAAATCCAGTCTGTGCAATTTATACAGACATGACTAAAGCTTTTGACTACGTAGATCATAAGATTTTGTTGTGCAAATTAAATAGTTATGGTATAAAAGGAAACATCTTAAAGTTGATAAAATCCTATCTGAGCAATAGGCTGCAATATACGGAAATTTCTAGGATATGTCCGAAAACTAAATTAGAAACCTTTTATGTATCAAAACAAAGAAATGTAAAGTATGGCGTCCCACAAGGTAGTGTACTGGGTCCTCTACTTTTTTTGATATACATAAACGATCTCCCGAAAGCAACGACTAACAAAATGGTTCTTTTTGCAGATGACAGTACAGCAATAATAAAATGTACAAATCCAAGTAACTATAGGAATGACATTAATACTTGCTTAAGTGACATTATAAATTGGTTACACAATAATAATTTGGTTATAAACCTGAGTAAAACAAAAGTGATGCATTTTTATCAAAGGCAAGGAAACCCTAACGTTAGCATTTCTTATAAAGGCTCTGATATTGAAGAGGCTAATACGGCTACGTTCTTAGGTATCACTATAGATAGCCAACTCACCTGGAAGCCGTATGTTGAAGAACTGTGTAAGAAACTCAGCAAATCCGCATATGCTCTTTTTCAACTTTCAAAATACGTTAACAGTCAGGCACTTTTAACTGCATACCATGGATTGGTTGCTTCTGTTTTGCGTTATGGCATTATTTTCTGGGGACAGTCTACTGATGTGGGACTGGTGTTTAAGTTGCAAAAGCGATGCATCAGGTCAATGTGTGGCCTTAAGACGACAGATAGCTGTGTTCCCCATTTTCAGTCATTAAAAATCTTAACTTTGCCTTGTTTATATATATTGGGAACGGCTTTATTTGTGAAATGTAACCCACATTTATTTATAAAAATATCAGAGGTCAAAAGAAATCCAATACGGGCTCAATACGTTAACCAACTATGTCAAGTGAAATGTAAAACCGCACTAATGCGAAAAAGTTTTTTTGGTGTTGCCCCACGCATATATAATAAGGTTCCAAATGTTATAAGAAATTTGACAGCAGTAAAATTTAAAAAAGCGCTAAGTGACATTTTAATTGTGAAAACTTATTATACAATTGACGATTTTCTTAATCATAATTCACTTGTTTGATTGACGTACTGTTTAGACTGCTTGACATAGTTATTGTAACATAGTTAGTGTGATTGTTTCGATTTATTTTTTATTATGTTTCTGTTTGGAATTATTAACTATTTATTTTATGAATTATGTGACCATGTTTGACACCTTTTTAATATATTTTTTTTTGTAATTCCAAAGTTCTGTAGCTTTAACTTTTTTTTTTTTTTTTTAATTAAAATTTTGAATTGTTAACATTTGCATGCCCATGTGACGGTAAAATATGGAGAACTATCTGTAAAATATCACCTATGTACTATACCCATGTTTGCAAAGAAATAAATACTTTGAATACTTTGAATACTTTAAACTGTAGAAATAAAAAATAAAAAAACAATTTAATGAATAAAAAGTGTAATGAAAAATCTACCGATAAAATTACGGTTTTTTTTTTCATGCGGCAATGCTTATACCAAATATGAAATGAAATTTTACGAAAATTAGAGGAATTGCTAATGATCTGCTGGGAATTCAGGAAATGAATAGCTTTTAGAGGTATTGCTTAAAGTGGCCTTTTTAAGCCCCTAGATGTATTTCTTTTTTTTTAATTACCTACCTATATATGTTTCTGATATTTTTCTTTATATGATTTAATTACCTACCTATATATTTTTCTATACATGCATGTCACACCTTTGGTCTCGGCTGTCATTGTTGGGTCTTTGACAGTCGTTACGGGTCGTCAGAAGTAACAATTAGTCTTACCAAGGGGTATTGTGTTACCCACTAACTGTGGTGAGGTGGTCAGATAGGCACCCAAAATACTGGTATTTAGCTGCATCCGGTTAGACTGGAAGCGGACCCCAACGGCTAGGCAGATGATAATGATGGTTGATCTACACAAACAAAAATCTAAACCGCTGTACCTATTTTTTCTGTTCTGTTTTTTCTTGTCTGTTTATATAATAATATGTATGTACATATATGGTAAAATAAATAAATAAAAGTAATAATATAACCCAACCATACATAAGAACAAACACCGAATGCGAATTGGGTACCTCCTCTTTTTTGAAGTCGGCTAAATCACTAAAAGCTCCACAGGGTGGTCTAAAACTGGGCTAGGGAATGCGTCCAGATGAGCGACTAATTTAAGCTCGTCTCTCACAGTCTAGACATTATGTAAAACTAAATAGACTAAAAGCGACTAAATAAAACTAAATATTTAGCATTGTCTTAGTGTTTGGCATTGGGTACGGATAATTAGTTGGAGATAAAACGACGAAGTAATGGAGACGTTTTGTTCTGCGTCTGCGCAGCTTACGCATTTGTAGTGTAGGGTTGCCTGCAGAATAATATTATATATAAACTAATATTAAAATATTGAATAAAATAATAAAATTGTAATGTAACTAAATTAATTCTTTATTAGTTGATTTTTACCACTAGACCACTACTGTTCCTGCGAATATTTAAGAACTATTAAATAAATAAAAAAAAACATTGAAATGAAAAAAGTCTAATGAACTAAATAGAGTGTAGATGAGTCGAGTATGGTTTTTGCCAAACAATGACTAGCTATAATGACTAGATATAATATTTGGTTGATTTTTTGTAAGCTGACTGGGTACGGCATTAGGTATACGAAATTTTATGTAAGAAAGAAGGAAAAAGAAGTATTTACTGCGATTTATTATTCTTCTTCCCGGCGATAGCACTAGGAAGTGGTCTAGGCGGCGTTTTTGACACTGTCTTTTGTAATTTCGACGTTCGAAAAGTGCTGATTCTCATCCTAGTTTGAATAAATGACTTTTGATTTTGACTGGTACAGGAAGATCACAGACTAAACTTAGCACAGTCAAAAACAAAATCAAGTTAAATAAAAAAGTAACAAAAATGTAACTGAAAGTCCTATACGAGGCCAAAAGGCTCCTATCTCAGCATGATGCTGCGACATTAAAAAAATAAATGGATTGTCTCATTGTCGTCTCCAACTTGTATATATTCAAAAGTGCCTGTGTTTGCGCACAAACTTGTGCACTATAATACGAGTATCTCCTGCGTACCTGACTAGTCTCAGTTGAGATTGGTCACCGTGACCGAAATCGGTTGGGAGGACATCCATACAAACTTTCGCATTTAATTTACAATATAATACTTTCACCAAATCCGGTTTGACGAATATTTTTTCTCCACTATAAAACGGACAGCCCTAGACGTCTTTTGGCGCGCGTCCACAACATAGTACGCAGACTGTCTGTGACGTCACAGGGCATTCCTACGACACCTACCGACGAACTGTATAATTATACCTACTATCAAATATCTTCGTCTGATCCGACGTGGAATCGCGGAGCGTTGGACTGAAATACTCCAAAAGGTGACGTATTTGTTCGGCCTCTGAAATTGTGCGTGTGTGGCGTTTACCTTGAAGCAATTTACAATAAGGCCTAAATTCTTTAAATTTACTTTCTTTCATATTATTCCTCACACATTCTACAAGGTGTCGTTTTGCATCCTCGTCAAATTCGAGGAGGTAACTATGCTATGCTACTGATTCTCGACACGAATCAATAATAAAATAAGTAGGTATTTATTTTTTCTAATTTTCGGAAAGCGGCATGTGTCGGACACGCATTTTTAAATGCGGCCTGTGTGAGACCGCACTGTAACTGCCCTTTTACACAAAGATAAAAACGTGGCCGCTTGTACAATACCATAACGCGATTCCGTTCTTTGAAAGTGGTGTATTCTGAATTACCGTCAAACTTAAATAACTAAAAAAACAAGCATTATTTACCAGGAATCGTAATTTTATTTGATTATTTATGTCTTTCATAACAGCCTCCTGAAATTTGACGAGGATGCAAAGGAACAGCTTGTATACTATCTTGTTATATCTATACTTTTTTTTTTTTGAGGATGGGAAGTCATCAAATGACCCCCCCGCTCTGGGTGGACCAGAAGGAGTGTCAGACTCTTACTGACTAAAACCCACCCGTGTTCCTTCCTTAGCCCTTTATGTACCAGGGCAGCGGTAACCCTTTCGGACGATCCCGCTACCCCGGCAGGCATTTATATCTATACTAATATAATATTCTATACAAACTATAAAGAATGGAAGAATATAATAAAGCGGAAGAGCTTTTTTAAGCGCGGTAATCTAACTATCAGTTGAATTTGCAAAAAATCTTTTCAAAATCAAAATCAATAGTCATTTATTCAAATTAGGCTGAGAATTAGCACTTTTCGAACGTCAAAATTACAAAAGACAGTCCCCCAAAAACGCCCGCCCTTGACCACTTCCTAGTGCTGTCGCTGGGAAGAAGAAGTGAGAAGTGGCCCAACAAACTCCCCAGCAGCACAGCTGTCTTTTCAGTTAGTTCAGAGTAGAAAATACTTGATTGTATAGCTGTATGTTAAGTAATTAACATTACAAGACACAGAACATTTTATAGAGGTCGTCACGGTCATCACGTCGGGGTCACCAGTATAGAGGTATGAGGAAGAGGGTGTAAAGTTCACTCATCCTCTACAGAAAAATGAGGATCCTCCGCCAGACGGGTGCTGTGTCTGGCGGGCAATTGCCCGACGATTGTTGTTGGGAAGTCTGTATGTATGTATGCTAGTTGCGCGGTAAACTCTGCTTGCGAGATGCAGGATTTGCGTGACGTCAGTATGACGCGTTGTTCGCATGTGGCGTTGTAGATACCGCTAGAATTTAATTAATTTATTTGCCATATGTCAGCTAGCCACGCTAATATACCAGTAAATATAATAAAAACAATACGTACCCAAGCTAAAGCTTTTGCATTTGGTACCCCCAATTCTTGAGGAACTAATCTGTATAAGCTATTTAACATCACGGTACAACCCTTAAGGGTCAAGTAAACAACGCTAAACAAAAACGAAGTAATGGGGCACATCTCATAGGATATATTATAATCAGCACTATAAAAAGTTACCACTCCTGGGACACAGGCCTCCTCTCTGTGAGAGGGAGTGGGCCGTAATTTACCGTAGATATCACACGTCTTCGAATTTTTGGTTCTACGACATGCCGCTTTCGAGCTATAGGATATGTTGAATAGAATAGAATATTCCTTATTCTGTACACCATATAAATTACAGACATAAATATAGAAATTTTACAAAGGGTGGTCTTATCGCTAAGAGTGATCTTTTAAAGTAAACCTTTGGATGGATTAAAAAGGGGAAGGAGAGACAAATACTGTATATTCAAATTTTATTTATGTTTCAAATTGACGTTAAACAAATATCAACTTTATTTTAATGGTAATTCAGTTGATTTCAGAGTGACTAGCATTATCGAAAAAGTTATAAAAATGTTTGAAGTTGTAGCGTAAACTGAACTTTATTGTGTAGGAATTAAAGTTATTTATCCACAAACTCATATTTGTTTACATTTTTGGCGAATATTTCGCTATTCAAATTTAGGTAGTTTGTGGTGTACCATTTACATTATACAATAAATACATACTTATAGTGTATATTATCTAAAATGAAATGATGAAATTTCTTGTTTTAATTTATGTTAAAGCAAGAAATTACTCACGTGGACGAAGTCACGAGCATACGATAGTTAAATAATATCTTTGGTAAGGAATCACAGAACATAATGAGTTGAGTTAAATGTCGCAATGTTTTGTTAGTTGTTCCTAGCTATAGCGGTCAAGTCGTGATGTTAAACTAGCGCAGTTAAGGCGACGTCAACTTTAACTGTCAACATTGCGTCAACTTTAACGTCAAAATTGCGAAGAGCACGTGCGGGCGCACTGGTGACCTAGAGGTAATGGCCCCGACTCTTTCTTTCTTTATTTCTTTATCACACTGCTCTCAAAACGGTGAAGGAAAACATCGTGAGGAAACTGGCATGTCTTATAATCAAAAATTCAAAGACATGTTACATCTACCAACCCGCACTGGGCCCGCGTGGTAGATTACAGCTCACTTCCTCTCGGAGACAGAAGGCCCGTGTCCCAGCAGTGGGAACATTATAAGCTGATTATGCTTATAATCTGAAGGCCAATTCTCGTAATCAAAAACGTTTAAAATCTAGTCGCAGTCAAATTAGAAGTATTTTGACAGATTGAGACTGAGATCAGACTAACTACAAGAATGGCCCCTCTGATATTAATTCTATTTATTCTTAGCGTGTCGGTAACAATCTTAATTGAGTCAGCCCGGAATTTAGCAACGAGTTTAGAAAAAAAAATACAATAAGCTTGCTGTTAGATTGCTGCTGTCAGAGGTAAAATAACTTTGAACGTAGCATACTTTCTATCCATCCAATCTTTCTTTTTATCCAATGAAAATGTGAATCAAAATGTGGGCTATGACAGTATTAAGATTAAATCCTGCTGCCTTCGCCTTAACCATCTAGTAACCGAATGCAATAATCAACTCTGCAACGCGATTGTTGTCTCAACGATAAGTATTGGTCACAGATACCGACAGGGTCACCACGAGAACTTAGAACGTTAGCACTTTAGCACTCTCTTTTTTGTAAGGAAAAGTATTTATTTGGGACTCGCACAGGAATATCAAAAACTAAACTAAACACACTCTTATATATAAAGAATAAATAAAAAATACAAAAGTTAAATTAAAATAAAAACTAGACCCTTATCAAACCTACATTACAGTTTAGCGGGAGCCTGCCGTTTTGCCAAAATTATTTTGACAAAATTTCAATATCCAAACAAATTTTAACAACTTTTTTAATGCTAATGGAATATTTGAAATGATTTTAGTACGCACATTTTCATTTGGTCAAATTTTTAATCGGCAGAATATTACCAAGGATAATGTCATTAAGGCATTTGGTCTTTGATCAAATGATTTATTACAGCAAACAATCTTTAGATAATAAACATTTAGTCAAATGATTTGTTATGAAAAAAAATATAAGGACAAAAATGAGATTTTTTGGGATTTACATAATTAAAAAATGCACTTTTATTTGATGTCATTTGCGTACTTCTTTGTAAGTTTATGTGCTGAATTTTTCCGAATTTATGCCTTTATCTATTTTTACGAACGACGAACGAAAAACGAATAGATTTAATATGTTCGCATAATACGACATAATGTATGGATCAACTGATTTTTTTTCACGATTTCAGGGTTGGTCCGTAGTAAAAGTTGTTCATAATGATGAGTACAATGACCCCTTTTAAGGATTAAAACGCTCAAAATTTAACGGTGTATATTAATGATCTACCCCATTTGTTAAAAACCCAACCACAGATGGTGTTATTGCCGGGGTAGCGGGATCGTCCGAAAGGGTTACCGCTGCCCTGGTACATAAAGGGCTAAGGAAGGAACACGGGTGGGTTTTAGTCAGTAAGAGTCTGACACTCCCTTCTGCTCCACCCAGAGCGGGAGGGGGGGTCATATGATGATTTCCCATCCTGAAAAAAAAAAAAAAAAAGATGGTGTTATTTGCTAACGATACTTCCTTGATTATTAAAATTAATAGACGTATCAAATCTTGACGACGTAAATAACGCCCTACTGCAGATCCAAAATTGGTTCACTGCTAATAATTTAGTATTAAATGGGAAAAAAAACGAAGTGCATAACATTTTCTTTACCAAATGTCAAAAGTAGTCATTGTGAGATAGAATTAAATCAAGAGAAATTAGAATTCATCGATAAAACTGTTTTCCTGGGGATCACGCTCGACTCAAGGCTTCAATGGGGTCCTTATTTAACATCCCTTGCAGGACGACTAAGTTCAGCAGCGTATACTGTGACAAAAATCCGTCAATTTACTGATGTTGATACCGCGAGACTAGTCTATTTTAGTTACTTTCATAGTATTATGTCTTACGGTATTTTAGGGGACTGGCTGCAGACATCGAGTCTATTTTTATTCTGCAGAAAAGACCCATCAGAGCCACATATACCCTCCGCAGGCGTGACCCTCTAAGGGAACTGTTTAAAGATATTAACATCATGACAGTACCTTGTCAATATATCTATGAAAACATTATGTACGTAAGGAAAAACTACATCTTTTTAGTAAAAGAGGTGAAAGACACAATTATGTATCACTAGAGATAGGGAGCAACTAGTTCAACCAGGTTTCAGGCTGGCTAAAGTAGACTCATCTTTCATGGGGTACTGTTTAAAATATTACAACAAAATACCTCCCCATATAATTGAACAGAATTAAACGAAATTTAAATATTGTATAAGACGCACA
Organism: Apamea epomidion; assembly: GCA_947507525.1. Lineage (NCBI taxonomy): Eukaryota > Metazoa > Arthropoda > Insecta > Lepidoptera > Noctuidae > Apamea > Apamea epomidion. Next base: position 7,006,588 of record OX382252.1, on the reverse strand, counting down.
CTTTGCAGCCAGGCATATTATAAATTGGGGGATTACTTCGCTGATAAAAATGCTTGACTAAACGCTGGTCCTGCTCTATAAGGACGCACACATAAATTGATTAGCATTTGAAAATACTGTTGGAGCTGTTGAAGATTTTAAAATACTATTTTTGCATTACATAAATGCAATCTCCTAGTATTGTATAACTGTTTAGCACATGTGTGAGTACTATGTACATACTATAAAGCTACCATTTACTGGGTACGTCTTTCATTGACTTGAATGTGCCCTGGCGGCTGAGAATATGTCATGCTCACTCAAATGTCTCGCTGATGGTGGCGCATGTGTTGATCATTTAGCTCCCTTCAAAATGGTTGAGCTGAATGGTGCTAATCCATGCGTCATGTTCGTGAACGGGCGCCGTCAGTAGGTACTGGTCATCTCTTTGCTGCCATGGCTTACAATTTAATTTAATATTTGAATTGTTTTTTTTTAATCTTCATTATGGACGCTTTTAACGTTCTGCATCGTTCTCACATGCATAATTTCTAACATAAATGATGTAACCAATACTTTGTAACCATATTATTTTGATTTAAAAGAGTGTCCATGGAGTTTCTTGCCCGTTCATCTCCATAGGTATATACTACGCTTTGTAATGGGCAACTAGCTTTATTTTTCTGACTGCCCGACCCCTTGACAATTCAAAAGTGCCTGTAATTTAATTATGCATCGCATCGCAATTATGTATCGTAGGTGCGTTTACAAACATTTAAATTCACATACACAAACAGCCAGACCCAGAACAACTACTTGTAGGCCATACAAATATTTGTTCCGTGCGGGAATCGAACCCGCGACACGCAGCGCAGCAGTCAATCGCTTAACCACTGCGCCAACCGTGCCAACGTTAATAGCAGATGTCGTGATTGACTAAGGAACTGACGTGGTTTTGAAGTAAGGAATCGTTTAGTGGTCATAGTGAATTAGGGCTCCGTTTCGATATAGGCTGAATGACATTCGTGACCATATCATCATTTAACTGTAAATGTAGGTTTGATATTATATTTTCAGAGAAAAAAAAAATTGTGTGGTCAAAGTCATAGGTAACGTACACCGTTTTCCGGACGATATACATAAACTTCGACCAGATGTTCAGACCGTGGAAATAAGCATTTTTCATTATGGACACATTAATTAATTCTTATTTTTTGTTAATTTTTAAACAAACTAAATACCTTGACGTAAATCACCCGATATGCATGCCTCTTTATCCGAAGCATTTGATAGATTTATCATTTTAATTGCACTAAGCGGCAACATAGGCCAAATTAAGACCCTTTCTTATTGCATAGCTCAGTTAAATTTCATTAAATGAAATTACAAATATGTTAATTTCATTAAATGAAATTGCAAATATATTAATTTCATTAAATGAAATTACAAATAATTTTGTAACGAAGCCTTTTTAAGTACTTCCTTTGTTAGATTTGATTTGTAAAAGCGTTTGCCAAAGTTTATGGATAACGTGAAGAACACGGTGTATAAATAGATATCTATTTATATGTTCTAGCTCCTTACTCTCCGTACACTCAGAAATAAATACTGAAAGAATAAAAGAAAAAAAGTCGTAACTTGGCGAAAAAAAAAACACCATTCAATTGGTTACTTAACAAAAATTGACTCAAGTTCGTACAACAAGTGATCAGAAATAATAGAATTGTCACAATACGATTCGTATGTCCGTCCGTGGCGCAATGCCGGCCGCATTTCAAGCCATTATGTGCCTAAGGCCGGTCACGGCTGGACTGTTTGTCACCTATTATTAAATATTATGTTGTTTGGGCAATCCGTTTCACTTTTCGGTAATTATTGTGTGTCATGCTTTGTTGTGTTCTATGCAATCTGAATGTAGAATAATAGCTATGAATGACAGCCGGCCGTTGGTCCCGACTGTCATTTGTAGATCTTTGGCAGTCATTACGGGTCGTCAGAAGCCTGGCAGTCTGACAACAAGTCTTACCACGGGGTATCGTATTACCCAGTAGCTGGGTTGTGGAGGTCAGATAGGCAGTTGCTCCATGTGAAATACTGCAATCGTGCGACCCTTTGCTTGTCACAGCAATGCCACAGAGTGTCTCTGACACTCAAGGCATAGACAGGTAATGAGGTTACGTTAATTATTACGATAATTTATAATATTTTACATATAATTTACATATTTTATATTTTACATATAATTATCTACTGTATATTTTATTATTTATTTATTTTTTAAATGTCGTAGCATCATGCTGAGATAGGAGCCTTTTGGCCTCGTATAGGACTTTGTTTCATTTTGATTTTTGACTGTGTTTGGTTTAGTTAAATAATAAATGATTTTATTTTTGTAAGTAGGTTTGTTGTCAATGTTACAAGCGTTACAACAAGAAAGCAGAGAGGTAGGACTAGAAATTAACCTGAGGAAATCAAAACTCATGACAAATGCCGCACTAAACTCTATGTCTTGACAGCACGCCAGTAGAGTACCTACGTTACGAGCTATATCTACCTAGGCAAACAAATTTCTTTCCTAAAACTTAACAACGATGCAGAAGTAGATAGAAGAATAGTAACGACATGGAAAACGTTTTGGAGCCTAAAATAAATTTTGTAAAGCCAGATGGCAATGAAAATCAAGAGCAAAGTCATGAACTCATGTCTTTTGCCTTCATTAACCGACGTATGATGTATATATATGACGTATGGTACGATTGTAGTGTGACGAGTCATAAATAAAACTACGTCCTGCCAGCGAAGCATGGAGAGAAGTGTCGCAAAAATCAGGAAATATCAAAAAATTCGTCACACTACCATCAGGCAAAAAACAGGAGTGATAGATGCTCTCACTTACGCTCTAACGTTAAAATGGAGATGGGCAGGACACGTAGCGAGATGAGCGACGAGCGATGGACAATTCGCGTGACGTCATGGCCAGGTCCGATAGGCACCCGGAAAAGAGGAGGATCTGTAACGAGATGGACAGACGACATCACGCGAGTTGCAGGGAAATACTGGCTGACTGAAGCCAAAGATCGAGACCGCTGGGGTTTTCTTGAGGAGGCCTTCACCCTCACTACTTGAGGGGTTCATGCACGCATGATTTTTATTTTAAATATTTAGAAAATCATTGAACTTATTTATTGAATATTAACATTGAAATTTAATTTATACATTTGATATATTATTTATTGCAATCAATCATTTAAATTCGAATTTAATTTTATCATTCAATATATTTTTATTGCAATCAATAAATCGAAATTGAAATTTCATAACAATGAAACTATTAACTTACTAATATGAAATGTGAACAAACAACAAATTAAATGTATAAAGTTCTTCTTAAATTATTTAAATGTAAACAAACTCATGTATAAATGTTAATTTAGTCTTCAATGCATGAAATAAAAGCCTTTCTTAATTTAATTTTATTTATTTATTTTATTTTAAGTAGGTTTGTACAAACACTTTTACACGTCAATCATATTTGTGTTTGTGATCTTCCTGTACGAGGAGTCGCAACAAATACTTTTTCTTTCTTTCTTTCTATTCAGCTGCATCCGGTTAGACTGGAAACTGACCCCAACCCAGTTGGGAAAAGGCTAGGCAGAATTTATAATAGCTATGTTACGTTTCCTGCTATCTCCATATCCGAAAAATAACATAACATCACTAGAATAGACAGGGTCAAATTAAATTAACTAACGAAACTCTTCAGACGCGATGGGAATCAATATCCAAACACGATAAAGTAAAAATAAAAAAATATTCGTTGTTTTTTTTTTGGGTCGTAGACCGTTGGCAGCTGTAGTCAATGACCGCTGTAGTTTCTGTCTATCATCAGCTGTTCAGTATGTATTACCGGACAGCCCAAAAGTCGAAGTGATGTTTAAGCCCCATAAAATAGGGGGCGTACCTATTGAAATCCACAGGGCACATATCCAGACTCCAGGCTGTTACTGAGGAACACTTTGCTCGAAACCAGCCGCTCGATTCTGTAAAGATCTCACCGTGAAAAGTTAGGTGAAGTGAGCTTAGAGTGAGCTGTCAATAGTGTCAATCCCTAGCATTACTTGGAATGACAGCTCACTCCACGCTCACTTCACCTAAGTTTTCACGGTGAGATGCTTACAGAATCGCACGGCAGGACCCCAGGTTCAACAGTAGCGCTTGCGTTTACTACACTAACGAGATAGTTATTTTTCATTCTTTTGATAGTACAGTAGGCCGCACGTCAGGGATAACAGAACCGGTGTAAGTTTAGCTCGTGTTCTATTGAAACTTCGTACTACGCTAGACCAGCTCAAGGTCAAAGTGGTGGTCGATTACTATAATTTACGGACCGTTATTGGTCAAAATGTAAGACTCTTTTATCTTGACCAATAATGAAGCAAACACCTCATAGCATTGCATAGTAGACCCTCCCATATGGAGGTAGCTATCACAGATAAAATTAGCTTACAAATCTATGTATATGCCCAGTTTGGCAATAAAGTTAAAGTCAAATCATTTATTTGAAATAGGCACTTAGAAGGCACTTTTGAACGTCAAAAATAAAATAAAAATAAAATTGATTCTAGTCGCCCCTTCCAAAAGGTAGTTTTCGTATGGAGAAGAATGGGCAAGAAACTCCACCGTTACTCTTTTAAAATGTTTTACAATATTTTGCATAAATTAATTATACCTATATAATTATATGTGAAGACGATGCATCCACAAATAAAATTATTATACCACAATAAGTAAAAGAATTAAAATGGATTAACTATGTGATAGATACATGGTGCTCACATATTTACAAACATTCCAAACAATAAAAATACTACCATTGGTCAGCAAAACGATTCGTTTTTGTTTATAGATACCGACCATTAAGCTATCCAGTCCTTTTTTCCTTTTCAATCGACAGATAATTTTTATTCGTGGAATAAAATTGACGTCTGGCAGTTTTTGTATGGAACTGTCAAAACTGTCAAAATTTCAAAATTATTCCTGTTATAGAATTATCTGGCGTTGGAAAAACAGCCGTAAATAGTTTTATCTCGTTATTTAAAACACCGTGAAGTTAATAGTTTTGTTTTTAATAAACATTGATGGTTCATTGGCTTACTTAACGGTGAGTACAACATCCAATATGCTGATAGCATCGCGGTTGAAAAGGGCGTGGTCGGACTTTTTTGCACACTGCGCTGTTAAGGAGAAGGTTCCACGTTTATCGCCAAGTCTTGAGCGCATGAGTTACTTATAGGCAAGCACTAGGAGAAGTGGTAACGACCGTGACCTATCAATATCCTATTAATATTATAAACGTGAAAGTTTGTATGGATGGATGGATGGATGGATGTTTGTTTGTTACTCTTTCACGCAAAAACTACTGAACTAATTTGAATGACACGGCACACATATGGTTTATAACTTGGATTAACATATAGGATACTTTTTATCCCGATATTCCTACGGGATCGAAACTTAAGCGGGTGAAACCGCGGGGCGCAGCTAGTATTTAATAATATCGTTTTGTCTGTCTGTGATTATTTATAATCGTGGACCTCTTCTGATGAACAATTTTGAGAGGAAGGTTACAGATTCAAGTATATTGATTTAGCTACATTTAATATTTTGGGTATGATAGCTTACATTTAAGCAGTGGTGATCCAGTAGTAACGACTTACAAACGGTCGTAGATTCGAACCTAGACATGGACTTTACTTTGTGTAAATTATTTCGTCACCACTGGTCTCGAAAAGTTGAAGAAAAACATCGTGAGGAAACTGGCACATACCTCGAACCAAAAATTCAAAGACATGTTACATCTCCAACCTGCACTGGGCCCACGTGGTGGATTACGGCCCACTCCCTCTCACTGAGAGGAGGCATGTGTCCCAACAGTGGGAACATTATAGGCTGGTTATGCCACCTGGTAGGATAGAGGCCAATGCGAGTGTTTCAATGAAATATGTACTTACCGAGTAAGGTATATTCTTAACTACGGATAGGATCTCATTGGGCATTCCCAGTCCCACTTCAGCTTTGCGGCTTTCTAAGGACCGTCAATCTTGTGTTTTGGAGCGCAGTGTGGTGCTGCGAATAAGGTTTGTAAATATGGTGCCTAGAATACTGCGCTCCATTGCACGTTGACAAACCTTGAGCTTGAAGACTTTTGTTGTATAGTTGTCAAAAACCAAGTCCAGATCCATAGGTCAAAATTGGAAGGATGCACATACCCTGTCCTGTCTCATACAGGGTCTTAGCAGCTATGCGTTATATATATGCTGAGCGATGGCCATTTTGTGACGCATGTTTTCCTCCAACTTGTTTATTATTTTTGTGTTTGTGTTCTTTTTGTTTTTTTTTTTTTATAAAAACGCTGCCCCACACTAGGAATGCCGTCGGAATGTTTGCCGTCAAACGTATTTTTCTTTCTTTCTTTTTTTATTCATAATTCTTCGCTTGATTGACAAAGAAGGGTTTCCTTTATAAGCTCTTTCATGGACCCGTAGCTCTTCCAGGCACTTATTTCAGACGCTTTCGAATACTCGCTAAAAATGCTAGCGTTGTGAACGCTCCTCTGTGTTGAAATGACTTCACCTTAAATAATGTGTGGGTTACTTCGATGAAATATCAATTTGGTATAACCATTAAAAAGTTAAATATTTATTCTGACGCGCCAATATAATGAAGCTGATATGATCTGTATCACGCCCTGTATTACTTTATGGTGTAGGCAGAACTTTAGGTCATACCTACACGAAGTTCTAATAACTTCGTGTAGGTATGACCTAAAGGTTAGGGTTAGAGAAGAGCTGCGAGGTAATTGCGTTATACGAGTACATTTACAATAGCGATGCCTTCAATTTTGACAGTTCAACAACATTCACGCTGAAGTATTTGCACGAAGGCTGCGCTGACGTTCATGTTCGGGGTTACCAGTTTAGAGGCATGAGGAACAGGGTGTAAAGTCCACTCATCCTCAATAGAAAAGGGAGAATCCTCCAACCAGATGGGTGTTGTGTCTGGCGGGCAATTGCCCAACGATTGATGTTGGGAAATTGTATATATGCTAATTGCGCGGTAAACTCTGCTTGCGAGGTGCAGGATTTGCGTGACTTCAGTATGACGCGTTGTTCGCATGTGGCGTTGTAGATACCGCTACACGTTATTTAAGTACGTAATTGAGTAGACGACATTTTCAAACATATTAACCAATGTATTAGCAATTTCTATTAAAATCCTTCGGATTGTGATTGAAAGTGTGTTTTGCAATTGGGGTGCTATATAGCTACCCTGCTTCATAATGTGTAGCTTAATTGTTCGTGAGCAATATTGGTAAAATTTATGACATTACGATAACATCAAGCAATTTCCTATGACATTGTGTAGCGATAAAACTGTTACTTGAAATAAATTCCACCTCAATTATCTATATATATAAAAATGAATCCCTATTTCCCTTGGTCACGTCATAACATGAGAACGACTTTACCGATTTCATCCATCTTTTTTTTAAAGTTTTTAATACTTTGTAGAAGGTTCTTACGGCAAAAAAAATTAAGAAAGTTGCTACACGCAGACAAAGTCGCAGGCAAAAGCTAGTCATACTATAAAACTTATACAAAATAAATTTACGCATTTTCTTACTGGGGCAGAAACTACAGAACGCCACATACTATAAAATTAAGCCGCATACTATAATATAATAAGTACACAATGGGGCTCTTAAGGTCTCTGCACACAGTCGGCGTGGCGTGGCGGGGCGAGGCGTGGTAGGGCGGCGACGCTGCGCTGGCGCGGCGGCACCGGTCACACTGCGGGCGCGATCACGTCCCGTCCCGCCGTGCCTCTTCACGCCGACCGTATCGCGACGCGATTCATTCATCAAAAAGATGTTGAGCGATTCAGACGTGGAAACGCTCCTGCTCTTATTTGCGCTAGCTAAGAAAAAACAACGTAAACGGAAATGGGTGCATGAAATAAATTCAAAAACGTCGTAATTACGGGGAGTGTGGTGAATTAATTATTAATTATTCGACTATGGCGCGAAATTGAATGAAGATAAGTTTTAATGCCTATGTGCCAAATTGTACAGACCTACGTGAGCACGAACACATTCGTTTTTTGACATCCATTTTTGTAAAATCATTTTCACGCTCCGTTCCGTCCGACGCGGCGTATTCACGCCCCGACGACAGTGATTGAGTGATTACTACATACGTAAACCATACAACACAAAGCGTCGGCGTCTTGCCGGCGCTGCGCTCGCGTCCCGCCACGCCCCGCCCCGCTGCTTCTGACTTGTATTCCTACTCGGCGCGGCGGCGTGGCGTGACGGTTACCGTCGCGTCGAGCGGGACGTCTCTGTATGGCGTCGTCCGTAATATCTAGTACATTACAACTGCTCAGCGTCGCGTCGCCGTCCCGTCCCGCCGCGCAACGCCCGCTGTGTGCAGAGATCTTTAGAAGCTAAAAGTCACTTCAAGGGCAATGGAGAGGGCTATGCTTGGAGTTTCCCTACGTAATCGAATCAAAAATCAAGAGATCCGTTGGAGAACCAAGGTAACCGACATAACCCGAAGCCAAACTTAAGTGGCAGTGCGCAGAGCACATTGCTCGCAGAACTGATGGCCGATGGGGCTGAAAGATTCTAAAGGGGCGACCGCCTACCGATAGACGTAACGTTGGAAGGCCTTCGACGAGGGAGACTGACGATCTGGCGAATGCTGTAGAAATCAGCTGGTTGCGGTGCTTGGGGAAGGCCTATGTCCAGCAGTGGACGTCATTCGGCTGAGATGACGATAGTGATGATGAAGTAGATCTTCTAAGACACTATTACACGTTTATGTTAAAACTAGATGACGCCGGCATTTCCTAGCTGACTGATCCCTGAGAAGAAATGCCGAAACAAACTCGGAGGTCATGATGTCTTTTAAATTTCAAACAGCAGGTGTCATCAGCATCATCATTCAGCCGAAAGACGTCCACTGCTAGACATAGGCCTCCCCCAAGCACCTCCACCTCGACCGGTTCTGTGCTTCTTGCATCCAACGGGTTCCTGCGGCCTTCACGAGGTTGTCGGTCCACCTTTTGGGAGGCCTTCCAACGCTACGTCTTCCCGTATATTATTAAGATATTATGTAAGTCTAACAATGCAGGGCAATGCTTGTTATTAAGCTATATGGAGCAACTGCTTAACTACATAGATTGCTTCAATACTTCCAGCAACCGTTGCCAGCTATAACTGATGAAAAAAATATGTCTGGGTTCCATCATCGGACTAGGAAGAGTGTTATTGGCTATTTCCTTGGGAATTTTTCAGAAGTTGCTCGTATAGGTCATACATTCGCGGCTATAATGTAATGGCATTACGCTGACAACTGTTGGATCAATTACACCAGTAAAAGCACCAATTAAGATTATTATAAAATCGACCTGCCCTTTCCCGGACTGTAACAAAACAACGATGGAATAAAAAATGTATTAGTCCTATAAACTGCGACCAAATACGGTTCTATAAACGTTTATAGGACTAAATAATACATGCTCCTAGTATATGTACTTACAGGACCACATTATGCTTCTTGGGCTATTCCTGCCGCCCAGTAATGAAGCAGTGTGGCTAAGTTGCAATCGCAAAGTTACCAAATAAAAAAGTACCAATAGTACCATCCTTACATTAAGTTAAGTTACCATCACAGCTGACTACCCAAACTGGCGTGTCAGTCTGTCCCACCACATCTCAGTAACCTGTCAATTTTCATTATGTCAACAAATCAAAGATGGCGCCCGTTCTATTTTCGAATCGCGTGCTTAGTAACACGATATCTGTCTAGCTTATAAAGTGGATAGCGTGAAGGTATGAAAGAATTTGAGATTTTACTATTTTACGTTATTTTTTTTGGGCTTGTTGCAAAATATACAGTGTCTTATTTTAATTTTTGAGTAACCAGCGTTTAATAATGGCCGATTTTTTTTTGCGAATTTTGTTTAACAAGTATGTGCGACATAAATTTCACAAAATGGCCGCAGGTTTAAGTGGTTGCAAGTGCTGTGTTCCATTCCTAGGCCGGTTTTTTGATCCATAGTTATACACAACCAATTGTTAAAAATGGTAACGAATGGTTAAATTTTTGCAAAATGTGTTTTTTGATCAATTTTTAGTTTGCTGTTGGGTAACTGCAACTGTCAAGTCTGTCAAAATCACTGTGATCTTTATTGTTGTTATGATAAGGTTGTTGTTGGGTTGCAGCTGTCATAGGTAAAGTAACTATGGAAGTACAGACGCCAGCACACCAAGCTACTACAATCTGACAAATTTCTTTAATAGATTTCAACTTTATCGGTACAGCATTAGGTTCAAGGTTGATTGGGAAAATTTGACAGTTTCGGGTAGCTTGATGTATATAGGTTTTGTTACTACAGTCGTAAGGCCTACTGTTCCAAACAGCTCTGCCTACCTCTTCGTCGAATACGGGCTTAATAACAAGCACGTTACACCACAACATTGCCCAGCTTCCATAGCGTGATAGTATGCACAGATCGTGTCGAGTTACGTTGTAATAATATACCTTACAGTCTGCCACGGGGTACGTCAGTGCACGCGAGACGCATTGAGTCGTCAACAGGGATGGTAGATGTAAGCTGACATGTTTTGTCGAGTGTGGCTTTAATGAAAGATTGATTAATAAGCGGTTGATTATCTATACTACTCGTATATATGAATGATAAAGCTGAAGAGTTTGTTTGTTTGAACACGCTAATCTCAGAAGAGCAATTCTTGTATTTTAAAGAACGTTCGCAATTTAATCTCAGTCTCAATCTGTCAAAAATACAAACAATTTACATACATTTCTGACAAGTTTTTGACATTGATTGTCGCTGAGATGAGATTGCAACTAGACCTTGAAAGTTTTTACATACGCGAATTGGCCTTCTGGAATGACCAGTCACATCTTTTTGCAATATACATTTCATTCATCATTCATTAATTTTTAATACATTTTGTTTAATTTAATTTTTTTTTTTCATTTTTATTTCTTTGCTTTTTAATTTAAAAAAAATTTGATGCTGGTTAGAAGCTGAAGCGGGGGGCCTACTCCGAAGTGCAAAGTGTGAATCTTCGGTTCGGACCGACACATGGCCGAACCGAATGTTATTGAAAAATGCGAAAAACGTTCGGATCGGCTCAGTTGGGACGGGACCATAGTCAATATTCGAAAGAGTGTAGGAGTGTAGGATCGGAACCGACCGAACCAAATAGTAACTTCGTAGCAAGAAACGGCCAAACATTCGGCCGATACTACTTCGGAGTAGACCCCTGGTATTGAATTATTGACGATATTTACATTACATTAGTTCTTTTGCAATTGATATCCCAATTCTTAAGGAGGGCTGTAGGCTATTTAACATCATCGCTAGAACTCGTAGGAGCCGAGTGAAATGAATAAAAGTCAGAGAGAATGATAGGCGAAACCGAAGTAAAAACGCGTGAGGGTTGCAGGATCCCAGGAATAAGAAATTTCACGCGGACGACGTCACAGGCAGATGCCAGTCTATACTAATATTATAAAGAGGAAGAGAGTGTGTATGTTTGTAATGAATAAACTCAAAAACTACTGTGCAGATTTCAAAAATTAATTCACCATTAAAAAGCTACATTCACCATGACAGACATAGGCTATATTTCTTGCTAGAAAAGGTTAGGGATCCTTACTAAAACTTAAGTAACGTAACCCAAGGTGTAAAAAAGGTGCTCTAAAACGTCTTACGTCGCATGCGCTGCGGAAACTATTGATGATAGAACAAAAGTATGTTTTACAGTGTGTAGGAGTAGGGTAGGAGTAGGTTAGGAGTAGGGTAGGAGTAGGGTACGAGTAGGGTAGGAGTAGATTAGGAGTAGGGTAGGAGTAGGGTAGGAGTAGTGTAGGAGTAGGTTAGGAGTAGCGTAGGAGTAGGATAGGAGTAGGTTAGGAGTAGATTAGGAGTAGGGTAGGAGTAGGGTAGGAGTAGTGTAGGAGTAGGTTAGGAGTAGGGTAGGAGTAGGGTAGGAGTAGGGTAGGAGTAGATTAGGAGTAGGGTAGGAGTAGGGTAGGAGTAGTGTAGGAGTAGGTTAGGAGTAGGGTAGGAGTAGGGTAGGAGTAGGTTAGGAGTAGGGTAGAAGTAGGGTAGGAGTAGTGTATGTAGGAGTAGGTTAGGAGTAGGGTAGGAGTAGGGTAGGAGTAGGTTAGCAGTAGGGTAAAAGTAGGGTAGGAGTAGGGTACGAGTAGGGTAGGAGTAGGTTAGCAGTAGGGTAGAAGTAGGGTAGGAGTAGGGTACGAGTAGGGTAGGAGTAGGTTAGGAGTAGTGTAGGAGTAGGGTAGGGTAGGGGGTAGAGCACCACGTGAACAAAGTAGCACCGGGCAGCTAGTGTTTAATAAAGGTACAGTAAGACGACACGGTTGGCGCAGTGGTTGAGCGATGGACTGCTGCGCTGCGTGTCGCGGGTTCGAGTCCCGCACGGAACAAATATCTGTATTGCCTACAGGTAGTTGTTCCGGGTCTGGCTTTTTGTGTATGTGATTTTAAATGTTTGTAAACACACCCTCGATACAGGAGTAATGCCTAGCGTGGGGCAACGTTTTTTTTTTAAAGAAAAAAAAGTAGGTGTACATTTAATACTGGCACAAATAGTCTTAGGCCCACTTGCACCATAAATCACTACATAATTAAATTTAGCGCTAAATGAACTTAAAACATCGTTCTATTTCTACCAATCGTGTGAAGATGACTGAGACGGAATTATGTTTTGAATACGTTAAATATATGAAAAATTGGGCTTTCTCGAATTTCATGAATTTTCGCCTAGGCTTTATGGGGTTCTTAATTGTTGCACACTATCACGTCCTGGAAGGAATATGTCAAATGACAAGTCAGCCTGTATAGCATAGCGGGATCGTCCGAAAGGGTTACCGCTGCCCTGGTACGTAAAGGGCTAAGGAAGGAACACGGGTGGGTTTTAGTCAGTAAGAGTCTGACACTCCCTTCTGCTCCACCCAGAGCGGGAGGAGTCATTTGATGATTTCCCATCCTGAAAAAAAAAAAAAAAAAAAAAAAAAAAAAAAAAAAAAAAAAAAAAAAAAAAAAAAAAAAAAAAAAAAGCCTGTAGAGCATAATAATTAGATGTCACCTGTGTAGTATGCAAAAGGTATAAGTAGGTCCCTGATTTACTTGTCACAAGGTTTTTGTTTTTCTAATTAGACCACGGATTTGGGCTAATAAGATTTCTGAGGTCCCTTGACAGGCAAAAACTAAATTACTTTCCATACCTAATTAGGGAAGGAAAATTCTCCAAGGTAATAAATAAAATTAACAGATGTTTTTGTTTTTCTGTTAAAGTCGTTTTTTTAAAAACACCACCAAACTTTTAAATGCCGGCCACGCATGAGCCCTATATAAATCGATAGCTGACATCAATGCAAACAGAAAACATGATGAGACCAAACCCCGTACGCGCATTTTGAAAAACAAAATGGCGGACAGTAGGTATGCCATGGACTTTCAAAGCCAGCAGTGAAGTAGTTGAGCTCTGTATGTTTTAGTAGTAGATCTCTAGCTATGCACTAGGGAAATACTTGTAAGGATTGTTGCCTTATTAGATACTAGTTATGCCCCGCAGTTTTACCCTCATAAGTCTTGATCCCGTAAAAATATCGGGATGTAAGACGCACATTGTATAAATTAACTTAAAATACAAATACTTTATAGTACCCACTTTACCTATTTCTGCCGCCTAACAGGGTTGCTGTATTCCAGTATGGTGAAAACGCAGAGGTTGCCACCTCTCTGTTGTTTCTCTTGGGTCAGCGATTTTGCCATCACAGTCTATATTCTGCTTCTATGTTCAGAACATTGCCGTGTAAAAGTTTATATTGATATTGGCATAATGTTGTATGTTACGGGTTTGGTTTCCGCACTTAGTCCTTCAGGTGGACCATTGTGCGTGTGCCATGGCGGCCGTCGGTGGTTATTCCAACCAGCCCACCTCCCTCCAGAAGCTTATTAGGTCTCCTGGTCTGTCGAGAACATCCGTGTAAGATCTGGCTGTCCCGAGGGTTTCTGATCTAATCTGGGTGACGCCTGTGCACTCAAGGAGCACATGCGCGACGGTTTCATCAGCCTCTATGCAGGCTCTGCACAGGGGGCTGTCCGTTATGCCTAACGTGTGGAAGGTTTTGTTTAGTGAGCAGTGTCCCGTGATGGTCCCGATATTTTTACGGGATCATAACTCTTGATCCCATAAAAATATCGGGATAAAACGTATCTTATGACTTAATCCAGGTTCTGGTCTACCCATGTGCCAAATATTATCCAAATTAGTTCAGCCGTTTTAGCATGTATAGAGGTATGAGGAACAGGGTGTACAGTTCACTCATACTCTATAGAAAAGGGAGGATCCTCCGACCAGACGGGTGTTGTGTCTGGCGGGCAACTGCCCCACGGTTGATGTTGGGAAATTGTATCTATGCTAATTACGCGGTACACTCTGCTTGCGAGATGCAGGATTTGTGTGACATCAGTATGACGCGTTGTTCGCATGTGGCGTTGTAGATACCGCTACACATGAAAGCGTAACAAACATACAAAAATAAAACATTTTTCTTTATAATATTAGAGGTAAGTAAAGTATAAACATAATCAGCCTGTAATGTTCCCACTGCTGGGACACAGGCCTGCTCTCTTCGAGAGGGAGTGGGCTGTAATCTAGCACGCGGGCCCGGCGCAGGTTGGTAGATGTCACATGTATTCGAATAGTTTGGTTCTAGGACACGCCAGTTTCCTCTCGATTTTTTCTGTCACCGTTTTGAGAACAGAGATGATAAAATTATTTATATAAAGTAAAGCGCCTGGGTTCGAGCCCACGACCTACAACCGTAAGCCACCACTGGACTACCACTGCTTAGTTGGGGCTGTTACCCCAAGGCCATCACTGCTCATCAAACTTTGATAGGTGCGCAACGAAATGAGGCTAACGATTCCACATAATATTTGATAAATAGTGCACTAAGAACCAAATTCTGGCACTGGTCCGAGATCCTCGACGAATCGCGGTGGATTAAAATTCGGTGGATATTTTAAAGTGACTTCACACCAAAGAATGTAGGTTAAATGGGAAGTTATTCGTTGATCTATCTATCTAGACTATATATGTCGCAGCCAAATGGTTTTATTAGCCGTTTAGTTAACTGTCTAGCCTTTTAACTAAACGGCGGCCGTTCCACTAACGGCCTGAATGATATTCAATAAATTATAGTTTAGGTTGGAACTGTAATCAATTACGTGCGAGCCGAATTGGTCGCAGTAACAAAGCCGGGGCACCGCGACTAAATGGGTTAGGATAGAACTGTGATCAACCGCGTGTGAGCCGAGAGAGCGACGCGAGGCGAGCACTACTTCTAAAAGCCAGGCGTTTGACCAGTTGGCTGCGACATATACACCGTGTTTCGGACGATATACATAAGACCTTCGACCGTCTGGTCGAAGTTTTTGAATATCGTCCGGAACACGGTGTATAACCATTTAGTATCAAATCGCTTCAAAAGCTACAAGTTACGACGTACCGATCAACTAAGACGCCGTAATGATATGAAACTTAATAAATTAATCAATTCTGTGAGAAAATCGCCGCTCCCTGTCATGTCACGCGAACATGTCTACATGTCGGGAACAAGGTAGGACAGAGTAGCGATTTTACACTACCTCCGCCTGTTAATATGACATATCGAGATTTAGAAAGAGACTGTCACCTGGAGTGACAGAGACAACGCTCTACTAAGGGGACGTTTTTCTAAAACTAAGGGTTCACATAAGGAGGCCACGAAAACAAACGTAAAGTAGGTAGGGTCTCGTTTTAGATTGTAAGTACTTCGTTATTTACACGAGCGGCACGCGGTAGATAGATAGATAAAACGTTTATTTAGTCATCAAAAGACACAATACAAGTACTAAAAAAAAAACATCAAAAAAAGGTGAAACAAAAAAAAAAACAAAGATTAAAAAGATAAATTGACCCCTAGACACATCGTATAAGTAAATCTATAACGGTTGATCACCAAATGGGCGTCCAGCTCAGCATATGCCAGGTACAATACCTGATGACGCTGGTATTCTGCTGCATCCCGTTAGTGACACACGGATGTCGAGAAGACACACAAAATGGTACCTACCTACATAGGTAGACGCAACTGCAGTCGACACTCGTCGACGGATTATCAGGACCACAGATGTGTTGTCAGTATACCTAGCTGTAAGTTTAGCACATTAAGTTTCAAGAAAAATACGGCTTTATAGAACGTCTATCCTACTTCCTACTAATATTATAATCGCGAAAGCTTGTGAAGATGGATGTTTGTTACTCTTTGACGCAAAAACTCCTGTAATAGAGTGTGTCCAGGGGCTGCAGTCTCGACATTCATGGCTATCGTTTTGCGACCGAATTCGGTCGCAAAGACCCGTATTGACAGGTGTAATGTATAGAGTGACAGGACTTTGCGACCGAATTCGGTCGTAAAGCGATCGCTATGAATGTCGAGACTGCAGCCCCAGATAGCTTATAACTAGGATTATCATGTATATCAGAATAAAGAGTATCCTCTTTATTCCTAAGATTTTTTTAAAATTTATTTATTTTGGCTTACCAACAGATGTTACAGCGATACATACATAAGAAAATACATAACAATAGATCTTAGTTCTACTGCACACCCAATTACAGGTAAACGCAACATGCAATTACTCTATTTTACTAAGGACAACAATTTTGTACAATATAATATAATACAAACGAAAGTGTCAGCATGAATATTGGCTTAAACTATAACTTAAACTCAACTTATCATATTATGTATTGTGGATGAATTTTACTATGTGTCTGTGTGGATATCATTGAGATCACTGTTTTTATTTACTAATTTTAATATTTTAAGAGTATCCTCTTTATTCCGATATTCCCACAGGATCGAAAAGTATGCGGGTGAAACCGCGGGGCGCTGCGAGTCAAACATATTTGTCACGCATGCTCATATACATATAAGAGTCACTTTCTAAAATTCTCATCATTTGCCTAGCCATTTCCCAACTATGTTGGGGTCGGCTTCCAGTCTAACCGGATGCAGCTGAATACCAGTATTTCACATGGAGCGACTGCCTATCCGACCTCCACAACCCAGTTACTGTGTAATACGATACCCCTTGGTAAGATTGGTTGTCAGATTTTCACTTTCTAAAACTCTATACGCATTAATTAATTAACTGTAAGTTAATAAGAGCTGTTAGTTTTGAGAGCAGTTGCCCAGTGGCATTGGCCCTGACTTGTGAGTTGTTGGTCGTGAGTTGTAACCCCTTTTTTTTTTTTTGAGGATGTGAAATCATCAAATGACCCCTCCCGCTCTGGGTGGAGCGGAAGGGAGTGTCAGACTCTTACTGACTAAAACCCACCCGTGTTCCTTCCTTAGCCCTTAATGTTCCAGGGCAGCGGTAACCCTTTCGGACGATCACGCTACCCCGGCAACCTTCGGCCCTGTCGGGCCCCGTCATTCATGCTGACATCTCTGTGAGGCGCGCGTGGAACACATACGCGCCGTCCGGCACGGGCCTGGTCCTGATCGGACGGTGAGCTACCCATTGCTCTCCGCCCGCAGGCCAGCGCCTACGGTGGCTGGGAGTCGTCACGCGGCTCCCGACGCCCGGAGCGTCTCCCGCGGTGGCTGAGGCGTGAGGTTCTCTCCCTCGAGTTCTGACCCTGGCAGGCACTTTACTTTGTGTTTTAATTTCATCACCACTGCTCTCAACATCGTGAGGAAACCGGCATGTCCTAGAATCCAAAATTCGAAGACATATTAGACCATTCCGCACTGGGCCCGCGTTGTGGATTACGGCCCACGGAGAAGAGACCTATTCAGCAGAGGGAACATTATAAGCTGCCGGTTATTTATTTATTTATTTATTTTATTTATTTATCACAAACAACTAACAACTAACATTACAGGAAAAAAAAAAAGGTTGGTTGGTTGGTTGGCTTGGTTATGTAAGTTGATAGGCGAAAATAACACATATTTTTGTCCAATAATTTCCACAAACCGCTCCCCGCCTCACTTTACACCATACCCCAAAAAGCTGAGCGTCAGGTGCTAATCAGTGTGACTGTAACCGAATAACCGGGAGCAACCAGCCAACCGAGCGGCGACGGCAACCAGGCAACCACACGACCCGATTTAGGTCGCAAACCAAACGATGTACGATGTGTTTCGTAGGATTCGATGTCAATTTTGAATCTTGATTTTGAAGTTGGTGACTTCGATTACTTGTGAGATAGACTAGCTGGAGATCAAATTCAAACTGTCTTATTACAGCCTACACCTTCGAGCCAGTTACTGTATTTTGAACTTTATAGTTCTTCATGCCAAATTGACAAGTTAGTGCTGATTTTTCCTTCGCCAGATAACTTTTATTCGAGAAATAAAATTAACGTTTGACAGTTTTTGTATGAGAAATAATTGTCAAAATTTCAAAATTATTCTTCTAATAATGTTATGAGATGATTGAAAAATCAGCCCTTAGACTCAGTTTAAACGTAAATTTTATAATTCGAACTTTAACATTGTCAAATTAAAGTTCGAATTTCATTTACAAATAGCGTAGTCATCTCAACACCTCTTCCCTTTGATTTGTATACATTCTTTATCCTACTAATATTATAAACGTGAAAGTTTGTATGGATGGATATATGGATGGATGGATGTTTGTTACTCTTTCACGCAAAAACTACTAAACGGATTTGGATCAAATTTGGCGTAAAGATAGTTTATAATCAGGTTTAATACATAGGATACTTTTTATCCCGATATTCCCATGGGATCGAAACTTATGCCGGTGAAACCGCTGGGCGCAGCTAGTATATTATAAGTATATATTATAATAATAGTATGTATGTGTATATAACCTATTTTAATGTATTTGTGTAACTAGATTTAAGAGCTTTTTTTATCTTTGTTCCTCTCAACCAAAGCACCTGCCACCTAATCTCTTCACCACCCTTGGTTGACTGGTAGAGAATGCCTAAGGCATTAAGTCCGTGTTTGTATCTTTTTGTGCGAAAAGTTTAAATAAATAATAGCTCGATGGTTTAAAGTTGGGTCTGAAGATGAACCTGGTTTTATTTTATTTCCTTCATTCAAACCATTTACGGATAATTTTGCAATGTCAAACAGTCGGTCAGTTATTCAGAACGTTGCGTGTTACAAAGTGAGTGGACCATGATGAAGACTCTTGACCAGGTTGGAGTTACATCTTCCCACTCCGGAACGGAGACAGTTCCGGGAATTCCAAGTGGACCACGAGAGGTTGAATCGCCAGTGATCGTCTGCGAATAAAAACAAAACAAAATGCGGTATAAAGTGTAAATTGTAAGTCGATGACTCGAAAGTTCATAACATATTATGTCGCCTGTATGTAATCTCCGAAGGGTTCGGCAGAGGTTACCATTACACACATATTTCACCAGTTATGTTTAAATTCAAATTCAAATTCAATTGTTTATTGCTCAACACAGTACATAATATACATTTCTAGATGTCAAGTGAATGCGCAATGCACTGTGTTGCACCAATTCAGGCATGCAAAATTAAATAATTAATAAGTCTCATGTAATAGGGAGCGAGCCTACTGTCATCAACCGGGCAGTAATCCAGACACCGGGCTGCTGCTGAGGAATTCCAGATGGAAAAAAACCCAGAAACACTTTGCCTGACCCGGGAATCGAACCCAGGACCTCATGCTCATAAGTAGCGCTTGCGACCACTACACCAACGAGGCAGACTCTAAAGTTGTTTCTCTTAGGGCTGATTTTTCAATCGACAGATAATTTTTTTTCGCGGAATAAAATTGACGTCTGACAGTTTCTATATGGAAGAACTGTCAAAAATTCAAAAGTATTCCGTCGATAAAAATTTTTGACGTTGGAAAATCAGCCCTAAATGTTACAAAAGTATTTATTTTTTGGTGAAGTAAATTCGTTCACGAAAATGGCAAAAAAATTAAATTATGTTTCCCCGTAAAGCGCCATGTCTCCTAATTATGCCACTTCAAACGTTAATGAAAACAGCTTAATTTAAACCAAAAGGACTTTTTTTTAGCGTTGAAGCCCCTGCAAATTGGTATCACTGTTTATTTAGTACAGGGTATTTAACGAAAACGTAATCCGTTTTATTAAGGATGATTTCCACCAAACGGCTCGCATCGCATCGGATTGGAAAGGATACGAACGGATGCGGCGACAGCCGATCGCGTCCGGCAGGATGTCGACGCATACGATCGGCTCCATACCGTCGCTTACGAACGTATCCGTTTCTGAGCCTAGTCAAATAGTTTAAATCCTACCGTGTCAAAGTGTTCTAATTTTTGAAAATACGACTACAGGCGAACGGATCCGATCGCGCGTCGCAGCATACTTTCGGCTACGATCGCGTGTCGTGGAAGACTCCCGCGGTCAAGCTGCTGCGCGTCTTGGTAATATAGACTTAAAATACTGTGTACACGATTTAATAACGTCTAAAGATTGTAAAATCCGCTCCGATGGGAGCCGTTTGGTGGAAACCATCCTTTACAAAACAAAGTTTGACTTTTGTTTTAGCCTAAAACCGTTGAGCCACTACGGGCTTGTATTTCGAACTTTATTTCGATTGAGGCAAAGTTCTTAATACTAAAACGACAACTTAGCACTGAACTAAGCTGTCATTGTTGTATAAAGAACTGCATTTCTATACTTAGCCTGCATAATCCCACTGCTGAGCAAAGGCTCCATGACTTCCCGCTCTTTCGATCCAGGGCTAAAGTGGACCACTGGTCGTTTGTTTTGTCCAGCTCTTCCCGCCATTTTTTACGGGGTCTGCCGCGAGGCCTTCTAGCGTGTCAGGGCTCCACGTGGTAGTTACTTTGGCCCACAGCTCATTGAGCATACGGCAGAAGTGGCCAGCCCAATCCCACTTCAGCTTAGCGGCTCTTTGAGCAACGTCAGTGATCTGTGTTTTGGAACGCAGTGTGGTGTTGCGAATATGGTCTGTCTATTTGACGCCTACAATACTGCGCTCCATTTCTACAAGCTGGGGCAAAAGTAAACACCCTATTGGAATGCGCTGTAAATTTTGCAAATGGCGGCAAATGTCAATTGTGTTTTGACGCAGAATACACGTCAAGCCATGGAACGCTATACTCCTCAAGAACGTGGACTAATTGTGTCATCGTCGTGTGGCGTCGTCTGATCTCTCGCTTTGGCGATTTGCACTGGCCGGCCAGATCACCCGATTTGACGGCTCCAGTCTTTTTTTGGGGGGTTACTTGAAGTCCCGGGTTTATGTAAACAAGCCTCAGAATCTCGAAGCTCTTAAAGAGAATATCCGATAGAAATGCGAGAACCTGAGAACAATGCCGGAAGTTCTGACACAAGTAAATTTCTTAAGAAATAAGCAGTACCTTTGTACTCATATTGTAATTATGTATTTTTCTGTGTGTACATAAATAATAAAATTAATAAATAAATAAGTGATGGAATTGCCATAAAACGAGCGCGTATGGTCATCCATTTTACAGCGGCCACTTGACCGATATAATTTTCTCGACTTCCTACTAATATTATAAACGTGAAAGTTTGTATGGATGGATGTTTGTTACTCTTTCATGCAAAAAACGACTACACGAATTTGGATGAAATTTGGCACACAGATACTTTATAACCAGGATTGGCACATAAGATACTTTTTATCCCGATTTTCCAACGGAATCGAAACTTATGCGGGTGTAAATAATTCTAATTCATTTAAATAAACATAATCCACAAGTAGAACGAATTTTTTTTATTGCTAAAAAAATTACAGTAAATCAACATCGGGTGATTACTTTGCCCTACCTTGTATAACTGTTAGGTATTAAATATCTAGGTCAGTGTTTTAATAAATAATGACAAGTAACCCGTATTGTCCTACTGCAGGGCAAAGGACGACACGGTTGGCGCAGTGGCTGAGCGATCAACTGCTGCGCTGCGTGGCGCGGGTTCGATTCCCGCACGGAACAAATATTTGTATTGCCTACAGGTAGTTGTTCCGGGTCTGGCTGTTTGTGTATGCGAGTTTAAATGTTTGTAAACGCACCCACGATACAGGAGTAATTCCTAGTGTGGGGCAACGTTTTTTTTTAAAAAAAGAAAGATAAGACCTCCCTTTCCATTTTCCACTCAACTCAATCCTGAGCAAATATGGACCAATCCCTCATATAGGGTAGCGGGATCGTCCGAAAGGGTTACCGCTGCCCTGGAACATAAAGGGCTAAGGGAGGAACACGGGTGTGTTTTAGTCAGTAAGAGTCTGATACTCCCTTCCGCTCCACCCAGAGCGGGAGGGGTCATTTGATGATTTCCCATCCTGAAAAAAAAAAAAAAAAAAACCCTCTTATAGGGGTCAAGTTCGTCCCTCCATCTACGCCTGGTTCTTCCGCGAAGCCGGTGGTCGTTTTCAGGGACCTACACCGTGGTGGTTTTAGCCCACAATGGAATGGGTCCAGTCCTATTTGACCTTGGCTGCTTTTTGGGTGACGTCTGCGATGCGACTGTGGAGGTTTAAACCTGATCTAAAGAAAAACCTTGTTTTGTAAAAAGGGCGAATAGGTTCTTTTAAATCTAAAGGGGCTTGTGGCTAAGTAATAACAGCCGCACGGGTCGATCGATCAGGTTAAGCTACGCTTGCCGCGGTTGGTCCGCGGATGGATCCATCTTTACATACCAAGACCCCTCTGTGCCTTGGAAAGCACGTTAAGCCGTTGGTCCCGGCTGTCATTCATGGATCTTTGACAGTCGTTACGGGTCGTCAGAAGTCCGAAAGTTTGACAACCAGTCTTATCAAGGGGTGTCGTATTACCCAGTAACTGGGTTGTGGAGGTCAGATAGGCAGTCGCTCCATATAAAATACTGGTATTCAGCTACATCCAGTTAGACTGACAGCCGACCCCAACATAGTTGGGAAAAAGCTACGCAGATGATGCAGATGATGACTTAAAAGAATAAGGCTTTAAAAATCAGTTACCATTTTCTATTCAACGTCTATTCAACTTTTTCAAAATAGGTCCCAATTAACAAATGCTCTAATTGCCCTACTTCAAAGGACATTTAGCAAATCTTTTTCGAGATATAATTAAATTAAATTATTTCACTTCGCTAGGCTTTAGTTGCTGTTAAGAAACGGCCAAGTGCGAGTCGGACTCGCACACGAAGGGCTCCGTACCACCGTACAATATTTCGTTTCGTACGTTTCTTGTATGAGGACCCCCTTTTTAATTTAACTTTATTTAATTTTTATTATAGTAGTACACACCCCGAAAATTTTAAGTTCTACCTATTACGGTTCAAAAGGTACAGCCCTGTGACATAACGACAGACGGACGGATAGCGGAGCTTTAGAATTTGGGTACGGAACCCTAAAAAGGAAAAAGAAACGAAATTTCGTTAAAAATTCTGGTGTTAAAGAAAATTTCCTCAAAGGAGTTTTTCAAGAAAGGAGATTTGTCCTGAAAATGTTTTTACGGTTAGTTTAAACTGGTTACCTGAAAGCAACCTGAAGGTTTCTTTTGAAATACCTACGAATTAGTGTCAAACACTAGAAAGGAGATTTAGTGACAACAATTGAAAAGCTTAGATGGTGTGGTTTGGTTGAGACGATGAATGCAAGGCGATTAACAAAAGGTAGAGGGAGGAGTTGCGGACATAATTATGGTGACCTTTTTAGTGATGTGCTTCAGAAAGGTCAGGTGCGTAAAATATAAGTATGTAGGGTCGTCGGATATAGTTGGAGTTTAGTAAGTAACGGATTGATATTTTCGGATAAAATTTAGTTTGATAAATTAACTGTTTGTTTTCTATTAATTAAATAAAATTTTATCCGCAAACATCAATCGGTTACTTATTAAACTTCATTTTTATATCCGACGACCCTGCATACTTATCTCTTTTGTTGACTGTACGTGTATGACCGACACCCTAATTGCGTAAGACACGTATCATCTGCCTCATCTGTCTAGCCTTTTCCCAACTATGTCGGGGTCAGATTCCAGTCTAACCGATTGCAGCTGAGTACCAGTTTTTTACAAGGAGCGATTGCCTATCTGACCTCCACAAGTTACTGGGTAATACGAAACCCCTTGGTAAGACTGGTTGACAGACTTTCGGGCTTCTGACGACCCGCAACGACTGTCAAAGATCCACGAATGACAGCCTGGACGGCTTAACGTGCATTCCGAGGCACGGAGGAGTCTTGGTATGTAAAGATGGTCACCCATTCAAGGACCAACCGCGGCAAGCGTAGCTTAATCTGATCGATCGACCCGTGCCACTGGTATTACTTAGCCACAAGCCCGTCTTTTGCGTAACACGTGATAAATCTCAATTAAAAAAATTAAAAAAATTGGCTGTTTCATAGAAAAGTCCCTGAAAAATACCTACTTATATAATTGTGTAACTTCTATAATTATGTAAATATTATGTAACTGTGAAAATAAATGTATTCAGAAAAACCAAAAAAAAAAGACTCAATTAGGATAGGTACAAATGTGACGAATACTGACATATTTAAAATATTCTGTTCAATCTGTAACATTAAATTTTCACATAAAAAATAAATCACCGCAAACACAACTCACACTTGACCGATCTCCATACTAAAGCAAAAGTCACCCCATAAAGTATGGAGCAGGAATCAAAGAGCCATGCATTGAGGTCATCGACCTTTTGGCCACAGAGTAAATAGGTGCAGAAGGTTGGCTTCATACAACGAACGAAAACGCACAAACACACACACACACACACTTGACGTACAGCAAGTGCAAGCGACTTGCGACTGTCATTTGTTTGAGATTATCATAACAGGCGGGTACAGACGCCAGCCAGCACATCAAGCTACCCGAAACTGTCAAATTTTCCCAATCAACCTTGAACCTTAATGTTTTAGTGATAAAGTTGAAAATATATTAAAGAAATTTCCAGATTGTGGTAGCATGAAGTGCTGGCGTCTGTACGCACGGGCGATTTTATTACGCTACGGTTTTTTATGGTGGCCTCGATTTTCAACTGTCGTTGTTGAGCCGAGCTTTGAGAATCCAACAAAGTACATTCCAAGCGCGTCAATAAACACACTGTTGGATTTTTAACCCTCGGCGTTGAACAGTGCGTAGAAAGTCCAGAGCGCGAACAATAATCGCACTTGTGGACGAGGACTAACCCCGTCACCACGAGCTACACGCTCAAACGACATCAATCTTGCGGCAGTGACTGTAGAAAAACAAATAAAAGAATTTGCTTCGAGCATGCCACGAGTTAATTCCGATCCAGCCAGTCCCTTGCTGCCCTCTCCCAGCGACGCCCTAAGCCGAGGTCCGTACCCCACAGGGAATGCCCTTAGCGTGTAGTCGCTTAGTTTTTAAGTTTTTTAAGCCCTGGCTGGAAGTTTTAATTTATTAAGGCATTCACAGGTGAGCCCGGTTATGCAGACGACAACCTCATACGTTGAACTGCGAGATGCAAGACATAAAAAGAAAAACTGTCACGAGTGACCGCGAAGGGTTTCCTGAGAATGGTATGGTCCTCACATAGCGTCCGGAATTAACCTTCTAATGATGTCACTGAAACGTTATTTGTGAAAGTAAGATGGTGTGTTTTCCTACAGAGCATTTTTTTACATCAGAGCTAAACTAAGCTACAGTAAAAAAATCAAACGATCCTATTGGTTGATAAACCTACCGTATTATACACATTGTTTCGTAGCTTAGCACATCTCTGATGGAAAGGCATACAATATAATTTTTTTTCAAAAATGTTTTCAAATACACGAATTATATGCATTGTTTAATAAACAATTATATGAAAACTAGCTGCGCCTTGCGGTTTCACCAGCGTAAGTTTCGATCCCGTAGGAATATCGGGATAAAAAGTATCCTATGTGTTAATCCTGGTTATAAACTATCTGTGTGCCAAATTTCATCCAAAGCCGTTCCGCAGTTTTGGCGTGAAAGAGTAACAAACATTCGTCCATCCATCCATACAAACTTTCACGATTACAATATTAGTAGGTTTAAAAAACACCTATAATAATGTCAAATTCAGAAGTGGCTGGCCCCTTGAATGCAACTTCTACTTACCACAAGAGTGCAATAAAACGATTAAGTTTGATCTCGAACGAACGCCAGGCGCAAGTGCACTACTCCCTGTATGCGTGCGTGCCTTTTTTCTCGCCGCGCTGTGAGGAGCTCACCTTCTGTATGATTACCTACTCATTGCCTTGGGGTAGCCCCACCCCGGCTAGACGGTTTATTTATAACAACATCGATCTGTTAGAGAGGGGTTGGTCCGGGATCGGTTCCCCGGTGAGAAGGTAGATGGCGTTTGTTGAAAAGAAATTAGGATAGTGTATGGAAATGAAATGGGGGTCTTTGGCACTTTTACGCGGGAGTAGCAATTTTTTGAAATACGCAATGATAGATCACAAGCCTCTTTATCTGTTTATAATTTTCTTTGTAACCCATCATCTGCCTAGCCTTTTCCCAACTATGTTGGGGTCGGCTTCCAGTCTAACCGGGTGCAGCTGTTTACCAGTATTTCACATGAAGCTACTACCTATCTGACCTCCACCACCTGTTACCTTCCATTCAACATTGCTCTTCAGAACAGGTGCACGATTATAAATAGTC
Source organism: Apamea epomidion (assembly GCA_947507525.1). Lineage (NCBI taxonomy): Eukaryota > Metazoa > Arthropoda > Insecta > Lepidoptera > Noctuidae > Apamea > Apamea epomidion. The sequence continues at coordinate 6,979,813 of OX382252.1, read as the reverse complement.
ACAGACAGACAAATCGATATCATTAATAAATATATTAGTAATGATAACACAACTTAAAAGGGCGAGCGATCTTCGGGATAAATCCGAAGATAGTTTACTTTAAGTAGTTAAATTTTTAGTTGTTTGAAAAAAGGTGTTTATGTTTTATTTACATTATTCCAGGAAATTTAGAAGTCCGGAACATTAGAAATATATAGCCCTAATAAAAAGAAATTCTATATTTCCTTTAAAACAATGACTTACAAAATGTTAAATTTCGTTTATTTTCCGGAACATCAAAAATATTAGCATAATCACATTAGAAAAGTAATTCTATATTTTCCTGAAAACTAAGACAAACAATTTTTTTTTATGGTATAGAAAGTTATTATAGTTTTAAGGGTCCAGCAACTGACCCCTGTAAAGGCACAGCAATTTTATACAGTATTAATCGCATATAAATATACATTTTAAATAGCTCTTATTATCTTTTTATACAATAAATAAGCAAGTACTCATCCTTTTCGGGTAACCACTGAAAATCAGCATTGTGCTGTGGGCCACAGTACACCATCATGCTGTGGGCCACAGTACACCATCATGCTGAGTGGAAGCCTTCTTGTCACAGTCATGACGTGCAGTCATCGACTATTTCTGTTTTGTGCTCGGGATCTATTTTGTTTTTATTTTTTGTTATTATTTAATTTAATTATCTTTTTGGACACATGTTTCTGTGACAAATAAACCTATTTTTCTTTCTTTTTTCTTACATAGATAGGTAGGTGTTATTACTAAACATAGGTAATTCAGAAAAGTTGGCGTTTTAAAAAGAACTAATTAACACTGTTTTGCGCGCGAACTGAAGGAAAATGCTATTTTTGTAACAATTTGACGGACAGGCTGGCGAGTTTTCATAATTCAGTTATAAATTTAAAAATTAGGGGCGGCAGAATGTTTATGAAAACACTCTTTAACCTACATTTTTATGTCAAATGTCAGTTATATTTGTGGCACGTGTGACTTTTGTGGGATTATAATCCGGTGTTTTGCATGTTAATAGGTAGGTCTTTACCTAATGGATACCCCTAGTGTAAGGAAGAACGTTTGAACCATGCACTCCAACTGGGTAACAAACTCACAATAATAATCCGAAAGATTTTGAAGTAAATTCGTAAACCATTGCTTTATACGTTTGAAAAATTTGTCAGCTCGACAATATTAACAAACAAACGTCAGCTATATTTGTGGCACTAGCGTTTACGTGTTGTATTGTGACTTTTGTGGGGTTATGATCCAGTATTTTGCATGTTAATAGGTATTGCTATATAATGAATAACCCAAGTAAGACGATTGATCCAGCACCCCGTAACAAACTCGATTGGATTTAACCAATGAAACTGAACACGATAAGCACATCTAAACCGCGTTCGAGAGCTGTCTATGTCATCATTGTTGTGGAATAATGATTGACAACTATTGAACGCAGCAGACATTTTTTTTTCAAACTTATTGTACCTAAGAGCCTTAGGTACAATAAGTTTGAAAAAATTGTCTGCACATTTTTTCCAAACAATCGATCATCTTTTCAGAATCATTTTTTTTTCAAATTGTCTGGTCGACACCGTAAATAACGCAAAGAACATCGTTGGATTGTCAAAATGAAAGGCATTGTCATTCTAAGTGTGTTACGCAATTAGGCTGCTGGTTAAAATTAGTGCTTAAAAAGTATCAACTACGAGTACATAACCTCCTGTTTTAAATGAAGTAAAAAGGATTGACTCTTTGCCAACAAAACGTCGATCCTCAACTACTGTTACTTTCTCAGCAGGATTTGGAATCTTACAATTCTTTAAAATTTTCATGTGTTTTTCTCGTTGGGCTTGTGGTCGCCAGCGCTACTGCTGCACATGAGGTCCTGGGTTCGGTTCATGGGTCGGCTAAAGTGTTATTTGGTAATTTCTTAGTGGCAGCCTGGATTTATACCCGGTGGATGACAATAGGCTCGTCCCCTATTACATGAGACTTAAACATAACTAACAAAATGGGGGTGTACTATAGGTACACCTCTGCCTAACCCTTTGGGGATAACAGGCGCAAGCGCAGTGTGATGTTATGTGTTTTCCAAGCGGAAAACTTCCTTCGGATTTTCCACTAAATCTTCAAATGTATCTTGCGATGCACCGAGCAGTATGTACCCCGTTACTAGAGATGCAACTCCGTCTGATTGTGATTCTGTGTTCAATATAATTAATATCGATGCTGTTGAACGTTTGAGTTACACGATACTATTGAAGATCAAGTGTTACAAAGGTCCATTGCCCGTTATATTAATTATTATAAGGTTGACGCGTACTACTATGTGCTATATAAAGTGTATCAGAAATGTGTGGTCATCAAGCGTGTGATACATACTTACCATCAAACTGTAAAACTTTCTCCATGCGACCAACATCGTAATCGTGAAAACATTATCAACTGTCACATCATCATCATCAACATTTCAGCCGAAAGACGTCCACTGCTGGACATAGGCCTCCCACAAGCACCTCCACTTCAACCGAACCCGAATCCATTGGATGCGATGTGGAAGCACAGAACTGTCCCATACAAAACTTCCAATCATTCCCAGCCGTCCAATACATTTGGGTCGAGTAGGACTCGACCCAAATGTATGGGACGGCTGATTATTTTTTCGCAATTACGATGTTGGGCTCATTGAGAAAGTTGTTCCGTTTGGTGATCTGTCTCATCCTTAAATATGACAACACCTTTCTGATAGTCGCTGTATTAGTTGTTCATGAGAAGAAAAAGTTGAAAGTGACAACACTTACCACTTTTTTACTCAATCAATCAATCAACTCAGCCTATCGCAGTCTACTGCTGGACATAGGCCTCTCCCAGACTGCGCCACAACACCCTGTCCTCTGCCATCCGCATCCAGTCTACCCCAGCCCCAACCTTCTATAGATTGTCCGTCCATCTAGCTGGGGGGCGTCCCACACTACGCTTGCCGATACGCGGTCTCCACTCCAACAGTGCGATTCTGTAACCATCTCACCGTGAAAACTTAGGTGAAGTGAGCGTGGAGTGAGCTGTCATTCCAACTAATGCTAGGGATTGACACTATTGACTGCTCACTCTAAGCTCCCTTCACCTAAGTTTTCACGGTGAGATTTTTACCGAATCGATCGGCAGGACTCGTCTGCTCCAGCGGTCACCGCTACTAGAATATAGAATAGAATAACTGAATCTGTCAAGTGAAGAGATCAGTCCGAATAAATAGAAGTTACAAAATTTAGTACCTTTTCCTTTTTGAAGTCTGTTAAAAAATTGTGTTTAAAGAGTAAATTTGTCCGTGCTTGGCTATTTTTGAACCATAAAATCGCCCAATGCCCAACGGGGGCTCGTAGCTAAATAATAGAAGCAGCACGAGTCGACCTTTAAAGTTAAGCAACGATTCCGAGGTCGGTCCGTGGATGGGTGACCATCCATTACATGCCGAGAGTGAAAGCACATTAAGCCGTTGGTTCCGGCGGTCATTTGCAGATCTTTGACAGTCGTTACGGGTCGTCAGAAGTTCGAAACTCTGACAATCAATCTTAGGGGTATCGTGTTACCCAGGAACTGGGTTGTGGAGGTCAGATATGCAGTCGATCCATGTAAAATACTGGTATTCAGCGGCATCCGGTTGGACTGGTAATCGACCCCAACATAGTTGGGGAAAGGCTAGAGAGATTATGAATAATATAGCCCAACGCATTTATTTCAGCCTACGAGTATTTTGACTCTAAAACGACTTAGCAGATGATACACCTACTATACAGGGTCAGGGTGGCAGGGACATCGACGCGCAACCTGTAACCATAAACTAAGCACATCATTTGAGACACCCTAGTGTAGAAATTATCAGTCGGTTAACAAAAAAAAATCTGCTGTTTCATAGGAAAATGCAATACCTACGCGCTCAAAATGTATAGAACAGCTAACTTTTTTTTTAATAATCAATGAAATCTATCGACGTGAGGGTGTTTAGAATCATGTGCTGAATCCATGGTAACAGGTTGCGCGTCCATGTCCCTGCCACGCTGTATAGTCACAATAGTCACACCCTACATCGAAAACGGTCTCAGCAGAGTCGTAGCTCGTAACTACTCTAAATAAAACAAGTGAATAGCTCTCGACTGAAGTTTAACGCAACTTTACTCAAACTCAATTTCCTGAATGAAGGTATCGTAATGAAACTCGTTCCCCGAGCGGCGTAATAAGTTTGAGACAAGTTTGCGACTTCCTGTTGCGATTTTTAGTCGTAGATATTTGTATGACAATCGGTGGTTGAAAGTGTTTTTTGAAATACGATTGTCTTTTAAGTGTGCTGTACCCAAAGGTTGCTGATGGGACTCTATTACTAAGCCGCCGCTGTCCGTCCGTCCGTCTGTCTGTCTGTCAGCTGGCTGTATCTCATGAACTTAATACGTAGACATTTGAAATTTTTATAGAGTGTGGATTTCTAATGCCGCTATAAAAACAAATAATAAAAATAATATAATTGTACGGTGGTACAGAACCCTTCGTGCAAAAAACCGGGCAAGTGCGAGTCGGACTCACCGACTTGCACTTGCCCGGTTTTTTTGTTAAGTCATCATCTGCCTGCCAATCCCCAACTATGTTGTGGTCGGCTTCCAGTCTAACCGGATGCAGCTGAATACCAGTATTTCACACTGAGCGGACTGCCTCTGACCTCCACAACCCAGTGACTGGGTAATACGATACCCCTTGGTAAGACTGGTTGTCAGACTTTCGGGTTTTGACTACCATTTATGTCAAGTGATTATGATTAATTACGGAAACGAATGATTTTTATTAAAAATAATTGGATCAGGGCCAAAAATGATTCCTGAACTAATACTAAACATATCTGGCGAAAGATGAGTGTTATTATACTGTAAAAAAAATCGCAGTAAGTTGTGATTTGAATATACGGACAATTTAAGATGGTAGTCAATTTGCTTAGCAATAAATTTCACTGACTTTACTATTTATTCAAACTCAAAGATATCCTGTCAAAAAATCGTAGTTTTGCGCCTCATCTAATACTGTATTTGTTACAAAACATCGTGAAATAGGTATATTTGAATACAAACTACCACAGTTACAGAAAAAAATGATTTCATGTCTTATTGTGAATACAAATGGAGAATATTTAAGTACGTCCCGACCCTTGAGAGGAACAGTCCAACGAATATTTTTGTTATACAAGTCCTCCATCATTATTTTGTTCCTTTTTTAGGGTTCCGCAACCAAGGGGCGCCTCAAAGAGATGTCAGCACAAAGTGACAGGGCTGCCAGGGTACCGAAAGAGATACCGTGGCCCCTGGCACAGGCAACCGAAGGAACAAGGGTAGGTTTTAGTCAGTAAAAGTCTGACACGCCCTCCCGCTCCGCCCAGAGCGGGAGAAGTCATTTGATGATTTCCCACCCAAAAAACAGGGGGTGTCAATGTGACCATGTTACTAAGCCTACGCCGCATGTCTAATAAGACATTAGTCTGTTCTTACGGGGATGTATCTTTAAAACCGTAATCAAAATCAAAAGACATTTATTAAAACTAGGTTAAGAATCAGTGGGGTAATTGCGTAACACACTACCAGCAGCAATAGCTTTCATTTTGACAGTTGAACAACATTCATTGCGTTATTTACGTTCTTGAGCAGACGCATTTTTCGAACATATGAAGCAATGGATTAGCAATATCCTTCACACAAGCTTAGGCTTACACCTCATACTAGTGTGTAGCTATCTTTTCAATCTATATATATATAAAAATGAATCCCTATATCCCTTGGTCACGCCATAACTTGAGAACGACTTTACCGATTTCATCCATTTTTTTTAAGTGTTCTAATACTTTGTATAAGATTCTTATGAAAAAAAAAATAAGAAAGTTGCTTTACGCGGACCAAGTCGCGGGCAGAAGCTAGTTTAAGAATAAATACCAAAAATAGTTGTGTACAGAACCCGAAGTGCGCGAGTCACTCGCACTTCACACCGGTTTTTTTGTGATCAATAAACCTCAATGAAAACATCTTTTTGCTATGCTAATGTAACGTTTTCGTGTTTTGTACCGGAATGGAAGAATTTAATCAGGTCAGAGTTGGGTCAAACAAAGATGATTTCGACCTTGGGAATCATTTGGATTCCATGGTTGGAAAAAAGAAAGGATCTTGTAGCTAAGTTATAACAGCCGCACGGGTCGATCGATCAGGTTAAGCTACACTTGCTGCTGTTGGTCCCTGAATGGGTGACCATCTTCACATATACCAAGACCCCTCCGTGCCTCGGAAAGCACGTTAAGCCGTTGGTCCCGGCTTTCATTCGTGGATCTTTGACAGTCGCTACAGGTCGTCAATAGCCCGAATGCCTGACAACCAGTCTTACCAAGGGGTATCGTATTACCCAGTAACTGGGTTGTGGAGGGCAGTTATACAGTAGCTCCATGTAAAATACTGGTATTCAGCTGCATCCGGTTAGACTGGAAGCCGACCCCAACATAGTTGGGAAAAGGCTAGGCAGATGATGGTTGGAATAAATAATCTTTTTTTTTTCTCTTCAAAACAAATAAAAGGTTTGACTTTGTAGAAATTGACTTAAAAAAATCATTACCTTGCTCCACAAAATTAGATTGAGGGCTGATTTTTAATAGTCAGATAACTTTTCTTTATACAATAGTAATCCTTATTTTGATAAATAATAAGTTAGATCCTTATACCCTGTCCATTAGGTTAACCGTTTTTTGACAGCTGTTTTAGAACGTACATATTCCAGATTACGTAAAAGTTAACTTTGAAATGCGTAATAAAATAAATATATAAACTGCCTTATCTTATTGAATTAACTTATTTATGGCTTCTTACAGACATTATATTATAATACCGTACGTGTATCAATGAATGTATTGTGTGTTGCTGCAATCACTAGTTCCATCTGTCAAAAAACGGTTAACCTAATGGACAGGGTATAGATTCTTGCTAATGCCACTGATTCCTGTAATAAACAACTTCAGTAATTACAGTCCAGTGACCTTTTAACTATTATATTCTATTCTTATCCACTTTGACGACAAAGCTTATAGAACTTCACTTAAAGTGAATTTAAAACTGAACTGTGAGCTCGGAACCGCCCTAATTTGATTCCTATGAATTATTAAAAAGAAAATAGCCAGGCAGTTCCAAGTTGCGGCGTACTACAAAGAAAATTACCTGGCTGGGTTATCGAGCTTCGATTTAGACGTAGATTTAGGAAGACAAATGGATAAGTCGATCATTCATGGGTCTTTGACAGTGGTTACGGGTCGTCAATAGCCTGAAAGTCTGACAACCAGTCTTACCAAGGGCTATCGTGTTACCCAGTAACTGAGTTGTGGAGGTCAGATAGGCAGTCGCTCCATGTAAAATACTGGTATTCAGCTGCATCCGGTTAGACTGGAAACCGACCCCAACTTATGTAGTTAGGAAAACGCTAGGCAGATGAGGAAATGGCAATTGTGGCAAATCAGCCGACGGTCTGCTTAATGTTGATTGGTCACTGTGACCTATGGACTTGCAGATGTCCTTAAGTGACGATGGTGCGGAACCCGAAATGACTCATGTTAAAATGGCATGGTATCCAAACCGTCGCTAACCATTTGGACTGAACCCCCCCTCAAATCTGTGTGGTTCTTTTGTCAAAGGCCACCTCAGACATTATACTGCATAGTCCTCATATGACCTGAACAAGGCTTTTCCTGCAGACGGTGTACTGACTTATGACTTTCGTTAGTACATTCATTACATCATTCATTCGTTCATTACATCGTTAGAGCATGAAGGGAGTCCCCGCATGCTGTGTAATGGTAAAGTTATCAACTAAAGAAAATGAGCTATGATAGGCAGCTAAGCCAGCTTTTCAATCTTTGACATAATTATCGTTCAACTTTCCATACTCCTTGGTTGAGGTCAACGATGACAGTTTTGCATTGAAAGTTTTAGTAACTCAGACGTTCGTGGAAGGTCTATTTGAAGTCAGCTTTGTCATTGGTCAACGTTAATTGTGAAACGATTTAACTTATACAGCTGTTACCCGCGGGTTTGCTTGCATTCCATAAATTTATTTATAGTCGGCACAGCATGTTTTCTTCTTCCAGATTTATTCATCATCATACACAGCCTATAATGTTCCCACTGCTGGGACACAGGCCTCCTCTCAGTGAGAGGGAGTGGGCCGTAATTCATCACGCGTGATTAGTGCGGGTTGGTAGTTGTCACATGTCTTCGAATTTTGGGTCCTAGGACATGTCGGTTTTCTACACCGTTTTGAGAGCAGTGGCGATGATATTACACAAAGTAAAGCGCCTGTCTGGGTTCGAACTTACGGCCTACAACTCGGTAAGTCGCGGTCGCTACCACTTGGCAACCACTGCTCTACATATATACAGGCTGATTTTTTAAAGACCAGCCAAATTTACGGATGTGGTACAGACCATCAAACTGAACAACTTTCTCCATGGGACAAATAGCGTAATCGCGAAAATTTTATCAACTGTCACATAGAAAACTTCAATACCTACTCGACCTAAATGTATGGGACGGCTGAATTTTTATTCGCCGATCGCCGATCCGCCGATTTCGCCGATTTTTTTTTTATTTTATTTTTTTTAAGTTTAAAAAACAAAAGTAATTTATTTAAACTTGGTTGAGAATTAGCACTTTTTGAACGTCAAAATTACATAAGACAGTCCCCCAAAACGGGCGCCCTTCACTACCTCCTAGTGCTTTAACTGGGAAAAAGTGGCGCAACGGACTCCTAAGCAGCATAGCTGTCTGTTCAGTTAGAAGACCTTAATTTTATACAATAGTAAGTAATTGACATTACGAAACACAAAACATTAACTAAATTATTTGCCATATGTCAGCTAGCACACGCCAAAATACCAACAACAACATTGAAAACTATACTCAAGCAGAAACAAATAATAAAAACGTCAACATCATCGTTCAAAAATGTAAATAACGCATTGAATGTTGTTAAGCTGTCAAAAATTTTTTTTACGTAAGAGCCTTCTACAATGTATTAGACAACTTTAAAAAAAAATGGATGAAATCGGTAAAGTCGTTCTCAAGTTATGACGTGCCCAAGGGAAATAGGGATTCATTTTTATATATATAGATATAATGAAAGTCATTTATTCAAATTAGGCTGTGAATTAGCACTTTTCGAACGTCAAAATTACAAAAGACAGTCCCCCAAAAACGCCCGCCCTTCACCACTTCCTAGTGCTTTCGCTGGGAAGAAGTGGCGTAACAAACTCCTCAGCAGTAATATTCCAACCCAATTAGAAGTTATATGTTTGAGCCGTTTGGGGTTGAAACACTAGGGCCATGCGGTCCGAGTGCTCACTTGATTTCTTTAGATATCGTCAAGCGTTTGGTCGACTCTTTACGTGACCAGAGGGCTGGCCTATTTCTTGGCCAAAGTGGTCGGTTCACGGTCCACTCAATCTGTGGGGTTCTTTCCTCAAAAGACCATCTCAGACATCGATCTACATGGTCTTCACATGATCTGACCAAGATTATGTCTGGACTTTAAAACAGACTGTGACCTCTGAGTTTGTTTTGGCCTTTCTTCTCAGAGTAATCAGACAGGAAACGCTGACCTCATCTAGTTTTTAAAACATGATTCACATGTAAAAGTGTTTGTGCAAACCTACTTACAGAAAATAAATCATTTATCATTTAACGTGACAATGCTGCCAGCCTTTTGCGCACTGCAGTGCGATTGATGATGAAGTGAACTGTCATTCCAACTAATGCTAGGGATTGACACTATTGACAGCTCACTCTAAGCTCACTTCACCTAACTTTTCACGGTGAGATTTTTACAGAATCGATCGGCTGTTCCTGTTGACAGCGATGCGGACGAATTTTTTTAATCTCCTATGATTCTTTTGCTTTTTTTTTCATAATTATACATGTACATATATTCCAGCTAATTATTAATGGTAATTAAAATAATTATATCTCAATAAAATGGCTATTTAATACTTAAATCACATAGGTATTCATTTCTGGGTCGTAATTAAAAAGTACATGTCATTTTCATTATAGCGTGCGCCTAAGATATTGAATTATTTATGATTTTCTAGGGCTGGTACCGAACATGGCTTATTAGAACTAAAACTTGCTTTTTATAGTAGTATTATTTTGTACAACAGTACAACATAGTAAGCACTGCCATCATATTTCTTCTGCAAAAGCAGCGTTGCTGTGTTCCACTTTGAAGGGTACGGGTGCCAGTGTAACTGTCGCAGATGGAAGGTCAATTCCACTGTTTTACATGACCGCTAGCTGTTTTACAAAACAGGACCGTTATGTAAAATAGCTGAACAACGTTTAGCTGGATTTTCATTGCGTTACGTTAGCAAAACTGTTACACACGTTTAGATGTAATGTAGAATGGCTTACACAATAAATGTTTAGTGTGGCTTCTATCGAAGAACTTGTCACAGTTACTAAGCTAAGGCACCCTAACCAAATGGTTTCGGTAAGGTTAGAACTGTGACAAACCGCGTGCGAGCCGAAGGAAGGCGAGCGCTATTTCCAAGTTGGTCGCAGTTATTTGGCTATTTAGTAATTTTAGGACTGACTTTCATGAAACTCTGGAAATTTTATATTAAAATTGTCCTTAGAATCACAATTTCCATTCGAGTTAGGGTCATTTTCACTCATATTACGCGTTTTATTTATTCCTGATTCGGACGCCATTATTATTGCTATGACACACAAAGCCACGAGCGACAAAATTTAGGTGTTTTACATAGCCTCTAATCATAGACTTGCTGCATTGATAAATGCAACTCGTTTATGCAATTCTGCATGTTAAAGTTCAGTCATTATGGAAAAACGCAAAACGTCGTTCAGCTGTTTTACAAAACGGAGCTGTTTTGAAAAACAGCGGATTCGACAATTCATCTGCGACCTAACTACTTGAGACATTTCAGTTCTGTCTCAAATATGTTAACGCACCAGCGATGCCTCTGGTATTGCAGATGTGGTGGCGGTGGCCACTGGCTACGGTTTCCTAGAAGAGCGGTGGCCGCCACCTAACAACCGCAGTGACGGCTGTTATGAAAATTATGGCAGCGGGGTTTGATTTTACCGTGTCTAAAAACGATCTCTTGGCAAACACGCCAACATATCCGTCATTCGGCGGTGAATTGCGGAAGCTATATGGCGGCCACCGCTCAGCTTATTACCATTTAGCTTCTAACTAAGTAATCTCTACTCAAATTTTATTTCAAAACGAAAAAACTTTTTTTTTTTTTTTTTTTTGTTTGTTTTGTGGATGGGAAATCATCAAATGACTCCTTCCGCTCTGGGTGGAGCAGAAGGGAGTGTCAGACTCTTACTGACTAAAACCCACCCGTGTTCCTTCCTTAGCCTTTTATGTACCAGGGCAGCGGTAACCCTTTCGGACGATCCCGCTACCCCGGCAGACGAAAGAACTATTAAGTACTAATTTACTGACAGATTTAGTTTTCTTATAATTATTTTCTCATATTAGAACATTGACAACCCTGCAATGAAAATAACTACTCATAAGAAACTGACTATACGCCATTTCAATTTTAACATTGACGACTGTCATTTATTCTGTAACCTGCACCCTAATTGCGTAACACACGATCAATCGGAATCTGAATCATTTTGAAGCAAATTGCTAATCCATTGCTTCATAAGTTCGAAAAATTTTTTTGCTCAACACGTAAATAACGCAATGAATGTTGTTGAACTGTCAAAATGAAACCGATTCCGATTGATCATGTGTTACCCAATTAGGGTGCATATTTTTTCATCGTGGTCTTGCCATTATCAAAATCTATTTACTTATTTATATATTAAAGGAGTTGTGACCTAGCGGTAACGACCCCGACTTACAAGTTGTAGGTCGTGGGTTCGAAACCAGACGGGCAAATCTCGTAATTTTAAGAACGTTCACAGTCTGATCTCAGTCTCAATCTGTCAAAAAATACTTCTAATTTCCCTACATTTTGACAAGTTTTTGACATTTGTTTGTCGCCGAGATGAGACTGCGACTAGATTTTGAACGTTTAAAATGACGAAAATTGGCCTTCTGATCTCAGTCTCAATTTGTCAAAAATTCCTATAGTTTCCATACATTTTGACAAGTTTTTGACATTTGTTTGTCGCCGAGATGAGACTGCGACTAGATGTTGAACATTTTAAATTACGAGAATACGCCTTCAGGTAAGCGTTTTACTTTGTGTAAGTTATTTCATCACCACTGCACTCAAAAACGGCGAAGAAAAACATCGCGATGAAACCGGCATGTCCTAGAACCAAAAAATCGAAGACATGTTTGCTGCACCGGACGACGTCATTACGTCGGCGCCGGCTGTCGCTGAAAACCAGCGCTGGGGCTCTGTCTTGCATAGGGTCGCAGCATAATGCTGAGCAATAGCCGTTTTGCGTGGATGTGACGCATGTCAACCATTTTGAATTGTTTTTTTTTCTTTATTATGTTTTTATGTTCTTTTTTGCGTCATGTTTACCGCAAATAAACGTTTTTTCTTTCTTTCTTTCTTACATGTGACATTCACCAACCCGCACTGGGCCCGCGTGAATTACGGCCCACTCTCTCTCACCGAGAGGAGGCCTGTGTACCCAGCACTGCGAACATGATAGGCTGATTATTATATTGTATCAATCGTATCGCAATCGTGTCGTATAGCTTAAATTAGCCTGTTTCCAACTATTCCTTTGCCTGGACAATCTGGGCGACTTGATTATGAATATTATATCGGTCCCGATATCGATTTTATACCGATTACGGGGAAAATACGGTATTATTAGTCAAGTCGGTAATTAAAATGGGTTTTTGCTTTGAATTTGTCATTTGCTGTTCAGTTATGGCTTAAAATAAGTCAAACATTTATATGTATTTTCCAGCTGCACCCCTGCACTGGTTTTACCCGCAGAAGTTTCGATCCCGTGGGAATATACGTGGGTATCCTACGTGTTAATCCTGGTTATAAACTATCTGTGTGCCAAATTTTATCCATATAAGTTCAATCGTTTTTGCGTGAAAGAGTAACAAACATGCATCCATCCATCCTCACAAACTTTCGCGTTTATAATATTAGTAGGAAGTAGGATTTCCTTGAAAACTGTTAAAGTCTTTTAAAGGACAACTAAGCCCAAATTCGTCGAACCACAGTGTTTATAATTTGCATATAATATTCCCACTGCTGGGACACAGGCCTCCTCTCTGTGAGAGGGAGTGGGCCGTAACCCACCACGCGTGATCTGTGCGGGTTGGTAGTTGTCATATGTCTTCGAATTTTTGGTCCTAGGACATGCCGGTTTCCTCACGATGTTTAGGTTCACCGTTTTCAAACACGAAATCATTTTATTTTATCCTGTTTAGATCCATAACGTCTGTGGAGTTTGGCTAGCTAATTATTGTAGACAGTCTTGACTTGCTGTGCACAGCCTATCGCAGTCCACTGTTGGACATAGGCCTCTCCCAGACTGCGCCACAACACGGGACATCCTACACTACGCTTGCTGATTATTTAATTAGCTTCATTTAACTGCACTTCATCATCATCTGCCGAGCCTTCTCCCAACTATGTTGGGGTCGGCTTCCAGTCTAACCAGATACAACTAAATACCAGTATTTTACATGGAGCGACTGCCTATCTGACCTCCACAAACCATTTACTGGGTAATATGAAACCCCTTGGAAAGTTGTCAGACATTCGGGTTTCTGACGACCCGTAACGGCTGTCAAAGATCCACGAATGACAGCCGGGACCAACGGCTTAACCCTTTGTAGGGTTTTAGGTCACAGTGTTACTAAGGCCACCCCACCACTGACGAGGAAGCGACTAATAGTTATCAACGATTTTCTCTCTCAAGATATGAATAAAAGATAGGGCCGTGTAAGTAAAAGAGTACTCATTTGTCGCAGCGACAAGAGTTATAAAAGAGAGAACTCGCTCAGCGACGCAAGCTTGGCGGGTAGAACACTCGCTGAGAGATTTACGAATACACACGATGACTTAACGTGCTTTCCGAGACACGGAGGGGTCTTGGTACCAACCGCGGCAAGCGTAGCTTAACCTGATCGATCGACGCGTGTGGCTGTTATTACTTAGCCACAAGCCCCACCACCAGGAAGAAGTTCCGTCGAACGGTGGCACTTTGAATCCACGTAGCGAAGGTGTTGTAGCTACGGGAGCTGCGATTCCATCCCCAAGTTTAAGGTAATCCAGCGTTTTCTTTACATCAGCCATCACGGTTTTCTTTACGTCAGCCACCACGTTGTCAACCCGATTATTCACTTGATCGATCCGGTTTTCAGCTTCCGACAGGCGGTTGTTATGTTGAGCAACCTTATCCTGCACCTCCTTCATGTCTTTCCCGAAGGTAGCGTGAAGGTCCTTCATAAGGAGCATCTGCTCTTCCTGGCGGCCTGTTTGCTCCTCCTTATCACGTTGGAGCTGTTCTTCCAACCGACGAGCCTGTTTTGCCAATCTAACTGACAACCAATTTAAATTGTCCATACATAGTCTCTCAGACTTGGTGTGTGCATAACCCAAGTCTGAATTTAGTTGCCTCTGCCCTTAATCGTTTCAGCAATTTCTGTGATATTTAACCACAATTATGTAGATCCAAGATGCTCAATATATCTGAAGAAATAAAATTAAAGAGTGCGGGTACAAATAACCTTGGTTAGCTGTAAATAACCGAAAGGGGCGTGGCTAACGGCGAAGGGGCGTGGTTCAGGGCGATGCGTTTTAATACTATACTGATTACCCCATATTTTTTATTTGGTTTTAATATAAAATGCGTGTTTACGTTTTAGGATTTTATAATAGAGCTCTGGGTTCAGATTTTTTTCAAGGTTAAACTTAGATAGGTTGCAGACCTAATACAGGATGAAATTGAAAACATGTGACAAATTGAAATAGAAGGTGCAGTAACTGCTACATAATCATTATAAATTGGCATTTCCCAAATCTAAATTGTTGAAAAAAATTGTGTCAATATCGTCTTAGATAGTGCAAACTAAGTACCGTAAAACGGGGTGAAAAGGGTTGCAGGGGTGATTCGGGACGAAACTTTAAAATGGATTTTAACGTTCAAATAATATAGTTTGTTGCCAGAAAAGACTCAAATGTGTTTACTGTTTTTTAATTCAAGATTAAATGCCCTTGTTAGCAACAAACTATATTATTTTAAAGTTTAAATCCATTTTAAAGTTGCGTCCCGATTCTCCCCTGCATTCCTATTCACCCCGTTTTATCGGTAATTGTCTTGAAGTAGACACGAATGCGAACTGATCTGCATCCTGATTGCGTAACATACTATTAATTAATTTGAATCATTTTGAAGCATATTGCTAATCCATTGCTTCATATGTTCGAAAAATGTGTCTGCTCAACAACGTAAATAACGCAATGAATGTTGTTGAACTGTCAAAATGAAACCCATTGCTACTGATCGTGTGTTACACAATTACCCTGCCGACCCGTGTTCCAGAAAAAAAAAAAAAAATAATTAGATAGATAAAACTTTTATTTAGTGCAACAAAATACACAAAACAAGTAATAAAAGAAAACATCAAAAAGAGGTGAAACATAAAAAAAATCAAAGATTAAAAAGCTAAATTGACTCATAGACACCTAAATAAATAAAGAAATAAATTATCGAAACAAATAAGAAAATTAAAGTAAGTATCAATAATTTTAGCGCGCGTCTGATTAGCAATCTATGCATCGCAGAGTTCACAACATAAAGCAAGTTGGCAGCGCGTTGAACTAACAGTATTTAACTTATTTAGACCGCTTCCTACGAAAAAAAGGACGCGCGACGACGCGGACGTTGCAAAATCGCTTGCCCACTCGCACCCCTTTCCTAATGACATGCTCTTTTATTGTATAACACGTTGAATTGATGTTTTAATTTGTCTCACCTATTCAATTTCATCCTTTATAAGTCTGAATTTGTCTGGAATTGTGCAACAGGCTAGTTGCCTAAAAAAATCCAATTAGTCCGTCAGTTAGATTATCAAAAAATATTGGACCTTCAACTCTCTCTACCTCATCGGGGAATATCGTGATGTTATGCCATGCTTAACTCGTAGTCAGCCGATAATGAACCCACTGTTGGGTCACAGGCCTCCTCTGTCTGCGAGAGGGAGCGGGCCATAATCCACCACGCGAGCCCAGTGTGGGTTTATAATATAACGCACGAATAATGTTGTAATGTTTTACGCACGAAACCCTAATAAACAATTTTTGAATAAGAAATTACAGAAAATACATTTGATTAACAAATTACATCTCAAAAACCTGAATTTCAAAATCACCACAAAAATGAAACTTACATGACAAAACGAACTAAAGTTTTGTTTTAAAAAAGCAAAAAAACTTAACTTTTGCACCAGTTAAAAGAGTTTTAAAAATCATTGTAACCGTTTTAAAATAGTTCCTATTACCATCATTTAGGGGCAAATAGACAGCCAGACAGACAGACCTATTAGCGATGCCATCGACTAAAATGTACAGATGCGACAGTCCCGATGCGAATTCATTCTAAATGCCTACAGTCTGAATTTTAATTAGCTGCAGTAAAATGACACTCCTTACTGTCATTTCGTTAAATTATGTTGCCACACTATCTCGACTAGTGATGTGATTGGAACGATATTCTTTGTATTGGCCGGATAAGAATATACATTGTAGTTTCCTTTATATCTAACTATCATACCTATAACTATCATAACTATCATATTAATAGTACCAGTTCGCATCAAAATTGTGCTCGAATAGTGAATTTGCACAGAAATCGTTCCAACTATACAATCTCAATTAAGTGGGCTATATAGCCGTAATTTATTCGTTTTCTTAGTACATCTAGGTACCCTAGACTACGACGTAGATCTGGAACTAATGTTCAGATAACTAATCTTTGAGAAAAGCCTATTTAATTGAGTTAATATATTATGTTGTACTATACTTCTCATAGTTTGTTAATTTTGTAAATATGGTTTTATCAACCTGCTTTCAGAGGCTCGTCACACCCCGAAAAACACAAGCTGACCTGACCAAAAATATACTATCCTCTTTTATAAAATTAATTGAACGTTTAACGATTTTGAATTTAATGTTAATTGAATGAATCGATTCATTTGTCAGATCACTATTTAAGTTTCGTTAAAAAGTGGTAATACATAAGCTGTCATTTTACTACAGCAAATTAAAAGTCGTAATATAGGTATTGAATCATTAATAAAGATCGATTATAAACCTTATTCTTTATGCCCACACTTTTTAACGAAAAACCATACATAGCTTATTGTTTTGAGAGATATTTGGGAAAGAGCAATGACCACTATTGCTAAGCTAAGCCGACTCGGGTGTATGTTGCACGTAAGTAAGTAAGTTGGCCAAAGATTTTGTAGTGGGGGAAGTTCGCGCATGTAAAAATGTATGAAATTGTGCGTTCGCAAACTTCCCCCACTACAACATCTCTTGCCAACTTACTTGCCGGTAACTATACTCTAGGCCATCACCTTAATTGCGTAACAAACTTTCAATCACAGTCTGAATCATTTTGAAGGATATCGCTCTTAACGACAAGACCGCCCATTGTGGTCACTCTTTGTAAAATTTCTATATTTATGTCTGTAATTTATATGGTGTACAAAATAAAAAGTATTCTAATGCTAATCCATTGCTTCATAAATGTTCGAAAGATTAGTCTGCTCAACAACGTAAATAAAGCAAAGAATGTTGTTGAACTGTCAAAATGAAAGCTATTGGGAATGTTAGTGTGTTACGTGATTACCCCGCTATTCAAAGTATTACCGAAGGTCGACTGAAGGTACACAGAAGTAACTATGGTATGCCGATTTCAGGAAAAGTTAGACTTTGTAGAGAGTCGTCTCTGACACACATACCTGCCGATCTATTCGGTCAAAATCTCACCAGGAACACTTAGGTGAAGTGAGCTATCATCCCATGTCATGCTACGGATTCACACTATTGACAGCTCACGTCAAGAGATTTCATCACGTGAGATTTTTACAGAACAGCACTACTGTTTGACGACTCTCTTTCTTATGTGTCACTAGCTGCGCCCCGCGGTTTCACCCGCATACGTTTCGATACCGTGGGAATATCCGGATAAAAAGTATTCTATATTTTAATCCTGGGTATAAACCGTCTGTATGCCAAATTTCATCCAAATCCGTTCAGTAGTTTTTGCGTGAAAGAGTAACAAACATCCATCCATCCATCCATCCATACAAACTCTCACGGTCATAATATTAGTAGAATAGGATTATAATTTACGCCCGGATATATACTGTATGTAAGTACATAGGTAAAGTCAGAAGAATTAATTGTTCATAAAAACTACTCAATCTTAATAATTCGGCCGATCGCAGTCCACTGTTGGACATAAGCCCATGCAGCGTCACAGCACCCTGCCCTCCGTCTTCCGCATCTAGTCTGTCCCAGCCACCTTTTTAAGGTCATCGGTTCATCTAGCTGGGAGGCATCACACTACGGTTGCCGATACGCGGTCTCCACTCCAGGACTCGTCTGCTCCACCGACCATCGGTCCTTCGGTAAACATTGCCAGTCCACTGCCACGTCAGTTTACTAACTCTGTAAGCTATGTCGGTAACTCCGGATCTTTTCTGGACACCTTCGTTTCTGATTTTATCCTTTAAAGAAACTCCGAGCATAACCCGCTCTATAGCGCGCTGATACTATGTATTACTACTTAATTACACCCTGTCCATTAGGTAAACCGTTTTTCGACATGTGGAACTAGTGATTGCAGCAACACACAATACATTGATTGATACACGTACGGTATTATAATGTCTGTAAGAAACCATAAATAAGACAATTCAACACGATAAGGCAGTTTATATACATATTTATTTTATTACGCATTTTTAATTTAACTTTTACGTAATCTGGAATATGTATGTTCTAAGACAGCTGTACAAAAACGGTTAACCTAATGGAAAGGGTATAAATTCCGTATATTCAAATCACAACTGTCATTATTTGACAGTACTTTGTCAAACTATTTTTTTTTTTACAATGCCAAGAAGTATGTGAGTTTCGCGTCTACACAGTTTTCCTAGTCTATGACGCTGTCTATGTTAAATGCTAGACTTTTATTTTTAACTAGCTTTTATGCGGGAATTCGTATGGTTCGCTGATTTGCAAAGATTTTTGTAACAAAAAGTGGTCTACTGGCTAATCAAAGCTATATTGTTAGCTCTAAATTAAATTATAGTACGGCGACGAGAATGCGTTCCTGACACCTATCAGTTTACTACAAACGGATACGTGTTTTGCAAATTTGCAGGGAAAATCTAGTGAGTAATAGATATACTCATAGGTAGGCTATAAAGTATCAATGACACGACGTATGTAGCTAAACAATAGGCGCATTTCCGTGACTAAACATTGAATCAGTCGCCCAAACTCATTCTCAAAATTCTTAGTATCCTTGTACTTATAAAGGCTGAATTTTCCATCGCCACATTACTTTTATTCTAGGAATAAAAATGACGCTTGACAGATTTGGAATGGAAGAACTGTCAAAAATTCAAAATTATTCCTCGAACAAAGTTATCAGATGATTGAAAAATCAGCCCTTAATTATTTAAAACAAAAACAATAACTGTCTCATTGTCACTTATGTTAACCACGATTCATTAACACAATGTTTTTGCAGAAAATAAAAGAATAACGAAAGCGTAACTGTTTCCTAAGAAATATTGACAAAGATGAAACATGCAAAATGGTTCCCGGAAAAAAAAAACGTAATCCTTAGGTGGCTGACAGTCATTTGTTTAACTATTTTGCAACATTGCTACCTGAGACCAATTTGTATGAGATCCTCACGCCTCAGCCGCCGAGGGAGACGCTCCGGGCGTCGGGAGCCGCGTGACGACTCCCGGCCACCGTAGGCGCGGGCCTGCGGGCGGAGAGCAATGGGTAGCTCTCCGTCCGATCAGGACCAGGCCCGTGCCGGACGGCGCGTAAGTGTTCCACGTGCGCCTCAAAGAGATGTCAGCATAGATGACGGGGCCCGACAGGGCCGAAGCCTGCCGGGGTAGCGGGATCGTCCGAAAGGGTTACCGCTGCCCTGGTACGTAAAGGGCTAAGGAAGGAACACGGGTGGGTTTTAGTCAGTAAGAGTCTGACACTCCCTTCTGCTCCACCCAGAGCGGGAGGAGTCATTTGATGATTTCCCATCCACAAAAAAAAAAAAAAAAAGACCAATTTGTATAATAGGAATTGTATTATCAAACGCTTACGAAACCTTAATAAATTAAAATTCATTTATTTCAGGTACCACATGTATAACCCATATTAGAAAACATCTTTAGATTCTTTAAATTAAAATTTTCTAAATAATTACAAATTAATACATACAAAACATCACACATCAATAAATACAAACGAATAAATACAATATAAATACAATATCAACACATACATTAGATAAAATAAATTAAAATTGCTATTCAATCATTATTAATTATAATTAATTATACATTACCTACCTTAGTCTCTTGTGAGCGACACTATATATAACTTGTCCGTCACAGCAGTGTCGCACATAAGGACAGTCCAACCTACTTGCTTGCATACTCAGAACGATATTGGAGCTAGCCCGCACTCGGCGCACAAGAGATGCGCAGCGCTTCCGCATGGTCGCATGAAAACAGTCCACGTGCGCCCCTGCATACATACCTGAAGCGCTGCAGTAGCGAGGCAGACCCAAAATCGCTCTGAAAGCGTTGTTAAACTGAATGCAGAGGGTGCTGTAGCTTTTCTGCGTGTAATTAGCTCACAGGCTGCAGGTGTTCATGGATGTGCAATATGCTCGGAAAAGAGTCATTATCACGCCATCCGAGCAACGTGCGAACCTGCGGGCCAGCATATTAGCTCTTTTAGATAAAGCCCTCCGCTCCCGTTTCAAGTCAGATTGATCCCTGAGGTCGGCTGTGACTATGTGTCCTAGGTATTTAAACTGATTTACCCTATCTAAGGGTACAGTATTTAGACATATAGGTGGTACATAGTCGGGGCATATAGCACCACGGGCCTCAAAGACCATGTACTGACTTTTCTTAATGTTATAAACAAGGCCATGTTTAACAGCGTAATCCTCACATGTCGCTATCACACACAAATCGACGCGCTCAGCACAACCATGTCGTCTGCGTAACTTAAATTGTTGACACACACGTCGTCTATATGACAGCCAACGTGCTGACTGCTCAGCGCGACGATCAGCGCGTCCATGTAAAGGCTGGATAACGAAGGTGAGGTCAGTCCGCCCTGCCTTGTACCACATTGTAAACGATATGGCTCCGACATTGCCCCCGACCATCTGACGCTGTTGACTTGGTGCGTATACCAATACTTAAGGATGGTGACAAGTCCTGGTGGTAGGTCGATACTCTCAAGTTTTTCCCACAAAAGATCATACGCCACTAAATCAAAGGCCCTGGACAAGTCGAGAAAACATGCGTATAACGGAGTTTTACGATCATTGTAGTATCACGGTATGCTTAAGACACAGTATGGCACTTTCCGTTGATAATCGGGGTCTTAATCCAAAGTGATTATCGCGCAGAGATAAATATTTACTTAACTGTTGTGTTATCTTGAAAACAATTGTTGCAGAAATAATTTATAATCCTTAGGTGGGTGACATGCATTTGTTTAACTAATAATTGCTTTTTCAACGCCAGATAACTTTATCGGAGGGATAATTTTGAATTATTGATAGTTCCGCCATACAAAAACTGTCAGACGTCAATTTTATTCCACGAATAAAAATTATCGGTCGATTGAAAAATCAGCCGTTAGCAAAATTGCTACCTGAGACTAATTTGAATAATTTTTATTTTATTACTAACTGCGCCCCGCGGTTTCACCCGCATAAGTTTCGATCCCGTGGGAATATCAGGATAAAAAGTATCCTACGGGTTAATCCTGGTTATGAACTATCTGTGTGCCAAATTTCATCCAAATCCCTTCAGTCGTTTTTGCGTGAAAGAGTAAAAAACATCCATCCATCCATACAAACGTTCGCGTTTATAATATTAGTAGGATTAATTTTCAGCCTATGTTGTCCCACTGCAGGGCAAAGGCCTTCCTTCCTCATTTCCATTCCTCTCTGTCTTGAGCTAGTGCGGACCAATCCTGTCTGTAGACATCATACACAACGTGTCAGTGACGTCATTCACCGGTAAATGCAGACGCTATGAGGTCAGCGTTCTTCTAGGAAACCATAGCTTCACCAACCGCTTGCAGAACTGTTAGCCATAGCACAAA
The DNA here is from genome assembly GCA_947507525.1 of Apamea epomidion. Classification (NCBI taxonomy): domain Eukaryota; kingdom Metazoa; phylum Arthropoda; class Insecta; order Lepidoptera; family Noctuidae; genus Apamea; species Apamea epomidion. The sequence goes on along the minus strand of OX382252.1, from coordinate 6,957,393 downwards.
TAAATAGCATTTAAACATCACGCTACAATTCTCTGAAAGGGTAGGCAGAGAAGTACCTATATTGATTTAATTATATATGTCGGAGTCATTCGTTTGACTATTCGGAACGTTAGCGCCATCTCGTGGCGCTAGACAGAGTCTAGCCTGAGTTTGTGGTGGGACGAGAGTAACAGCTACAAAAGCCGTGTGAGCAGAGCTCTCGAAAGAATCGAAACATTGGACATCGTACGAACAACATGTGCTCAGAAACTGTCAATTGCGTCCCTAATCATTGAGTTGTGTGAGTGTGTGATTCGCTAGTGTGACTAACAAGTTCATAAGTTCTAATCTGATTTGAACTGTAACCCGTTTTTCTATTGTGCTATAACCAACATTACCCATAGTACGCCCACGGTAATTAAAATATGCCTGATGCTAACAAGAGACAGATATACCATCTCCGACATATATATTATTATTTAATTATATATATTATTATTTACTAATATATATATTGCCCGTGGGCTCGTCGCTAAGTAATAATAGCCGCTCGGGTCGATCGATCAGGCTAAGCTACGTTTGCCGCGGTCTGTGGATGGACCATCTTTACATACCAAGACTCCTCCGGGCCTCTGAAAGCAAAACGTTAAGCCGTAGGTCCCGGCTGTCATTCTTGGATCTTTGACAGTCGTTACGGGTCGTCAGAAACCCGAAAGTCTGATAACCAGTCTTACGAAGGGGAATAGTATTACCCAGTAACTGGGTTGTGGAGGTCAGATCGACAGTCGTTCCATGTAAAATACTGGTATTCAGCTGCATCTGGTTAAACTGGAAGCCGACCTGAACATAGTTGGGAAAAGGCTATTGGTTTAAGGCAGATTGATTTTTTGATATATGAACCGTAGAGTTTCTTTGTATAGATTCCTTTCGTAGGCTTGTTTACATAGAAAACGACCAATTTGAATCGTGCAACTAGATTCTAACGTTTCATAAGTGACCATATAGGTTGAATTTTGACCAGTAGGGTAATCGCGTAACACACTATCAGCAGCAGGGTTTCATTGTGACAGTTCAACAACATACATTGCGTTGTTTACGTTGTTGAGCAGACACATTTAAATCCAGACTTATTTTAAAATAGATAAATCCAAGGACACTTTGACCGACCTCAGAACCCAGCTTGGAACCATACTTGTAGCAGTCGTATTTGCGATAAGTGAACTGAGCGGTAAAACAAGAGAGGTCTGCGTATCTTATTAATAGTTACGGCGTTCCGCAAGGTAGTATACTCGGACCCCTTCTTTTTCTTATCTATATTAATGATTTAACTGACATTATTACCAATAAATGTATATTATTTGCAGATGACATGTCTATCATACTGACATACGCTAACGTAATTAATAAAACATTTGACATTGAAATAAATAATACTTTTGATTTAGTTATAGGGTGGTTAGTGAGGAACAATTTACAGGTAAATATCGGTAAGACGACTTTTAAGCAATTTCAAACGCATGGATCAAAGATCGTTCCAAGGCATACTTCATGACGGTACAAAAATCAACGAATCCAGCAATGTCAAATTTTTAGGATTCACCATGGACAATGGACAAGTACCTAGATTGGAAAGCACATGTTGATGGAATCTGCAAGAAAGTTAACTCTTTCGTGTATGTTTTAAATAGGCTAAGAACTACATCGACCCAACATACGGTATTGTTAGCTTATCATGGGTATGTAGGTTCCGTGTTACGATATGGGTTGATACTATGGGGAAACTCAACGGACAACCAGCGGGCCTTTATATCTCAAAAACGTTGCATAAGAACTATTGTTCGAATTCCTCCATATGAGTCTTGTAAACCCTACTTTAAAAAACTCAAAATATAACCCATATCAAGTATGTACATTTTCGAAATTTGTGTTTGTTAAATCTAATCCTAAACTATTTGTGAAGGCTCGTGACATTTATAAACGTGATAATTCAAATTCAAATTCAAATTCTTTATTTCAGACGGTAAGTCCATAGTGTTAGTAGCAACAAAATAACTTAATGACTAGTGTTAGTAATAAGGAGGAGATAATAGAATATATATATAATTTCAATTGGTATGGATCCTCACCCAGTGGCGCAGCAGAGGGGAGTCCCACCTATCTGAGAACACGCTCAGGAGACTATTGGTGGCGGTGCGTAGCCGGCCGGCTATGGAGGCGGTCCTTTTTCTTATAATGGCGTAAAAATTGTCTGTGCGCGCCTCCGCAAACATAGTGGACGCACTACAACGCCACGACAGCCCCAACAGTATCCTAAACGCGTTATTATATTGGACACGCAGATCGCTGTATGTCCACTGTGTAAAGCGGGTCCAAAGACTGCACGTGTAGAATGATTGACAGAATGCTTTGAAAAGAGTGACTTTAACTTGATTTGTACAACGTGCAAATCTTCGAACCAGCATGTTACATCGAACAGCCAACGACCTGCGTTCCCTCTCTATATCCATATTGTCCTTAAGATCATCAGTGACCCAATGACCCAAGTACTTGAATTTAGTCACCCATGCTAAAGGAGTGCCACAGAGCGAAACACCAGGAATATCAGAATAGTTTATGGCACTCGCCTTAAACATAATAAGTTCGGTTTTTTTAACATTGTACTTGAGCCCATGGGACACTGCATAGGACTCACAAATAGCCACCAGTTTCCTCAAAGCGCCGATCGATGGGCTTAGCAGCACCATGTCATCCGCATAACTAATATTGTTCAAACAAACGTCATCAATGTGACATCCAACTCTGGTGCTGCTAAGCTCACCGACTAGCCGGTTTATGTACAAGTTGAAGAGGCGTGGTGAGCTTAACCCCCCCTGCCTCACCCCGCACTCCAGCTCGTACACATCCGATTGAGCCTCCGCCCATCTGACACTATTCCTCTGGTGGTAGTACCAATAACGAAACAAGGATGTAATTTCATTCGGTAGTGTTGTATCACTCCGCAACTTATCCCATAGCACCTCGTACGACACCAGGTCGAACGCCTTAATATATACCCTCGTAGTTTAAGACATGGCCAACGACTGGTGTTAGAATTTGTACCAAAGACTGCGGTGTTTAATAACAATTGTTTAGCTATGTGTTTTAAAATTTATAGGTTACAAACAACTATCAAGATCTTCCTCTATCAAAGTTTAAAAAAGTGCCTAAAGAGCTACTTCTAAAAAAATTATTTACTGTGTAAACGAATGGTTACAGGAATAATATATGTATATATATATATTTCGTGTGTAAAACTGTGACATTGCCAAACGTTAAAAATAAATAATAAAATAATAATATCTGACTTTGTATTTGTATTGGACTGTATTTGACCAGGTACTATATTATTGACATGCACGCCGAATTCCAGAGACATTGTGACTAAATTATTATTAATATTAAATTCCCATTCTTTTTCTATATCTTTATATACCTAATAGATAAAATAAACCCCACATACCATACCATAGGCTAAATAGAATATAAGACCGAATAATGTCACATGAGAAACCATCGATTGTAATTACTCTATATAAATGTGAATAAATGCATTTGAATTTGAACCAACAAGGCAGTCCTCAGACCTGTTATATTCATCATCCTCCTTTCTACCATTAAACTAATTTATTTGGGGTCAGCTCAACATGTATTTTTCGATTATTAGCCGTCATCTCGGTAGTCACCCCCTTTCTAACCATATCATCATTCACACAGTCCATCCATCATTTCTTTGGTCATCCTTATAGCCATTCACATTCATACTCAAAACTTTCCTCACGACATTTTCCACATTCTTCAGACCTGTTATATAAATATATTTAAAAAAAGATTTTAGTTATTTTTTTATAATTTTTAATTTATTATTAAATTTTAAGAGATATTATCCAATATTGTGAAGGGTGAGTTTATCGGCATTGACAACAATATATAAAAAGTACATAAATAATACTAATCAACTAAATACATTTACAGGAAATATATCATATTGTCAAAAATCAAACCACCGCTCATCAATGCAACAGATGAAATGTCAGCAGACTTAGAAAAGAAAGTAAGGGAAGAACAAATATTATTGCAAGTGTTAAATGAGAAGAAAATTGACAAAACAATTGATAAAGTTTTGAAAAAAATTGTAGCAGAATCAGTAGCTGAGTTCCGTGAAAAACATGGTAAAAAGAGAAAAGCAGGTGTACGAAATAACGCTCCTAAAATTTCTATGATAAACAGTGATGTGACGCAGCAAAAAACTGTAAAAATGCCGCCGCAAACAGATCGACTAGTTGCTGTATATAGTGCGACAATTCCATTTAAGATTTCTGATAATAAAATACAGTCTTTAGTAAAAAGAGTTGAAAACACTCAACCAATAATTGAGCTATTGCCTTTGAAGATATCCAAGCAAGAATTAGTGGATAAAGGCATGAATTTAGTAAAGAAACTCTTGTTACATGATGATGAACTTCTACCTAGTCAACTAGGGCGAGAAACTGCAGTGAGAGATGTCGCACCTCTATTTCCAATACAGAGTCAAAAAGTATTCATTAGGGACCAAAATTTAGCACCAAGTGATAATGAAGAACCGAAAGAAGAAAGTATTCATCCAAAAGAAGCTAATTCCCTTAATGTACGTCAACAATCCAAAGAAATGCAAGAAACAGCACCTGATGTGAACTCAGCAGCTTCAGATAATCAACAAACGAAACTGAAAGAAGAAAGTATTCATCCAAAAGAAGCTAATTCCGCTAACGTACGTCAACAATCCAATGAAATGCAAGAAACAGCATCTGAAATGAACTCAGCAGCTTCAGAGAATCAACAAACGGCATCAAATATTCAACATATATCGGAAAAAGACCAAAAATCAGAAAAACAGAACACCTACCGTATCACAAATATGACATCCGACGCTCTAAAAAACATTCTGGGTCAACAAACTAAACATAAAGTAAAATTTACAAAGATGGAAGAAGACGTGAGCAAGAAGGTGGATGAGATTAAATGTGCAAAACTAGATATAGAAGTGGAGGAACCTTCAAGGCAACAAGTTCAAATTATTCCACTTAATGAGAACTTAAAGAGAGCAGAAACTCCAGAAAGTTTATCGTCTAAGAGTGCGCGGCGCGTTGTTCAATTTAAAAAAATGCTGTCAAAAGCGTCTGAAAAAAATAATCTAGTAGTCTTAAAACTACCAGATGAATCAGACTCAGAGAAGGACAGACTAACAGAGAAGGAAGAAGATGAGACCAAGAAGGAACATAAGATTAAATGTGCAAAACTAGATATAGAAGTGGAGGAAACTTCAAGGCAACAAGTTCAAATAATTCCACCTAATGAGACCTCAAAAGCAGAAACTCCAGAAAGTGTATCGTATAAGGGTACGCGGCGCCTTGTTCAATTAAAAAAAATGCTGTTAAAAGCATCTGAGAAAAACCATCTAGTAGTTTTAAAACTGCCAGATGAATCAGACTACTGTGATGAGTTCATTCCTCCAGTTGCCCACAACAGCTTTGCTATAAACGCCAATATACTAAAGATCGAAGAATTAGACTCAGTAGAAATAGAAGAACAAAATGGAGAAGCATTTGAAACAGAGGAATGGTTCGAAACGGCAACATTTAATTCTAACACTGAAATTTTTGCAGAAGAAGCAAAGATGTTTGCCAAAATGGATAGTATATCAAGTTATGAATTGTACTCGAAGTGTGAACTACCAACCAAACAGACAAGTGAAATTCTTTTACCAGCTTGTAATTTTATTCCAAGAGAAGAAGACTGTCTTTCTGATGTTGTAAGCCCCATAAAACGGTCTAAATCAAGCCCGGGACAATCATCGTCATCAGACATCACAGATTTGGAAAAGATTCCATACCTGGACCAGTTTTATTTGGCCAATGAATTTGATGATGCAATGAAACAAGAATATTCTGATACAAAAGAAGCAATAGATAATAAGGTAACACATATAAAATTTAACAGGAAAGGTTACGAATTTTTAACGGAACCTGGTTCTTCGCAAAATTCGTTTGTAAGCGACGAAAGAAATCCAATTGGCGCTCGCGATATGAACCCTCCAAGAACTCCGGGTAAAATTAGCGAGAAGAAATATATGATTGAAAAAGAAAACTAGATTATTGCATTCCTTTGGAGCCTTTCAATAGAATGCTAGATTTAATCACCAAAGCATTGAATACCTTAGGCCTAGAATAAGTAATGCATGACGAAGATAATGATTATCTAGAACACCAATAGTATAGTCAGTGCCATATTTTGTGTGAAATCAAACTGACTGTCATCTATATCCTTTAGCTATAATAAACTAAAGTCTGATTATATATAACTAAATAAACTATGAAATTACTATTTAGTTTGGCTGTTAAAATATACTTTTTTGTGTCTAAACGTAGTGGAGTTATCATAATCATAATTTCAGACGTCCGGCTGCTGAATATAGGCCGCTTCCCCAAGCGTTGCCACATCGACCGGTCCTGTGCTTCTAGACAAGCAGTATACGAGTTGTAGGTCGTAGGTTCGAACCAAGACAGGTGCTTTACTTAGCGTAAATTATCTCGTCACCACTGCTCTGAAAACGGTGAAGGAAAACATCGTGAGGTAACCGGCATGTCCTGGAACCAAAAATTCGAAGACATTTGTGATATCTACCATCCCACACTGGGACCGCGTAGTGGATTACGGCCCACTCCGTCTCAGAGAAGAGGCCTATTTCCCAGCAGTGGGAACATTATAGGTTGATTTTGCGCTGCGTGCAGTTAGACTGGAAGCCGATCCCAACACAATTGGAAAAAGACTAGGCAAATGATGATGATGAAAAATACTTGCAAGGGAATTCTAACCTGAGAAAAATATAGATAAAATAGTATTACTGTACAAATATACTGAGTCACTCCTTCAACACATGAACTAACATACACTCACACACACACCCCACACACACACCACACACAGCCACACCACTCACATCACATCACACAACCTCTCACACTTACACCCCCCACCTCTCCTACTTCATGAGCGAACACACGTAGCACGTTGCATATCTGGTATTTGGCGAATCCGGTGTTCTGCGAGTCTGGTAATTTGCGAATCCGGTATTTAGCGATTCTGGTATGAAGCTTCGGAGCCTTCGGAGAGTGTGCGCAGAAGCTCCACGTCCTGATCCCACCATCGCAAACTTGGTTGATATCTCGATCGTGGACTGATCGAGATATCAACCAAGTTTTATCATTTATTATGTGCACAGCCAACGTGTGGAACTCTATCTGTGTCCACACTAAACCCGTCTGTCTTCAAAGCAACAGGCGTCTTCTGGGCACGCTCATTCCATCATAGACCTCATCCATCGCTTTTCATCAGGCGTGAACGAGGTAAAAAGCAGGCCCAATGGGCAATAAAAAAAAACGGGTTGCACTCCGGGAGTGCCGGCAGAAGTGAAAACTTGAATATTAACGTTGTGCATTTTTGATATTTTGGAATGCGGTCTACTCTCCCTCTGTCTTATGAATTTTCGATCTGGTCACGTGTCATGACGCGAGTTTAAAAATTTTTTCCCATCACAAAAAGCTTTCCCTCCGTCTTACCAATTTTCGATCAGGTCACGTGTCCTGACGCGAGCTCCGTCTTACAAATTTTCGTTCAAGTCACGTGTCCTGACGCGAGTTTAACATTTTTTATCGATCACAAAAAAGTGCACAACGCCGCTAAAGAAGTTTTCACTTCAAAAAATAGATAGAGTAACACAACATGTCAAATTGAGAACCTCTCCCATTCTTGAAGGTAATAATCGAAGAAGCAATAATCTTCGTACATCTGAAAATCATTCTGGCAATATATTAGTTCGTCCGGGCAAGTTGCTCGCTGCCCGCTTCCCCGATGGCTCGGATAACAAAAGATGATGATGATAGATCTATGTCAGTTGACAGGGATATCGCGTCGCTAATGGCTTTGGCGTAGGGATGGGGGAAAAGTATCGATACGTTTGATTTTGGGGGAAAGAGAGTAACATTATTTTGGGTGCGACTTGATTGACTATCCCGTTAGTCGCAACTACAATAACTGCCGAGTCTAAGGATTTAAGCAGTTGTGGCTTAGTGGTAACGGCCCCGTCTTACGAGGTCTGGGTCGTAGGTTCAAACGTTCAAACTTAGGCAGACATTTTACTTTGTGTATATAATTTCATCACCACTGTTCTCAAAACGGTGAAGGGAAACATCGTGAAGAAACTGGCTTGTCCTAGAACCAAAAATTCCAAGACATGTAACTTCTACCACCCCGGTGGTAGATAACAGCCCACTCTCGAAGAGACGGGGCCTGTGTCCCAGCAATGGGAGCATTATAGGTTGATTAAATATAATTACAATGGTCTGAAATAGCCAGCCCGCACCGAAGCGTGGTGGTAAATTCTCGTTCCTTCTATGTATTAGAATGTGGGTACATTTAGCCAGTACCACCCGCCAGTCTCACCAGTTCGATAGTACTGTAGAGAATATAGCCTATTTGGAGCTAATATGCAACCTCCGCGAGTTTGTAAAAAATGTTTGGTATAAAATACGAGAAACATAAAATTTAAGTTTAGAAGAGATTACACTGACAAGCAAATGGATTAAGATGGAAAATACGTAATCCTACTAATACTACAAACGTGAAAGTTTGTATGGATGGATATATGTTTGTTACTATATGACTGTTTGTTGATATATGATTTGGGTGAAATTTAGCACACAGATGATTTATAACCAGAATTAACATATAAAATACTTTTTATACCGATATTCCCACGAGATCGAAACTTATGCGGGTGAAACCACGAGGTGCAGCTAGTATTTTTATATAGGAATACTTATCAAACCTTACGAGATAAACCGTAGTTTGAATACTCCCCCGGTAGCTTGAAGGGCTCGTCTAGTCCCTCACAGTACCTAGTAGTAGTAAAAGATCATCCATTCCTATCGATATACGCTAAGCACAGCCCTACACCACTTTTTACGCGAACAAAGAAAAAAATTGGGCAATCTCTTTAACTGCGCAATGACATTTCAATATTTTTGTTATTGTTACACGATTACGTGTATCTTTTCAGAAACTTTCTTTTCAATTTTTTTTTTTTTTGCTAAAAACGAGGATCTTTTTTAAGAAATAAAACTGGGTTTTTTTTGGAGAAAGGGTGTTTTTTTATGGTTTTATGAGGGCTGTTGAAATCCGTATTTTATTTGTTGTAACTGGTTGGGGTGTAGCAACTTGGTGAAAGTATGAACGAACGGGGTTTGTACATTGCATAAGTCTTTTTAAAGTTTTATAAACAATGTGAGCTTGTAACCATTGTTTTTGGCCCTTTCTGTAGAAGGTATTCTTGTTCTCGTAACTTATTTCGAAACGTGGTTTGTCAGAATCAGGAATCAAAATTTGTCCCATACCTACTGTAATTTGAAAACATTGTAAAAGTCAATTATTTTTAAAAGAGTAACTGTGGAGTTTCTTGCCAGCTCTTCTCCATAGGAAACGACCAATTGGCACCGTGCACCTTCTAACGTTTCATAAGTGCCCCTGTAGGTTTATGTCAAATAAAATATTTTGATTTTGTACCCGGCTGATATTACTACTTATTGCATGGGACTTAAAATAACAGCCGCAGGGGTCGATCAATCAAGTTAAGCTACACTTGCCACGGTCGGTCCGTGGGTGGGTGACCATCTTCACAAACCAAGACCCTCCGTGAATCGGAAAGAACGTTAAGCCGTTGGTCACGAATGTCATTCGTGGATCTTTGACGTTACGGGTCGTCAGTAGCTCGAAAGTCTGACAATCAGACTTACCAAGGGGTATCGTATTACCCAGTAACTGGGTTGTGGAAGTCAAATAGGCAATCGCTCCATGAGAAATACTGGTATTCAGCTGCATCCGGTTAGACTGGAAGCCGACCCCAACATAGTTGGGAAATAGGCTAGATACATTGATTTGAAATCTATGGATAAAGCTGCGCTGCACCGCAGATTTATTTTACATCTAAGTACTTACAATCTACCCATAATTTTTAATTTCTGAATTGTTTTTATGTTTTCTATAACGGACGCTTTTAAAGAACAAAAAGAAAGAAAGAAAAAGTATTTATTGCGACTCGCACAGGGAGATCATAAAACTAAACTGAACACAATCAAAAATTAAAAAACCAAATTGTATTAAAAAAAAAGTAACAAAACCAAATTATATAAAAAAAAAGTAACAAGAAGAAAAATTAAACACAAAGTCCTGTACGAGGCCAAAAGGCTCCTATCTCAGCATGATGCGCTTAACGTGCACGTCTTTCTAAATCGTTGTCACATGGTTAATTTCAACACGAATGATGTAATCAAATATTTTGTAACAATTTTATGATTTAAAAAAGTGAAATGAAATGAAATGAAATAATTTTATTTATTTGCTATGAATGTAGGTACAAAATTATGGTGTTAAGTACGAGAAGGATCCAATTCATTCTACCGTGAGGCATGCAAAACATTTTTATAGTAGAATTAATTATGGAATAATCTTAAAAAATCAAATATTTAACGAGTATCAAATTATTAAAATAGTGTCCGTGGAGCTTCTTGCCCGTTCTTCTCCGTAGGTAGTACCTACGCTTTGGAATGGGCAACTAGCTTCATCTTTCTGACTGACCCACCCTTTGACAATTCAAAAGTGCCTGTAATTGGTTTAGTTGAAAAAAATGGTTTGAGTTTGAGTTTGTAAGGGGAGGCCTATTCCCAGCAGTGGGTGATTCCAGGCTGAAATGACGATGATGATGATGATGTGCCGATCGGCAATCTTCGTTCGGTATCTACCCTCACTTAGGGCGAATTTCACCAAACTTTTATTTATTTATTTATACCTAGATAAGTCTTATGCTGAGAATATTTTTTTTTATTTTTGAGAGTTTTTCCATGTTAGAACTGTCAGACGTCAATTTTATTTCACGGATAAAAATATCTGACTTTGGTAAGATCAGTCCCTAATCATATTCGGGCCGGCTCGACCTAAGCCGCTCGTTTTTCCAGGGCATTACTTCTACATTAAATATTCGATTTTACTGTCCGGCTGTGCCGAATCATGTCGAACCGAGCATTTGTGTAGCATGAAGAAGTTTTGGTTAACAGGGGTGTTAACCAAAACTTCCACACAGTAAAATTAACTAGTATTTTTCAAGATTGCCTTTAAATAAACAAATACTAATTTATTTCTTAAAAAAAAACTAACTGTCAAAGACGAAGTTGTCATTTGAGTTCAATTCTAGAAACAATAGCTCTTTTCTAAACAAATTGCTTTTAAACACACGTTAATTTCAACCTTGATTCACACGCCACAAAGTTGAAATTTCAATACTCTAATGACAGAACACTCCTGCACATCACATTCAATTTGTCATCCTTATCTTTATGTATTAAGGTTGAATTCTTGTTGTTTCTTCAGTGGTCGGTTCAAATGACGCATGCGCTCTGTCGACATGCGCCAGAACAATCAGTTTAGTGTTGCGCATGCATTATGCGCGCAAAATATTACTCGTTTGACGTTTTAACAAAATAACTTATGTGAAGTGACGATGTTTCACGAAGATTGACGGAAAGGACCGATGCTTTTGACTGCTGACTGCTTTACACTATGCCTTCTCTCTTTTATAATGCTACTAGATTCTTTTGGCGCATGGCTAAATTGACGGCACGAACAAAATATTTGTATGACCTACAAGTAGTTTTTAAAGGTCTGGCTGTTTGTGAAAAAAAAAAAAAAAAATCGCCTAACTAACACGTAACGCCGCCATTTAATAACCAATGCGTTATTATTTTAATTCTGAGTATAGCAAGGTGTGAGTTCTGAGGGGCAATTCTCGTAATTTTAAGAACGTTCACAGTCTGATCTCAGTCTCAATTTGTCAAAAATACCTCTAAATTTCCCTACATTTTGACAATTTTTTGACATTTGTTCGTCACCGAGATGAGACTGCGACTAGTTTTTGAACATTTTAAATTACGAGAACTGGCCGACACTTTTGCAAGCAAGTGACGTCACGACCCCCCACTCCCAAATTTTGACGCGCTTTATCTTTGTCATTTTTTGTTTGATTGACAAAAGAAAAAATAGGTGTCCATTATTTTTTGATAATCTAACTGACGGATTAAATATAATATTTTTTTTTTACCCAGGCAACTACCCTATTGCTCTCAAAAATGGTGAAGGAAAACTTCGCGAGGAAACCAGCATGTCTTAGGATCAAAAATTCAAAGATATGTGAAATCTACCAACCAACATTTTAATTGCGTAACACCCTATCAGTCACAATCTGACTCATTTTGAAGGATATAGCTAATTTATTGCTTCACTAGCTGCGCCCTGCGGTTTCACCCGCATAAGTTTCTATCCCGTGGGAATATCGGTATAAAAAGTATCCTATGTGTTATTCCTGGTTATAAACCATCTGTGTGCCAAATTTCATCCAAATCCGTTCAGTACTTTTTGCGTGAAAGAGTAACAAACATCCATCCATCCGTCAATTCAAACTTTCGCATTTATAATAATAATAGGATATATTCGAAAAGGTTTGCCCATAAATGATGCATAACGCAATGAATGTTGTTGAACTGTCAAAATAAAAGCCATTGCTACTGTTAGTGTGGTACGCAATTACCCCGTCGCACTGGGCCCACTTGGTGGATTACAGTCCCCTCCCTCTCACCGAGAGGAGGCCTGTGTTCCAGCAGTTGGAACGTTATGGGCTGAATAAGCTACTTGTTTGGACAAGAAAGTACTCGCCTATTTATAAAAATTACAAACATCCAACCTCCTTGCATAGTTTTATGAGCAAAAAAGATGACGAATCATTCTTTACAAATGTTTCGGCAAACGGTAAAGGGTAAATACCCTCAATATTTACTGTATCTTTATCTTTTACCGAAGGATTGCTATCTTTTACCAGTTAGCAAAGTAAGGGTTGCATTTATTACTATTTATTACTCATAAGCAAATTGTTAGAGTAAGATATTTTTATTTATCTTTTGTGTCCTTTCTCAACTTTCTTGTAAGGGTTCGTAATGAACGAATAAAACAATTGTTTGTCGGGCTGTTAACCGGTGTCTCTACCTTTTCTAAAAGGGTTTCCCTGTCATAAAATTATCGGTGAATAGGGACTGTTATGTCCTTTTAAATATTGCAATTATGATTGTTGTTGGAATTAGTTCTGGGAGAAAGTTCCTTGCCTTATTAGTGAGAGACAAAATTAAAAATGAACGATTTAAAAAAAAAATGTATTATTGGTTTCGTCATGAGGCTTTTGAGGTTTTTTTTTTTTGTTTTCACCGTTTTGTGAGCAATGGTGGCCGAGTGTTAACGATCGATTTTACTTCAATCAATCCACTCAGCCTATCGCAGTCCACTGCTAGACATCCTTTCCCAGACTGCGCCACAACACCTGTCTACCGCATCCAGTCTATCCTAGCCACCTTCTTTAGGTCGTCCGTCCATCTAGCCGGGGGGCGTCCCACATTACGCTTGCCGATACGCGGTCTCCAGTCCAGGACTCGTCTGCTCCACCGGCCATCGGTCCTTCGACAAACACGGCCAGCCCACTGCCACTTCAGTTTGCTTACTCTGCGCTCTATGTGGGTAACTCCGGTTCTTTTCCGGATAATTTCATTCCTGATTTTATCCTTCAAAGAGACTCTGAGCATAGCTCGCTCCATAACGCGCTATTTATCTATACATATTACATAAATTAAAGTCGCTTTTCGTGTCTGCCTGTGTGACTGCGTTGTTCTACTAAATTGACAACGGATTGATGATTGGATGCAGGTTTCACCATCATTTAAAGAATAGCCACGAACCCAGATGTTGACATTTATGTCATGACTCCGTAAATATCTTTAAAACTCAAATTTTAGGGTCCCAAAGCACGCAACCCACGCGGGCCTGCGGGCGGAGAGCAATGGGTAGCTCTCCGTCCGATCAGGACCAGGCCCGTGCCGGACGGCACGTATGTGTTCCACGCGCGCCTCAAAGAGATGTCAGCATAGTTGACGGGGCCCGATAGGGCCGAAGCCTGCCGGGGTAGCGGAATCGTCCGAAAGGGTTACCGCTGCCCTGGTACATAAAAGGCTAAGGAAGGTACACGGGTGGGTTTTAGTAGAGCGGGAGGGGCCATTTGAAAATTTCCCATCCTCAAAAAAAAAAAAAAAAACACGCAACCCACACAATCTACGAATTAATTGTACGGATTTCTTGCAACCTCTGTAACTTATTTCTTGTATCATTTTATATTTCTGTTTATATAGTTTGTTACCACTTCATTTTTATACATTTCCAAATTAATTTTTTTTTTCTTAATTTTTATACTTTAGGTTATCACTGTAATTGAGAATGTTGGTTCACCTGTTATCGGCAACTGTATAAGCCCATGACTGTTATCTACTGTTATCTGATATTTTGTACACAGAAGCTGCAGTGCGATTCTGTGACCATCTCACCGTGAAAACTTAGGTGAAGTGAGCGTGGAGTGAGCTGTCATTTCAACTAAAGCTAAGGGTTTGACACTATTGACAGCTCACTCTAAGCTCACTTCACCTAACTATTGACGGTGAGATTTTTACAGAATCGATGGACTGTTGGTGTACCTTTATAAATAAATAAATTTAAAAAAACCCCGAGGTTTATGTGTAGGTATAAATACATTAAGAATAAACTTATAATAATGAAGAAATCTCGATGTTTTGTCAAGTCGTAAAAACCGTGCGATGCAGGGGCGGGTCGCTAGTCTGATATACATAAGTGGACGAATGAAGCGAACTGTACTGACATACGAAACTTTAAGTTAGTACAGTCGAGGGCATAGGGTGGTTAAAATTGTTAGAAATAATGCAGTTTTTTTAAAGTTAATCACTTGAATAAATAATTTTTCTTCAAATTATTTATTCAAGTGATTAACTTTTTGTCAATAACAATAACATATCATCACGACTGTAATACTCGATGGTTAGGCAGAGGTGTAATAAATAATATTAGACCCAATGTTTTGCCCATTGCCATCAACTGCGCAAAAAGCAAAACCCCGGTCTGTTACTGAAAAATTCCTGAAAGGGAAACACATTTGACAGGCCTGTTGGTCTAGTGGTTAGTGACCCTGACTGCTATGCCGGAGGTCGTGGGTTCGATTCCCACCCAGGACAAATGTTTGTGTAATGAGCACGATCATTTGTTCTGTGTCTGGGTGTAATTTATCTATAATATTTATGTATTTAGAAATATATAAGTATGTTTATCAGTTGTCTAGTACCCATAACACAAGCTCTGCTTAGCTTGGGACTAGGTGGCGTTGTGTGATAGTTGAGGAATATTTATTTATTTATATAGCTTAAAAAAAAAAACTAAAGGAATTCTTGATATATAAGTAAAGACTACTGTTCAATCAATGACTTTTTTAATGACAAAAATACTGGTGACTACACCTTTATATTATAAAATGAGTAATTAATAACAATAGATTTTTGTATATATAACTATTAGTAAATGAGTAATTTAATTAATATGACATTAACGAGAAATTTATGAAATCAATGATTCATTTAATTTCTATGACATCAATGAGTCGTTTATTTGAATGAAATCAATGAATAATTTAATTAATATGTAATCAGTGTACCTATTACTTAATTATTTTGTCCGACTTTTGTTTTTTTTTTCTTTTTATTGAACAACTATATTAATGCATGACTAATGATGGACGTTGACTTAGGACGAATAATGATGTTAATGTTGAATAAATATGGAACCTGCATTCAATATTGTACACCTTATAGGTATGTTACAGCGATCCTTTATAATACTTTGCTGAACCCAGGACCTTATGCCCAGCAGTAGCGCTTGTAACTACTAGGTCAATGAGGTAGTCACATCGAGTTTTTGAAACAGTCCCAATTTTTATGTACAGCATCCATTCTATCACTGTGTGGGTATCACTGTGTGATAGTGATAAATCTCTTTCTAAGGCTCAGTTTATACTGGGAAACGTTGGAAAAATCAGCCCTTACATTATAATACAGATATCTCGATGTTTTTTCTAGTCGTAAAAATGGTGCCAAGTAAGGTCGCTAGTTTTAAATATTTTATGAAATCTACAGACACTTCTCACCCTGCCTGTACCTCCAGACACAGCGGTAGATGCTAGACTGTGCGTCCAGATCTGAAAACTGATAATTTTAGAATACACAGCCGGTCTAGAATATCTAACTGGCTTCGCTGTACCTGGCGGGAAAGTTTCGAGGATGTTCTAATCTGTATAGTGGTGTGGTTGTTAAATAAAGAAGGGTTTCTCATGGCGTGTCTGTGAGGTTTTTTTTTTTTGTATATAGCATAATCGATCGATCTGTTTGCGGACGAATGGACGAAGATTTTGTCGGCATGTCAGAAGTATTGTGAGATGGATTTATGAAAGTGTTGTTTTACTTGATGATTTTATATTTTATTAATTTATTATACCATTTATGTACACACATTATGTAAACAGAAAATGAAAAACAGAACAGAAAAAATAGGTACAGAGGTGATGTGGTGGTGTGTATGTACAGACTGTGTCTTTAATTTCTGTAATTGGCTTTAAGCCGCTAATTTAAAATGTCTTGGAATTTTTGGTTCGAGGACATGCCGGTTTCCTCACAATGTTTTCCTTCACCGTTTTGAGAGTAGGGGTGAAATTACCAAAGTAAAGCGCCTACCTGAGTTCAAACCCACGACATACAACTTGCAAGTCGAGGCTGCTACCACTAGACTGCCACTGAGCCCGCTACCACGCGGGCGGTGTTGCCGCACAGTGCGGGTTACTGGGCCCGCGTGGTTGATTACGGCCCACTCCCTCTCACAGAGACGAGGCCTGTGTCCCAGCAGTGGGATCATTATAGGCTAATCAGCCTATAAATGTTGCCGTTGTTAATTTTGTTGTCGAATATGAGTGGCATAATAATGATAAGTTAGCTTTCGACTTTTCTATGACCTAAAAACATTACTTAGTCCTTTTCTTCGCGTCATTTTTCATTAACAAATGCACTCTCTTTTCTTTATTTTTTTTTAGTAACGAATTGCCCTTTGTCGTCTGGGAGTAGGTTCGAATCCAGACAAGCGCCTTACTTTGTGTAAATTAATTCAACACCACTGCTCTCAAAACGGTTAAAGAAAACATTGTGAGGAAACCGGCATGTCTTAGAACCAAAAATTCGAAGACATTTGTGACATTTACCAACCCGCGCTGGGCTGCGTGGTGGAACAGGCCCACTCGCTCTCACAGAGAGGAGGCCTGTGTCCCAGCAGTGGGAACATTATAGTCTGATTATGTATGTATGTCTGGGAGTCAGGGCCCTAGGTTCATAGATTTAGTATATCCTACTAAGTAGAGTACATATTATTTATTTATTTTACCATTTATGTACACAAATATATAAACAGACAATGAAAAACAGAACAGAAAATATGTACAGAGGTGATGCTTATTTCATAAGAAATCTCTTCCAGCATACCTGAGATAGGACAATAGACAATACAGAGATATAGACAGCGTGTGATAGAGCAAAGGAGACAAAAAATAATACATATAATCAAAAAAACAATTCACTTAAAAACTAAACAAAAATTACGAGAATATACTAACATACATACAAATAAACATACATAAATACTTCTAACACACACTTCTTCTACATACTTAGTTTAGCTTATTTGCCTAGGCTATGTTTTAGAAGAATATTTTTGTTTTGACATTAGTGAAAGAATATTTGGAATCGGATCAGCAGTGCGATTCTGTAACCACCTCACCGGGAAAACTTAGGTGAAGTGAGCGTGGAGTGAGCTGTCATTCCAACTAATGCTAGGGATTGACACTATTGACGGCTCCCTCTAAGCTCACTTCACCTAACTTTTCACGGTGAGATTTTTACGGAATCGATCAGCAGTATCTAGTTCCGAAAATCATAAAGTTTTCCTTTTTATAATAATTATTAGTATTGAAGAATAGATAAAACCACCATACCATTAGCCAATTACATGTGTTAGCAGAACAACATTTGACAACATTCATCTCATAGCTTATCTTATAAAAGTCATCAGGTCAGGTCAGGTACCTATTACATAAACACCTCATCATCTGCCTGACCCTTTCCCAACTATGTTGGGGTCAGCTTCCAGTCTAACCGGATGCAGCTGAATACCAGTATTTTACATGAAGCGACTGCCTATCTGACCTCCACAACCCAGTTACTGTGTAATACGATACCCCCTAGTAAGACTGGTTGTCAGACTTTCAGGCTTCTGACTAACCCGGGATCAACAGCTTAACGTGCTTTTCGAGGCACGGAGGGGTCTCGGTATGTAAAGATGGTCATCCATCCACAGACCAACCCGTGCGACTGTTATTTATTAGCCACGGGCCCCTCTACCTAAGAACATGAATTTATTATTAGCCGTTAGTGTCCCACTGCTGGGCAAAGGCCCCTCTTCTTCCACCTTTCTCTGTCAAGAGCCGCCAAAGACCAATATTTATTAAATGAAGAATATGAACATAAAATTAAAATAAAACTTTTCTAAAACCTTCCATACAGCCTTTGCTACGCGTCATTTTTCATTAACACCACAAATATCCACAATTTTTTCTTAAAATTTTCTCGGTAAATAATAAAAGCCCTTTGTCCTCTGGGACTCAGGGACTAAGGCTATGTTTTAGCAGAGTACTTGACACGTTGTGCAAACACGTAATATTACTGCGCTAAGTACTGGCAGCTAAGTGTTAAGGTGGCTCTCTATAATGGTGTAACATTTACAAAACTATCTTTTTTGGAACGTCTTGAGATGTAACAGTACTCTCTCTCTCTCTTTACTATTTGAAAACTTTTGTCCAGCAGTGATTTTATTTTGTAACTAGGTTTGTACAAACTCTTTTACACGTCAATCATATTTTAAAACTAGATGAGGTCGGCGATTGTTATTATTAGTCTGAGAAGAAAGGCCGAAACAAACTTCTCTGAGTTTGTTTCGGCCTTTCTTCTCAGACTAGATTATGTTGTTGATGATGATGATTATGTTGTTGTTGTTATTGTTGGTGATGTTGTTGTTGTTGTTGTTGGTGGTGGTGGTGATTGTGTTGTGTGGTTGTGTATGGTTATGTATGATTACGTTGTGTTGTGGTTGTGTGTGTTGTTTGTGTGTAATCTTGGTCAGATCATATGAAGACCATGTAGATCGATGTCTGAGATGCTCCTTTGAAAGAGTGAGAAATGACTACTGAGCATAAAGTCCTGGGTAGGTCCTGGGCAGGTATTCCCGGGTCGAGCAGTGCTATTGGATCTTTCCATCTGGAGTTTCTGAGTAGCAGCCTGGAGTCAGGATTTGTGGCCGGTCGATGGCAACAGGCTTGCCCCCTATTAAATGGGACTTAAACATTACTGGCGAGATGTGGGTGTTCTATAGGTGCACCTCTGCTTAAGGTGGATGCTCCAAGGTAGCCCGCGAAATTCAAATTTTCTTACGTTTTTTGCAATTTGCTGCACTAAGTTGTACGTTGATTAATATATGATTCACGGCCGTAACAAATATGTGTTCACAGAATTATAATTATTAGAATCAGTAATACAACTTGTTATGTTAGCATAATCCTAAAATGTCAAGATTTCATGAAATAGTCATTCAGTAGGATTACTTGATCTTAGAGAGTTGTGTTGATGACTTTAGTGATTATAACTTTGTAAATATATATTTGTTACGGCCGCGAAACATATTTTAATCAATGCAAAACGGCTACCGCTCAGCATTATGCTGCGACTCTATGCAGGACAGAGCTCCAGCGCTGGTTTTCACTAACAGCCAGCGCCGACGTGATGACGTCGTAAGTGATACCTAGGCACTGCTTTACAAGAAGCTCTTAGTACCGTAAACCTATGACCTAAAATATTGTACAGTTGACCCCACGTCAGTGGTAACAAATCCAGTATAAGCTGACCCCTTATTCTATTGATGAAACTCCGTACTACTCTAGGATAGCCCAAGGTCAAAGTGTTACCACCAAAGTGCGGTCGACTGTACTGGTTGAGTAAGTTTTATGATAAATTATTATCTGGCCAACTCAATGTCAACGTATTTATTTCAATTAAACCAATTACAGGCACTTTTGAATTGTCAAGTGGTCGGTCAGTCAGAAAGATGACGGCACGGTTGGCGCAGTGGTTAAGAGATTGGCTGCTGCGCTGCGTGTCGCGGGTTCGATTTCCGCACGGAACATATATTTGTATGGCCTACAAGTAGTTGTTCCGGGTCTGGCTGTTTGTGTATGTGAGTTTAAATGTTTGTAAACACACCCACAATCCACAATACAGGAGAAATTCCTAGTGTGGGGCGTTAAACAAAAAAAAAAAGATGAAGCTAGCTGTCCAATCCAAAGCGTAGTAGGTACCTATGGAGAAGAACGGGAAAGAAACTCCACGGACACTCTTTTAAATCAAAATACAAAGTTTACAAAGTATTGGTTCATCGTTCATGTTAAAAAAAAATGCACGTGAGAACGATGGAGAACTTTAAAAGCGTTCGTAATGAAAGGCTGTAGATGCGGTCCTTGTCCGGATAATACTTTAACTCAACTTAAACCTAACTTTAAGAAGTTATTAAAACAGCTTTTAACTAATTTGCATTTCAGAATTCGCCGTACCTAACTGGTGCTGTAGTTTTTGCAAGGCATTACACTGCAGTGTCCCACAACCCTAAGGTGCAGACTATCAATAAAACAAACAAACAAACAAACAGAAGATATTAAGTTACTAATGTATTGTGAAACTTTAAACTTGCACTTTATGATGAGCACGTCGACGACGCTAGATGGCGCTAGTGGTATGTACTGCCTTAAAGGTTGTTATTTAATTAATTTATTTAAGGATTACTAACAAATGGTAAATTATAAAAAACTTACACAACGTACACATTCAATTTTAGCCAAACAGCTTGCACAATAATGCCAAAAGTAATTTTAAAAAAAAACAGATTGATTAATATACCTACTATTTTATTAAAATAAAGTTGTTAAAAAACAAAAAAGTAGTTTTGTGTAAATTATTTCATCGCCATTGCTCTTAAAACGGTGAAAGAAAACATCGTGAGGAAACCGGCACGTCTTAGAACCAACAAAATTATTCGAGTAAATGTGCCATCTACCAACCCGCACTGGACCTGCGTGGTGGATTACGGCCCACTCCCTCTCAGCCCAGCCAGGCCTGTGTCCCAGCTGTGGGAACACTGTAGGCTGATTATGGTAAAAATCAATGTCAAATAATGATTACATTGGGTAACGGAAATCGCTTAATTCTGGGCAATATTGGTTGAATATGTCGCCACGACAATATCGAGCAATTTGCTGTGATGTCAATAGAGATTGTTGCTGCTGGAGATAAATTAGACACCGCTCAACATATTGAACGATAGCGTAATATAAAGTTGGGAAATACATACATTAACAGTAGGGCTCGTGGCCAAATAATAACAGCCGCATGGCTCAATAGAAGGTTAAACTACGCTTGCCGCGGTCGGCTTGTGGATGCGTGACCATCCATTATATTTCAAGAGCCCTCCGTGCCTCAGAAAGTATGTTAAGCCGTTGGTCCCGGCTGTCATTCATAGCTCTTTGACAGTCGTTACGAGTGTCAGAGACCCAAAAGTCTGACAACCAGTCTTCGGTTTATAGAAGATTTATTTCTCAAAAAAGAATATACATGGTTCACTTAAATATGAGAAACTTAACGAAAATAAAATATTATCATAGTAAAAATTGTCGTCGTTTGATCATCGTACAAACAGTGTGGTAGTTGTTCATTATTGTTGCCTAGTCTTACCAAGGGTTATCGTATTACCCAGTAACTGTGTTGTGGACGTCAGATAGGCAGTCGCTCTATGTAAAATACTGGTATTCAGCTGCCTCTGGTTAGACTGGAAGCCGACCCCAACATAGTTGAGAAAAGGCACAATAGGTAAACTATAAAATGTTACCTACTGAATCTCTAATTGTGATACACGTAAAACTGATCTCTTTTATTTGTAATCTTGAAATATGATCTCCTATTAAATAAGTGTCTGTGTTATCTACCTATTATATTATATTACCTAAGTAAATATATCTAAATGTAAAAATAGTATTTTAAGAAAATAGCTACCTACTTACCCTTATAATACATTTATTTATGTTACTGTTATTAACTTTTTTATGTGAGCGTAATTTTTTAGTTTTCATGTAGAATTTTATTTTGATTTTTGCTTCTACGATTTAGATTTTTAATAAATATTTATAACTATAATTTTGCTGTGCCCTGACAGGGTCTACAACGGCTCTTAGCTATAAGCCTTTTGTGAACATCTGTATAGGTACCTTTTGGAATGCAAATAAACGAATATGAATATGAAGGCTAGGCACAAGATGACATCCTTACATTAACAATTTACAGAATATTTGGAGCAATCAAAATTGCAAAAGCATTTTTTAGGAACTAAGCATGCTCCACTAATTGCTCCACCACCTCCGGCAACTGAAGCCGAGCAATAGGTAATTGCTGAAAAAAAAAATTGTTCGAATGCAGGTTTCGATAGGGAAGGTATAACTTCAAGTCGTTCGTGGTGCGTGTTCCGACACATCATCTCGAGAAGTTCCTCAAGGAAGAGTTCGGGCCGAAGGGTGTCGTGTACCGCCGGTTTCGTGGCCGGCTACATGACACCAGTCAGCGAAACACGACGCAGACACTTCGTGTGCGTTAGTTAGTTTTTAGTGTAATTATAATGTTGTATGTATTTATAGTATTTTTAAGTTATATTAATATTGTATTGTATGTGTTTATATTGGCCTTGATGCCTGAAATAAATGGATAAATAAATAAAGAAATAAAGAAGAGCACATGGTTAATACATTAGTCACTACTCTCCTAGACAAAAGGGTAGGTAAGTAAAAATCGTCTGTCAAACGTTTCAGCCTTTTAAATATAATATAGAATATTATATATAATATTATATATAATATAGAATACTCTATATTATGTAGACCATATAAATTACAGATAAGGTACCGACGGTAAATAAGAGCCGGCATAATTAAAACTTAAATATTGAAAAAAATAGGTGAATTTGAAATAAAAATCAGGAATATTATTGAACATTATTTAATTGAGATCTAAAAAAAATGCCTACATGGCTAGGTTTTAAACATTTTGTGAACAAAAATAAACTTTAAAAAATCCTTTACTAAGGACCTTAATAAACTCAGGTAGTCTATTAAGGTCCGAGGCAAAATTAAAAGAAACTAAGCTGATAAAACATAAAATAAATTGTTTTCCTCTATAACTCAACATAATTAATATTTTCAGACAAAATATTTAGCAGTTTACTGTCAATCATATTAAAAAAACATAAATCGGTCCTTATAAAACTCAAGAAATAATTATTTTGTAACAAAAAGATGTTATTTAAGTAAAATCAACAAATTTATATTATTTTTAGATAAAAACCTCTTAACCAAACATATAGGTATAACAAAAATTAAAAAATAAATGCTTATTTTTTGCCCGGCAAATACCATGGCCCTTATTAAAATAATGAAATAGTAACAAGTACGAAAAATCTAAATAGAATTATGAGATCAATTATTATATCAATGGTCGGTGGATTCGCAGTATTATCATTAATAATTATTATTGTATTTAACTATAATCAAATGAGATCCTTAATTTTAACCTCGGTTTTGGCCTGCAAACCAAAGCTATCATTTAATTGCATTCGGGGCAAACAAAATTGATATCGTCTTTCGTTAGGCCAACACGTTGTTCGTGGTACCATTTCTGACACACTTGACATTGTCGCATATCTTGGATCCTTTCCGTATGACATGCGTAGCAGTACCACGTATCATCAGGGTTCCCTTTGTTTTTTTTATTTTCTTTGTTCTTTTTGCCTCCTTTAGGAGTTTGCTGTCTCTTTTGTTTTTTCTTTTTGTTCTCTCTTTCCATAAATAAGTCTCTAGTAACCCGCTGGCCTTTGTAGTTAATAGCTTTCCGTCTCGGTTTATTTTGCTTCACCACCGCATAATTTGGAGTTGGTATTAGCTGTTGGAAAGGAGATTTCAAACTTTTATTCTGCTCTCTAAGATTCTGTAATGGTATATTATCTTCTGAGTCCTCTGATGACGTACTATCAAATCGTTGCCTAGCTAAATTATGTATGTAACTGCCGTGGCTGATTCCTTTTTCTGGCGTATATTCTTGCATCAATGGAAGAACTGCATTTCGGTCTTCTGACGGAGTGGGGCTGTATAAGTTTTGGCTATCTTGCCTATTGTGATAATTCGCTAAAAGAGACATAATATTGAATTCTGGACGCCAAATCATTTTCTTGCTCCTCTGTTAAAATTGTGTTCCTACCTAATTTTTTTTTCGACTTTACCTGAATTTAAATGGTTTTTCAGGGTTCTTCTCGGTATCCCGTGCTGAATAGCTGCTGCACGCTCTGATAGTAGTCCATTTTGCACGGCTGCCATTGCAGCTGCCAATTGGTTGACTGTCCAAAGTGCACGACGTTTCTTAATAGAAGGTTCCATTATTCCAGTCTGTAATAAATTATTTGTTGAAAAATATGTTTTTAAACAAGCTTTTATAAAACTCGTGCTTTGTACTGTATGCTGATCAAAATTTGCCAAAAACCATAAAACTAGTGTTATTCGCTAAGGAATTCCGTTGTCTACCTTCTGTCTCCATTATCAGATCAGATCGTTGTTACTATAATAATGTATTTTCGTTGAAAGCATGCAAAGTTTTAAATCGGGACCACATACAAACCCACACACATAGCAAGTTAAAAAGCTTGTAAAAATGTTTCAAATAGATATAACTCACAATAACATCAACGTTAATAAAAAGATACAGCTATTTATCTACATGAAAGAAAACAAAACAAAAAATAAAATATTTAGACAGGCCAATAAGGGCCGGCCCTTATTCACTTCCTTCCAGGTGGCCCTTATTAGCAATGGCGTCACTTTTTACAAAACTTGATTTGAAAGTTGGCAAATATCAACAAAATAAAAGAGCTTACCTTGATTCGACAACTCTAATGTCCACTTTGCAGTAATTAGGTGTTCACTTATTGTAAAATACACTAATATCTTTCTAATAAATGTTCTTGCATCGGCATTTTTTTTTAAACTGTGACGTTGACCGTCCCCAGTGAGTTACTCGGGGCTACTGACAAAATGGCGGCGCGCACGGCAATGCGCGCGCGTGAGATAGCAATACTATTGGTCCTTTTTATGTATGCGAGAGATCCAACCTATAAAACTATTGAATGTGTGTTGTTTCTCTGATGGACCTTAATAGCCGCTGGCCCTTATTTACCGCAGGTACCTTATAAATATATAAATTTTACAAAGCTTGACAACCTTTGGATGGATTAAAAAGGGGAAGGAGAGACAAATACTGTAGGTAGTCTGTGGTGTACCATTTACATAATACAATAAATACATACATAAAGTATATTATACTAATCTAAATAAATATACATATATAATAATAATAAACATGAAACGGGAGCAAAGAAAATATAATGATACTTCAAGGATAATATATGTATTTCAAGGAATGGAGTAGGTACTGATACTCATGAATATGGAAAATAAAACAGTTGTTCCAAACAAACGTGAAAAAGCTGATTTTCTTTTTCATATTTCAGAATTTTTCCACTTTAAAAGATGTTTATTTTCGTTAGCTTATTATAAATTCGCGAAGACATGTCAAATTTCTATACTAAAAAAAACGCAAACACAAAAAACTTAAATGTAGGATTAGTATCCGGGATTAAAAAACGAACTTTAGTGTCGTATCAAATTGAAACTTTTTTAATATAAAATTCTGTTGACAAACATCGAAATCGGTAGTTCCCGATATCGGGATACCCAAACAAACTGACACATTACAAGATAGGGCTACTTATCATACGGACAAGTTATAATATTTACCTACGTAACAAACATTGGAAGCTTATCTGTTGCTAAGTACACATGTTCGACATGACATATGTAAACATATAAATATTTAAACATAACATCAGGCCTGTAATCCTAGAGGGGATAGGCAGAGGTAAATTATTGTTACGAGCTTCGGGTTCGTGACAATAAAAACTGCCGATAAAAATTACCAAAAATTACACTTTAATTAAACAACACTAATAACAACTCAAACACACTAATTATAAAACACAATCGCTCTTAAGTCGCACTTGAAGATCGCTTTCGATGTATTCGGTTCTATCGCAGAACCAAGTCTGATTGGTCGCTTTTTTTTTATATATATATGGCATCTCGTAGTTGACCTTGAGAGGTCGTGACTACTTAACCGGTCTATCCTGTGGTTGCCTTATGAAATCTTAAAGCCTCCAGCCAGGGCTAAAACTAATTAAAACTAGGCGACTGCACGCTAAGGGCACCCCCTGTGGGGTACGAAGCTCGGCTTAGGGCGTCGCTGGGAGAGGGCAGCAAAGAGACAGGCTGGATCGAATTTATATTATTAGTGCTTTGATGAGCACGGCGTTTCGTAGGACTATCTCTGAGAAGAAAGGCCGAAACAAACTCAGAGGTCACAGTCGGGTGATTAGTCGCGGCTAGTCCCGGCCTTATATAGTGCGGCAGATAGTTCCAGAACCTTCTATTGTAGAAACATCTAGAATGTTCGAGTACATACCGGCCCCGACTGACCAGATGTCGATAGTTCTAGTAAGTTCTAGCAACGAAATCTCTACTCGATAATAGATGGCGCTAGTGACTCTATTAGTTTTGCTATTCGATAATAGATGGCGCTAGTGACTCTATTAGTTCTGCTACTCGAAATTAGATGGTGCTAGTGGTAACTAATGTCACCATGTATCAGGCATTAATTGTGGCGCGCAACATTATAGTACACTCATTCCGCCAGTTATTTTGCATAATGCATAATCAGCCTAAAATGTTCCAACTGCTTGGACACAGGCCTCCTCTCTTCGAGAGGGAGTGGGCTGTAATTTACCACGCATTGCCAGTACGGGTTGGTAGATGTCACATGACTTCGAATTTTTGGTTCTAGGACATGCCGGTTTCCACGCGATGTTTTCCTTCACCGTTTTAAGAGCAATGTTTATTTACACAAAGTAAAGCCACTGACTGGGTTGGAACCCACGACCTCCAACTCGTAAGCCTTTACCACTGGCCTACCACTGCTTTCAGTTGTTATAATTGAATCTTATCTAAAAAAAAACAAAGTGAACAGATTTTTTTTGTATGTTTGTTTGAGATGCGTTCACGCTAAAACGGCTGAACGGATTTGCATGAGATTTAGCACATGGGTAGACCAGGACCTGGATTAGGACATAGGATACTTTTTAACCCAATATTCGCACGGGATCGCGACTAAGGTGGATAAAACCGCGGGACATAGATAGTGATATATTTTTTTTAACAAGTTAGCTACGTAACTAACATAGGAAGCTTATCTACTGCTTAAGTACACATGTTCGACATGACATAAATAAAGATATATAGGTACTTGATATAACATCACGCCTGGTTTTCTCCTGGAGGGGTTGGCACACACCTGTCGCCAGTTGTGCCCCATGTAATTAGGGGGTGAGCCTATTGTCTTTACACAATCATAAATCCAGAAAACCAGAAGACCAATTCCCGTAATTTAAAAAGTTCAAAATCTAGTCACATTCTCATCTTAGCAAAAAAAAATCTGCCTAGCCTTTTCCCAACTATGTTGGGGTCGGCTTCCAGTCTAACCGGATGCAGCTGAATACCAGTATTTAACATGGAGTGACTGCCTATCTGACCTCCACAACCCAGTAACTGGATAATATCATATCCCTTGGTAAGATCGGTTGTCAGAGTTTCGGGCTTTTGACTACCCGTAACCACCGTCAAAGATCCACGAATGACAGCCGGGACCAACGGCTTAACGTGCTTTCCGAGGCACGGAGGGGTCTCGGTATGTAAAGATAGTCACCCATCCGCGGACCAACGGAGGCAAGCGTAGCTTAACCTGATCGATCGACCTGTGCGGCTGTTATTTATTAGCCACGGGCCCCTCACGACGACTAATAGAGCAGTATGGAAGAAAAAGACATGTTTCGCTGACTTCAAATAAATAATACATTATTTTAATAACAATTGTGAACGGTAATGAACACGGTCCGCGACCCTTTTTAAATAAACTATCGATTGGCTATCGAAGGCTCCGCAAAATTATAATCTAAAAATCTAAAATCAGCTGAATGAAATAATGAATATTCAACAACAATTAACCACTTTTGTTTGACGGATACACAAATCCGGTCTTTAGCCAATCCTATTCTGTCCGGATGGCTAAATGGCTAGTATACTCGTTAATAGGATTTGTCAAACGTACGTATAATACGCATTAGGTGACGCTGAAGAACTGGGGCGGAATGTTTAGGTGGCCATGGGTTCATGGGGAACTGGGATAGTCCTGCCGATCTATTTTGTAAAACACTGACTGTGAAAACTGAGGTAAAGTGAACTATCTATGATAAATGATTTATTTTCTGTAAGTAGGTTTGTGCAGACATACAAACACTTTTACACGTCAATAATGTTTTTTTTCAACTAGATTAGTTCGGCATTTCCTATCTGACTACTCTGAGAAGAAAGGCTGAAACAAACTCAGAGGTCACAGTCTCTTTTAAAGTCCAGACATAATCTTTGTGAGATCATGAGAAGACCATGTAGATTGGTGTCTGAAATGGTATTTTGAGGAAAGAACCACACAGATTGAGTGGACCTGTCCAGTCAGTGCACGTATTTGTCAAAAATCGTGCAGCTCAACTCAGAACTTGAGGAGCTCAACGATTCGAT
This sequence comes from Apamea epomidion, assembly GCA_947507525.1. Lineage (NCBI taxonomy): Eukaryota > Metazoa > Arthropoda > Insecta > Lepidoptera > Noctuidae > Apamea > Apamea epomidion. Next base: position 6,928,448 of record OX382252.1, on the reverse strand, counting down.
GAACAATACCAAAGAAAGGACATTTGGGTAGGCCGCGTAAATTACTCAAACTGCCATGTCTGTATAATGTCAATCTCTAGCATCAGATGGTATGACAGCTCACTTCAAACTCACTTCGTCTAAGTTTTCACAGTGAGATCTTCACAGAACAGCACGGCTGTTTTGGGAATGAGGCAAAGGAATTATTTCTTGGCCATTCCCATACGGCACTACCTCTTGGAAGGGGCGACTAGAATCAATTCTATTATTTTTTTTGTAACATTTATTGCGTTATTTACGTTATCTAGCAGACAAATTTTTCGAACATATGGAGCAATGGATTAGCAATATTCTTCAAAATGATTCAGATTGAGATTGATACTTAGTGTATTTACGCAATGAGGGTGCTGCTCGTGACTCCGTCCGCGTGAAATTTCTTGTTTCGTCGTGCCACCCTCTCGCGCTTTTACTTTTTTGTTTTCGCTTAGAGTTCTATCTGCTTTTTTTTTCTTCATTTAACTCTGCTCCTTAAGGTTTGTAGTGGGCTATCAGATGCAAAACGATTTTTTCAAATCCGACTGGTACTTCCAGAGATTAGCGCGTTCAAACAAACTCTTCAGCTTTATCAATTAGTGTAGATAGATTGTGGCATAATTTGTGAAAAGTTTCGCACAATGCATGACGGTTAAATTATTTCATCAAGTTTTTTAGGAAATTAACAAAAGATCTGTCCTACGTATTGGTCAACTTATACACCCCCTACACTCACTAGAAACCGTATCATCTCTAATTAAGTAGGATTTGTTGCATAATGCTAATGAGTCTCTGTGTCGGGAACCGAACCTTGGACTCTTTAAAACATACTTTAGTATTATGTTATAATAACATAAGATATCGTCACGCCCATAGTAAAAACAGTGGTAGCCCAGTGGTAATTGCCGTGACTTACCAAGTTGTAGCTCGTAGGTTCGAACCTAGGCAGGCACCTTAGTTTGTGAAATTTATTTCATCATCACTACTTTCGAAACGACGAAGGAAAACATCGTGAGGAAACCAGGATATCCAAGACCTAGAACCAAAAAATTCGAAGACATGTGACAACTACCAACCCGCACTGGGCCCGCGTTGTGGATTACGGCCACTGTGTCCCAGCAGAGGATTTGGAGTCTATTACAATGAATAGGTATTAGGTACATGAGACTTAAACACACCTGGTGAAATGTGGTACTAAAGGTGCACACATAGGTACTCACATCACACATCCACACATACTCACCCTCGCCGACACACACTCACCTATACTCACCCTCACTGGCACACGCCTAGGCATACTTACCCCAAATAAAATCAATATTAAGCTAATTTTGTTACAATTGTTTTTCTTTAATTTTTAATTTTGTTATTATTGACTAGCAGCACCCCGCGGTTTCACCCGCATAAGTTTCGATCCCGTGGGAATATCGGGATAAAAAGTATCCTACATGTTAATCCTGGTTATAAACCATCTGTGTGCCAAATTTCAACCAAATGCGGTCAGTAATTTTTGCGTAAAAGAGTAACAAACATCCATCCATCCTATACAAACTTTCACGTTTATAATATTATTAGAAAGTAGGATTACAAGACTACAGTTTACGTATTTTCCTATAAATATAATTATGAACTCAAGGCCAAACTACCTTCTTACGTCCTTCTATAAAGTCTATTGTCTACAAAAGCCATTAAATCTGCCTAGGACCATTACGGCAAGTCGTAATGGCCAATTACACAGTTTGTTAATGACACATTTACTGTTTGACACTTTTATGTCATTTCAGAGTTTAGAGTGATGGTTTTATAATGACATCAATTACCCGCTTATGCCCCAATAAACCGCTTATGACTATTTTGCTATATATAAGGTACAGGCAGTACCTTATATATAGAAAAATAGTCATAAGCGGATTGTTTACAAAAACACCACACAACTCTACCAAGACTGCCTTCAAACTTGACCATCTACATAACAGCTATAATTGAATCTGCAGTAATACGGCAGTATATAGCGTATCTATTCATACACGAAATATCTAAAGGGGTCATTTAACAACTTTTATTATAAGACTAAACATGAAATCGCGAAAAAAAATCATTTGTTCCCTACATTTTGACGAGTTAGTTTGTCCAGTAACCCTGCTAGTCAGTAAAGGCATATTAACCAAACCCAAAACGAATTCTGTGCATTTTGCATTTACTAAAAATATGGATTAATGTACACTAAAATGTTAGGGCCTAAAATAAATAAGGGGCTTGGGGCTAAGTTATAACAGCCACACGGGTCGATTGATCAGGTTAAACACGCTTGCCGCTGGTGGTCCGTGGATGGGTGACCATCTTTACATACCAAGACACCCTCCGTGCCTCGGAAAGCACGTTAAGCAGCTGGTCGTGGCTGTCATTCGTGGATCTTTGGCAGTCGTTACGGGTCGCCTGAAGCCCGAAAGTCTGACAACCAGTCTTACCAAGGTGTATCGTATTACCCAGTAACTGGGTTGTGGAGGTCAGATAGGCAGTCAGTCCATGTAAAATACTGGTATTCAGCTGCATCTGGTTAGACTAGAAGCCGACCCCAACATGGAAAATGCTAAGCAGATGATGAATAAATTCAGGTACCTCTTTTTGTATCCTCAAATAATTCCCATTAAGCATAATCAGCCTACAATGTTCCCACTGCTGGGACACAGGCCTCCTCGCGGGCCTCCTCCCTCTACCACGCGGGCCCAGTGCAGGTTGGTAGATGTCACATGTCTTTGAATTTTAGGTTCTAGGACATACCAGTTTCCTCACGACGTAAATAGCCAAGTAACTGTGATCAACTTAAATAACAATGATATGATATTAATGATTGACAAACAATAAACAATATTTTTTTGTTCAAGACTTAAACCTATTTACAATTATTGAACCTTGAATTAGACTGCAACTTAGTGGCAAGATATTAGACATTTGCAATTGGGCTTAAACTAGGAGGACTCCTGTGCTATAAGCACCAGTTATTTCCACCACCACCGTGGTCGATGTGCCATTACAAGTGTGGTGCGGAGCAAATGTAAGTAGATACAACAGTATTAATGTCGCGGTTGGTCACAGTTCTAACCTAACTCATTTGTTCGGGGTGCCCTAATTTAGTTACTGCGGCCAACTTTGAGCAATTGCTATTTTAAAAAAGCGATCATCCACACAAGTGTGTTTTTAGAGGATGCATTAAATATTTCCCGACAGAAAATCAAGAAAGAATAGTATACCGGGTGGCATGACGTCGACGCGCAAACATTTTAACGCCCATGGGGATTCAGAATCATGTACTGAATCCATGGTTACAGTTTGCGCATCGATGTCCCTGCCATCCTGTGGTACCATGCTTCTTTTCTTTTGTGTATTTCTATTCTATTCTTATGAACATTTCTGTTCCATAGTAGGTATTATTTAGAGTAGAGTCATCGTCATCAGCCTAAATCAGTGCACTGCTGGACATAGGCCTCTCCATTCACACCTTTCGAAGATATTTAGCTCTAGTAGAGCAGTAATATTTTTTGCCTCATAAAACTATACAGGCTGGCAGGGACATCGACGCGCAAACTGTAACCATGAAATCAGCACATGAGCTTCGACCCCATAGCGTCGAAATATTGCTGTTCCATACATTTTGACCGCGTAGGTATTGCACTTTTCTATGAAATAGAAGATTTTTTTTTTATAAACGACGTAAAATTTCGACGCTATGGCGTCTAAACTCGTGTGCTGAATTGATGGTACAGTTACAGTTTGCGCGTCGATGTCCCTGCCACCCTGTATACATAATGATTAATGATACCAACCCGTACTGGGCCCGCGTGGTGGATTACGGCCTACTCCCTCTCACTTAGAGCAGGTCTGTGTCCCAGCAGTGGGAACATTATAAGCTGATAATGAAATGTTAAACAGGTGTATTATAAAATAAGAAATACCTATGTGATTTTGTTTTAAAATTATGTTATAATTAGTCGACGTGCGTTGTACCGTTTCTTTTTTTCTTAATAAATAATGTGATAGAACCTCAACTCTATGAAAATATTTTGTCCAACATAATCGACCTGTTAATATTTAATGCCTAAGTAACTATGTATATTCAGCGACAAAATGACGATTGACACAGCAGTGTTAATCGTCATTTTGTCTTTTACACATACTTAATTTAAATTGAAACAAAATTATTCGATATACCTATGCATCATTCTATATAAGTAACACAAGCACTCTCTTCTGTACAAGCACTTCCTCTCTCCTTAAACATCATCATTATTTTATTATTATTTATTTATTTTTACATTATTTTTTCTTTGCTCTTGTTTCATGTTTATTATTATATGTATATATTTATTTAGACGAGTAAAATATACTATATGTATATATATTAATTATATAATGTAAATGGTACACCACAGACCGCCACCTATATTTGTCTCTCCTTCATTTTAATCCATCCAAAGGTTGTCTTTAAAAGATCGCGCTTAGCGATAAGACCGCCCATTGTGTCACCCTTTATTATAAAATGTTATATATTTATGTTCTGTAATTTGTATGGTGTACAATAAAGAGTATTCTATTATATTCTATATAAGTAATAGCCAAGAGTTAATATTCTTTTAATTTAACTCCTCGATTTTATTTAAATTAATATGTAGTACGTAAATAAGATTAAAAAATATTAAGTGTTATTTTATCTTTGTCGGTTACTGTGCTTACTACTTACAGTAAATATTTTCAGCATTTCATTTAATAGCCATCCGATTTTAATTAAATATTTAGCTCATACTAAACTAAGATTTTAAATAAAAATGTGTTAATTGACTTCAGTCGCTGACGGTACCTGCCGTAAATATTGTATTATGTGGCTACTTTAAAATTAATGTAGAGGCCGTTGTCTATTTCCTCAATTTTATGACCAATTAAGTAAATCTAAATACATAGGTAAGTACTTTATTTCTCTCTCGACTCTCTGGTAAATAATACAATGGCACAGTTAACGATAAATTACTATAGATAATATCTAAAGATAATACTAAACGTCAAAAAAATTTGGGCTTAAAATAAAATTCAAACTAAATTGTGATATACTGCACTATAATATTTAAAAAAAAACCCTATAATCTAATCATAATAAGAACCTAATTTATAATCAATCAAATGATAAATCTTATAACAACCAAAAACAAAAAAACAGATTGTAATCGTCATTCTTTTCGGCCATAATAATCGATTCTTAATTGTCAATGGAATCCTCAACTCGAATACTAAGAGCTTCATTAATAACATCGACGGACAAAAAAAGAAAAATTTTATGCGAAATAAAATCATTCGGCATAATTAGCATAAAATTATAAATTATTATTGTGTGCAATATCGTCCGCTGTACGGCGTCATACCCTTTTACGACTGTATAAACCAGTTGTGGACTTTTTTCAATGGCCGCTAACGGATGCGTTCATGTCGAACCAAAAAGCTTTTAATATAAACTTTCAAACAAAAATTATTTATTATTCCAAAATTAAGAAAGAATATTAACAGATTTATAGTAAAAATGAGAGCGTGGTAAGTTAATTTACGGGTTTAACAACGTTTTATATTTTCGTACAGGGCAACAACCAAAATGGCGACGGAGCGAAAGCTCGGCAAAGCTCGGAACGCGTCGGTAACAACGGGGGTGCAGGGGCGCGGGAGGGGCGAGCATGCGTACCGAGCCCGCAGGTCGCATTCCAGTAGTTCGGCCGACCACCGCACGGCGCTTACGTGCCCGTCCCAGTACGCGTCGCCCGTTCCAATACAAAGAACACCTCTGTATTGTAAAAAAACTGTGATGTATTGATTAATTTCAACTTTATCCTCACACTAATAGCCGTCTAATACAACCGTGAAGTTCAAACCAGTGTTTAAACCAACGAAACCGTCATTTTCAACGCGTTTTGAACGGGCCACGTCCTATGGAATTCCACATTTATCGTTGAATAGAATCTAGCGGACGGAGAACATGGAGGACCCATCGCGTCGCCTCTGAATGGATTGATCGTGTTTTATATGTGAAATTGTGGACGTTCAGTGATGTATAGTGATCGTGGAATATAAATATGGATTGGTGTATGTGCGATAGTGTGTAGCCAGCAACTTCGTAGCATCTTCGTCGAATAATGCTAGTCGAGTAAACCAGTCAGGATGGTGTCGCTAACTTACTTTGGGCTCCGTCATACGCCGTGGACCGTCCTTGTGCTTATTTTCTTCATCGAGAGCGTGATGGGGAACTATGCAAAGTCCTTTTACATACATTGGAACACCACAAACAGCATATTCAGAATAGACAACACGGATCATGTATTTGACTTGAATAAAGGAAACGCTCAGTTTGAATACGACCAAGTGAACATAATCTGTCCAGTGTACACCCCAGGGACTTTTGAAGAGGACACGGAAAAATATATAATTTATAATGTGAGCAAAGAAGAATATGATACGTGTAGAATAACTAATCCGAACCCCAGAATAATCGCTATATGCGATAAACCGCACAAATTGATGTTTTTCACCATCACCTTCCGACCGTTCACTCCCCAGCCGGGTGGTTTAGAGTTCCTCCCTGGAAAGGACTATTATTTCATATCAACGTCCAGTAAAGATGACTTGCATAGACGTATCGGGGGTCGATGTTTGAGTCATAATATGAAGCTAGTGTTCCGGGTGTGTTGCAAGCCGGAGGAGCAGTCTCCGGCGCCAATACCTCAGCCAACACCCCCGCCTCCCCCACCGCCACCAACGACCCCATCGACCACCACAACGACCACAACAATGAAGCCAGTTACTAAAAAGACGCACAAGTATGACAAGACGCCGAATGAGGTGATCAAGAGTGAGGAGTTGTCTCACTCTCGCGGGGCAGCTCTGGCTTCGTCGCTCGCTTTGGCTCTGGCAGCGAGTGCTGTGCTAGCTCCGCTGGCTCGGTGAATGTGCGCCCGGGCGGCGCGACCACCGCGTCCCGACCTCGCCGACAAACCAGGCCCGGCCACCACACAAACTTTACACACGCTGCATTTACGCCCTGACACTCTTATTTACACGTGAATTTGTGCGTTGTGTGTTAAAAAACTAAAGTGGTGTACTGCATTAGTGATGTGCCCTAAGGATTGTGGATCTTATCGAGTTGTAAGTAATCGAAGGGTGATTTAGGGATGTGCAAAACTGAAGTTCCGAACAAGTTCCAATTTGACAAAACTTTAGTCTTAAGGAACACGAAAGCCTAATTTTTATCTAAATATAATGGGCCTACTGAGTAATCGAACTAATATGTGAAGTTAATTTCATTAGAGGACATCAAACTGTAGTCTATGATCAGTTAAATATATTTATATATAAAGAAATGTTAACATGTATGATAAAATTAGGTTTCTTAAACCATTTAGGAATTAACGATTTTTTATATTTTTCATTATGCAAAGGATATTTGAATAAGACTTAGGGTTCTTAATGGATCAAAATGCAGATATAGGAAAGCGTATATAAAAAATTAGGTAGCTTTTTTAATTTTTAGTTCAAAAGACAAGTTTTTTTTTATTATTTTCACAACGGATAATGCATTAATTAGAATTTATTTATACTATAAATGAAAAACTTTGGACAAGTTAAGAATCTTGTCTAGAAAACTGTGATTTTGGTTTTAGTATTTGTTCTCTTTATAATATGCTTTTATTATGTGATATATTTACCTTTTATGTATTAAAAGTGAAGCCTTTTCACCTCATTTTTCTTGACTGATTTTTGCAATTTCAGCTTTTTTCTTTTATTTAACGAAAAATAAATTGCTCGAATAATAAGCACGTCACTATCTTTGGAAATGGCGATAGAAAGTCAATGAAATGTCAAAAACCTCGCCATTTTCTTTAAAAAAAAAATAGCAAAATGAAGTAACAAAGATAGTAACATGCCTTTTTAGCTAAATAAATAATAATTCTGAGACCTACACTTATTCGAAAAGATGGAATTTTCACAGATGTTTGATGACAATGAAAATTTCATTTTTTTACCAAGATATGGATTAAGCACTATGGTGCCATTACTGAAACATGTGAAAACCATGTTTATCATAATAACGAAATAGTCAAATAGTTAAAGTAGACGAAATAGACCGGTTTTCTGTTAGCCATAACTCAATAGTGACAGTTGATATATTTTAGGTAGTTTTTAAGAACAAAACGTCTGAGTTTCAAATTGTATTGAGAAAACACGTACATGAGATCAATATTTACGTGAAAGGAACGTCGCTAACGCTTAAGCACTACCAACGAAACGTGACGCAATTTTATGTGAAGCTGAGACACAACGCAATCTCTCAGATAAGTCTTTTAGGGAAACTGGATAAGATAAAGGTATGCCAGAAGAAATAGATGCTAACTACGGTTCTAATAATATAACAAAATAAGTATCAACTTGCATATTCCAAGGGTTTGAGCAGAGGGCTCATTATAATGAGTCATGTCATAGAAATGATATTCGACCTAGCTAAGACGAGCCTATAATTCATTCAGAATGTGACAGACGACGCTATCTGTCTCAATTCTCAGAGATTTATACACAATAAATAACTGTATGAAGTAATAAGAAAAATGGCAGGAATCATTTTCATAGGAACTTACGGTAACTACAAAAACAAACATGTTACCAGGAAAACAGACTCTAAAGAATGATGAAAACATCTGGCCACAACAGACAAGAAAATCTTTTTATCGTTACAAAAATAGGCCTAATTAAAGATAAAAAGAACGTGACACATAAAAAGATTTTATACTCTTTTAAAAACAAAACGGTTTTAACAGTGACTTTGGTCATGCATTGTTTTCTAAACAAATGTGCGTTTAAATATAGAATCCGGCCGTGTGTGAGCATTTATGATGTTAAGTTGAACACACACAGTTAACTAACTTAATTTTATAAAGACGATATTCATGATTATCCTCATGCCGATCCCAATCTATTTTGAGGTCGGTACAGAATTACTTCATTCATAGATTTTTGTGTCATCTCGGTGTCATCTTTTGAAAATCTATCCTATTGCTTCTTTGGTCTTCTGCTACTCTTATAGCCTTTTATAGTTCTTTTGCCTGAAGTTATTAAACTTGGCATTTACCAGGATCTAACACAGCTGCTATCTATATAACTGATCCAGAAAGAAAGAAAAATCGTTTACTACCGGTAAAACATGACGCAAAGAAAAAAACAAAAATAAACAAGTTGGGGGAAAATATGCGATATGAATATGTTGATTTACATTCATACTCAAAACTTTTCTTACGGTATGTCCTGCAATATACCTATATTGGTACGTCATCTCGATAGTCGCCTTCATCATCTTAAGAAAATTCATCCATTGATTATTTGTTCTTTTGCTACTCTTTCACATCCATATTTATACTCAAAACTTTTCTTACGATATGTCCTACAATATTATTCTAAGACCTATCTTTGTACCAAGATAGAATATTAAACCAGCTGCTTTGTGTAATATCAATACAGTTAGTTCTGGTTCCCAGCTACTGTCACCCAGTTATATGATGACCATGAAACTAAAATTGTAATGGTAAATCGATTTTAGACTATGCATATTTGAGCGTAAAAATAAACAGCAGGCAAGTGGGCCTCAATCAGTCGTGACTTGTACAATTTCTGTTCTCGAAAGCTATGCGCAACTATAAAAAAGAATATTTGAGTATTGGATTTCTCCTAAAACGGAAACCTTAATAAATGTGCCCATTTCTCTTAGACGACACTAATACTTAATTGGTGTGTTGAATGATAAATATGGCAAATTTTAGGCAAATATGTTTCATCTTCCTTATTACTTAGTTGTCACTGCTTTAGCTCAGACCGTTAAAAGCAAATCCTTCAAAAGGAAAATACACTCTTATCAACCTTATTACCTAGTTCCATGAGCTTAGCCTCCCACGACTGGCGAAATATTCATCTCCTACAGTATAGACAGTACGACTGTCTATACTATAGGAGATGAATATCCTATTCAGAAACAAGCAAGCTTAATTAGTCTGTCGTGTTCCCATTGTGAGAGGTAGAACTAAAAGATCCATAAAAAACCGTTTGACATTCGTTCAACGGATATTGGTATCGTTACAAAACTCCTTATGTGTACATTTCACACGTTTTTACCGGAAGATACGCCCCAAACACTTCGATGGGTTAAACAATACGCTTTAACACACCTTGGTCCACGAAAAATGCGTACACACCTGACGCAAGTATACAATGCGTCACAATACTGAAAACTTGGAAGGTGTTAGTTACTGCAAACATTCATATACCCCCGAATTCTTACTATGACTTGGATCTAAGCTTACAACACTGCATAACATACAACACTGCAGGCCAACTTTATTGGTTCAGTTGTGACCGGTGTTCAAAATTAAATTCGGTCTAGCGAGTCATCTAAGGGCATATGGAAGTGATTTCTAAGGGTCACCATTATCGAAGTCAATAAGGTGGACTACACATTTATATGACTTGGATACGAGTAATCTCAAAGCTGAAAACTGCAATTCCTGGTCGAAGAATATGGTTCCCGGTAGCTTTGAGACTAAATAGCTTAGCATTGCTTACCATTAGTTGAGACAGTGGTCAAACGCAAGCCTATCAATAATAAAAAAAAAAGTATTTCTGTCGATACAATACTCCTTTGAGTGATAAAGACAGCATGACACTTAATGGTGACTTACTAAAAAAACTTGAATTGCATGTGGTAGTTTGGCCGATAGTTTGGCGTGTTATAGATACATCTTTGGTAATAAAAATCTCATCATTTCCTTATGTGGTCGTAATGGTAGGAGTTCTGCGTCTACTTTTGCCTGAAGTTATTAAACTTGGCTTATACCAGGGTCTAATACAGTTGCTATTATGTGTGTTACTGATTTACAGTTGTGTAGAAAGCCGGTAATAGTGCTGCTAATAGTGTCGCTAATAGTGTTGGGAAATTCTGTCTTAAAATGATTTCAAAGTTACTTTATAATGTCATTGATGTCCGCTGTTGTAGATTACTCCAGATTATGAAGAAATATTTTCTTCTGTCACGTTTTAAAATCTTGCTTTGCAAGTTCATAGCTCCCATGTACTTTCATGATGACTGTTGAGTATGGTCGTCATGGATTTGCTGAATATAAAGTTGCTTTTCTTGTGCTTCATATTATATCTTTAAATCTCCTACCTTCTTTTCATTGCACCTTCTTAATATTCACATTTACTTGCCAAGTACACAATTCAAAGCATAGTTCAGACTTGTGCTAACGCAATTAACATTAGAACGTCTGGAGTATTGCTCAACCCTTTGGAGAAAGCGTGAAGCAATAAATTATGGAGAACAATAGCCTTATGCCTGATTCCAACATATGTCTTAGTTGGAGCTAAGAGCCGTATCTTTGCCAATAATGAAGCGTAGCCCATATAGTTTACTATAGTAGCCATTTCGTCTTTTGAAAGCGTTTTCTAGTTGAATAACCTAAAGCTACATTTACACGATACAAGTTACTTCCCTATGGCATACAATAAAATTGATTTGCATCTTCTCAACACGTTATGATGGTGAATCTTTTATTGTTACTTTAACTTCTGAGGGGCTATTCTCGTAATTTTAAGAACGTTCACAGTCTGATCTCAGTCTCAATCTGTCAAAAATACCTCAAATTTTCAAGTTTTTGACATTTGTTTGTCGCCGAGAAGAGACTGCGACTGGATTTTGAACGTTTTAAATTACGAGAATTGGCCTTCTAGTATGTCCGATGCGTATACCACTGGAAATTAAATCTCACCGGGTATATCTAACCTAAGTTTTGACTAAACAAGACTCCTTGTAAACAATCAAGTGTTTTGTATACATATAAAAACTAGGCCTAAATTGCTTTGAAAATTATTATTATTCATTATTTTCGCAACATGATTCTTTGGAGTCCCACAGGGTAGATAGTCTCTTAGGACGAATTCCTTTCAAGTATCAATTACTATCGTATTTTTCAGCCCAAAAGTTGTTAAAGGCGAGAATATAATCACTCGCACAGGTATACGAAGTAACCAAGTCTCGAATGACGTTGAGTGCTTCTATTTTTATTTTAAACCAAACAGTTAAACGTCTACTTAGCATTTCTGGGTACAGCTCGTTTGTTTAAACTTGTCTTAAGCTATTTTCAGTGTCTGAAGGGATTGTGAACGAACCAATCTCACTGGCATGTTTGTAATAATTTAGACGTGTAGTTTTTTTTGTACACACCTTTTTGATGTTTTGGGACTTGTTAAAACGTTGTGGTTCTCTTTTTAAACTGTAGTAATGGTTTGTCTTTTTGGTGGCTTATGGTATGGAGATGTTTTTGGAAAAGGGTTCGTTTGTCATTAGTACGTTAATGTCTACCAAAGGCTTTCTGTAAACAAATGGTTCATTCATTATGTTAGGCCGTAAATATGGTACTATCGAGAAGTCTGAGACAAAGAATGATTAAAATGTTAGAGTCAGCGTTTCGGGATTGATAAGACTATGAATGATACTCTTTATTTTAATTTGGTTAATAATGTTGCTTATCCTATCAATGAATAAATTCTTTGTCATCTCCAACCAAAGAATTAAAGTAGTTAACAGTACTCTGCTTTTGAAGAAACCGACACGATGAACCTCATTGATGAACTTTGTAGCGCAAAAACAGCGACCGTATATTAATGTTTTTAATTGTTCGTAACTAGTTACTACAATTACGATGAGATGAAAGAATTTAATAGTATCCATTTCAATTTTATATGTACCCTGCCAAATCGGCTTGTAGCTGTACTTAATGAAATAATTATCTTTGGTTTCTATGAAGAGGCCGCAAGCAAATCAGTTACTATTTACAATGCAAATTGCCAGAATTACTGGGAACTAGAATCTTTAAAATCATTGATATTTTTTTTCTCCTTTTCTCCTGCATCTTTGTACGTTGCAATGAATGCTTAAAACGGTAAAATCTTTAACTTTCTGCTGACAAAAATCAAATCCACCATTGAAATTTTTTGATTCGCTAAGTGTTAACTTTAGATCTTTGAAAAAGTGATTTGTATAATCAGTTACAGCGGGTTCAGTAAAGAAAAATTCCACTAACTATATCATTATCATTCTCCTCCCCATATCCCAATTTACTTAGGTCGACGCAACATGTCTTTTTCTTCCATACTTCTCTATTAATCGTCATCTCGGTAGTCACTAACCATTTATTTATTAATAAAATCCCAAAATCATACCTCATCTGTGCTGTGGCTGTCTTACAACGTAATAACAATAAATATATCAACTCATTAAATTTTATGTTCAGCAATTTAGCTAATTAAATTATTTTAAATATATGGGCTTAAAAATGGACTTATGATGAATATAATATTATCGTGGACATAGTTATGAAGTATTAAATATATTTTAAATTCTAGCATAATAATTATGTGTAGGGGAATATAATTATAGAAGATTTTTAGAGTAACTATAGAGCTGCCATCACTTCAGCTAGATCGTCATCGGCCAAGCCTTTTTCTCGACTATGTTGGATCGGCTTTCAGTCTAAGAGGATGCAGCTGAATACCAGTATGTTACATGAAGCGATCGCTTATCTGACCTCCACAAACCAGTTACTGGGTAACAAAATTCCCCTTGCAAGACTTGATTGTCAGACTTTCGGGCTTCTTTATCCCGTAAAGACTGTCAAATATCTCTTTATAGGATTGATTATTGAAATTGGAATCAATGCTAGATTCATTTTTGAATTCTTTATCTCTTTTGGTCTATTGTTGATCATCAAAATCAAAATCCCCTAAAGAATTTTCAAAAATCCTCAGTGCTCATTTTTACTATATAAGGAACTCTTGTGTGCAAAATTTCATGGTCCTAATTTCAACACAGCGGCTTAGGCTGCGCGCTGTGTGCCAGTAAATGAATACATTTAAGATTTTTACTAAGCAGATGCTCACGTCCCTAGGTCTAAAGAATTAAAATATCTTTCTTACGGTCAATAAGAACTTGAAAACGGCACTGTGAGTCTGTTATAAGTTGATTGTACTTCTCACAGGCCCGATGTAACCGGTTCAGTAAATAACGTGCCGGTTTTAAAAATAGCACCAGCTAAATGATAGTTAGCTAGTTCATTGCGAGAAAACAATGTTACTAACGATATATCCCTCACATATACATAAACATAACATCACGCTTGGTTCTCTGGATGATGTAGGCAGAGGTGTAGTACACATAGATGCTAACAGTTATGCTAAAGTTCCATGTGATAGGAGGTGAGCTTATTACCTATTAACCGGGCACAAATCGGGACTTCAGGCTGTTACTTACAAAATAAATAATGATATCAGCTTGTTATTGTCGCACTGCTGGGCAAATTGCTCGTGCCTTCTCATACAGAGAAGAGCGTTGATCACCACGCTTGCTCAAGATGGGTTGCCGATTTCAGACTTATGTGAACTAAAAGTCCAGGTTTCCTAGCGATGTTTTCCATCACCGAAGTCAGTAATGTCCAAAATAAAACACAAAACAAAAGATGATCTTAAACTATTCACTCTCAGAAAAAAAAAAAACATTATTAAATGACAATAAATCCTCAATCTATAAATCTGAAGTCGAAATTGAATGATCATCAGAATTAAACAATAAACGAAATAAGCTTTAATAATATTACAAAACTCTTTGAAATGAGACTTCATGCAAAAGTTTGGAACATGTCATGTCAATTACAGAAGTTCTCCTGACGTCGGTTCTTCAGTATTAAGTAATCTTTGATCTTGAATTTATATTTCTCAAGAGCCAAATATTGAGTTTGAGTGTAAGTTTGGCCTTTAGAGCGGCGTTTCTTTCACACCTACGTGACAGTCTCGTTTTCAAGATTTCGATGTAAAAATACCCACTATAGCTACACACCTCTGCCTAATCCTTCAGGGAATATACGCTTGATATTATGTTATGTTACTGATATGACTTTTTCTATTAATATATTCTTTATATGTTTATCATCACTAGAACCTAGACTTATAGTATATTAATATAAGTCTGAAATCGCCAATTCACCTTGAGCGAGCGTGGTGTCCAATGCTCGTGCCTCCTCTGGATGAGAAAAGCCTTTATTTCGATTAAACCATTTACAGGAACTTTTGAATCGTCACAGAGTCGGTCAGTTAGTTAGAAAGTTGAAGCTAGTTGCCCATTTCAAAACCTAGATCTCTTTGGAGAAGAGCGGGCAAGAAACTCCAAGAACACTCTCTAAATCATGATATTACAAAATCCTAGGTACATTTTGATAATAAAGTCTGGTATGATTATTATGTTCCAACTACTTTCCCTCAATTTCAGTCTGTCTAGCTTTTAGTCTAGTTACAATATCTAGATTTTACTCAACCTTAACATTATAAACTTATGTTATTACAATTACTAGGCGTGTCTGACGGCGCACCTATTTCAAATTGTTTGACAAAGATATTGTACTAGGATATTGTTTTGGCCCGCAGCGCTGCTTGCTTAGTCCAAAATCATGTTGTAGTAATTGTCAGTATCTATCATAGTGACTGCTATAGGTGTAGAAAAAGATGTGGGTTTGATTTTAACATTTGGAAATGTTTTATTGGTAATGTTAGTATCAATTTGTTATATTACTTCTTTCGGATGGATTGCATCATTCATGTTGTCATTGGTTTATGCTGTTCCTTTATCTGGTGCCATCATCATCATCAATTCCGCTGAAAGATGTCCACTGCTGGACATAGGCCTCCCCCAAGCACCACCACTTCGACCGGTTCTGTGCTTCTCACTTCCAGCTGGTCATCGTTTATCAATATATTTTTCATTATCTTCTATATAATATGGTATATGGTGGTCTGTGACAATTTGGACTATCCTTCCAAAATTGTAATTGTTTTTACTATCGCAGTTGATGACATGATGACATAAACAAGGTAAAACCTAGGTAGGCTCTGTTCCAACATTATCTCTGTTCCATAATCTTTCTAATCACCCACCGAAAAACCCAAATGTATAATATTCTGACTGGTTTCAAATCAAATATTTAACAAATGATGACTCGTGTACTATACATCCAAAATGCCTTCCACCCTCCCAAAGCAAATTTTTCATTAATTTATCCTCCCCCTTAAGCCTTTTCTTTATATCTTGGGGTTGAATTCCAGTCTAACCAGATACAGCTGAATACCAGTATATCGCATGGAGCTCCACAACCCATTTACCATTAATGTCGTTGTTATTTCCAAGAAATTCTAACTATATTTGAACTGGTTTCCATTTTACGACGTACACTGCTACTTTTGCTACTATTGGTTGATATACCATAAATCTTCCAAGCGTTTTATCTAAAAATATTTATGCGAGCAGTCTTGTTGCAATAAAATTTAATTATTTCCCATTAATTTTTATTTCATACACTTCTGTTAGTTTTTGTGTGTCCGTACGAGACTCCTTTCTCTCTGCTTTGGTGTTATTTCTATGTTAATTGTCTATGGAACTGTAAAAAGACGTTTGAGGAAAACAAGGTTCATAAATCTCTCTACAGTAATTATCTTTTACCTCACAATCATTAGAAATGGGTCTTTCTTAATAATTATGTTGTATACATAACCACTATCTATTTTGCCAATAATTATATGTAATACGAATCAATGGAGATAACGCGATGTATTCATTCTTCTTTTAATCTGATTATGGGCCATTTGTTTTGACTTTTGTATAAGACATTTGGTTTCAAAATAATGGTTACTACTAGTCGAAAATATTTAGGGAAATAATTTCAAAGCAAGAGTCAACAGGCATCTTCTGGGTATGCTCGTTCCATCATAGACCTCATCCATCGCTTACATCAGGCGTCATCGAGGCAAAAGTAAGCCCGTTCAGCAATAAAAATTGTTTATCAACTGAAACTGTCCGTATATTCAAATCACAAATTAATTTTACCTGACTTTATAACTATATATTTTCCAAAAGGGTCAAAAGCCAGAAAAGCCTTCGCTAGATCAATTCTTAACTTAATGGCAGACACGGCCCTCTCCTAAAAAGGAAAGTTATACCCATAGCCACCTCGCCGGCCAAACGGGTTGTTGACCGCGTCTAGTTGAAGGAAAATAAAGAACGATCTATCTCCTCTGATATATTCGCTCAAAGAACGTCGGCCATTTTTCTTGTAGCTCGAATCTCTAACAACATAAATGCAAATGAATCTTGTACCGACACAGACACGTCTTCGCATAATGATTTATCGAATTCGATACCTATTTGAAAATATTTGTTTTTCTACTAATGTTTTCTGATATTTCGTCGGTGTTTTGTTTTTTAGTTTGTTCTTCCTATTTTATTGGGTTTTTTGTGTGAGCATTTATTATTACTGCTGGCCCAGCTGTCATTCGTAGATCATTGACAGCCGTTACGGGATTAACTTCATTAATGGCTTTTGTGAAAACACTACAACTTTGCCAATATCACGTATTAGATAGTATGGTAGACCATCAAACGCTGGATATTGATCAGTGAATTTCGTGTCCGTGTTTCGTGTGTGAGAAGCCCGAAAGTTTGACAATCAGTCTCGCTAAGAAGTACCGTGTTATCCGGTGAGTGGATTGCGGAGGTCAGAAATGCAGTCGCCCCGTGTAAAATATTGGTATTCAGTTGGAATCGGTTAGACTGGAAGCCAACTTTAGCATAGTTAGGTAAAAGATATGATGATGAAAGTTGATTTATTACTGATGCTAGCGTTTCTTTTCCTTCATCGTCTTATTTGGTTTTTCCTGTTGGTTTATATTGACGATTACTGTATCCATCTCGAATAAGCTCAGTTTTCTCAACTGCATTTGTAATTTCGAAAACTATAAAGACAATTTCCGTCCTTTGGGTGTTTTTCTACGTAATCCTTGTCCGATCAATGATAATACTTTTGCGTTCGTGTATTAATTTTGTACTGATGTCCTCATTTAGAATATCAGACAGCATTTCCTTTGAAATACCTCAGCCGTCAGCGAATGCATTATAAATTGATCTCTGATTGAGTTGCATAACATGTGCAGTAACTGGTGCAGCAATATTGATTGTTATTGCATAACTTTTCTTAACATCGCGCTTGTAGTAAGTTATATTTTCAATAGGCCTGAGCTTTTTGTCATTAACTAAGTACAATTCCAGCCTGCCTCTTTGGTCTAGTGGTCGCTAGCGCTACTGCTGAGCATGGGGTCTTGGGTTTGATTCCCAAGTCGGGCAAAGTGTTACTGGGTTATTTCATCAGAGATTTCTGAGTAACAGCCCGGTGTGTGGATTTCTGCCTGGTTGATGGTAATAGGGTCGCTCCCTATTACATGGAACTTAAACATAACTGGTGACATGTGGGTGTACTAAAAGTATACCCCTGCCGAACCCTTCGGAGATTTCATGGTTATGTTATGTGATTTCAGACTTTATGTTGCTACTGAGGAATTTCTTTATACATTTGCTAATTTCGAAGGTTGGGTAGGTTAGCAATATACCTACCCATCGTGTTTTGTTAATATGATTAAATCTGCACTCTGATTGCCTAACGATTCAGATTATGATTGATAATGTTATCCTACTAAAATTATAAACGTGAAAGTTTGTATGGATGGATGGATGGATGTTTGTTACTCTTTCACGCAAAGACTAATGAACGGATTTGGATGAAATTTGGCACACAGATGGTTTATAACCAGGATTAACATATAGAATATGTATATACTTTTTATCCCGATATTCCCACGGGATCAAAACTTATGCGGGTGAAACCGCGGGGCGCAGCTAGTCAATCATAATCTGAATCATTTTGAAGAATACTGCTAGTCCGTTGCTTCATATATTCTAAAAAGTTATCTGTCCAACAACGCCAATAACGCAATGAATGTTATTGAACTGTCAAAATGAAAGCTGAAAGTGTGTTACGCAATTACCCCATTGACTCTAGTGACATTGATTATTATATAATAACTTATCAGACTCCGAGGAGCCGAGGCTATCAATAAACGTAGGTCACGTTACATACGAACTGCGACTATTAATAATAAATTATGTCGGACATATTGAAGCTGCAATTTCAGATAATATAATAGCCAGTCAATAATTTCATAATAATAATCAATATATTTCATTAATACAGTATTAATTATCACAGAAAAGTTAATTTCCTGAACGAGTAATGATTCTCTATCGTACTTACAAATCATTAATGATATTATGATAAATGTCTGTACAAAAAAAAAGTAGTAAATTCGACAAAAAGGCATTAAAACTTTATTCTTTTACTAGCGACGCGCCCCTGCTTCGCTCGGGAGCGATTTTCTGATGCGGCGATATATCGAAACATTTGAGATTTTTGTGCTTGTATCTAAGTTAAATATTCAATATATTATTTATTAAATTGACTAGTTAAATACTAAAATTGTCCGTGTATTCAAATCACAACTGTAATTTTTGGCAGTTGATGTATAGATACACATCTTCCGGAATAAATTCACATAATTTGATGATGTTGAAAACCCAATCAAAATTCATTGTGTAGTTTAGAAGAATTAAGCGCAGACAGACGGAAAGCGACTTAGTTTTATATTACACTAGCTGCACCCCGCGAATTCATCTGCGTGCATTTAGTTTTTCATATTTATTATCTCAGGTTGTAAAGTAACCAAAGTCCTTCAGATCCCAGGCTCATAACGCCAAGTTCCATAACGATCGGTTCAGTGGCTAAGACCAGACAGAGTTACTTATTCTCAAAACGGTGAAGGAAAACATCGTGAAGAAACCGGTATGTCCGAGAATCAAACATTCGAAGATATGTGACATCTACCAGCCCGCGTGGTAGATTACAGCCCACTCCCTCTCGAAGAGAGGAGGCCGCTGTCCCAGCAGTGGAAACTATATAGGTTGATTAAGCTTATGCTATGAATAACTTATGTTTACCTATATACATATTATAAATTGAATTCGCTTTTTGTGTCTGTGTGACCGCGTTTTTTCTTCAAAACTACGCAACGGATTTTGATGCGGTTTTTACCATCATTAAGAGAATTTATCCCGGAAGGTTTATATGTACAAAACATTAATATTAAACTTACCTAAAATAAACAAAATCTCGGTGCTTTGTCAAGTCGTAAAAACCGTGCGAAGCTGTAGCGAGTCGCTAGTATAAGTAGGTTATCTTGGTATCTTAAAAAAAAAACACATAAAGATACCAACTTAGTAAAACATAGCCATCACAAAGTTGTAGACAGCATTGTTTGAATACAAAACATAACAAAAAACAGGCCGTTATTATAAAAAGAGGATAAGCAAGAAATAGCACTAAATTACACGCGAAACTAGAAGATAAATCATAAGAACGCATTAATCATGTGAATCAAACGACCTCTCCGTTCGTTTGTTATTTTTGGAACAGCGATGCTCAAAATTTCGCGTCGAACGCCCCCTTAAGTGAAACAAAATGGCGACGGATTTTTGAATTGTGAACGAATCTCGATGAAGTTCATTAATTGTAGGATGGAATTTGCTAATGACGAGTGGAGTAGAATTTTATAATGTCGTGTTACCCAGTAACTTGGTTATGGAGGTCGGATAGGCAGTCGCTGCATGTTAATTACTGGTGTTCAGCTGCATCCGGTTATACTGCAAGCCGAGTCCAACAAAAACTACCTCAAAAACTTGAACACAAAACAATGGTTGGGATTGAAAGACCCAATTCATGAGGTGTTTCAATTACATCAAAAGAAATGTTGATATTGTTGCCGTCTACAAAAATAATGAATTTGGCCGTATCATAGAAATCAATTAACAAATACATCATTAAAATGCCTGAGAATAACTACAAACATTGAAACATTAATAAAACCATAAACAATTTTAGATCCGCTGGCTAATTTGTTTCGAAAATTAACTAATAATTAAGTCTTAAAAACTTAATGTAAGTATACAATTAAGATAGCGATAAACATCAATAGCTCGCCAAAAGATAAAAATGATAATTATAAACGCTTCTAATAAAGATGGCAATTAAAAACTTTTTTTTAAAAGCGCTCTTTTGAGCAGCTTGGTCTAAGTTTTTAGCTTTCATTTCTTTTACATTTGGAACTAATTCTGCTAAGGCGGATTATAATTGATGCTTTTTGTTCTGGCAACATTAGAAATACTTTTTTGTTCGTGGTAAGCCATAAACTTTTGAGGTTACTTGCCAATTTTTTGTCTTTAACTTCATCCATGAATGAAGTTCTATCAAAGAAGTTTTTACTGTGAAACTACATCATTTTGTTTGAGATAGATCAAACATATAAAGCTAGCCGCTAATTTAATTTTTTGATAGGAATTTGTAACCACCTACTTACTTACTTTTTTGCTACTACCAATCCACACTGGGTTCATGAGGTGGATTATGGTCCACTTCCTCTCACAGAGAGGAGGCCCGTGTCCCAGCAGTGGGAACATTATAGCCTGATTATGAATACTATTCAAAAAAAGTTCTGTGAGTGACTGACTCACAAAGTTTGAGATATTTCACGTTTTCATCAGATTTTCTAAGCCTGGCTTGACAACGACATTCGCCTTTCGGTACACTGCATAGATAAACAGAATTGTCTATATTTCTCGTTCAAGGGCCCATCCTTTGGCGTTACATATATATTTTTAGGTTCACCGTTTTAAAGTAACCGTTAAGAGGTAACCATTTTTAAATTATAACGGACATTTCTGAAAAGAAATGAGCCGATTCACTGAATTCTGACATCAAAGCAAACGATTGATGCCCGCGTCAGTTTGTTAAGAAAATATGGTGGGCCAAGCTATTTTTATTTTATAATGTTACTGAATTTCAAGTCTTTGACTCTAACGTGGATTTATGTATTGGAGCTGTTTCAAAACAAAAGGTTTATTTTTGAGCTGCGGTGGATCTGGGATTGTGGGTTTAACACAATGTAGATTACTTCATTTCACGACAGCCAGTAAAAGTCTAAAGCGCTGATGTACCGTTTTTATCACCTCATTTGGCAACTGAACGGGCTTTTGTAATTAAACATCTCTTGCTTACATTAAATTCCTTCTTATTAATGGCATTGTGATATTTCTTTTATCTCTTAAGTTTAGTTTCAAGCCTATCATAATTATTTGCCTAGCCTTTTTCTAAGGCTTCCAGTCTAGCCGGATGCAACAGTATACCAGTATTTTACATGGAGTGACTGCCTATCTAACCTCCACAACCCAGTTATTTTCAAACCTACAATAATCATCATCTGCCGAGCCTATTCCCAACTGTGTTAGG
Source organism: Apamea epomidion (assembly GCA_947507525.1). Taxonomy (NCBI): domain Eukaryota; kingdom Metazoa; phylum Arthropoda; class Insecta; order Lepidoptera; family Noctuidae; genus Apamea; species Apamea epomidion. The sequence goes on along the minus strand of OX382252.1, from coordinate 6,906,099 downwards.
GTCGGCTTCCAGTGTAGCCGGATGTAACTGAATACCAGTATTTTACGTTTTGCGACGACCTATCTGGTCTCCACAGTTACTGGGTAACAAGATACCCCTTGTTAACCTATCATGATATTCTGCTGATATTAATCATGGAAGCCTTCACAAAGTTTCCCTAAAAACTACGATTATCAACTCTGCGTATCAAATCGACTCTAATCGTCTAAAGGATATTCATCTAGCAAGTCTCCCAGATGATTCATATCCAATACTTTTCTACGTATCGAATCGATTTATAGGAATGATTCCTATCCGTTATGTGGCATATCAATTAATACTTTTATGAGTCATACAGGCATCAATATCTGCAAGCTCGTTCAAAATTTCTAATTATTCATTCCGCTTTTAAAAATCTCACACAATTCAATTCACATTCTGAATCTGTTAAAGTTTTCCGGGTAATCCATTATACGACACCATTTTGAAATGTTTTTTTTTCGTTGAAGAAAAAATGGCCGACCTTGATTGAGTTCATTCCCAGTACGAGCGTAAAATCGTTGCATTGCTTCGATGGTTTATCTTTTAGATATCTGAGATATTCTTTTCTTAATAGTTTTTGTTCGGTAAATGATTCTTTATGGTTATCGTGTTGATTTTAAGAGTGGAGTTTGCAAGAATTTGGTGTATGTATTCATATTGTTATTTTACGATCTTCACCTGTTTTTTCTTTATCTTCTGCAGTATACCGAATACCTGTGTTTGAATCAATGAGTAAGTATTATATAGTGACGGGTTATCTTTAAGTATTTTTGATTGACTATAGTTAAAGTTTTATCGTTAAGTCCATCTTTCCGTCATTATATTCTCAATTACTTTAATCCTCATCAACCTTAATTAACGTTCTTTCTAGAACAAGACCATCACCATTCTCAATTGTCTCATTTCAATTCGCTATTTGCCGTTTCATTAATTCCGTCATTATAATTTGGCCACGATTCAAAACAATTTTTAAAATGAATATCAAAATTCAGTACTAAAATTGTTATGCCTGTAGCCAACTAATGAATGAATGAATGCCATGGAAAGAGGGGAAACGCTAATACCCCATAATGAGGAGATAAACCCTATGAATTGGGTTTCAAAGGGTTGAAATCCCAATACATACCAAAATCTATAGCACGAGTTCGTACCTTCGTTGACGACGGTCTAAATGCATTAGCGGCATCTCTTTCTGATGCATGACTAGTAAGACCTTCTCTTTCTAAACGATGATTTGCAGTAATAGTTGTACCAACATTTACAGCATTTATGAGTGTGTTTGATTTAGTAGGTCTTTGTTAGTTTAGGGGTGATGCATATTGAGCATAATATGAAATTGGTTTCAAGATGTCCTACGACAAATCTACTTGTATACCAGTCTACTTTCATTTGTTTTTTATATGGGTTGCAGTCTGTTTGAAATCAAAAAGTGAACGTACAGACGCCAGCAGGTCTAGCTACCCGAAACTGTCAAATTTTCCCAATCAACCTTGAAGCTAATGCTTTAGCGATAAAGTTGAAAATTTACTAAAGAAATTTGGCAGATTTTAGTAGATTGTAGTAGTGTTGGCGTCTGTACTTCATTTGTTTCTCTTGTCAAATCTATTCCTATAGTTTCTTCATTTGGTACTGTTAGCAGTTTAAGATTATATTATAATGTCTTTAGTTAATGGTAAATTATTAACTGATCCTTAAAAAAAATATTGACCTCCTAATGATGGATACTTTTTGCAATTAAACGGTTGTCAGACACTGAACGTGACACAATAGAAGTTTTATAATTATTACGCCAGTTGTTAAGTGTCTCTCAAAGTGTTAATGAACCTCTTAAATTTTTTTGCGCTTATAATGCTGCACACTTTTTTTTCCAGTAATTTGGCCTTGTTTTATCTTTCTGGCCTTTTCTCACAGTTGGACGCAGTAACTAAGTTAGGGTACCCCAACCAAACGGGTTCGGTTAGGTTGGAACTGTGACCAACCACGCGCGTGCCGAATTGGTCGCAGTAACTAAGCTAGGGTAACCGACCAAATGAGTTAGGTTAGGTTTGAACCGTGACCACCATGCCGGCGAGCACTACATCCAAGGTCGCAGTCACTTGGCTATTTCGTATTTTTAGGACCCCTAAATATGAATTATTTGAGGATCACAAAAAGAGGCTCAATCATTATATTAGAGAGTTCAATAATATTTTTAGGTGGGCAAAATGAGATTTTTTTAAAGAGTGGATCAAACAACTAGTTTATTCCGCGATGGCCGTCGTTCTTTACAACTGCAACAAATACCACAGAGCAATCACGAGTAGATACTATACGCTGAAGTATAAAAACACTAAAGTTATTCAAGACGGTAGCGCGAGGATCCTTTGAAGATCGTTCATTAACATTATCAATTAAACATTAAAGACAGCTTTGATATCGTTCCGACAACCTACATGGTTATTGTCACGTTACTTTTCTTTAGGAGAAGGTTTAATGACAACATCTACTACTTACAGTAATATCCTATGCATTGGTCACCAGCTCCCAGTACCGAGACCTTCCAGGCGTATATACCAGCTTTCTCGTTAACCTGGTGACCAAGGAGTATACATGCAACCGAAAAAACATGCATAGTTTTTAAAAAGAAGTAGTTTTCTTTTTATCAATACTTCTATTCGTCTTTATAAATATTTATTATACAGAAGTGTCATATTAATAATGTTGGTGGATTTTTATTTACTTGCAACACTGAATAATAATGACATAAAGGTAGTGTAGTGGAGTAGAATGACATTAAACTGACATTGACAATGCATTTAAAATTCTCAATACAATTTGAAACTCAGACGTGACGAACAAATATTTTTTCTTAGTAATCTCTCTAATTAGTTTTGATTAGTTGTGCTGTGTACTTAGAAATAATGATTATTGCCTGATTATTGTTATTAATTAAAAATGATGACCTCATTTTCAGAATCTCGAAAGAAAATCAGTCCGCTAGTTTATAATGAAAACAAAAAAACATAATTTTTATATTTAACGCTGAGATGTTTCCCAGACAGAAATAGGTTTTTGCATCGAAGAATTAAAAAATATGATATACGATTTTTTTACGTTCAGGTAAGATAAGACCTGAATGATTTCATTTTAGTTACGGAAATCTGTATTTAATTATTTTTCCATGGGGATTTACTAATAGTACATTACTATACGTGTGACTTAAGTAGCGCTTTAATACTCCTTAAGTAACACGTATAGTATACTATTTTATATAGCTTGTGTGACCTAAACGCACGCTTAAGTCAGACACAGAAAAGCTGTGTAAAACTGGACTAATTAAGTCACAGAACAGCGTGACTTAATTGCGGGTTTAGGTCACACAGCGCTAACAAACAAAAATATCTGTGTAGAAATTCGCTCGTGCTACCAAATCCTACGTGCCCGTGGTATATTTATATTGCTTACGACTACGTTCATCATTATAATGGCTGTTTAGGCAATATCTGTCAGTCTTAATTGTTCTTATCTATGTTAAAATTTGTTTTACAGCCGAACATAACCTTTGTTACCTCTTAATTTTGTTAAAAAAATTTGCTACCTCCTCGAGAAATATTATTTTTGTGAAACTTAAATACTAAGTATGTTTGTGAAAACGAAACGACCTCAATTTTGAAAAAAACGACGCAACCTCGATTTTCTTATATTTTTTCTACAAGAAGTGCAACGGCCTAATAATTTGTTTTATTTTCTTTGGTTACAGAAATGTCATATTTATGTAACAGAAATATCAACAAAAAGTTTGACCAACCATTTCGAATCTTAACAGATTTCTGTCTGGGAAATATTTAAAAAATAATTGATATTATGTAAGCCTAAAATTAATTGTCTGTGACAAATTTCCTTTAACGCTATTGTTAGTTCATACTAAAATAAATGATCGTTCTAGTAACTCAAGTCGCGAGCAACAATCCTATAACTTGTGCCTGGTTTTATCGAATTTTCGTTGAAGTTTTAAAAGTTTTTTTGCAAAAAAAGATAACCTATCTTTTTTCTTTTTTTTTCAATCTTTTTTTCTTAAAAACTTAAAGCTTCGACGAGGTGTGTTGGTAAAACGTTTGTTTGCTCAGTAAAGGTTGTAAAATCTAAATATTTCATGACCCATTTCTGTATTTATAATCTTGTTTTACTTGAAGAGCAATGAACTATAGCTAACCGTTTTCTATTAATACTTTCAAATAGGTGAATTAAATTTGATCGAAGACTGGAGAAAATGGATTAACGATATTTTTATTTCTGTATTTTATGTTAAAGATTTTTTATATTACAGGATTAATTACCTACATCAAAAATGAATTTATAAGGTTAACAGCAGTTCATTGCTCTTACAATTTTTTCTTTTTACTATTTTTAATGAAATAAAGTTCCATTTTTATTAAGAGATATTCGCATTGGTGCTACTAGCGATCGCTAATATAGGTTTTACATTTTAATTTATTGATACTTTTGTACTTATTTCACATTTTTTATAGACTTTTTTCGATGTACTTAATTTTTTTTAACGTTTTTATTAGCGAGAAAATTCTAGAAATATGAAAAAGCTTCAGCTACCTCTTTAAACTGTTCTAAAGGTATTTTTGTAAAAAATAACTAATCTTAGCATTAGTGAAATAAGCTTAAAACCTTGAGTCACTAGATCGGTCACTGCGATTTCCTAAAAAGATAAAAAAAAGATTCAAAATCCACACTTTTCCTAAAAATGGATATTAATAAAATGAGTGCGTGAATCGTCACGCGTAAGAGGGCTCTGTAGATATTTTTGGAACAAACATTCTTCTCAACAAAAAAGTAAAAAAAAAAAATCGTAATATTTTTTTGCTCAAAAAAGATAACCCTGAAATGATATTGTATTATATTGGAGTATGTTTTCTATTTGTTCCTTCAATACCTACGGGACCCTAAAGATTTGAAGATACTTAATAGGTTGTAGGGCGACGGTAACAACCGTTAGTGTACTGTACAATATATTTTGCAGCTGTATGGTTAGTTAATGCTGTAATTATTAAAAATACGCGGCCATAATGTCTCTGGTTTGATTTGGAAAAAAAATGTAAATTTCTCGGTAGGGGCAGAGGTTTGTTTCATCTTTTTGTGTACTTAATTTTAATTAAATATTTAATTTGTATAAAGTATTACTAAATGATGTAATTATTTTTTTCTAAAACTATGTAGGTATGTGTATCTTGCATAGCCAATTCTGTAAAAAAAATATATTTTGTTTCAAAACATTTTGTAAAAATGTTAGATATTATTTTCAACAATATCTCTGCCTGTCTGCCTGAATTATGGGACGAATAGTATTAAAAGAAAATTGTTATCGAAATTGGTTAAAAGTTTCGCCTGGCCAACACATTTTGTCAATTGAATGAGCTGTCAAAACCACGACGCCATATTGATAAAAAAAACTGCATTTTCTTTGCGCTTTTCACTGTAATAATATTAAGCTCAATGCTTTATACTGCAATATTTTAGTACTATTGTAATAACTGAGCACATTCAATTGGTATAAATGAGTTGAGGCCTTGTGGAAAAAGTCAGGCCACAGACGCTAGAACAATGACGTAGAAAATGGCCTCGATCGCACTACACATCGAATATTTACAGGTCAGAAAGAGATGGAAAGTAATGTCATCTCTTTTTTACTTAAATATTTGGCTTGCAGTAATGGTAGGACCAGTCCACTCTGTAGATATTACGACTCGATATTATTAAATGTAGGTATTTAGCCGTGAGGCCAAAAAGCACTTTTGGGCTATTATAGGAAATTGGGTTTTAGAGTTTGTGGGCCTTTCGAGCGCTTTGTTTTAGAGTCCGTGGCCTCAATGAGATTTGTAAAAATAGTACTGGAGGTTCGAAAAATAAATGTACCTACTAAGTATTTGGTAATGAATAACTTGTAAATATGTTGTTAAAATAAGTGTAGTCCCTGTAGGTATTTATTTGTACGATTTCGGGCCTTTGTTGAAATCCAAAGTTTTTAATTTATTTTTCGACCAATAAATGTTGGAGAGAACAATTTTTTTGTTTCATTTCAATTTTTTTGTGTGTTGCCTATGGGTGAGTCTAAAGGAAAGTCGTGTTTGTCAAAAACAAACATTTTTTTGAAATCTAAAACGATATTCGGAGAGTAACCGAATATCCCTCCTCAAAATTAAAATTCTTTGTCCGGAATTCAATGGTCCAGGAACTTTAAAAAATAAATAAATAAAAATCTTTAAAAAACTGTAGGTACCTTAAAATTAAATATATTATATTACTAGCGGACCCGGCAGACGTCGTCCTGCCCGAAAAAGCAGCGCCACCTACCGGGTCCAATTGTGTATACAAACCTTGTCCTGATAATAACGAACACAATAAAAAAGAATTATCCAATTTGGTGCAGTCGATCGAAAGTTATGGGCGTACATACATTTTGGTGATTCATTTTTATTTATATAGAAGATAGATTACTAGCCTGTGATGTCCTACTGCAGGGCAACAGCCTCCCTACTCTCCTACTCTCTTCCACACCTCTCTGTTCAAAGCTGCTAAGGATCAGTTCTTGTTGAAGGAGTCCAGCTCATCCCCTCCAACAGGGCCTGCCGCGATTAATTTTAAAATTAAAACTCCTTTATTATTTATTTTAACGTATAAACTGAATTGGAATTCGAGTGTCCAAAAAAATGAATGATTTTCTACTAAAATGCGTTAAGAAACAAATAAAAATGCATTCTTTATCCTACTAATATTATAAACGTGAAAGTTTGTATGGATGGATGGATGTTTGTTACTCTTTCACGCAGAAACCGCTGAACGGATTTGAATGAAATTTGGCACACAGATGGTTTATAACCAGGATTAACGTATTGTATACTTTTTTTCCCGATATTTCCACGGGATCGAAACTTATACGGGTGAAACCGCGGGGCACAGCTAGTAATATTATAAACGTGAAAGTTTGTATGGATGGATGGATGTTTGTTACTCTTTCACGCAGAAACTGCTGAACGGATTTGGATGAAATTTGGCACACAGATGGTTTATAACCAGGATTAACGTATTGTATACTTTTTTTCCCGATATTCCCACGGGATCGAACCTTATACGGGTGAAACCGCGGGGCGCAGCTAGTAATATTATAAACGTGAAAGTTTTTATGGATGGATGGATGTTTGTTACTCTTTCACGCAGAAACCGCTGAACGGATTTGAATGAAATTTGGCGCACAGATGGTTTATAACCAGGATTAACGTATTGTATACTTTTTTTCCCGATATTCCCACGGGATCGAAACTTATACGGGTGAAACCGCGGGGCACAGCTAGTACAAAACATGTAGTTTAAAAACTTCGCAAAATCTGTAGTTTCTAATGACATTTATGCACTAAACTAAAAACCGTACAAAATTAAATTCTAAAGCTAAACGTAAAGAAATACGATGGCTGTATAATTAGGATTAATGAATGGTCACCATAAAGTCATGGAAACCGTGAAATGTATCATGAATCATTCATGGGGTCCCAGAGTTACCGTGCATATTTTGAGGGTATGGTTCTTTTGGTTAAAAAATCGTAACTAATAAATAAATAAAAGTCTTCCAGGCCGTATTTCGGCCACGGCGGCCAATCTCAACGGAGACTAGCCTTCGACGCGCGAGATATTATAGTGTACAAGTGTGTGCGCAGACACAGGTGAGAGTGAGGGAAAAGGGAGCTTCCCTCACTCTCATTGTCCGATGGGACGGCAATCCGACACGACCGGAGAGAGATCAGGCGCAGGACCAACGGCTTAACGTGCTTTCCGAGACACGGGGGACACCACCAACTTCCAAACTCCGGGCTAAGAAAGAAAGAAATTCCTAATGGACAAACTCAATAACACTTAGCCCGACCCGGGAATCGAATCCAAGACCCCACGCTCAGCAGTCGTGCTTGCGACCGCGAGTCCAACGGGTCAGCGAAAACCTAAATAATATTATAAATGCAAAAGTGAGTTTGTTTGTTACGCTTTCACGCTAAAACTGCTGGACTGATTTGCCACAGATAAACTAGGTATTCTACCAAATACTTTATCTGTCTGGCAAACTTCATCGAAATCCGTTCAGCCGTTAAGGCGTGACAAAATAACAGACAGAGTTACTTTCGCTGTTATAATATTGAGTACTAGCTTCTGCCTAATATTGATTAGTAGCATATTATGTCTTCCCTAGTAGGATGCCATCTTATCTCCTTGCCAATGAAACGTTTATTTTCTCTACACAGGTTATATACTTAATGCTAGACTTTGACAGTAGTGCACGAACAAGGGGCTAACTTTTTGAGAGACTGGAGCCTGCGATAGGTTTATATAAAAACCTGTAATACAGGTCACCATCAGGGCCCTCCCGCGGCTAGATGCCTTTTATTTTGATACACGACATAATAACAATGCAGGATACTTAACGAACTATAAATTATTAAACACAATAATATAAAATTTAGTAACAAATATGAAAAATAACAATTAAAAAAATGTCTAAATCCGTTCAGTGGTTTAGGCGTGAAAAAGAATTTATACTTTATTATGAAGTATGGATCGGGATACTACTACAAAACATCTAGTCTGTAATTCACGATGATAGGTAGAGGTGCAGTCGGGCGCCCGAGAAGGGTGCAAAACGATCTGCGACCTCCATGAGAAGTGGCCTGCGGGCGGCGGACTAGGGGCGACCGTCGTCCGACCAGACAGGCCCGAGTTAGCGCCGCAGTGTTCCACGCGCGCCACTCGAGAGTGGGTGCAACCATTGTGGGAATGGCCGCACGGGGAGGTGGGACCCGCAGCTGAGGAACAGCGGGTTGAGGCCTGTCGGGGGAGCGGTGAATGCTTATCCGAATCCCGCACCCCCGGCCATAGGCAGAGGTGGATCACCGCGGTGGTTTTAGCCGGTAAGAGCATACCCCTCCGTTACCCCTCTGATGAAGGAAGTCCATGAGGTTTTCCACTGCACAGCAAAAAGATAGAGGTGGTGTACCCCCGTAATTTCGCCAATTTTGTTAAAAGTCGTATGTGAAAGGAGGCGGCCCGGAGTTTGGAGTTGTGCCCGTTTAATAGCAATAGGGTCACCCCTATTACATGGGACTTGAACGCAAATGGCGGCATGTGGGTGTACTATAGACCTCAGCCTGCCTAACCCTTTCGGTAAGCACAGACGTAATCAACGGGGCCGGCTTACCGTAATCATAGTAATTAGAACGAAGAAAGAAAGAACGAAAATACATTTATTTGGCACAAACTAAAAAACACACAATACACCAGATACATACATCAGATAAAATAAACAATAAAATAAAAAATTGTTTTTTTTTTTTTTTTTAAAGAAACGTTGCCCCACACTAGTAATTTCTCCTGTATCGTGGGTGCGTTTACAAACATTTAAACTCACATACACAAACAGCCAGACCCGGAACAACTACTTGTAGATCATACAAATATTTGTTCCGTGCGGGAATCGAACCCGCGACACGCAGCGCAGCAGTCAATCGCTTAACCACGGCTCCAACCGCGCCGTCATTATATAAAAAGTGTGAATTCCGATGTAAGAAATTAGCAGGAAAGTGTGCCTCACGGCTGCTCCAAAAAGGCCCAGTTCAGCAAAAATGCCAGACAACTAGTGCCTGACGCTGGTTTTCAACTGGTTACAACAATTAAGGTATAGTACAGATACCAGCACATCAAACTACTACAATCCGTCAAATTTCTTGAATAGGTTTTCAACTTTATCGCTGAAGCATTAGGTTCAAGGTTGATTGGGAAAATTTGACAGTTTCGGGTAGCTTGATGTGCTGGCGTTTGTTCTTGTAGGTAGACATTAAATCTATTTCCATGATTAATTACTAGCTGCGCTCCGCGGTTTCACCCACTTAAGTCTTGATCCTGTCGGAATTTCGGGAGAAATAGTATCCAATGTCTTTATCTAAGTCATGGCCTACTCATCATCATCTGAATAGCCTTTTCCCAACTATGTTGGGATCGGCTTCCAGTCTAACCGGATGCAGCTGAATACCAGTTTTTTTTACATGGAGCGCCTGCCTATCTGACCTCCACAACCCAGTTACCGGGTAATACGATACCCCTTGGTAAGACTTGTTGTCAGATTTTCGGGCTTCTGACGACCCGTAACGACTGTCAAAGATCCACGAATGACAGCCGGGACCAACGGCTTTTTTTTTTTTTTTTCTGGGTGGGAAATCATCAAATGACTCCTCCTGCTCTGGGCGAAGCAGAAGGGAGTGTCAGACTTTTACTGACTAAAACCCACCCGTGTTCCTTCAGTTGCCTGTGCCAGGGACCACGGTATCTCTTTCGTACAACCCGCAGCCCCGGCGGGAGGGACCAACGGCTTAACGTGCTTTTCGAGGCACGGAGGGGTCTTGGTATGTAAAGATGGTTACCCATCCACGGACCAAGCGCGGTAAGCGTAGCTTAACCTGATCGATCGACCCGTGCGGCTTGTATTACTTAGCATAAGCCCCTCATGTCTACCCATGTGAATCCCAATCTATTCAGCCGTTGTAGCGTGAAAGCGTAATAGACAAACATACAAAAAGAAAAATCTTTTCTCTTTATAATATTAGTAATTTAGATAATTATAATTGATAATAATAATATAATAGTATCTGGAGATGGCAGATACCTGAAGGCCAATTCCCGTAATTAAAAACGTTCAAACGATAATCGCAATCTCATCTCAGCGCCAATCAATGTCAAAATTTTAGGGAAATTAGAGGTACTTTTGACGGATTGAGACTGAGATCGGACTGTGAACGTTCTTAAAATTACGAGAAATGCCCCTCTGATATTAGACGATTGCTTCGACTAGCACTTAGGGTTCCACCAAATTTGTGCATTTGTAAAGTATTGGCAAGGGTCGCTAGTCGTAGGTTCGATCCCTGCTCGGGCTATTTGTGTTACAGGCACATGTTGAAACCTAAAAGTCAGGAATAGTATGAATTCTTTCTGGTTCTTCCTTTTTGGATGGTTTCAGCCTTTAGACTACCTCGATGGTCTAGTGGTCGCAAACGCTACTGCTGACCACGAGGCCCTGGGTTCGATTGGCAGGTTGCGAAAAAATTTACTCGGTTTTCCTATCAGGAATTGTGCTCAGTTGATGGCATAGTATCACTCTATCTATTAGATCATATGGGACTGAAACATAACTGGAAAAATGAAGGCATAAGTACCATTCTACTTCCTACTAATATAAACGCGAAAGTTTGTGAGGATGGATGGATGTTTGTTACTCTTTCACGGAAAAAGTACTAAACGGATTTGGATGAAATTTAGCACACAGATAGTTTATAACCAGGATTAACATATAGGGTACTTTTTATATCGATATTTCCATGGGATCGAAACGTATGTGGTTGAAACCGCGAGGCGCTGCTAGTTGTTAATACATCTCTGACTAGCCTTCGAGGAACACAGGCCTGATGTTACTAGTTTATTATAATGGGCTCTTACCCTACAGCTGCACTTACATAATCTGATAAATTCCAACATAATTACAAGTCTTAGAACAATACTTGCCCGTGCTTACGTCAGTCGTAAATCTGAAAATCTAGACCAAATCTAATGAGTCATTTAGGTCGTGTTTCAGTATTTTGGTTCTTGGTGGGGGAGCCGTCATTCAGTAGCGACTACATAATTATTCATTTATTTAACTGGGTTGTGGAGGTCAGATAGGCAGTCGGTCCATGTAAAATACTGGTATTCGGCTGCATCCAGTTAGACTGGAAGCTGACCCCAACATAGTTGGGAAAATCAAATGATGATGATGATTTAACATAAAACGGCCCAGGCCGATTACATTAGTTAGACACACAAACACATAAGTACAATAACGAAAGTATACAACTACTCGACAGTCATACGCTCATCTCACAATACTCCAGACATACTGACAAGATCTTCTTCCATTCATCCGCGAACACATCACAGTCAGGCTTAGCGGCCAAGAGAGCATTGAGCGCAGAGAGGGTGCAAGGTACAGTAATAATATTTTATGGAAGTATATTTATTTCTATCATTTATATAATTACTAGCTGACCCGGCAAACGTTGTTTTGCCATATAAATTATTTCTAGCTGCTCGGCGCTACTTCGTTCGCTACCCCTACCCTACTTCTACCCTACTCCTACCCTACTCCTACACTACTCCTATCCTATTCCTACCCTACTCCTACCCTACTCCTACCCTACTTCTACCCTACTCCTACCCTACTCCTAACCTACTCCTACACTACTCCTACCCTACTCCTACCCTACTTCTACGCTACTCCTAACCTACTTCTACCCTATTCCTACTCCTACCCTACTCCTAACCTACTCCTACACTACTCCTACCCTACTTCTATAAGTAAATAAAAGTGTTAAATAAAATTAAAAAAAAGTATCCATGTCCGTCTCCTGGTTCTAAGCTACCTCCCCACCAATTTTCAGCCGAATCGGTTCAGCCGTTCTTGAGTTATAAATCTACTCACGACTTTCTTTTATACAACGTGTTCTTTTAATATCCCATAACTCTAGGGGGATTGTATTCATCATTATAAACCACTTTTACAATAGGGCCAAACCCGAAATCGCGAAACAAAAATCTGATGTTCCCTACATTTTGACGAGTTATACGAACATAAATGTAGGGAACAGCTGATTTTTTTTCCGCTTTCAGGTTTAGTCCCATAGTAAAAGTTGTTCATAATGATGAGTACAATGACCCCCTAGAGTTATGGGATATAAAAAAAAACACGTTGTATAGATACTTTCACCAGAAAATACATGACAAAAAATACATTTAACATTACAAAAAATACAATGGGCGGCCTTATCGCTTTCTGCCATCTCTTCCAGGCAACCTTGGAATGGAGAGTGATTGCGGGGACCTACAAATGGGGTTGTCGTTGGTGTAAAGTAATGATAAAAGTATACAGGGTGGCAGGGACATTGACGCACAACCTGTTACTATGATTGTGAACCTGACCTGCTGTGAACATGAAAATAATAGGTAACGCAAGGGGTGTCAAAATCTTACGCCGGTTATTAAAGAAATAAATACTGCCATACATTTAGACCGCGTGGGTACTGCAGTTTTCTATGATATAGCTGATTTTTTTTACGAACGATTGCTGATTTGCTTTGGAAACCTGGGCTCAATCACAGGGTCGGGAAAATTACTTTCACTTTGGCAAGGTGTTGCGCAAATTCGTAATGAGCAAGCGTGGTGATCAATAATAATATTAATAAAATTCTTTATTGAGAGTAACCATGAGACTCATAGAGCGTTAGTAACAATACAATAAACTTACAACTATGTTAGTGATACAATTACAGCAAAAATTACACAAAAACACACAACAAAACAATCACTGCTTCCGCATTCCAGCTGAGATACTGGAGCAACGACTTACAATAAAGCAGTCCAGCCTGTCCGCAATGACTCCCAGGATGCTGTTGGAACTGGCTCGCACCCTGCGCAACAAGGACGAACATCTTTTACGCATGAATTCATAAAAGCAATCAACACGCGATTCCGCAAACATCCCTGATGCGCTACAGAAGCGAGGCAGCCCCATCAACACCCTGAAGGCATTATTGTACTGCACGCGAAGGGCACTGTACGATCTCTGCGTAAAAAGTACCCACAGGCCACAGGTGTAAAAATGAGTAGCAGAAGGCTCTAAAAAGTGTTTTCAATCAATGCTCGTGCTTTCTCTGTATGACAAGAGGCCTTTGCCAATTGGGGCAGAAATAGGTTGGTATTATTATACAGCGTGACTTTTTAGTCGTCTGACAACGACAGCCCACTTCATGTATCCAATGACCACTACATTCATAACAAAAAAAAAAATGGTATTTAAGAGAAAAAAAAGAAAAAAATATTCAGTATTATGATGCATAACGTAGTTGAAACATTCTGTTGCGAGCGAAGATCTATCTACTCGACTCGAGCGATGGTTAGGTATGTTCTACTGTTTGATACGTAAACATTATTAACAGGATGTTTCATAATTCTAATGTATTATTTATTTTTCTTTGTACCTATTATCTTAATTAATGGTAAAAAAAACACGCCTAGAGGTACTTTATGTATATAAAATACCTCTAGGCGTGTTTTTTTTAGTCGTCTGACAAAGGTGGTTCTTTGTCAGACGACTAAAAAATCACCCGAAAGACGTCCATTCCTGGACAAAGCCTCCCCTAAGCATCACCACTTCGACCAGTTTTGTGCTTCTCGCATCCAGCAGATTCCTGCGGCCTTCACCATCTCATCGGTCGATCTTGCGGGAGGCCTTCCAACGTTACGTCTTTCGGTACGCAGTCGCTACTTCAGAACCTTTCGGCCCCATCGGTTATTATCTGTCAAGCCTTTTCCCAACTATGTTGGGGTCGGCTTCCAGTCTAACTGGATGCAGCTGAATACCAGTATTTTACATGGAACGACTGTCTATCTGACCTCCACAACGCAGTTACTGGGTAATACAATACCCCTTGGTAAGACTGGTTGTCAGACTTTCGGGCTTCTGACGCCCCGTAATGACTGTCAAAGATCCACGAATGACAGCCGGGACCAACGGCTTTCGTGAGGGGTCTCGGTATGTTAAGATGGTCACTCATCCAGGGACCAACCGCGGCAAGCGTAGCCCAACCTGATCGATCGACCCAGTTCCACCAGTTTTTTTTTTTTTTTAACTATTGTTAAATAGCTTGCCCAACCGTGCGATTTAACCCAAGACCTCACGCTCGGCAGTAGCGTTTGCGACCACCAGACCAACGTAGCATCCTACCTACCAAATGACCCAATTTAAACAATCGATCAGCATCAGAATCAACTGCAATCACAAAAACAAACGACTGCGATCTAACAAGGGTATTAGAAAGTGTTTCCAGTTGTTCTGTAACGACCATTGTGCAACTACCGCGACCATTATACCTTGACATATCGGGTAGATGGCCTCGTGGGTCAAGTAGTCGCAAGCGCTACTGCTGAATATGAGGTCTTGGGTTCGATTCACGGGTCGGGTAAACTTTAATTGGGTTTTTTAATCAAGAATGTCTAGTGGTAGTTGAGTCTTGATTAGTGTCCGGTTCGGTTGATGGTATGGGACATGGGACTTACACATAACTGGCGAAATGTGAGTGTACTAGGTACATTTCTGTTTACTCCTATGGGGATTGGGCCCGCGTGGTGGATTACTTCCCATTCCCTCTCACCGAGAGGAGGCCTGTGTCCCAGCAGTGGGAACTTTATAGGCTCATTATGCTTATGCCTATGGGGTTTACAGGCGTGATGTTATGTTATGTCTATCAGGGTAGCATTGTTTGCATAGAGAAAGATCGAATACCAACGGTTTAAATCGTTAGCCAATTTCGCCATACTCTGGTAATAACTACGTGTCCCTTGGGCCTTGCACGAACGCGCGGAGTTACATAATCTGCCTTTACTGTTCCCACTGCTGGGACACAGGCCTCCTCTCTTCGAGAGGGAGTGGGCTGTAATCCACCACGCGAGCCCAGTACGGGTTGGTAGGTGTCACATGTCTTCGAATTTTATTGTTCGAGGACATGCCGGTTTCCGGACGATGTTTTCCTTCACCGTTTTGGGAGCAGTGGTGATGAAATATTTTGCACAAAGTAAAGCGCCTGGTTGGGTTACTGTGCGGAGTAAACTCGAACTATTTTAAAATTCAAAATACTCGCTTCGCTCAAAATATTAACTTAGTTTTCTATTGGATTTTTCCTAAAGGAATTTCTCAGTAGTAGGCTGGACTCTAGATTTTTGCATGGTTGGTGACAATAGGCTCGCCCTCTATTCATCTCAGCCGAAAGACATCCACTGACAAAGGCCTCCTTCAAGCACCCCCACTTCGACCGGTTCTGTGCTTCCCGCATTCAGCTGATTCCTGCGGCCTTCACCAGGTCATCGGTCCATCTTGTGGGAGGCCTTCTAACGCTACTTCTTCCGGCCCACTATTAAATGGGACTTAAACATAACTGGTGAAATGTGGGTGTACTATACAGGGTCGATAGGTACACCTCTGCCGAACCCTTCGGGGATTACTGCCGTGGTGTTATGTGTTAATTTTAAGACTTAATTCATCCATGGATGATACTTATTATGCATGTGGCAAAAAATCACCGAGAGGAGGCCTGTGTCCCAGCAGTGGGAACTTTACAGGCTCATTATGCTTATGCCTATGGGGTTTACAGGCGTGATGTTATGTTATGTCTATCAGGGTAGCATTGTTTGCATAGAGAAAGATCGAATACCAACGGTTTAAATCGTTAGATTTGCCCTCACCGTACTAAGGTTGCGTGAAAAACTGTTTGTAATTAGAAGAGTTAGCCCAAGTACGCACGGGCGTATTTTTATTGCGGCGTATTTTTCGCGCACTGAGCCGAGAGTTGAAAACCCAACAGTCTGTGCTCCTAACGCGCTGGGAAGCGCTTTGTTGGATTCTCAAAGCTCGGCTTGATGCCGAGGATTGAAATCCAAATGACATTGTCAATGAAACAAAAACTTGACCATTTTTGATGTAGTAGGTACGGCGAATCTAACTATTTAAATCTTTATCTTATACTAAGCAGGTACTTACAGTATAAACAGAACAATTAGACTCGGTCCCTTATTTAGTTGCGTACCAAGATATACTGGGCGCTTGAGCATTGTTTACACTGGTAAGTTAATGTTTTGTCCATTGTGTACTTTCGAGTATCAGTCTTGTACTTATTCAAATTTTAAGGCCAATTTCGCCATACTCTGGTAATAACTACGTGTCCCTTGGGCCTTGCACGAACGCGCGGAGTTACATAATCTGCCTTTACTGTTCCCACTGCTGGGACACAGGCCTCCTCTCTTCGAGAGGGAGTGGGCTGTAATCCACCACGCGGGCCCAGTACGGGTTGGTAGGTGTCACATGTCTTCGAATTTTATTGTTCGAGGACATGCCGGTTTCCGGACGATGTTTTCCTTCACCGTTTTGGGAGCAGTGGTGATGAAATATTTTGCACAAAGTAAAGCGCCTGGTTGGGTTACTGTGCGGAGTAAACTCGAACTATTTTAAAATTCAAAATACTCGCTTCGCTCAAAATATTAACTTAGTTTTCTATTGGATTTTTCCTAAAGGAATTTCTCAGTAGTAGGCTGGACTCTAGATTTGTGCATGGTTGGTGACAATAGGCTCGCCCTCTATTCATCTCAGCCGAAAGACATCCACTGACAAAGGCCTCCTTCAAGCACCCCCACTTCGACCGGTTCTGTGCTTCCCGCATTCAGCTGATTCCTGCGGCCTTCACCAGGTCATCGGTCCATCTTGTGGGAGGCCTTCTAACGCTACTTCTTCCGGCCCACTATTAAATGGGACTTAAACATAACTGGTGAAATGTGGGTGTACTATACAGGGTCGATAGGTACACCTCTGCCGAACCCTTCGGGGATTACTGCCGTGGTGTTATGTGTTAACTTTAAGACTTAATTCATCCATGGATGATACTTATTATGCATGTGGCAAAAAATCACACCAAAAAGCTACAGGATAGTTGTAAAAAAAAAAACTAAAAAGAAAGAAAATAAATTTATTTGCGGCAAACATGACGCATAAAAAAAAACAAACACAAAGAAAAATAACAAGTTGAGGGTAAACATGCGTCACATTCACGCAAAACGCGAGTAAAATCTTGCGAATTACGTTACGTTACGTAAAAGTCTAGCAGTGGTAGCTCGGCCGCGACTGTGAGTTAATTTAATAAGTGAGGTAATTTACACAAAGTATAGCGCCTGTCTTAGGTTTGAAACCAGACAGGCGCTATACTTTGTGTAAATTATCAAAACAGTGAATGAAAACATCGTGAGGAAACCGACATGTCCTGGAACCAAACATTCTAAGACCTGTGGTATCTACCAACCGCACTGGGCCCGCGTGGAGGATTACGGCCCACTCCCTCTCACAGAGAGGCGGCCTGTATCCCAGCAGTGGAAACATCATAATTATGCTGATTGTGCTACGTAAAATTCTTAGGACCTAAGTCTGTGATTGGTTTTACGAGATAAAAGGAAATGACAAGACTTCGTACCTACTGCGTTGGCGGTTTCAGACCATTAATAGGCCCAGATTTCTCCACGATGTTTTCCATCACCATAAGTCAGTGGATAGTACGGTCAATTGCATTATAACTTGAGCAACGAAAACAGACCTTACTGCTATGGAATAAACGATCTGTCGAAGTCAAATTGTTGCCGGGAACATGCAATTGACGGTAGGTACTTTATTCATTCTTGTAAACGACTAACCATGGGCTCTCATTACCCTACGCCAATTCTTATAAGCAGTGCTTATACCACCTAATAAATTGTCACTTTTTCTTACATTCACAATTCAACATACAAATGCTACATACTCTACAGTAATTAGCATGATCATTTAAGTCTGTTGACAGGAAAAAAATCATAGAATAATCATTAAATTAACAATATCCTTTTTCGAAAGTCGGCTAAAAAGAGGAGCTGCAACAGGTTTTCTTGAATCGCGATGTAAGGTAATGAGCTTAGATTTGTAAAGTAGGATAGGAATTATTGTTTATTAGCTGCGCCCCGCGGTTTCACCTACATAAGTTTCGATCCCGTGGGAATATCGGGATAAAAAGTATCCTATATGTTAATCCTAGTTATAAACCATCTGTGTGCCAAATTTCATCCAAACCCGTCCAGTAGCTTTTGCGTGAAAGAGTAAATAATTATATTCTGATAGATTGGCCAAAGTCATCACACAATACGTGCCTGAAGACGGGCGTCGTCACCGAGGCAGGCCTAAGGAACGCTGGCGTGACGAATTGGACTCGTTCCTAACCAAGTGGACGGCGAAGGCACAGTACAAGGAAAGGTGGAAGAAAATGGGGGACGCCTTTGCCCAGCAGAATAATACACGTTTACGGAAAAAAAAAATGTCACGTACTCCTAAATGGGCACTTATGAAACTTCAGAATGTAGATGCACGATTCTAATTGTAATTATAATTTTAAAAAGCTAGTTTTGTGTATAGTTTTTTAAAACTGTAATTGCTTACTATTGTTCTAGAGTGAAATAAACTGTTAGCGAATCAGTTACCTATTGCGGCCATTCGAATGCGCCTTTCTAATCAATTCTTTCTGGTCATGTACTAGACCATTTGGCAATCTAAAGACTGGCAATGACACAATTTTACGTCATAAGTCTGAAATTAACTATAAAATAACAAAAAGCCTTCAATTATAAATTATACGATGTAAAAACTTTGGCTTCGAATCAATCATGGACATCTCGTCGCATTTGATTTTTTCTTTGATGAAAACTACTGATGATCGCTCTTAGCGATAAGACCGCCCATTGTGTCACCCTTTGTAAAATTTATATATTTATGACTGTAATTTATATGGTGTACATAATAAAGAGTATTCTATTCTATTATATTCTATAGAACATTGTTATAATTTATACAATATTTTAAAATAATTGTAATCACATGACTGTACGGCTTAAAATGATAAGATGGGAGCTGTGACAAACGGACGGCCGTCTGTCTCAGGTCCCATCTTTTGAACCGTACCGTAATCGTACCCTATTACTAAGAGTGGTTTCGTACTAAATCCGATCCGAATCCGAGAAATGACGGTCTGAAGTAGCCATAGTATTATTTGTATGAGGGGTTGCGCACTACATACGTACTCAGTACGTCCGAATTTAGAACATTCCCAATTCGGATTGAAGGTTAAGGCTAAGGCTCCGCTGTCGGGTAGTATTGACTGACGGGCGGAGAAGCCTTAATTATAGTGCCCTATTGGCACCCTTTGGGTACGGAACCCTAAAAACATTTCAAATCTACAAACTAACAAAGACATCACAATTCAAAACAAATTGACCAGAAAATTACGATTGGTTTTCCACATTTCTTTAATCCAAGTTGCATTTACAGACCGTTAAAGGTCTTAAGGTAAAAAAGTTAATAGTTTTGCATGCGTTTAACGAGTACTGGGCTCAATATTTTTGCATTTTAATTCTGACTGTGACTAAATAATTAGTTTCTTTACATCTTTGTTAGTGCAATAAAAGATTTCTTCTGCGTTAGCCATTTGATCTCATCAAATCCAGAGTCATCATCTGCCCAACCTTTTTCCAACTATGTTGGGGTCGGCTTCCAGCCTAACCAGATGCAGCTAAATACCAATATTTTACTTGAAGCGACTGCCTATTAGACCTCCACAACCCAGTTACTGGGTAATACAATACACCTTGTTAAGACTGGTTGTCACACTTTCGGGCTTCTGACGACCCGTAACGACTGTCAAAGATCAACAAATGACAGCCGGGACCAATGGATTTACGTGATTTCCGAGGCACGGAGGGGTCTTGGTATATGAAGATTGTCACCCATCCACGGACCAACCGCGGCAAGCGTAGTTTAACCTGATCGATCGACCCGTGCGGCTGTTATAACTTAGGCACGAATATCTGCTATTATTAAAATAAAGATGTACAATATTGTTGTAGCCATAGCACTTACATACCTTTGTGACAAAAAGGTTAGTGTATATTTTTCACCGATTTTTTTTTAATAATTAAAATGTAGGTGCCTACCCAGTTTTAATTATATATCCCATTTTGTTAAACGATATCAGATTTCTAGCTACCGCAGAATATGTTTAAGAACCATTTACATTAATTTTATATACGAACTGGTACATAAAGAATGTGATTTAGATCAGCTGTTTGTCAAACAGTTCGAAATTGTCTAAAGTCTATTCAAATGTATGTTTCAAATTGATCTTATTTCAAGTTAAACAAATATAAACTTTATTTCAATTGGACTTAAATTGATTTCAGAGTAACTAGCACTCTTCAAAAAATTATAAAAATGTTTGAAGTTGTAACGTAAACTGAACTTTATTGCGTAGGAATTAAAGTTAGTTTTCCATTTGTTTACATTTTTGGCAAATAAGTCGCGAATTTAGATTATGGAAACATGTTCTTAAATTACCTGTCTATGGTCCAGCCTAATATGGAGTATAGAGTTATTAATTTAATGTAATTGGTTATGACATATCTTTTTGAGAGTGTTAGTTTTATAATTACCTATCAACCTGTAAGTGGCCACGTGGTCTTGATGACCATAATTGTCAAGCGATGTGATCGCATATATCTACATCACGCATGTGCTCCCGAAGGGTTGGACAGAGGGCTGGCCTGTTTTTAGCCGAAAGAATCAGCATTTGGGCAGCACCTTTTGGGCAATTATCCCATTGAGAGCAATGCGGACGAATTTTTTGATGCCCAATTCTAACTCGTCCTATTTTTTATTGTTTTTTATTTTTTATTATATAGAGTAGAAATTTATCGTCGGTTATTAAAAAAAATAGTTGTTTCATACATTTTGACCGCGTAGGGTACTTTATTGCACTTTTCTATGAAACACCTGATCTGTTTTTTGATAACCGACGAAAAATTTCAACTCTAGGGTCTAGAATCGAATGCTGAATTCGTGGATACAGTTTGGGCACTGGTTGAAAATGTATCTTGTATGAAAATAATGGGGATATTTAACGACCTCCACACGGGCGAAACCGCGAGCAAACCCTAAGCCTATAAACAATATTTAGCTATACCTAAACTAAAATAATAATATGCCATAATCTCAACAACAGATGTTTAAAAAAAAAAACTCATAAGAAAATAAATATCATTGTCCATTCCAATATTTCTTTTTAAATATTTTTTGCTACGTTCCTAAATGTATTAAAATGAGATGTAATAAATAAAATGTCTAATTATCATATTTCAACTCTTGTTGAGTGAAACCGGTCCTCTATAATGTCTATGCGTTAAAAAAAATTATTTAAAATAAAAAGTTGTTGAACATCAATTTGTGTTGGAACATCACTACTTAAGAGTTTGTCTATGACAATATTGATTGTTGAGAGTTTAAAGCAGTGATGGTTTGTATAATAAATAAAGAAAACTTGTAAAAAAGTCAATTAAATTAGCCAATATTATCAATGGTCTGTAATTGTGTGTTCGAAAACCTCTAGAAGTTTATTTTAAATCTATATACAGGCTGATTTTTTAAAGACCAGCCAAATTTAAGGATGTGGTACAGACCATCAAACTGAACAACTTTCTCCATGGGACCAACATCGTAATCGCGAATAAAAATTCAGCCGTCCCATACACACATCACGGTCATCGGTCGTCATCACGTCAACGCCGGCTGCCGCTGAAAACCAGCGCTTGGGCTCTGTCTCGTATAGGGTCTTAGCATTATGCTGAGCGATGGCCGTTTTGCGTGAATGTGACGCATGTTTACCCCCAACTTGTTTTTTTGTGTGTTATGTCCTTTTTTCATGCGTCATGTTTGCCGCAAATAAATGCATTTTCTTTCTTTCTTTCATACATTTAGGTCGAGTAGGTATTGAAGTTTTCTATGGGACAGTTGATAAAATTTTCGCGATTACGCTATTTGTCCCATGGAGAAAGTTGTTCAGTTTGATGGTCTGTACCACATCCTTAAATTTGGCTGGTCTTTAAAAAATCAGCCTGTATAAATAAAGCTGAAGAGTTTCTTTGCTTTTTTGTTTGTTAAAGCGCAAATCTCTGGAACTACCAGTCGGATTTGAAAAATTCTCTGTTTATTTGATAGCCCCATTCTTGAGGAAGGCTATAGGTTATTTAACATCACGCTATGATCCTTAGGATTCGGCAAAAGGAAAAAAAGTCAGACGAAGCGTAGCACGGGCGAGCGATGCGATGCGACGCAATCAGTCGGGGATCGAAAGTACTAGTCTATAATAAAATTGAAGCAAAAAAAAAATAGCAAGCAATAGCAATTTTAAAAGCTGCAGTGATGGGTTGTTTAAGAAATATCTCGAGAAACTTAAGAAAAAAGTCTTTTACATTTGCCAATATATCTTTGTTTGTAATTGTCAGCTCGAAAACCCCTGGAAGTTTATTTTAAATGTTATTTATAACTAGCGACCCGCCCCTGCTTCGCGCGGTTTTTACGACTTGGCAAAACGTCGAGATTTTTTTATTAGGTGTAAGTTTAATATGAATATATTATGCAAATAAACCTTTCAGAATAAAATATCTAAATGATGGAAAAAATCGCATCAAAATCCGTGGCGTAGTTTAGTAGAACAACGCGGTCGCAAAGACAAGCACAAAAGCGACTTTAATTTATTCTATTACTAGCTGTGCCCAGCGGTTTCACCCGCATAAGTTTCGATCCCGTGAAAATATCGGGATAAACAGTATCCTATGTGTTAATCCTGGTTATAAACTATCTATGTGCCAAATTTCATCCAAATCCGTTCAGTAGTTTTTACGTGAAAGAGGCAAAAACAGCAAAAAAATCACGTTTGTTGTATGGGAGCCCCACTTAAATATTTATTTTATTCTGTTTTTAGTATTTGTTGTTATAGCGGCAACAGAAATACATCATCTGTGAAAATGTCAACTGTCTAGCTATCACGGTTCATGAGATACAGCGTGTTGACAGACAGACAGTCTGGAGTCTTAGTAATAGGGTCCCGTTTTTACCCCTTGGGTACGGAACCCTAAAATACATAGAACAACAACATCGAAGAACAATTTCTATGAAAATCTTCATGGAAATTATTGTACAAGAATGGCGACGCACCGTCGCGTCGCGCCTTTCTGCTCGAGCCTTAATGCTTCTTGGCGGCAAAAATAGGTATGAAAGTAATTCTACTGCGTACGAATTCTTTCACAAAGAGCTACTACAATACTGCTGAAGAGTGTCCTAAAATCTTCAGAGACTTACGAATTGCAGTGACATCCCCACAGCCTCCGTGGCGCAATGGCTAGCGCGTTCGGCTGTTAACCGAAAGGTTGGTGGTTCGAGCCCACCCGGGGGCGATTCTTTTTAGATCCATACACGAACAGTTTTGACAAGCTTCGTGGCTGAATGCAAACATTACGTATGTATTTCAGTGACATCCCCACAGCCTCCGTGGCGCAATGGCTAGCGCGTTCGGCTGTTAACCGAAAGGTTGGTGGTTCGAGCCCACCCGGGGGCGATTCTTTTTATACTCACAAGATAAATGTTTGACATGCAGTGATCAGTTTTCTTCTCCCATATAATTATCCATCTCAATATACACATACAATGACGAAGATATGATACTCTTTCCATGATCACCATCATTTCAGCCGAACGACGTCCGCTGCTGATCATAGTTCTCCTCCAAGCTCCACAACATCGACCGTTCCTGTGCTTCCTGCATCCAGCGGATTCCTGCGGCCTTCACAAGGTCGATACTCTATTGTTTTTCAAGAAAATATTAATAAGGGGCTCACCCCAGTCGCCCCCTATGATATGGGACTTAGAAATAACTAGCGGAATGTGGGTGTAAGGACTATAGGCACACCTCTGCCTTCAGCTCAGCCTATCGCAGTCCACTGCTGGACATAGGCCTCTCCCAGTCTGCGCCACAACACTGTGTCTTCCGCCTTCCGCATCCAGTCTCTCCCAGCCACCTTCTTAAGGTCGTCGGTCCATCTAACCGAAAGGCGTCCCACACTACGCTTGCCGACACGCGGTCGCCAGTCCTGCCGGTCAATTCTGTAAAAATCTCACCGTGACAACTTAGATGAAATGAGCTATCATTCCACCTGGTGCTAAGGATTGACACTATTGACAGCTCACCTCAAGCTCACTTCACCTAAGTTTTCACGGTGAGATTATTACAGAACAGTGCGGCAGGACTCGTCTGCTCCACCAGCCATCGGTCCTTCGACAAACATGGCCAACCCACTGGCACTTCAGCTCGCTTACTTTGTTACCTACATATTTCGATGATTCCGGTTCTTCCTCTGCTTATCTTTCCGGTACAGGCGTCAATCAATCAATCAACTCAGCCTATTGCAGTCCACTGCTGGACATAGGGCTCTCCCAGACTGCGCCACAAAACCCTGTCCTCCGCCTTCCGCATCCAGTCAGTCAGAAAGTGGCTGTGTTACAGCCACATTCCTAAGGTCGTCGGTCCATCTAGCTGGGGGGCATCCCACACTACGCTTGCCGATACGCGGACTCCACTCCAGGACTCGTCTGTTCCAGCGGCCATCGGTCCTTCGCCAGACATGGCCAGCCCACTGCCACTTTAGCTTGCTTGCACTTTAACTACATATTTCGATAATTCCGGTTCTATCTCTGTCTATCTTTCCGGTACAGGCGTGATGTTATATTATTCAAATAACAAAACATATTCAGAACAAAACCTTATTAATAAAAATTAATTAGTCAAATTATTCATATTAACCTAATGAAGGTTTCCATGCGGCGTCGTCTGATGTCGTGTGGGTTTGATACATCATTTATATTTAATTATATGGAAATTTCATTGTTATGTGTTGTATCAATATTTTATATGGAACGACTGTTTTCGGAAAGCGTAGGATGCCATTGATGACACGGCTTTAAGAAGGTTTCTGGAAAAAACTGTAACAAGCACTAATTTCTAGTAAAAATAATAACAATAGCAATCGTTATTAATATTGCTATATAAAACTTCTTGTAAAGATTTATTTATGTATATTTAGGTTATATAATGAACTGATTTATTTATCAATAGTATAACAGGGCGGTAAAATGTATGGTAGAGCTAATTAGTGTTCAGAATCAATGTACGGAATCCATGGCGACTGGTTGCGCGTCGATGTCCCTGCCACTCTGTATATTTCACAGTTAATATATAAACTGGTTTACTAGTGACCCTACTTCGGTGACATGTCAAGATATCTAGGTTTTTTAATAAATTCCCAAAACTATGGCGAAAACTGCATCAAAATCCGTTGCGTAGTTTAGAAGAACAATGCAGTCACAGAGACAGACACAAAACGCGACTTTGTTTTATAATATTTTGAGATAGATATTATTTATAAATATTTACTTGTATAGTATACCTATACCTATATACTTAACGAAACACTATCTGCACTCAAGTATTAAGATCACTATTAAAACATCCTGTATAACATTGGTTTGGGTGACCATCCAATTCCATACCTCGGCAACACTAACTTAACTCCAAGTGTTTGTTCTAACTAAGTGACTACGTTAAGTTCCCAGGCGGTCTGTTTGACGTCGTGTGCGTTTGTAACATAAATATTTAAGCAACATGCACCTACCCATCCTATTCTTGACCTTAACGACATACCTTAACTTAATTATTACACTACCTGCATTATAAACAAATAAAAATATTACAAAAAAAAATGTTACTGTTAAAAAAACACACAATAACCATTACTGGTAAGTTTACTTTTTAACCGACAAAAAAAGAGGTATTTTTATTTTTTTTATGAAACACCTTTTAGGTACAAGTACAACCAGCGTACAAATTCAAATTCATTTATTTGACCGAATATGGTACATTACATGGTCTTAAATTAATAAATGGTCTCATCACATTACAGTACCTTGTCTTAACAAATCACTACAGTCAAGGATTAAGATCACCCTTAAAACATCCTTTACCATTGCGTGGCCATTAGGTCACCCATCAAATTCCATACCTCGGCAACACTAACTTTACTCCAACTGTTTGTTCTAAGTAACAACGTTACGTTCCCCTGTTTGACGTTGTGTACGCTTGTAACATTATTTAAAAGACATTTACAAGTAACATTCTGCATTCACCCATCCATTTCTCAACCTTGGCGACGTAACTTGACTTAATTAAACATTAATTTAACATTTTTTTAAATCATTCTGTATAAATAGGTAACAAACTGGCATCGCTTACAAGACTACCCTTTACAAAGCGTGAAAGCACCCATCCAATTATATACAATTTCGAAAATGTAGTTTTTAAACGGAAATGGTCACCCAGCCAATTCCATACCTCAACAACACTAACTTAACTCCTCTATTTGTTCTAACTAAGTGACTACGTTCAGTTCCCAGGCGGTCTGTTTGACGTCGTGTGCGCTTGTAACATTATTTTAAACAAATAATCAATATTTGAGAGGATATCGGTGCGGTTCGGACACGCGTCGGTATGATGGTTCATCCGGTAATGTTGGAGCGTTTGATACTGGTTTTACTTTAAAGGTTTATGTAGTGAGATTATTTCTAAGAATCATGCTAGTATTCCCTAGCGAGGTAGGGATAGGTTACTAAATGAGACGAAATTTAAAACACTATGTTGACAAGCATATTATACGAGTAAGTTAGATGAGTTTATCGTAGGTAAAAATGCTTGGCTTAATGCTGGTCCTGCTCCACAGGCATTTGGGCTCACTAGTTGATCACAATTTCAATATTCGGAGATATGGTATTCGGATTTTAATGATTCAGATTCCGATTGATCATGTGTTACGCAATCAGGGTACAGGATTTTGTAATAATATCTTGATTTAAAAGAGTGTCCTTGGAGTTTCTTACCCGTTCTTCTCCATAAAGATATACGTTTTGGAATGGGCAACTAGCTTCAACTTTCTGACTAACTGACCGATTATTTAATTGTGACAATTCAAAATTGCCTATAAATGGTTTAATGGTAATAAATTATTTGAGTTTTGAGTTTGAGTTAATTGTATTTTCACCACTTACCTATCTTATTTATTTATTTTTATATAGATATACTTTCCTTTCTTTCATTATTTTTTTTTTCTTTTTTTTTACTTTTTTATCTTCTTTGAGTCGACGGCTCGACAGTTTATTAACTTTTGTTGACCACTTAATGTTCTAAGTTCATTACAATAGTGAGCGGTACTATTCCAATTTACTATGAGCACAGATCTAGACTTTGGTTTAGCAGACTAAGTCCAGAGAATTTTCTAATGTGTAGCCCAGACGCATACTGAGCTGTCAACCCACCTATCATTCACCAGCACTCGTAGCATGACCACCATAAAAACGTGTTTTATCGAGGGAAGAATAGTCAAAGTCAAATCATTTCTTTCAATTAAACCATTTACAGGCAATTTTGAATTGTCAAAATTAAATAATCGGTCAGTTAGTCAGAAAGTTGAAGCTAGTTGCCCATTCCAAAACGTAGATTTTGAACGTCAAAAATGTCAGTAAAATAGAACTGATTCTAGTCGCCCCTTCCAAAAGGTAGTTTTCGTATAGAGAAGAATGGGCAAGAAACTCCACCGTTACTCTTTTAAAATGTTTTCCAATGTTCTGCATACATTAATTATATATTAATATGTGAAGACGAAGCACCTAAAATAAAATTACTATACCACAATAGGTAAAAGAATTAAAATGGATTAATGAAACCATTAAATTAATTCTATGATAGATACATAAATCCTGTCCCTAAAGAAATCTGTCATTTGGTCCATTCTATCTGAAATGTTGTCTTCAGATTTCTTTAGGGACAGGATTTCTTTACAAATCTGCTCAATAGAGAAAATGACATTGTAGCAATGTCATTTTTTTTTTTTGTCATTTGGTCCATTCTATCTGAAATGTTGTCTATTCTTATATGGGCTAAAAGTAGTACTACTCATGGTTATGGAATCCTACTAATATTATAAACGTGAAAGTTTGTATGGATGGATGGATGTTTGTTACTCTTTCACGCAAAAACTACTAAACGGATTTAGATGAAATTTGACACACAGATGGTTTATAACCAGGATTAACATATAGGATACTTTTTATCCCGATATTCCTACGGGCTCGAAACTTATGCGGGTGAAACCGTGGGGCGCAGCTAGTATGGTTATAATAGTTTTGTAATATTTAAAAAAAAACCCTGAATAACTAACCAATGACTAAAATCGTGCGGAAAATAGTGACCAGACATGAATATTATGTGTTGTGCTACGTTGCTTAAAGCAAAGCGTCCAACACACTGACATTACCGTGCGTATCCACACTCGCACCGCATGACACATCCATAGTTCCATACACCCATACAGTCACATGTCCGTTCACAGAATCAGCATCGAGTTGTTTCATTGTTAAACACGAAGCACGCTGAGCTTAGGTCTCAGGTATTAGTAACATCGTCATGATTCGCGAGGAATTTAAACTCCAACTCAAATGCTTTTCATCTCATTTTAAGGGTTCCGTACCCGGGGAGCAGTGGTGTGGTAGCGATTTACAAGTTGTAAGTCGTGGGCTGAACCCAGGCAGCCGCTCTACTTTGTGTAATTTATTTTCATCACCACTGTTCTCAAAACGGTGAAGGAGAACATCGTGAGGAAACCGGCATGTCCTAGAACCAAAAATTTGAAGACATGCGACATCTACCAACCCGCACTGGGCCCGCGTGGTACTCCCTGCTACGGCTGACTCCCTCTCACAGAGAGAAGGCATGTCTCGCAGCAGTGGGAACATGAAGCTGATTATTGTAATACATAGGATCCTTTTTCTCGGTTGTACGTTCCCTATAATTTAGGTATCTTTGTTAGACATTGTAAAGACGCCACCACATCAAGCTACTACAATCTGTCACATTTCTTTAATAGATTTTCAACTTTATCGCTAAAGCATTAATGTTCAAGGTTGACTGGGAAAATATGACAGTCTCGGGTAGCTAGACCTGCTGGCGTCTGTACCAACCGCTAAAGTGTTGTCCCTGTCAAATACTTAACAAAACAATGGAAAATACTAAAACCGTGTCCCCGTCATGACTAATATTGTTTTACATTATTAGTCAACTACTATGAATATAAATTAAGTAGGGCGCAGGTCCCTATGTAGATTAGTTTAAACCACAGACCTACGTGCTTATGTAAAACTAGCTCGTGACTTCGTTTGCGTGGAAGTACTAAGGTACACAATACAGGGTGGCAGGAAAACATCGTGAAGAAACCTGCATGTCCTAGAACCAAAAATTTGATAACATGTGATACCAACCAACACTGGACTCACGTGGTAGATTACGGCCTCGTACCGACACTCCTCTCGGTACGAGACAGTCGGCCAGTACGGTCACGCCTCCGCCTGGGGGCCTAAAAAGGCCACTTTAAGCAATACCTCTAAAAGCTATACATTTCCTAAATTTCCAGCAGGTCATTAGCAATACCTCTAATTTTCGTAAAATTTCATTTCATATTTAGTGTAAAAATTGCCGCATGAAAAAATAAAAACCGTAATTTCATCGGTAAGTTTTTCATTACAGTTTTTATTAATCAAATTGTTTTTTTTTTCATTTATTTCTACAGTTTAAATGTTATTTCATTGTGATATGAATTGCACACAGATCATATTATGAATTGTCAGTTTGTGACCATTTTACGATTTTTAATATGATTCATAATTGTTATCCTATTATGATTCTGCCAAAGTGGCCTTTTTAGGCCCGCTGTGTCCCAGACTTCCTTGTCAACGGTGCGACAGGTACCTATGTCGTAAGGTTCAAATTGATTTACATCCGTCACCTCACACATCAGGTTCAGTTGAAAACCAGCGTCAGGCACATTTTTGCTGAACTGGGCCTTTTTGGTGCAGCCGTGAGGCACACTTTCCTGCTGATTTCTTACATCGGACTTTACACTTTTTATTAGTTTTTATTTATGTAGTTGTTTTTTTATGTAATTATGGAATTGTATTCTGAATTAAAAAGTGTTTCTGGTGTATATTATTGTGTGTCTTATAGTCTGTGCTAAATAAATTTATTTTCTTTCTTTCTTTCAACGTCACTTGCACGTCTTAAAACGGTAAGGTTATGACACTGACACTTACGATAGTTAGATAGTTTCAACCTTACATTACTGCAATTTAAATCTAGGAATTGTTGTCAAAAGTTGATAATACGGGACATCTAGTTTTACATTGCTGGACTTATGTATAAGTAACGCTTTACAGGAGTGGATGTTATAAAAATAAATCGCCCCCGGGTGGGCTCGAACCACCAACCTTTCGGTTAACAGCCGAACGCGCTAGCCATTGCGCCACGGAGGCTGTGGGGATGTCACTGAAATTTATACGTCTAAACTAGCTTTTAGACTTAGATCCGGACACTATCCATCAGCAAAGTTTACGTTCTTAATGAAAAAGTCTGATTCTCCCAATTGCTTAACCTGTAATCAAATTAAATATGTTCAGCATTTGCTGATGGAATGTGTCCGGAATAAAGATGAACGCGACACTTGATGCTGAACGAATTAAAGTTAAATAGGCTGGATGTAGGTCTGATTCAAAGTATTTTGGCAAACCCTAAATCGGAAGCAGCCTTAAATTTTGTAATTTAGTATTAGTCGTTCAGCAGTGAGCAGCAGCCTTTTAGTATTACTATAATGTAATTTTGATTTGTTTTTCCTTGTGTATTATATCTAAGTGTATTTACATTGTAATAAGGTATGATGGGATTGACATATCCTTATTGGACAAAACCCCTTTTAAATAAAAAAAAAAATAAAGATATAAATACGTCATATTTCCCACTCCATAATCATATATACCCCATCATATATACCATCATCATATACCCACGGTAATAGAATGGCTGGTAGCAGCTGGATGAGAGTTGACGAAAATCGAGTTAAATGGCGTGCAATAGGAGACGCCTATGTCCAGCAGTGGACTGCTTTAGGCTGATGATGATGAAGATGATGATAGGTAATAAGAGCTGGTGTCCTCCAAGTCCACATCAAAGCGCGTATTTTGCGTACACCTTAGCTCCTCAAGGAAGGCCAGCAACCTTGGTATCAAAAGTTAAAACTTGAACTGAACAGGGATTGTTCACACTTTCATCAGCTACTTTTGGAACAAACTATAATATGCTTTACAGTTCCTTTTCATATTGAAATGACAATAGTCACGTAGTACTATTCCATCTCAAATTTTCACTTAAAATTTTGCTCACCTCCTAGCACTATAAAGCTTGATGATACAAATAAAACCACTGACCCGCACATAGGAACATTACGACGGAAAAATAAAGTAAATAATAAATAAAAAATGCCATTTTATGACTCGAGACATGTGTCATAAAAATTCCTAACTACATACATAAATATAAAATTATAGTGTCTATTGTGTGCCGGATAATAAATCTCTATAAAGGTCAAATTATATTATCTAGCGAAACTCTACAGACGTGATGGATATCAATGCCTAAACACAATAACAACAAACGGATGGCCAATTCCCGTAATTAAAAACGTTCAAAATCTAGTCACAATCTCATCTCAGCGACAATCAATGTCAAAAACTTGTCAAAAAGTAGAGAAATTAGAGGTATTTTTGACAGATTGAGACTGAGATTGGAATGTGAACGTTCTTAAAATTACGAGAATTGCCCCTTGGAATGACGCAAAATTTTTACACAATTTAACACAATTAAAAAACGACAATAGTTGGGGGAATCCTGCATTACGTCTATTTTGTTACGATTGTATATCCGATAACAATAATTACATCAACAGCGCCCATCGTCCACGAAAGAGGCGTATTATTAATACACATCACAAAAAAAAACAATCACATGAAGTAATGTAGTTTCTTTTTTTATTTAGACCCTTATTTTGTTATCAATGACCTAGAAAGGAAAACCATGGAAATGACACCTATGATGAAAAATTTTAAATGTATTTATCGCAGCCGCCATCTTAGATTTTCATTAAGTCCTCACTATCGGTTTTAGTGCCCTTCAAAACAATGAAAACGACACCCTTGACGAAATGTTTGGAAATTTGCGCCGCCACCATCTTGGATTTTCATTTTGACTTCACTATCGGATTTACGCTCAAAAACCATAAAATTCTCAGATAGACAAAAAGAGAGAAAAAGTCACGTGGAGATAGAACCAAAGCTGTCGACATAGTTCACAGAATAAGCAAGCTGAAGTGGCAATGGGCCGGTCATATTAGCCGTAGAACTGATGACCGTTGGGGTAGACGTGTTCTAGAGTGGGGACCGCAAATCGGCAAACGTAAGGTAGGACGTCCTTAGGCTAGGTGGAGCGACGGTCTTCGTAGGGTGGCTTGTAGTAGCTGAATGATAGTCGCCGTGAATCGAGTTAAATGAATAAATGGCGTGCAATTAGAGAGGCATGTCCAGGAGGGAGCATGACACTTTTTCTTTACGTGGCAATTCGACCAGTTTACTCCTACCGCAAGCCGCGATAAACAACTTCGTTCTAATGAATAATAAAAAAACAATTTTCATGCTGTAATCACAGAAAGCCATAACCGATGGTGTTCAACGAAATTGTGAGAAGAAACTGGCTAAATGGGTCATGTCGACAGTCGTGAACGAAACTCGGTACACCACAGATAATTCGAGAGACAAACCATTATAAAAAAAATTCGTGCATTCCCAAAAATTCAATTGAACAAATTAGTCAACTCGTGACTACCTTCAAACGGCGGAACACATTCTATCCAATCAGCGGCCCGTGACGCAGTTCCTTTTTTTCAAATTCGAAAATCGAACGCGACCCGTCACGAAGTCAGATTCACACGGGTCAGACGTCATAGGTTCATTGTCACGAACGGTCGCAGGAGGTCGAATGCCTTTGTCTGAAATATTTTTTTTAAAGAATTCGAAGAAATGAAAATTCCTTGGAGCGTTCCAAATTGTTATCTTCGAAGCGACTCGATGTTACGATGTTTCTGTTATTTGTCTTAGCATTTTTTCTTTGATAGGTAGTAATACTTTTCTCAGGACTTGATTGAAGCTAGAGGCAGTAAAAGTAAAAGTTGGATTTACTGTGGATTTACGTTTTGGTAAAGATGACTTTCCTGACTTGTCTTTATTTCTACGAACTGCGGGATAATTGCGTAACACACTATCAGTATGAATGGCTTTCACTTTGACATTTCAACAACATTCATTGCGTCATTTACGGTGTTAGGCAGACCAATTTTTCGTTTTTTTTTTTTTAAGTACGTTTCCCCACACTAGGAATTTCTCCTGTGTCGTGGGGGGTGGGTTTACAAACATTTAAACTCACATACACAAACAGCCAGACCCGGAACAACTACTTGTAGGCCATACAAATATTTGTTCCGTGCGGGAATCGAACCCGCGACACGCAGCGCAGCAGTCAATCGCTTAACCACT
The DNA here is from genome assembly GCA_947507525.1 of Apamea epomidion. Lineage (NCBI taxonomy): Eukaryota > Metazoa > Arthropoda > Insecta > Lepidoptera > Noctuidae > Apamea > Apamea epomidion. Next base: position 6,872,015 of record OX382252.1, on the reverse strand, counting down.
GCGCCAGCCGTGCCAACGAATATATAATATGAAGCAATGGATTAGCAATATCCTTCAAAATGATTGAGATTGAGATTAATATTGTGTTACGCAATTAGGGTTCCGTTGTTAGTTAAAGACTTTAATTATTTACAAACGATGATTAAAGATAAGTGACTTTTAAATGTCAAAAATGTATGGTTAAGCAGCCGGTAATAACTGCTTAACTTTAAGCAACGTTTATGAATAAAGGGTATAATTAAAACAAACCAGCTGCGCCCCGCAGCGTCACCCGCATAAGTGTCGATCCCGTAGGAATATCAAGATAAAAAGTATCCTATGTGTTAATCCGGGTTATAAAACATCTGCGTGCCAAATTTCATCCAAATCCGTTCAGTAGTTTTTACGTGAAAGAGTAACAAACATCCATCCATCCATACAAACTTTCACGTTTATAATACTTATTGGTAGGAGTAGGATTATACATAGCATAGCTAGCTAGCATAATCAGCCAATAATGTTCCCACTGCTAGGACACAGGCCTCCTCTCTGTGGGCCCCCCACACAGGCCTAGTGCGAATTGGTAGATGTCACATGTCTTCGAAGTTTTAGTTCTAGGACATGCCGGTTTCCTCACGATGTTTTCCTTCACCGTTTTGAGAGCAGTGGCGATGAAATAATTTACACAAAGTAAAGCGCTGTCAGGGTTCTATACTATGACCTTCAAGTCGTTATCACTGAGCTACCTCTGCTCTCACTGCTGCACTTACTATGCTGGGGCTGTATTACGAAGTATTAATGCCATCATGACTCCAGTGCGAAAAGGGGATGGTGCTATCGGTGATGTAAAGCTCCGTCTCTCTCTTATACTGGAGTCATGATGGTATTAAATTGTCATAATACGACACCTGAAGGCCAATTTCCGTAATTTAAAACGTTCAAAGTCTAGTCGCAATCTCATCTCAGTGACAATGAATGTCAAAAACTTGTCAAAAATGTAGGGAATTTAGAGGTATTTTCAGAGATCATACTGTAAACTTTCTTAAAATTACGAGAATTGCCCCTCAGGAGTGTACTATTAATTGCAAACACGATACTTACTAATGAATAACCGGTAAAACGTAGTAGAGATTATGTAGTATTGCCAGATGCACGATTTTCAACAAATTAAATAAGATTTGTGTGAAACAGTGCTATCAGAAAGGCTGTAAGACTGTCTTATAGCCATTCTGATGATAAACTAACCAACTGCGAGTCTACCAAATAGGTTACATTCTAACGTTAGACCGTATGTCTTAGTTTACGACTGAAGGTAAATAAATCTTACTATCCCTAAGACGTTCCACTGCACGCAAATCTTCGCAGTGTAAGCCAGAATATTATATTACAGTATCCGGTCTTTATATCAGTGGTGGCGCAGTGGTAATGGCCGCGACTTACGACCTGTATGTCGTGGGTTCGAACCCAGACTGGCGCTTTACTTTGTGTAAATTATTTCATCACCACTGCTCTCAAAACGGCGAAGGAAAACATCGTAAAGAAACCGACATGTCCTAGAACCAAAAAATCGAAGACATGTGACATCTACCAACCCGATCTGGGCCCGCGTGGTAGATTACGGCCCACTCCCTCTCGTAGAGAGGAGGCCTGTGTCCCAGAAGTGGGAACGTTATAGGCTGATTATGCTGAATTTCACCAGACTAGCTTCTGCCTGCGACTTTGTCCGCGTGAAATTTATTGTTCCCCCGACCCACCGCATCACACTCATTCACGCGTCGCATCGCATCGCCGGCTATTACTACGTTTTCGCTTAACGATCTCTCTGCCATTTTTTTCTTCTTTTTGCTCGACTCCTAAGGGTGGTAGCGCGATGTTACCGTGTATGTTAATTTTACGTGTACGGTACCTATAACCTTCTTAAAGAAATGGGCTATGAAATGCAAAAAGATTTTTCCAAATCCGACTAGCAGTTTCAGAGATTAGTGCGTTCAAACAAACAAACAAATTTTTCACCTTTATTATTAGTAGTACTAGCTTCTGCAGCTTCGTCCGCTTTAAATTTCTTGTGCTTACTGTTTTATTTCTCTTTGGCTGCTAAGGGTCCTAGCGTTAAATTAAATAGCCTAAAGCCTTCATCGAGAATTGGGTTATCATACGTAAAAATATTTTTTCTAAATCCGACTAGTAGATTCAGAGATTAGCGCGTTCACACGAATAAACAAACTCTTCAGTTTTATGATTAGTATACACGTAGATGTAGGTTATATAAAAGTTTGGCTTTGTAGAGTGACAGTCTCTTCCTAAAGATCGATGTCTCTGTGTCATATGCAGAATCTGAAATCTCTATAGATTTAAATATACCTCTTTGATATCATAACGTAGAACAACCATAATAAACACCAAATATTATTGAAATAACACAAAGGGTATTTAAGTTCCGAGGATTGGCTCTTAAAAGTGCCGTTTGGGATGGGTCTCGAGAAAGACCGGTTGATGCCATCGGGTGTGGATGTGGCGCTATGTCGCAAACCATGCTCCACCTCCAATCCTGCCCTCTGTGTCCCAAAACATGCAGTCAAAGTGACCTCTACGCTGCCACCGACAACGCCGTGGAAGTGGCAAAGTTTTGAGCCAACAAGATCTGCACCCTAATTGCATAACTCTATCTGAATCATTTTGAAGGACATTGCTGAATATGTACGAAAAATGTGTCTGCTCAACAACGTAAATACCGCAATGAATGTTGTTGAAATTTCAAAATGAAACCTATTGCTACTGGTAGTATGCTATGCAATTACCCCTGCTGAAATACTGTCGTACCAGCGACACGAAGACGAAGAAAAAGAACAACTAATGAGTCTTTAATCTTTATATTTTCAGTTTTTGTTCATTACTGTTCTTATTTCTTCATCACCACCCACAATCAGATTGATCTGATATTTATATTAAAACATCAATCAATGTTTAATTAAAAGTATTGCAGTGGGCAAGTGATCGCTAAATTGTTCAGAAGATATTTCTTTAAGATTACAAAGAAGATACGTATCTGAAGATCTGATTTTATTGAAGTGGCTGTCTTAAAAAATACCTAACTAATTCCAGGTTGAAATGAAAACGGGCAGCAGTATTTTACAGAATGTTAATAAATTAGCTTGCAGAGTAAGCAAACTGAAGTGGCAGTGGGCTGGCCATGTCTGTCGAAGGCCCGATGGCCGCTGGAACAGACGAGTCCCGAGTCCGAATGGAGCAAAATGGCTGACAATTTTCGTTAGCTATCGGCAACAGTTATCTTCATTGGTCATCAACATACTTCGGTGGCAAGTACTGAGTGTTTTAATTTCAGGAATAAGGCTAGGACACTCTTGGCTTACGGTGAAGGAAAATTGTATAAGAAAATCTGGGTACCTCGGTATGAAATCGCCAAGAAGTGAGTAAGCGATTGATATTAATCACAGCTCATTCCATTTCTGTATAAGACCAGCGCGGTAATTGCGTAACACAGTAACAATAAGAATGGCTGTCATTTTGACAGTTCAACAACATTCATTGCGTTATTTACCTTGTTTAGCAAACAATTTTTTCGAACATACAAAGCAATGGATTAGCAATAACTATCAAAATGATTCAGATTGACATTAATAGTTTGTTACGCAAATTCGTTACTGTGAGATAATTACAGACTAGCAATAATTTGCATCTATATATACTTTGTAGCAATTATGGCAATCCCCTTATACCGTTCGCTGTTTATAAGGGAGGCTCATGTCCAGCTTATAGGGTTTTTTTTTTTTTTTTTCAGGATGGGAAATCATCAAATGACTCCTCCCGCTCTGGGTGGAGCAGAAGGGAGTGTCAGACTCTTACTGACTAAAACCCACCCGTGTTCCTTCCTTAGCCCTTTATGTACCAGGGCAGCGGTAACCCTTTCGGACGATCCCGCTACCCCGGCAGGCTTCGGCCCTGTCGGGCCCCGTCATCTATGCTGACATCTCTTTGAGGCGCACGTGGAACACTTACGCGCCGTCCGGCACGGGCCTGGTCCTGATCGGACGGAGAGCTACCCATTGCTCTCCGCCCGCAGGCCCGCGCCTACGGTGGCCGGGAGTCGTCACGCGGCTCCCGACGCCCGGAGCGTCTCCCTCGGCGGCTGAGGCGTGAGGATCTCTCCCTCAGCTTATAGGGTTAATGCATAATATTGCAATAAATGTCACAATTTATTACGTAATCGTGAGAGGGTTAGAGGTGTATAAATGTCATTCACCCACGATTGGCCATTGACGGAGATAGGGGCAAAGGGCCATTTCCCAGGCACCGAAATTAGAACAAGTATTTATATCTGAATAGTCTGAATATCATCCAATACGTGATGCCTCGTTGGTTTAGTGGTCGTAACCGCCGACTGCTGAACGTCTTCGGTTTGATTCCCAGGTTGGGTAGTGTTTTGGTTACAATTTTAGTGTTACCATTGTTGCTTCAGTGGTAAACACAACACAAAAAATATTATGACTAAGGTATGGACTATTAAAACATCATTATCTGTGTAGCCTTTTCTTTAACTATATTGGGGTCAGCTTCCAGTCTAACCAGTTGCAGTCGAATGCCAGTACTTTACATGGAGCAACAGCCAACCTGAACTCCACAACCCGTGGATATCCCACGTCCGCGTGGATATCCGTGGACCCCTGGGTCAACGGTTCCCCTTGGCAAGACTGAATGGTAGTCAGACTTTCAGGGTCCTGACTACACGTTACGACTCTACGAATGACAATCTAAAATGACTGGAAAAACAAGAACAAAATGATAAACTTACAAGTTAAAGACTAATTGAAGACAGTTAGCTTTTTAAATTACTTATGTAAATAAATACCAATACAATGGTTTTTTTTAGCCTATACTTTCCCACTGCTGGGCAAAGACAACCCGAAATCCTTCCAGGAACTCTTTTCCCTTATTAAAATAAGTATCTTTTCGGTATTATTTTACATCAGAAGGCCAATTCTCGTAATTTAAAACGTTCAAAATCTAGTCGCATAACAAATGTCAAAAACTTGTCAAAATCTAGGGATATTTGAGGTATTTTTGACAGATTGAGACTGAGATCAGACTGTGAACGTTCTTAAAATTAGAATTGCCCCTCTGGTAACACCTATATTTACTGCAAATAAATTATACTTACAATATTCTGGATAGTATATTTTTTATGTATTTTTGCTACTTGTATAAAGTCAAATGTCATTTATTCAAATTAGGCTAAGAATCAGCACTTTTCGAACGTCAAAATTACAAAAGACAGTCCCCCAAAACGCCCGCCCTTCACCACTTCCTAGTGCTTTCGCTGGGATGAAGAAGTGGCGCAATAAACTCCCCAGCAACTGAAAATCCTACTTTAAAATATTATAAACGTAAAAGTTTGTATGGATGGATGGATGGATAGATGGATGGATGGATGGGTGTTTGTTACTCTTTCACGCAAAAACTTCTGAACGGATGTGGATGAAATTTGCCACACAGATGGTTTATAACCAGGATTAACATATAGGATACTTTTTATCCCGATATTCGAAACCTATGCGGGTTAAACCGGGGGGCGTAGCTAGTTTGCTATAAATCTGCAGCTGTTTCTAGACAATCATTCAAAATTCATTACCCAAACACATTATCAAATTCAACATCTAAAAACAAGATAATCTACCCCAGTCAGATACATTTTTGAATCAATTCTACCTACCCCCGTATTTATGATAAATCAATTACATATACACACATACACCTGTCTGTCAGGGGTACTCAATAAAGGGTTGTTATCAGATCCTGTACCCTTGTGTCACCCCTGACAGTTGTAGCGAATTAATTTATCTTTTAATACGATGTGTATAAAATTTTATTTGAAGGGTCACTCGTTTAGGGTTGGCAAGGACGAGTTTTTGGGTTGAATATTTTATTTATATATTTTTAGAACTCGAGAAAATTCGGGTATGCATGATGTGCATGGCAGGGCAAGGTGACAGGTAATACAAACTAATAATAAAAAACTATAAATGACACTTCACTGCTCGTCTATCAACACATATATAAACCCACACCTTCTTCCAATGGCGGTTGGCAGAAATTATTGAACACCACCTGCTACGATTACATACTCCTCCGTACATACTCCTCCTTACATACTCCTCCTTAAATACTCCTCCTTACATACTCCTCCTTAAATACTCCTCCTTACATACTCCTCCTTAAATACTCCTCCTTACATACTCCTCCTTAAATACTCCTCCTTACATACTCCTCCTTAAATACTCCTCCTTAAATACTCCTCCTTAAATACTCCTCCTTACATACTCCTCCTTACATACTGCTCCTTACATACGCCTCCTTACATACTCCTCCTTACATACCCCTCCTTACATAATTCTTTTGCCTCGTTTACGTACATACATCAGAGGGGCAATTCTTGTAATTTTAAACACGTTCACAGTCTCATCTCAGTCTCAATCTGTCAAAAATACCTCTAATTTCCCTACATTTTGACAGGTTTTTGACATTTGTTTGTCGCCGAGATTAGACTGCGACTAGATTTTGAACGTTTTAAATTACGAAAATTGGACTTCTGGTCTACGCACCTGTGGGGTAATTACGTAACACACTATCAGTAATAATGGGTTTAATTTTGACAGTTCAGCAACATTCATTGCGTTATTTACGTTGTTAAGCAGATACATTTTTCGAACATATGAAGCAATGGATTAACATTTTTTTATTTTTTTGACGACACGCAGTGGCTGAGCGATCGACTGCTGCGCTGCGTGTCGCGGGTTCGATTCCCGCACGGAACAAATATTTGTATTGCCTACAGGTAGTTTGATTGAGATTGATAGTGTGCTACGCAATAAGGGTGCTGTTCTTTCTGAAGAACATCACCAATAAGGTATATACATCCTCCTAAGGCGTTCACTCCCGGCGTTTCCTCTGACATCTGCCTTGACCTTCTGTTACTCGCCTTTCATTCATCCTCTCAACATGACCAAACCATCTAAGCATTTTCAATCTTTGTCACTACATCTACTTTTTACTGGCTATTTAAATTAAACTATAATGATACTGAAAACATTCTTATAAAGATCTAAACACACAATCACACATTCTCAGACACCCACACACACATGCACCCACACCCACACACTCATGCACCCACACCCACACACTCATGCACCCACACCCACACACACATGCACCCACACCCACACACTCATGCACCCACACAATGACCCATATTGCACATCTACTAACATTCGTCTCGTTTACTTAACCTTAAATATTAATAAAAATAAATAAAACTATAAAATGTCGTATGATACCTTACTACTTTCAGTCAGCGCGCTTAGTACATAATTTATAGAAATTAAAAGAGGTGGGATCCTGTTGTCCTGAAACACAGGCCACGAGCCTTGCTTAGGCACCAGTCTCTCACAATATATACTGACCTGAACTATGGGTCACTGTCGAATCTGACCAATGTAAAATAACTCAAGTACTTATATTGTGGTGAGAAAATAAAGTTTATTATTATTATTTTAAACCGCACCGTTGCCTTATCACAACATTCCTCAGCACCACCACACATGCTTTACAAGGAACGCATTTCTACATCATTTATTCTACTTTCATGCTTCTTTTGCCACAGCTGACATTCACTTCCATACATAAGCCTCGGCTGGTAGGAGGGGTCCATGGCTAAATAATAACAGCCACACAGGTCAATCGATCTGGTTAAGCTACGCTTGCCGCGGTTGGTCTGTGGATGGGTGACCATCTTTACATACCGAGACCCCTCCGTGCCTCGGAAAGCACGGTAAGCTGTTGGTCCTTATCCCTATCTTTGACAGTCGTTACGGGTAGTCAGAAGACCGAAAGTCTGACAACTAGTCCTACCACCCTTGGTAAGACTGGTTGTCAGACTGATACCCAGGGGGATCGTATTAGCCAGTAACTGGGTTGTGGAAGTCAGATAGGCAGTCGCTCCATGTAAAATACTGGTATTCAGCTGCATCCGGTTAGACTGGAAGCCGACCCCAACATAGTTGATAAAAGGCTAGGCAGGTGATGACTTAAGCGTAGGCTGATCTATTATAACATAAGTCAGATTCTAAGTAAGATTATACATAAGTTTTCACTGTGAGATTTTTACAGAATAGACTAGCAGCTGTAACAAAGACTGTACGATAAGTCATAACCATGAATTTCTTAAAATCACAACACAAAAAAAAAAACGTATAAGCAACTGTGTTTCAGCAGAACAAATAATAGCTGATTATTTAATCATAACCACAACACACCTTAACCACAATCTTTAACCTAACCCACGTCGCCATATTGTATCGCAACAATCACTCCAAGCTCTAAGGTCATATTACTCATAGCAATCGGATGCATCAGCCCATGACGGTGCTAATGTGTCAACTTATATGCCTACCACCCACAGATTACGTGTAGGTGGTCATGACATACTAGCTTTTGTCCGCGACTTGATTCAAGTGCAAACTTCACTCCTTTACCTCCTGTACCAAAGGAGTGTATAGTGTTACTCTGTAACTGGGTTGTGCAGGTCAGATAGGCAGTCGCTCCATGTAAAATACTGGTAATCAGCTGCACCTGGTCAGACTGGTAGTCGATTCCACCATAGTTGGGAAATGTCCACGCAGATGACGATGATGTTAAGCGATGATGAGGTCAATAATGGTGCACACTTCTCTAGAAGTAACCTATTTCCATTAACAAATCCAGACTCCGGGCTGTTATCGACATAGCCCACAGAATTAGCAAGCTGAAGTGGCAATGAGCCGGCCATATTAGCCGTAGAACCGATGACTGTTGGGGAAGACGTGCTCTTGAGTGGAGACCGCGAATCAGTAAACGTAAGGTAGGACGCCCTCAAGCTAGGTGGAACGACCATCTTCGCAGGATGGGTAGCAGCTGGATGAGAGTTGCCGAAAAATCGAGCAAAATCGAGTTGAATGGCGTGCAATAGGAGAGGTCTATGTTCAGCAGTGGACTGCTATAGCCTGATGAAGATGGTGATGATCCTAGTGAATAAAGTTTTGAGTATGAATGTGGATGGCTAAAAGAGTAGGGGAAGACCAAAGAAAAGATAAATGGACAGTGATGAAAGATGATATGGCTAGAAAGGGGGTGATTGAGATGACGAATATGGCAGCAGAAGACTTGCTGCGCCAGTCCCAAATAAACTAGAATAAGGGCAATCAATTGGTGATGGTTATATTAACGGAACGACATGAATCTTTAGTGAATGTGACGTAATAGAAAACTAACATGATACGAAGGTACCTACTGAATTTGGCAGGTTTTTGTCATTTATCTTTACCAACTTGCACCGCCATGACACTTTCTCAAAAGCCATGTAGGATGTATGTGAATGGGATATTATTGAAGTGAAAACTTCTTCAGCGGCGTTGTGATTTTTTTTTGTGATGGATAAAAAATGTTAAGCTTGCGTCAGGACACGTGACCTGATCGAAAATTCGTAAGACAGAGCTCGCGTCAGGACACGTGACCTGATCGAAAATTCGTAAGACGGAGGGAAAGTAGACCGCATTACAAAATATCAAAAATGCACAACGTTAATATTCAAGTTTTCACTTCTGCCGGCACTCCCGGAGTGCAACCCGTTTTTTTTTGCCAAAGGCCGTTCGAATTCTTAGCGGGTACATCCGCTTGCTAAACGTGATGTGCAGACTGGCTCATTGTTTTGGGTATATTGCACGTAACTCCTGGGAGAATGTAATTAGTACTCCGCTCAGAGTACTAACAGTTGCAGGTGCGATGGTCGGTATTATAGATGACCACGTCAACGATAAGTTTTGTCCTGAAATATGAAGGAAACATGGAAATTATGTAGCAGACTAGTTCTGGAGTAGAGACTGTGTATCGGCAAGCATAGTGTGGGATGCCCCCCAGCTAGATGGACGGACGATCTAAGGAAGGTGGCTGGGTTAGACTCGATGCGAGGGCGGGGACAGGGTGTTGTGGCGCAGTCTGGGAGAGGCCTATGTCCTGCAGTGGACTGCGATAGGCTGAGTTGATTGATTGATGGAAATTATACCATCATAGACTCATCCTTCGCTGTCCATCATGCGAGATCGAGGTCAACAGCTGGCCCATGTTGCAAAAAAAAAACTTACTAGAATAATATAATCCGTCGTCTAAACTCAGCCTTTCGCAATTTTTTCGTGGACCTTTTCCTAGTTGCGCCAAAACCTAACACAACACAAATTGCGTAACACACTTTTAATCCCATTTTCAATAATTTTGAAGGATATTACTAAACCATTGCTTCATTTGTTCGAAAAATTTGTCTGCTCAACAACGCAAATAACGCAATGAATGTTGTTGAACTGTCAAAATGAACGCCGTTGCTACTGTTAGTATGTCATTGTGTAATTAATACGAGTAGTGTGTTACGGAATAGGCTATTTTCCTAAAAAAATGTAATTAGTCCATCAGTTAGAATATCAAAAATATTGAACCCGTATTTTTTCCTTTGTCAATTACATATAAAATTATGAAGATATCGTCCGATAAAGTTCCGCGTGACGTCACTTGCTTGCGATACTTTTGCAAGCAAGTGACGTCACGACCCCCCACTCCCAAATTTTGACGCACTTTATCTTTGTAATTTTTTGTTTGATTGACATTTTTCGATAATCTATTAACTGACGGACTAAATATAATATTTATTTTTTTACCCAGGCAACTTACCCTATTAGGGTGTTGGTTTAGTTAGAGGATCTATGTTCGTCATTTTTTTCGATGGGAAATTCGGTCGGATACAAGGCTTGTTCTCGAGTGTGTGTTCTCTCTAAATCTCTAATGACCTTCTAACTTAATATTAGGTAAGTATTTCATTTTCGGAGCCAGTCACCTGCCTAGGCTTTTTTTAACTATGTTGGGGTCGGCTTCCAGTCTAACCGGATGCAGCTGAATACCAGTATTTCACATGGAACGACTGCCTATCTGACCTCCACAACCCAGTTACTGGGTAATGCGATACCCCTTGGTACTGACGACCCGTAACGACTGTCAAAGATCCACGAATGACAGCCGGGACCAAGGGCTTAACGTGCTTTCCGAGGCACGGAAGGGTCTTGGTTTGTGAAGATGGTCACCCATCCACGGACCAACCGCGGCAAGCGTAGCTTAACCTGATTAATCGACCCGTGCGGGTGTTATTACTTAGCCACAAGTTCCCATTTAATTTTCGGCTTCAGTAAATTATTTTAATAAAAAAAGCGTCAACATTTTTTATGCCAACTTTACAACCGTTCAACCCTAGATGAATGAACGAAATTGAATGAACGTATCGACGAATTCTCTGGAGTGGTGTAAAGTTACGAGAGCGTTGCATGAGATTGTAACTGTTTTGTACAATTGTGTTGAGTTTTTATTATTATTGTAATTTGATTTAATTTTAAAATATATATCTGTACTAGCTCTCGCCTACGACTTCGTCCCAGTGGAGTCGGAAAAAATCCAAGACTTCTTCTTGCAAAATGACAACTCAATATAACGAATTTACAAGATTAAATAAAAAAAACCTTATTTTCGAGTACTCTTTCGACATAACATGCCTAGAGAAAAAAATGTCGCCCTTATGAGTTTTCGTCAACCCAGGTCTTGATATTGAATCATCTAACACATACATTTCAGCCCTACACCCTAATTGCATAACACACTATCAATCTTAATCCATTGCTTCATAATATGTTCGAAAACTGTGTGCTACTGTAGTGAAGAGGATGAATGTTTAGACCACATTCTGTGGCGATGCCCTAAATGTATGAGGAGCAGCGGTGTAAGATGATGGCTGGGATCACTCGCCTGTAGGAGAGACCGGTGTACTACGGCGTTCTCGTGACTTCGGAGGCCAACTTCCGGCGGCTCAGGGACTTCGCACACGAGTGGCATATGGTGAGAAGCGGACTCGAATGAGTGGAGACTGCCACGGTCGGGCAGCGAAGCTGTTCGTGTGCTGTCAGCCCAATGGAGGGGCATGCTAGCAAGCCGCCCCAGAATGGGGGGAAAGGCATAAGGGGACAGGACGAGATAAATTGTAAAGGACGTAAAGAAATAACGCAATGAATGTTGTTGAATCGTCAAAATAAAACCCATTGCTTCTGATAGTGTGTCACGCATTTACCTCGCTGGTTCCTGTGTTTCAATAGTAAAAAGAATCGCCCCCGGGTGGGCTCGAACCACCAACCTTTCGGTTAACAGCCGAACGCGCTAGCGATTGCGCCACGGAGGCGCTGGAGATGTCACTGAAATACATAATTTAGTTAGCCTGAAAGTTTTGGGGCACTGTCGTTTGGCATCATTGAATAATAGATACAGTTTCCGGTAATACGACGCATCGATATTTAGAAAGAGACAGAGGTTCGGGAGAGAGAGACGACGCTCTACATAGCCAAATATAACATATTTTAACTTCACGCCCGTTTTTCCCCTAGTTTTAGGCAGAGGTGTAGGTAATAATAAAATAATTTATTTAATAAAAACGTTTACAAAAGGTGTACATTTAGCCAAGAGTGGCAAATTTTCGATACAATTATAGTGCCGAAAAATAAAGTACAACTAAAATATTTTTTTATTACAGGTGCAAGTAATGATGGTTCGGAATTCGAGTGTTAGGTAGCGATCCCCCCGAACTAGGTTCAATTCAAACCTGTGTTTCAGGCTATCACTTTACATTTTAATTAAATTTAAGAATTAAATTTTTAAATAAAACTGGCATATAAAAATTATTATTTAACAACTCTGCGAAAAAGCACAATAGTACATTAATACGTAATCCCAAGCCTATGTAAACATACAAAAGTAAATATTTACAAGGGAATAAATTCAATCATGACAAAATTTCTAGAAGTGTTCCTGTGTCTGTAGTAATTGAGTATCGCTAAGTAATCTGATAACACTCACACAGATGTACACTTAAATAAAACTAACGAAATGTGGGTGTACTAGACCTATATACCCATATTCCTCCAGCTATACCTAGGTCCCATGTATTTCATTTTATATGGGATTTCTATGGGATCTACTGGGATGCCTCCGATATAACTTGTTAGAGGTAAGGCGAGCAATGGACGCACCATTTTTTTTTATATTTTTTTTATAAAAATGTGGCCCACATTAGGAATTTCTCCTGTATCGTGGGTGCGTTTACAAACATTTATCGCTTAACCACTGCGCCAACCGTGTCGACGATAGCCTGTAAGACGCTCCGTGGCACTATAGACGCATCTGATCTACATGCTGAGCTAGCTTGTTTCTTTGTGCCAGACAACTACTGCCGCGGCAGAAAGCACAGGCTGTTTGCTGTGCCTCCGTGTAGCAAACTTGTGCCTGCTAAGTCCCCAATACCACGTACTCTGGCCGCACTTAATAGTCTCTTGGACTCTAATCCAACAAACGATCTGTTTGCGGACGAATGGACGAAGATTTTGTCGGCGTATCAGAAGTACTGTGAGAGGGATTTATGAAAGTGTTGTTTTACTTGATGATTTTATATTTTATCTTTTGTGTACTTTTAATCTTTTATTTTATCTTGTGTTCGTGTATGTAGAAATTGTATCTTTAATTACTGTAATTGGTTTTAAACTGTTTTAATTAAAGTAATAAATAATTCAATAAATAAATAGGGGGTCAGTCTATTGCCATCATTAACACTTTACTCGACCTGGGAATTGAACCCAGGATCTCTTGCTCAACAGTAAAATCAGCGAGCACTACGCCAATGAGGCAGTCAACGCCATTTTATTATTTTTTCTTTAAACTCGAAGCCCCATTAACACGAGCTTTTTAATGTACCCACCTACTTATTTATAACAGTATTGAGAAATCCAATAAATCTGCTTACCTTGTAACGGAAGAAGGGCGTGAAGATAATACTATGGTGTCAGTAAAAAACAGGCCAATTGAGTAACTAGCGTGATTAGTGCGTTTGGGACGCCATCACATCAAGCTACTACAATCTGTCAAATTTCTTTACTGGATTTTCGACATTTTCGTTAAAGCATTAAGGTTCAAGATTGATTGGGAAAATTTGACAGTTTCGGGTAGATAGACCTGCTGGTGTCTGTACCAAACTCGTTGATGTAGACCATTTTAAATTGAGCCTTCTTGCAAAAGAATATATGCCAAGGTGAGGGTCAACTTTATTTTATACCCATTCGTGGAGGTCAGTAAGACCATGTTGAAGTAAAATAATTTTGACGTTCAAAAATTCTGATCCCCTACATAGTCAGAATAAATGACTGTTGATTTTGATAGATTTTTCTTTTTCTGTCTACGCATTCGAGAGATAAAGGCTAATTAAAAAAAAAAACATTTAAATTCGAGTATCACAGACTCGTAATAGAAAAAAAAATACACTCATACAGTCACATTACAAACACAAAACCACTAATTCAATACAATTACAATAAGCCATACACAATAATAAAAAATAATCATAATTAAATTAACAAATTACAAAAGAGATGAGCTTATTAATGCAGTTATATTTTTTTGTAATTTTTAATCTAAAATAATAAAGACAAAGCAGTCTTTTATTCCTGACCGTCCTATTTTAACTATGCTCTTTAGGGATGTCCAATGACATGGAACTAGGTCGAGTATAGTTCATTACTCATTCGGTCAGTCATTCGGTCATTGCTCATTATTGACTGGTCAATCGCTTGATGGTATATAGAAACACACGGGCTGTTGTTGCGTCGAGGTTTCTATTGGTTACTAGCTTCTGCTCGCGATTTCGTCCGCGTAAAGCAACTTTTTTTTTCCGTAATAACCTTCGACAAAGTTTAGGAAAACTTAAATAAAATGGATGAAATTGGTAAAGTCGTTCTCAAATTATGGCGTGACCAAGGGAAATAGGGATTCATTTTTATATATATAGGCTATAGATTTTATGAATGGAGATCACGAATATTGGTAAGTAGGTATATTTAAAAAAAAAACTAAAAAAAAATTATAATAAAATAAATAAATTATAATTTATTTAATAAAATTTATCATTTAATATAATTTTTTTATTATTTTTTATTTTATATTATATTTTAATTACATAAATTAACTTAATATTACGAAGAGGTAAAAGTGAGTTAGTATAGCATTATCAGCATTATTAGCCTATTATGTTCCCTCTACTAGGAAACTGACCTCCGGTTCGAGAGGCCATAATCCACCACGAGGGCCGTCGGCCATATTGTACTAAAAAAGCAGCAGTGATGGCCCAGTGGCAACAGCCCCGTCTTACGAGTTGTAGGTCGTAGGTTCGAAACCAAGCAGGCGCTTTACTTTGTGTAAATTATTTCGTCACCACTGCTCTCCCATGTCCTATATAATGTCTATAATATCCTAGAACCAAAAATTCGAAGACATGTGACATCCACCAACCCGCACTGGAGTGCGCGTGCTAGATTACAGCCAACTCCCTGTCGAAGAGAGGAGGCTTGTGTTCCAGCAGAGGGAACATTATAGCCTTTTTTTTTTGAGGATGGGATATCATCAAATGACCCCTCCCGCTCTGGGTGGATCGGAAGGGAGTGTCAGACTCTTACTGACTAAAACCCACCCGTGTTCCTTCCTTAGCTCTTTGTGTTCCAGGGCAGCGGTAACCCTTTCGGACGATCCCACTACCCCGGCAGGCTTCGGCCCTGTCGGGCCCCGTCATCTATGTTGACATCTCTTTGAGGCTGCTGACATCTCTTTGAGGCTGCTGACATCTCTTTGAGGCTGCTGACATCTCTTTGAGGCTGCTGACATCTCTTTGAGGTGATGTCTATAATGTCCTAGAACCAAAAATTCGAAGACATGTGACATTCACCAACCCGCACTGGGTCGCGCGTGCTAGATTACAGCCAACTCCCTCCCGAAGAGAGGAGGCTTGTGTTCCAGCAGAGGGAACATTATAGGCTGGCATTACAAACTCACTAATTTTACCTCTTTATAATATTAAGTACCCATCTAATATTCGTGATCTCCATTCATAAAAATTATGGAGGCCACTGTATTTTAAAAAATGCTCGTCATTATTTCAACTCGTGTTTTTCATTTAAACCTAATAGGTAATAACCCCACAGATTAATAGACCCACAGAAACCATACTAGTAATAATAATTATTATTATGACCTTCCTTTCTCATTGCGACATTTAATAATAATTAATAGTACATGGACTGCAACTGACATGTATTGTTTTAATCGTGAGCTAGCTCTGGCCTCCGAGCGTTACTTGCGTGTGTTTTTTGTGTAAGTGTTTGTAGGTGTTTGATTGCAAATATAACATCACGCTTATTGTCCTCGAGTGGTTAAGCTGAGCCGTGTCTGCGTCGTATTTCATACACCTCTACATTTCACCACAAGCTACCTATATTTATAATGCCGTTATCTCGCATCTGGTCGATTTTCGTTTTTTGATGCCACTATAATCAGAAAAGAATTCTCGTATCTTTCTGTCTATGCAGTATTTTTCTACTATTTATGAATTCAGAAATAAACAAAATGAAAACACCGTTATCCTGCCCTGTTGGATATATTTACTACGCTAAAACGCAGGTAAGCATCATTACTAAACTAAAAAGTGACTAACTTACATTTTAACTAGATTTTTTACTATCAGTTGCATAACTACATTGCTGTTAACAGAATTTCCTACACTATTATGAGATTAAAGGACTATAACGGTTTTATAGTTCTGTTTTTTTTTCAAATTACAGTATTCTAAATTCAACGTTAAAAAGCCGTTAAGTGAAAGTACTAGACAAAAATGTCGTTAATGTCACTTAACGGCATTTATGCATAGTACTTAGATGTATTTTTATTAAGAAATTTTGTAGTGAATACGCCAATAACGGCATTTCAATATGAAATATAAATATTTTGCTTACGATGTCAATCGCAAAAATGCAGTTATTTCTCATTACTACACTAAAACGCGGTTATCTACCTTCGATCACTTGCCCTGCGGGACCCCTCGCGTGGCTTAACAACTGAATTTCGACAAACCGTAATACGAAAAGATTTTATGTCGACAATATGGCACTCCGACACGTCGTCATTTCGACAATACTTTAGTTCGAAATACCTTAAGCCCGATACTACTGTACTCTGACAAAGCGTTTCTTCGACATGACTTAACTAGGAAACGACGCGACTTCAGCGCCATGCTTCTTCGACAACAATGGTAGTCCAACATCAGTCAATTTCGACGTTCTCTACTCCGGCATGCTGTACTTCAAAAATAATATCTATTTCTCAAAAACATTTCGTAAGTTTATTGAAATAATCTAACACTAAAATAACATAATTATATCCTAACTTAACTGAAACTATTTCCAAACTAAACTATAGCGTCGACAAATTCATTCACTGGCCTCCTCCCTTCGAGAGGAAGTGGGCTGTAACCCACCACGCGGGCCCAGTGCGGGTTGGTGGATGTCACGTGTCTTCGAATTTTTGGTTCTAGTACAGTTTACACATTATATAGGATATAGGAGACATAGGAGACGGTTGCGGAACTTTCTTCCAACTGCCACTAAAACTGCGCTTGCACAATCTCTTTTACTTCCCATCCTTGACTACGCTGATGTCAGTTATCCAGATCTTACTGAGGCACAACTAAATAAACTTGAGCGACTTCAAAACTTTTGCATAAGATTTATATTTGGCCTGCGCAAATATGATCACATTTCTGAATTTCGTACAAAGCTCAAGTGGCTTCCTATATGTCTTCGCCGGAATTCACATATCTTATTTCAGCTCTACAGTATTTTGTTTAATCCTAAAACCCCCTCTTATCTTAAAGAACGTTTCAAGTTCCTTCATGACACACATAATAGATATCTGACGTCATCGGAAAACCTGAGACTAGAGATGCCGATGCATTCCACCCGTTTCTTTGACAAATCTTTTACTGTTCAAGCAGTACGGTTATGGAATGACTTGCCCGTGTCGGTAAGGCGTGCTCAATCTTTGTCCGCTTTCAAAATTATGATACACAAGCACTTCCTCTCTCCTAAAACATCGTCATTATTTTATAATTATTTATTACTTATATTATTTTTTTCTTTGCTCTTGTTTCATGTTTATTATTATATGTATATATTTATTTAGACGAGTAAAATATACTATATGTATATATATTAATTGTATAATATAAATGGTACACCACAGACTACCACCTAAATTTGTCTCTCCTTCATTGTAATCCATCTAAAGGTTGTCTTTAAAAGATCGCTCTTAGCGATAAGACCGCCCATTGTGTCACCCTTTGTAAAATGTTATATATTTATGTTTCTGTAATTTGTATGGTGTACAATAAAGAGTATTCTATCTATCTATCTAGGAGAGCAGTGGTGACGAAATAATTTACACAAAGTGAAGCGCCTGTCTGGTTTCGAACCTACGACCTACAAATCGTAAGTAGTGAACGTTACCAATGGGCTGGTGTGCTCTGCCTGTACCTACATAGGACATTTAAAAAGGAATGTTTTAACTACCTTTAACAGTGCTAAAATTGTTTTAATTCCCACAGAAATAAAAAACTTGAGGCATGCGTAGTGCAGGATGTCCTACTGGTCGAGTTTTTACCTTTTAAAAAGATGGGCATAGTTCAAGTGTATTCAGGCATATCTGGTTAGACTGGTGGGCAGTACCACATAGTTGGATAAAGACTATGATGTGAATTTACTTCAACTTAAGCTTTTATTTTTTGTGTTTTTAAACTTGTTAACTAAGGGTCAGTACCTAGGTAAAGACAGGGCGATTAATTGTTTATCAAATTGACACACTACGCCATTTTATATAACTGTCAGAAATGACAGTTGTTAACAGTCTATTTTATAAACAAAAGTTCCGTGACTTATTAACCTATCTAGTTTTCTTTTAGTTATTAAAGATATTTATTTATTTATTTAAACTTCTCGCACGCAAAAAAGGTACAAAGGCGGACTTAGGCATTCTCTACCAGTCAACCAAGGGTGGTGAAGAGATTAGATGGCAGGTGCTCTGGTTGAGAGGAACAATGATAAAAAAAAACTATTAAAACTAGGTACACAAATACATAAATAGGTTATGTCCAGTAAATCCATAGGTTATTTCCGCTATATTATCTTATCAGACAGAGAGTACTTTTACTCCTACCTTGAGGGTCCTAATGATGCGTGGGAGGTATGCTTAGATACTCTTATTTCAGAGTATCTAGTCTTAATTTCCTTTACAGACGGTGGAGGGAGCTCCACCGCCATGTATAGTCCTCAAGGAGTAAGTCAGGGAAATGAACTGTTAAACAGATTTACTACCAACATAAATTATTCGTATACATATTTAAATTTCAACTGTCATTCTTTGACAGTTGTATGGAATGTCTATATTACGGCAAATTGACCTAGAGTGTCAATTTGCTCGAAAATTAATTTAGCTTACTGTATTTTAGCTTGTTACGGAAATCTTAGCTAACCTTTAGAAATGATCGAAGGATTACCTTCTCATTCCAACATTCATTTAATAATAACAAGGCTCCTTCATAATTCACAATAACTAATAAGTAAAACTCATGTAAAAAAGAACATTACAAATCACAGCCCACATTTTATTAAATCATCACATTTTTTTTTTCAACTGGCATGACTTAGCTTTGAATTTCGAACGCATTATTCTACCTGGCCAGTCAGCGGCCGGAATAAAAAATCTTTGTAACAGCGGGATATCGAACCAAGGGATACCACACAGCGAACTAAACATAATAAGCGGTAATGGACGCTGATAGGACATAATAAAAAAATGCTGCCCAAAACATGTTTCGATTCAAGAATTTATTAAGTAGTTGCGTTTAGGTGGAAAATGTGGGAGCAAGGTTTAATAGGATGAATGTGGGAGTTGCATGTGCCGAATAGACTTTTAGGCACAAGCAACAAACACATTCATCCTAGGTAGTTGCTAGTTTCTTGAATTTCGCAGTTTTCTGCTGAGGAGTTTGTTGCGCCACTTCTTCCCAGCGAAAGCACTAGGAAGTGGAGAAAGGGCGGGCGTTTTGGGGGACTGTCTTTTGTATTTTTAACGTTCGAAAACTGTTGATTCTTATAGCCTAACGACTTTTGATTTTGATTATAATATAGTGGATTTTTAAAGTTATATATAATACTATTTATCGACAGTTATCATAAATAAATCCAAAACAAGAAAATATTAAGCCGCGCTTTTTTGACCGCGGCGATTTTTTTCGCGTAATGGATTTTCCACACACTGCTTAGCGCCGAGAGTTCAAAATCCAAGTGTTTTTTTTTGATGCGCTCTATTGGATTCTCAACGCTCGGTTCAACACTGAGAGTTGAAAATCCAGTGTGGGCTAAAATTCCGCCGCGATGTTTTTACGTTCGTGCGTACGAGGGCTTATAAACCATTAAAAGTTTTACCGAATACCATTTATAAGTGACTTTATATCAATAGTTATCATAAATTAATCCAAAGTAAGACAACACTAACTACCTAAGTACTTAAAGATTGAAATAGTGGAACCACCATTGTACTAGTTCTACCATTAATTAAGGTCATCATCTGCCTGCCTTTTTCCAGCTATGTTGGGGTTGGCTTCCAGTCTAACCAGATGCAGCTGAGTACCAGTATTTTACATGAAGCGACTGCCTATCTGACCTCCACAACTCAGTTACTGGGTAATACGAAACCCATTGGTAAGGCTGGTTGTCAGATTTTCGGGCTTCTGACGACCCGTAACGATTCTCAAAGATCCATGAATGACAGCCGAGACTAACGGCTGAACGTGCTCTGCGAGGCACGGAGGGTCTTGGTATGTAAAGATGATCACACATCCACGGACCAACCGCGGCAAGCGTAGCTTAACCTGATAGATCGACCTGTGCGGCTGTTATTACTTAGCCACATGATTAGGAAAAAGATTAGGAAATAGGACTACTTATATGTATCAAAATACTATTCACCTAATTTGGTGTGTTTACATAAGAAAATACCTAACCGTGCATTTCGAAAAAAAAAAACAAACCGTCAAAATAAATCGAATCAAAATAATTCGTGCCAAACTTAAAATGACGCACAAAACTCAACCTAAACGCTAAAAAAAAGAAACAAAACACAATGAACAATTTTTCGAATTCGCATTCCGTTTATTGTAACGTGCGTTTAGCCAGCGGGCGTCGAATTTATTTGAACGTTCCAAATGATCTCGAATTAGGAACGTATCAATTTTTTAATATGCTAACTTTTTAATGATTATCGGACTAAGCTGAATTTATTGAGGCTCGGTCACATTGAGTATGTTACACTCATTTTTGTATTGGCAGATTTATTCGAACAAAATGTTTTATGGAATAATATTATGGATTTTAATGGAATTAGCGTTTTTATACTGCAGTCATTAGGTACTAGGAGGGGCCGTGGCTAAATAATAACAGCCACACAGGTTGTTCGATCAGGTTGAAAGCTACGCTTGCCCCGGTTGGCCTGTGGATGGGTGACCATCTTTACACACCGAGACGAAGGCACGAAGGGGTGCCTCGTAAAGTAAATTAAGACGTTGGTCCCGGCTGTCATTCGTGGATTTTTGACAGTCGTTACGGGTAGTCAGAAGCCCGAAATTCTGACAACCAGTACCAGTTACTAAGTAATACGATTCCCCTTGGTAAGAACCAAGGGGAATCGTATTACTTAGTAACTGGGTAGTGGAGGTCAGATAGGTAGTCGCTTCATGTAAAATACTAGTATTCACCTACATCTGGTTAGACAAGTACTACTTGAGATTATCCTGTTACAGCGATTCGGAAAAACTAGAAAATGTTGACAATGGCATTGTTAATGAAATATATCACCAATAAATTAGTAAATTTTTCTTAAAAAAAGTGATTTTAGGAAACCAAAATATTACCTTTTTCTCGGAATATGCTCTTCTCCTACCTATAAACACAGTCCAACAAGAGCACCCAATTGCGACACACTATCAATCGCAATTTGAATCATTTTGAAAGATATTGCTAATCCATTGCTTCATATGTTCGAAAAATTCGTTTGTTTAGCAACGTAAATAACGCAATGAATGTTGTTGAACTGTCAAAATCAAAGCCATTCCTACTTATTGTGTGTTACGCAATTACCCCGCAGTAGCAGTTATAAATAAATAAAGGGCTTTGAAGATCCGGGGCATACCAACTGTCGCGCCATTTTGTTTTTTTTCTTCAAAATGGCGGCCACTGTAGGTTGCATCTAAATAAATCGATAGCAAAGAGAAAACTTAAGTGGATAGATTGAAAAGTTTTAAGTTTTGTATTCGTTAATGTTATTTGTGTGCAAGGAGAAATGTTGCGTAAATGATTTTGTTGTAAAGAAAAACAATAGCTGCTTGGTATGTGTGTCAAAGTTCTTATAATATATTTAAGTTTGAAAAATGTTCTTAAGAAGTGAAATCTTTGTAATTTCTTATTGAGAAATAAATTTCTTTAACCTTAAACATAATGGGACCAAACCTCGTAAAGCGTCACGTTTCCAAGATATTAACGTTCAAAGTTGATCACGTGACATCCATATCAACTGTGATACGAGTACCAACATACTACAAAATGGCGCGTCAGTAGGTATGCCAGCCTACATAATAAAAATCTTCCATCCCCTTATACTCTGTCCATTAGGTAATCCGTTTTTTGACAGATGGAACTAGTGATTGCAGCAAAACACAATACATTGATTGATACACGTACGATATTATAATGTCTGTATGAAGCCATAAATAAGATAATTCATTTTAAGTTTATATTTACGTGATCTGGAACATAAACGTTCTAAGACAGGTGTCAATAAACGGTTAACCTAATGGACAGGGCATAGTAGATATACACATTACCGTAGGTACCATACGTAAAAAAGTTCAAGAGCTACCAATATGAACGCGCCTTAAACTATTTATGCAGATTAGCTGATATTTTGAGATTCCGTTCCGTTTCTTAATTTCTTATATTTTATTGTGAAAAGAAATAAAAGTTGTTGACATCATTATAGACTACTGTTTTATGGAACAATTTGAATTTTTATTGTTCGATTTGAATGATTGGAGTTTTGTTTGCGGCCAGTTCGTAGTATTTCAGATTGACCGTTTAATTTAAATGTGTATTCGATTCATGTATTAACGTTTAGTGGGTCTGATTGCACGGCTGGGATTGATAATAATTAGTTATTACTAATAATGAAATTAAACTGTTATTGGAACCAATTACTTAAAAACTTTGTAAAGGTATATTTTTGCTGGGAACGTGAAATAAATTGATGGTACTGGCTTAGTCACAACATAGCACACCTGTTTGCCCCGAAGGGTCAGACAGAGGTGTACCTATTGAACATCCGAATGTCGACAGGTCTAAGTTTAAGCCTCATGTAGGCATGTAGGCGTAGCTATCAGGGGGGGCAAGGGTGCGCAATGCCTACCCTTTTTTGCCCACCCTAGAAAAAACAACAATATTTAAGAATTACTTACTGTTTAATCGCTTTTTAATAGGGTTTTTATTAGAGCCGTACATTTTGACCAAGATGCCAGGAGGTATACTCCGAAGTGACACATTCGAATGATCGGATCGGTCACATGGCCGAACCGAATATTATTGAAAAATGCGAAAAAAGTTTAGATCGACTCAGTTGGGTCGGGACCATAGTCAATATTCGAAAGAGTGTAGGAGTGTAGGATCGGGACCGTCCGAACCAAATAGTATGTAACTTCGTAGCAGGAAACGGCCGAACACTCGGCCGATACGATACATTTACCACTTCGGAGTAGACCCACCCGACCCACGAGTAGGTTTGTAGAGTTAGGGACTCTACATTAGATCTGTTAACTTTTTAACAGTGAAACCGATATTTAACTCTTGGCAACCTACTTTGCATGAAATGTTTTTGGTAGGATTATTTATTACGAGGTGTCATTTATGATCTCTCATTAGATGACTGTGGGTAGTTCAGCTGGACCCCCCCTCCTCCCTAGACACAAAGTCCCTAGCTATGCCAGTGCATATAGGGTGAGTTTATTACCATCAACTGGGCACAAATATTAGGGGTTAAAGTATGAAATTGCCGATTAGTACTGAAAAATTGAAATTCGTTTTTTTTTTAATTTAACATATTTATTTAATCAAAATAATTACCATTATTCTCTATACATTGCTGCCATCTATTAAGAAGGTCATTTATGCCTTTGCGATAGAACTCTCGTGATCTAGATTCGACAAACTGTGTGAAAGCCTTTTGTACTGCCTCCTGATAAAATTCACGTAGAAAATTGTCCAAATCACGAAAAAAATGATAGTCCGTTGGAGCAAGGTCTAGTGAATACGGAGGGTGACGAATGGTTTCTAATTGCAGTTCCTGTAGAGTTAAAACGGTTTCTCGTGCTGTATGAGGTCTCGCGTTATCATGGAGCAATAATGGTGAAGATCGATTCATAAGTCGGGGCTGTTTCACTGCTAGTTTTGCTATCATTGTTCGGAGTTCGGCACAGTAGACATCTGCCGTTATTGCTTGACCAGATAGGAGAAAGCTATAGTGAATAACACCATGCTGAGACCACCAAACAGTTACCATTACCTTTTTATTAGTAAGCCTTGCTTTAGGACACTGTTGCGGCGTTTGACCTGGGGTCAGCCATTGCATTTTTCGCTTACGATTATCGTAAAGAATCCACTTTTCATCACATGTCACAATTCTGATTCAATATTCCTTCATTTCTGTATCGATTCAACAAGGCAACACAAGTTTCAACACGCGTTTCTTTCTGCAGATCAGTCAAATCATGAGGCACCCATTTCTCATGTTTTTTTATTTTATTGATTTGACGCAAATGAGTCAATATTGTTGGTAAGGTAACGTTAAACCATGCCGCTAATTCCTGGGTAGTTTGGCTGGGATCGGCTACCACCATCTCTTTCAATTCATTGTTATTCACCTGTGTGGGCGGTCTTCCACGCAGTTCGTTCTTCAAATCAAAGATTCCATCACCAAAACGTTTAAACCAAAATTGCACGGTGCGTTCATTAGCAGTCCCCTCTCCAAACGCAACATTGATATTGCGAGCCGTTTCTGCGCGTTAGTCCCGCGTCGGAACTCGTATTAAAAAATAACTCGAATTTTCGAAGTATCCATCTTTCTTGGTCTAAGCTGAATAAAAAAAACAACTGAAAGTCGATATCGAATGTTGCACATTTTTTAAAAGAAGAACTTCATAGGTACCATGTGAAAAAAGTTTCACTCAAAAATCTCAAACCATGAAGGTTCTATGTCAATTCGAAGTACCTATTACAATAAAACGGCAATTTCATACTTTAACCCCTATTATTATAATTATAGTGGGTAATTAAACCTGATAACTTGACTGACCTAGGAATCAATCCCAGAAAAAATGTATCTTTGGAACTCCAAAGATACATTTTTTCTGGGATTACTACTATGGCTCAACTGAGCCAGTGTCACAGTACACTTCCCCCAAGAAGAAAAAATCTAAAGAAAAGGCTTGCTCTGTGATTACAAATCTTTTTGCCGTACTTGGAATTGTATACTTACAATCAAGTATCAAGTATTTTCTAACTGAACTGACAGCTGTGCTGCTGGGGAGTTTGTTGCGCGACTTCTTCTTCCCAGCGATAGCACTAGGAAGTGGTGAAGGGCGGGTGTTTTTGGGGGACTGTCTTTTGTAATTTTGACGTTCCAAAAGGGCTGATTCTCAGCCTAATTTGAATAAATGACTTTTGATTTTGATTGATAATGATTTAAAACAATTTGCTTTTCGCGTCTTCCTCATAAATCCATTTTATTCAGTCCACGTACCTATACGTTCCAATCATGGCCTGCCTAGCCTTTTCCCAACTATGTTGGGGTCGGCTTCCGGTCTAACCGGATGCAAATGAATACCAGTATTTCACATGGAGCGACTGCCTATCTGACCTCCACAACCCAGTTACTGAGTAAAACTTTGTAAGACTGGTTGTCAGACTTTCGGGCTTCTGGCGACCTAAAACAACTGTCAATGATCTACGGATGACAGCCGGTACCAACGACTTTACGTGCTTGCCGAGGCACGAAGAGGTCTTGTAGGTACTATGGTGGTCAGCCATCTACGTAACGACCGCGGCAAGCCTAGCTTTACTTAATCGATCTCGTGCTGTTATTGCTTAGCCGCAAGCCTCTTCCATACGTTCCAATGAAAAAAAAAATTATAATAATGGATAGTAAGCCCACAAATCAAGCATTTAATGCACACATAACACCATCAATTTAAACGGACATATCTAAATCAATACATAACAAACTCAGACATCAATTAACGGCCAACCCATCAATAAAATATTTTCCAAATGTCATCGTAGCGGCGGCCATTTTAAAAATTCAAACGTCGAACACAAATTCGCGCTCCGTTCTGTGTTCGTGAATTTGCGTATTTTAGGCGCGTTCACTTTAGCGTTCATTTGTGTTAAATGTCTCGGCACTAATGGAGTATCAATGGCGAACAGATAAGAAATACGCCGTAATTAACGCGAATATCGACCTTTAGCCATTGAAAAGCGTTTACGATGCCATATTTTTGTTGTTCTATAAGTTATTGAGCACTGGTAATGGTTTGGAAGGGTGTTTTTGGCTTGGCTGTATTTTGTAAGGAAGGTGAAATAGGGGAATTTGATAAGATGCTCAATGCAGTGTATGTTATCTCCTGTGGTTACTGCTTACGTAGGTAGTAGGTGGGCAAGGTACTTAGTTACTGCACATCTCTCACAGAAGCCGATCGATTCTGTAAAAACTCACCGTGAAAAGTTAGGTGAAGTGAGCTTAGAGTGAGCTGTCAATAGTGTCAATCCCTAGCATTAGTTGGAATGACAGCTCACTCCACGCCCACTTCACCTAACTTTTCACGTTGAGATAGTTATAGAATCTCACTGCTGCTCAGTTACTGCGACCAACTGTACGAAAAAGCAGAAAAGTTCAAAGAGGAACAAATAGCTTAGCTTAACCTGATCGATCGACCCGTGCGGCTGTTATTACTAAGCCACGGCCCCTCTAAATATTGACACCTATTAATCCCAATTTCTCCAAAAATATTAGAATGATTAATCGAACAGAACCATGAATCATTTTCTAAGTAAACATCTCGTGTAATCTTCGGTTCATGTCATTACTAGTCTACATGACGTAGCATTTTAAACTTCGAACAGTCACGATTTTCGACACACGATTTTGCGTGCTTCATTCCGAAATTTGATATTTTGCGTTGGCACCATTTTGTTTGACTACCATTTTTGTTTTTGTTAGGATTAAGGTTAGTTTTGTGATTCAAAACAAGCAATGGATGTTGTATTTTTAGATGTTGTCGTATTTTTCAAGGTGTGTTCTTACCAAAAAGTTTTTGTATAAAGCGATGACTGTAAGCTTGTTTTAACAAAAGAGATAAACGCTTTTACTTATTCGTTATATACTTATTTTTTAACACAAAAAAAACATCACTATTTTTCCAGTAATGTTTTTTTTGTATTAAAAAATGTCGTTGAATTATTGTTTTATTTGTTCAGAGAAATTAATACGATAGGTACCTACGTCAAAAATAGAATAATGGTATAAATATGTCTCGAAGGGGCTTGCAGCTAAGTAATAACAGCCGCATCGCTTGATCGATCAGGTTAACCTACGCTTGCCGCGGTCGGTCCGTGGATGGGTGACCATATTTCTATACCGAGATTTACATACCCTCCGTGTCTCGGAAAGCATGTTAAGCCATTGGTCCCGCCTGTCATTCATGGATCTTTCACAGTCGTTACGGGTCGTTAGAAGTCTGTAAGTCTGACAACAAGTTTTCCAAGGGGTTTCATATTACCTAGTAACTGGTTTGTGGAGGTCAGATAGGCAGTCGCTGCATGTGGTTAGACTGGGAGCCGACTTCAAGATAGTTGGGAAAAGGCTAGGCAGGACTCCTCTCCGAAATGGCTGACTTTCACTTGCAGATAGCTGATGTTATAAGAAGTTACCTAGGCTTCTTTTTGTCCTGGTAGCACGTTCCCATGGGATAATTTCCGACATCCACGCGAGCAAAACGTCGGCCAAAGCCTAGTCTTTTTTATAAATATTAGCCTGTATTAAATAGCTCGCCTAGAAACAGTACATTTTACCCGCGAAGCAACATTGCAGCCAGTATTCCAGTTTGAAGGGGAAAATATGCCCATGTAATTCTAGTACAGACCTTAACACCTGTTTAGCTAAGAATTAAATACGGGCCTATCAACCTACCTACTGCAAAAAGTACACGAAGGCCCCGGCGAGATTCGAACTCACGATCTCCTGTTTACTAGACAGGCGCTTTAACCAACTAAGCCACGGCGGCTGTGTTACAATAGGCGATTTTTTGCATGAGCCTACGAGACATGGATGCTTTACGTATAGCAGGTTTACTAGCTGCGCCTCGCGGTTTCACCCGCATAAGTTTAGTTCCCGTGGGAATAGCCGGTTATAAAGTATCCTATGTGTTAATCCTGATTATAAACTATGTATTTGTGTGCCAATTTTCATCCAAATCCGTTCAGTAGTTTTTGCGTGAAAGAGTAACAAACATCCATTCACCCATACAAACTTTCACGTTTACAATATGAGTAGGAAGTAGGATTAGTAGGATCATGACGGCATTACTTGCCAAAGTCGATCCGTGGATGGATGACCAACTTTACATACCGAGACCCCTCCGTGACTCGGGGTCCCGGCTGTCATTCCTAGATCTTTGACAGTCGATCATCGTTACGGGTCGTCAGAAACTCGAGTCTGAGTATCGTGTTATCCAGTTACTGGGTTGTGGAGGTCAGATAGGCAGTCGCTACATGAAAAATACTGGTATTAAGCTGCACGCTGTTAGATTGGATGCCGACGCCCAACACAGTGTAGAAAACGCTAGGCAGATGCTGATGATACCGTCGACTTCTACTGATGAACAAGATCTTTCCGCCAGAAATCGATTGTATAATCACCCTATAATGTTCCCACTGGGACGCAGGACTTTTCTCGGTGGGCCGTGGCCCAGTGCGGGTTGGCGGATGTTACATGTCTTCGAAATCGATTGTATAAAATTACGAACGAACGCCTCAAAAGTTCTACAGACACAAACAATTTTATAACAATACTATGTGACGACACTACTGTCATAAATCAATATTGAACGCAGGTACAGAACCCATCGAGACACATTGAGTTTTATAGAACAGTTCATGCATTATTATAAATTAAAAATATTCACCAGACAGACGGGTTGCACCCGTCTGTCTGGCGGATATTTTTAATTTGGTGACCGGGTGACAGTCCAAGGTGTACCAGACTTACAGTCGGATATAGGCTATGTCCAACCTCAGGATACCATCTGTCTCCTTGCTGAATTTTATCAAAATCAGTTCAGTGGGTTAAGTGTGAAAAGGTATCTGTATGTTATTACAGAGAGACCTACAGACTGACTTACAAACAGATATACAGATAGACATACAAACAGACATAGATACAGACAGAGTCACTTTCGAATTTATATTAATACTAGCTCCGCCCTGCGGTTTCACCCGCATAAGTTTCGATCCCGTGGAAATATCGTGATAAAAAGTATTTCATGTATTAATACTGGTTATAAACTATCTCTGTGCCAAATTTCATCTAAATCCCTTCAGTAGTTTTGGCGTGAAAGAGTAACAAACATCCATTCATCCATCCATACAAACTTTCACGTTTATAATAATTAATAGTAGGATCAATATTGTCAGACGCAGGTATAGATTACCCGGGCGTTAACATCGAGGCACATTGAGTTTTATAGAATAGTTTACGCCATAAGTTGGTTATTAAAAAATAAAAATAAAGAAGATAAACTAAAAAATATTCGCCAGACAGTTGGGTGCAAGGGTGACTGCAGTCCAAGGTTTTCCGGGCGTACAGTTGGAAAAGCTAATTGGTATACAGGTAAAAATATTATGGAACGCCTGCGCCACCATCATCATCTGCCTAGTCTTTTGCCAATTATGTTGGGGTCGGCTTCCAGTCTAACCGGATGCAGCTGAATACTAGTATTTTACATGGAGCGACTGCCTATCTGACCTCCACAACCCAGTTACTGGGTAATACGATACTCCTTGGTAAGACTGGTTGTCAGACTTTCGGGCTTCTGACTACCCGTAACGACTGTCAAAGATCCACGAATGACAGCCGCGACCAACGGCTTAACGTGCTTTCCGAGGCACGGACGGCTTATGGTATATAAAGATGGTCACCCATCCACGGACCAACCGCGGCAAGTGTAGCTTAACCTGATCGATCGACCTGTGCGGCTGTTATTATTTAGCCACGATCCTGAATATTGCCACTCTTGGAGGCTAATGCACTCAACTAAACTTGTCAATGGCGCCGATACCCTTGTTCACAAACGAAACTAAATTTAAGTTCAGTGCATCTTTTTCTTTCTATTACATTAAGAGAAGGACAGAAGATAAATATTAGTTTAGGTTTGTCAAATTAGCCAGCACCTGACGTTAATTGACGTATTTTTAGTAGCCATTTTTTAATCACGTCTAAGCTTATCTATGGAGTATCTTAATTTGACAGGACTAAATTAATATTTATCTTCTGTCATTTTCTTAATGAGATGCACTGAACTTAAATTTAGTTTAGTTTGTGAACAAGGGAATCGGTGCCAATGTATGCCAAAATATGGCTAAATCTATTCTTAAAAGTCGAAAGTACTTGATTCCATAATCTCAGGTAGCCACAAACATTGCCACCCTAATTTTTTGTCATTAAATTAATCTTTCACACTGTATTTAAGACCTTTTGTGTAAATTCAATGGACCCAGTAGCTTTGGGGACAATAGATTTCTTAAGTATTGTTACTATACTTACTATCTTATTTAGGGTTCCGTACCCAATGGGTAACAACGGGACCCTATTACGCTCCGCTGTCCGTTCGTCTGTCACAGGACTGTATCTTTAAAACCGATATAGGTAAACACTTGAAATTTTCACAGAGCATGTAGATACAAACATGGCCGCTATAACAAGAAATAAACTGTTTTTTTCGTACATAAGTTTTTTTTATTGACGTTCTTCTTCTTCTTATCGTATCGATGTACTCTTACTTTTTTTTTTTATAAAGTTTGTGACCAGTAGGTGGCCACGTTGATTGCGCCATCAGTGGCATTATTTAGGTCATCCAAGGTGCAGGTGAATGGGCACTTAGGACACTCCAGCAAGTGGGCAATGGGCTGGTCAGAAGCACCGCACTCGCATTGGGTGTTGGATGGTTCTGTAATCCCCCACTTTGACAAATTGTGTCTGTAGCGGCCTACTAAGGTACGCAATCGACGTGCTAAATATTGTACAGTGGTACGGAACCCTCCGTGTGCGAGTCCGACTCGCTGTTGGCCATTTTTTTTAAATTTTATGCATAGGGTAGCGAGCGCTCTGGTTTCCCATTGAAGAACCCGCCTCTATAGGTACAAGGGATCCTCACTACTGTTCCAAAACATTTGAATCGTTAGAATTGCCTATGTACTTAGGTTGCAAGAGAAAGTGACCATAAAGGGAAGGATGAGCTGATGCAGCCCGCGTGGAACTAGACATACGATCATCATCTGCCTAGCCTTTTCCCAACTATGTTGGGGTCAGCTTCCAGTCTAACCGGATGCAGCTGAATACCAGTATTTTACATGGAGCGACTACCTATGTGACCTCCACACTCCTGAATCGATAGGTATAACTGGAAGCGTGCAGAAATAGGAACTCGGACTTTCAGCTCCAAATATTGACATCTTATCGTAATCGCAGCTACACACGAAATTTGCTTTAGGTCAGCGTGGTAATTGCCTAACACACTAACAGTAGGAATGGCTCTCATTTTGACAGTTCAACAACATTCATTGCGTTATTTACGTTGTTGAGCAGACAAATCGTTCCAACATATGAAGCAATAGATTAGCAATATGGTTCTAAATTATTCACATTGTGATTCAAAGTGTGTTACGCGATTAAGGTATAGACCGATTTTGAAGCTAGGAGCGTAGTGCTATTCTGTAAAAATCTCACCGCCAAAACAAAGGTGAAGTGAGCTTGAAGGGAGCTGTCAATAGTATCAATCCCTAGCAACAATTAGTATGACAGTTCACTTCAAGCTCACTCAAGTGTTCACTGTGCGAGTTTTACGGAATAGACCGCATAATATGGCAAAAGAATAAAAACAATTAAAAAAATCGGTTCAACCATTTGGGAGCTACAATGGCGCAGACAGACAAATGAATACACAGACACACAGATACACAGAGACACAGATACACAGACACACAGATACACAGACACACAGATACACAGATACACAAACACATAGATAGACAGATACACAGACACAAAGATACACAGACACACACGTTAAACTTATAACATCCCTCAGCATTGCGATTCTGTAACCATATCACCGTGAAAACTTTGGTGAAGTGAGCGTGGAGTGAGATGTCATTCCAACTAATGCTAGGAACTGACACTATTGACAGCTCACTCTAAGCTCACTTCACCTCACTTTTCACGGTGAGATTTTTACAGAATCGATCGGCTGTTCTTGTCGGGAGTTAAAAATACATCTATTTTTATATTCTATAGTATTCAGTATACCAATTATCAAACTGGGAGGTATTAAAATCTCGCAAATTCGAGGAATTTATCATTTTACATACCTCCATAGTCGCGGCTTTATTATACTAATTAAGTAGGCAAGGTTAATATAATTTATAATAATACAATTAATTAAAATTTCATTCATTTATGCCAGTAATTAATAGGACGGGTTGACAAAAGGCAATGCGTGGATAATATTTTTAACTGAATTTATAGTTGGCTGTTTTTCTTCTTGTCACAGTCATGACGTGCAGCCGTGGACTATTTCTGCTTTGTATTCGTGATCATTAAGTTGTTTTTATTTTTCCTTGACATATCTTGGGACCCTGGGGTCCCGGACCTTTGAAAGACGTACTAGGGGCCGAAGCCAACTCGCGGAGGCCCTTTACACAATTCTAAATGATGAGGAGGCACTCACCGACGATTATCCCTGCATGCACCACGCATGTCCACCCAAGGACAACCCCCGGTTGGTGCAGGACTATTGCAGAACATGGAAACAAAATATACTGAGCTATGGTTTGGGTGGCTATAGTGGATCGGTTACCTTGAACTATGGAAGGTCTATGTCCCCTGCCTGACCAATAATAATTATAATATTCACAGATGTAATGGCAGGGAGTGACTTGCACACTCAATAATGGGCCCCTGAAAACGGTCGCTAACACATAATGTCGTAGCGACAAGGGGGGATATTCCACGGCTATCAGAACAATCCCGGAAGTACGGTCAAGATCCCTACCAGCATCTTACTGATTATTTTGCCATAATATTAGAATTAATTATCTTTTTGTATGCGCGTGTTTCTGTGACAAATAAACCTATTTTATTTCTTCCTTATACAAATGTAAAAATTAATACAGTTTAATTTTAGATGCAGGGACAACGTTACAAACTGTTTGGCAACTATTTGACAACGTCACAAACTATTGTTATGGTTTGTGAATTTTGATTTTGCTAATCAATTACTTTAATTGATATTCGTTTTATTATTTACACTGGCAACTTTACGCCTTTACTATATTCATGGTCGCTCTGCGATTGGCTGCCGACCAATCGTAGAACTCGCTTCTTCCCGCAAAAAATGAAGAAAAATGCGGGTTAAAGGAACCCTTGGCCGGTCGCACGGTCTTAGGATTTTGGACTCCATGTCATACCGATAGATTATAAGAGAATTAAGAAGTACCGATTGCTAAGTATTGGTTTTTGTATGTGCAGTTCAACTGAAATACACACATCAACACTGTCTAGGGATATTTTGGATTTACTCAATTTACTAAAAATTTATTAAAAATAACATACAGCATGCATATATTTTTATAAGGCCCATTTATCAGACTACACTCCAGAATAAAAGAAAACTATTTTTGTTGCGTAATCAAATTTTTATTCAAATAAAGAAAAAACGTGAAATAATGGTAAAACTAACAATGAATGTGTTTCTCAAGAAAAAGTGAATAAGAAGGAAAAATTAATCTGTTTTTAACAGTTATGTGAAAAATCATGTCATCAATCATGCTTTGGATTAATTTATCCAAGTCTTGCTGCGGTATATTGTCCCAGGTCCGGTTAAGATGCAAAAAAAGTTGCTCTTCCGTCGCAATGTTTGCAGGGAAATTCCTCAAAGCCCTTCTTTGGAGCATGTCCCACGCGTGTTCTATGGGGTTTAGGTCAGGCGATTGAGCGGGCCAGCCTAAGACCGATACGTCGTGCTCCTGCAACCAGCTCGTCACCACTCTCGCTGTGTGCGGACGGGCGTTATCGTGCATGAGCGTGAATTCTTGGCCCATTTGTAGTCGATGGGGGTAGATTATTGGTACTAGCACCTCGTTACGGTATTTTTCAGCCGTCATGGTGTTTCTGATCCAAACGAGGTCTGTTCTTCCACCAACACGAATTCCCGCCCAAACCATAATTGTCCCGCCGTGGTATGAATGGACTTCCTGAGGATGTTGCAGACGGCTCTCACGACCAGGAACTCGCCAAACACGTACTTTACGTGTATCGGGATGGAAACCGAGCCGGGACTCATCGGTGAACAGCACTACAGACCACTGGTTATCTTCCCAGAGCAAATGTTCACGAGCCCACTCTAGTCGTCGTCCACGATTTCCTCGGCGTAGTGCTGGAGTACGAAGCGGTCTGCGAGCATGAAGGTTAGTTTCATGCAGCCTTCTCCTTACAGTTTGATCACTCACAAGCAACTGGTGCTCTGACTGGAGCCTCTGAACCAACTGCATGGTCGTAACATTTGCTTCTCTTCTCGCGACAACTTGCGAAAATCGGTCTTGTCGTTGAGTGGTTATGCGCTTCCCGCCTGGGTGTCTTTCAGCCACATCATCAGTAGCAAGATAACGTGACCATAACCTTGATATCACGTTTTGTCTTGTTCCAATCTCCTCAGCAATACTCCGTTGAGTAGCCCCCGCTTGGAGCATGCCTACTGCCCTTAACATTTCCTCTCTCGTTAAATGGCGCCGCTGCATGATGCACACAATAACATTAATTCGAAATTAACCGATGACTTGTTATAAAACTTAAATTTTACACAAAAAAATAGCCAAAAACTACTGTAGGTAAATGAAGCCTTCGGACTTCGCTACCATTATGCCGCGTAAATCTTTTGTTTTTAATTTATTTTTTCAAATTCATATTTAGAATCGTTCAAAAAGGTTTACAAAATAAGCTTTCTTCAAAAGAATTTAAAACTGGCCAGTATTTTTTGAGTTTAAGAACTTTATACAAAATATCCCTAGACGGTGTTGATGTGTGTATAAGTCAGTTTCGTATAATCGTTGTATCATTATTTGACTACGTCGCGTTCCTGTTGGTGTTTCTCACACTATCTTAATGATTTTGATTGTAGTCAGCTCTAATACCAAGCATTTTGCCTGGTTCGCCAATATTTGTAAAACTATAACGGGTGTAAAACCTACGCCACTATAATTATAATATTAGTAATTTACACATAGACATATAACTTCACAAATAATATAATCAAGTAATGAAAACACATTATTTAACACACTTAAGAACAAGAATGTTTCCCAATGACAAAATTTTACTGTAGAATATATATTATAATTAAAGTGTCGGATACACTTACAAAACTTCACTCTGCACTTATCACTGTCACAACCTCACAACACTAAATTATCACGTCTGCTCAACGTCCGTCTGTCACTGCAAGGATCCAGTAGAATATCAGCGTCAGGTATATTTGTCTGACACACGCATGCTTAATGGAATACTGACTTAACTCAAAAAAGACGATTTTTGGGAAATCGCAAAAGAAGATCTTGTTATGAGGACTTAACCTACTTGTTGATGCATAAAAATAAAACTGATTTATATTAATCATGAATGCTTGTATTTTGAACGTCTATGATTAACTATTGATGAGATCTGAGTAAAAAAAAAACGGAAATCACATCTGACCTATCTACTAATGGGTCAGTGTTCCATTAAACTTGCGACATGCTGAGCTGGGCTCCCATTTGGTGCAACCTTGAGACGCACACCGGACTGTGTCACTTTTAGTTCAATATAATTATGTTTTTCTTTTTGTTTTTATATCGACATCTTGTTTTTATATTATATTCATGTACAGACGCCAACAGGTCAAGCTACCCGAAACTGTCAAATTTTCCCAATCAATTTTGAACCTTAATGGTTTAGCGATAATGTTGAAAATCTATTAAAGAAATTTGACAGACTGTCGTAGCATGATGTGCTGGCGTCTGTACTTTTGTGTGTTGTGCTGTCTTTTATGTGCGCCAAATAAATGGTTTATCTATCTATCTAAAAAGACACTTAGCGAAACCGAGAGTGTCCTGCACTCCCCGTCATTGTAATTTTTCCCATACCTGGGAACCTTCTGGTTACGGAGACATTGAAGGTCAAAGTTCCAACTTTTACTGACGTTATTTTTTACGAAAACAAGTTTTTAATGTTATTACACAACATAAAATAACCCCACGACCCAAGCATCACCGACATCAAGCTACCCGAAACTGTTAAATTTTCCCAATCAACCTTGAACCTTAATGCTTTAGCGATAAAGTTGAAAATCTATTAAAGAAATTTGACAGATTGTAATACCTTGGTATGCTGGCGTCTGTACCCATAAACACAATGTTTTGCGTATCATGTATTGCATACTTACCGCAAACAGCTTTTCTCTCCAAAAATAAAACTCGGTTCCCAGCAATTATTTTTATGCAATGTTACTAAGTTTAATGTACAGACAGCGCACACCAAAGCTATTACAATCTATTAAATTTCTTTAATAGATTTTCAACTTTATCGCTAAAGCATTAGTTTCAAAGTTGATTGGGAAAATTTGACAGTTTCGGGTAGCTTAATGTGCTGGTGTCCGTGCAGGATACGTAGTTGACGTCTATGTCCGGGGTCTTTTTGTACCCTGTATACTATATTAATAAACAGCGATGGCCTGGCACGCGACGATGGGAAGAGACCAGACGGAATGACCATAATGCCCTGGAAGTTAGGCAGGCCTTTGGTGTGGGATGCAACATGTATCGACACCCTTGCGCCATCCCATCTTCCTAGCACGGTGGGCTGTGCTGGAGCGGCTGCTGCTGGTGCAGAAAACCTCAAACGGCGAAAATATTACAACCTGATTGGAAGTTATATGTTCGAGCCGTTTTGGGGTTGAAACACTAGGGCCATGGGGTCCGAGTGCCCACTTGGTTTTTCGAGATATCGCCAAGCGGTTAGTCAACTCCTCACGTGACCAGTGGGCTGGCCTGTTTCTTGGCCAAAGAATTAGCATCGGCATACAACGTGGCAATGCTGCCAGCCTTTTGGGCACTGTTCCTGTTGACAGCGATGCGGACGAATTTTTTGATGCCATAAGATTTTTTTTGCTTATTTTTTCACATGTACATATGTATTAATATTTAAAATGTTAGCTTATATAATGTAAATAAATGAACAGCCGTCCCATAATGCATCAAATAAATAAAGACAAACAAAAATGTGTTTTCTTTTCTTTCCACACATTTGGGTCGAGTATGTATTGAAGTTTTGTTATGGGACAATTGATATTTTTTCGCGATTACGACGTTGGTCCCATGGAGAAAGTTGTTCAGTTTGATGGTTTGTACAACACCCTTAAATATGACCACATCTTTCTGATACATGCTGTATATGTCCCACAAAATCACATCACTACAATCTGGGGGTTTAAGTTAATGGGATATCAGCCCGCATGGCTCGAAATCCAATATTTATCAATGTGATACTAATTCAGAGTAGTGTATGCAAGGGAGATTAATAATAATCCATAATAAACATTAGAAATAGGGGCAGTGTGGGAATCAGTGATCTAACCTAAACATTTTATTTTATTGTATCGTAAGCTTTCGAAAAAATAAGTTCATCTGTCTACCTTTATCCCAACTATGTTGGGGTCGGCTACCGGTCTTACCAGATGTATTTTACACAACCCAGATAATAATAATAGTTCTCCAGACCTTATTTCGGCCATGACGGCAAATCTCAACGGAGACTAGCCATCGCGTCGGCGCGGGAGATATTATAGTGCACAAGTGTGTGCGCTGACACATGTGCACTCCCTCTTCCCTCACTCTCATAGTCTGACAACACAACATAACCACAACTCAGATACTGGGTAACACGGCACCTCTCGGTAAGACTGGCTGTCAGACTTTCGGGCTTCTGACTACCAGTAACGACTGTCAAATATCTAAAAACGACAGCCAGGACCAACTGTCCCACCACCGACGAGGAAACGAACTAGCTGGCTTATTAGTCGATTCGCATGAATCTACTCGCCCGAAACGTGCGAATCGTCACTTTTAAATAATATTATTTTTACTATAGACGACAGAGCGGAAGTGACCAGTGGTATCGGCAGGCGACCGGCGCTTTACTTCGTGTAGTTTGAAATACCATTGCACTCAAAAACGGTAAAGGAAACCGTCGTGAGGAAACCGGCATATCATAGGCCCAAAAATTCGAAGACATGTGACATCTACCAACACGTACTGGGCCCGCGTGGTGGATTACGGCCCATTCCCTCTCACAGAGAGAAGGCCTGTGGCCAGCAGTGGGAACGTTATAGGCTGATTATGCTATAGGCGACTCGCACGAAGTTAATTTATTTGTGGGCGAATCGACAACTCCAGAAATATGTGTTTGAAATACAGGGTGGCAGGGACATCGACGCGCAAACTGTAACCATGGATTCAGCACATGAGTTTAGACCCCATAGCGTCGAAATTTTTCGTCGGTTATTAAAAAAAATATTGCTGTTCCATACATTTTGACCGCGTAGGTATTGCACTTTTCTATGAAACAGAAGATTTTTTTTTTATAACCGACGAAAAATTTCGACGCTATGGGTCTAAACTCATGTGCTGAATCCATGGTTACAGTTTGCGCGTCGATGTCCCTGCCACCCTGTATGTATTAGGCAATTGGCATATTTTGAATTTTATGCAATGAATATAATATTTAACTCTTATCAATTCTGTGTCCTTTTTATACTTTATTGTATGAAATACAAAATGAGCTTAAGTTGCCAATAGAAAAATAATATCATTATTTAAAAGTGACGATTCGCACGTTTCAGGCGAGTAAATTCGTGCGAATCGACTAAGTCGACTAGCGATTTTCTCGCTCAAGAAACGTACAAAAGATTCAAAGTCAAAGTCAAAGTATTTATTAGTGCGATTTTTGGTGATATAACAGGTCTTACAGATATTTTATAGAAACTCAAAAATCTACCCTTTACTAAAATTGCAAAAATTTACCCTTTTTGATTGTAGGTCCTGTGTAAGTTCAGACACTTCAGCTTTGTCTCTGAGATGGCAACGCATTTACAATGTCTCTGGTATTGCAGATGCAGCGGTGACGAATAAACTAAGGTCTAATCAAATTTGGTTCCACAGGTCGGTCAGTCCACCCTGTGCCTGTCACTTTCGACTCCTGATCATGTACAAAACGAGCGCCCCCGGGTGGGCTCGAACGACCAACATTTTGGTTAACAGCCGAACGGGCTAGCCATTGAGCCACGGAGGCTGTGAAGATGTCACTGAAATATGTTAATAAAATACAAGACTTTCTTTATATTACTGGATGGCAAAAAAGCCGACAGACGGCGCAACTGATATACTACTAGGACATGCTAGTTTCCTCACAATGTTTTTCTTCAACGTTTTGAGAGCAGTGGCGATGAAATTATTTACACAAAGTAAGGCACTTGCATGGGTTCGAACCCACGACCTACGATTCGTAAGTCAGGGCCATTACAACGGTAGCGGGATCGTCCGAAAGGGTTACCGCTGCCCTGGAACATAAAGGGCTAAGGAAGGAACACGGGTGGGTTTTAGTCAGTAAGAGTCTGACACTCCCTTCCGCTCCACCCAGAGCGGGAGGGGTCATTTGATGACTTCCCATCCGCAACAAAAAAAGGGCCATTAACACGTGGCCACCACTGATCTGCCATTAGTATAACTAATTTAATAAATAACAATGTTTTACACAGAATAGTAAAAAATCGGTGTATGTATTATGATTTTAACCTAACATTCTACTTGGGAACATTGGTGGTGCACGTTAATTCCAGGACATGTTGTATAAATCACTCCACACATCCTTGACCGATAAGCCATTTCATACCAAGATAATCCGAATATAAGACATGCCAATGACGTCAAGGTACGCCCAATAACCGGACAGGCTTAACAAGAGTATTCGTGTAACAATACGTCGTAAAAATAATGAGCCATTGTTCACTGGGCTAGAGGGCCCGACGTGTTTGTAAGGAGTTAGGGGACTGGATGTGGCGAAGGGCTTTTTCAACTTTAATTTATTAATCCGGACAACAGCAGGCAAATTCCCATAATTTAAAACGTTAAAAATAGAAATAGATATTTATTTCGAAATAAAATGATTACATACAATTATTTTATTCAAAATCTAGTTGCAGATTGCAACTTGCAGTTTAATGTGTTTTTTGTTCTATTAATGTTCATGAATAAACACATTTTTCTTTTGGAATCTTAATGATAAATGATATTAATTTCTAAATTGGTTAATACATAACCCATTTTTCTGAAATCATTTTAACAACTGATTTTTATACCCACATTTAAGTACAGCAAACCCATTATAAACTTCCTCAACTTGATGTTTTATGTTTTTGTATTTTTTCTTTCAAATAAATGTGTATATTCTATTCTTAAATGATGTAAATTGATGTGATGTAATTAAGAATAATTTATATGATAATTACTTACTAATTTATCATGAAAATAAATCCTTCTAAATAAGTTCTGTTCTGATATGACTGCCACTTAACCACGCTCAAAAGACCAAGCGACTTCCATTACCTTTACATCTGCGCACAATGTTCGATAACCCGCGTATTATATAAAAACAATACCATCGCATGGAAGCGCGACTTTCACTGATGCACCGATTGTGCTACAAGGCTGCCCCGCGGTGTTGCCTGCTAAACTCGCGTGTCGGCTTCCGGGATGGGCAAGCAAGGTTGGTAGAAGGAAAAAACAAAAGAAAAACGACAAACGATGAGAGTTCGTGAGTTCAAATCTCATACAAATTTGAACCCTATTACCAGCATAAAATCAGTCAAAAAGCTGGCTCATGGGTCTCGCGGTTACAAGCGCGACTGCAGAGCGAGGGGTCCTGCACCCTAATTGCGTGACACACGATCAATCGGAATCGGTTTCATTTTGACAGTTCAACAACATTCATTGCGTTATTTACGTGTTGAGCAGACAAACTTTTCGAACTTATGAAGCAATGGATTAGCAATTTGCTTCAAAATGATTCAGATTCCGATTGATCGTGTGTTACGGAATTAGGGTGCTGGGTTCGATTACCGGGGTCGGACAGTTTTATGGGGTTTTCCATTAGGAATTAAACTAACCAAGCAAAGTTAATAAAAATATAGGACCGCCTAAGGCATACCTTACGCATTAAAAAAAGAATTTTGCAAATCGGCTTATATATAACGGAGTTCTGAAGGTAACAAATCCTACTAA
This sequence comes from Apamea epomidion, assembly GCA_947507525.1. Lineage (NCBI taxonomy): Eukaryota > Metazoa > Arthropoda > Insecta > Lepidoptera > Noctuidae > Apamea > Apamea epomidion. The sequence continues at coordinate 6,830,241 of OX382252.1, read as the reverse complement.
TATTATAAACGCGAAAGTTTGTTACTCTTTCATGCAAAAACGACAGAAGGGATTTGGATGAAATTTGGCACACAGATAGTTTATAAACAGGATTAACACATAGCATACTTTTTATCCCAATATTCCCACGTAATCGAAACTTATGCGGTTGAAACCGAGGGGCCCAGCTAGTATAAAAAAATAATTTAAAATATATTTAACTGGATTGAGAGATCCTTCTTTTTTTGAAGACGGTTAAACATTGTAGTGGTCTATTTCTTTCAGGGGAACTATAAAACTTGAAGAGGAAAATGCGTTTTGGCAACCGATCCCTATATTAAATCTAGCAAAGAACTGCGCTGCTTAAACCTACTCGTTTCTGAAGGAATAGCAATAAAAAAGTTGTAAAATCAACAACTGCAGTAAAAGTCTTCTAACATTTTATGTGTAGTTTCTACTAGTTTTGATACATTGTGTACCTCTGAGTTTGTTTCGGCCTTTCTTCTCAGAGCAGTCAGATAGGAAACGCCGACCACATCTAGTTTTTTAAATATGATTGACGTGTGAAAGTGTTTTTGCAAACCTACTTACAGAAATAAAATCGGAGGGTGTTGTCGAAAAGTCTTTTTTGATTCTATCTTGTACCTATGTTAGAATTATACTGGTGCAAAAAAATCGGCCAAAAGCTGTAAAAAAATCAAAGGCCCGTTTTGACATTGACAGTTCTAGTAGAATAAAGATCAAATTCGCAAAACACGTATTGTTTCTATGAAACTGACAGGTGTCAAGAACGCATTCTCAAATGTCAAAACGGGCCTTTTATTCTTTGACAACTTTAATATTACGGCATATTGTCCCCCCGACCCACCCCGTCGCATCGCATTGCCTACCCGTGCGATTACATCGTTTTGTGTCAAATAAATGTCAAAAACTTGTCAAAAATGTAAGGAAATTAGAGGTATTTTTGACAGATTGAGACTGAGATCAGACTGTGAACGTTTTTAAAACTACGAGTAGTGCCCCTCTGTTATTCCCTCCAAGTTCAACTCAATATGTTAGAGCTAAGTAAATAGTGTGAAGTTAAAAAAAAAATATTACTTTTCTCCTGATCGTCGATTGTCATTTCAACAAAAATAAATATTATTTTTCTTTCTTTCCTATCTTTGTCTCCCAAAACTTTCCGGTAGGCTGACCATTCACAAGTCCCTGCCGCGGTGGGTCGGTAGTCACGACTCGAGATGTTGTATATACTAGGGATACGATTTTTTAGTCGAGTGGGTAGCTAAATACCGTGTCCGTTAGGGTAAGTAAGTGGTGACATAACTACTCACTTGTTAAGGAGAAGTTTCTTTTACTATTTTAGTTATTATTTGTGTTTAGTCATTGGACAAATGACTAATTCTGTCTGTCTGTCAAGACTCTTTTTCTCAGGAACGCGTGGAGATATCAAGTTGAAATTAATATCAAATATAGGTCTGTGGTCCCATGGAGCTCAAATCAAGCTTCTAAGTCAACGCAATATGGCCATTACATTACGATACGGCCATTTATGCGACATATTTTTAGACTCGAAAATAAATCGAAACGTACAGGGTACTTCACGTTGACCTAGAATTTATTTATTTAGAGTCATATTTAGAGCAATTTTTCAACTACAAAGTTAAGTTTGTTCTTGGGATAAATTCATCCCAACTATGGAACCCTTCATTGTGCGTGGTCCAACACGCACTTGACCGATTTTTTTAAAATAATAATAGTCATTATGGGCAAAAATCCAAGTGACAAGAAATAATAATATACAAACAATAATCACCCATTTAATCCATAGATAAGCAGCTTACAGTAAAAAAATAAATATCACTAGCTGCGCCCCGCGGTTTCACCCGCATAAGGTTCGATCCCGTGGGAATATCGGGATACAAATTATCCTATATGTTAATCCTGGTTATAAAATATCTGTGTGCCGAATTTCATCCTAATCCGTTCAGCAGTTTTTGCATGAAAGAGTAACAAACATCCATCCATCGATCCATCCATCCATACAAACTTTCGCGTATATAATATTAGTAGGATTAATCACATTATAACATTATAAAGGCGATATTTTGTGTTAGTGTGTGTGTGTGTGTGTATTTGTATGTTTGTCACTTCTTTACGCTCAAACGGCTGGACCAATTTTGATGAAATTTGTTATGGACGTAGCTGACATCCTGGATTAACATGTAGGATACTCCTTTAATCCCGATATTCCCACGGGATCGAAACTTATGCGAGTGAAATCCCGGGGCGCAGCTAGTTTATCATAATTATAGGTAACTAAACACTTATTAGGGTCCTGAAATTAACCATCTTGCAGATGAGACTGACACACATTAACACTACTTACTTATTTCGCATTCGTTTCTCCACAGGTTGTCCTATCTGCGTCAAATACGTCTTAGCACTATAAATCTATTTATTGTTACTTCAAAATAGACTTTGCCTTAACGCCATTGACTTCGTGTTCCACTCGAGCGCATACAAACAGACAGACAAATTGTTATTATTTACATCAATGCGTAACTTTACGCAGTTTCCTTTGTAAGTTGTATTTGCAAATTATATATGTATGACCCTGCAATAACTGTAATAGGTTTATGAATAGCCGTATGACAATTTAGTAGCCAGTATGTTGCATTAAAAATAAATACAGAGATGATGACTTATAAAAAAGAAGTATGGAAGGAGAAGAACGAGGGGCCGAAACCAATTCACAGAGGCCTGTTACACGTTTATAATGAAATGAGTGATGTGATGTGTTTGAAATGAGGCACCAACCGACGACCTATATAGGTCATCATCTGCGTAGCCCTTTCCGAACTGTTTGGGGTCGGCTTCCAGTCTAACCGGATGCAGCTGAATACCAGGGTTTTACAGTGACTGCCTATCTGATCTCCACAACCCAGTTACTGGGTACCAGGATACCCCTTGGTAAGACCGGTTGTCAGACTTTCGGGCTCCGCAACGACTGTCAAAGATCTACGAATGACAACCGCGGGACCAATGGCTTGACGAGAGGTCTTGGTATTTAAAGATGTATCCATCCACGGACCGAGTGCGGCAACAATAAGCAACAGCAGCAACCAAACTTTTAATGTAACAAAAAAAATCATCATAGGGATTTTTAATCAATAAACTATACTGTTGATAAAAAAACTGGTATGGGCTATTCAACTTAAGTTATATGAAAGTTTATAGCTTATGGAGAACCCTTTTACTACTTCTTTTTGGTTTCGCATTTGTTTTTCTGGTCCGCAGGCCGGGGTGGTGGTGGCAGAGGCATATCGTCACGACAAGGCAGTCTTTCCCGGAAAACTAAGTTCCTTTCGCAAATACTATTGAACATGATGACCGCGAATTTGCCGATACTATAGGAACCTGCTCTGAATATTTCATCGGTTTCCTTCGGAAAACATAAGGCGCCCGCAGCCAGTGCTCCTAAAGTAGTGCAGAATAATTTCCTCAGTACACCTGCTCCTCTGCCAATGTAGAAACCAGTCGCTATTCCTGTGGCCAAGACTGCTTGTCTAAGAGCAAGATTTTTACCACACCTCATATAACACATGAAGTCGCTTTTCTTCTTACATATGAAGGCACAGCCCTCATCCTTCATCTCTCCCGCGTCCTTATTAAATTCGGAGATGCTATCAACCCAGCTTTTTCTCCAGCTCGCCACCTTTGGACAAAGATAAGTCTGCAGTATCTTCACGTTGCGTTTTGGACATTTTCTTTGGTCTTCTATATAGTCTTTGTATTCATAGTGTGGACTTTCATAGATTGGAAGGTCCTTGTATTTCATCTTGGGTGGTCTTGGAGGAGGTTCGTCTTCCTTTTTGGCTGCCTTGACGACAGGAATGAGAGATAAGTTTGCACCTACTAAGACAGTTCTAAGAGCCTGGATCCATAGCCTGCCGATGACGTAAAGGTCTCCATGACAGAGCCATGCTATTTCTTTTTGGAAGTGTTCCTGTGACTGAAATATTGCGCCTTCCTCATGTTCATTTATATCCAAACCCTCATCTATTTGTAAGTTTTGCATTTTATATCGGTTTAATAATGTGGAGTAGTTTGTTTACAAAAATTTTGACAATGACGTTTTCGATTCTGACTTGACTTTTTGGCAGTTAATCTGTGTTGATTTTGCGTTAAAAGAGGTTGGTTATGAAGTTTCGAAAATGTAAGGAGGCCTTCGGTCGCTTACTAACTTTTTAAAACATCGTAAAGCACTGAACTCTAATAAACAAGTACGCTGGACTAAATATACAAAATGACAGTTGTTCATTAAATGTATAAAACAATTTGAGGGGTTCTATGACTAACCTGTATTATACAAGTATGCTGGACTATACTATACGAAATCACAGTTGTATTTTGTGGCAATTCAAAGTACCGCGCCCCCCGAATCACCCCCTCTCGAGTGTCTCAGGAACTAAAACTGACACATTGTTGCAAATGGCCGTTGTGTTGTTTTGTTACGTCTCTCGTGATTTAGGTCTAAATCGTAGAATAAGACCTTTTTGTGTATTTTGTGTTTACTACGAGATATTTAGAACATTTTTTTCATGAGAGTATGCGCAATTTGTAAAACTCTCCATCAAAAATATTACTTCCACAGACGCTCACGTTGCTATCTGCGCCAAAATGGTGAAAATCAAACGTCTTCATTTTGTCATCGATAGTATGAAGTCCAGCGTACTTGTTTAATATAGGTCAGAGTCGTAAAGGCTTCCATGAAAGTGGAGAACAATTTCCTAATAACTAAAGCTACAAAAAGTATATGGTTTAACATTCTTCCTCGTGTCGATGGCACGACAGTTTATTCAATTTTATTGGCACAAAACATCGTCAATCCCGCGTCGTCTGGGTTCAAACCTACGATCTATAAGTCGCAAGTCGCGCCCGTTACCACTTGACCACCACTGCTATCCTATGGTTTAATGGAGCCGTTAGAAATATACGTGTGACTACGTGTCTTTATAATGTCTATATGATTCATACCAAAAACATACGAAAATGCATACTTTAACCACAGAACCAAGTGGTTCCAGGAACTGAGTCATTACAGTTGTTCACATTTAACATTTGAACATTAAATGCATTTTTTTACGTACCTACGACCTTAAGGTATTAAGATCTTTGTATTTGAGGACCTTTGTCTTAAAGTAACTTGGTTAAAGAAGGCCCACTTTGACAGACCTGTGAAGTAAGTTTTTCCGTGCCTATTTCTTTTCGCGCATTGGATTTTCAACACACCGCTAAGCGCCGAGAGTTGAAAATCGAACAGTGTGTTTTTTTGACGCGCTGGGATCCGTTCTGTTGGATTCTCAATGCTCGGCTCAACACCGAGAATTTAAAATCCAATACGTGATAAAATCCCGCCGCGGTACCCTGCGAACTTCGACAAACAGTTAGCAATGGCTTAAAAACAACATTCATTGCGTTATTTACGTTGTTGAGCAGACAAATTTTTCGAACATATGAAGCAATGGATTAGGAATATCGTTCAAAATGATTCACTTTGTGATTGATCGTGTGTTACGCAATAGGGTAGTTTCCTGGGTTAAAAAGTTATGATTATATTTAGTCCGTCAGTTAGATTATCGAAAAATAATGGACACGTGTTTTTTCTTTTGTCAATCAAATAAAAAATTACAAAGATAAAGCGCGTCAAAATTTGAGAGTGGGGGGTCGTGACGTCACGCTATGCTAAAAAGTGTAGCAAGGCGTGACGTCACGCGGAACTTTAACGGGCGATATCTTCATAATATTTTTTTATTTAATCGACAAAACAAAAAATACGGGTCCAATATTTTTTGATAATCTAAATGACGGACTAATTAGATTTTTTTAGGAAACTAGCCTATTACGGTGTCGTTGTGGAATATTTTTACAATATAGTCCTTTCACATTATATTGTACTTCTGACCCAACAGCAACCTTATCGTAAAGAGAATAAAGATCACAGCGATTTTTACAGACTTATTTTTTGTCAGCAGCAGTAACCCAAAAGAAATCTTATAGTAACAAGAATAAATATGATCGTGTAGGAGTTTCTTGCCTGTTCTTCTCCATAGGTACCTACTACACTCTGGAATAGGTAACTAGCTTCATCTTTCTGACTGACCGACCCCTTGACAATTCAAAAGAGCCTGTAATTGTTTTGAGAGAAATAAATACTTTAAGTTTCAGTTTATAGAATAGAATAGAATATATTTATTTGCTTTAAAACATGTTACACTATGGTCTTATAAATAGAATTATGATCTTACATGTTTCGCCAAGGACTGGCATACAAATATTTGAACACGTTACATGTAAAAAATTAAAAGGATACATTATTCCGACATGTCTAATAACTTTAGTGAATTCTTAACAATAATAAGGTATTTACAAAAAGTAGGTAATAATGATAATGAAAATTAATAGGTAACCATATTTATCTGTTACTTTTTTATCTGTTGTGATTTGGACAGTGATAGAAAAGCAGAGGTAAAATACCTAACTTTAAAACGACTGTAACAAACGGTACCAGATACATACAGACATCTTCTTGCAAGAACATTAATAAGTTTTATTAAATTTGTCCTTTTAAACGTCAGCGCTTGAAATGGAACTTCTGATCCATTTTTTTTTGTGACATTATGTTTTTGGAATTATTAACTTGTAACTCTCACGCTTTTACCCTTAACGGGGCATACAGTTAACGTAGTCATAATAATGCTTTTGGTAGAACTTACATTTTTGTAATAAAACAGCTCTGCAATTGTGGATATGGCGTCATGTTTACTTACGAAGCGATGTCTTGGAACCCACTACTAAACATTTAACATCCCACATATACAGTGCAACCTTAATATAACGTATTCCTCGATTTAACGAATTCTTCGTAATCCCCTTGAATTATCCATAAGAGTCAATGTAAAATATACCTTTACATTGCGAAGATTTTTTGCGAACAACCTCTTTATAACGAATTTTCAACTATAAAAAAGAAGTGTAAACCTCTAATTAATAAATTTTGTCAACCCAAAACCTTTACATAACGTTCCCAATAGTATGTGATTCAGTCGCGACAGGTTTCGACACGTTTTTACCTCTTTATAACAAATTTTAGACCAACCTAACCTCAATATAACAAACCTCAGTTTATCGAATTACTTGATATAACGAATATTTACTTGTTCCCTTCCGATTTTTAATATCGAGGTTGCACTGTATTATTTACTATCTTTTTCCCGCGACTTTGTACACGTGAAACTTCTTGTTCCACCGACGCAGCCCGTCGCACCGCATCGCCTGCTATAACTTCGTTGTCGCTTAGCATTCTTTCTGACTGTTTGTTCGGTTCCTAAGGACCCTAGCGTGATGTTAAGTAGCCTATAGCCTTCCTCAAGAATTGGGCTATCAAATACAAAAGATTTTGTCAAATCGGACTGGTAGTTCCAGAGATTAGCGCGTTCAAACAAACAAAAAAGCAAACGAACTCTTCAGCTTTATTATCAGTATAGATATAGTATAGACTAGCTGCGCCCCGCGGTTTCACCCGCATAAGTTTTGATCCCGTGGGAATATCGGGATAAAAAGTATTCTATATGTTATTCCTGGTTATAAACCACCCGTGTGCCAAATTTCATCCAAATCCGTTCAGTAGTTTTTGCGTGAAAGAGTAACAAACATCCATCTACCCATCCATCCGTACAAACTTTCACGTTTATAATATTAGTAGGATTACAAGAAATAATAAAAAGAGGGTACCTATCTACGGTCCCTTATCTCGTCAAGTGCTTCCCAGCCCAAGTTCAGCCTTTATTTTGCTGACATAAGTGTCTGTTAGCTGGTCTAAAAGGCAAAGGAGGTGTAGCAGATGAGCCTTGTAAAAAGAATCGCCCCCGGGTGGGCTCGAACCACCAACCTTTCGGTTAACAGCCGAACGCGCTAGCCATTGCGCCACGGAGCCTCTGGAGATGTTACTGAAATACATACATCCCGATAGCGTGAACGTTTTCGAGCACTGGACAGACAATAGGCTATTTTCCTAAAAAAATCTAATTAGTCTGTCAGTTAGATTATCAAAAAATATTGAACCCGTATTTTTTCTTTTGTCAATTATATAAAAAAATATGAAGATATCGCTCGTTAAAGTTCCGCGTGGCGTCACTAGCTTGCGACACTTTTGCAAGCAAGTGACGTCGCGACCACTCCCAAATTTTGACGCGCTTTATTTTTGTCATTTTTTGTTTGATTGACAAAAGAAAAAATACGTGTCCATTATTTTTCGATAATCTAACTGACGGACTGAATATACCTAATTATTATTTTTTTACCCAGGCAACTACCCTATTGCATCACTGCCAATACTTTCTTTTAACAGGTGCAGGGGTTCTAGGATAAACAGTTGAATCATTACCTAGGGATTCGTCAAGTTTCATTGTACGTGCGATTTTCTGAATGATATCGTGCGTGTATGAAGTAGAAACGGCCACGACTGACGAGTTGTAGGTCGTAGGTTCGAACTCTGGTAGGCGCTGTACTTTGTGTTAATGATTCTCATCACCACTGCTCTCAAAACGGTGAAGGAAAACATCGTGAGGAAACCGGCATGCCCTAGAACCAAAAATTCGAAGACATGTGGCATCTATCAACCTGCAACGGGCCCGTGTAGTGGATAATAGCCCACTCCATCTCAAAAGGAGGACGCCTGTGTCCCAGCAGTGGGAACATTATAGGCTAATTATACATTTTGTTTTTGTTTTGTTTGTTGTCATTTGCTAGTGTGGCAACACAGAGTAATGTGTATTATCTCTGGTCCCTGGCCCTGACATCAAGCAATAGACAAAGTAGTCAACCTTTTATTACTTGAATACGAGGCTTTTGGATACTTTGTATGTGTATATTTTATGTGTTTTTTTTTATAATTAGCGTTTTGTTTGTGCAGATTAAACAATACTCTTTCTTTATTTTTTATTTTGTTGTTTTAACGGACATCATTTCAGTTTTTGAAATAAAAAATGCTTGAAATTGTAGGTGGGTCATTGATCGCTATTACCACGCTCAAACGACTCGGGTACAGTAAAGTATTTCATGTGACATCTCCAGCGCCTCCGTGGCGCAATGGCTAGCGCGTTCGGCTGTTAACCGAAAGGTTGGTGGTTCGAGCCCACCCGGGGGCGATTCTTTTTAGATCCATACACGAACAGTTTTGTCAAGCTTCGTGGCTGAATGCAAACATGACGTATGTATTTCAGTGACATCCCCACAGCCTCCGTGGCGCAATGGCTAGCGCGTTCGGCTGTTAACCGAAAGGTTGGTGGTTCGAGCCCACCCGGGGGCGATTCATTTCTGAAACATATTTACTTTTTTGACTTTAGCCTGTACTGTCCCACTGTTGAGCAAAAACTTCCCCAAGAAAAGAGTACTTGGAGAGCCAAGTACTCTTTTCCTGCGCCACCTCGAACCAGCCCTCATGGTAGAAGGCTGGTTCGAGGTGGCGAGGCTGGGGAGTTTGTTGCGCCACTTCTTCTTCCCAGCTAAAGCAATAGCAGGTGGTTAAGGGCGGGCGTTTTGGAGGACTGTCAGCTAACTCGCAGCCTAGTTTCAATAAATGACTTGATTCTGAAGGCCTATTCTAGTAATTTAAAACGTTCAAAATCTAGTCACAGTCTCATCTCGGCGACAAACAAATGTCAAAAACTTGTAAAAATGTATGGAAATTAGAGGTATTTTTGACAGATTGAGACTGAGATCAGACTGTGCATGTTCTTAAAATTACGAGAATTGCCCCTCTGATTGATTTTGGTAGCCACGAGTCAGTCTTTTCATCACCTCTTTCTGAACTGGTCTTTGTAGTAACGTCCATCTTCAAACACTCATTGTGTCTTTAGAGATTCTTGGGCATACCTACACATATTTTTTTTTCTTTGGCTCCGCTCCGCTCATTCCTGCGAGCTGTCCCTAACATAACCGGTTGTAACCGGTGCAGTGACGTCATCGCATCGTTCTAATCTTGCGATAAGATTTTATTGGTACAAGTAAAAGTGTGTTACTACATAATTATATGAACGTGTGTCTGCCTTGTCTTATTCCCAACTATGTGGGGGTCAGTTTCCAGTCTAACCGTATGCAGCTGAATACCAGTATTTTACATGGAGCGACTGCCTATCTGACTAACACAACCCAGTCACTGGGTAATACTATACCGCTTGGTAAGACTGGTTGTCAGACTTTCGGGCTTCTGACTACCCGTAATGAGTGTTAAAGATCCACGAATGACAGCCGGGACCAACGGTTTAACGTGCTTTCCGAGGCAGGGAAGGGTCTTGGTATGTAAAGATGGTAAGCCATCTACGGACCGACCGCTGCAAGCGTAGCCTAACCTGCCCCAGCAGTCTCGACATTCATAGCGATCGCTTTACGACCGAATTCGGTCGCAAAGTCCTGTCACTCCATACATTTCACCTGTCAATTCGGGACTTTGCGACCGAATTCAGTCGTAAAGCGATCGCTATGAATGTCGAGACTGCTGGGGCTGATCGATCGACCCGTGCGGCTGTAATTAGGTACTAAGCCACAAGCCCCCATACATGAACGTTTGTATGTGGTTATATTGTATCCTTTATGTTTATTTTATGTGTTCTTTTTAAGGATCAAAACGTTTGTTTTTTGTAAGGCCTCATAGGTATTTCAAACAATGTTATGCTGTATCGGTCATGGTAAAGGTGTTTTCTTAATATTAAACTCAAACCATTTAAGTATTTCAAATTACATGCACTTTTGAATTGTCAAGGGGTCCGTCAGTCAGAAAGATGAAGCTGCCCATTGTTTGTTGCAAGGTTTTTCGCACAAAAAAATACAGGAATCGCCCCCGGGTGGGCTCGAACCACCAACCTTTCGGTTAACAGCCGAACGCGCTAGCCATTGCGCCACGGAGGCTGTGGAGATGTCACTGAATGTTAGTATTAGTTGATAGCCATAGATAGTGGATGGTAAAACATAATTATTATCCAGCCAGCAAGATAGTAGCGGGGATGATTGCGCAGGATGTGCCGGACGTACGAATATTTCAGTATCGCTAAGTACTACACTTTTCATTTAATCTTTTTTTATTTTTTATTATTTGTTTCATCTGATGTACGTATCTGGTGTATTGTGTATCGTTTAGTTTGTGCCAAATAAATGTATTTACTTTCTTTCTTCTACTAGTGGAGCCTTCTATTGTACCCCCAGCTTTGCTCATACTGCAAAAAAACATAGGCCAGTGGGCTCATATTATACACTGCATAGCTTGTCAACAGCCGCACGGGTCGATCGATCAGGTTAAGTTACGCTTGCCGCAGTTCGTGGATGGGTGTAGATTTTTACATACCAAGAACCCTCCGTGCTTCGGAAAGCACGTTACGCCGATGGCTGGCGTTGCGTCGGCTGTCATTCGTGGATCTTTGGCAGTCATACCGGATCATCAGAAGCCCTAAAGTCTAACAACAGTCTTATCAAGGTCTTATCGTATTACCCAGTAACTGGGTTGTGGAGGTCTGATATGCAACTATTAACTGTCACCTTTAATTGCACTGGACTGCCGTTATCTGCCCTGCTAATTATTATAACAGGGTTTCTGTGAGGTACTTGACACACTTACAGTAGCAATGGCTTTCATTTTTACAGTTTAGCAACATTAATTACGTTATTTATTTATTTATTTATTTATTTTACCATTTATGTACACACATATATAAACAGACAATGAAAAACAGAACAGAAAAAATAGATATATATATATATTTACGTTGCTGAACAGATAAAATTTTCGAACATATAAAATAATGGATTAGCAATATCCTTTATAATGATTCAGATTGTGATTGAGTCTGTTACGCAAATAGGGTGCTACCCTACACATCACTTGCACTGCAAATTATTATGGTAGGGTTCCTGGGCACAAACCACAGCGTGAAGCTTCATAAATGTCGAAATATCGAATCTCGTCACATGACAGACTAAAAACCTAATTACTTTACCGCTAATGAGTGTAGTTCCTTTACCAAAATAGCATCTGGCAACATGCCAGAATTTTGTAGAAGAAAAAGAGTTGGTCGATATGAAAAGGGCCTGTTTTTCTTCTACTTTCAGTCAGTTTTTTGTTTTGGAAGTCGGGAAACCCACTTTATGGAATATAGTTGCCACTATAGAGGTATGTGGAACAGGGTGTAAACTTCACTCATACTCCATAGAAAAGGGAAGATCCTCCGACCGGGTGGGTTTTGTGTCCAACGATTGATGTCGGGACGTTGTATATTATGCTGGTTGCGCGGATAACTTACTTGCGCGATGCAGGATTTTGTGTGACGTCAGTGTTCGCATGTGGTGAAGTAGATGCCGCCACACCACCACTAACACAACCAAGAGGTGTATAAGTGAGCAGTGGTGGCCCAGTGGTAACGGCTTACGAGTTGCAGTCCAAGGGTTCGAACCCAGACAGGAGATTTAATTTGTGTAAATAATTTCATCACCACTGCTCTCAAAACGGTAAAGGAAAATATGTCGAGAAAACCGGCATGTCCTAGAACTAAAATTTCGAAGACATGTGACCTCTACCAACCAGTGCGGTGCCCGCGTGGTGGATTACAGTCCTCTCCCTCTTACAGAGAGGAGAGTGTCCCGCAGTGGGAACAGTATAGGCTGATTATGCTTAGGTATGATAAGCAGTGATAGGAATAGGTAGTGCCTATTTGCCTAAACTTCGAAGAACAGAGACAAGAAACGGAGACTTCCTTAGGACAAAATTTTTCCGGGACATCTGTCCCGAAATTCGGGACAACACTTTTAAATATTAGGGGTTAAAGTATGAAATTGCCGATTTGTACTGAAAAATTGAAATTCGTTTTTTTTTTTAATTTTACATATTTATTTAATCAAAATAATTACCATTATTATCTATACATTGCTGCCATCTAATAGGAAGGTCATTTATGCCTTTGCGATAGAACTCTCGTGATCTAGATTCGACAAACTGTGTGAAAGCATTTTGTACTGCCTCCTGAGAAGAAAACTTTTTATCACGTAGAAAATTGTCCAAATTACGAAAAAAATGGTAGTCCGTTGGAGCAAGGTCTGGCGAATACAGAGGGTGACAAATGGTTTCTAATTGCAGTTCCTGTAGAGTTAAAACGGTTTCTCGTGCTGTATGAGGTATCGCGTTATCATGGAGCAATAATGGTGAAGATCGATTCATGAGTCGGGGCTGTTTCAGTGCTACTTTTGCTATCATTGTTCGGAGTTCGACACAGTAGACATCTGCCGTTATTGCTTGACCAGATCGGAGAAAGCTATAGTGAATAACACCATGCTGAGACCACCAAACAGTTACCATTACCTTTTTATTGGTAAGCTTTGCTTTTCCATCACGAAAGCGTTTAAACCAAATCGCACGGTGCGTTCATTAGCAGTCCCCTCTCCAAACGCAACATTGATATTCCGAGCTGTTTCTGCCGCGTTAGTTCCGCATCGGAACTCGTATTCAAAATTAACTCGAATTTTCGAAGTATCCATCTTTCTTGTCTAAGCTGAATAAAAAAAACAACTGAAAGTCGATAGTCGGATGTTGCACATTTTTTAAAAGAAGAACTTCATAGGTACCATGTGAAAAAAGTTTTACCCAAAAATATCAAACCATGAAGTTTCTATGTCCATTCGAAGTACCAATTACAATGAAACGGCAATTTCATACTTTAACCCCTATTACATTAAAAAAATATTTATGTTATTTGGAATAAGTAATTCGTCTATATTTACCTAAAGCTTGCGACTAGACATAACATTTATAATTTATAACTCCATAATAATAACTTATCCTCTATGGGCTCTAACGGAAAAATAAAAACACATAGAATATTGTTGTAACAAATATATGTATTTTATATTATTTTTTAAATATGACGTAATTGGAAAGCATGAAACAAAATGTACGTACGAAAAAATAAACGTAAAAAATTGAGTCCTAAGGAAGTCTCCGTTTCTTGTCTCTGTTCTTCGAAGTTTAGGCAAATAGGCACTACCTATTCCTATCACTGATGATAAGAGATAAAAATAAGTAAAAAAAATAAAAAGGTTTATTGCAGAAACTTGTACAACTTTTACAGTAAATCTTACATAGGGACCTCCTTTTAAGTTAAAGGTATACCTGTGCTAGAAGGCCCCGCTCTTCAATGACAAATTATAAAAAGGTAAAAGTGGTGTACCAAAATAAAATTGAATTTAAACAATAAAAAATAGGGAGTCTAAAATTAAACAAAACAAAATAAAGGAAAGAAAAAGAAAAACATAATAATAATAATAACTTACTAAGAGATCTATCCTAAAATAGTGTGTGTGAGGGTGTGTGCGTGTGTATGTATAGCATTTTTTTTTTTTAGAGATCATTGAGAATATTCAAATGTTGAAAAACTAATGTGCTTATAATTACGCCAGTATTACTACGCCTGGACAGGAAAGGCCTGCGCCTGGTGACAGGGACCATCACGGGACACTGCTCACTAAACAAACACTTCCAGACGATAGGCATAACGGACAGCCCCCTGTGCAGAGCTTGCATGGAGGCTGATGAAACCGTCGCGCATGTGCTCTTTGAGTGCACAGGCGTCACCCAGATTAGATCAGAAACCCTCGGGACACCCAGATCTTACACAGATGTTCTCAACGGACCAGGAGACTTAATAAGCTTCTAGAGGGAGGTGGGCTGGTTGGAGTAACCACCGACGGCCGCCATGGCACACGCACAATGGTCCACCTGAAGGACTAAGTGCGGAAACCAAACCCGTAACATAGGCAACATAGAACATTACGCCAGTATCAATATAAACTTTTACACGGCAATGTTCTGAACATAGAAGCAGAATATAGACTGTCATGGCAAAATCGCTGACCCAAGAGAAACAACAGAGAGCAACCCTGTTAGGCGGCAGAAATAGGTAAAGTGGTACTATAAAGTATTTGTATTTTAAGTTAATTTATACAATGTGCGTCTTATTTGAGCGCACATCATGATTTTTCTTTCTTTCTTCAGTCGTTGTGAATTCTTCGTTAAAACGTGTTAGAAGAACACTCTTTAACGAAGACTTCCAACGACTTGATCAATCACTACGTACTATAATACAAAGTCCTGCCGCGTCTGTCTGTCAGTCTGTCTGAACGCGTTAAACTCAAATACTACCGAATGGATTTTCATACGGTTTTCACCAATGGACGGAGCGATTCATGGGGAAGATTGGGTTTAAGTATACAATTCATCAAGGTTTTGAGTACTTAAATATGATTATTGAAGATGTCGGAAAAAATAATGCCGACTGGGAGCTTTACTGACGTGCGCCGCGTAAACCAATAGATTTATAAGAAAACCCCGGTAAACAGCCTGGTAGATCCGTTAGAGTAGCACGTTCCTATGGAATATTTTCCAACATCCACGCGGGCGAACCCGTGGGCCAAAGCTAGTAATACATAATAAAGAAAAGTCCTGACTCACTAATTGACTGACTCATCAACGCCAAGCCTAAACCGCTGGACCTAGAAAGCTGAAAATTTGCACAGAGGTTCCATTTGTGATGTAGACAATGAATAAAGACCGATTTTTCAAATTCCCACAGGTTATAGAACTGATGAAGACGCTAGCAAGTTCTGGTTCCTTTCAACTTGTTCTCGTGTTATTTGTTTTGAATAAAAAATCAATCTGCCCAGCCTTTTTTCCCAACTATGTTGGGGTCAGCTTCCAGTCTAACCGGATGTAGCTAAATACCAGTATTTTACATGGAGCGACTGCCTATTTAACCTTCACAACTCAGTTACTGGGTAACACTGGTTACCCCTTGGTAAGACTGGTTGTCAGACTTTCGAGCTTCTGACGACCTGTAACGACTGTCAAAGATCCAAGAATGACCACCGGGACTAACGCCTTAAAATGCTTTTCGAAGCACGGAGACTCGGTATGTAAAGTCACCCATCCACGGACCGACCGCGGCAAGCTAAGCTTAACCTGGTCGATCCACCCGTGCGGGTGTTATTACTTAGCCACGAGCCCCTCCATTGTTTTAAATAGCAGATAATTATTTAAGGTAATGTGTTCATACATCAAATCGTCGTCACAATGTGAGATTTATTTCTTGCTGTTATCAAAGACAATATGTTTTTGTCGCACGCTTTCAGATTGTAACGAAAGGGTTTTTTAAATGTACCGCAAAACAAGGATATCTTTTTTGTAATAAATGGTGTGACTGACAGTTTAAAAGTGTGATACAATTGTTTTATTGTAATTTCCGACAGTCACTCCATGTCTTTCTCACAGTAAATTATTGATCGGCGACAAAAGTCGATTAACACTGTCTTATTATATTTTCGAGCCGTTTGGGGTGGAAACCCTCGGACCGTGGGTTCCAAGTGCTCCTTACTGGTTCAATGAAATCTCTAAATGGCTGGATGACACTTCCCGTGACCCAAGGGCTGGCTTTTACCTTGGCCAGAGGCTAAGCATTGCCATACAGCGTGGCAAAGCCGCCAGTCTCTTTGGTACATTACCAGTCGACAGCGATGTGGAGGAATATTTCGACGCAATATTTTAGTTTTTTAATAGTTTTAGTTAGTTTATGCTATTATTTATTTAAACTTGTCGCACAAAAAGGTACAAAGGCGGACTTAATGCCTAAGGCATTCTCTACCAGTCAACCAAGGGTGGTGTATTATATTTTTAATTTAATAATTTGTAGTTTATTAACATTGTGATGTCATCAAAATTATTTTCAGCATTTCATACAGGGTGGCGGGGATATCGACGTACAACCTGTTACCATACATTCAGTACATGATTCAGGCCCTCACTGGGACCAAAGAAGCGTGATAAGTGATCACGTTATCACCTTATCACGCCCGACAACAAACCAACGAACTCCGTTGGAAGTAGTCACAACACTTACATTTCATCATCATTTGTAATTTTTTTTTTCATTTCGTCATTTAATTTAATTATTTTTTTCTCATTTTTTACCTAATTGTTTTCTTTTTGTGTTTATGTGCTTTTTTAAGCGTCATGTTTGCCGCAAATAAATGCATTTTCTTTCTTTTTCTTTCTCGTTCCCCTAAAATCAAATCTGAAAACCCTCAAGTTCCCAAGCCGGCCAATCCTTACTCATATCGATGGAAAACTCCACTGATACTTGATTCCGACTATTCGATTAACCGATGCACCCATCCTCGATTGCACAAAAAAACATTCGAATCAAAAATCGGTCCGTATGCGCCACGTAGACCATTCCTCGATCACCAACTTTTGCTTGCACCTCCAAATGTACCACCTCACTCTTTGAACCAACAGATACGGTTGAAAATTGAATGGTTACTAGTTTTTCAGCTGTAAATAAGGAATGGTTTTGAACGTAAAGATTGGGTCGTTTTGACTGTCTCTTTGGTACTGAATTGATGTACTTTGGAATAGGATTTCTATTCGAAGAGTTACTTTGTACGTGTGACGTGAACTTACGATACTCTGATGTTAATTGTTTCTTTGATAGAATTGATGATGGAAAGAAAGAAAGATACATTTAGTTAGACAGATTAAAACACACAATACATCAGATAAAACAAAAAAATTAAGATCAAATAAAAAGTGTAAAGTTGATAAAGATTCCTAATATTATGTAAGTACTATCGCTAAAATCTATATCTGACCACCGTAAGGACTATGCCTGCTTGCAGCGCATATTTTTGGTCGACCTAAAAAGGATCCCCTCTTGTTTTACTTACGGACGCAGCTGTGGTCATCATGTGCACGGGATTTTGTTTTCAAAATGGTCAGATATAGGTTTTGGCGATAGTAAACAAAAGTAGAAGAGTCATCAACGTCGCGGGTAACATAACATCACGCGTATGTTCCTCGAAGGGGTAGGCAGTGGTGTATATACAAGCTTAGTTAATGTGTCGATGTAACTAGTGAACACAAATTTATACCCTGTCCATTCGGTAAACCCTTTTTTGACAGATGGAACTAGTGATTGCAGCAACACACAATACATTGATTGATACACGTATGGTATTATAATCACTGTAAGAATCCATAAATAAGATAATTCAATAAGATAAGGCAGTTTATATTTATATTTTATTACGCATTTTAAAGTTAACTTTTACCCTGCCGGGGTAGCGGGATCGTCCGAAAGGGTTACCGCTGCCCTGGTACGTAAAGGGCTAAGGAAGGAACACGGGTGGGTTTTAGTCAGTAAGAGTCTGACACTCCCTTCTGCTCCACCCAGAGCGGGAGGAGTCATTTGATGATTTCCCACCCACAAAAAAAAAAAAAAAAAAAAAAAGTTAACTTTTACGTAATCTGGAATATGTACGTTCTAAGACAGCTGTCAAAAAACGGTTAACGTAATGGACAGGGTATAGTAGGTATGCATGTACGTAAATACACTACCTATTAAACAGCAGATTTTCTTTTCACGATTTTATCCATAGTCCTGTAGCAAAAGTTGTTCATAATGATGAGTACAATGACCCCTTAAATAAAAACCAAGGTTGTATGGGGTCAATCCAGTTACCATTAACCGGGAACCAATCTGGAAAATAAATTCTTAATGAAAAAACGTAATAACATTTTGCTGAAATTGTATCAAATCCAGCGACGTAATTGAGGAACCCACTAACTTACAGTAGGAATGGCTTTCATTTTGACAGTTCCACAACATCCATTGAGTTGTTTACGTTGTTCAGTAGACACATTTTTCGAACATATGAAGCAATGGATTAGCAATATCCTTTAAAATGATTCAGATTGTGATTGATAGTGTGTTACGCAATTAGGGTTCTGGACTCCACTCGTCTAAATAGAGCAGTTTAAACATCATTAAAATCTCGTAATCCATTCAACCATTTATTTATTTATTTATCCATTTATTTCAGGCATCAAGGCCCATATAAACACATACAATACGATATTAACATAACTTAAAAATACTATAAATACATACATTATAATTACACTAAAAACTAACTAACGCACACGAAGTGTCTGCGTCGTGTTTCGCTGACTCGTGTCATGTAGCCGGCCACGAAACCGGCGGTACACAACCTTCGGCCCGAACTCTTCCTTGAGGAACTTCTCGAGATGAGACCATTTTGGGGTCGGCTTCCAGTCTAACCGGATGCAGCTGAGTACCACTATTTTACATGGAGCGACTACCTATCTGACCTCCACAATCCAGTTACTGCGGTTAATACGAAACCCCTAGTTAAGAACAGTTGCTGACAACTAACGGGGGTGATAACTTACGGGTCGTCAGAAGCCCGAAAGTCTGAACTTTCGGGCTTCTGACGACCCGTAACGACTGCCAAAGATCTACGAATGACAGCCGGGGTCAGCAGGATAACGTGTGTTCCGAGACACGGTGAGGTCTTAGTATGTAAAGATGATCACCCATCCACGGACCAACCGCGGCAAGCATAGCTTAACCTGATCGATCGAGCCGTGCGGCTGTTATTACGTAGCCACAAGCACCTCCCATACGAGTAGGTTCCAATGAAAAAAATCCACACAAGTTATAAAGTTGAATGTCCTTTATCTCTTCGTCAATATTTTTTGCAAATTCATCCTCAAGTATTGGCAAAAGTAACATTCTAGAAGATTCGTTAATAACAGACGCTTCTTTTGTTATTAAAAACGTGCAGTATTAATCATCGTATAACACTGTAATGAAATAGAAATCAATCGATCCAATGATCTATTGCCAGTGTAGTTTTTGTCGTTTGATTTCTAGGTTAGAGAAAATGTTTTTGAGATTGTCCTAAAGACTGGAACACACCGGAGTCAATTCTGACTACGATATGCAATAGAAAAAAAAGAATGAATAAATCCTATCCAGCCCCAGCAGTCTCGACATTCATAGCGATCGCTTTACGACCGAATTCGGTCGCAAAGTCCTGTCACTCCATACATTAAACCTGTCAATCCGGGACTTTGCGACCGAATTCGGTCGTAAAGCATCGTTATGAATGTCGAGACTGCTGGGACTGTTGTGCTATCGCAGGTACGAGAGGAAGCCTGTGTCCCAGTAGGCTGATTATGTAGGTTTGCTGGAAGAGATTTCTTATGAAATAAGCATTACCTTTGTACTTACCTATTTAAGAAAGAAAGAAAGAAAAAAAGTTTATTTGGACACAGTTTGTGAAACACAAAATACAAAATTAATAAAATTAAAACCGTTTCATTTTTCTGTTCTGTTTTTTTTTTCTTGTCTGTTTATATAAGTATATTGTGTGTAGATAAATGGTTTAATAAATTAATTAAAGATATTAAATAAAAGTATTTATTGCGACTCGTACAGGAAAGTCATAAACTAAACTAAACACTTTAAAACTTTTTTTTAAAGTAACACGAAGAAAGATAAAATAGAAACTAAAACAGTTTTGTTTACTCCTTTAGTCAGTTTTTGTACATAAGCGGACGCTCTTGTCTATGATATGACTCTGGTAAGCCCTTACTTATTAAAACAATGACAAAAAAAAACGGGGTGCACTCGGGGAGTGCCGGCAGAAGTGAAAACTTGAATATTAACGATGTGCATTTTTGATATTTTGGAATGCGGTCTACTCTCCCTCCATCTTACGAATTTTCGATCAGGTCACGTGTCCTGACGCGAGCTCCGTCTTACGAATTTTCGATCAGGTCACGTGTCCTGACGCGAGTTTAATATTTTTTACCCATCACAAAAAAAGTGCACAACGCCGCTAAAGAAGATTTCACTTCAAAAATTTCGGACGGGCAAATACATACATATCGGTTGTAGAGATAGCGTAGTGTGGGACGCCCCCCAGCTAGATGGACGGACGACCTAAAGAAGGTGGCTGGGGTAGACTGGATACGGAAGGCGGAGGACAGGGTGTTGTGGCGCAGCCTGGGAGAGGCCTATGTCCAGCAGTGGACTGCGATAGGCTGAGTTGATTGATTGATTACTGACAACTGTCAAACACTGTTGTCATTCAATCTTAGTTCGATCCCCGAACTTATCATGTATCCGTAAGTGATACGTAGTACTTAGGGATGAATATCTCCTCTACCGATCATTTTTTCTCCTGACAGTTCATTTTGTTTATATGTATGTATCTATCTATGTATTAGTATTTATTCTTGTATTTTATGTATGTGTGTTATGTATGTTGCACCTGCCATGTTCTGTCTCTGCATCACCCTAAGGTTGACTGGTAGAAAATGCCTCAGGCATTAAGTCCGCCTTTGTACAGTATTCTTTTTTTATTGTGCGTAAAGTTTTAATAAATAAAATAAATATCGTCATCGTTATCGTTGAGTGCAATGTAGGTGAATGTACTTACAGTAAAACACTTCCTTGAACCGCTTCGAGAATCCAGGCTTTATTCGAGACTACGTTTCTTTAATCTTCTTTCA
This sequence comes from Apamea epomidion, assembly GCA_947507525.1. Classification (NCBI taxonomy): domain Eukaryota; kingdom Metazoa; phylum Arthropoda; class Insecta; order Lepidoptera; family Noctuidae; genus Apamea; species Apamea epomidion. Next base: position 6,808,790 of record OX382252.1, on the reverse strand, counting down.
AAGACATGTAGAATTAATCATTGAAATAAACCACCGCACAATACATCGACTAAACACGTAATTAACCAACGCCAGAGTAATTGCAATAATGTCAGAGGCCGACAAACGTTAAAAATTAATCACAAAACACAATAATAACACACGAGATAATCTTAAAAAACTATAAAATAAAAAACTTTTTGCCGCGCATTATTAGCCGCCATTTTAAACATCTCGAAATGTCATTAGCAATATAAATGAGTTTCGCGCCATAACGAACGCTGTGTTGCCACAATGGAAAATCATAAATCAACTGTCATTTTGATATTCGTTGAAAGGAGGTCCGTCAATGCATCGGTGCAAACTTTTTAAACTCTTAGAGAAGTTTTTTTTTTGTACTGGCACGTTTGATTAATTGTAAAAAAAGGCGTGCTTATGTTTTTTTTGGGTTGGCTTTCAATGGAGATCTTGCGAAGTAAAGATTTTTGACGTGAGCGTTGGTTAATATGTTATTTCGAGAGTGCTAAGATGGTTTGCAGTAAAATTAAGTTTATACGTGTATTAATGGTTGAGTAATGTACTTGTGGAGTTTTTTGCGCGGTTCTTTTCTTTTGTGGTTTTGTTTTTGCTTGTAATGCCTTTTTGTCTTATCTTGAGTAATATTCGTACTTACGTATTGTAACACCGATGTTCAGGAAGACAAATTGTGGTTACTCGACCTTCTTTTAAGAGGAAACTTTAAAAAAAAAGTTCAGTATGAACGTAGTTAGACCTCTTTTGGGGAAACCAGTTGATGTATCATTAACTTAACTTTAATTTAATATCACTGATTGTTAGTAGCCGAGCAAAATCAAAATATTTTATTTGACATAAACCTACATGGGCACTTATGAAACGTCAGAAGCTAGGTGCACGGTTCCAATTGGTCGTTTCCTATGGAGAAGAGCCGGCAAGACACTCCACGGTTAATCTTTTAAAAATAATTGGCTTTTACAATGTTTTCAATTACAGTAGGTAAGCTTACAAAGTCCTCACATTTACAAACAAGAAAATCACGCGGACAAAGTCGAGTTCAGAGGCTAGTAATATAATAAAGCTGAAGAGTTTGTCTATTTCAACACGATGACGATTATTAATATTTTTCCTACTAAGAAGTGGAATGCACTATATTCTGGTGCGGCAACAAAGCAAGTCTCATTGAAGACTCGGAGATCACAGTTCAGATCAGACAGCAGATAACAATGAGCGGCTCCCAACAAAAAAATAATAAAACAAAGTCCTACCCAGAGTGCGAGTTCATGAGTCATAGTTATCGAGGCAAAATGATATGTACAAGGTTAAATTATGTTGGCTAGCTAAACTTCACGGATATAAACTTCACGGATATTTAAAAATAATAAAACAAAAAAAAAACATGTTCTTTTTTATAGGGGTCAACGCCCGTTGTTAGTGTACTTGAGGTATGAATTATTAAAAACTAGCGTGTTTTAGCGTGTATCACGTCTGTGAAGTCATAGGTATTTCAAGCGATTACACTACAGGCAACTGATGACCCAAAAAAAAACTCATCAAATAATATTTTTTTTATCGTCAAGTCTGCGGAGTTTCGCTAGCTAATTTGATTTGCCCCTGTCTTTGTAAGTAGATCTTTAAATCTAATTTATAATTAATCCAGTCTTGCTAAAGGTTATCGTGTTACCCAATAACTGAGTTTTAGAAGTCAGGCAGTCGCTGTAAAACTCTGGTATTCAGCTGCATCCGGTTAGACTGGAAGCCGACCCCAACGTAGTTAGGAAAATGCAAACCAGATACGAAATCTTTAAAACACTTTTATTTTACACGCACGTCATTTTTTTTGTAATATTTTAAAACTAGATCCCAGGGAAAAAAATTATAGTCTCTTATAAAGTCCAAACATCATTATTATTAAGATTTTATGTGAGACTAACAATTCAAGGCTATATCTGGAAGGTCCTTTATGAAGAAAGGGTCATTGCTTATCGTGTTGCTCAACCCTATTTAAGGGAGCTCAACGGCCCGTCACACGACGCTACCAGATCTGCAGGACATTTCCGTAGGCAGATGACAATTATAAGTACCTTGAACTAGCGAAATACGGATCTCTGCCAATCATTTTGAAGAATCATCCCCTCCACGATTACACAACGACCCCGGTAAAAAGTCGTAAGAGTTTCTTGCGCTCTACGCAAGCCATCCAGAACAAATCACGTAATGAGAGAAGCAAAATTGTGGAATGAAAAGCATCCACCACCTCCCAACTTCGTTAAACGCCAGGAACATTTGCCTCTCGGCCGTGATCTGCAGTGGCCTATATGGAAAACTCTCAATCGATTGCGTAATCAAGTATGGCGCTACAGACACAGCTTGTCGAAATGGGGGATTACTGATCCATCCAATACCCAGTGCGAGTGCGGTACCTCTAATCAGACCAGGCCCCACTTGTTGGAGACTAAGTGCCCATTCACCTGTACCTTGGTTGACTTAATCAATGCCACTAATGTCGCAATCAACGTGGTCACCTACTGGGCTCAAACAATCCTACTAATCATATTCTACTAATCCTACAAATATTATAAACGTGAAAGTTTGTATGGATGGATCGATGGATGGATGTTTGTTACTCTTTCATGCAAAAACTACTGAACGGTTTTGGATGAAATTTTGCACACAGATAGTTTATAACCAGGATGACACATAGCATACTTTTTATTCCGATATTCTTACGGGATCGAAATTTATGCGGGTGAAAACGTGGGGCGCAGCTAGTAATATGTATTATAAACGCGAAAGTTTGTGAGGATGGATGGATGTTTGTTACTCTTTCACGCAAAAATACTGAACAGTTTTGGATGAAATTTGGCACACAGATAGTTTATAACCAGGATTAACACATAGCATACTTTTTATTCCGATATTCCTACGGGATCGAAACTTATGCGGGTAAAAACGTGGGGCGCAGCTAGTATAAGATATCGCATAAGAGTACCATCGACACGAAAAGAGAAAAGGTTTTGAGAAACACAGACAGGTATGATGTTAAAAAAAGCTCTTTATGAAAAAATACACTAAGGGTGCAACTACAACCGAACCAATACGGAAACACACGAATGCGCACGATATGCCCCGATTCCACATATTAACAAAGCAGCAACCGTACCCCGTATGACATCACCGTACATGCGTATCGGAACATTTTGCCCGTACATTGTATTTAGTCTCTTTGTTGAAAAAAAGACAATATTTTCGCACCGCACATTGTGGCTGGTGAAAGGGTTATGATCCGAAATGTGTATAGGGCTGAACCTGTTGTAAAATTCCGAATTATTGAAATAGTTTTTCGTCTTTAGTCTAGTATGGACACGTATTGGCGTAGCTAGGGATTTTGTCTAGGGGGGGAGTGGGTAGCCGTCCAGCTGAACTACCCACAGTTATTTAATGAGAGATCATAAATGACGCCTCGTAATAAATAATTACATGAAAAACATAGTTATCAGATCGAATGCAGAGCCAAGACCCTAACTTTATAAGACCTAGCTCATCAAACTGGCTAAGTAATATCAGCCGCATGCGTCAATCGATCAGGTTAAGCTACGCTTGCCACGATTGGCCTGTGGATGGGTGACCATCTTCACATACCAAGACCCCCCCGTGCCTCGGCATTGGTCCCGGCTGTCATTCGTGGATCTATGACAGTAGTTACGGGTCTTCAGAAGCCCGAAAGTCTGACAACCAGTCTTACCAAGGGGTACTTATAGTATTACCCAGTAACTGGGTTGTGGAGGTGAGATAGGCAGTCGCTCTATGTAAAACACTGGTATTCAGCCGCATCCGATTAGACTGGAAGCCGACCACAACATAGTTGGGAAATGGCTAGGCAGATGATGACTTTCACCAAGGGACTGGCGCATATTTTCCCTTAAGAAGAAGGCATGGAAGTCTCATCCTTAATTCTTACCTTGTACGTGGTCAAAGACCACATCATCCAACAAGAATCTTAAGCCTTCACAACAAAAACCATTCTTCTACAAGGACACTCCTATGCAACAAACGATTTTCTAAATAAACCGTTCCGAATTCGAAGTACAAAACTTTGAAAGCGCCATACAATCATTCACAGACTATAAACAACAATAAACAAAAGGTTGTAAAAATATATTTTTGCACTGGCAACCCTCGCGTTTCTGAACGATAAAAGGAACAAAAGAGTGGTGAACTGGACACGAGTTTCTGAACGAGCGTGGAACATACTTTTCTATTACCTACGCGTATGGAAAACGATTTAAAAAAATTGTTTGTCTGTTTCGCGTATCGAGTATTTTTATACGTGATACGGTATTTGGTTGAGTACCTTTCAGTTCAATTTGAGAATCGATTTTAAGTTCATCATCATTGTTACACACATACATAATCAGCCTATAACGTTCCCACTGCTGGGACTCAGACTACCTCTCGTTGAGAGTGAGTGGCCCGTAATTCACCACGCGGGCCCAGTGCGGGTTGGTAGATGTCACATGTCTTTGAATTTTTTGGTTCTAAGACATGCCGGTTTCCTCACGATGTTATCCTTCATCATTGTTATTATAGCTGGACCGGATATGCCTTCATCGAGCGTCGCCACATGAATCGATCCTGTGCTTCGCGCATCCAGCGGTTTCCTACGGCCTTCACCAGGTAATCGGTCCATCTTCCTTCCAACTCTGCGCCTTTCAGTAAGCGGTGCCCAATCTAGAACCATTTCCAAATCAGAAAACATTCAGACCACCGCAACTCAACATCATCATTTGCTTAGCCTTTTCCCAACTATGTTGGTGTCGGCTTCCAGTCTAACCGGATGCAGCTGAATACCAGTATTTTACATGGAGTGACTGCCTATTTGAACTCCACAACCCAGTTACTGTGTAATACATACGATACCCCTTGGTAACACTGGTTGTCAGACTTTCGGGTTTCTGACGACCCGTAACGACTGCCAAAGATCTATAGCTGACAGCCGGGACCAACGGCTTAACGTGCTTTCCGAGACACAAAATGTAATGGATGGCCACCTATCCCCGGACTAACTACGGCAAACGTTGCTTAACCTTCGATCAACTCGTGCGACTGTTATTATATAGCCACGAACCTCATTCAGACCACCGCATGCCACTAAATAACATAAAATATTAGGCCAAACGAAAAAAACAAAACATCTTTAACCCTATTTCAAAATTATAACGTCCTTCACACATACCAGGCCGTTATAATTGAGTTAAAAGTAATTAAAGACAAACGGTTCTTAGTACAAGATTGATGATCTTAAAACCCGCCTTAAAAAGCATTGTGTTTCAAATATTATAATTATAAAGTCTTCCATTTAAAATGGTCACGATTTTTGTTCTGTCAAAATGGTATGAAGATTTTTTTAAGGGCATTTATGGTTTGACTGTGTTGCTAGCAGAAAAAATATTATCGTCGTTTTTTTGTTAGTGAAGTTAACTTATTTTGGTATATACTAAATAATTATTAAATTACATTTTGAATTGAGAATTAAACAATAATTTCGCGAAATGTAACTCATCATTTGCCTAACCCTTTCCCAACTATGTTGTGGTCGGCATCCAGTCTAACCGGAAGCAGTTGAATACCAGTATTTTACATGGAGCGACTGCCTATCTGACTTCCACAACCAGTTACTGGGTAATACGATTCCCCTTGGTAAGACTGGTTGTCAGATTTTCGGGCTTTTGACAACCCATAACGAGCTCCAACTCAAATCATTTATTTCAATTAACCCATTTACAGGCACTTTTGAATTGTCAAAATTAAATAGTCGGTCAGAAAGTTAAAGCTAGTTGCCCATTCCAAAACGTAGATCTCTATGGAGAAGAACGGCCAAGAAACTCCACGGACACTTTTTTAAATCAAGATATTATTACAAAATCCTGGGTACATTATTCTTATTGCTTCTATATGTGAGAACAGTGTAAAAAAAAAACAAATAAAGAAACAATCTAAAATAAAAATAAAAAATAAGCCGATCGATAATAAGATCTATCGACCTGTACAGCGGTTATTACTTTGCCATAAGCCCCTCACTAAAACGAAATGTAACTCTCCCCACAAATTCATTTTAAAAAGAATTTTATTAATACCTAAATAAAAAAAATATATATATATAATAATTAAGGATAGGCGGCGGTTTCGCTCGGTTTTTTTTTTAATCCTACTAATATTATAAACGTGAAAGTTTGTATGGATGGATGGATGTTTGTTACTCTTTCACGCAAAAAATACGGAACGGATTTGGATGAAATTTCGCACACAGATGGTTTATAACCAGGATTAACATGTGGGGTACTTTTTATCCCGATATTACCACGGAATCGAAACTTATGCGGGTGAAACCACGAGGTGCAGCTAGTAATTTATAAAAAAAGATACAGATTGTTCATTCAAAAACACTGTCTTCAAAACCCTCCACTGAAAAACTAACAAAAAACTTCTTGAAAACAATACCTGTTGACGTTTCACCCTAAAAATCCGCTTCGTAAATATTTTTCAGACCCCGTCTTATAATTCGCGCTATCTCATCTCGATACGGCACAAGATGGCTCAAACACCTTCAGGCGTGTCGTGGATCGCTTTTCAAACCCCATAGCTTATTCATGCGTTACTCTAAGGTAACGTAATGGCCTGATAAGGGTCGACATTCACAGGACGACTTTTTGATGCGATTTTTTTGTTCATAATCATTTATTTGCCAATAATGTAGGTATACAGATAAGATATTTGTATGTCAATAGTCCCGATACATTTTACCTTTCGGCGTGCAAATGCTTTCAAACAATTATTATAGATACAAGTTACCACAGTAAAATAAAAAAATAAAAAGGGAGTTGTCAGCTTTAAATTAATTGCTATATAATTGTTGTTGTTGTTGCACAATAGATTGTTCAGAAAAGAGTTAGATGGGCTTGTGGCTAAGTAATATCAGCTGCACGGTTCGATCGGTCAGGTTAAACTATGCTTGCTGCGGTTGGGCAGTGGATGGGTGATTATCTTTACATACCAAGAGCCCTCCGTGCCTCGGAAAGCACGTTAAGCCGTTGGTCCCGGCTGTCATTCGTGGATCTTTGTCAACCGTTACGGGTTGTCAGAAGTCTGACTTTCACCAAGTGTAGTAACTGTCTATATATAGATTCTAAAAGGAAGAAGTCACACGTAATCTGTGCGATTTATGCCTAAATTACATTACTTTTTTTTTTATTTATTTCAACAAAAGAGTACACAGATGGGAATACACAGATCTTCTGCCAAACTGCAGGACAGTTTGTCGGCAGTGTTCTCGTGGACACAGCTCTTTTTCTTAACACTATTATGTACTTAGTTCTAAAGGTAAAGCAACACAGACATACGCGTCACACCACGCCTAACTGCACACATACGAGTACTCAAGCTGCCCAGTGTTTATTTACTTAAAAAGACACGCAGGTACGTAAGTACACTGTTCTACAGCTCGACCATCCGTACATGTACACTGGCGTTTACACATCGGCTCATATTGGCTTGCCCACGCGCGGCGAAAGCACCCCCCCCCCCCCCACACAATACCGCGACACGCAGCGCAGCAGTCAATCGCTTAACCACGCGCCAACCGTGCCACCAAAAACTGCAAAATTGGTTTAAAATCAATTAAAATAAATAAAATAATTAATTTAATAATTTTATATTAATTTAATTTATTCAATTAGGTTGCTAAATTAATAAATAATTTTTTGTAATTGGTTAAGAGAAAACATAAAATCATCAAGTAAAGTTAACAACACTTTCATATATTCCTCTCACGGTACTTCTGACATGCCGACAAAATCTTCGTTTGTTCAAGACACTGTCGCACCACGAATGGCACGCTTTACCACGTGATGGGCTAGTACCTGACGCCGGCCATATGCAATAGTCGCTCTTAATATTATTTATGTTAACTACGAGAGCGGTCTGTCATAAATCTTCCGAACGGGCCAAATTCCTATGCTCTCTGAAAGCCGACGAACTAATTACTATAGGCAGTGTCTTCCTAACTCTATAGACTAAAGCTAAAATAATAGCTGCGGGGTAATTGCGTAATACACTATCAGTAGCAATGGTTTTCATTTTGACAGTTCAATCACATTCATTGCGTTATTTACGGTGTTGAGCAGATACATTTTTCGAATATATGAAGCAATGGATTGGGAATATCATTCAAAATGATTGAGATTGTGATTAATGTGTGCATCGCAATTAGGGTGTAGGTTATTACTGTCCCACTGCAGGGCAAAGGCCATACAGGGAAGTCATGAGTATTGAGAAGAAGAAGGATTGGCGATTTCAGATTTAATTAGGTGTAGATATATCGGCTGACATTTTTACCGTCTAGTCTGGACAAAAACAATGTATAAAAAATGAACGGCGTCGAAGCCTTCGGCACAGAAAAGTCTTTTTTTGCAAAAAAAAAAAACTTATTTTTCACAAAAAATATACTTTTGTTTATTGAAGCCAGCCGATGGCTTCAATCAAAGGATTAAATGTTGTTACGAATTCATTGATAATTTCCGCGCGTAGAGTAGAAGGCCTTTACTTTAATCTATGCGTCATGTTCGTGAACGGGCGCCGTCAGTAGGGACTGGTCAACTCTTTGCTGCCATGGCTTATTTTGATTTAATTTAATATTTGAATTTTTTTTTTTTTATCTTTTCATTACGGACGCTTCTAACGTTCTGCATCGTTCTCACATGCATAATTTTGAACATGAATGATGTAACCAATACTTTGTAACAATATTATTATGATTTAAAAGAGTATCCATGGAATTTCTTGCCCGTTCTTCTCCATAGGTACCTACTACGCTTTGGAATGGGCAACTAGCTTCATCTTTTTGACTGACCGACCTTGACAATTCAAAAGTGCTTGTAATTGTTTTATTTGAAATAAATAGTTTGAGTTTTAAGTTGATTTTTTTATTTTATTTATCGATTTATCGAATAAACTTTTCATACTAAATAAAAATAGAAAACCACATTTCTATTTTTATTTAGTATGAAAAGTTTATTTCAAATAAGTAATATTATTTATTGATAGTTTAATATCATATTAGGTTTTAGAAAAAAAAAAAAAAAAAATTCTGTGCCATCGGCTTTCACTCCGTTCACCTTTTATAAGTACCCTGTTTTTACCCAGCCGATAAAAAAATAGTCGGTAAGTATATATTTTAAGTCCAGGTTTCTTCATGATGTTTTCCTTCACCGATGTCAATGATGTCCATTCTGAAATCATGTATGGCGATCGTAGGTAAAAAAAAATCGCCCCCGGGTGGGCTCGAACCACCAACCTTTCGGTTAACAGCCGGACGCGCTAGCCATTGCGCCACGGAGGCTGCGGAGATGTCACAGGAAACCGTACGTCATTTTAGCCTGAATGTTTTAGGACATGAAGGCTAAATAATAACAGCCGCGCGGGTAGATCCTCCTCAAGCAACGCTTGTCAAGGTCGGTCTGTGGATGGGTGACTATCCATTACATACCTAGAGCCTTCCGTGCCTCGGAAAGCACGGTAAGCAGCCCTGGTTATCATTCGTAGGTCTTTGACAGTCGTTACGGAAACTCGAAAGTCTCACAGCAAATCTTGCCAAGAGAGATACTCCTTGGCAAGACTAGTATACAATCCATGGATTAGGACTGATTATGACATGTCTACGTCCAATATTTAGGATACAAAATTTTCAAATCAAATAGCAACAATTTTTGCAATTTTTGCTACTTTGGGTTACATTATTGCAATTTTCTTGAGGATCTCTATTTAAAAAAAATTAATTATGACGTATGTTACTTTCTGATAATTGAGCTTTCTATTGATGAAAAAGTGGTTACAATCGGCCCAGTAGTTTCAGAGCTTATTCAGTACAAACAAACAAACAAAAAAATATTTCTTCTTTATAATATTAGTATAAATGGATGAAGCAAAACATGCAAATAAAATGTGTAATTTCTATCGCAATTAATATTTCAAAGTAGCCAGACCCGTCAAGCTTTTACTAAAATTAAACCCAGAGGTTAATAAAAGTGAAAATATTTTTTTAACTACACAGATGTGAACAGTTATAGTGTATAGGAGTGAAATTAAAAAACATAAAAAATAAAAACATAATAAAAATAAAACCACCCACAAAAAGTGTTTTTTTGACGATTCGCGAACAAATTAACGTCATTTCTATCTATAGCATGACGACTTTTTTTACGACCGTTTCGGGATTGGGACTCTGCATGTATTTTTTTTTCCAATAGTCTGACAACCAGTCTCACCAAGGGGTATTGTGTTACTCAGTAACTGGGTTGTGGAGGTCAGATTTATGTTTTTTTTTTTTTTCACTTAAGACACAAACATCAGTGTAGCTCTGGCTCTTGAACTAGGAGTTACTGTATCAGATGTGTTGGTAGTCGCTCCAAGTAAAATACTGGTATTCGGCGGAATCCGGTTAGACTGGAAGCCGACCCCAACGTAATTGTGGAAAGGCTAGACAGATTAATTGGTCTGATTTTTTATTCATTTAAACTTCATGTACAAGCGTGCGTGTACATGGGTGGACTAAATGTCTCAAGGAATTCTTATTATTGTTTTATTGTCTTCAAGAAAGCCGGTCAAGTGCGAGTTGGACTCGCGCACTGAGGTTTCCGTACAATCTTGTAGGTATGTAAATAGTTTATCACGGGATTTTTCTAAAATAACTACAAATTTACGGTTTTCAGTTTTTTTCCTTTACTTGTGCTACATGATATTGCTTCGTGCCAAATTTCAGAAAAGAAAGAAAGAAAGAAAATACATTTATTTGCGGCAAACATGTCGCATAAAAAAGAACATATACACACAAAATAAAAAATAACAAGTTGGGGTAGACGTGCGTCACATTCACGCAAAACGGCCATCGCTTAGCATAATGCTAAGACCCTATACGAGACAGAGCCCCAGCGCTGGTTTTTAGCGGCAGCCGGCGTTGACGTGATGACGTTAACCAGTACAGCATGCAATTATACATAAATAAATAAAAACAACAATCAAAAAATGAAATAAAAATAAAATAAACAATATATTTAAAAAAAAAGATGGTGAAACATGAAATATAGAAAGAAAATACATTTATATAGCACAGACTAAAACACACAAAATACACCAGATACATACATCAGATAACAATTAATAAAAAAAACCTAGCACCACCAACCTTCTTTTTAAAAGAAAAAAACAAAAACAAAACAAATAGAAAGTATAAAGACCGATGTAAGAAGTTAGCAGGTAAGTGTCCCTCACGGCTTCACCAAAAAGGCCCAGTTCAGCAAAAATGCCAGACAATAGTGCCTGACACTAGTTTTCAACTGAACCTGATGTGTGAGGATGTGGTTCATGATTCTAGGCTAACGGGAAGTACCCTATAGGTTTTGATTCCCTTGCGAGTGTCGACATTACTAATTGCTAAGCAAATTGACGGAACCCAAAAGACGAAGCCTTATTAAAATGGATAATTCAGTCATTTTTTAGCTGTGATCGAACATATGACTGAGACTGTTGACCTTCCAATCTTCGTAGTTGGGTAAAAATACTAGCCGAAGTTCAACATTCGACTGTAGGTATAGCCACATATCACCCGACGAAGCGGTATTGATGACCGCATGGCCATATATTATAGGTATTCATTATGCCTTAAAAAAAAACTATGATAAGCTTTTAACGTCCGAATCGATCTTAACAATAGCACTAAAAGGTCGTGTAAAATACAATAATTCATGGTAAATTAAATGTAATATGTTGATACAACTATAGATATCGAGGTTCTAAGTTTTTTAGGGTTCCGTATCGATTTTAGCAATGAAACCCAACCCAACGAACCTAAAGTTTTTTAACAGCAATGCTGTGTTGCGGTTTGAAGTAGATGCCGGTGTAAAATAACGTAACATATCAAACAGAGGTGTACCTATTACATTTCGCCAGTTATGTTTAAGACCCACGTAACAGGGCGTGTGCCTATTGCATTCAACCAGGCACAGATCCATATTCCGGGTTGTTACTGCGAAATTACTGAAGGGAAAATCAAAATAACACTTTACCTGACCTGGGAAAAGAGCCCAGGATCTTATGCTCAGTTCGCTTGCGACCACTAGACCAAAGGAAGTGAAATGATCAGTCATAATATATGATATTTTAGCATTGTCTCAGAGCAAGTGTTCAATGCTAGTGCTAGTTATGCTAGTGGCCGTCTATCCCATGTCTACTGCAATACCAGTATAGCATAGGATAGATTCAGATCAGATCAGATAGTTTGATATCTAATATCATAAAATAGTAAAAACTGACGAAAAAAATAAGTTCAAACGTCATTTATTCAAATTAGACTGAGATACAGCACTTTTCCAACGTCAAAAATACACAAGGCAGTCCCACAAAACTCCAGCCCTTCACCACTTCCTAGTGCTTGAGCTGGGAAGAAGAAGTGGCGCAACAAACTCCCTAGCAGCACAGCTGTCCGTTAAGTTACAAGAACTTTAAATGAATCATTATTATGAAATGTAGAAACTACGGAACCATGCGCGACGTTGCCCATTTTTTTTACCCATAATATTAGGCTTATTGATTCCATGGGTCACGCAAATCGGTAACTTAATCCCCTTTGATCCTCTTAATGTCATCAAAACTATAATATTTTGACTTCAATCTAAATTGTTTTTAAACCTCTTTTACGAGATATTGAAAAACCTACAAAGTTTTAACGGTCAGTTATCGAAAACTACTTTTAAGACGCGAAATTGGCTAAATATTAAGCCTTTCCACGCTTATTTTATTGCATGTTGATAAGGTATCTGTAAAATCCAGATATTTTTCCATGATTTCTTTTATCGTCAGTCAGTTATGTATTTAACTAAGTTTTACTTTGAACATTCATTATTATTCATGAAATTAGTTGGTACTTGCCAAGTGCTTTGTCCACCCTAAGCGGATTTCTTAACTTCTAGCCATTACTAGTCTCTTTAGTAACTAATAATAAAGCTGAAGAGTTTTTTGTTCTTATGTTTGTTTATTTGAACGCGCTAATCTCTGAAACTACCATTCAGATTTGAAAATTCTTCTTGAATTCGATAACCCAATCTTTGAGGAAGGCTTTAGACTATTTAACATCACTCTAGAACCCTTAAATTTAATTTAAAAAATATATTTATTTCGGGTAACTAGGCCCATAGAAGACAATTTACAAAGCGTTTCACACTAATAATATAATATAATAGGATAAAATAATAATAATAATAAAATAAATTCATAATAAATGTCAAAAATTCAAAATATGATAGCATTCAAATTAAAATTATAAAATTACGATACATTAAATACATACATTAAATACATAGGAACCGAGCAAAAAGAAAACTAGTCACAACGAACGCTAAGCGAAAACGAAGTAATGCGCGAGCAGGCGATGCGATGCGATGCGATGCGACAGGTCGGGGCCGAAATTTTACACAGACAAAGTCGCGGGCAGAAACTAGTTAATAATAAAATTTGTTTGTACTAACCAAGTTCGAACCCGTAACTTTATCCACCAGGAGCGGATTTCTTAACCTCTGAGCCATTACTAGTCTCTTTATTAATCCTACTATCCTACTTTAAACGTGAAAGTTTGTATGGGTGGATGGATGGATGTTTGTTACTCTTTGACGCAAAAACTACTGAACGGATTTGGATGAAATTTGACAAACAGATGGTTTGTAACCAGGATTAATACAGGATACTTTTTATGCCGATATTCCCACGGGATCGAAACTTATGCGGGTAAAACCGCGGGGCGCAGCTAGTTATAAATTATCTCGTAAAGTACACTACTGCCTGATATTTCAGTCAAAGTTCATTAAGAAAGGCGACAATATTAAATCTAATAAACTTGATTGTTAAGACATAATATTTGTAAACTAAATAATACTCTGATTGTAACTGATAGCGCCCAGCTGAACTGTTACCAAATTAATATCACTGTGGGTAATTTGTACAGTGGTCGCAAGCACTACTACTGAGGGACCTGGGGGCCTACCCCGAAGTGCAAAGTGCGAATGTTCGGATCGGACCGACACATGGCCGAACCGAATATTATTGAAAAATGCGAAAAAAATTCGGATCGGCTCAGTTGGGTCGGGACCATAGTCAATATTTGAAAGAGTGTAGGAGTGTAGGATCGGAACCGACCGAACCAAATAGTAACTTCGTAGCAGGAAACGGCCGAACATTCGGCCGATACTACTTCGGAGTAGACCCCCAGGATTTAAACCCCAGCCGATCTATTCTGTAAAAGTTTTTTACCGTGAAATGCTGAGATAGGAGCATTATTCTTTTTGTCACTTTATAAAAAAAAAGGATATGTTGTTTTTGACTGCGTTTAGTTTAATTTGTGGTCTTCCTGTACGAGTCACAATAAATACTTTTTATTTCTTTCAAAACGCAGGTGAAGTGAGCTGTCATTTCAACAGCAGTGCGATTCTGTAACCATCTCACCGTGAAAACTTAGGTGAAGTAAGCTGTCAGTCCAACTAATGCTAGGGATCGACACTAGTGACAGCTCACTCGAAGCTCACTTCACCTAACATTTCACGGTGAGATTTTGCAGAATCGATCGGCTGATGCTAGGGTTTGACACTATTGACAGCTCACTTCACTTGTTTTCACGGTGAGTATTTTTTATAGAATAGACTGGCTGGTTAGACAGTGGAATTAGGATTATTTGTCCATTAGGAATGTCATATGTAGTAAAAGCCCGAACTCTGCATTAGTGTGCGGTCAATGACCTTAGTATTTCCTCCATTTACACGGTTCTTAAACATAACTGGCGATACGTATATGTAAGTTTAATATAATAGGTTAAACTAACTTGATTTTTTTATATTTTTTGATATCCGTTCTATTTTAGTGTACTTATTTTTATTTATTTAATTTTTTCGCACAAGCATTCTCTACATGGAACTCTACCATGGAATAATCGCCTAATCCTAGACTTAATGGACAACGCCTAAAAAAAATATCATAAAATATATTTCTAATTTCACTTAAAAAGCTCATTCTTTGACGAAAAAGAGCTAGTTTGTTTTTTAAACCGAGATGACATGTCAAGTCTTTGTGTGTTTGGTTTTTAGCATAGGAATTTTACATTACAGCTGTGAAATTACTATCTGAGTGGATGATATATACAATATATATATTATATCAACATCTGCCTAGCCTTTTTCCAACTATGTTGGGGTCAGCTTCCAGTCTAACCGAATGCAGCTGAATATCGGTATTTTACATGCAGCAACTGCCTATCTGACCTCCACAACCCAGTTACTGGATAGTACGATACCCCTTGATAAGACTTATATAAACATCCAAATTGAGAACCTCCTCCTTTTTTGAAGTCGGTTAAAAACAATTTATAAATTACTTAGGTATTACACCCTACCCTGTCAAATAACTGTCGCCAAAAACTTTCCTAAAACCTTAAAATTCGTATCAAAATTCACACCAATAACACAACTCCAAGCGTCCATTTTAACTCAACCGCGTTACACGAAGCAATTCTCTTAATTATTGACCAGCAAAGTTATAGAGCTATTAAACCGAATTGGTTTTCTGCAAAATGTGTAATTTATAGTTGTCTATTAGGCCGCGCGGTAGGGGCTGGGGGTGGAGTTGTCGAGCTATATCATTTTATAGAAATAGAAAATGGCGGCCATTTGTTTTTAATTTCCTTTTTTAATTTGAGGTTTTGTCATCTGGTTATTTGTATTTATGTCTTAGGAGTTAAAGTTTTAGAACGCAATAATTACAATTTTTCTTTTGTATGTCGTAAAAACGTACATCTCTCCATCTAGGGATGTGCACAGAGGGGATTCTGGAGATGGTCACTTAAGAGAATCCGCCATGTGCAGATGATTGCTGCCCCGGATTATTTTAATTTAATTTAATATTTTATTATTTTTTTTGTAAGAGGGGCTTGTGGCTAAGTAATAACAGCCGCACGGGTCGATCGACTAGATTAAGCTACGCTTACCGCGGTTGGTCCGTGGATGGGCGACCATCTTCACATATGCATTGGTAAGCACGTTATACCGTTGGTCCCAGCTGTCATTCGTGGATCTTTGACAGTCATTACGGGTCGTCAGTAGTCTGACAACCAGTCTTACCAAGGGGTATTGTATTACCCAGTAATAGGGTTGTGGAGGTCGGATAGGCAGTCGCTTCATGTAAAATACTGGTATTCAGCTGCATCCGGTTAGACTGGAAACTGACCCCAACATGGTTTGGAAAAGGCTAGGCAGATGATTTGAATTGTTTTTTTAATCATATCATTACGGGCGCTTTTAACGTTCTGCATCTTTTTTTCACTTGCGTAATTTCAAAATGAATGATTTAACAAAAATTTAGCAACCACATTATTTTTATAAAAAAGAGTGTGCTTGGAGCGTCCTTATCCATGTCCGTGCCCGTTCTTCCCCATAGGTACCTACTACGCTTTCTAATGGGCAACTAGCTTCATCTTTTGACTGACTGACTGACCGACCCCTTGACAATTCAAAAATGCCTGTAATTGGTTTATTTGAAATAAATGCTTTGAGTGTAAGTTTGGTGGCCATCAGTTTAAAGTTACGGGAGGTAAGAATCGCACAGTCGTCATAGCAGAAAGCCGGGCGCCTTTTGATGGAATCCCCTGAAAACAAGAAAAAGGTATACGTACAGTATACGTATCTTTGAATAAAGATGATCTACATAATTTAATGACATCTCCACAGCCTCCGTGGCGCAATGGCTAGCGCGTTCGGCTGTTAACCGAAAGGTTGGTGGTTCGAGCCCACCCGGGGGCGATTCTTTTTAGATCTATACACGAACAGTATTGACAAGCTTCTGTGGCTGAATGGAAACATAGCGTATGTGTTTCAATGACATCCCCACAGCCTCCGTAGCGCAATGGCTAGCGCGTTCGACTGTTAACCGAAAGGTTGGTGGTTCGAGCCCACCCGGGGGCGATTCTTTTTACTTACAAGTCTAAGCAGCTTCACCTCCATTGTCTATAACTAACCAACAACCTTGTTTCCAAAATGGTGACTAAAGGTTGGTGGTTCGAATCCACCTGGAGGCGATAGTACGTTTTGGAATGGGCAACTAGCTTCAACTTTCTGACTAACAGACCGACTACTTAATTTTTACAATTCAAAAGTGCCTGTATATGGTTTAATTGAAATAAATGCTTTAAGTTTGAGTTTGATTCTTTTCAGGGTTCCGCACCAGCCAGGCAGCAGGTATTAAGTACTGAGGTTCCGTAAAAGACAGACGTCGTTGGCTTAGTTAAAGTGGGGACACTTTAACTATTTATCAAATCCCTTTGATTACGGAACCCTAAAAATGCGTTTTATCCAGCTTTATTTTCCTCACAATGCAATTCGGCAGTTAAGTATCAGAAATAACCACAAAGTACATAATTTTGGATTACTCATCAGAGAATTTTATGTGTGCTTCTCAAAAATTCGACCACAGGACGTTGTGTTGTGGGTATATGAAATTGCCAGAATATCGTGTTTCGGACTTTTATTGGCATTGCAATTATGTGCATAAACCCTGGCATATTGCAGGGCAGTTGATGTGCAGGGCAATTCAGGGTATTCAGGGTAAACAGATCCAACTCGTTTAATTTTTCGTGTAATGTTGATTAATAAGAGCGTATTATTTCTCAAGAGTTTGTAAGGATCGTAGCAAGAAAGAATTAGAAGCGTGTGATACGAAGGAATGAGGAAAATGTCGTGAGGAAAGTTTTGAGTATGAATTTCGATGGCTATAGCGTAGGGGAAGACCAAAGGAACGATGGTTGGACTTGTGTGAATGATGATATGGTTAGAAAGCCACCCCCTTTCTACCGAGATGACTGCTCATAGGGAAGTATGGTAGAATACGACAAGTTGCGCCAACCACAGGTAAATTCGGATTAGGGCAGGAGAGTAATGATGGCGTAAGGATCGTAGCAGGTGCCGCCGGGGCTGCGGGTTATTCGAAAGAGATACCGTGGCCCCTGGCGCAGGCAACTGAAGGAACACGGGTGGGTTTTAGTCAGTAAAAGTCTGATACTCCCTTCTGCTCCGCCCAGAGCGGGAGGAGTCATTTGATGATTTCCAACCCAAAAAAAAAAAAAAGATCGTAGCAGGTGGTGTTCTGTAGTAGGTATCTGCCTACCCTCAAAGGAAATTTGATGGTACAACATAAACAAGTTGCCTGTAACCCAACCCAACCTAACCCGGGTTTTCGTAGGAGTATTACTACTAAGTACCTACAAAAATACCCAACTTGCAATGACGAAGAGTTGTTCAAGCGCCTCTCCTATAGGTACAACAAAGCTGATAAAAAACGATAAAGAAATTAAATATTTAATCTATTGTAAAGTTAATGAATAAAAGACATTATCATTTAAAGCATGAACCTTAGTAGGAATTTTTTACTAATTATAATAATAGTTAAAATGCATTAGAAAGGATTATTTGAGGTATAAAAAGAAGAGATAGAGTGAATTTAAAAAGAAAACAAAATTTAAAAATGCACACACAGCCTACAGACAGCTTAAATGGCGTTGGACGGGACATGTGTTAAGAGAAAGCAAAGAGAAATGGACTAAGTCAGTAACAGAATGGTATCCAAGAGTTAGCAAAAGAAATAGAGGCAGCCAAACCAAAAGATGGGAAGATGACTTCAAAAAAATAGCTGGTCCGGTATGGACCCGCTTAGCAAGAGACAGGAATATGTGGAAATCTTTAGAGGAGGCCTTTGTCGACAGACAAGGGCACAAACATCCAGTGGCCGATCATTCAAATGCAAGTTAGATTTAAATCAATTTAGTTTTAGTACGTAGGCATGTATTAATTGTAAGGAAAGAAACAGAAATAAAGGCTATTTTATTTATTTATTATGTATATATATTATTTATTAATAATAGTCCTCCAGACCGTATTGCCGCCATGGCGGCCAATCTCATTTCACAACCACAATGAAAAAAAGAAATGAAAAAATGTTTATTCACATAAATAAATTTTAACCAGATATATTACCTCTGCCAAACTGCAAAGCAGTTTGTTGGCAGACGTAGCTCCTTTTTTTGCACATTATTATCATATACATAACTCACTACCAAAAGATATTAAACAAAAAAAAAAAATACACAAACGTTATTACTAATTATAAAACTACTCTCTAACTAATCTCTCACGCTACGTCGTCGGCTTACTGGCAAAGGCCTGACGAGCGGCCCCTCCTCGGGTTTCTCTTGGCTTCACCATGGGTGACCAAGCCAGGTACTGAGCACCCCCGCGACAATGCGGGGACCCACTCTGGGGGGCAATCTCATTTAGCCTAGCCTTCACCGCGGAAGATGTTGCACTCTCCCGTCTCTCACTATCATAGTCCCATAGGATGGCATGGAATCCAACACGATCGGAGGGGTGTAGGACCAACGGTTTAACGTGCTCTCCGAGGCAAGGAGGTATCACACCGCCAACTTCCAAACTCCGAGCTGTGATTAAAAAATTCCTTATTGAAAAACACACACGTCACTTTGTCCGACCTGGGATTCGAGACTAACAGAGCTTCTGAGACATTTGTTTACTAGCCTTTGTACATTGGACCTTCGATCAAGTAGCATTTGATTCATTTTGGGGTCTGCGTACCTAGTTTAGGAGCTCGGAAAGCTGACAATAATTTTAAACTTGGTAGTACAGCCCACTGTTTAAATATGTTATGAACTGTGTTGTAGTTTTTTTTTTATGTACCCTACTAATAAAGAAAAACTTATATTTTGTCAAATTACATAACACCAAATGTAATTCCCCTAAAGGTAAGGCAGAGGTGTAGGTACCTTAGCTTGTACACCAAATTTCGCCAGTAATGTTTAAGTCCCATATAATTAGAGGCGAGCCTATTGCCAACCGGGCAAAAATCTAAGCTCCAGGCTGGTACTGAGAAATTCATGATAACAAAACCCAATAACACTTTAACCAACCTGGGAATCGAACCCAGGACATCATGCCCAGCAGTAGCGTTGCAATCACTGTACCAAAGAGACAGTCTGTCAAATTAAATTCTGAATAAATAGATATGTGGTTATAGGTAATACACACCTTTGCCTAACCCTTCGATTAATACAAGCGTGATGTTATGTAATGCAATTAAGTATAACCATCATTATCACAATACACAACCCTGCCTACCCCCTACAAACAACGGCGTTACAAGTCGAGATGGTTCAGTAATTAAATTACTTGTTTGCAGCCCGGCACCGATCCTGAAACATTGTTAGAGGCGCTAATTTGAACACCGTAATGCATTTTATGATGTTCACGAAGAGTTAGGAAGGTAGTAGAATGGGGGTTGTCAAATTAAATGGACTAGCAGTGCCCCACAGTTTCACCCATATAAGTGTCGATCCTGTGGAAATATCGGGATAAAAAGTATCCTATGTGTTCTAATTCATAAGCTATATTACTGTAGAGTTTCATCGAAATCCGTTCAGTAGTTTTTGCGTGAAAGAGCAACAAACATTCATACATCCATTTATCTATCTATCCTAACAAACTTTCGCGTTTATAATATTAGTAGGACTAGCAGCGCCACGCGGTTTCACCCGCATAAGTTTCGATACCGTGGGAATATCCTGGTTATAAATTAACGGTGTGCCAAATTTCATTCAAATCCGTTCAGTAGTTTTTGCGTGAAAGAGTAACAAACATCCATCACAAACTTTCGCATTTATAATATTCATAATCAACCTATATTGTTCCCACTGCTGGGACACAGGCCTCCTCTCTTCGAGAGGGAGTGGGCTAAAATCTACCACGCGGACCCAGTACGGGTTGGTAGATGTCACATGTCTTCGAATTTTTGGTTCTAGGACATGCCGGTGTCCCCACGATGTTTTCTTTCACCGTTTTAATAGTATTGAGTATTGCTATAATATTATTAATTAGGATTATTTATAGTAGGCTATAGTAGGAAGTAGAATTACTGTAAAGTTTCATCAAAAAATTGCTTTTGCGTGAAAGAGTAACAAACATTCATTCACCCATCCTCACAAACTTTCGCGTTTATAATATTTGTAGGATATTAAGATTTTCGTCTACACCTTGAACAACACACAAAAACAGATGTTTATTATACTTTTGGACGTTTTTCCCTTAACTTACATAAACCGACCAGTCATCATTATCAAGCGAATGCCATCAAAACTCCGCGTTTCTAGGGAAACAAGAAATTCGCGTTATGATGTTATCATAATCACAGCAATGTGTGTATGATGCCGCCGGGCCCAAGATTACAATCTGGTAGTTTTATAACACCCACAGAAAACGACGGTCATTTTTGTAGGACTTTTAAAACTATGTAGTAGGAAACTAGGTATTTCTTATTTATTTATTTTTAGCAGAACGGGCCTGCTCTTGACTTCGATCACGCCTGATAGAAAGCGATGGATGGGGTCTATGATGGAACGAGCATCCCCAGATTTTAGTTAGGGGAGCTAGAGTTAGAGGGGCTTGTAGCTAGGTAATAAGCCGCACGGGTCTATCGATCAAGTTAAGCTCCGATTGCCGCGGTTGGTCCGTGAATGTGTGCCGACTTCAACATAGTTGCTAACAACTAGACAGATGATGATGGTAATAAGTTAGGGAAAGCTAATGCCAATAGCTTCATGAATGTTGTGCTTGAATAAATTGATTTTATGTCAATTTTCAGTAGTATTTAATTTGAAAGGAAATGATAAAGGTATTTTTTAAATTTAATTTTCAATTTTGAGTTTGATTTTATAAGCTTGTGATTATATTTTATTTTTATTCTATTTTGTACTTTCTAAGTGTTAAATTTACCTATGGATATTTATTTGAAAATAAAAAAGATTTGATTAAAGGGATGCTGGGCACCACAAAAGTCTACACGAAGTGTGCAAGCGAAGAGCAAGCAGTACAATTTGTTTGTTAGATAAAGTAATAGGTGTCGTTAGTAAAGTGGCCCAAAAAAGGGAATAATGACAAGACACCTTTCTTGTGCGTGATCAACAGAATTTTGGGGAAATGGGAATGCTTTTTTTTCACCGTCTACGAGGACAAACAGGTTATAGGTTCCCACACAGGCGCTTTAATTTGTCTAAAGTATTTCATCACCACTGCTCTCAAAACGGTGAACGAAAACATCGAGAGGAAACAGGCATGTCCTAGAACCAAAAATCGAAGACATGTGACATCAACCAACCCGCACTGGGCCCGCGTGGTGGATTACAGCCTACTCCCTCACACTGAGGAGGCCTGTGTCCCAGAAGTGGGAACATGTTAGGCTGGTTATGTGGACTCCTGTTTGTGTTTTTCCACTGCGCTTACAACTATCACGTTGACGAAGAAGTGGAGAAGTTTTGGGCCAACAAAATTCAATACACTATCATGCCATCGACACGACTAGAAGACTGTATCAGTTCTAACCACACCTCGGTCTGTGGCCGGTAACATTTGGCGCGGGGCATCGCATTCGGTAAATATTTACGTGTGACTCACGGACTGGAGCCGCTAAAATGACGCTGCCATAAATGTAGGGCGATTTTATTTTTATTTTATTTTACCATTTATGTATACACATATATAAACAGACAATGAAAAACAGAACAGAAAAAAGTAGGTACAGAGGTGATGCTTATTTCATAAGAAATCTCTTCAAGCATACCTGAGATAGGACAATAGATACAGAAATGTAGACAGCGTGTGATAGAGCAAAAGAGACAAAAATAATACATAGAATCAAAAAACAATTCTCTTAAAAGCTAAACAAATATTACGAGAATATACTAACATACATATAAATAAACATACATAAATACTTCTAAAATAAATATTACTAGAATTAAAATAATTATATCATACTCAAAATAATAAATACATACACAACTATGATGAAGTGGACAGATAGTGTTGTTTCACTCTTCTTTTTAATAGTTTTGAATAGTTTTGTGTCGGTTTGGTTGAATAGTATTGTGCAGGGTGTATAACTACCTCGTTGGTCTGGCGGTGGTAAGCGTGACTGCAGGGCATAGGTTAGATATGGTTGGTGGTTTAGATATTTGTCTATATCTACCCATGTTGTTTAATGAATATGTTCCACATTTTATAAAAAATGACTGTTGTAAAGCACAACTTAAAGTTCATGGACGGCTCATATCTTTGTATCTGTCTCTCCGTAGACCTGTGCCGCAGACAGTGATCCATTTTCCATCTTTCGTTGCAATAATCAAGAGGACCCAGTAACTGTACTGTTAGTAAACGGTCTTTGCGTTGCTGAAAACTGGGCTAAACACTGTTTTTTTACATTATATCGTTAATACATAGTAAGTATATAGTAAGTACTGAACTAAAAAAATATATCATTCGTCGCACAATTTATTTCACACAGTGTCATTTTAGTTGCCCCTGAGAATAAAGGCAGTGAGCGCGTTGGTTTTATAACTGAAAGGCTATTGGCCGATCAGTCACTGTGGTCCGTTGTCAGAACACTACTTTTATACCTTAATGTATCAGTGAGATATGAGTAATATTGTTTTATTTTTATTATTTTCCTTCATTTTACGGTCTCTGTGTGGGATTCCACATTTAACCCATCTGACTTCAAAGCAAGAGTGAACAGGTGTCTTCTGGGCTTGCTCGTTCCATCATAGACCCCATCCATCGCTTTCCATGGAAGGTGAAGAGAAGCCATTGCAGAAAATAAATTATATTAGTGTAGCCCAGTGGTATCGGCCGGCCCCGACTTACGAGTTTGAGGTCGTGAGTTCGAACCCAGCCAGGTACTTTACTTTGTATATTTAATTTCATGATTTCTGCTCTCAAAACGGGGAAGGAAATAACTTAATATAAATAACAATAACATCGTGAGGAAACCGGCGTGTCCTAGTACCAAAAATTCGAAGACATGTGACATCGTCGAACCCGCACTGTGACTCTGAAACAAAAAGATATATTTTTAAAAGTTAATAAATGCTACTATGAAATCAATCTAGAACCCAGGTCTAAAAACACTATTTAGCCCGTGATTCGACTGTTTTTAATTTGCACATGTAGTTTGACAGTTGTGCGACAGTGACCGGAATAACGCTTAGCTTAGCCTAAGTACGTGCTAAATAACGTTTATAGATCTCGGCTTAAATGTTTCGAAGGTTAATGATACTTTTCCCAACCTGGGAATCGAAGCCCCACGTTCTACAATAATGCTTGCGACGACTAGATCAACGCGGCTGTAAACTTTAATAAAATCATAATATTCGCCACAGAGTCTGTGATATTCAACATTTAAACGTAGAACTTGATAACGGATATTATATGATGTACAAAATAAAAAGTGTAATTGAAATAAATATACTTAATAATAAAATATTTAATTCCTTAGGTCTTTTGTCTTATAGAGATCAATTTATTATTCAATCAACTCAGCCTATCGCAGTCCACTGCTGGATACAGGCCTCCACACTACGCTTACCGATACGCGGTCTCCACTCCAGGACTCGTCTGCTCCACCGGCCATCGGTCCTTCGACAAACATGGCCAGCGCACAGCCACTTCAGTTTGCTTACTCTGCAAGCTATGTCGGTAACTCCAACCGGAGTTACCGACATAGCTTGCAGAGTAATCTTTTCCCCATAATTTTATCTCTAATTACATAGAAAAGGTAACTAGCGATAGCAGTTTTGCGTTTTTTTTTGTTTTTTTTTTGCGTCGTGTTTACCCGGCGTATTTTTTTTTCTTTCTTTCTAAATAATTCCTTCAACCCACCAAAATGTTAATACCAGCATCACTTCATTAGGAACGGAATCTATCTTACAACTAAAATATATATTAATGTATATGAAATCAACATGATTAGCGTTATTAGGCGATACGCGACGGGCGGTCCAGGGAGGCCGGAATTATACCATAGAAGTTCAATATTACTGATCAAAATGTATAAATTAATTGGTTTAGACAAATGTTTTCGTGGTTCCGTACAACATTATTATTGACTAACTTTTATTCGCGGTTTCGCCCGTGTGGATATCGGAAAATATCCAACAGGAACGTACTATACCGAAATTAAAAGTACCTTATCTTTTAATCCAGGTTGTAAACTATCTGTGTCTCAAATTTCATTGAAATCCATTCGGCCGTTTTTGTGCCAATCCGGAACATACATACAGACAAACGGATAAAACTTCTAATGGAATCCCGTACCATGCTGCATCAAAGTCAAAGTTTGTTGTTTGTACTCGCATACTACACTTACCATATTAACTCCTACAAAAGTTCTTTTTGTAAACAAAACCCGGGCTTCGGAGATTTTCCAAAAAATCGAAATAACCTAAATACTAGATTTTGTTTGACATGTCATAAGCGAACGGCCATTATTGCTCTAAAAAAATGATAATCGTTTATATAAAAATTCTATTCTATTATATTCTAGTTATTTTTAAACGGAACGTCATGTAAAGGGAATAAAATAAAATCAACACTTTTTTACTTTAAATTAAATTCCCTGTTCAAAAATCAAATCCCCGACGCGTAATGTCGTAAAAAAATATGAAAATAATTAGGTACTATAATAATTTCTTGATGCATGTGACTTTTTGGTGCGACTTTTGCTCATTGTCTTTTATACTCAGGATAGGACTTATTCTAAGTATAAAAATTTGGTAAAATTCGCCCTAAGAGTCCAGTTAAACGAAAATCGATACCGATGTTATTTTGTTTTTTACGTTACGTTTTGTTTATAACTTTCTTTGGATTGTATGAATAGATTCTGATATAGATTATACTTAGATCATACACTTCAAGCCTAACTTAGATGGCTAAAAATATTAATTTTTTTTTGCCATCGACTCTCTAAGAGGAAGATGGGTTTAGTTTTGCGAAAAATCTTTTCTTAGGCCAAGATAATTAAACATTACTTAGAAGGTACGTACTATTATTTAAAAAATGGGTTGCACTCCGGGAGTGCCGGCAGAAGTGAAAACTTGAATATTAACGTTGTGCATTTTTGATATTTTGGAATGCGGTCTACTCTCCCTCCGTCTTACGAATTTTCGATCAGGTCACGTGTCCTGACGCGAGCTCGGTCTTACGAATTTTCGATCAGGTCACGTGTCCTGACGCGAGCTCCGTCTTACGAATTTTCAATCAGGTCACGTGTCCTGACGCGAGTTTAAAATTTTTTACCCATCATAAAAAAAGTGCACAACGTCGCTAAAGAAGTTTTCACTTAAAAAAATATTGGTATTCAGCTCCATCTGGTTAGACGGAAAGCGGACCCCAACATAGTTGAAAAAAAAACTAGGCAAGTGAAGATCAGGGCCTGTATTCCCGTAATTGAAAACGTTCAAAATCTAGTCGCAGTCTCATCTCGGCGACAAACAAATGTCAAAAACTTGTCAAAATGTAGGGAAATTAGACGTATTTTTGACAGATTGAGACTGAGATCAGACTGTGAACGTTCTTAAAATTACGAGAATTACCCCTTAGAACTTCAACTGCAAATTCCTGTCACTGTCACACAACTGTCAAACTACAAGTGTAACATAGAGATTTTGGCAGGGTGGCTGCTAACTGCTGGATGAGGGTAACCGAGGATCGGGTTGAATGGCTTGCGATTGACGAGACCTATGTTCAGGAATGTTAATGATGATGGAGATTATGACATTCTTAGCCTATAGAGAAAGATTATTAAAATAATTTTTATGAAGAATGGTATACCTCTAGGCGGCCCAATCCAAAATATTTGCCAGTCAGCGTGTTTGGTAGCAACCAAACACGCTGACTGGCATATATTGTTGCCATATAAGATTTCCCTTAAGAGCTCTTTCTAACATCATGTAAATGAAAGCAATATTTACGGACCATATACTAAGGCTTTTAGAAAATTTGATAAACTAAAAACATAGAATAGAATACTCTTTCGTAGGTTTGAACCCAGGCGCTTTACTTTCTGTATTATTTCATCACCACTGCTCTCAAAGCGGTGAAGGAAAACATCGTGCGGAAACCAGCTTATCCTAGAACCAAAAATTCGAAAACATGTGACATCTACCAACACGCACTGGGCCCGCGTGGTGGATTACGGGCTACTCCCTCTCACAGAGTGGAGGCCTGTGTCCCAGCAGTGGGAACATTGCAGGCTGATTATGCTTATGCTATGTACACCATATAAATTACAGAGATAAATATAGAATTTTACAAAGGGTGACACAATGGGCGGTCTTGTCGCTAAGAGCGATCTTTTAAATGGATGGATTAAAAAGGGGAAGGAGAGACAAATACTGTAGGTACTGTGTAACAAAACCATTTTTACCATATTTCAGACAAATTAAAATATAAAAAAAAAACTAGACACATAATAACTATAACTTATACGGACCCCTAAAAATATCGAAAAGCTCTAAATCACAACACAATTAACATAAGTATAAGCAATAATAATAAATTCATTAAATTATTCAAAGTATGACAAACTGACAAACATACGCGCCGAGTTATCGGCGAATTATTCAATAGATTTATATAAATAACATGATTTGAACGGTAAGCGGATTTTCATCAGTCTTTACTGACAAGCCGACTGTAATGAATGGTCGTCATGGGCGAGCCTAAAGACTAGGCATCGGCTCAAGAAGACTAGTCAAGCGCTGTTGGATTTTCAACCCTCGGCTGAAAGTTGAAAATCCATGAACGCGGTTTTATTTCGGCATTCTTTTAGGTGTCGATGGATAGGACTTTAGATATAATTATAGTTGATGATAATGGCGTTAAAGTTCACCTAAAGACAATCTTCACGGACTTGACGAATTTGAGCTGGAATGTGAGTTACTCCGTATGACCTTGTGGGTGCGAAATCATCAAATAACTTGGAGGCATGTCAGACTTTTAATAACTAAAACCATGTTCCTTTAGTTGCCTGTGCCAGGGGCCACGGTAACTCTTTCGAACAACCCGCAACCCTGGCAGGCATCGGCCCTAGCGGACCCCATCACTATGTGCTGACATCTCTTTGAGGCGCGCGTGGAACACAACTCGCCGTCAACCCGGGACTGGTCCTTACTGGACGGCGAGCTACCCATTGTTCATCGCCCGCAAGCCCGCGCCTACGGTGGTCGGGAATCGGCTATCGATTCCCGACGTCCGGGGCGTCTCCTGCGGTGACTAGGGGTGTGAGGGCACAAAGATTGCCTCTCCCTCACGCGCTTTGCCTCCTCCTTCGCGAGCATTACTGTTTCGCAGAAGGAGGTGACGGCTTCCGCTGCACTTTCGCTTCGTACCATGGTCTGGACCAGGGCCGGATGCGAGAGATCGCCGCCGCCTATCGCCACTTCGAGGACGCGGCGGTGCTCCACCCAAGCCGGGCAGACCTCCACCGTATGCTCCACCGTGTCCTCCAGGCGATCTACACAGTGGTGACACCCTGGCGTTTCGTCCCGCCTTATCCTGAACAGGAACCTCCCGAAGTAGGTAACTCCCTATGGCCTTAAGTTATAATCTCTGAAAAATGTAGTAGTTTGACTGATGTAGTTGATTGTGTTGAGATTGTTAAATTATATCTGCCGCTTGCAGAGTGACATCTGGGCAACAGTTTCGACACGGTGGGTGCCTGAGGATGGATGGCGTCGCTGGGGCCGGTCCAGAAAGAGGTGGTGAAACGACCTAGACGATCGAGGTGGCGCTAGAAAAGGATGCATGGATGGATTTGGGGAAGGCCTTTACTCAGCAGTGGGACAGTGTAGGCTAAAAAAAAATATCTGTTTATTTTTATTATGCTACTGTTTGTTTTCCCCTTAAAATCCTACTAATATTATAAACGTGAAAGTTTGTATGGGTGGATGGATGGATGTTTGTTACTCTTTCACGCAAAAACTACTGAACGGATTTTGATGAAATTTGGCACACAGATGGGTTATAACCAGGATTAACATATAGGATACTTTTTATTCCCACGGGATCGAAACTTATGCAGGTGAAACCGCGGGGTTCTGCTGGTATGTATAATAAAATAAAATAAAAAAATTAAGTTGTCGAGCAGACGAATTTTTCTAACGTTGGAATATAGGAATTTCCTTCAAAATCTTTCGGATTGTGATTTAAAGTGTATTACACAATTAGAGTTAGCACTCTAATTATTTAAAATAAGACACTGCGGGTTTGGGTAGGGTTAAGACTTCAGGTTCACGTCCATTTTGAGGATGACAACCATCATCACTTGGGTCGCCTTTTCCAAACTATGTTAGGGTCGGCTTCCAGTCTAACTGGGCGCAGCTGAATACCAGTATTTTACATGGAGCGACTGCCTATCTGACCTCTACAATCTAGTTACTGGAACTAATAATGACACCCCTTGGTCAGACTGGTTATCAGACTTTCGGGTTTCGGACTACCCGTAACGACTGTCTAAGTAAACATCTACAAATTATAGCCAGGATCAATGGTTTTTTCGATGTCAGTCCGTGGATGGTTACCCATCCACAGACCGACGTTGACAAGTGTAGCTTGACCTTCAACCGACCTTGAAAAGTGCAGCTTGACCTTCAACCGACCCGTGTAGCTGTTATTATTTAGCCACGAGCGAGGGGGGCTCGTGGCTAAATAATAACAGGATGATAGCCATGAAGGCTAAATAATTAGGTTCCTTAATAAAACCTTCACACATCAAAGATATTTTAAGCCATACACGGGGTAAGCGTAGGTTTTTTATTTTGTCGTGAGGACAAGTTTCTGGTTGAAATTATTTGACACGGCAAGTTGTAAATAAGGATTAATAATAACGTATGGTCGGGTTACTACGTCAGCGTTTTGGTGAAGACGTGCAAGATGATAATTTGGTAAAAAAAGAATAATTAAAATCGGACTACTCTGCAAAAGGTTATGCGCGGTCATACAAAAAAAAATATATACAGGCTGATTTTTTAAAGACCAGCCAAATTTAAGGATGTGGTACAGACCATCAAACTGAACAACTTTCTCCATGGGACCAACATCGTAATCGCGAATAAAAATTCAGCCGTCCCATAAATTTAGGTCGAGTAGGTTTTCTATGGGACAGTTGATAAAATTTTCGCGATTACGCTATTTGTCCCATGGAGAAAGTTGTTCAGTTTGATGGTTTGTACCACATCCTTAAATTTGGCTGGTCTTTAAAAAATCAGCCTGTTCATATACGCGTCAACTTGAGAACCTCCTCCGTTTTTTTTCGTCGGTTAAAAATACTGTTTACTTTTAGATTGTGAATAGTTATAAATATATATTTGAAATAGATTGTAATATATTTAAATGGGTTGAAATCATTATTATTCAAAGATTTAAATTGGTTTGAAAACTTAATGAAATGTTTACGATACTGGCCAGTAATTGACCTACTGCAGGGATTACTGATACTACATATAAGATTACCTACGTGTACATGTGAGTGTAGATTAACTATGGATTGTCTATGTGTGTGTTAAATTATCAAGCATTTATTTATTTATTAAAGTTCGTTCACTGTAAAGGTACAAAGGCGGACTTAATGTCATGCCTGCTCACAGTGAAAAGGGGATTTCAGACAGTATTTGGTCCAGGTGATGATAAATTTTCCCGACACAGTATTTTTTAAAGTTTTCTTCATAATTGAACTACGTTAGCGTAATATAATCAATAGATTAATTTATGGAGGAAAGCCGTTCGAGGTAAAAGCGTATCGCCAACGTTCGTTTCGTGGCCCCAACATAAACGTTCGCTTTACCATATTGCTACTTGGAATTCGTATTTAAGAAAAAATCTTCGGCAGTATTTTGTTAATATCGCAAAATAAGAAGTCGACGTTCACAGAGATTATGCCAATAAAAAAATAGATTGTCGCTTTTTTTGTGATGAAGCTTAATACTTCGTAGGCAGTTGGCCCCTACATTGTACGACGAGGGAAGTATGTATTTGCAGGTAAAAGTTCTTGCTTGTTCTGCAACAATCATCATAATTAGCCTGCAATGTTCCCTCTGCTGGGACACAAGCCTCTTCACTTCGAGAGGAAGTGAGCTGTAATCCACCACGCGGGCCCAGTGCGCGTTGGTAGACGTCCCATGTCCTCAATTTTTTGGTTCTAGGACTTGCCAGTTTCCTCACGATGTTTTCCTTCAGTGTTTTGAGAGCAGTGTTAATGAAATTATTTACACTAAGTAAAGCGCCTGGCTGGGTTCGAAACCACGATCTACAACACGGAGTAAACGTACTCGTTACGTAAATTCTAACGATTTTTTTTGTTGAAACTAGAACTATTCTATAGCATTCTTGTTTAAATTTTTGCGCCAAGCACAATTTATAGCTATAAAAATAGTGTCGCTTATAGAAACGACCTCCTAAATCGGGGCCGTTCCCACTGGGGCTGCTCTACTGCACAAATAAAACGCATATAACCCTATACACGCATTTATGCGGCCTACCCTAATGTCCTTTCTTTGGCATTGTTCGTCGAGTCGTTGAGCTCCTTAAGTTTAGAGTTGAACTACACGATTAAAGTCAAAGTCAAATCATTTATTTTGAATAGGCACATAAAAGGCACTTTGGACGTCAAAAATGTCAGTAAAATAGAATTGATTCTAGTCACCCCTTCTAAAAGATAGGTTTCGTATGGGAAATAATGGGCGAGAAACTCCACCGTTACTACTGACAAATGGCATTGAGTGGAAAGAACGATACAGATTTAAGTGGACCTGCCACTTAAATCTGTATCGTTCTTTCCTCAAAAGACCGTCTCAGACTCAGACATTATATTCATTAATAAAATGCCTTCATATTACCTGACCAAGATCATGTCAGGACCGGTTATAATGAAATTATTAATATAATAATTATTTCTTTATTTTTATTTGGAAGAAAACAGTGATAATATTATAGCCGGGGATGTAAAAACGTTCGCTTGGAATAAACGTAGAGAAATCGTATTATAAGAAAGAAAGAAAAAAGAAAAATGGTCTGTACTACACAAACAAAACTTACCATATTACCATAAAAAAATACTTAAAATATAGGTACCTACACATACAAAGTAGTCAAAAGCCTCGCATTTAAAAAGTGGATAATTTTGTCCATTGCTTGATTTTACGACAGCCAATGGGCCAAACTTACGACCCAATGAATCCCTCTTAATGGCAAGCGACATCGTGGCAGGCCCAGACGGAGACGGCGGCTGAGCTGGACTCCTTCAACAAGAACCGGTACCTATCAGCTTTGAGCAGAGGGAAGTGAAAAAAGAGTAAGGATGCCTTTGCCCTGCAGTATGATATCACAGGCTAGTAATAATAATTGATTTTAGGGCTTGGGACCAAAGACAACACACACATAACGTTATATGATTTCTCACAGTACCTAATGTCCTGTGGGGTAAAGAAGTCTAAGTAATCAATCTGTTGTGAGAGAATGAAAGGGGGAAAGCTGTGAGGGGGAAGCTAGTTCATCATGATCAATCATAGAAAGTTTTGCAAGAAAGGGCGCTACTGTTTCTACCTATGAAAAAAGTTGGGTACATTTCAATACCTAATAGTTTTGGGAGAAATATATAAACGTGGAATTCTAATGATTTTGTTTATGGGAACGTTGTGCATAAACGTTGTACAGAAAACGTTGTGCATAAACGTTATGCCAGCACATCAAGCTACCCGAAACTTTTCAAATTTTCGCAATCAACCTTGAACATATTGCTATAACGATACAATTTAAAATCAATTAAAGAATTTTTGACAGATTGTAGTAGCTTGATGTGCTGGAGTCTGTACTATCGTGCTAGTTGCTATGTTTTGCGACTGTTATAATTATCTGGGAGTCTTCAAGTATCGACCATTTTTAGCCGACTTCAAATAAGAGGTTCTCAATTTAACTGTATATTTTTTTTGTATATTTGTTACGCGAAATCTCCGACAACGTGTATCGATTTCCAAAATTCTTTTTTTAACGGATATTTCTTTAGTGGGCCTCGGCGGTGGTCCCATATACATTTTATTGATTTTGCTTGAGTTACCTACAATAATATGTATTACTAGCTGCGCCCCGCGGTTTCACCCGCATAAGTTTCGATCCCGTGGGAATAGCGGGATAAAAAGTATCCTATGTGTTAATCCTGGTTATAAACCATCTGTGTGCCAAATTTCATCTAAATCCGTTCAGTAGTTTTTGCGTGAAAGAGTGACAAACATCCATCCATCCATCCATCCATTCATCCATACAAACTTTCACGTTTATAATATGTTGTCACACTACATGACAAAGGCCTCCATTTCTCCTTTTTACTCCTCTCTGTCATGAACAAGTGTTGACCAATCCTGTCTGTAGGTGTCAAGCTCGTCCCGCCATCTTCTCCTGGGCCTGCCTCGGTGTCACCAGACGTTTTCTTGGACCCACATTGTGGTAGATTTGGTCCACGACTCGTTCAACATGCGGCAAGCGTGTCCGGCCTAGTCCCACTATAGCTTGGCTGCTTGTTGAGTGACGTCAGCAATTTGTGTTTTTTTTTGCTAAATGGCTAAGTGCTCTTGGCCTCGATCACGCCTGATGGAAAGCGATGGATGAGGTCTATAATGGAACGAGCGAACCCAGAAGATACCAGAGGGGCAATTCCCGTAATTTTAAGAACGTTCACAGTCTGATCTCAGTCTCATTCTGTAAAAAATACCTCCAATTTCCCTACATTTTTGACAAGTTTTTGATATTAATTATCGCTGAGATGAGATTGCGACTAGATTTTGAACGTTTTTAATTACGGGAATTGGCCTTCTGTTCACTCTTGCTTTGAAGGCTGATGGGTAAAATGTGGAAGGAAAATACGAGAGTTCCATACTTTGGCTGTTTCGGAGAGCAGCCCTGATTCCTTTATTATTAAAACAAAAAAAAAAAAAACATAAAATTAATAAAACATAATAGAAGAAAGCGACACATAACATAACTCCTTTTTATTCAAATCGGTGAATTCAATACTTGGTCACCAGCGTAACCAGACCTCTCTTACTTCAAATGTTTTTTACAAAGGCAGGTCAGGTTAGGTTCGTTTATTTTCGCGTGTTACTTCGCTATGTACCCTATGTAGGTCAATTACGGCTAGTTAAAGGCCCGTGTTAATATGCTTAGACCACGCATTTTGGGGGTGAGTGTACTTCAAATTGTTTTTTTTGTGGCTTTCTGGTAATAATAGTGGTTTAGGCAGTATTACAGAGGTTTGGGCGCTCAAAACAATAGGTTTGTGGTGATTTTAACCGATTTTGGGGCACAAAAGTTTATGTGGATGATTTGTTTTGAGGGGTCGTGACCACGTACAGAAGTTTGCTGGTGAAAAGTTTTGCAGTATGTGTAAGTACAAAAATATTTTTACGCGGCTTCGTCCGCGGAAATTTCTTCCTCTCCCAACCCAACCCGTTCGCTGTCGCTATCACTTCGTTTTTTTTTAAGTTTTTATCTTTTTGCTCGTCTCCTAAGGGTGCTAGCGTGATGATAAATAGCCTATAGCCTTCCTCAAGAATTGGGCTATCAAATGCAAAAGAATTTTTCAATTCCGACCGGTAGTTTTAGAGATTAGCGCGTTCAAACAAACTCTTCAGCTTTATTATAAGTAGAGAGATAATTATATAGATGGGTGACAAACAAGCCAACTCATGGTTAGTGGTCACCACCACCTGCGTACAGTCACAGGTTCAATGCCCGCATTATGTCGATTTTGGTGTGATTTTAACCGAGTTTGGGTAAAAAACTTGATTTAATTCATTTTGTTTGAATGAGTGTTGACTACCGACAGAGGTTTAAAGACTTTCAGTTTGTGTTGAAAAACATATTTTTTATGTTATTAGGTGGCAAACATAAGCCTATGGCCCAGCAGATGGTATGTGGTCACCGCCTATTAAACATTTGTAATATCAAAGATACACAAATGCCATCTGCATTTCAGCGTGTGTAAAAAGAATCGCCCACGGGTGGGCTCGAACCACCAACCTTTCGGTTAACAGCCGAACGCGCTAGCCTTTGCGCCACGGAGGCTGTGGAGGTGTCACTAAAATACGTTCATATTGAGATTGTCACCGCCACGCACAAATCCAGAGCCCGGGCTGCAAATTTCTAATAGAAAAACTCCTAACACTTTTCCCGACCCGGGAATTGAACCTAGGACCTCATGCTTAGTCTAATACTAAAGTTCAGCCGTCGAGAGAATGTCTTTCTGACACCTGTCAGTGTGACAATTCTAGTAGATAATAAAAATAAAATTCGCAAAAAACGTATTCGTTTGTTTGAAATTGACAGGTGTCAAGAACGCATTCTCTCGACGGCCCCGCATTTATGTTTTTACATAATACATAACCAGCCTTTAATGTTCCCACTGCTGTCAGGCCAGGCCAGGTCTCTTCAAGAGGGAGTGAAGTGAAGTGC
This sequence comes from Apamea epomidion, assembly GCA_947507525.1. Classification (NCBI taxonomy): domain Eukaryota; kingdom Metazoa; phylum Arthropoda; class Insecta; order Lepidoptera; family Noctuidae; genus Apamea; species Apamea epomidion. The sequence continues at coordinate 6,773,316 of OX382252.1, read as the reverse complement.
CCACCACGCGGGCCCAGTGTGGTTAGGTAGATGTCACATGTCTTCGAACTTTTGGTTCTAAGACATGCCGGTCTCTTCACGATGTTTTCCTTCACCGTTTTGATAGCAGTGGTAATGAAATAATTTACACACATTAAAGAGCCTGTCTGGGTTCAATTTGCTGTGCCTGATAGGGTCCATAATTGCTTTTATTATTTTTTATTTTACCACCTGTAAGTGTACATACATTATGGACTGCAATAAATGATTTCAGATTTTAAGTCGCGGCCCTTACCACATGACCACCACTTCTCTTGTGTTTATAACATCTATCATTTATTCTGAAAACCTTTTAAAATAGTTAACAAAAACAAACAAGATATAAAATTTCAACCCCCCAAAATAGTGGATGAGCAAAACATTTTCAATTCAACCCCGTTCCGTAGGGGTGGACACTGATGGATGGGTTCACCGATATGTCTGTCTACCCACATTTGTGGGTGGTGAAAGTCCAATAAAATATTATTAATTATTTACATTTATTTGGGTTTGGTTTGGCATAAGAGTGGGGTGGAGTCGATATTATTAAGATAATCCTACTAATATTATAAATAGCGATAGTTTGTATGGATGGATGGATGTTTGTTACTCTTTCACGCGAAAAATGCTGAACGGATTTGGATGAAACTTGGCACACAGATAGTTTATAAACAGGATTAACATATAGAATACTTTTTATCCTGATATTCCTACGGGATCGAAAGTTCTACGGGTAAAACCGCGGGCACAGCTAGTTATTTACTAAAAATACAGCGTTACTTTTTTTCTAAATTCATGTTAAACTGCTGTGATTGGCTAACTGATTTATAACGACAGCCAATTAAATCTTTTGATTGGTTTCGATAGATATCGTAATTTTCTTGTAGGCCCTTTAGAAAGCGGGTGTCAGTCTTAATATTGTATATTTAATGGGACAAATCTATTAAAATTAGGTAGGTACGGCCACTCTAGGCTGCGTACAGACGCCAGCACATGACGATACTACAATTTGTCGAATTTCTTTAATAGATTTTCAAGTTTATCGCTATAGCATTAAGGTTCATGGTTGATTGGTAAAAATTTGACAGTTTCGGGTAGCGTAGCCTGCTGGCGTCTGTACCATCAGCATCGATGTCGGAGACTGCTTTTTTTTCACAATTAGTTTTAATCTTAACCATGGTCTGGTAGTTTAAGTAATTTATGCAGCCTACCCAAATTTCCTTTCTTTGGTATTGTTCGTCGAATCTTTGAGCTCCTTAAGTTTTGACTTGAGCTGCACGATTTTTTCAGCAACGGAACTATAATTTTCTTTTCACTCTAGCTAGAGAGTGAGTACCTACTGAGATGACGACTAACATAGAAGTATGGAAGACGACATGCTTCGCCGGCGACAAATAAATTGGTATAAGCGCAAGAGAATGGAGAGCAGTGTTGGCCCAGTGGCTACGACCCCAACTTACAAGTCGGGTTTGAACCCAGGCAGGCGCTTTACTTTGTGCAATTTATTTCATCACAACTGCTCCAAAAACGGCGAAGGAAAACATCGTGAGGAAACCGGCATATCCTACAACAAAAAAAAAAATTAAGACATATGTCAAATCAAATCAAATCAAATCAAAAGTCATTTATTTAAATTAGGCTGAGAATCAGCACTTTTCGAATGTCAAAACTAAAAAGACTGTCCCCCAAAAACGCCCACCCTTCACCACTTCCTAGTGCTATCGCTTGGAAAAAGAAGATCTACCTTGACGAAGCTCGAGGTTTCTGAAGCTACATGTAAACAGCTGCTCCGTGAAAGGGAAGACAGCGAGGTGGAAATAAAGCTCATTAATGACAAGAACACTGAGCTTAAGAACCAGCTGACTGAACTACATGTACAGCATATGGACATACTTGACCAACATCAACACCTCCGTCAACTAGTGTCAAATTTCCAGCATTGTAGTGACTCCCACGAACTGGCTTTGAGACGCATATCTGAACTAGAACGGGAATTAAGCAAGGCCCACAATATAACCGGTTTGGATACTCTCAAAGCCCGTGAAGAGTCTGCGATCACCTGCAGTCTTTATGATGAGTTGGTTGGTAGCGGGTCCGGTCCCCTATGTGTTGAGCCAGTTGTAACAATAGATTTAACTGATGATACTATAATCTATACTATTATTATAAAGAGGAAAGATTTGTATTTTTGTGTGTATGTTTGTAATGAATAAACTCAAAAACTACTGTGCCGATTTCAAAAATTCTTTCACTATTGAAAAGCTACATTCACCCTGAGTGACATAGGCTATATTTATTGCTAGAAAAGATTAGGGATCCTTACTAAAACTTAACTACCGCTGCTAGTTAAAAATAAATTGTTTACTAGTCACAATAAGTTAAAATGACATTTACCAACCCGCACTGTGCCCGCGTGGTGGTGGGTACGGCCGTTCCTTCCCACAGAAAAGAGGCTTGTGTCCTAGCTTGCATAATCAACCTATAATGTTCCCACTGCTGGGAAACACGCCTCGTTTCTGTGAGAGGGAGTGGGCTGTAATTCACCACGCGGGCCCAGTGCGGGTTGATAGATGTCCACGAATTTTATGGTTCTAGAACGTGCCGGTTTCCTCACGATGTTTTTCGACACCGTTTTGAGAACAATGGTGATGAAATAATTTACACAAAGTAACGCACCTAAATAGGCTCGAACCCACAACCTGTCAGTTGTAAGTGAGTTACCACTGAGCCTGGGCCACTGGCCCTCTTAATTGTTGACCAGATTGATCAATTAATTTGCCGTGTCATAGCTATTTTGTGCGTAATATTTACCTATTATTCATAGGTATTTCTTATAACTCTGTGTGAATTAAACGATCAAATAATAGCATCAAAAACGTAATATATTTAGCAAGAGGGGAATAACACCTCTGTCATTGTTAGTCACGGAAAAACTGTCTCCGTATATAGACCTATTATTTCTCACTTATATGCTAAGTCAAATACCTACTTAGCGCGAAAATCATGAAGTTTAGACAACAGCTTGAAAAACTTAAATTAGAGCAATATGAATCTTAAGCCATTGGAATAAAAACCACAGATATTTTTGGTGATGGTAAAATAAAATTTTGCATACCCTGCCTATTTAGCGCAAAAACCATGAAGTTTAGATAACAGCTTGAAAATCTAAAGTTGTAGCAAATTGAAGTGTATACCATTGAAATAAAAACTACAAACATTTTTGGTGACGGCAAGATGAAATTTGTTTTAGGGTTCCGAACCTCAACAGGAAAAACGGAACCCTTATTAGATCACTTCGTCGTCCGTCTGTCAAGAACGCGTAGAGTTATCAAGTTAATTTTAATATCAAATATTCAGGGCTACAATCCCTTGAAGTAGTGAAAAAATCAAATTTCTAAGTCAACGCAATCAAAAGATATGGGCGTTTATGATCCGTTTATGCCGCATATTTTGACACTCGCAAGGGAATCAAAACCCGTGTACTTCCCGTTGACCTAGAATCATAAAATTTGGCAACAGACAATGTAATGTAACACAAGTAACAGAAAGAATCCAAATATCCTAAATTTGTAGTTACATACCTACAAATTTATTCGGAACCCGCGGTGCGCGAGTCCGACTCGCACTTGACCGGTCTTTTATTAGTATATATCGATACATTTTACGCAGTATTGAGAAATCTTTATTTTGAGGTGGAGTAGAAAAGAGGTGTCGTTTGAAAATGTCTTTTGTTACAAGATTATTATTAGTTTTAACGGTGGTTTTGGCTTTGACAGAGGTACGTAAATCTATATAATTATATTTAAATAAGTAGGTAGGCATAAGGTCATTGACCTATGCCCTTGGGCAAAGTCCTCCTCGAACCCCTTCCAAAATTCTCCCTGTGCCTCGCCTGTCTAGTCCATGTATTCTAGCCGTCCTCACCAGGGGTAATTGCGTAGCACACTATCAGCAGCAATGGCTTTTATTTATTTATTTCCTTTTATCAACAAATTAACATTTATGTGGAACAGTGGTTTTAACAATAACAATAAATGTAACACAAAATTAAATAATCATCGTAAAGCCAGAAAAGAGAAAAAAATTAATTACATTCCACATTGATCACAACATTATTAGTCTTAATATTAATTGTAATAATTTAACTTAATATTAGTTCAAAATTTAATATAAATTCAATTCAAAAAAATTTATGTCAATAAAAATCATTAAGATGTCATAATAGAATGTTACATAAATTTATATCATTTAAAGTTATTAAAATATAATCACATATTAGTTCGAACTACTTTTATCTTTGAGAAACTTTTCTATGCTGTAATAACATGTCCATTTACATTTTTTTATTTTGATAGTTCATCAACATAAACTAGTACTGTTACAGAATCGATAATAGTAAAGAAAAGAAAGAAAGAAAGAAAAGAAAAAATGTTTATTTTTAGTACTGCGGGGTAATTGGGTAACACACGATCAGTAGCAATGGGTTTCATTTTGACAGTTCAACCACATTCATTGCGTTTTTTACGCTGTTGAACAGACACATTTTTCGAACAAACGAAGCAATGGATTAGCAATATCCTTCAAAATGATTCAGATTGAGATTGATAGTGTATCACGCAATTAGGGTGTAGGTCATCCTGCCATTTATTCCAGGGTTTTCCTTCCCTACGGTACCACAGGATAGACACGATTAATAATCAGAAATTTGGCAACTGGATTGTGGGGGTCAGGTCAGGTCACTACAAAACTTTACAACTAACAATTTTGTAAATCTTACAAATACGTGTACAACAAAACTGAACTCTAAGCTGCGATTGTAACAAAACAACTCTAACAAATATGTTAAATGTAGTGAAAAGTCTACAATAATTTCAAACTCAAACTCTTTATTGCATTCATGTGAACGATTATTTTGAACGATATAATATATTTTTTATTTTTTTTTAATTATACATATTTGTAATTATGTATTGCAATTTTTTCTACAGTTTACCAATTCCGTAGAATTGTAGACTTGTAAAGTTTTGTTGCATAGGGCCTAGATAAAAATAAAAATATTTTATTTCACATTAAACCTACATGGGCACTTATGAAACGTCAGAAGCTAGGTGCACGGTTCCAATTGGTCATTTACTATGGAAAAGTGCTGGCAAGAAACTACACGGTTACTCTGTTAAAAATAATTGGCTTTTACAATGTTTTGAAGTTGTCTGGGAGGACAGTGTAGGCCTGTCAACAAGTACCAGGTACTTAATAAAATAGAAAATTTACTACTAATCCATAGTCTAAAAGGCCTCCAGCGTTCTCACATTCACACAAAATGTAAAAGAATCTATCAAAAAGTTAATAATTAAAATACTCGTATTCAGCTGCATCCAGTTAGACTGGAAGCCAACCCCAACATAGTTGGGAATAGGCAGACCGACTGATATGATTTTGCAAAGCAACCAGGGCCTCAAGTCTGCTATTACTATAGTGTCAGAATGGTCTATCATTGATTTCATAATTGTTGATTTTGACAAGTTTGGTAATCTACTAATATATTGGCGTCATTATGACTTTCCAGTGGTCAACCACTGACACTCCATTGAAAGAAATGGCATAGAATGGTAATCTCGTACATCATGACAAATGAATGACTGACTTAGGCGGTAATCTGCTAAAATTTTGACAGTTCCTTTGATCAGTGACCTACCATTAGAACGTCATTGTGCAGTCATTGCTTTTAATTCGTTACGACGAGTATCGTGTTTGTGTTTTTATTCATTGTAGAACTAAATAAACAGATAAAATATTATTGTGTTGTATAGTTTCACATTTATCCGCGTTACACATAAATTTAATGTTTTTAGCTATTTACGAACTTCTTACTATTTCAGATTGCATTAAACACTAATAAATAATATGTAAAAATATATATTAATGAAATCTGGCATGAATAAATGTGCAAATTTAGTAGTAGTTTTTCGAAAATCATTTCTACTAACGGGTTTTATAATAATGGCAATACGACAATGTCATTATGACACAATTCTTTTACGAGACCATTGACCGACCAATGATCAACCATTTGAATTTAGCAGATTACGAACTTTTAGCAAAATGACAATGGGATCGCGTTGGAATGACGAATTTATAAAAAATAGCAGACTTGGGGCCCAGTATCCTTAGCTTCCTGATTTTGCCCCGTTTTTCTTAATTAAAATTTTAATCAAGTGATTACCTAATGATAATATTTAAGAGGTTAACGACCCGTCATTATAGCTTGCCTAAATAGAATGAAGGAAAAATATGCTTATTGCTTATCATTATGGAAGACTAGCTGTTGCCCGCGATTTCGTCTGTGATACAAGATGAAAAGTATTCTATGTTCTAACCCAAGTCGTGGTCTACCCATGTGCCAAAATTCATCCAAATTCGTTCAGCCGTTTTAGCGTGAAAGCGAAACAAACAAGCAAACTCACTTTCGCATTTATAATTTGGTAAGGATAGTAAATACCCTAACAATAAACGGCGATCACTATTCATTTTGCCAGGCTTGGAGATTATTTCATAGGATTATATAATTATGTATATTATACCCTTCCGTGGCTCGGAATCTACGTTAAGCCATTTTGGTCCCGGCTGTCATTCGTAGATCTTTAACAGTCCTTACGGGTAGTGAGAAGACCAATAGTCTGACAACCTTCTATGGGTTGTGGAGGTCAGATATGCAGTAGCTTCATGTAAAATACTGGTATTCAGCTGCATCCAGTTAGACTGGAAGCTGGCCCCAACATAGTCGTGAAAAGACTAGGTAAACAATGATATATTTGTAATTTCTGTGTAACGATTTTTTTTTCTGCAATTAAACAATTTTGTAGACTTGCAAAGTTTTGTGGTATGGGGCCCAGATAGGCAGTCGCTCTATGTAAAATACTGGTTTTCAGCTGCATCCGGTTAGACTGGAAGCCGACCCTTACGTAGTGGGGAAAAGTCTAGGCAGATTAATTGGTGATTATGGCAATAATGTTCTGGCAACAATGATATAGTATCGTTTTATTAGGCTAAAGAACTAATGGAAGCTTAACAGAGGAAGTCATAAGTCTCTGAGGTCCTCTCAAACCAGAACTATGTGATACTTTCCTCAAAAGACCATTTCAGACATCAATCAACATGGTCTTCACATGATCTGACCAAGATTATGTCTGGACTTTAAAAGAGACTGTGACCTCTGAGTTTATTTCGGACTTTCTTCTCAGAGTAGTCAGCCTTTTTTTTTTTTTTTTAATTGGCGTGTAATAGTGATTCCGATATCCTATTTACAGAATAAAGAATTTCATTTCATTTAATTGTAATTGTCTTATTTTTCATTTTTGCAGATCATTGAAAGCCATCCCTTCTGGGGTCCTGGATATGGTGGTTATAGACCAGGTTTTGGTGGTTACGGACCAGGGTACGGTCCAGGCTACGGTCCCCGTTTCGGACCTGGATACGGACCTGGATTTGGACCAGGATATGGACGTGGATTTGGACCTCCACCACCGCCACCGCCGTTCTTTGGATAAATGATTGACTACGCAACGACAAAACTGATTAAATGTATGGTTATAAGATATTAATTAAATAAACTATTTCTTTTTTTGATGTTTATTTTTTATAAAAAGCCAGCATTATTTAAAAACTCAGGTCTGTTTAACCAACTTCAAAAGAAGGTGGAGATAACTTGCGATTTTTTCGTGAAATAACAAATGCAACGTTGAAATACAACACATTACATAAACCTATGGGTTCGAAAATGCTATGTTCGTATTAACATAAAATTTCATTAATTAATTAAGGAGTAAATCGCTTTTGAATATAGCCGAGTGTATACATACTTTTGCTCGTGACTGTACAGTCACCAAAGGAAATAATTTACCAGGGTCGTATAGTTGAAGTTTAGTAAGAAACCAATGGATGTTTTCGAATGAAATTTAATTTTAATTTAATTTTTGAACGTTAAAATTACATTTAAGACAGTCCCCCAAAACGCCCGCCCTATTTGATAAATTAACTGTTTGTTTTCTATTAACTAAATAAATTTTATTCGAAAACATCCATCGGTTTCTTACTAAACTTCAACCATATCCGACGAGCCTGGTTGCTTATCTCCTTTGGTGACCGTACCTATGTTCCCCAATGACTCGAAGGTGGCTGGACCAATTTGTTATTTTTTTTTTGCTCTTATGCAATACACCCTGTATTGCACAAGTGGTCAGGTCGTCAGGTCAGGATCTTATCGATTTGGGTATTTTTTGTTGTATTTTTCATCTAGGAGGGAGGGAGGAGGGAGGGTCTTCGTGCTTTATAGTAGTGTGTCTGTCAACTACGCTAATCAGAAGCTTATAAAGTTCCCACTGCCGGGACACATGGCTGCGCTCTGTGAAAGGGAGTGGGCCGCAATCCACCACGCGGGCCCAGTGCGGGTTGGGGGATGTCAAAAATTTCTTCGAACTTTTGGTTCATCACCATGTTTTCTTTCAGCGTTTTGACAGCTGTGATGTTGAAATAAATTACAGGAAGTATATTCGTAGGTTCAAATCCACAACCTACAACTCGTAATTCGGGGCTGATACCATTGGACCACCACTGGTCTATACAGGGTCAAATTAAATGAGCTAGCGAAACTCCGCAGACATGATGTGTATCGGTATTGTAACTTAAAAAAACAAAAAAACAAAAAATTGATGTTTTTATTTGTGGGGTCATCGACCGCAACTAGTGTAGTCACTTGAAATCATCATCTTCTGCCTAGCCTTTGCAGTAGGGGTCGGCTTCCAGTCTAACCGGATGACGCTGAATACCAGTATTTTACATGGAGCGACTGGCTATCTGACCTCCATAACCCAATTACTGGGTAATATAATACCCCATGGAAAGACTGGTTGTCAGATTTTCGGGCTTCTGACGACCCGTAATGACTGTCAAAGATCCACAAAGATCAAAGATCTACGAATCCACGTAGTCACTTGATATATCAGTTTAAAATATTTGTTTTTAGTTTTACTTCACAGACGTGATTAGTATCGATATCTAAACACAATAAAACAAAAGAACACAGATTTTCTCAACTCATACTTCAAGTAACAACACTACCAGCGGTAGTTAACCCCAAAACAAACATCATATCTTTTTTTATATTATTTTATCGTGTTTAGATATAATAATTATTATATCGATACCAATCACGTCTACCAGCAGTGCGATTCTGTAACCATCTCACCGTGAAAACTTAGGTGAAGTGAGCGTGGAGTGAGCAGTCATTCCAAATAATGCTAGGGATTGACACTACTGACAACTCACATCAAGCTCACTTCAATTGAGTTTTCACGGTGAGATTTTTACAGAATCGACCGGCGGGTTTCGCTAGCTAATTTAATTTAACCTGTATGTCCAACAGTCTGTTAACAATTTTCTTTTCATTTGTCTTATTTTCCTGGGCTATAGTTACTATACCACGTAAGAACGCCCTCAGGCTAGATGGAGTGACGATCTTCGCAGGATGGCTGGTAGCAGCTGGATGAGAGTTCCCAAAAATCGAGATGAATGGCGTGCAATAGGAGAGGCTTATGTCCAGCATTGGGCTGCTGTAAGCTAATAATGATGAAGATAATTTATGATGGGTTACTTGTGAATAATTTAATTAAACCACGGAGTGAAAAATTTTAACGAGTATAATTAACGCGGCAAAGCAGAGAAGATATCCTACTAATATTATAAACGTGAAAGTTTGGATGGATGGAGGGATGGATGTTTGTTACTCTTTCACGCAAAACCTACCAAACGAATTTGGATGAAATTTAGCACACAGATGGTTTATAACCAGGGTTAACATAATTATACGATACTTTTTATCCCGATATTCCCACGGGATCGAAACTTATGCGGGTGAAACCGCCGGGCGCAGCTAGTTTGACATATGAGTCATTTGACATTGACATTTACATGCCATATATAGAATGTTGCCAATAAAAACAATTAATGACAATGTTGCAATCATTACTTAATAACTATGGTTTCGTTCCATAAAACCTTTATTAATTATCGACTCCATGCCTTCCCAATACTTAAATTTCCACTCAATTAACTATTTGGCTGCTATGCAGGGATTTCTCAGTTGAATTGTTAGCGTTCAGCACAATGCATTGGGCCGATCGTTTGTCGAAAAAATTAGGTTACCAATAAATCGCGGTTTTAATAAAATAAAAAACAAAGAGACAATGACTGAAGAAATTTCGTTCGAAATTCTTTTGATTATAGCGTAACAGTTGATACTTTTTATTAGTAAAATACAATAAAAAATTAAATTAGTTTAGAGGGCTGACTTTTCCATCGCCAGATAATTTTTATTCGTGGAATAAAATTGACGTATTAAAGTTATCAGATGATTGAAAAATCAGCCCTAATTCAAGTAACAAGACTACAGATACATAAAAGGATACAGACAGGATAACACGCACAGACAAAAACGAACACTCACAAGATAGCAATATGTCTGCTGCAGCATTGCCGGATATAAGGGCAATCCAGTCTATTGGCAATCATAGCCAGGACGGAATTGGCGCTGCCCCGCACTCTGCGCACCAGAACCAAAGGACACTGAAAAAAAAAACAGGCATCTTCTGGGCACGCTCGTTCCGTCATAGACCTCATCCATCGCTTTCCATCAAACGCGATCGATGTCAAGAGCAGGCAAAAAAACTTGTAGATGAGTGTTGGCAGACCAAAAGCCGCAGTGGTGTGAGCAATGGCCAAGTACTGTTCTAGATCGTAGGTTCGAACCCAGATAGGCGCTTTACTTTGTGTAAATTATTTCATCACCATTGCTCTCAAACCGGTGAAGGAAAACATCGTGCGGAAACCGGCATGTCCTAGAACCAAAAATTCGAAGACATAAAATTTGACTGCTATCCCGCACTGGGCCCACGTGGTGGATTACGGCCCACTCCCTCTCACAGAGAGGAGGCCCGTGTCCCAGGCTCCCAGCAGTGGGAACATTATAGGCTGAAGGTAGTTAGCTAAAAGACAACTTAAAAAAAGTCTTGTAGTTGAGTGTTGGCAGACTATCAGCCAGATCGACGACACTAAGAAGACCAGCGGGGTAATTACATAACACACTATCGTAGTAGCATTGGCTTACATTTTGACAGTCCAACAACATTCATTGCGTTATTTCCGTTTTCAGCTGACCATTTTTTCGAATATAAATGAAGCAATGGATAGCAATATCTTTTAAAATCATTCAGTTTGTGATTGACAGTGTGTTACGCAATTAGGGTGTTGGTCCATAGGGCTCACTGGTACGCCACAAAGACCACTATACTTACAACAATATATTAAACAAAAACTCCAAGTTTTTTGGTCCTATACCCTCCTCTTATTAAAGTTACCGTGTGGGTAAACGTCACCTTTAGTGTGGCAACACCGCGGCTGTGTAATAATTAAATATTTTCATAACACGACAACACTGGCTCGTGCCTATAAATCACGGCGGGTGTGCGTTCACGTTGTTTGTATGTACGCGTCACGTGAATGTTTTCCCTGAAAGCTGTGATCATAATTGTAAGTATATAATTTTTACTTTTCTGAACCCGTCACCAACATATCCAAAAATTTGCTAAGGCCCACGAAGACCGACTCTACCGAAATGTGAAATATAGTGTGAATACTAAAACGAACAGAACCTTTTGAGTTAGTGTAGTGTAAAAAGTGTAGAAATAATAGTGCCTATGACACATATAAATCAATCAATCATCTTTTCCCAACTACGTTCGGGTTGGCTTCCAGTCTAACCGGATGCAACTGCATACCAGTATTATACATAAAGCGACTGCCTATCTGACCTCCACAACCCAGTCACTGGGTAATACGATACCCCTTAGTAAGACTAGTTGTCAGACTTTTGGGCTTCTGACGACCCGTAACGACTATCAAAGATCCAAAAATGACAGACGGGACCAACGGCTGAACGTGCTTTCCGAGGTACGGAGCGATCTCGGTGTGTAAAGATATCCCATCCACGGACCGACCGCGGGAAGCGTAGCTTAACCTGATCGATCGACCCGTGCGGCTGTTACGATTTAGCCACGAGCCCCTCACATATATACAGGGTAGCAGGGACATCGACGCGCAAACTGTAACCATGAACTCAGCACATGAGTTTAGACCCCATAGCGCAGAAATTTTTCGTCGGTTATCAACCTGCCACCCTGTATAGCTGGCGGCGGCGAGATAAGCAGACGACGTTGTCACCATCGCGGGCAAAACCTGGACGAGGTGGGCACAGGAGCCCGGGGACGAGAAAATAGAGGTAGCCCCGCAGTGGATGAAGTCGGGCTGTGAATGACCTAATAATATGATATTTATTATATTTTTTTTTTCTTTCCATTTCATTTTTACTTTTTTTTAGATAATTTGGTTTTGTTACTTTTTTTTTTCTATAATTTGTTTTTTTTTAATTTTTGATTGTGTTTAGTTTAGTTTTATGTTCTTCCTGTGCGAGTCACAATAAATACTTTTTCTTTCTTTCTTTATTTATTTAGATAACACTTCCAGCACACAAATGTACAGAGGCGGACTTAGTGCCATAGGCATTCTCTACCAGTCAACCTTTGGGTACCTTTGGGTACCTTTGGGTATTTATTAGTTAGTTTATTTTTTAGCCATTAATGTCCTACTGCTGGGTAAAGGCCTACGTATTTAGTTAGCTGGTTGCTAATAAATAACACGTTAACACATAATTTTTTTAACAAGATGAGGCCACAATGAATGACGTCACCATACCGTACGACAATGCAACCTTCCATTAATAAGGGGTAAATTCATAACGCTACCGCTTTATAATACCGTTGTGAGGCCTCCATTATAATAGAACAATACCCATATAGCCGTATAGCCCTTGAATATTTAGAATATCTCTGAGCAATTTGTCAATGTCTCTTAAAAAATCATTTTACACCGTGACTCAGAGAATTTCATTCATAACGATGTTTGTTTATGTCATGTGATACAAAATATTTGTATGAGCAGTGTTTTTTTGGTAATCTAATCTATATACGTGCAAATAAATAAAATTTAAGTGTCTGAAGTCAAAGTCAAAGTCAAATCATTTATTTCAAATAGGCACATAAAAGGCACTTTTGAACGTCTGTTTGTCATGTGCCCGAAAGTCTGACAACCCGTCTTACCAAGGGTTTCGTATTACCCAGTTACTGGGTTGTGGAGGTCAGATAGGCAGTCGCTCCATGTAAAATATTAGTATTCAGCTGAATCCGGTCAGACTGGAATCCGACCCCAACATAGTTGAGTACAGGCTAGGCAAATGACCGTAATTCTTTATCAGCCGTATAAAATGACTGTAACCCGGCAAAACGAAGTGTCCATCTGTTGAACCCTTTTTTTTTCCTTGACAATACTTTAACTGAATGTTATTTTATTGCAGCAACCTATGTAAATCGTTTATTTACCTCACCGTCAATACCTGTCGCTCTGCCCCTCCAAACATACATACAAACATAATAACTTCGTGGCATTGTGTTGAAAACTGCGCAAGAGTTGCCATGCTGTGCGATATCCGCGCGATCGGCAGGGCTGGCACTGTTGAATTATTCATAAAAAATATTTTATTTATAAATAAATATATTTTTTCATGTGCATTTTTATTCGATCATGGGTTCGCATAAATCTTTGGTAACTATTGTGGAGTGCACAGCAGTAAAAGGCGTTTTAGTGGCAGACAATATGTATATTTTTAAAGACAAACGTTGGTTTAAATTATTATGGTGATTAGAGATTATGAAATGCGTTTGCGACCAGGCTTCGTCTTTCTGTGAGAGGGAGGGGGCCATAATTCACTACGTTGGCCCAATGCAGATTGGTGGATTTTCTTTCGAAGGATAATTTCGCATATTTTCGTCTATGACTGACTGCTTCAACTGTACTCTGAGCGACTTCACACGGGCCGCATTTTGTAAAATTACTTTTGGTTAATATATAATAATATATAATTGTAAGTCTAATTGTAAGCTATTATAACTATAACTACACTATTATATTAGGTAAGCCTGTTATGATAGTGTTTGAGTTTAAAATGAATAAATTAAAAAAAAAAAAAAAAATATCATAAATGTGTCACGTTTTTCATCTTTTGAAAAATGAAATTCTATGTAAAAACTCGGATTTACTGAGTGCAACTTTGATTTCGTTTCGTTAGAAATGAGTATAAAAGAGGAAGTCTGAAAGTAGTAGCGGTGACCAATAAGTTGTGTGGAAATCTGGTGGAATGAGCAAAATATCGAATTCAAATTCATTTAGACAGTGAGGAAAGTTTTGAGTATGTATGTGGACGGCTATAAGAGTAGGGGAAGACCAAAGAAACGATGGACGGACTGTGTGAGTGATGATATGGCTATGGGAAATAAAGTGGGAGAAAAACGGGAAAATGACGAACTTTGATTTGGTTTTTTTTAAGGTGAGTCAGAGAGTCATTAGAATCAGTAATACAACTTGTTAAGTTAGCATAATCCTGAAATGTCAAGATTTCATGAAATAGTCATTCAGTAGGATTACTTGATCTTAGAGAGTTGTGATGATGACTTTAATGATTATAATTCTGTAAATACATATTTGTTACGACCGCGAATCATAGTTTAATCAACGTACAACTTAGTACTGACCAGCAAATTGCAAAAAACGTAAGAAAATTTGAATTTCGCGGGCTACCTTGGAGCATCCACCTTAAGTCTCTGAGGTATCTTCCGTTGACCCACCTGTTGGAAACGTGGTAACATCTACAATAGCCGACAGACAAAGCTGAAGTGTCTCATGCCTCGATATAGGCTAGTTGCCTAAAAAAATCTAATTAGTCCGTCAGTTAGATTATCAAAAAATATTGGACCCTTATTTTTTCTTTTGTCAATTACGAGTATATAAAAAATGATGAAGATATCGCCCATTAAAGTTCCGCGTGACGTCACGCCTTGCTACACTTTTTAGCAAGGCGTGACGTCACGACCCCCTACTCCCTAATTTTTACGTGCTTTATCTTTGTCATTTTTACGGCGAAGGAAAACATCGTGAGGAAACCCTCACGATGTTCTCCTTCACCGTTTTTGAGAGCAGTGGTGATGGAATTATTTGCACAAAGTAAAGCGCCTGCCTGAGTTCGAACCCACGACTTACAACTCGTAAATCGGAGCTGTTACCACTGGGCCATCACTTATTTAGCCCGATTTAATATAAACTGCAGTTTGGGACAGCCCTAACCCTTCTGTGGTGGCTACCCGTGTACGGCTTGTAGCGTGTTATATTCTTTTATTTTTTTTTAAAGAATATAATATTTTTTGATACTCTTTTTACCATACTTATCTGTTTCGGAGAGTTTTTTATGATACATTATAAAAAGTGGTATTTTTTTCGTTAAGTACTAGTTTTGGTCGTGGCTTTGCTTGGATTTTTAAAGCTGGGAAAGTTCACAAGCAAAATTCTGTGACATGGCTTCAAGCTTTGATGAAACGCGGGCACGTGGTCATTGGCGGTTATTCCATACTAATGTATTCTTTTGTTTTCTCCCTGGTTAGCGATACTAGTGCAAATATTTTCTAACGGTACCTATCAATTTCTGAAAAACAAAATCGAAAAATAAAAACATAGGGACATGGCAGTGGTAGATCAATTTTAAGTAAGATAAAGCTAAAAATGATGTGCCTAATAATTTTGTGAGACCTCTACATCGAAAGTATTAATTTCAAATGGGTTTGAGTCCTATAGCAAAGGGAAAAGGACAGAAGATAAACATTAGTTTAGTCCTGTCAAATTAAGACACTCCATAGACAATTTAGACGTGATTGACCCGCACTGACATCTACCAACCCGCACTGGGCCCGCATCACCACGCGGGCCCAGTGCGGGTTGGTACATAGATGTCACCTGTCTTCGAAGTTTTCGTTTTAGGACATGTCGGTTTTCTCACGATGTTTTCCTTTAGCGTTTTGAGAGCAGTGGTGATGAAATAATTTACACAATGTTAAGCTCCTGTCCGGGTTCGAACCTACGACCTACAAACTCGTAAGTCGCAGCCGTTAACACTTTGCTACCACTGCTCTCAGAAGGAAAATAAACTGTAAAAAAATCTCAATCAACAAACAGACATATATAACAACTACTTTAACAATAAATAAGAAGGTAAAAACATTGTTATTTCCCTCATTTCATTACGCCATTTTAAAATGGCGGCCTGCTTGGCGGGAATACCTTGTAAATAATATGATTACAACTTTTTATCACTTTATAGACTATTATATGGTAATCAGAAGGGATTTTTTTACCTTTTTTAGGGTTCCGTTCCTTATGGATGCCAACGTGACCCTATTACTAAGGCTCTGCTATTCGTCCGTCCGTTTGTCACAGGGCTGTATCTTTTGAACCGTAATAGACACTTAAAATCTATGATTAAGTTAATGATGGTTATGAAGTTAATGAATATTGTAGGTACATACCTACTTCAATCTTCAAACATACCATTCATCAGAACGGTATGTTTGAAGATTGAAACGTTTATACATAATCATATTATATTTTAAGCAACCAGCGTTTCTTATTATAAGGGCTGATTATTCGAACGCCAGATAATTTTATTGGAGGAATCATTTTGAATTTTTGACAATTCTTCCATACAAATACTGTCAGACGTCAATTTTATTCCATGAATAAAAATTATCTGTCGATTGAAAAATCAGGTCTTAGTGAATAATTGTATTCTATTTTTGAGAAATAAATGTTGTAAGCTATATTTTTTTACAAATTGTGTTTTCACAGAATAGTCGCTATAACAACGAACAATAAAAATTGAGAATAAAAAATAAAAAAAGCTGTTCCCATACAAGAAACGCGTTAAAGAAATACGTTGTGTTAAATATTGTACGGTGGCACGGAACCCTTCGTTTTCGATCCCGACTCGTACTTGGCTGCTTTTTTTTAACTTTTGTGGGTTTTCGAACACCTTAGGCGTTCATTTTGGACATTTGAATGCTAAGTCGTGTGCCAAAATATATTGTGTGGCGGGATTATGGTAAAATAAGTGCAAAAGAGTGTTAAAGGTGGGGTTCTGACAATAAATATACTTTTCTTGAGTTCTTGAGTCCGTTTAAGTCGTGAGAGAATAGCTCACGTCCTGGTGAAAGGAGTGGTGAGTCAGCAAGGTTTGTAGTGAAGCTGTCTGTCCAAGGTTGTGTCGAACGTATGTACACAGGGTCAAATTGAATTACCTAGTGAAACTCTACAGATATTTGGGTATCAATATCTATCGTTGGATTATTAATTAACAATCCTAACTAGCATTATAAATACGAAAGTGTGTTGTTTTCACGCTAAAACGGCCAAACGGATTTAGATGAAATTTCGCACTTGGGTAGACCATGACTTGGAGAAGGACACAGGCTACTTTTCATCCTTGGTCGTAGATGAATTCACGGGAAACAGCTCAAAACAGACTATAGATGAAAATTGTCCGTATAGGTATTCAAATTAAAAATGTCATTATTAGCAGACGTATGAAATGGCTATAAAATACGTACCTGTCTCCATCTACTAAACCTTACATTTCACCGACATAAAAAAGTGAACTATAAAGACTTGGAGCGAGAAATCGATCTTCAACAATCCTTAACAAATTCTTCAAACGCCACCAAAAATACTGATAGGCAGCTTTACTCGGAAATACTCGGAATAAAGCTCACCTATTTAGGAAAGACGACCATTGAGTTATTTCAGTACCGTCGCCAGCAGGTCAAACTACCCGAAACTGTCAAATTTTCCCAATCAACCTTGAACCTTAATGCTTTAGCGATAAAGTTGAAAACCTATTAAAGAAATTTGACAGATTGTAGTAGCTTTATGTGCTGGCGTTTGTTCATTCTCCGGCTAGCTGATATTTGCATGCATACATTATTTCTGGTTAATTAAACTTATAAAAACGCGTATATTTTATAAAGTTATGGACGTAAATAATAGTGCAGTTGTGAGCTAAAAGTACGTATCTGAGTTTTGGCTTTATTAGCTGCGAAAATTTACACACAAAAATAAGTCTTCTTCTTTAAATCTGACAAACAGTCTTACCATTACGTGGAGGTCAGATCGCTGGGTTGTGAAGGTTAAATAGGCAGTCGCTCTATGTAAAATACTGGTATTTAGCTGAATATGGTTAAACTGGAAGTCCACCCCAACAGAAAGTCAAAGTCAAATTATTTATGTCAAATAGGCACATAAAAGAAACTTTTGAACGTCAAAAATTAAATTAAAATAAAATTGATTATAGGCGCCCCTTCCAAAAAGTCGTTTTCGTATGGAGAAGAATGGGCAAGAAACTCCACCGTTACTCTTTTAAAATGTTTTACAATATTTTGCATACATTAATTATATAATTATATGTGAAGACGATGCATAGTTTGGAAAAATTTAGGTACATAGATACACATGGGGTCTATATGAAAAGATACAGTAATGCAACTTCACTTTTTTTGCGTGACGGTGACGTAAAACAGATAAACGATAGGAGTTACGTCACTTTGAAACACAAGATGGCCGTTTGTTTTTTATCTGTGTAATACATATTGCGGTTTGACAGGTTTTGTAAAGAAATTATGTCAAACTGTCATATTTTGTTCTTCAGGTGTAAGTTATCTGAAGATTGAAAAATCAACCCTTAGTGAAAAAAACAAATGACCTATTTGTATTTTAAAACGACCTGACTCCTAGATATATCGGTTTTTCAATTAAAACATTTGCACCACCATTATTATCATCATTAGCAGTCCACTGGTGGACATAGGCCTCTCCTATTGCACGCCATTCAATTCCATTCTCTGCAACTCTCATCCAGCTGCTACCAGCCACCCTGCGAAAATCATCACTCCACCCTACTGACGTCCTACTACGTTTGCCGATTATCTTCAAAACATTCGCACATACGACGTTATACTTCAGACCTGCCCCATAGGTGTTGTAGAAAATATGCGGCGCATGCGCCTACGATTCCATATACAGAATACCTTTCTTGTAACAACCGTTATATTTATGTGGTATCAGTTATTTGCATGCTGTAGTTTATGTACTTACAACACAATGAATTTGACTGAACAAAGAATAAGTTTGCGTGTGGAGAATGTCCCGGAGAGCGATTGATCGGGTACATGTGCATCAGAATCTGTATTGGCGATAGTGGTGAGTTTATTGCTGAGCTCTGACAAAAATGATTTTTTATTCTAACAGGTTATGGGCTGCCACAAGTAGAGCCTTTAAACCCTCTCCTGGTCGACGCCGCAGTCAGCCTCTACCCGGCGCTGTACCACATCCGACGTACTGAAGCATAACGCAGCGCCACTCCGACTCACTGCGGAACCACCGCAGACAGTGCCACCTCATTGTGAACTATGCGGCACCCGGTTCTGACTCACTGAAACCTCAGCTGGCTCTGGCAAGCATCACAAGATACAAGGCTCAGCCCACAGTTGACCTCCAGTCTCAGAGTGATGTAGCGGCATCTACATTGCCACATGCGAACAACGCATCACGCCGACATCACGCATAAATCCTGCATCGCGCAAGCAGTGTTTTCCGCGCAACTGCCATATATAACCTAGCTTCGCCCCGCGGTGTTACCCGCATAGATCACGATTCAGTGGGAATATCAGGATAATTAGAATCCTATGTCTCAATCCAGGTCATGGTCTATGTGCCAAATTTCATCCAAATCCGTTCAGCCGTTTTAGCCTGATAGCATATCAAAAATTCAAATCTTTTCTATTTACAATATTAGTTTTTTTTTAGCAAAAATAAAAGGACATTAATATGGAAATAAGTATTATATTGGATGTCTCAAAAGGTTTCTGAAGCCTTCTCAGAGACAAAGTTGAAATGAAATGAAATGAACACATCAATGCTGCTCAAGACAGAAATACAGTGGGGTAATTGCGTAACACTCAACTTATAGTAGGAATGACATTAATTTTGGCAGTTCAACAACATTCATTGCGTTATTCGCATAGCTCAGCAGATTTTTTTTTCAAACATATTATGGATCAATGTATTTGCAATATCCTTCAAAATGATTCAGATTGTGATTGATCGTGTGTTACACAATTAGGGTGCAGGGTGGCAGGGACATCGCCGCACAGCCTGTTTTCCTGATTCAGTACATGATTCTAGATCCCTCTGCATTGAAATAAAGATTATTATAGATAAAATCTGATGATTCCAACAAAATTGCAATCTACCTGCTTACGCGGTCAACAAAATGTATGGGACAGCAAATTTGCAGAATCATGTACTGAATTCATGGAAACAGGTTGCTCGTCAATGTCCCTGCCACTCGTATAGCACAAAGTAGTGGTAGTATTTTCCCAGACAACCCTTTTCACAGAAACCTCTACCTTAGATTTAAGAACACGTCTTTCTACATCGTTCTCACATGTGTAATTTTAACATGAATGATGTAACCAATATAATAATTGACGACACGGTTGGCGCAGTGGCTGAGCGATCGACTGCTGCGCTGCGTGTCGCGGGTTCTATTCCCGCACGAAACACATATTTGTATTGCCTACAGGTAGTAGTTCCGGGTCTGGCTGTTTGTGTATGTGAGTTTCAATGTTTGTAAACGTACCCACGGTACAGGAGTAATTCCTATAGTGGGCCAACATTAAAAAAAAAAAAATTGTAACAATTTCATGATTTAAAAGAGTGTCTGTGGAGTTTCTTGCCCGTTCTTCTCCATAGGTACCTACTACGCTTTGGAATGAGCCACTAGATTAATCTTTCTGACTGACTGACCCCTTGACAATTCAAAAGTGCCTGTAATTCGTTTATTTGAAACAAATCCTATGAGTTTCAGTAACAGTTACTGTTAGCCAGCATCATCCCACTGCTGGGCAAAGACCTCTCTCCATGACTTCCAGCTCTTTCGATCCAAGGCTAGAGAGGACCGCTGCTCGTTCGTTTTCTGCTGCTCGTCCCGCCATCTACCAAAACAGTACACTCAGTAGCGGATTTACACATTTGCCGCCAGTAGGTTATTCAAAGTTTGCCGCCACTACCGACCTTTAATGTCAATGTCTTTTGTAATTTCTCGCATTTTTAACCGACTTCAAAAAAGGAGGAGGTTCTCAATTCGACTGTATTTTTTTTTAAATGTTTGTTACCTCGGAACTCCGTTATTTATAAGTCGATTCGCAAAATTATATTTTTATTTGTAAGAATATACTTTCAGATTGGTCCCATGGAAATTTCATTAAAAACGGTTCAGTAGTTTGGTTACTAAACCAAAATTACTGGTTAAAATTATAACTTAAAAAAAATTAATAATGACACATTTTAATTATTTTGAAGATAAAAACTTCTTTGCAAAAAAAAACCGACTTCCAAAAAAGACACTACAAAGTGAAAAATAACTTTAATTTCGGAAGTCGGTGGCAAACAACGAAAATGTGAACCCAACGACACCGACTTCCGAAAGTTTTTTTTTTTTTCACTTTGTAGTGTCTTTTTTGGAAGTCGATTGTTTTTTTTTTACAGAAAAGTTTTTATCTTCAAAATAATTAAAATGTGTCATTCAGCTACGAAAACCAGGATCAAATCTACGGTAGCAGCGTGAATTTGAGCATTCACTTTTTTTTATTCTTTCTAAAAAAACATGGTAAGTAGGTATATAAATATTGATCTTTTTAAATGCAGTAAGACTTTTAAAAAAATGTTGGCCCTAAATTTGCCGCCCCTCCGCCCTAGGCTCCAGGCTGCTCAGCCTGTTGGTAAATCCGCCACTGAGTAAACTTGAAAGTAACAGTACACTATTTTAATTTAGTAATTTTATTTAGTAGATGGTAAGGTAATATTATTTTAGTAGTGGCATTAGTTAGAAGTACGGTCTTATTTGCATAGGTCAACCGTCGAGAAGATCCTTAAACTATGATGGTGGGTCACAGAGTTATATTTGCAGATAAGACATATATATATCATTATCTGCCGAGCCTTTTCCCAACTATGTTGGGGTCGGCTTCCAGTCTAACTGGATGCAGCTGAATACCAGCATTTTACATGGAGCGACTGCCTATCTGACCTCCACAACCCAGTAACAGGGTAATACGATAACCCTTGGTAAGACTGGTTGTCAGACTTTCGGTGTTTTGACGACCCGTGACGAACTCAAACTCAAATAATTTATTTCAAATAAACCATGGCGGGAGCCCTTATTATTTTTATCAGCCATTTTTTGCCTAAACCAATTTCTTTAGAAAGAGACATTGGTTTAGGCAAAGACTGGTTTGTTTTCGTACGGTTTGACATTCGTAGAATCGTGAAAACTGAAGTGTTTCAGCTTATAAAAGTTCGTTCGTAGCGTTCTGTAGTGTCAGCCTACCCCCATGGGAAGTAAGCGTGAGTTTATGTTATAAAATCCTACTAATATTATAAACGTGAAAGTTGGTATGGATGGATAAATGGATGTTTGTTACTCTTTCACGCAAAAACTACTGAACGGATTTGGATGGGCATACAGGTAGTTTATAACCAGGATTAACACATAGGATACTTTTTATCCTGATATTCCCACGGGATCAAAACGTATGCGGGTGACACCGCTGGGCGCAGCTAGTCTACCTCATTTCCAATATATTGAATATTTGAATAAGTCAACAAACAGAAAAAATAATTGACATTTTGTAAGAATTTTGACATTGATGGGTGACTTTGCTTTAGTTTTGTAGGTGACATTGTTTTATTTATTGATCTAAAAAATATTAAACATACATTATGTCGAAGTCACGAAGCACTAAGCCTAATGGATACAAATAATTTCAATGAAGCATCTTTCGTTTATATAGTTTTGTGAATTCTATTTTGTTTTACTTTACTTTGTGTAAATTATTTCGTCAGCACTGCTCTCAAAACGGTGAAGGAAAACATCGTGAGGAAACCGGCATGTCTTAGAACCAAAAATTCGAAGATATTTGACATCTATTAACCGGCACTGGGCCCGCGTGGTGGATTACGGTCCACTCCCTCTCACAAATTCGATTCGTTGCTCTAAGGGTCGCAAGCGCAACTGCTGAACTTGACGTCCTAAGTCCTCAATCCTCAAGTCCTCCAATGTTAATGGGCTTTTCCATCAAGAATTTTTTGTGCCTGGTTGATGACAATAGGCTCTCTTATTACATGAGATTTAACCATAACTGAGATAACACAATTTTTCGCAGAGCACACTTCTGCCTAATCCTTCGGTGAATATAGGCGTTACGTTATGCTAAACAATTGACGTCACCACCAAAACAATTTGACCACTCTACATACTACTCTATGACAAAATTCCGTAACAAATATTCCAGTAGGAAATGACTAATTTATTCCAAATCCCGGCTGCTATTGTTATGTTGCCAGTGCCAATCTCCGGCCAATGGAACTATTAGGTAGCGAGATTGGGCAAATATACTAGTGTTTACTCTTGCTTTGTCTGCCCTGTATTAATTACTAGGTTTTGTACGCATTTCATCATCGTTTTCTTGTAACTCTATTGGTTTACGCGGCGCACGCCAGTACCGGAGTTACCGACATAGCTTGCAGAGTAAGCAAACTGAAGTGGCAGTGGGCTGGCCATGTTTGTCGAAGGACCGATGGCTGGTGGAGCAGCCTAGTCCTGGAGTGGAGACCGCGTATCGGCAAGCGTAGTCCCCCCAGCTGGATAGACAGACGACCTAAAGAAGGTGACTGAGACAGGCTGGATGCGGAAGGCGGAGGACAGGGTGTTGTGGCGCATCCTGGGAGAGGTCTTTGTCCAGAAGTGGACTGCAACAGGCTGCAATAGGTTGAGTTGACGCCAGTAAAGCTTCCAGTCGGCTTGATTTTTTACGACATCTTTAACAATCATCGTCAGAGGGGCTTGTGGCTAAGTAATGACAGCCTCGGGTCGATCGATCAGCTTAAGCCACACTTGCCGCGGTCAGTCCGTGGATTGGTGACCATCTTTACATACTAAGACCCCTCCTTGCCTCAGAAAGCACGTTAAGCCGTTGGTCCTGGCTGTCATACGCTGTCGATCTTTGACAGTCGTTACGGGTCGTCAGAAGCCCGAAAGTCTGACAACCAGTCTTAACAAGGGGTTTCGTATTACCCAGTCACTGTGTGGTAGAGATCTGGTAGGCAGTCACTACATGGAACATACTGGTACTCAGCTGCATCCTGTCAGACTAGAAGCCGACCCCAACATAGTTGGGAAAAGGCTAGGCAGTTGATGGGCGCGATCTCATGGTGGAATGGAAAGCCCGACTATCGCAACCCAGCGCAGGGCACGCCACGATAGCGGCGGTACGACCCCTCTTTGAGGAGTGGCTAGAGAGGCGTCACGGCGTTCTCACCTACAGCCTGACGCAGGTCCTCTCCGGACACGGATGTTTCGGGAGGTTCCTGCACATCATCAGGCGGGAGGAGACGCCCGGGTGTCATCACTGCGACGATCGCCCAGAGGACACGGTGGAGCATACGGTGGAGGTCTGCCCCGCTTGGGCAGAGCACCGCCGTGTCCTCGTAGAGGCGATCGGCAGCGGCGGCGACCTCTCGCGTCCGGCCCTGGTTCAAGCCTTGGTCCGGGGCGAGAGGGAGTGGGAGGCGGTCACCTCCTTCTGCGAAGCAGTCATGCTAGCGAAGGAGGTGGCGGGATGGGTGAGGGAGAGATCCTCATGCCTCAGCCGCCGCGGGAGACGCTCCGGGCGTCGGGAGCCGCGTGACGACTCGTGGCCACCGTAGGCGCGGGCCTGCGGGCGGAGAGCAATGGGTAGCTCTCCGTTCGATCAGGACCAGGCCCGTGCCGGACGGCGCGTATGTGTTCCACGCGCGCCTCAAAGAGATGTCAGCATAGTTGACGGGGCCCGACAGGGCCGAAGCCTGCCGGGGTAGCAGGATCATCCGAAAGGGTTACCGCTGCCCTGGAACATAAAGGGCTAAGGAAGGAACACGGGTGGGTTTTAGTCAGTAAGAGTCTGACACTCCCTTCTGCTCCACCCAGAGCGGGAGGGGTCATTTGATGATTTCCCATCCTCAAAAAAAAAAAAAAAGGCAGTTGATGGGAAGCGGCTCCAAATGTATGAAAAAGACGAAAATAATTATCAGGCTTAGCGTACAAATTCTCTCAAAGATCGCAGTTTGTTGGTATGTAGCAGAAAGGAGGACGTCGACTTTTATTATCTTACAACTTTGCAAAACAGATAAATAAAGTTAAAGATTCTTAACCAGTTATTCTCATCTGTTGATAACTTTATTGCCTTTAAGACTACGACAATTTGGACTCGTTCCTAGCTGGAGAGGGAAAAACACAAAGAAACTTGGATCAGGGAGACTTTTGCCCAGCAGTGGAATAACATAGGTACACTATTAACATTAAAAAACAGTGCTCCAGACCGTATTTCGGCCATAGCGGCCAATCTCAACGGAGACTAACCTTCGGCGCGGGAGATATTATAGTGCACAAGTGTCTGCGCAGACACAAGTACACTTCCTCTTCCCTCACTCTCATAGTCCGATGGGACGGCAATCCGAGACGACCGGAGAGAGATCAGATTAGATTAGATTTCTTTATTTCTTTAAACATTGTATACATACAAAAGCATGTAAGATATTACGTCGTTTGAGTCCAGTCATGTTCAGCCGTAAGTATAGTGTCGGTAATATTGTATTACCGTGGGATAGTCGTACAAATATTTCCATAACATTAAAAATAATTAATAATAAGAAAAAAAAAATACCTAGAATAAGCATTGACACAATTTATAATTAAGAAACTTTACAAACCAAAAGTTATTTTTTATGTTATAATTTTAAAATTCAAATTAACTTAAAAACTATAATGTCAAACAAATACAAGAATAATGTCGAAGTTACAAAATATAATATGGCATGTCAATACAATATGTCATGATCATGCGCAGGATCAACGGCTTAACGTGCTTTCCAAGGGTTGGGGGTATCACACCGCCAACTTCCAAACTCCGGGCTTTGATTAAGAAATTTTTAATCGAAAAACTTAATAACACCTTGGCCGACTTGGGAATGGAACCCAGGACTCCACGCTCAGCAGTCGCGCTTGCGACCACGAGACCGAAGGGGCAGTAACACTAACGTAGACTGTAACAGTAAAAGAAAACGCCTACACCGGCCTCACCATACAGTCTTAGCATTTGCAGGTCAACATTCGACGAAAAAGTTGTCAAGCAATTTTATACCATGTCTGCACGAACTGAAGGCCAATTCCCGTCATCAAAAACGTTCAAAATCTAGTCGAAATCTCATCTCAGCGACAATCAATGTCAAATAAATTCAAAAATGTAGGGAAAATAGAGGTATTTTTGACAGATTGAGACTGAGATCAGACTGTGAACGTTCTTACAATTACAAGAATTGCCCCTCTGTTAACTGTCACGTTGACCTGCCTTGCACATCACCTGCCCTGCTAAAAATTAACCCATTCTTATACCCTCACTACCTATAACAGTCGTAGCGATGACAAATAAACCTAAGTACAGGCAAGGAAACTATACCCCTTTTATTCCTGTGTTGGGGTCAAAAAGTGCGGAATTTGCCCCCTTCATCGCTCCTCTGCTTCCTAAGGTCGTGTGTGTGGGTGTGAGGTGTGTGTGTGTGTGTTGTGTGTGTATATTATTATTATTTAGTCGTCGACGGTACCGCGGGGAACTCGTTTCAAGACTGCTTTAGGCCGTGACCCCTGGGGACGAGACGTGGACATAGTTTGGTTGTCGATATCGATAGTTTTGGGTTTATTGTGGTTGTTAGTTTAATCGCGTGATGATTGCTTATTGTGGACAAAGAGTATGATGTAGACGGAGTTATTGAAACAATTTTTTCCATAAAGTATATAGATATTACAAAAGGCTTATAGCTTGTAAATAATTTCTCATTATTTTAAATATCCCAAAAATAGGCTTTAATTTCTGCGGGTTATACAAAAATAGGCTGATAATTAGAACTTTACGTAAATAAAATACTAGAATGCTAATGCTAAATTCGGTAAGAACATGACATCTAGCTGTCTTCGGTAATAACTACGAAGAGTAAATCGTTCAGCACAAATAGGAATGTCTCATAATTATAATATTTAGTTTAAATAATAGCCATTAGATGCCTGAAGATGGTTAATTTAGTTGGTCACGCATAGTCCAGAAAGAAAACTGCATCAAAAAACCTGTTTCAAAATCAATTCAATAGCCATTATTGAATTGATTTTGAGACAGGTTTTTTTATATAATATGTCAAACAAATACACACATAGAAAAATTTAAATACTTCAACAAAAACAAAATTATAGTTTTATCGACAAATCGAATTTGCAAAAAGACCCCATTACTAAAACACGCGTCACTTTCGTGTTTCATCTTTTACACCTTCCATGATGCAATCCTCTGTCTTCTTTACACTCGGACCTCTCCCTCGCACGCTCCTTGTTCCTCCGAAGACTATCGGCATAAGTTTATCGCGACTTTACATATTTTTTTTGTAATGGCATTTTTTATGTCACTATGGTGTGGTAGCGGTGAAGGGTTTTTGATGTCCTAGGTTCGATTGAAGATTAAAGATGTAATTTTTTCTTCTGTTCCTGTAAGTTAAGTCTTACTACATGTAACTAATTGCTATGGTGCCTAAAAGGAGTTGTAAAATCCTTTAAAGTTTTGATGATTATTAAATTACTAGCTGCACCCCGCGGTTTCACCCGCATAAGTTTCGATCCCGTGGGAATATCGAGACAAAAAGTATCGTGTATGTTAATCCTGGTTATAAACCATCTGTGTGCGAAATTTCATCCAAATCTGTTCAGTAGTTTTTGCGTGAATGAGTAACACGCAAAAACGCGCAAACGTGAAAGTTTGGATGGATGTTTATTACTCTTTCACGCAAAAACTGCTTAACGGATCTGGATGAATTTTGGCACACAGATTATTTATAACTAGGATTAACATATAGGATTCTTTTTATCCCAATATTCCCACGGGATCAAAACTTATACGGGTGAAACCGCGGGACGTTGCTAGTAGGCTGATAATGCATATGTGCGAATGACAGGCTGCGAAATAAAAATAAAGTTATTGTAATATACATAATTATATTCACGTATGGCAATACAGTAGTCACACATTTAACTTTTAAAATTCTCGGACAATTTAAATAATTTGAGATGACAGGTGTTAAAGTCAGATTTAAAAGGTTCCCGACCCGGTTTTGACAGGTTAACTGTTAACCATTCCATCGTTGTTAATTTGGGTATAATGTACCGTAACTTATCTTTGTACAGAAATTATAATATCGACCTGGAATTCGTCCTAATGCAGGGCAAAAGCCTTTTTCTTAACATCTCGAACTTTTGCGTCATAATAAATATTCTTTTAAAACATAGGTTGTCAACCTTATTGGTGATGTTTTTAAGAAAGGTCAGGTGCATGTAACTATGATCAAAGGGGCAATTCTCGTAATTATAAGAACGTTCACAGTCTGATCTTGGTCTCAATCTCAAAAAATAACAAAAATACCTCTAATTTCTCTACATTTTGATAAATTTTTGACATTGATTGTCGCTGAGATGAGACTGCGATTAGATTTTGAATGGTTTTAATTACAAGAATTAGCCTTCTGATGTATGAACATAAACGAAGCAAAAGGTCTATGTAAGGGTTGTAGCAGGTGGCATTCTGTAGTTTCTGTTTACCCCCATAGGAAGACAGCGTGAGTTTATGTAAATGTATATACTTAATCAAAATCTTAAATGACAGACAACGTTTGCACAGTCGAAACTGCTGGTTCTGTCATGGCATGTGTGGCTGGCAAGAGTTCCTTAGGTATCTAATGAAGGTTCTAAGGAAGGATTTTGTGTTTGTTGAAATTCATACTCTATAGGGGCTTAACCTCTACATATGACTATAAATTTTCAAAAAAATAGAGGATGAAAATTTGAATAGAAGTTCGTCATTTTTAGCCACGGGAAGTCCTATCAGAGACGCCTCTTGTCCTGACTAAATATGAGGTACTTAAAAAGTTCTGCTGGCAAACGTGTGACAAGCATGTTTGGGGATCTTTAGGTACCATTAGGAGATAGTAAGTGGTAACCACCGCAAGAAGACATTTTGTAATACTTAACAGAATCTAGATGGACCTTAAACAGGTGGCTGGGACAGACCGGATGCGGAAGGCAGAGAACAGGCGTGTTGTTGTTATGGCGCAGCCTGGGAGAGGTCTATGTCCAGCACTGGACTGCGATAAGCTAAGTTGATTGATTGACCAGACTCATTGCAAGCGCGTGCGAGAGACAAAGCATAAACGACGTTGTGTCTGTAATTACTTACAGTATAAATATATTCTTATGGACGTCTTTCGGCTGAAATTATTATGATGATGATGATAAAGTACCAGCTTTTAGCAGCTTTGTCTCTCACAACCTATTAGATACTCTTCAAAACCTTGTAACAGGATTTTTTTATGACTAACAAAGAATATTGTGATATGTAAATACGGACGATTTATAATTAGGTAGGCATGATGTTATGATGTTAAAGTGCTATCCATCTTAACATCACGGCTGCATCCCTAAAGGGTAAGGCAAAGGTGTACTTATAGTATACTCGTATTGCATCAGCACCCTGATTGCGTAATACACTGACAATCTATATCTGAATCATTTTGAAGGATATTGCTAATCCATTGCTTCGTATGTTCGATAAATGTGTCTGCTCAACAACGTAAATAACGCAATGAATGTTGTTGAACTGTCAAAATGAAACCCATTGCTACTGGTAGTGTGGTAGGCAATTACCCTGCTGTTTGTAATGTTTAAGTCACATGGAATAGGGGGCGAGCCTATTGGCATCAACGGGGCACAAATCCAGACTCTGGACTTTTACTGACAAAGGAGATTGTATGTAGATATTTATATGGAGCCTAGCATACCTACTGTCTCGCCATTTTGATATTTTTTTCAACATTTTGAAAAAAATATCAAAATGGTGAGACAAACCCATTGCCATTGCGGCTAAACTTGAAACCTGTATAAATCGAAAACTCACATCAATGCAAACGAAAAATAATTATAATAAGACCAAACTTCGTAAAGCCCCGAAAAGAGTACCCGACCTGGGGATCGAACCCTGGACCTCATTCTCAGCGCTTGCGATAACTAGACCAATGGAGTTGATAGCATTATTTAGTTAATTCGGTAAACAATGAAGTTTCCCTGACTGTACTATATTGCTCACAAATCAAGTAATGCATTATTATTTAAATCCGTCATAATTACTCAACTGTCAGTTTAGTTACGTTAAGATGACAAGACTTATTATGGGATATCAAATACTTTTTATACCCACCTAAATGATTATAATTAGGTATAATATTTTTTGTGTGATAAGTCGCTACACAAGTCATTGACCATCTTTCTTAACTTCTTTCAAAGAACTATACACCATGTTCCCAGATGTTCAGACCACGGAAATAAGCACTTTTCACTATGGACACATTAATGAATACTTATTTTTTGTTAATTTTCATACAAACTAAATACTTTGATGTAAATCACCCGACATGCGTCCCTCTTTATCTCTTTATCCAAAGCATTTGATAGATTTATAATTTTATTTGCACTAAGCGGCAACATAGGCCAATCTTACTGCAAAGCTCAATTAAATTTCATTAAATGAAATTACAAATATCCTTGTAACGAAGCCTTTTTAAATACTAGGTTCTTTCTTTGTTAGATTTGATTTGTAAAAGCTATAGAAGCATTTGCCAAAGTTTATGGATAACGTGAAGACCACGGTGTATAAGAGAAGCTCATAATAATACCAGTATTTTATTGTCCCACTGTAGGGCAAAAGCTGAGGCTTTTTGATAGTGATCAATGGTCGTGCCTTTTCAGTATGAAATGAGTCTCATACTGAAAAGGCACGACCATTGATCACTATGCATGCTCAAGACGAAATGGCGAATTCAGACTTATATAATATATATATATATATACCTAGTCTTGCCATAAATATTGTCACGAAGAATTTTTTTTTTTTAATTGCAATTATTATTTATTACTTTTACAGTGTGTTAGTTTAATACATAAATATAAAACAATTTAAAATATAAAAAGCTTATTCGAAGTGGTCTCCATTGGCTGCAATACAGTCCTTTAAACGTTGAGGCCAGTTATCAATAGAAGCACGCACTCTTTCCATGGGAAAATTCTTCACTGCCAATCGTATGGGTTGTTTTAGGGGCTCCAAATTATCATGGCGTGTAGAGCAAGCCGTACTCTCTAAAACTGACCATAAATCATAATCCAGCGGATTAAGACCGGGACTAGACGACGGCCAGTCTTCGGCTCTGATGAAGTCCGAAACGTTCACTTCCAACCAAGACTGCGTGGACCGAGCTTTATGACCCGGCGCCGAGTCTTGTTGGAAGGATCATACTTGGTTATTGAACATGGTGTTGTTAAGGGGCTTAACTACCTTCTCAAGAATGGTGTCTTGATACACTTGTGCCGATGTTTTGATACCTTTTTCACAAAAATATGGCTCAGTCACTCCTTCATAGCTAACACCCCACCAAACCATCACTGAAGTCGGATAATGCCCACGTTGCACTCTGTCGACTAATTGGGAAGCTTCCTTAGAGCTTTGAGCAAAAATACAGTCATTTTGTTTGGTAAAATGTTGCTCAATTGTAAAGATTTTCTCATCCGTAAACAAAAATTTTCTGTAACCTCCCTTTGCGTACCGCTTCAGTAGTTGTTTCGATTTTACCACCCTATTCTTTTTTAAATTATCAGTTAATAAATGACCAGTGCGTCTCTTATAGGCTGCAAGTCCTAAGTCATCTTTTAAAATACGCGACATGGTTCTGGGTGCTATCTTCATCTCCCGAGATAAAATCTTTTGCTTTCGGACAGGATTTCTTCGAATTCTTTCCCTTACTGCTTTGACCATCTTTTTCGTACGAACACTACGTGGACGGCCAGATCTTTTTCTGTCACAAACAGAGGAGGTCTCATTGTACCTATTAATAGCCCGGTACACAAACATTTGACTAATACCAAGCGTATGGAGAGTTTTAAAAATGGCATTTGGCTCCATACCAACTTTGTGTAATGCAATCACAGCGATTCGGTTCTCTTTATCACCCCACTCCATTTTAATATCGCAAAATATTGTACGATGTATTGGCGCCAAAATTAAAAAACTCCATGAACAATCGTATAAAAATGACAGATTCCAAATTCAAATGTAATATCTTTCTTATTTTTAATTGTAACAGTATTTATGGCCAGACTGTGTATTTTTTTAAATGAAACGTTGCGCCACGCTAGGAATTTCTCCTGTATCGTGGGTGCGTTTACAAACATTTAAACTAACATACACAAACAGCCAGACCCGGAACAACTACTTGTAGACCATACAAATATTTGTTCCGTGCGGGAATCGATCCCGCGACACGCAGCGCAGCAGTCAATCGCTTAACCACTGCGCCAACCGTGCCGTCAATATTGACTATAGCAACCTCATATGACAACCCTATCGTTAGAATATGTCGACATTACAATGAAATTTCAAAAGGTAATAAATTGGTAGATCTTTGATAGTCTTTACAGGTAGTCAGAAGCCTAAAAGTCTGACAACCTGTCGTACTAAAGGGACTACCCAGTAACTGGGTTGTGGAGGTCAGATAGGCAGTCGCTCTATGTAAAATACTGGTATTCAGCTGCATCTGGATAGACTGGAAGCCAACCCCAACATAGTTGGCAAAAGGCTAGGCAGATTTATTGAATGACCTGCATGATGAAAACCTACCTAAGTGGGTGTTCACGTCAAAATGCAAAGGGTGGGATTCGAACTCACGAAGAGCCTCAACCGTTGGACTATATAATTTTTCGCTCAATCACCATTTTGTGCAAAAACTGCACATAATAAGCGTTTTGCACAAAACTGTTCAACCAGTTATATCGACCTCTGTGCCTGTTATAAATTAACACCATACAATACGCTGACATTAAGGATTTTGCACAGTTATTAAGTGAGGTAAGTGCACCGGTTTTCGGTTAAGTTTTAGTATCTCTTACGAATTGGAATAATATCTTTCTTGACATACAAAGTATTCATTAATTTATTTTATATCTGTGTATGCGGCATTGCAAATATTGAGATATCCTTATCAAGTAACATAAAAACAAATATTAAAAACAAAATGTCACTTTTATTCAATTGTAAATACATTCTTCAACTTAACTTATAATTTCTTTGTTGTGCCCGATTGTTGGCAATTGGCTGGCTCCCTATTACAAGGTACTTAAACATAACTAGCGTACTAATGGCGTCATATGAGTATACTATAGGTACCTACATAATCAGCCTCTAACGTCCCCACTGCTGGGACAGGCCTCTCTGTGAGAGGGAGTGGGCTGTAATCTACCACGCGGGCCCAGTGCGGGTTGGTAGACGTCACATGTCTTCAAATTTTTAGTTCTATCACATGCCGGTTTCCTCACGATGTTTTCCTTCACCGTTGTGAGAGCAGTGGTGATGAAATTATTTACACAAAGTAAAGCGCCTGTCTGGGTTCGAACCCACGACCTACGACTCATAAGTCTGGGCCGTTACCACTGGGCACCTAGGCACACCCTACCTCTGCCTAACGCTTCTGTGAAACAAGGCGTGACAAATAACAATTATGTTTAAAGGCCATGACTTATAGAATTAAAATGAATGTTTAGTAATAACCTTAGATCAGTGCTTCCTACAGAAGACCGATGGAAAGAATGGAGGAGGCAATTAGCACACTGGTGAGACAATATGGCGTCATAAATTCTCCGTGACTATTTAAAACTGGTTTTAGTTTTATTTATTTATTTTTAACCGACTTCAAAAAAGGAGGAGGTTCTCAATTAGGATTAGATATATATTTTTGTGTATTTATGTGCATAACTCCGTCAATTATATCTAGACAGATTTGCAAAATTGTTTTTTAATGGATAAGGTAAGTTATACCTTAGAGGTGGTTCCGTATAAATTTGATTGTGAGTTAGCTTCAATAATACGATTTTTTCCCGCATTTTCGTATTTTGACACCGACTAAAAAAGTTTTTAGTATTTATGTACACACAGTAAAACAGATCTTGATACGACATATTATGTATTGAGTACAAAGGTGCTTTTAAGAAAGAAATCTTTAAAACTTTTAAGTGATGGCCGACAACAGGTGCGTCCACCACACAAGCCGGTATGCTACACGTATGAAATGATTATTAACGCGCGTCCGACAAGGCGCAAATATGAAAAGTTCACTTTAATATCACACACAGCTATACCTGTCATTTAAAAACGCAAACTTGGTGAGTAGTCGAATGTACAAGAGAATCGCCAAGATAATATTTCTAGCTAATAAAGGAAACTGCAATGCAATATCGTTGGTCGCAAGCAAAATGACGGAAGGTAACACTACTGTGCGTGCGGTCTTGGGTTTGATTCCCAGGTCGGGCGAAATGTTTTTTTTTTTTGGCAGCCTGGAATCTGGATTTGTGTGGATTAATGGCCTCGATCTAATTGCACTACTACGCACTATGCACTACGAATATACAATACAATATTAGACGAAATGTAAAGTATCACGGAATTGCATACTATGAAAGAAAGAAACATATTTAATTTGGGACACACAAGGAATACAGAAATACAAATAGTGAAGGAGCATTTAAAACTAAGAAAGTTACATTTAAAAAAAAATCAATAGAAAATGTGCGAGGCCAAAAAGGCTCCTGTCTCAGCATAATGCTGCGATGTGCTATGTTTTTTTTAATTGTGTCACTTTGCCCTGCCCTGCAAATCATTACGGTTGGGGCTCTTGTACTATTTATTAAATAAAGCATAAACGCCAGATTAAGTTTATAACTTAAACCACTCAGAAAGATCGCATCAAGATTAAAAATGCCAACGAAAAACGCCTTCGCAACATAATCTTATATTGACTTGGATCAATAGGTACCTTTATATATAAACTTGTATATAAGTAAGTAAATATAGGTAGTTATTATGAGTTAGAGATCGTGGTGACTAGGTAGATATTAATATAATCAACCAGACAGAGATTGTCTCACTGCGGGGCAAAGGACCCTTCTCATATAGAGAAGCAATCGTAATCGTAAACTTAACAGAATAGATATCTTCTTTATTTTCTTGATATTTTTTTTGTTTTTTTCTGTTCTTATTTCTTCTTTTCTAGGGTTCCGTATCCAAAGGGTAATAACGGGACCCTATTACTAAGACTTCCTTGTCTGTCCGTCCGTATGTCGGCCACCAGGCTGTATCTCACGAACCGCGATAGCTAGACAGTTGACAATTTCACAAATTATGTATTTCTGTTGCTGCTATAACAACAAATACTAAAAACAAAATAAAATAAATATTTAAAATCACGTCTGTTGTATACAACCGACGTGATTTTTATAAATAATGGTACGGAACCCTTCGTGATTTTTTTTTCTAGATTTTGATTTTTTTCGTAGAATTAATTATAAATGATTTTATTTTGTACTAAGTAGGTTTGTACAAACACTTTTACACGTCAGTCATATTTTAAAACTAGATTAAGTCGGCGTTTCTTATCTGACTAGTCTGAGAAGAAAGGCCGAAACAAACTTAGAGGTCACAGTCTCTTTTAAAGTCCAGACATAATCTTGGTCAGATCATTCATATGATCTGACCAAGATTATGACTGGACTGTCGACCATGTAGATCGATGTCAGAGATGGTCTATTGAGGAAAGAGCCACGCAGATTGAGAGGACCTGCCGATCGATTCTGTAAAACCGTCACAACCGAAACAGTGAGCTGTCAATAGTGTCAATCCCTAGCATTAGTTGGAATGACAGCTCACTCCACGCTCACTCCACCTAAGTTTTCACGGTGAGATGGTTACAGAGTCGCAGTGCAGTCCACTTAGTGCAAGCATTTCTCAGAAATCGTGCAGCTCAACTCAAAACTTAAGGAGCTTAACGATTCGACGAACCATATCTATGTGTATGCACGTGTTCCTGTGACAAATGAACCTATTTATCTTTCTTTTATTTCTTTCTATTCGCAATCGTATCTTCAATGCTAGTTGTATTGAACATACGGTTGATCACTGCTTGTGAAGAATTTCCGAGAGTTAGTGAGTCCAGGGGGTCAACTCCGAAGTAGTATCGGCCGAATGTTCGGCCGTTTCCTGCTACGAAGTTACTATTTGGTTCGGTCGGTTCCGAATCTACACTCCTACACTGTTTCGATCCGAACTTTTTTCGCATTTTTCAATAATATTCGGTTCGGCCATGTGTCGGTCCGATCCGAACATTCGCACTTTGCACTTCGGAGTAGGCCCCCAGGAGCAGTGGTGACCACTGGCCTCTATTATACAAGAACGCTGGGCTAAATATCTATGACTATACGAAATTACAGTTGCTTTTTGTGCCGATTCAAAGCGCGGCTCGAGTGTCTCAGGAACTAAAATTGACACATTGCCGCAAATGGCCGTCGGTCGTTTTGTTTTGGAACGTCGCTGGTGATTTGTGTCTAAATCGTGGAATAAGACTTTTTTGTATTCACTACGAGATATTTAGAACATTTTTATCATGACAGTATGAGCAGTATGTATGGTTTTGTCTTGTAAAACTCGCTATCAAAAATATTAGTTCCACGGACGCTCACATTGTTGTCAGCGCCAAAATGGTGAAAATCAAATGTCTTCATTTTGTCATGAATATTATGAAGTCTAGCGTACTTGTTTATTGTAGGTCAATGAGTGGTGGCCCGGTGGTAATTACGAGTTGTAGTTCGTAGGTTCGAAACCAGACAAGCGCTTTACTTTGTGTTAATTATTCATCACAGTCACTGCTCTCAAAACGGTGAAGGAAAACATCGTGAGGAAACCGGCATGCCCTAGAACCAAAAATTCGAAGACATGTGACATCTGCAAACCCGTACTGGGCTTGCGTGGTGGATTACAACCCACTCCCTCTCATCGAAAGGTTGCCTGTGTCTGTTTTGAAGGCGGTGGTGATGAAATAATTTACAGAAAGTAAAGCGCCTGTCTGTGATTCGCACCTGCGACCTGCAACTCGTAACTCGCCGCCATTACCACTGGACTACCACAGCACTCAACCTGACTACCCGTAACGACTGTCAAAGACCTACAAATGGCCACGAGCCAATTTTAGCACAAAAAAAAAAAAATATATAAAACTGGTCTTCAAAAAAAAAAAATTAAAACTACATCTCCATCCGACGTCCACCTCAAAAGTGCTTGTAAAACAATGCCGGTACTGTTAACACATGCAAATGGGTTTTTTGTTATGTCGTCTTTATTTGTCAAACAGAATCCGGGCGCCGCACTTCAACACCTCGAAAAAACCTACTCAAACGACTGTGCCGCTACGTTTGGTTAGGATAGACGAGCTTTGGAGAAAAAAACGTTGGAAAATTGATGGAATTTAGTGTGGCTAAAGTTTGGTTAGCTTTGGTCAAGGGTTTTGTGTTTTTTTGTGGGATATCATAGTCCTTATTCAACTTTATTTATAGTTGTTGCATCATGTCTTCTTCTTCATAATTTCTACCTGCCCCAGCAGTCTCGACATTCATAACGATCGCTTTTCGACCGAATCGATTCGGTCGCAAAGTCCCGGATTGACAGGTGAAATGTATGGAGTGACAGGACTTTGCGACTGAATGCGGTCGTAAAGCGATCGCTATGAATGTCGAGACTGCTGGGGCTGGCCATCGTCTTAGTATTCACCCCCTTCGGTCGGGAAAAATGTTACTGGTTTCCTCCATTAAGAATTTCTTAGCAACAGCCCGAAGCTTGGAAGTTGGTGGTGTGATACCCCCGTGCCTCGGAAAGCACGTTAATCTGTTAGTCCTGCGCCTGATCTCTCTCCGGTCGCATCGGATTGCTGTCCCATCGGACTATGAGAGTGAAGGAAGAGATAGTGCACGTGTGTCTGCGCACACACTATAATATCTCCCTCGCCGAAGGCTAGTCTTCGTTGAGATCGGTCACCATGGGCGAAATTAGGTCTGGAAGACTTTATTTATTCATCCCCTTTCTTGCCATATCATGTTTCACACAATACTTCTATAGTTTCTCTAATATCCATTTTGTTTTCATCTTTTGGTTGATCCATATTATGTACTATGAGAAATATGCAAGTACTCACAAAACGGTGAAGGAAAAAAAATGATCTGAAACCAAAAACTGGAAGACTAGCTACATCCACCAACCCGCACTGGGCCCGCGTGGTGGATTATGGCCCACTCCCTCTCACAGAGAGGAGGCCTGTGTCCCAGCAGTGGGAACATTATAGGCCACTGTGATTCATCATCATCTGCCTAGCCTTTTCCCGACTTCATATGTTGGGGTCGCCTTCCACCCTAACCGGATGCAGCTGAATACTAGTATTTTACATGGAGCGACTGTCTATCTGACCTCCACTCCCAGTTTCTAGATAACACGATACCCCTTAGTAAGACTGGTTATCAGACTTTCGGGCTTCTGATTACCCATCACGACTAAGATGTACGAATGACAGTCGGGACCAACGGCTTAACTTGCTCTCCGATGCACGGAGGAGTCTCAGAAAGCAATGTAAATGGATTGTCGCATATCCACGAACGATTCGATCGACCTGTGCATCTGTTATCATTTAGCCACGAGCCCAATCGAGCGAGCATGCAGGCCAAAAAACATAGATATAGTATCAAAATGCAAAATCCAATTGACAGTCAATCCATCACTTTAACTATGATTCAACGCAACTAAAATTCATGTCGCGTCGATCAGTTGTTATAGATAATTTGGCCCACCCAAAACTTCCAGCCATTTTGGATTATCAATAATGTTTCAACGCTGTTTGAATGTTGATTAGCTAAACTACGTCTTTCCTGTAGTTAAATTAGTTTTAGCAAGAAGTTATAATTAAAGATGGCAGACGATAGCTCTTCTTTCTTTATTTTAGAAGTTCATTCTTAAAGTTTTCTTTGGCATGTGCCTTCAAACTTATTTTACATAATCAGCTTAGAATGTTCCCACTGCTGAGACACAGGCCTCCTCTCTGTGAGAGGAAGTAGGGTCATTGAGATATCAGTACACCTAGGGTTCGTGGCGAAGAAATAACTGTCGCATGGGTCGATCGATCAGGTTACGCTACGCTTGCCGTGGGCAGATCGGTGCCTCGGAAAATTTCAGCCGTCATTCGTGGTCCGACAGTCGTTACTGGGTTGATGCAGCCAACATAAGCTTAAGTATAATCAGCCTATAACGTTCCCACTACTGGGACACAGGCCTCCTCTCTGTGAAAGGGAGTGGGGCTGTAATACACCACACGGGCC
The DNA here is from genome assembly GCA_947507525.1 of Apamea epomidion. Classification (NCBI taxonomy): domain Eukaryota; kingdom Metazoa; phylum Arthropoda; class Insecta; order Lepidoptera; family Noctuidae; genus Apamea; species Apamea epomidion. The sequence goes on along the minus strand of OX382252.1, from coordinate 6,733,844 downwards.
CAGTGCGGGTTGGTGGATGTCAGATGTCTTTGAACTTTTGGTTCTAGGACATACCGGTTTCCTCACAATGTTTTCCTTCACCGTTTTGAGAGCAGTGGTGATGAAATAAATTATATCTATAACGTAAAGCACCTGTCTGGATTAGAACAGCTTTTTTATTAGAGATACATATATATTTAATTTGGGACAGCGGGAACTTAAAATCTCGCATCACACTGAATCATGCAGAAGGCAGAGGTGCATAGTTCAGCCACATATCGGCAACCATTTTATATAGAGCCTATTATTGCCAGTAATTGCCATCAACCGGGACTAAAACTAGACACCAGAAGGCCAGTTCCCGTAATGAAAAACGTTCAAAATCTAATCGCTATCTCATCTCAGCGACAATCAATGTCAAAAACTTGTCAAAAATGTAGGGAAGTTATAGGTAGTTTTCACAGTTTGAACCTGAGACCAGACTGTGTTCTTAAAATTACGAGAATTGTCCCTCTGGATGCTTTTGAAATAATCCTAAAGGAAAACGGCGACTTGGTGACTGAACCTAAGACCCTATGCTCAGCAGTCGCGCTTCCGACCACTATACCAGCAAGACAGTCAGCATAGTGCCGGAGGTCGTGGGTTCGATTCCCACCCAGGACAAATGTTTGTGTAATGAGCACGATCATTTGTTCTGTGTGTGGGTGTAATTTATCTATAATATTTATGTATTTAGAAATATATAAGTATGTTTATCAGTTGTCTAGTACCCATAACACAAGCTCTGCTTAGCTTGGGACTAGATGGCGTTGTGTGATAGTTGTGGAATATTTATTTATTTATAGTTTTTTAGCAAAACTCAAAATAGTAACATCTTAGTAGTTACTACTAGAGGATAACCTCTGTTTACCCTCTCTTTCACACAAAACCTTGAACGTAAAACAACAAAAGATTTTTTGTTCATGTTTATGTGTCCGATGCGACTCAGGAAACGAACCCGGGACTTCGAATTAGTATGCAATGTTTATTTTGTTACGTCACGCAATATTTGAAGATACAGGGTGATGTTCTTATGAATATTTAAGGCATCATTTATCACCTTGAAAACAAAGGATATTATCAATTTTGAAGTCTACTTTGTCTTCGTGTCGCTGGCACGGCTGTATTTTAGATCAGGGCCCCAATTCTGTATGATAACTATTATTCCCCACATAATCTTACCACGTGGAAACCACGTACGATTGTCTAGCGTGGTATTTGACAGTTCAAACTACACTAACTTCGCGTTTATTGCGCGGTTTCGTTCTTTGTGTCTTATAGAATACGTTATTGGCAGATGTCGTGATTAGCTAAGAAATGGACGTGGTTTCGAAGTAAGGAATCATTAAGTGGTCATTGTGAATTAGGGCCCTGGTTGGCCTAAAACTTTGCGACTTCCATGGTGTCGTTGGTGACAGCGCAGAGGTCACCTTGACTGCAAGTTTTAGGACACAGAGGGCAGGATAGGAAGTGGAGCGTCATTTGCGATACAGCTCCACAACCACACCCTACTGCCGTTCCGTCGAGGTAGCCCCACTTTACCAGGTTTGACTTACATCTTCCAACTTGTCTCCGGAGGCTTTTAACCGGATAATTTTGCAGTGAAAACTTAGTTTTAGGGTGCGCTCTTTAAGCAAGCTGCTGTCTTTATAAACACTGGCGCCCAATCCCTTGTTCACAAACTAAACCTTTAAGTTCAGTGCATCTTTTTCTTTCTATTTCATTAAGAAAAGGACAGAAGATAAATATTAGTTTAGTCCTGTCAAATTAGTCAGCGCCTGACGTAAATTGACGTATTTTTAGTAGCCATGTTTTTAATCACGTCTAAACTGTCTATGGAGTACCTATCTTAATTTGACAGGACTAAACTAATATTTATCTTCTGTCCTTTTCCTAATGAAATAGAAAGAAAAAGATGCATGCCTTCTGTACATGAGAAGAAGCTTCAGTAGTTTATGCGTGAAAGAGTAACAAACATCCATCCATACAAACTTTCACGTTTATAATATTAGTAGGAAGTAATAAAATATGAAAATATAACATAGCATCACGCCCGTTATCCCCGAAGGGTTGGTCAGAGGTGCATCAAAACTATACCCAGCGACCCTATTGCGATCAAACGGGCACAAATCTAGACTCAGGGCCGTACAAAGGCACTACACAAGGTACAGACGTCAGCAGGTCAAGGTACCCGAAACTGTCAAATATTCCCAATCAACCGTGAACCTTAATGCTTTAGAGATAAAGTTGAAAATCTATTAAAGGAATTTGACAGTTTGTAGTAGTTTTATGTGCTGGTGTCTGTACTACATTTATATAGATTTGTAGAAAGTAAACGGCGCTCATGAAAGTTGCAGATGTTAGCAACAAAAACACAGTTTCATAGCAACAGCTTTTAAGCAATGGCTCAAAAACTATATACTAAGTTACCAGGACAAGTTATATCAAGTATTAACATTAACGAATTTAAAAGAAATCTGTTGAAATATTTAAATAGAATAGAATAATTTATTTCAGATAATTAAAATCCATATCTTGTTAGTATATATTAGCAACAATGTTAGCTTACAATTATGTTAGTATTGTTAGTACTTATCTATACAAAACCATTCACTTGACTACCCTCACCCAGTGTTTAAATAACAAGGTGTGTTGACGAATATTTAAATGACAAACTTTAATTATAATAACTAAATTAAATCTGTTCTCAAGTTATGACATACTAAATAATTTTGTTAATTTTGATTAGGTATTGTTGTAATAAGGAACCTTTGATATTTTGTTTGCCTTTTGGCGGGGCACAGCTCGGATCTTATGTATTATTAACACCTTCTGTAAGTACCCCGTGTTCACGAAATAAATGAATTTGAATATGAAAGGAAAATGACCAAAAGTCGTACCAAAAAGTTTTATGCATCAAGATCAAAACATTATAGTCATTATTTTCATAATTTTTTACGACATTACGCTTCGGGGGATTTTTGAACAGGGACTTTAATTTAAAGTAAAAAAGTGTTGATATTGTTTTATTCCCTTTACATGACGTTCCGTTTCAAATGATATGATTAAATAACCTTGAATTTTGAAAGTGTCATGATCATGTCTTTCAAAAAACTTGTAAATAAATTATACTTTGTATTCTAGTTGTTTTTAATTAATGTAGAATACATTAATTAAAAACAACTAGAATATAATAGAATAGAATTTTTATTTAAACAATTATCATTTTTTTGAGATTTAATGGCCGTTCGTGTATGACATGTCAAAGAAAATAAAGTACCTAGTTTTTATGTTATATCAAAAGTATTGAAAATCTCCGAGACCGGGTTTTTTTTTAAAGAACTTTTGTAGGAGTTACTATTTATTTATTTATTATTACAGGCACATCAACAACACAAACAAACATTTACAAATAACAGAGAACAGAGACATGGACTACTACTATGATAAGTGTAGTCTATAAAAAACAAAGTTTGGCTTTGATGCAGCATAGTACGGAATTCTATACATCCATGGGCATTGTCCTTTCTGATAGAACAACCCAATAACACTTTGCCCGACCTGGGAATCGAACCCAGGACCTCATGCGCAGCAGATGCAGTATTTTTTACTAATTAATGAATTAGCGTCAACATAAATGCTTTTTTATTATTACAAAACTCGTGACGTCACGATGTTTTTCCTAGTGTTATGTCACATGTCACTCTTCGTCTTTGCCTGGCCCTTTCCCATTTTATTTGGGGTCGGCCCTCCGTGTCATGCGTCTCCAGGTAGCTCGGTCCTAGGTCGTCTCTTTATCGACTTGGGCTTTTTTATGACCCCTCCCGCTCTGGGTGGAGCAGAAGGGAGTGTCAGACTCTTACTGACTAAAACCCACCCGTGTTCCTTCCTTAGCCCTTTATGTTTCTTCTTTGAGGTTCTCATTATTACGGACATCCATGTGATTGGGGGTCTTCCTCGTCCTCGGGGTTTGGTTATGTCACATGTCACTAAAGAAAAAAAAAGAAGTCGTAGAGATTTAGTTTTGCTTTGGTACAGAAGCCAGCAGGTCAAGCTACCCGAAACTGTCAAATTTTCCCAGTCAACCTTGAACCTTAATTCTTTAGCAATAAAGTTGAAAATCTATTAAAGAAATTTGACAGGTTGTAGTAGCTTCATGTGCTAGCGTCTATACCTTTTTTTTTTTGTTTTCGGGGGAAACCTTCGAAAGGCACCCGACCTCCGGGGAGACGGGTCGGGGAGTGTGGGATTTTTACCTCAATAAAACCACCCCGGTGATCGCGCATAAGGGTGGTCCCGGTTCCTCTTAAAAGACCAACTCCGGAACCATCCCTGCGCAACGCCTATAAGGCACATCCCTGGGGAGACTGTAAAGGGGCCTCCCCTAAGCCTTGCTATGCACGGCAGCACGTGACCACTGTGCCACCGTCTTCCCTGGGGTCACTTGGCAGGCAGACAGAGTCCCCACTCTATGCGCCCGCGACCCCAAAGGTCCACCTACCTTAATAGGTAAGCGGGTTTTGGCGTATTAGGCGCCAAGGCCTCCCCGGCGCCTCCTTCTCCGATGGCGTCTATACCCAAGAACTTTTTAGGATGTCCCGACTGTTTTAGAACTAAATTAATTACGAGAAGTGCTAAAAGATTATTGCAATGCATTGCGGGTCGCATTGTGCATAAAACATAATCAGCCTATAACGTTCCCACTGCTGGGACACAGGCCTCCTCTATTCGAGAGGGAGTGGGCTATAATCTACCAAGCGGGCCCAGTGCTAATGACCTGCTGGAAATTCAGGAAATGAATAGCTTTTAGAGGTATTGCTTAAAGTGGCCTTTTTAGGCCCCCAGGCGGAGGCGTGACGGTACTGGCCGACTGTCTCGTACCGAAAGGAGTCTCGGTACGAGGCCGTAATCTACCACGTGAGTCCAGTGTTGGTTGGTAGATGTCACATGTCTTCTAACTTTTGGTTCTAGGACATGCCGGTTTCGTCACGATGTTTTCGTTCACCGTTTTGAGAGCAGTGGTGATGAAATTATTTACACAAAGTAAAGCGCCTGTCTGGGTTCGAACTAGGGTTGCCAATTCTTTTTCAGTCAAAAATAGTAGTTTTAAAATAATAACCCAAAAATATAGGAGATAGCGAAAACATTAAAAAATATATAGTAGGTTTTAAAATACTTTATTTCTTATAAGAATATTTTTTGCTACTTTGAGCCTTCATACATATTAGTGCAATTTAAATGACTAAATACCATTAGCTCAGCTTTAATTAATTTTATACTGGCCCTATTGCGCTCATCTCGCTATTTATCAAAAAATATACGTTCTGTGTAGGCGGATGTTACCGGAATTGATATTATTTTTTAATTATTTGTAGAATCTGCATCACTCAAAACTTGCTGCCATTTTTAAACTGTACTTTTTGAAGAAAATATTTCATCAGGAAGAGGGATATGTAGAATTTTATTCATCTGATTTATTTCTATATACAAATCATTAAGTAGCTATTTACAAAACTCAAACTCAGACGAGAGGCGCGAAATTGACAATCTGTCAAACTCAAAGTGACATACCAGAATCGTTCAGAAATAGATATTTTTGCTTAGTGGGTTTTATGCTTAATAATATAGTAGTTTCGCCTACTATATACTTTTTTCGTAAATATAGTATTCGGATACTATATTATATAGCAGGGTTGGCAACCCTAGTTCGAACCTACGACCGATATCTCGTAAGCCGCGGCCGTTACCACTGCTCTAAATAATAAACAAAACCTCGTTATTGATCATCGTACGCTGACAAAGAAAACCAGCATAAAATACAGCTTTTACAAAATATAACACAAAATTACGCCCGCACAAAATATCCTTGTTCATTTTCTTAACAATGTCATGAATTATTGCGAGTACGGAACCGCAAACGTTTGCGGTTGGCTTCACCGCCGCCGCAATGATTACGGAACCCTAATATTATGTTGTCTCAGTTTTTGTCTGACATCTTGACAGTGCGGTGAGAATGACGCTGGAATAAGGATTTTGTGTCATACATTTATGTTATTGTAAGGAAAGTGATCGCGAAATAATGGAGTGTGGTTTTGAGTTTTATATTTGTGCATTTCTTTACATATTACTAGCTGCGCCCCGCAGTTTCATCCGCATAAGGTTCGATCACGTGGGAATATCGGGATAAAAAGTATTTTATATGTTAATCCTGGTTATAAACCATCTGTGTGCCAAATTTCATCCAAATCCGTTCTGTAGTTTTTGCATGAAAGAGTAACAAACATCCATCCATCGATACAAACTTTCACGTTTATAATATTACACGTTTTTTGCAAATCCTCAACAAAGTGACCAAAAAAAAAACCGTGTTACGCTTATGTTAATTATTTTTAAATATAATATATTTATATAAATAATTAAACGTATCTAATTCTTGAAACGATGTGCTCCTTGTTAGACAGTTAACGTGGCTTATGGCAGCTAATAACGACTGTAGCGTCAGCTTCACAGAAAAAGCGCAGAATGAGCCTTAAAAAGTATTCACTTTTAACAAAACCGGTGTTTTATGATCCTAGCCGATAGATAAGCCAGCACCCTAATTGCGTAACAAACGCTCAATCACAACCTGAATGATTTTAAAAGATATTGCTAAAAATATTTATTAAAAAAGAATAGTTTTAAACATTATAAAATAAACGCAAGCGAACCTGCTGGCAGCATCAAGTATAAATCAAATGACTAATTAATTATAATTACTAACGTAGAGGCAAAGTTTGATTAGTGTGTTAGATGTGACATGCACTGCTGCCTGCACATATTAATAAATATACTACCAAAAAAAAACAACATAAATCAAGAATGCAACTCCCTGTATACACAACCTATAATCCTTTAGTGATTAGCACATAATAAAAGAAGTTAGGATCTGTGGCGCCGTCTCTATGCAAATAATATATCCGTCTCTGACTGAATCTATGGGAAATCGTAAAAATCGACCTTGGCATTAACAATGAAGACGATGTTTGTGATATTTTTTGTATAGAAATGATATTCTTTTATTCTAGTCACTAGTGTGATAATTTTATGGTGATTGATACAAGATAGATAGCTACAAAAACAAACTGTATTTATATTCTACAATTTTATAAATTCCACACATTTTTTTTAATATGCTGGCTGAGTTTTTTTATCGTCTAGATAGAAACAATAAAAGGTGAACGGTGTAGAAGCATGAAAAAAAAAACTAATAATTCGACAAATAATATTAAAAATTCGACTGAAAGGCGAATTTCGCGCGTGGAGGGTTTCTCTACTCACGGAAATGATAAATGAATAAAAAATATTATGTAATAATATTTTGTCCCTACATCATCCAAGGGTTCATTGGCAGAAAATGCCTATGGCATTGTCTCTGTTAAGACTGCGACTTCCGAGTCGCGGTCGTAACATATTTTATTTATTTATTTTGAGAATTTCCAAATGGAAAATGAAAAATCCAATCAAAATTTGCGCGACCCGGAATTCGAAACCAGAACCTCATGTTCAGCAGTAGCACTTGCGACAACTAGACCAGCTATGCAGTGCCAAATATTTCCACAAAAGTCCTATAAATTATTCACTTTTACAGTGACACGTAAATTGAAAACTGAACACTGGTCGCAGTCCCATTTTACTTTTAATATTTTCACGAAATGTCTGTTTGCCATACATATTTTTTATTTGAGTTTCCGAATGATATTTGCTATCAAAACAGGAGTTGATTGGTTGCAGACAGGCAGGCATGCATATTTATTTGTTATTATATCTATAGCAGCATGGTTTTTTTACGTTTATTAAAGTACTAGCTGCGCCCCGCGGTTTTACCCGCGTAAGTTTTGATCCCGTAAGAATATCGAGATAAAAAGTATCCTTTATGTTAATCCTGGTTATAAACCATCTGTGTGCCAAATTTCATCCAAATCCGTTCAGTAGTTTTTGCGTGAAAGAGTAACAAACATCCATCCATCCATACAAACTTTTACGTTTATAATTTTAGTATCGGGATAAAAAGTAGGTATCCTATATGTTAATTCTGGTTATAAACCATCTGTGTGGCAAATTTCATCCAAATCCGTTCAGTAGTTTTTGCGTGAAAGAGTAACAAATATCCATCCATCCATCCATACAAACTTTCACGTTTATAATATTATTAGTAGGATTATGGGAATGATTGATTTTATCGTGTTGATTGTTTAATGTGAGTATCATTTTGTTGGTTTTGGCCTTTTTGAGTTTGAACTATGAGTGTGTTTTCGATGTTGAGTTTTTTATTTTAGTTAATGCTAAAAAAATGATTATTAACAACGTCAGTAGGTACAGTCGGCCTAAAAACAAGTTGCATCGACAAGAATTCATAAGATTGTCTACAATTTATAATACTGAATCAATTATAGCTACAATGTGTAATATTTTGTGGCTTCTCATTCATACGATATCATGGAGTAGTGGTGGCCTAGTGGTATAGGCATGGCATCGACTTACGAGGTGGTCGTAGGTTCGAACACACAGGCGCCTTACATTGTTTAAATAGTTTCATTATTACTACTCTCAAAGGTAAAGAAAAACATCGTGAGGAAACCGGCATGTCCTAGAACCAAAAATTTGAAAATCCATGACATCCACCAACCAGCACTGGGCCCACGTGGTGAATTAACGTCCACTCCCTGCTGAAAAGAGCAGGCCTGTGTCCCAGCAGAGGGTACATTATAGAAAGAAAGAAAGGAAAGAAAATACATTTATTTGCGGCAAACATGACGCATAAAAAAGTACATAAAAACACAAAAAGAAAAATAAGTTGGGGGTAAATATGCGTCACATTCACGCAAAACGGCCATCGGGCCACAGGGTGATTATGCTAATAACGTTCGCATTCTAATCGGTCTCAAAAACATACAAATCTGTCAAATACATACAATTTACCAGCATTTTTAAAAGGTTTTTGCCATTGATTGTCACTGAGATGAGATTGCGACTAGATTTTGAACGTTTTTAAGTACATTCACTTTTTATTTCTGAATGGGCCTGCTCTTGACCTCGATCACAATTGATGGAAAGCGATGGATGAGGTCTATGATGAAACTAGCGTGCCCTAAAGATGCCTGTTCACTCTTGCTTTGAAGGCAGACGGGTTAAATGTAGAAGGGAACACAAACGCTGGCAGAGAGTTCCACACTTTGGCCGTGCATATAATAAACGTGAAGGAGAAGCGCTGAGTACAACTGGTCTCAAATTCAAACTCAAACTCATAGCCTTTATTTCAAATAAACCAACTACAGGCACTTTCGAATTTTCAAGGGGTCGGTCAGTCAGAAATATGAAGCTAGTTGTCGGGATATACACCAAGTGCGGATGGTACCCTGCAGTACATCTGGTAATCCGGTAGTAGAAGGGCGATGGTGGTGGTGGCGATCAGGTCATGGAGCTCCTGCGCACACTCTCCGAAGTACAGTCTGTAGAAGACTGACAGGCAAGCAACATTACCCTCCGTTCTACTAACCACATCGCAACTTATAATTTAAAAAATTGAACTCATTCACACTGATGAAAGGTCCGTTTTAAATATTTACACTCGTTACTTCAAAATTGATTAAAGAAATTCATTTTGACGTTTCAAAGATAAAAGATCGCGAAAGAAATTATCCGTTTGTTTTAATAATTTTCTACCAAACAAGTGTTGAGCGAATTTCGACCTTAACTGATTGAGATAAAGAGGTTGATTGGTGATGAATCCAATCTAAATTTTGGGCGGGTCGGCCGCTGAAATATAAGCGGGGATCGATGACGAATGTAGTATCGGAGCTAGAGTGAAAGAGATATTGTGAAATACACACATCAACACTGTCTAGGGATATTTTGGATTTACTCAATTTACTCAAAATTTATTAAAAATAACATACAATATGCATATATTTTTATAAAAGAAAACTATTTTTTTTGCGTAGACAATTTTTTATTCAAATAAAGAAAAAACGTGAAATAATGGTAAAACTAACAATGAATGTGTTTCTCAAGAAAAAGTGAAAAATAAAGTTTTTAACAATTATGTGAAAAATCAGTAGTCAGTAAAACCACCCATGACGTTAATAACGGTCCTGCAACGGTTTTTCATGCTTTGGATTAAGTTATCCAAGTCTTGCTGCGGTATATTGTCCCAAGTGCGGCTAAGATGCAAAAAAAGTTGCTCTTTTGTCGCAATGTTTGCAGGAAATTCCTCAAAGCCCTTCTTTGGAGCATGTCCCACGCGTGTTCTATCGGGTTTAGGTCAGGCGATTGAGCGGGCCAGCCTAAGACCGATACGTCGTGCTCCTGCAACCAGCTCGTCACCACTCTCGCTGTGTGCGGACGAGCGTTATCGTGCATGAGCGTGAATTCTTGGCCCATTTGTAGTCGATGGGGGTAGATTATTTATACTAGCATCTCGTTAATGTATTTTTCAGCCGTCATGGTGTTTCTGATCCAAACGAGGTCGGTTCTTACACCAACACGAATTCCCGCCCAAACCATAATTGTCCCGCCGTGGTATGAATAGACTTCCTGAGGATTTTGCAGACGGCTCTCACGACCAGGAACTCGCCAAACACGTACTCTACGTGTATCGGGATGGAAACCGAACCGGGACTCATCGGTAAACAGCACTACTTTATACAAAATATCCCTAGACGGTGTTGATGTGTGTACAATGGACAAATACTCGTTTTATTCGAGTGCATGGAATCTGAAATTCATCGTATCCTATTTCAAGTTACTCGATATAATTCCAACAGGAATAGTAGCTCGACTCTAGGATTTATATTGTTTTCAAATCTGAGATTACCTACTTGAATTATTCCCTAGGAAAATACAACTAGAAGTGTTTTCGGGCAAAACGGTACTAAATAAAGGCTAGAATACTTGAAAGAGATAAGTTAATAGACTCTCTAGACATTTACCCACTTTCTTTTACTAAATCTATGTCTACATAGTTACCTTCTCCTGTTTTATATTTCTGCCGTTCCTTATATTTCTTAAAAATTGGTCTTGCACACTTACTTTTCTGTTTATCCATGTTAGATACTTTTTTAAATTTATTTTCTTGTTATTCTAGATCATTTTGACTAATTTTGTTTGTTAACCCAACCACAGCAACAATAAATAATACTCTATTCTATTCTAAGTTGGCTATTTAATAAAATAAATACCTATTAATATTTTGGATATTCTTGACATTTGTGGACACAGACACATTTTGTAATTTCTTCCTTTTTCATAATTTTCCCTGATTTGAGCATCCTAAATGCATCGATTTAATTATGTTTCAAAATGCGTAAATTATCGTTCAGAAATTGAATATTATTATTATTATTTTATATTTGAGTATTACCTATTATTTATTTATTGAACTTTTTTTAAAAATATTTTGGGTCGTTTATTTATTTCAAATTAATCCCACATCACGTTACAAACCTGCAATCCGTCTCCCGGCCTAACCTGGCAGTTAACAGCAAGCAACGAGTTGATTCGTATTGATGCTTCCGTACGGTGGCGACTGCCAACTTAATTGGTTTTCGTTTCGGGTTTATGCGTGTAGAGTTGGGTTAGGGTTCCGCAAATGTTTAGGAGTGACCATTGGAATTAGGCCCTAGGGGTGCTAGAGCTGTGATGGCCCAGTGGTAATGGACCCGACTTACGAATTTGTAGGTCGTGGGTTTGAACCCAGACAGGTGCTTTACTTTGTGTAATTTCATCACCATTTCTCTGAAAAACGGTAAAGGAAAAGATCGTGAGGAAACCGGCATGTCCTAGAACCAAAAATTCGAAGACATGTGACATCTAACAACCCGCACTGGGCCCGCGTGGTGGATTACGGCCTACTTCCTCTTACAGAAAGGAGGCCTGTGTCCCAGCAGTGGGAACAGTATAGGTTGATTATGTGGTGCCGAAGGCGTATAGTGCACCCACATTCGCTAGTGGTGTTAAATGCCACGGAGCCAGCCTTTTTCCAGCATCTTGGCTCAAATCTCCCAGGGCTCCAACACTCCGAGCAGCTACGGAGAAATGTTTAGCCAAAAAGCCTTTCCTCCTTCTGGGAACCCAAGAGCTGTCGGGTTTGCTACCATTAGATCAATATGATAGGCCGGATTTAAATTAAATGAACAGCTATTACAAACATTGCCATAATTACGAAGCTTGAACTATGACAGTGAGGGAATTAAAGAGTACACCTGTGTTTGCACTATAATATCTCCTGCATACCTAAGAAAGAAAGAAAATGATATTTATTGTGACTCGTACAGGAAGATCACAAACCACCACCACTCACCACCAGTACTCACCACCACCACCACCACTCACTACTACCACTCACTACCATTCACCACCACCACTCACCATCACCATCACTCACCACCAGTACTCACCACCACCACCACTCACTACTACCACTCACTACCATTCACCACCACCACTCAACACCACCACCACCACTCACCACCACCACTCACCATCACCATCACTCACCACCACCACTCACCACCACCACTCACCACCACCACCACAACGGGAATGTCTCATACCTACAGAACCCACAACACTGAACCAATCCAAGTTCCTTTTATTTTCTTACAAGATATTTTTCGAGCAATCAAAAGCTTTCTTACCGCCTCAGGAAGCCAATCCTAATTGTGTTTCGTTAACAAACATTTAGTTGAACTCCCAAATCTTTTGGATAATAAATGTTATTATATTAATCCCTTTTATAATTGTTGTTGATTCTCTTTGGTAATTAAATACTGCAGTTGTTCTTGATTTTATGCTGATTGCTATGTTTGTACATAGCAATCAGCAAGCAAGCAATACCGACTTCTTGTGAAGTCGGTATTGCTTCCTAATTGTTCTGCGGAAGACTTCAATCAAACAATAACAGATCATGATGGAGAAGGACTGTCATTCTTAAATTGGACAGTCGAGAATATTCGAATAAATACCCACTCGCCACTTTAGACTCAGTGGAGCGCAGAGATAAGAGACTCATGGGCGATAAAAAGCTGGTGGAGGCAAAGCTTCACAGTTTGGCTCACCGGCGAAGTGTTGCCTGTCTGTCCGTCTTCTACAGACTGTACTTCGGGGAGTGTGGTGAAGAGCTACATGAGCTCACCCCGCCTTCACCTTTTTACCATCGAGAGTCCAGACGCACTGCGGGATACCACCCCTAGCTATTTGGTTAATATACTATATATACGCACTAAGCGCTTCTCATCATGTTTTCTGATGCGCATAGCTAAGGAGTGGAATTGTCTGCCTGCGTCTGCATCCCCGAGTTCATACAACCCGAATCTCTTCAGGGCGAGAGTGAATAGATAAAAAGTGACATCACAAATAAAAATAAAAACAATTAATTTGGCATATATGACAATCGCTATGCTCAATGCTCAGGCGCCATTCTGCGATCTGTTACTCAAAACAAAACCAAGATGTCAAAAAGAACATACTGGAAATGTAAAATTATGTTAAACTAAAAATCTTCATACGTCTTGAAGGGAAACTGATCAGTGATCAATACAATTGGTGCGCCGGAGTGGGTCGGCCGGCCTCGGAAGCTAGTATTGTCATGCGTATGCGCATAGTTTAGTTAAATAGTGTGGATAAGAGGGTCGAGGCAATTTGTGAACAGCCTGTTACTGTGTCTTTTACAAGACAAAAACCTTTTCTTCAACAGAAGTGGAAAGACTATACCTACTTAGATAGATCACCGATGATCTACAAAACTGAACTTTTTGTCGTTAAACTCATTGTGCTATATTTACAGCTGGCCTGCAAGTATAGATGGGCAATCCACCGGGTTTAAACTCGGTGGTTCGGTAAACACCCGATGAACACCTGCAAACGCCCATAAACACCCAGGAAATTGGGTGTTTACTGGGTGTTTTCCAAAGCACCGGGTTTAAACCCGGTGGATTGCCCATCTATACCTACAACACATTGTTTTAAGAACGGATGGCCTATTGTGGTGTGAAGTTCTAAAGTAGCGACCGAGCACCGGCAGACGCCGCGTGGGAAGGCCACCCACAAGGAAGACCGATGACTTGGTGATAGTCAATTCGCTGGGTGCAAGAAGCACTGGACCGGTCGATGTGGCGGCGCTTGGGGCAGACTATGTACAGCAGTGGAAGTCTTTTGGCTGAAATCTTGATGTTGAGAGGATGTTGATGATGGTCTACCGTAGTTCCCATATATCTTGACTAGTCAGAGTAGAATCAGCTCTGCTATAACGTTGGCTTACAGATCCGACGTGACCTTATCTCGTGTAGCTCGTGCCTACACGAGAGCAGAGTATTTCCTTGTCCACACTAATATAGACGGTGTTTACATAATAATAAACTGCACAATAGTGCCGCATTGTAATGAGTTACTCCCACGCGTGGGCTACGCTATGGCTTGGGTTGTGGGCTTAGAGAGAAGAGGAAGCGATTTTTCGATTTTTTTAATCGCAGCCACACTTTTGAGGGGCAATGAGGAACTAGACGACGAGGTACTAGATAAGTTTTAAGTTTTATCGATGGATATAATAAAATAGGCCGACCAAAGATGATATGGTTAGGAAATAAGTGAATATGCAGAAGTGAGTAAAAGACGTAAACTAGTACTGTTACAGAATCGACAATAGTAAAGAAAAGAAAGAAAGAAAGAAAAGAAAAAAAGTTTATTTTTAGTACTGCGGGGTAATTGCGTAACACACGATCAGTAGCAATGGGTTTCATTTTGACAGTTCAACCACATTCATTGCGTTATTTACGTTGTTGAACCGATACATTTTTCGAACATACGAAGCAATGGATTAGTAACATCCTTCAAAATGATTCAGATTGAGATCGATAGTTTGTTACGCAATTAGGGTGCTGGTACTGCGCAAAAATAAATCAGAATAATACTAGGACGTGTAGACAAAGAAGTTTTAAGTAAAAAAAAACTGTAAAAGCGGCTAAACTCAGTAGATATTAAGTTAAGCTGAATATTGTAGATATTGCTACTCATGATTATGAGAGACTAGCTGCGCCCCGCGGTTGCGCCCGCATAAGTTTCGATCCCGTGGGAATATCGGGATAAAAAGTATCCTATGTATTAATCCTGGTTACTAACTATCTGCATGCCAAATTTCATTTAAATCCGTACAGTAGCTTTTGCGTGAAAGAGTAACAAACATCCATCCAAACAAACTTTTACATTTATAATAATACTAGCTGCGCCTCACGGTTTCACCCGCATAAATTTCGATCCCGTTGGAATATCGGGATAAAAAGTATCCTATGTATTAATCCTGGTTACCAACTATATGTGTGTCAAATTTCATCGAAATCCGTTTAGTAGCTTTTCGTGAAAGAGAGAACATCCATCCATCCATCCATACAAACTTTCGCGTTTATAATATTAGTAGGTAGAATAGTAGGAAGTAGGATATTAGTAGGATGTCTAAAATGATGATGATTTATTCTGTGAGATGCTCATAAATAAAAAAATGTACTGAGATTATTTTCACACACATACCAAATAAAATATTACTTAGAAAAACGCTACGAACTTTACAACTTGTACCACACAAAGTCAGTCCAAATAATATTAACTTACTATCTCTTTCAGTTCATAAAGAGGAAACATTTTGGTCATTCACTAAAGTGACTCGGCATGTCTAACAAGACTACATACACGATATTTTGGGAGTTTTTAGCCTTTTTTACATCATCGTAACCATGTTACTAGGTACTGGTTTTGGTAAAAGTATGGACATGAAAAATGACCTCCAAAATCGATCGATCAATAATTGTTAGACTTCCAGAACTAAAGGCTAATTTTACCAAAGTCCATAATGTTTTATTTTCTATCTATATATATCTTCAGTAAAAATAAAGCTGAAGAGTCTGTTTGTTGGAACGCGCTAAACTCTGAAACTACCAGTCGGATTTGTACAAATCTTTTTGCATTTGATAGCCTAATAATAATTGACGAAGGCTATAGGCATAATCTTGTATTTTCTATCTATACCTTCATTAAAAATAAAGCTGAAGAGTCTGTTTGTTTGAACGCGCTAATCTCTGAAACTGCCAGTCGGATTTGTACAAATCTTTTTGCATTTGATAGCCTAATTATTGACAAAGGCTATAGGCATCACGCTAAGACTCTTAAGGGACGAGCAAAAAGAAAGAACGCCAAGCGAAAACAGAATAATTGGACGATGCGATGCGACGGGAACAAGAAATTTCTCGCGGGCAAAGCCGCAGGCAGAAGTTAGTATTAGGTATAAAACTTTAGTTAAATTCGCCATAAGCGTGACCGGGGTAGCGGGAACGTCCGAAAGGGTTACCGCTGCCCTGGTACATAAAGGGCTAAGGAAGGAACACGGGTGGGTTTTAGTCAGTAAGAGTCTGACACTCCCTTGTGCTCCACCCAGAGCGTTAGGGGGTCATTTGATGATTTCCCATCCTAAAAAAAAAAACCTGAAACTAAGTCCTTTTAACAACACTAACATCTTTATCTAACAAATTCACACCTATCCAAGTGACTCACCATGCCAAGCGCTGCTTAACATGACAAACCAAAGACCCTTTTGCAAGCAATAATTATTTTTTACAAAACGAAACAGCAGTGTTTGCCAAGGTAGTCAGAATTAATCCAATATGATACACAGATCATAAATTGTGGAGGGTACGCCCCCCGTTTTGAAGAAAGAAATGATATTTATATTTTTTGTGCTTTGTATATTTGCACCTTTTAGTTTTTGGATATCTCAGGTAGCTTCTTTGCACAATGATGACCGGTTTCTATAACTTAGCGACCATAGCATACTTAACATACTTACATAGTTGTGTTGAGAATCCTATCTTACTAATATTAAGTATAAACGTGAAAGTTTGTATGAAAGGATGGATGGATGTTTGTTACTCTTTCACGCCAAAACCAGTGAACGGATTTGGATGAAATTTGGCACACAGTTGGTTTATAACCAGGATTAACATATAGGATACTTTTTATCCCGATATTCCCGCGGGATCGAAACTTATGTGGGTGAAACCGCGGGGCGCAGCTAGTAATTAATAAATATATAACATAACATAACATAATCAGCCTATAACGTTCCCACTGCTGGGACACAGGTCTCCTCTCTGTGAGAGGGAGTGGGCCATAATGTACCACGCGGGCCCAGTGCGGGTTGGTAGATGTCACATGTCTTCGAATTTTTTGCTTCTAGATCATGCCGGTTTCCTCGCGATGTTTTCCTTCACCTGAAACCTGAAATAATTGACCATAGCATAATCAGCCTACGATGTTCCCACTGCTGACACATACTGGAAGACCAGTATGTCTCAGCAGTGGGAAGTGTGGGGCCCACTCCCTGTCCGTGAGAGGAAGTGGACCGTAATCCAATTGTTTTATTTTGTTTAATTGCCAGCGCTATTACTTAATTCTGACTTTTGTTTCTTTTTTCTTTTTGCTCAGCTGCTAAGGGTCCTAGCGTGATGTTAAATAGCCTATAGCCTTCTCCAAGAATAGGGTTATCAAATGCAAAAATAATTTTCCAAATCCGACTGGTAGTTCCAGAGATTAGCGCGTTCAAACAAACAAACTCTTTAAAAGCTAAAGAGTTTGTTTGTTTGAACGCGTTTATTAGTACACATAGTCTGGATGACAGAACAAGCAAGCTGAAGTGGCAATGGGCCGGCCATATTAGCTGTAGAACCGATGACCGTTGGGGTAAACGTGTTCTTGAGTGGAGTCCGCGAATCGGTAAACGTAAGGTGGGACGCCCTCAGGCTAGGTGGAGCGACGATTTTCGCAGGATGGCTGGTAGCAGCTGGATGAGAGTTGCCGAAAATTAAGTTGAATGGCGTGCAATAGGAGAGGCTTATGTCCAGCAGTGGACTGCTATAGGGTGATGATGATGATGATAGTTCAGATGGAGCGACTGAGATCTGACCTCCACAACCCAAATTTACCTGATACATAAATATAACCAACGAAATTTGAGTGTACTATTAGTATACCGCTCTCCTTAACCCCTTGGAAGAATGAAACCGTGATGTTATGTCTTAATATCCCATTTAGTTCTATATCTCTATGCCCTAAGTTCCCTCGCACATAATGAAGAATTTTCATAATTGTTCACATAATTTATGCTTAAGCTCATATATTTCAAGGACTTATATTATTTTGCACATTCGGAGTCGAATGAAACGTCAGTTCAACAGATGGACTAAAGGATTCTTAGAAAGGGAGCTACTATGGTTGTGTAAGTCGTTTGGCTCTCGATTTTGAATGCAAAGTGAGAAATAAGTGAGATTTGTGGGCTTTGGTTTGTAAATAAATCGTTACTATAGGTACCTAGTCAGAAGTTTGTAAGTCCAGACAACTGCTGCAGTGTCAGTCGTCTTCAGAAAATATAATTATTTGAAAAATCTCACAAAATATGCACAGAAATTATATATTTGTCACTGGAAAATAGTGGCTTTTCTGCTGAATAGGCAAACTACAAAGTCAAGGTTTTCTTTCTGCAAATTAATATCTCAAACCCGCTACGATGCTGTAATTTGTAACTAACCCTAATATGGCGTAAATTGGTTGGTAATGTATTTTTTTATTTTCAAACAAGATAATATTTACGTAATAATATAAGCAAATAGGTTTAAAATAACAATATTAATAATATGTATATAAAAAAGTAGGAAAAGAATCATAGGGCATCAAAAAGTACCCAGAAGTCTAGCAATAAGTTATTATAACTTAGCTAAAGAAGTATACTGATTTATACTTCTTTAGCTAAGTTATTAACTCTTTTCTCGGCAAGTCTCCTGCAGCTGCTAGCCACCCTACAAAGACAACGGTCTTTTTAGGGTGGCTTATTCCAACCTAGCCTGAGGGCGTCCTACCCCGCGTTTCGTGGTCTCTGTTCAAAAACACGTCTACTCCAACGGACATCGATTCATACAACATCTAATATTATATAATTCACAATAACCAAATCGATCCGATATTTAAACCATGGTAGGAGCTGCCACCTTCATAATTTACGACATGAGAAATAAAATATCTTGAAAATATAATTGTAGGTGTCGACTTGAACGCACAAAATGGAGGCCGTTCTTTTTTTAAAGAATTTGAGTTATGATTATTGTAGCATTGGGTGCAGCCTGCATTTTTTTTAAAAGTCAGTTTCCATTTTCAAAATTTTATTTATTGTTCTTTCTACTAATAAAGGCGTTGGATTTTATAATTGGATGAAATTGATATTCGAATGTTTTTTTTTTGCATTTATTTAATAAATCTTTTGCATTTGAGAACAGTCTACTTTCTTAGTTGTATAGTCCTTTCACTGAATTTGCATCACTGTCAAAATCAAATTGATCTTTATCAGCGTTACAATAAGGTTGCTGTTGGTTTGTAGCTACTGACTAGTCTCAAAATCACAGTGATCTTAATTCTCATAATAATAAGGTTGCTCTTGGGTTGTCCCACTGACTAGTCTGTTAAAATCAAATTGATCTTTATTCTCGTTACTATAAGATTGCTGTTGGGTTGTTGCCACTGACTAGTCTGTCAAAATCACAGTGATCTTTGTTCTCGTCACAATAAGATTGAAGTTGGGTTGCTGCTGTCAGAGGTAAAATAAATGTGAAAGGGCTGCAGCTGCACACACCTATTACTGCCGCCAAGCATTGTGGATCTGTTCCGGTTTGAAGAGTATGGGTGCTGGTGTATAGTTACAGGCACATGAGACATTTCAGCTTTGACCTATGATGGCAACGCATCTGTGATGTCTCTAGTACTGCAGATGTCTATCGGTGCCGTCTGGTTCTTTATCACCAAACAAAACAAAAAAAAATGTATGCGGTCGGGGGACCCCTGGCAGGAACGAAGTCGGAAATACAAGCTTACGGCTGCGAAAATAAAAAAATGGAGAAAAAATTGATAATTTTCGCAGCCGCCATCTTGGATTTTGATTTTGACCTCATTATTGGCATCAGCACCCTCTAAAACCATAAAAACCGTACCCGGTAACTGTTTGAGGCAGTCGCTCCTTGTAAAATACTGGTATTCAGCTGCATCCGAATATACTGGCAGCCGATGCCAAGATAGTTGGGAAAAGGCTAGGCAGAAGAGTCGGCTTCCAGACTAACCAGATGCAGCTGAATACCAGTATTTTACATGAAGCGACTGCGTATCTGATATCCACAACCCAACTGGGTAATACTCTCCTTGTTAAGACTGGTTGTAAGACTTTCGGGCTTTTGACGACCCGTAATGATTGCGAAAGTTCCATGAATGACAGCCGGGACATGCTTTCCGAGGTACGGAGAGGTCTTGATATGTAAAGATGGACACCCACCCACGGACCAACCGTGGCAAGCGTAGCTTAACCGGATCAATCGACCTGTGCGGCTGTTATTACAAGCCCCTTCTCTTCTATCTCACGTTAAGTGTGATTTAAAAATTCGGAGAAAAAAGAAAAAATAACATTAAATCCTTCTTAGTGGGTGGCCCACTCAAACCCACTTGCTAAGCGAGACACCAAGACTTCTATACACCTAGCTGTATAAAGTCATTACCCGGGAGTCGAACCCGCACCTCAAACGGTGGCTGACACATGAATATGCGTTTGCCACCTTTTAATGTGGCCGGTATGTAAATAAGTACTTAAGAGTGGTGGTACAGTGATGGGCGGAAGCGATTTTATGAGCGGAGCGGTTTAACTGAAAAAAGTTTCGGAAATTATGACATTATACATATAATATGATGAGGAGGGATGAAATGCATGTAACTAGAAGAGTGATAAATATAAATGTTGATAGATGGAGAGGGAGAGGAAGGCCAAAAAAAGATTAATATACAGGGATATTTTTCAAAGACCAGCCAAATTTAAGGATGTGGTACAGACCATCAAACTGAACAACTTTCTCCATGGGACAAATAGCGTGATCGCGAAAATGTTATCAACTGTCCCATAGAAAACTTCAATACCTACTCGACCTAAATGTATGGGACGGCTGAATTATTATTCGCGATTACGATGTTGGTCCCATGGAGAAAGTTGTTCAGTTTGATGGTCTGTACCACATCCTTAAATTTGGCTGGTCTTTGAAAAATAGCCCTGCATAGAGGTATGAGGAACAGGGTGTAAAGTTCACTCAAACTCCACAGAAAAGGGAGGATCCTCTGACCAGACGGGTGTTGTGTCTAGCGGGCAACTGCCCGATAATTCATATCGGGCCGTTGTATATATGCTAGTTGCACTGTAAACTCTGTTTGCGAGATGCAGGATTTTGCGTGACGTCACTATGACACGTTATTCGCATGTGGCGTTGTAGATACCGCTACAGATGGATTGTGTGATAGATGAAATGAGAGAGAAAAGAGAAGGTGGAAATGATGGGAGTGGCGGCTGACAATGGAGAATGGTAGAAAAAAACATGTCGCGTTAACGCCAAGTAACATGGGAAGGTCAGGAAGAAAGAATAAATGGTCTTTTCGAGATTTTGGAGTAGCAATGGCATCAGGTTTACCCCATATTACCAAATGTACACCTGTACATAACATGAAATCGGTATTACGTTTATGCTAATACAAGCTTCTGTCCACGACTTTGTCTGCGTGGAATTTTAAATTAGCCGTTTAGTCAACCGCCTGGCCTTTGGAAGTAGTGCTCGCCGCGCTTCGCTCTCTTGGTTCGCACGCGGTTGATCACCGTTCTAACCTAACCCATTTGGACGGGGTGCCCTGGCTTAGTTACTGCGACCAATTTGGTTCGTACGTGATTGGTTACAGTTCCAACGTAAACTATAATTTATTGAATGTCATTCAGGCTGTTAGTTGAACGGCCGCCGTTTAGTTACAAGGCTAGGCGGTTAACTAAACGGCTAATTAAACCAGTTGACTGCGATATGTATAATATTAAGTATAAATAATTTATAGATTCTAAATCTCTGTTTGAGACAGTATGTAGTTGTCTCCTTGGTACTGCTAGTTGCTAACTCAATTTATCAAACCGTTTGAATTAGGTACGTCGGTTATTTTTGGAGTAAGGGATCTTCCTTTTTTTTTTTTAGGTGGGAAATCATCAAATGACCTCTCCCGCTCTGGGCTGAGCGGAAGGGCGTGTCAGAATTTTACTGACTAAAACCCACCCGTGTTCCTTCAGTTGCCTGTGCCAGGGGCCACAGTATCTCTTTCGAACAACCCGCTACCCGGGCAGGTACTTAGGGGTCAACGACCGCTGGAAGGAATCTTCCTTAATCCGAAAATAGTTCCATTAAAATTTAAAACAAAAACAACTTTACTACACGTGATGATCTACGTACGCAATGAAACTGAATTCTGAAAAATCCAGTAATTGTCTCCTTAAAAAATAAGGTAAATGCTTATAGACCTCTTTTGTAAGCCTTTTATAAAAGTATTGCTAAAAATAAAATTATTTTATCAAAAGATTTACGTTGCTAACGAGCATGGTATGGTTTCTTTCTTCTATTATTATTTAATTATTAATAATGTACTTTCTGAATTCTGCCTTTTAAAATCGTTATGATTCTTCATTCATTTATAAACGAGGAAACTGGCGTGTTCTAGAATCAAAAAACATCGAAGACATGTGATATCTACCAACCTGTATTGGGCCCATGTGGTGGATGACCACCACATAGCCCACTCCCTCTCACAGTATAAGAATAAGTAGTTGTTGCTACGCTTATTTATTTAGTTTGTTGACGTTCAAAAAGCATGAGCTATTTAGAATTCTATAAAATGATAACTACAAAATGACAATGCACCGACCCCAGAGTAGTTAACCCAGACTCGATTAATCGAGATTCGAACTAGCTCCTTTAACCTCATGTTCATGGTGCTACAGCAACCATTGCATGTCAGGGAGTGGACCGGGGGGGGTGGGGGTAATTGTAGGGAAGACGTGCCCATAGGATAGGGAAGGATTTAAGAGCTGTACCGAATATGCATCCTAGAATAAGCATTGGGCTAGTGGAGTGATGGGTGTCGCCGCCTGGTTAGTTCAGGTCGAGCTGCACCGGTGAATCTTTTGGCAGGGTTCTACTCATAGATATAGGATAGAAGGAGATATGCCCTGTAGTTAAAAATGTATCAGAACTCCATGTCGCTAAGACGATGCCACTACCGCGCAACTACTACACGTGTAGTTCAGTAAAAGCAATAGATACAAAGTCGCGCGCACATTTGCAATTCATAAATCAGAACGTACTACACAATCAATTATAAACCTTAACTCATCAAACACAGCGTACATTTACCATGCACCCTACAACTTACTCACACAAAAACATCTGTCGCTATCGTTGTGCTGTGCAAAAGCCATTTATTTTACATATACGCCAGTGATTGACTAAATCGGAAAGTTATCGATTCTTCCATTTATTATTGTACTAAAAAAATTTGGGGTTCTGTAAATAAAATAAATAAAAAACGATATGTCCAGAAAATGTTATATTATAAATCAATAAAAAATAGAGAATTTTTTTTTTGTAAATAAAAATTCTTAACATTATTTTACATCTTTTCACGGGTCTTCCAACCGGATTTCTACGTCATCTTTTTAGGTCTTCCAACCGGTTTAAAACGGTTGACAAATTGTAAAATTAACTACATATTCTTTGGGCAATCGACATTGTTGTCAATAGCCTACGTTAGTGGATCTGCACAGCCACATGACTAGCTGGCCGCAACAAGCAGCGGCCGTACCACGCGATGCACCGCATAAATATAGTATCGTTTGTGAGTTTTACATTGCTTGTCTAGTCACAGACATACTTAGGGCAAATACTTAAGGCATACAAAGAGCAATGTATTTACTGCGAAAATAGTATAGTCGCTGCGATATTTGAAAACAAAATTAACGTAGTAAAAGCAAGAAATATTTTTTTTTTTTTGTTTTTAATGATTTTAAAGACGAATATAGTAAAATACTTATATTTATATATGGTATGTGATTCCATGATTTACGAAGTTTTGGTTTTGGCTTCGGCTTTTACAAGAAACCATTGAACAACACGGCTTTCTTATATTTTTTCACGATCACGGTCGAAAGCGCACTAGTTCGCGGAGACGGCCATTTGCCTAGACATGGTCATTTTGAACATGTCGCGACGACACAAACACGCCCCCTTGCCACTTCTCCTGTTTTTCACATTTCTACGGTTCTACTACTTTTTCGGTTCTTTTGTGTGTAGTTATAGTTTATCCTTTTACAAATAAAAAATCTCAATTCAATTCTTAATCAAAATTGTTTTACATTCATTAATTCATTGAATTTTTCAAACAAAATAATGAAGCCACGGATTACGAATTCCTTCAAAATCGATCGGATCGTTATTGTTAGCGTGTTATAACATTTTTTGAGCACGAGAAGCATCATGCAAGCACATGACACACACACACTTCCGATTTCACCATTGTCTCGGACGGTACCAAGAGCTCCTGCGCTTACACACACATTCGATGCGTGTTTGTACACTTGGTAAACAAAAGTAAAGCGCGCGTCGCTTCGTGAGATAAAAATACTATACGCAATTACTTGTGTTTACCAAGTATAACTTATAAAATCTGCTTCCCGCTCCGCTCATACCACCATACCAACCTAAACCCACACATTGTTATAACTACAAAACAATTGCTAATTAAGTCCAACAATTACCCAGCAGATCGTATAATAATTACCTGCGCTGTCTCATGAGCTTTATGGTGACTTAACGAGTTCTTGAGTGGTATATGGGGACCCTGATTGTGGTCTATATGGACCCTAATTGTGGTATACGGAGATCCTAATTAGAGGGTACTCCATGGAAGTGTTGGCAAGATTTTGCATTATGATGTAGTTATGGTGTTTTTGGCATTCGTGTGGGTGTGAAGGGAAAGGAACTTTGAAGGTAGGTTACAGTGCAATTAAGACTAAGGACTGCATGGTCGTCACGTGGTCGCTAGAGTCACTGTTTTTCTTCTTAGCGTGTGGATAGCAATCTAAATGGACTCGGCTCAGAATTCGGCTACTAGTTTAGCGACCTCTCCATCGTCTATCGGTTCCTGTAACGTGCAGCTGACAGGACACGCAGGACACGATATTAAGTGTCCCATTGTTTGTGGAACAGCACCACATTTACACTCCAAGGCGAAGTCATCTGCAGTGACAGTTGAGAGTGGGGTTCGCAGTTTGATTCCCAAGTTGGTTTGAACTGTCATTTTGTATCCATCAGGAATCATGGCACTTGAACATAAATGTGGAAATGTAGATACTTATGGATGGATTTCTGCCTATCATTTCGGGGTACAGGCCTGACGTTATGTTATCTATACAAATAATAATCTAGATATCTATAATAAAGCTGAAGAGTTTGTTTGTTTGAACGCGCTAATCTTGAAAATTACTAGTCGGATTCTTTTTGAGGAAGGCTATAGGCTATTTGACATTACGCTATGACCCTCAGGAGCCGAGCAAACAGAACAAAGTCAGAAAGAAAGCTAAGCAAGAACGAAGTAATAGCGCGAGCAGGCGATATGATGCGACATGCTGGGTTGGGGGAGTAAGAAATTTTACGCGGACGAAGTCGCGTGCAGAAGCTAGTGTTGTATAAGATCATGTGTTCAAAGTTGTAATGTCGACTCCCTCTCACAGAGAGGAGGCCTTTGTCCCAACAGTGGAAACGTTATAGGCTGGTTATGCATAACCAGCCTATAACGATTAGTCTAATTGTACACACACGCCCACCCAAATGTCCTTTCTCTAGTATTGTTCGTCAAATCATTGAGCTCCTTAGGTTCTAAGCTACACGATTACTGACAAATGCATGCACTGTCTAGACAGGTCAACTCAATCTGTGTGTCTTTCCTTAAAAGACCATTTCGGACATGGTCTTCACATGATCTGACCAAGATTATGTCTGGACTTTAAAGGAGACTGTGACCTCTGAGTTTGTTTCCGTGGCTCGGAAAGCACGTTAAGCTGTTGGTCCCGGCTGTCATTCGTAGATCTTTGGCAGTAATTACGGGTCGTCAGAAGCCCGAAAGCCTGACAACCAGCCTTACCAAGGGGTTTCACATTACCCAGTAAGTGGGTTGTGGAGGTCAAGTAGGCAGTCGCTCCATGTGAAATATTGGTTTTCGGTTGCATTCGGTGAGACCTGAATCCAACCCCAACATAGTTGGGAAAAGGCTAGGAAGATGATGATTCACAGTCTTGAACTCATAGGTAGAGGAAAACTAAGCCATTACTACTTCTACTTTTGGTCATTCAATTCGGTACATCTATGAAACCTTTGTCGTTCTAAAAAGATTGGTGATAAAACGCACTCGTAATTCGTAAACTAATAAACGTAAAAGCTCACCCATCAGAATCCAAGCCTGGCTTGGGTACTGCAGCCGCATTGCGTTATTTATGACCACACAATGATCTGTCCAACCTGTGAATGAACTCGCACTTACAACAATTTATTGTTCATAAAACGTGTTTTTTAAAGTATTACGTGGGAAGTGTGGGTTTGGTTTATTTAATCTTGAGGTTCCGTATCTATACAGACTTACACTAGGAAATCGGTGGTCATGGTATGCGTGTCAGTGTAACTGACTGCCCTGTTGGTCTCGTAGTCCTGGCTTCGATTCCCGGGTTGGGCAAAATGTTATAATTTGGTTTTTCTATTAGGAACTTCTTAGTTACTACCCGGTGTTTGGAAGTTGGGGGTGTGATACGCCCCATGCCTCGGAAAGCACGTTAAGGTGGATGCTCCAAGGTAGCCCGCGAAATTCAAATTTTCTTACGTTTTTTGCCATTTGCTGGTCAGTACTAAGTTGTACGCTGATTAAAATATGATTCGCGGCCGTAACAAATATGTATTTACAGAGTTATAATCATTAAAGTCATGAACACAACTCTCTAAGATCAAGTAATCCTACTGAATGACTATTTCATGAAATCTTGACATTTTAGGATTATGCTAACTTAACAAGTTGTATTGTTGATTGTAATGATTATACTTGTGCACTATAATATCTCCCGCGACGAACGCTAGTCTCCAAGTGGAGACTAGCGTTCGGGTTGTTTGACTAGTTTTTTGACGTGTTATTGTGTCTATTATTATTTAAGATATTAGTGAATTATATTTTAATTTTTAGACCTTTTTATTTAGCATGTTTTTTTTCTATAACATTAACTAAGAAGAATAAATAAATGTCGTTACTAATTTAGTTTCTAGTGTAAATAGTTAGTTACATATACATACAATAAAATACGTTTTTAGATGACGGCTAATACAGATAATGTATGGAAGAAAACGAGATGCTTCTCTGATCGCATATAAAATAGCATAAGAAATGATGATTTGTTTTATTTTTTATTTTCCTATATTCATTGGAGATGGCTTTCAGAATATCTAACAACATCTTGTGTCGTCTAAAGTTGTAATGGTTCTGTAATTTACCGACGGAACCCCAAAAACCTTATCACCCGTAACTTGGCATAACTTTTTAAGTGTTAACTTTACAAAAAAAATATATAATAAAAACACCGTCAAAGTCTAAGACAAAATTTATTTTTTATCAACTTTTTTTAAGTGGCGACCGTATTCTCTTAATTATAGGAATGAAAGTCGTTTAACTATAAAAATGGGAGTAAAAACTTTATGTAGCCAATTATTGGAACGAAATGTGGATTAATACTGACTTTTAAAGTCTTTTCTTGAGTATATTAAGATTATTTTTTACTAAACTTTTGTGTCAAATGTATGGAATTTTGATTATTTTGTGCAATTGATGGGTTTTTTGTTGATATCTTAATTAGAATTATTTCCATTTTAATTTGATAGTAAAATAAATATTGCTTCGCCCACTATACAAAGAGACTTCGAACCACTAACTAGGTACTCACTTAAATTTATTTTTCACTAGCTTCGCCTGCAACTTCGCCCGCGTGGAGTTTGGAAATTATCGCACGGGAACGTACTATCGGGATACAAAGTATCCTATGTGTTAATCCAGGTTATGAACTATATGTGTGCCAAATGTCATATAAATCCTTCCAGCCATTTTTGCGTGATTGAGTAACAAATATTCAAACATTCAAACAGCACATTTGCCTCTGCCTCGCCCTTCGGGATAACGGGGGTGATGTTTTCAAATAAAAACAAATCATTTATTTGCATAACACAGGTTCAGAGGTTGTTACAAAAGGTTCATAAGGCACACTGTATTATAACCATGTGACGTGTGCAAATATATAAGAAAAAAAAAAAAAGTTTATTTCCATTACAATGGGCAGATACATGTTTTTTGGAGATTTCCTTTTAAGCAAGGAATTGCTTGTATTAGGAACATTATGACACAATTATTCATAATCAGTTTTCTTATTAAGTTACATTGTCATTGAGAATATAGATAGATAGTCAATTTCGTTACACATTAGATTAAATCTGAACTAATAAATTATAACAGTAATGTCAAGCAAATTAATAATGACATAGTAATTGTAATTAAAAATTATCATATTATTAAATTAATGTACAAATATTTTGCTATAATTAAAATACAATATCTTTATCTTCGATGTAGTCTTTTACATTATAATAACATTTTTTAATTAGGAATTTGTATAATTTCTTTTTAAATAAATGAGTAGGTAACTTCTTAATGTCATCGGGTAATTTATTATAAATCAGTGATGCATACAAATAATACTTTTATTGAGTAATGCCGTTTTCCCATACGGTATATCTACGTCGAAACTTTTTTTGTCACGTAATTGTCTATAATAGCTTTTAGAAGCAGTCTTAAATAGCTTGGATTCGATTAATGGGGTAATGTTAGAATATTTAAATGTATATTGTAGTGTTGACAGCTTGTAGTATTATCTAGATGGCACATTGCTCTGATGCATTTTTTTTTGGGCTTTGAAAACTAATTCCTTGTCTACCGAGTGCCTACCGAGTTGCCCCAGAATATTACACCATATCTTAATAAAGGCGCAACAAGTCCGTGATATGCCGTTAAGACGGCTTCTTTGTTGACAATTTTGGACAGTTTGTAGAGAGCGAATGAGGATTTATTCATTCTTTTACAGAGATTTCCTACATGTGTTTTCCATGACAAATTGTAATCTATATTCATTCCCAGAAATTGGTATTTGTAACAGAATGTAATCTCCGTCCATAGTAATTAACATTAATATTTGTAGGTTGAGTTCTTTAGCGAAAGTGAGTGATTTTTGTTTAGTCCATATTTATTTTAAGATTATTGTTTATTAACCATTGAATTATTGTACTTAACGTTTGATTGATTTCATCTTCATAGTCATTTGGTTTGTCACATTTTATTATTACTGTGCTATCGTCTGCAAACAGTACCCTTGGTTGCTTGACGTGTCTAGGAAGATCATTAATGTATGCTAGGAAGAATAAGGGACACAAAACAGTACCTTGTGGAACTCCAAATTCTATAGTTCTATCGTGGGATCTATATTTGATCTCATTTCGGTATCTCTGGCATATTCGTGTAATTTCTGTTACTTGTTTTCTGTTAGAAATATATGAAGAAATGAGGTCGAGTGCTTTACCTCTTATGCCGTGCATGTTTAATTTTTGGAGCAATACTTTGTGGTCAACACAGTCAAATGCTTTGCTCATGTCCATGAAGATAGCACATATTGGATTTTTTTTGTCCATATTAGTCAAAACAGTTTTGATTAGGTCGTATATAGCAATGTTAATAGATTTGCCCTTGCGAAGTCCTTTTTGTTCGTTAACCAAAATATCACATGTTATGTTATGAAAGTACTTAAACCAATTTTCAGCATTTTGTACCAACTATACATTTCTTTGTGTACAGAACCACCAGCAATTAGAACTGATTCGCACTTACTTAACCCAATATTTTCTTTAAGTAGGTAAAAATATTTTTTAGTTGACAGACTCTCTTTCTCGGGTGCCTTCGATATCGGCTTGATGACGATTCTAGAATAGAAATCAAAACTTAGATTAAAATAAATCAAAATGTAAAAAGTTCTGTGACAGCGGTGGGATTCGAACCCACGCCCAAACAAAAAATGACAAAGATAAAGCGCGTCAAAATTTGGAAGTGGGGGTCGTGACGTCACGCCATGCTAAAAAGTGTAGCAAGGCGTGACAACACGCGTAACTTTAACGGGCGATATCTTCATCATTTTTTATATAATTGACAAAAGAAAAAATACGGGTCCAATATTTTTTGATAATCTAACTGACGATAACGGACAAATTAGATTTTTTTAGGAAACTAGATTATTTGCCACAGGTGCAATCTAGGTGAGATTGCACCTGTACAATAATCTAGTTTCCATCAATCTTATTGTCGGATGACACGACCGGTGAGAGATCAGGCCCAGGCCCAACGGCTTAACGTGCCTTCCAAGGCACGGGGGTATGACGACGGGGGGCTGATACTGAGAAATTCCTAATGAAAAAACCCAATAGCACTGTCTTAAGACCTGGGAATTGAACCCAGCAGTTTCGCTCGCGCCCACAAAACCAGGGAGCCTAAAAAGGCCACTTTATGCAATACGACTAATAGCTATTCATTTCCTGAATTCCCAGCAGATCATTAGGAATTCCTCTAATTTTCGTAAAATTTCATTTCATATTTGGTGTAAACATTGCCGCATGGAAAGAATAAAAACGTAAGTAATTTTATCGGTAAATTTTTCATTACAGTTATGATTCTGCCACAGTGGCCTTTTTAGGCCCCCAGCAGAGCAGTTGTTCTTGAGATGGTACTAACTAGGTACTTATGGTATCGAAATACACTGACACAAGAATTGTACAAATTAAACTCACCCAAGCATTTAATTGAATCCTTTTAGAATAAGTTTCCAGGCTTCTGTGCCAGTACAAAGAGAACTACATAAATTCACACCTTTTTCCATGGGCGTAGGCAGAAACTACACAACGCCACACAAACTTACAATCTTCCTCTGCTCTGCCCTCATCAAAAACGAAATAGATAATTTCGAGAAGCAAAGAACTGCATGTTCAACAAAAGAACGTTAATAAACATTTGACGTATAATTTCGAAAATCGAACGTCAACCATATTGGTCATCAAAAAAGCAATTTCATTGGACAATAACTACGTCATCCACTGTGTGGAACCTTCAAAAACCGTAAAACCGTACAGTGACGCCGCAATCGGTAAAATTCAATGACGGTTTTTATGCTGCCACCCTATTTTACAGCCCTGCGTTCCATTCCATGTTTGAAATGTCGAATGGTTTAAATTTTGTGATTGTGGGTAGTTAGGTGTGTTCGCTTATTTGGTGTTATGTACAGACAAACCAGTGTTCTATATATTTTTAGGGTTCCGTATCCAAAGGGTGTTAATAGAACCCTATTACTAAGATTCCGCTGTCCGTCCGCCCGTCTGACACAGGGCTGTATCTTTTGAACCGTAATAGGTAAATACTTGAAATTCTTACAGAGTGTGTGTTACTATAGCTGATATAACAACAAATATTAAAAATAAAATATAAGTTAATAATTAATGGAAGTCCTCATACAAGAAACAAACATAACATGTAGTGTTAAATATTGTGCGGTGGTGCGGAACCCTTCTTTCCGACGCTTTTTTAAGTATTATTTATTTATTTATCCATTTATTTCAGGCATCAAGGCCCATATAAACACATACAATACAATATTAATATAACTTAAAAAACAAAAACAAATACATACAATATTATAATTACACTAAAAACTAACTAATGCACACGAAATGTCTGCGTCGTGTTTCGCTGACCTGGTGTCATGTAGCCGGCCACGAAACCGGCGGTACACAACACCCTTCGGCCAGAACTCTTCCTTGAGAAACTTCTCGAGATGATGTGTCGGAACACACACCACGAACAACTTACAAAATCGAACGATCGAACAACGAACGGTTCGATCGAACGATTATAAATATCCGAGCTAAAGACCTACTAGATGGCACGGATGTACTACACTTTTCACATTGCAAAAAAAACTTATAAGAATCCTAGTAAATATAGATGACATCGACAGTTGCAAACCTCACTTCCAAGAACATAGAATCCTTACCCTCCCCTGTTTAGACATCCTAGAAATATGTAAATTCGTTCGAAATTACCCACATTTTTACACAACAAGTGAAAATATAAAGTCAAAATATACATTGCGCCATAAAAATAGGTTAAACTTACCAAGCTCTAAGTTAAAAATGCACTCAACAAGTACACTAGTCATGTCAATTAAAATATATAAGAAATTACCAGAAATAATTAAAGAAGAACAAAAATTTAATACATTCACAAATAAATTAAAACAATTTCTATTATATAAATGCTATTATAATATCAATGAATACTTAAATGACAAATTTTAAAATTACTTACATGTTTTTTATAAAATAATTACAATATCTATTATACATACAACAAAGTAGTCAAATAAAAGCCCTCTTCCTCTCTCCTACTTTTGCTGTGCCCGACAGGGTCCACAATGATCATATTCTGTAAAATCTACCACCTAAGTTCACATGTGGAAGCAATAAATATATTGAGTATAGAATTAAGAAGGACTACCCTCCTTCTCGCAACCGACGTCCATGTATGAACGTAAACAGAGCAAAAGGAATATGTAAGAATCGTAGGAGGCATTCTGTAGGTTCTGCCTATCCCCATAGGAAGAGGGCGTAAGTTATCTATACTAATTTTATAAAGAGGTAAAGTTTGTTTGTTTGTATGTAGGGGTTTACCTCTACATACAAACAAACAAACTTTACCTCTTTTTCAAATCCGACTGGTAGTTCCAGAGATTACTCTGGAACTACCAGTCGGATTTGAAAAAATATTTCTGCATTTGATAGACCAATTCTTGAGAAAGGTTATAGGATATATAACATCATGGTAGGACCTTTAAGAGCTGAGCAAAATGAAAAAAAAAAGTCTGAAAGAACGTTGAGCGAAAACGATGCACTAGCGGGGGCGGGCGATGCGATGCGACGGGGCGGCTCGGGGGGAAGTCGCCGACAGAAGTTAGTTTTACGTAAAAATATTTATTAATGTTTTATTATTCAATATTTTTGTCTTTGACATATTATTATTATCTCGGGACCCGGGAATCGAAACTTATGCGGGTGAAATCCGGGTGGAATCGGTCCACCCGGATTTCACCCGCATAAGTTTCGATTCCGCGGGAATATCGGGATAAAAAGTATCCTATGTGTTAATCCTGGTTATAAACTATTTGTATGCTAAATTTCATCCAAATCCGTTCAGTAGTTTTGTCGTGAAAGAGGTTACTCTTTTCCCTGGCAGAGGCCCGTTAGACGTTTTCAATGAAATGAGACACCAACCGACGATTATCCCTGTTCGCACTATGCAAGTGCATCCAAGGCCAACCCCCGATTGGTGTAGGACTATTGCAGGATATGGAAACAAAGATATTGGATTATAGGTTTAGGTGGCTAAAGTGAACTGGTTATCTAGGACTGTAGCGGTGTCTACAACGCCACATGCGAACAACGCGTCATACTGACGTCACTCAAAATCCTGCATTTCGCAAGCAGAGTTTACCGCGCAATTAGCATACTTATATACAAACTTCCCAACATCAATCGTGGGGCAATTGTCCGCCAGACACAACACTCCTCTGGCCGGAGGATCCTCCCTTTTCCATAGAGGATGAGTGGACTTTACACCCCGTTCCTCATACCTCCATAAGGACTATGGAAAGACTATATCCCCTGCCTGACCAATGTTTTATTATTTTATTTATCAAACAAAGCAAACCAAAATAAACCTAACTATTTCCAAAATCTTACAAATAGTTATTTCGATAACATCTAGTGATGTGCCCACGTACGCGCGTAACTTAGCGGTTAGTGGCGGCAGTCGCAGGCGCAATAGCTAGTCGCAGTCGCAGTCGCGCAGTTAATATGCTAAGTGTATTGCCGGTTTTAGTTCTATAGTGAGGATGGTGTGTATTGGCCGTTGTTAGATAGTGCAACGTCTCGAAGTGCGCGTATGTTTCTTGGAGATAAGATGACAATTCGCATGTATCTTTTCAAAGAGGATTAGCAAGTATTAACAATGAACGTCTTCTTAAAGGGCACATAGAAATGTTAGTAAGTCATAGCAATGTCACTTTTACCTCATTGTAATAAAGTATACATTAGAATATTGCCATGAGTTTTGGACAACTGTCGGCAATCATTCTAATTTATACTTTACTCCATACTTTATTGCATTCCATATGTATTACATAGATGATATAACAAAGTAAAATATCTGTAGCGGTATCTACAATGCCACATGCAAACAACGCGTCATACTGACGTCACGCAAATCCTGCAACTTGCAAGCAGAGTTTACCGCGCAACTAGCTTATATACAAACTTCCCAACATCAATCGTTGGGCAGTTGCCCGCCAGACATAACCACCCGTCTGGTTGGAGGATCCTCCCTTTTCTATGGAGGATGAGTGAAATTTACACCTTGTCCCTTAAAGCCCAGCAAAATTTGGAGAGAGGAAGAGGGCTAAGTATTTAAGGGTTCCTCATAAGGGACAAGGTGTAAAGTTCACTCATCCTCCATAGAAAAGGGAGGATCCTCAAACCAGATGGGTGTTATGTCGGGCGGGCAACTGCCCAACGATTGATGTTGAGAAGTTTGCAAAATTTGGAGAGAGGAAGAGGGCGAAGTATTTTTAAAAGTTACATTGGCTGGTTTCGAACCCACAACCTGGTGCATGAGGAGCGCGTCTTAACCACTGCATATGTAAAACATGATCATACTTACATAACCTTGTTCACATGTTCTTAAGCGTCTCTTTGTGCATACTTTTTTAATGAGAAAAATATGACACTCTTTTTTTATGAATCTCTTATGAATGTTTTCTAGGTGTAAAAATAACTCTCGTCATGGTAAAAATAACGGGTATTCTTGTTCTTCCGTTATTATGTAGTTAACAGCTTTGTGATGGGTATTTTTACAGCCTGTATAATTATCAGCGTTCCGCGGTTTCACCCGCATAAGTATCAATCCTGTAGGAATATTGGTATAAAAATTATTCTCCGTGTTAATCCTGGCCATAAACTATCGGTGTCCCAAATTCCAACCAAATCCGTTCAGTAGTTTTGGCGTGAAAGAGTAACAAACATCCATCCATCCTCAGAAACTTTCGCGTTTATAATATTAGTAGGACTAGCAGCGCCCCGCGGTTTCACCCGCATAAGTGTCGATCCCGTGGGAATACCGGGGTAAAAAGTATCCTATGTATTATTCTGATGAGGAAAATGTCGTGAGGAAAATTTTGAGTATGAATGTCGATGGCTATAAGAGTAGGGGAAGACCAAGGAAACGATGGATGGACTGGGTGAATGATGATATGGTTAGAAAGGGGGTGACTACCGAGATGGCGGCTAATAGAGAAGTGTGGAAGAAAAAGACATGTTGCGCCAACCCCAGATAAATTGGGATAAGGGTTGGAGAATGGTGATGAAGCTATATTACTGTAAAGTTTAATCAAAATCCGTTCAGTAGTTTTTGCGTGAAAGAGTAACAAACATCCATCCATCCATCCTCACAAACTTTCACGTTTATAATATTAGTAGGATTATTGAGAAACAATTTTCTTTCCAACTGCCACTCCACGTCACCCCAACTACAGCATTAAGTATGCACAGAAGAGCAGGTCCAAAATTCGGCCGATCTGATGTTAATGCTTTATAGTTTCCTCTATATATGACGTCACTTCCTCCCCCCCCACCCCCTTCGCTATTATACACCGATCCATAATGCATGTTTCGAATAAAAATGGCGGTTTTAAATATAGGTTAACAGATTCGATTTGGAATTTGTTGCAATTGGTTTAAGTGAAAAAATGGGGTTTTGACGCCAATATTGATGCTTTTCGAGACCTATTGAACTTTTCAGTTTCCGGTATAAAGTAGGATAATGGAATATGGCACAGAGATTTAAATCCTACTAATATTATAAACGCGAAAGTTTGTATAGATAGATGGATGGATGTTTGTTACTCTTTCACGCAAAAAATACTGAACGGATTTGCATGAAATTTGGCACACAAATAGTTTATAACCAGGATTAATACATAGGATACTTTTATCTCGATATTCCCACGGGATTGACACTTATGCGGATGAAACCGCGGAGCGCAGCTAGTAAGGTCATAAATCTGTGAAGAAAAATAAAGAATAAATAGACCTTGACGGAGAAGGCGGGATGAGCCAGCCCCCAATTGCATAACACACTATCAATCACAATCTGAATCATTTTGGAGGATATTGCTAATCCATTGCTTCATAAGTGTGAAAAAATTTACTGCTCAACAACATAAATAACGCAATGAATATTGTTGAACTGTCAAAATCCGTTAGTGTGTACACAATTACCCTGCTGGAATGCTTAGATAAAGACTTGGCCGAGGTAGCCCTAGATAGAGAAATTTAGAAAAAGAATAGAGAGGTGAGTAGATCTTTGACAGTCGTTACGGGTCGTCAGAAGCCCGAAAGTCTGACAACCAAGACTGGTTAACAACCAGGACCAAGGGGTATCGTATTACCCAACCACTGGGTAGTGGAGGTCAGATAGGCAGTCACTCCATGTAAAATACTGATATTCAGCTGCATCCGGTTAGACTGAAAGCCAACCCCAACATAGTTAGAAAAGGCTAGGCAGATGATGGTCTAAAAAAACTGTCTCAAAATATTACATGAATACTAAAAGAATACTTACCATAAATAAATATACTTACACGCTACTACTTTTGACTCCCTAATTAACAACTCCACAATAGACAGATAACATAAAATGTATAATGTATGTATGTATGTATACTGTATTGTTAAACAATAAGTATACGAGAACGAACGGACCATGGTTGGGATAAGCACTGATTTGCATGTACAGTTGAGGACCAAAGTGCTAAGTAAGATTTAAAAAAAATAAAAAGATTATTGATTGGTTCTAATATAGAAACCAGAAGGCCAATTCCTGTAATTAAAAAGTTCAAAATCTAGTTGTCATCTCAACTCAGCGACAATCAATGTCAAAAACTTGTCAAAAATGTAGGGAAATTAGAGGTATTTTTGACTGATTGAAACTGAGATCAGACTGTGAACGTTCTTAAAAGTACGAGAATTGGCCCTGCGGAGTATGTAAGTATTAAAATAAATACTTTAAGCATATTGTGAAGAATGAACAGGATGGTCTGTATCATCACCCAAATTGTGTATAACCTACGTTTTGTAATTAAATTAACGTTCATTTTAGAAATCAACATAATTCACTGCCACTGTTCATTATTCATATTGATTTGTAAGAGTCCATGGTGTTCCATGCCTGTTCTTCTATGTACATGGAAACCTGCTACGCTTTTGGATAAGCAACTAGCTACATTTTAACTCAAAATCAAAAATTATTTATTTAAATTAGGTTAAGAATCAGCACTTTTCGATCGTCAAAATTACATAAGTCACCCAAAATGATCGCCCTTTACCTAGTGCTTTCGCTGGAAAGAAGAAGTGACACAACAAACTCCCCAGACTGATCGACTCCTTGACAATTCAAAAGTGCCTGTAATTGGTTTAATTGAAATAAATGCTTTCCCCCTTACTACAAAACAATGTTTTTCTTTAGATCAGGTTTAAACCACCGCGCCAGTTATTGAATTACGAACCTAACTGTTATAAAAATGCAGTTCTTTATACAAAAATGAAAGCTTAGTTTGGTGCTGTTGTTATTTTAGTATTAAGAACTCTATCTTAATCGAAATAAAGTTCGAAATACAAATACTGGCGCAGAGGTTTAGGCTAGAACTAAAGTTAGATTTCGTCTTGTATTAAGACGGTTTGAGTTTATGTGTATTCTTCATAAACACTTCTGCATCCGTCAGTACAACCCGTCATCCACAAAATAAAGACAGCGTCCCACACGCGCCTGCCGCTATCAATCATACATTATCACGTGATACAGTTACCGTGCATTATAATTATATTAGAACATTAGCATTTGAAGGGACATGGGAAAATTATTTGTTAGGAGTCATTAAGATTTCATTTTGACCAATAGGTTTATTGGTTTGGTTGAGTTCAATCATTATAAGTTACTAGCTGACCCGCCGAACGTCGTACCGCCATATTTTTTTTTTGTTTTTTTCTTTTAATTTGCTTCTATACAAACCTTGTCTTGACAATGGCGCCGATTCCCTTGTTCACAAACTAAACTAAATTTAAGTTCTGTGCACCTTTTTCTTTCTATTTCATTAAGAAAAGGACAGAAGATAAATATTAGTTTAGTCCTGTTAAATTAGTCAGCGCCTGAAGTAAATTGACGTATTTTTAGTCGCCATGTTTGAATACTTGTTGATGATAATTGTTTGCTGCACCGGACGACGTCTTTACGTCGGCGCCGGCTGTCGCTGAAAACCAGCGCTGGGGCTCTGCCTTGCATAGGGTCGCAGCATAATGCTGAGCGATAGCCGTTTTGCGTGGATGTGACGCATGTCAACAATTTCTTCTTGTTATTTTTCTTTATTTGCTTTTATGTTCTTTTTTGCGTCATGTTTACCGCAAATAAACGTACCTATTTCCTTTCTTCTTTCTTTCCACGTTTTTAATAACATCTGAACCGTCTATGGAGTATCTTAATTTTACAGGATTAAACTAATATTTATCTTCTGTCCTTTTCATAATGAAATAGAAAGAAAAAGATGCACTGAACTTAAATTTAGTTTAGTTTGTGAACAAGGGAATCAGTGCCAATAAAAAAACACAGAAAAACAAAAGAATTATCCAATTTGGTGCAGTCGATCGGAAGTTATGCGCGTACATACATTTCGGTGATTCATTTTTTTATTTATATAGATGTAGGTACTATAAAATTATAAATGCATTATTCAGCCTTAAATTAAATTAGCTAGCGAAACTCCGCAGACATGATGGGTATCGATAGCTAAGCAAAATAAAACGAAGAAAATAAATTATTAGATGACTTTTGTTCTGGGGTCAACGACCGCAGGTTACTTGAAGTACCTACAGTAAATCAACTTTTTAAAGTAATCTTCACATTAGTTTTCGTTGTGAGAAGAAAACACCAATCGTAAAATAGGCTGTGTTTTGGAAATAAAATAGATACTTATTGATAACTAGCTGCGCCCCGGGGTTTCACCCGCATAAGTTTCGATCCCGTGGGAATATCGGGATAAAAAGTACCCTATATTTTAATCCTGGTTATAAGCCATCTGTGTGCCAAATTTCATACAAATCCGTTCAGTAGTTTTTGTGTGAAAGAGTAACAAACATCCATCCATCCATCCAAAGTTTCACGTTTATAATATTAGTAGGATTAGTACTTCGAAGCATTATAGATAACAAGTGATTTTCCTTTAGTTTCCTTTT
Organism: Apamea epomidion; assembly: GCA_947507525.1. Classification (NCBI taxonomy): domain Eukaryota; kingdom Metazoa; phylum Arthropoda; class Insecta; order Lepidoptera; family Noctuidae; genus Apamea; species Apamea epomidion. The sequence goes on along the minus strand of OX382252.1, from coordinate 6,694,359 downwards.
TCCACTACCTCGCTGGCTTAGTGTTTGCGAGCGCTATCTGTCTGCTGTACTGTCATGAGTTCAATTCCCAGGTCGGACAAAGTGTTATTGGGTTTTGCCGCTAAAAAATCAGTAGCAGCGTGGATTCTAGGTTATTGGCAATAGTTACGTCCCCTTATATTATGGGACTTGAACAAAACATGCGAAATGTATTTACATCCATTTGGATATACATAATATGTATTCGCAACATATGTATTTGCCAAAAATGTAAACAAATATGAGTTTATGGAAAAATTACTTTAATACCTACACAATAAAGTTACAGTTACGCTAGAACTTCAAACATTTTTTTAATCATTTTCAGTCACTCTGAAATCAACTTAATTAACATTAAAATAAAGTTGGTTTTACTTGAAATAACGTCAATTTAAAACTTGAATAAAATTTGAATATAGATACCTACTGTTTCCCTGTCTAACCCTTCAATCATAGGTTTGAAGTTACTCCATAATCACTTCAAAAATTATTTCTACTTTATTTTACCTCGGCCAACAACCCTTCCCTCACAGTCATCCAATTATCATCCAAAAAAGGCTCAGAACAAACATCCATTTGCGTCATCCATCATCCATATGACGTTAGCTAGGCACACAGGAAGACGCAGGATAACGTTATCACTACTGATAAGGAGATGGCTATAAGTCTATGCTGTGCCGATAAAGTACAGCTCAGAGAGATAAGGCAGGAGATTGATTGGAAAGGATGGCCTATGTGGGTTGTTGTTTAACCGATTTAGAGGGAAAATAGGGTTCTGTGTCTTTGGCTTGACTAAAATCTAAGAGTTAAGTATCTATAAGAGCGATTTATATGTGTGGGTACATTAAATTACCACTCGACAGCGATGCGGATGAACTTTTCGACGCCATATTTTAGTTTATTAATAGTTTTAGTTAGGTTTTCGGAACAACGTGATTCGGGATAGCGTTCATTCGGAATAGCGTTATTCGGGATAGAATTCATTCGGGATAGCGTGACTCGGGATAGTGCTAATTCGGGATAGCGTGATTCGGGATAGCGTTCATTCGGGATAAAGTGATTCGGGATTTTTAGTTTCGGTCCTACCTACATATACCTCTCGTATCTTATAAAAAAATTATAATATTATAACGCCTGTATTTCCCGTTTGGTTAGGTAAAAGTGTAAGTATTAATACACCCCATATTTTGCCAGCTGCCTCGTTGGTCGTGTGGTTGCAAGCGCTACTGCTGAGCACGTAGCCCTGGGTTTGATTCCAAGATCGGGCAAAGTGTTATTGGGTGTTTCAGTCAGGAATTTCTCAGTAGCAGCCCGGAAAAAAAACTAGTCACAAATCCAGACTCAGGCCTGCTACTCAATTTCATTATAGTTAAAGAAGTTCTATCTGCCTGCCTTTTCCTAACTATGCTGGGGTCGGCTTCCAGTCTAACCAGACGCAGTTGAATACTAGTATATTACTTATAACGATTATAGTTAAAGAAGTAAATAGAATAATTCTAGCAGTGTGCAAATATTAATTTTTGCAAGTTCTGTCTCATTTCCTCACAACCCTACCTCACTTCAAAACTAAAACTACCCTCCCCATCGACCTCCCAGTCAGTCAGTAACTAAACTGCAAACTACCCTATCTGCGTACAATATTAAAAACCTTTACTCTACCGTTGCGTGGAGAGTAGACATAAATTCGTGCGCGTAAGCGACATCTGCCGGCGCTAAGTGGAAACTCGCATAACATCGCGCTGTCATAGTCGCGGTAAAAGCAGTAATTTACTTACAAGGATGTAGGTTTTACTGGATACGACATGGGATAGGGGGGGGGGGGGATGATTTATTCTTCTGTTTTCCTAGATTTTGTTTTGTCTATTGGTCGTAATCGCAAATGCTGAATTTGGACTGGGAATAAGTACATAATAGATACAGTATTTTTATCTCACGAAACGCAGCGTGCTTTACTTGTGGTAGATAACTATGTGTACAAAAACGCTGTGAACGTGTGCGTGAAGACGAGTAGCGTCAGCACATAACACGCACACTTCCACTTGGTAACCACAAGTAAAGCGCGCGTCGATACGTGAGATAAAAATGCTGTAGCCAGGAATCAAGACAGGACAATTACTTACCCTTATTATTACTTGGAACTGTTACAACGAACGAGAAGTAAGTTCCCACATGTCACTAGTTATGTTATTAGGCAGAAATGTATCTCCACCTATCTTTCGGAGAAACACAGCCGTGATTTGTTATGTCATTTACATACATTATTTATCATTTGGGGTTTCAGATCCGTTCCACCCTAAACCCTGCCATAATGATTAGGATGAGCTGGTGAAGTGCAGAACAGGGTCCAGTGGAGTTGGTGCGTGACGTAGTAAAAATTCATAATTATGACACTTCATTTTTCATCTAATATTATTTGACCGGGGGGCCTAGCACACTGAGTAAACGTTAGGTACGTTAATTCGAACTATTTACTTAGTTTTAAGACTTTATTCACACTATGGGGGGTTCTAATTTTGTTTGTCGCAAAAGTATTTAAAAACAAAAAATGATGACAGTTGTAAATATTTATATTCGATTCAAAAATCGTTCGAATTGGCGTAACGTTTAGGTATGTCACGTGTTCATGCAAGGGCCTCTGCTATATGAGTGTATTATGGTAACATTAGTAATCCACCAGGCCAGTGTAACACGGTACGCTCAAATAGTAGAGCAGTGCCACATCCAGTATCCCCCTACATCCGTGCCACATAAAGCAAATGACGCTGAACTCGTTACGTGCAATGAGCACACACTTTCTAGGCACATCTAGTCACAATTATGCGCGTGTGTTGTGATAGCAGATTGCTGCACGTTGATGTGATAGCGTGATGATAGCATTTTAGGTATGTATGTTTGAGTGTGAGAAACTATATGTTGAACTGCAATTTGTAATTCGCGTGGTCGTGATGGCTCAGTGGTTAAGACCTCGCCTCTAATGCACGGGGTTGTGGGAGTTGTCAAGTCCTGGCACTTGCCAGGACAGGAGTTTGAATAAGTACACATTGATACTTACCAATGTGTACTTTTTCAAACTCAAACATCAAACAATCTGCCAAGCCTTTTCCCAAATATGTTGGGGTCTCCAGTGTAACCGGATGCAGTTGAATACCAGTTAGTATTTTACATGGACCGACTGCCTATCTAACCTCCACAACCCAGTTACTGGGTAACACGATACTCCTTGGTAAGACTGGTTGTCAATTTGTATTTTCATAAATTCAAATTAATAAGTAAGTAATTTTAGAGTATATAATGTCACAATAATTAAGTAAAATCTAATACAGTCAAAACATAATTAACAATACAAATAAAAATAATTTTAATAAAATAAATCGGATATTCATTCACACAAAAGACTCATTGATATAATACCCGTAATCAAGACGACCTGGAAGTACTAAGAATAGAATAGAATAGAATGTATTTATTTGCTTTAAAACATGGTACAGTAAGGTCTTCTAAATAGAATTATGATCTTACATGTTTCGCCAAGGACTGGCATTTACGCGGCTTTACGCGGGGGTCGTGCGGTCCATGGCCCTTTATGGGGCCCCGGTATGGGCGCGTTCACTGCGGCTTCGAGCCGCACACTACCTGAACGCGCCCCAAAAGGTGGTAGCCGTAAGGCTAATCCGGGGGTACCGCACGATCTCGCGCGAGGCAGCAAGCCTCCTTGCCGGACTGCCACCATGGGATCTGGAGGCGATAGTCCTCGCGCGCCTGTATGACTGGCGCGCGGAGGCACTACGTCGGGGGGAAACTCTGCACCCGCGGCAAATCGCTGCGGAGCGGACGGACCTCCGGCGCGGTCTCATGGTGGAATGGAAGGCGCGACTATCGCAACCCAGCGCAGGGCACGCCACGATAGCGGCGGTAAGACCCCTCTTTGAGGAGTGGCTAGAGAGGCGTCACGGTGCTCTCACCTACCGCCTGACGCAGGTCCTCTCCGGACACGGATGTTTCGGGAGGTTCCTGCACATAATCAGGCGGGAGGAGACGCCCGGGTGTCATCACTGCGAGGATCGCCCCGAGGACACGGTGGAGCACACGGTGGAGGTCTGCCCCGCTTGGGCAGAGCTCCGCCGTGTCCTCGTAGAGGCGATCGGCAGCGGCGGCGACCTCTCGCGTCCGGCCCTGGTGCAAGCCATGGTCCGGGGCGAGAGGGAGTGGGAGGCGGTCACCTCCTTCTGCGAAGCAGTCATGCTAGCGAAGGAGGTGGCGGGATGGGCGAGGGAGAGATCCTCACGCCTCAGCCGCCGAGGGAGACGCTCCGGGCGTCGGGAGCCGCGTGACGACTCCCGGCCACCGTAGGCGCGGGCCTGCGGGCGGAGAGCAATAGGTAGCTCTCCGTCCGATCAGGACCAGGCCCGTGCCGGACGGCGCGTATGTGTTCTACGTGCGCCTCAGAGAGATGTCAGCGTAGTTGACGGGGCCCGACAGGGCCGAAGCCTGCCGGGGTAGCGGGATCGTCCGAAAGGGTTACCGCTGCCCTGGTACATAAAGGGCTAAGGAAGGAACACGGGTGGGTTTTAGTCGTCATACCAACATTTAAAAAATGCCTAAGTAATCATTTGTTAGACACAAAAGATTAGTTCTTATTTTTATTTTTTATTAACCCCCGACGCAAAAACGACGGGGTGTTATAAGTTTGACGTGTCTGTGTGTGTATGTATGTCTGCCTGTGGCATCGTAGCTCCCGAACGGATGAACCGATTTTAATTTTGTTTTTTTTTAGACATAAGTTGAGCGTGAACTGCTTTGTATTTTAATTATACCTAACAACATGCTTGCTTTTTTTTATAAATATGGTGTTGTTTATTGGAAGGCTTGACGTCGTAATGTAACCTACAATAATTGTTAATTTAGTTAAGTTTCTCTATAAGTGGACTGTATGTTCTTCGAAAAAATAAATGCCTTACACCGACTAATATTGATCTACAAAATTCTCTAACTCGTATTATTTAAATTGTTGTTAGTCTAAATTAAAGCCATACATCAAAATCAACGACATTTATGTTTTTTATGTACTTTTATGTGTTGTATATTTATGTAAATATCGGTTGTGGGTACTCCTTCCTATAATTATGTAGGATATTTTAAAGCTAGACCAGTTGAAGGATTTTGAGGGGTTCGTGGCTAACTATTAACAGCTGCACGGGTCAATCGATCAGTTCAAGCCACGCTTGCCGCGGTTGGTCCATGGATGGGTGATCATATTTACATATCAAGAGTCCACCGTGTCCTGGAAAGCACGTTAAGCCGTTGGTTCCAGTTGTCATTCGTGGATCTTTGACAGTCGTTACGGGTCGTCAGAAGCCGGAAAGTCTGACAACCATTCTTACCAAGGGGTACCGTATTACCCAGTAGCTGGGTTGTGGAGGTCAGATACGCAATCGCTTCATGTAAAATACTGGTATTCAGCGGTTAGACTGGAAGCTGACCCCAACATAGTTGGGAAAAGGCTAAGGTCTTTATTTTATGTTATATTATAAGTAGATTACTTATACATATTATAACATAAAATAAAGACCAGTGTCCTAGCGAAATCACTAAAATGGCACGTGAACACATCAATCTTGCATGAAGGTTGTTAATGCTACGAATTGCCCTAGACTATTTACTTAAACTTTTCGCACGAAAAGGTAGGTACAGAGGCCAGCTCATCAAGCTACTACAATCTCTCAAATTTCCTTAATAGATTTTCAACTTTATCGCTAAAGCATTAAGGGTCAAGGTTGATTGGGAAAATTTGACAGTTTCGTGTAGCTGAACCTGCTGGCGTCTGTACAAAGGCGGACTTAATGCCTTAGACATTCTCTGTCAGTCAATCAAGGAACAAACAGAAGAGCAGTGGTGGCCAAGTGGTAATGGCTGCGACTTACAAGTTGTAGGTCGTAGGTTCGAACCCAGATAAGCCCTTTACTTTGTGTAAATTATTTCATCACCACTGCTTTCAAAACGGTGAAGGAAAACATCTTGAGGAAACCGGCATGTCCTAGAACCAAAAATTCGAAGACATGTGACATCTACCAACTCGCTCTGTGCCCGCGTGGTGGATTATGGCCTAATCCCTTTCTTCGAAAGGAGTCCTGTGTCCCAGCAGTGGGAACATTATAGGGTGATTATGCTTATGCAACCAAGGGTGGTGAAGCGATTAGATGGCAGGTCTTTTGGTTGAGAGGAACAATGATAAAAAATAAAACTATTAAAACTAGGTACACCAATACATAAATAGACAATTCTCAGGTCTTAATAGGATAGGATACTATCCTATTAAGACCTAGACGATCTAAAAATATCTTCCTTCGACTCTATCAGGTGAGGGCAAACCTTTTAGAAGCTATTATTGTTGGTGTCAAATTATTTGTCAGTATTGGACGGTACACAGGCGATGGAGCACTACTGAAGAGTCAACACGAGTCTTGAGCACTCTACTTGTAGAGCTTAGTGGTGGTAGAGGCGGCAGGTTAGTTGGTAGGGGTGTGTAAAGGATTTTTTAGTAAGGAATTTTGTTAAATTGGGATAATACCGCGACTGTATTTTCTGAAGGGGTATATTGTAGATTCGCATTTCATTAAGTTTTGTTCTGAGTTCCTTATAATTAGGGATGGGAAAGGCCCTCTGCCATTTATACATGAGCGTATAACGATGGTAATATTAAGCTAGAAAAAAAATCCACGTAAAATTCACTCTCCGATTTGTTACAGAGAATCCTACTAATTTATGCCGCATTATTTTGACACTCGCAAGGGAATCATAACCTACAGGGTACTTTCCCGTTGACCTAGAATCATGTTTGGCAAGAAGTAATGTCATGTAGCACAAGTAAAGAAAAAAATTCGAAAACCGTAAATTTGTAGATACATACCTACAAATTTGTACGGAACCCTCGGTGCGCGAGTCCGACTCGCACTTGACCGCTTTTTTTGTAATGTGTGTTTAGTTTGTGCAGAATAAATATTTTTTCTTTCTTTTCTTATAAATAAAAATACTACAACCTAACGATACGTCAAAACAATTCATGCTAAGTCTACAGTTATTACAGACTCGTTCAGTCTAAATCTTCCTAACCCTGCGCTCACGCACGGCTACTCAATATAAATACACACGTAAATGTATTTAGACAGCCACATCGTCTCCGAAGGTGGTCCATCGAGTGCCTCCGTGTTGACCCATCCACTTTTATACCTACCTACAGGGTTATCACACTAAAAGGTGGATGGGAGGTATGAACGGTCAATGGAGGAATGGTGGCTAATTTTGAGGGTTTTTGGCGACAATGTTAGTGATTGATTGTGTCCAAAATGCAGTTACTAAAATTGATGGTTTTTATAGTTTTGTGAATAAACATTGTTTATAATTTCCTCAATGACCTCAATGACCTCGTCTTCCCATTTTTTGATGAAACGTAGGAATTGTGATTTGCGTATCACACTAACAGTAGGAATGGCTTTCATTTTGACAGTTCAACGACATTCATTGCGATATTTACGTTGTTGAGCAGAATTTTCTTCGAGCATATGAAGCAATGGATTAGCAATATCCTTCAAAATGATACAGGTTATGATTGATAGTGTGTTACGTTATTAGGGAACTGGTCAGAACAAGTAAACCCTCTCAAAAAAGGGGTTTTTAAATGACAAAATTGTCATTTCGAAAAAAAAAAAAACGATGATTTAATTCCACAAGTCGGGGTCTCCCAAAAGTTAGTTAAAGTTAGTTTATTTTTCTTAAATTCAGATGAAACTTAAAAATTAAAACAGATTTAACTTAAATTCTAAATAATCAAAAACTTGGTCCGCACAACCAAAAACGAAAGCTGCAAAATAGAGATTACCAAGCAACACAAATATCTGAAAAACGATTCACTGAAGACTAAAGAAATGTACAAACATTTGCCTTCAAGTTGCAAATATCCGGAAGGCATTTGCGAGACGAACCACGAATCTCAACTGTCGAGGTACAGACGCCAGCACACCAAACTACCCGAAACTGTCAAATTTTCCACATCAACCTTGAACCTTAATACTTTAGCGATAACGTTGAAAATCTACATATTAAAGAAATTTGACAGATTGTAGTAGCTTAGTGTGTTGGCGTGTGTGCCTATAGGTAACTCTCACTCAATAGTCGCGTGTGGAGAGGCTAAATAGTACAGTCAACATAACGTCAGTTACACACCCACCGTTTCAGCCTATAATGTTCCCACTGCTGGGGCACAACCCTCCTCTCTTCGAGAGGGAGTGGGCTGTAATCTACCAAAAGTGATAAGAGTTAAATATTATATTTATTTCTTGACTTCATTGCTACCATGTACGTGCAGTGGACTGTACAGTGGGCACAGTGCTACGCTTGATGGTTGGCCAAGGGTTCTCATTTTATTTGAGTACGTGACGAAACGAAGACAGGTCTTTAGGTAGGAGAAGTTGTAATATAACTTTATACATTTATTCCCGGAGGGGATAGGCAGTGCTATTTAGTGCGCTCACCTAGTTATGATAGATTAGATTAGATTCATTTATTTGCCTGAAATCTGGTATTTTACAGATTTTATAACACATACACAATAGTTCTTCATATTCCGCCTATTAAATTCGGCATGCAAATATTGTGATAATAATCATAATACTAATTTATTAATTAAATCAATTTAAACTAAATACAATAGTCACAGTTATTTATTCATTTGATTATTTATTTCATTACCTATATTGACATTGTGTTGAAATGTTTTATTACTAAAACAAACTAAACTAAATGAAAAAATTCCAATGTCAAAAAAAAAGTACTAAATCAAGAATTGTCTACATATCAAATTAAAAATGTCAAATAAAAATAATTAAATTACAAAATAAGTGTCTAAATAATAGCTTTCAAAAGACAACCAGAGAAATTAAGTTACAAATTGTCAAATAGCTTACAATAAAAATGTCAAAATTATTTTCAACTTTAGATACCATTTCTCCTAGAATTAGTATAAAAACAATTTTCGATAAGTCATGCTCTGAGATGCTTTTGAAATAAGCTAGTTGGCAGTTCTCTAATAACCTTTGGTATATTATTAAATAAATATCTATTGCCTTTCGACTAGTGTTTTTATGGCAGTACGCTGTTCTACATCTTTGCATTGCCAATTTTGTTGGATCCCTTGTTTAAGTCCCATGTAATGGGGGGGGGAGCCTACTGCCGTTAGGTAACGGGGCACGTATCCAGACTCACTTCATTTTACCCGACATAGGTATGGGGAGGGGCCTTTGCCCAGCAGTGGGATGATGCAGGCTAACAGTAACAGTAGGTGGAAACAAAAGAGAGGCAGACAAAAGTACCGATTCTGTTGTGCACAAACTAAACCTAATTTAGACATTGGCGCTGATTCCCTTGTTCACAAACTAAACTAAATTTAAGTTCTCTGTATCTTTTTGTTTCTATTTTATTAAGAAAAGGACAAAAGATAGGTATTAGTTTAGTCCTTTCAAATTAGTCAGCGCCTGGCGTAAATTGACGTATTTTTAGTAGCCATGTTTTTAATCACGTCTAATTTGTCTGTGGAGTATCTTAATTTGACTGGGCTAAACTAATATTTATCTTCTGTCCTTTTCTTAATGAAATAGAAAGAAAAAGATGCACTGAACTTAAATTTAGTTTAGTTTGTGAACAAGGGAATCGGTGCTTATGTCCAACTTTTTTTCTCTCTTATAAACCAAGTAAAAGACAGACTTCTTTAGAGCTGTCAATTTTAGGTGACTGGTCCTGGGTTCGATACCCGGGTCAGGCAATGTTATGGGGTTTTTCAATCTGGATTTTTTCAGTAACAGCCCGGAATCTGGATTTCTGCCTGGTTGATAGCAATAGGCTTGCCTTCTATTATATGGGACTACACCCACATTTCACCAGTTATGTTTAACTGGTGAAATGTGGGTGTACCCTAAAGATCTTTCTTCCGTAGACATGCACACCAAATACACGTAGCGTAGTGTGCTCGTGGGGAGGTTCCACAAGCACACGTACACCCCACCCCACATGCACAACATTAAGCACTAATCTATTTTATTTTTTTACTAGATATTTCATTTTAAACCATTTTAATTTATTACTATTTAATGTTTTACTACTTTAAGTTTAATGTTTTTATTTTATTATAATAGTTATTGATCTTTTTTAACCCCTGCTGTATTTTCATCACTGGAATCTGGAACGCTGTCGTCTCCCTTCTTGGAGGTGGGCGTTAATGGCTGCGACACAGTTTTGTAACTAAAGTAGCTATTTACGTACGCAATTAATTTGTAAAATGTGTTTTTTTTTTTCAATAAAGATTAAAGAGAGACTATACCATGCCCAGTTGGAACCGTGCATCTAGCTTCAGTCGTTTCATAAGTGGCCATGTTGGTTTATGTGAAATAAAATATTTTGATTTATTTTTGACTAGCTGCACCCGCGGTTTTACCCGCATGACTTTCGATCCCGTGGTAATATTCCGATAAAAAGTATCCTATGTGTTAATCCTGCTTATAAACTATGCCAACTGTGTGCCAACTGTGTGCCAAGTTTCTTCCAAATCCCTTCAGTCGTTTTTACGTGAAAGAGTAACAAACATCTATCCATCCATCCATCCATCCATACAAACTTTGGCATTTATAATATTAGTAGGATATAGGTACACCTCTGCCTTAACCCTTCGTGGTATGCAGGCGTGCTGTTAAGTAACACACATATTACTCTAGAAAATATACTAATATAATATGTATTTGAGAGGCGTGTGGCTAAGTAATAACTGCCGCACGGTCGATCGATCAGGTTAAGCTACGCTTGCCGCGGTTGGTCCGTGGATGGGTGACCATCTTCATATACCAAGACCCCTCCGTGCCTCGGAATGTATGTTAAGCCGTTGATCCCGCCTGTAATTTGTGGATTTTTGACAGTCGTTACGGGTCGTCAGAGGCACAAAAGTCTGACAACCAGTCTTACCAAGGGGTATCGTATTGCCCAATACAGTTATTGGGTAAAACGATACCCCTTGGTAAGACTGGTTGTCTGGACCGACCACCAGTAGGGACAACCTTGGGTATGGACCGACTGCCTATCTGACCTTCACAACCCCCACTGGGTTGTGAAGGTCAGATAGGCAGTCGGTCCATGTAAAATACTGGTACTCAGCTGCATCCGGTTACACTGGAAGCTGACCCTAACATAGTTGGGAAAAGGCTAGGCAGATGATGATTTATATGTGTACTTCGATAGTATAGCTCGTATAGTAGATATCTGCGTGTAGGCAGCGTGGCCGAGTGGTCTAAGGCGCTGGTTTTAGGCACCAGTCCGAAAGGGCGTGGGTTCGAATCCCACCGCTGTCACTGAACTTTTTACATTTTGATTTATTTTAATCTGAGGGGTAATTCTCATAATTTTAAGAACGTTCACAGTCTGATCTCAGTCCTAAATCAAAATTCCTCTAATTCCCCTACATTTTTGACAAGTTTTTGACATTGATTGTCGCTGAGGTGAGATAGCGACTAGATTTTACGCGTTTTTAATTACGAGAATTGGTCTTCTGAGTTCCGACTTCGGCATCGAAGTACTACGGACCTGACCTTTCTGAAAAACATCACCAATAAGATCACTATAATAATGATAATATACCTGGCTAATGGATAATGGTAAATGTGGCTAAAACCAGCCTAAGTGCTGAGAAAAAATAACACTCCCGATAATAATAATAAGACCCTGTTCCCGATACCGGTGGGCTACTATATTTTATATTTTTAAATGCTTTTTTTATCCTTTTGTTTATAAAAATATTTAAAAATGTAATTTACGTATTTAAATGAAATAAAGGAAATAATAATAATAATAACCCCCACGGCCGTATCTCTACGTTGACATTGTGGTGGGGCTTGCGCGCTCCGAACTCTAGGCCTGTGCCGGAAGAGTTGACTTTGCCGAAACAGGTCTAGGGTGAGGAGCCAGACCAAGAGTGATACAGAAACCCGCAGGGCAGCATGCGGCGAGCTGTTGGGCAGTAGCGACCCCACGGACCTTATCTCCCGGGAGAAATCTTGTTCCTCACCTCTGGCTTGCCTTTATTGGCCGGCTGGAGTGAACAATGACGAGGAACAGAGCTCCCACCTCGTTCTTGCCTTTACTGGCCGGCTTGAGTGGAGACTCGCAAGAGCAAACGTGCTCGGGGGAAGGAAGTATTCCAGTAAGTGCTCGTAGGAATCTTGACCATCTTCCGGGTTCTGGGATTGTTCTGAAAACCGTGGAATATCTCTCCACTCCTCATAAGCACCTCAGAACATGTTGCCCCCTTATTGCTACGTCACTATGTGCTAGCGACAGCTTTCGGGGGCCCTTTATTGAGTGTGCAAGTCACCGCCTGCCATTTTATCCGTGTATATATAAAACATTGATCAGGCAGGGGTTCTTCCATAGTTATTGGTAACTAGTCCACTTTAGCCACCCAAACCCATAGTCCAAATTTGTTTTTTTCCATATCCTGCAATAGTCCTACGTTAACCGGGGGTTAGCCTTTTTTTTTTTTTTGTGGATGGGTAATCATCAAATGACTCCTCCCGCTCTGGGTGGAGCAGAAGGGAGTGTCAGACTCTTACTGACTAAAACCCACCCGTGTTCCTTCCTTAGCCCTTTACGTACCAGGGCAGCGGTAACCCTTTCGGACAATCCCGCTACCCCGGCAGGCTTCGGCCCTGTCGGGCCCCGTCAACTACGCTGACATCTCTTTGAGGCGCGCGGGGGACCGGGGGTTAGCCTTGGTTGCACTTGAATAGTGCATACAGGGATAATAGTCGGGTAGTGCCACATTTCAATGAAATTTCCTAAGGGGCCTTTGCGAGTTGGCTTTGGCCGTACGCCTTCCAAAGGACCGGGACCCCGTGGTCCCGAGATTTGCTAAAATATAAAAATAAATAATAATATTTTATTTGCATCAAGTTTTACATTTTACATTAAATACATACAGTTTAGAGGAGATTATACAATAGTGTGGCGACACCAGCACCCTTGCTAAGTTGCCAAGACAACTTGTGTTAAAGATGCTGGGCCCGACCCTTTATCGGATGTTTCTTTATCGCATTTAGGTACATAAATGCCATTTTGTAATTATACAACTGGTTCATTATATGGATGGTTGGTTCTACTATGATAAATGATTTTATTTTTGTAAGTAGGTTTGTACAAACACTTTTACACGTCAATCATATTTTAAAACTACATGAGGTCGGCGTTTCCTATCTGACTAGTCTGAGAAGAAAGGCCGAAACAAACTCAGAGGTCACAGTCTCTTTTAAAGTCCAGACATAATCTTGGTCAGATCATATTATGAAGACCATGTAGGTCGATGTCTGAGATGGTCTTTTGAGGAAAGAACCACACAAATTGAGAGAACCTATCCAGTCAGTGCACGCATTTGTCAGAAATCGTGCCGCTCAACTCAAAACTTAAGGAGCTCAACGATTCGACGAACAATACCAAAGAAAGGACATTTGGGCAGGCCACATTAATTACTCAAACTGCCAGACCATGACAAAAACTAAGAGAATAGAGAGAAAAATAATATAAATAAAATGGCCCACATAGTCTTCACATTCACAATAATTAAAATAATAAAATACTTTACAAAGTAAGCAAATGTCATAGTATATATATAAAATTCATTAATGTCAAGTGTATATAAAAAAAAAACAACAAAACAGAGAAAAAAATATAAAAACATCCAATATGTAAAAAATTGGAAGCAGCTCAATCCCAAGCCTTTTTGTCCTCGATATAATCGATATAATATGGTTCTTTCTAGGGGCTTCTTTTCGGCGCCTTCCGTTCAACCTCGATTATAGTAAATCTCAGTTCGCGCTACAACTTCAATCATAATATAAAGGACACACACTTCCCTATGTGTTTGATATTCCAGCGTATGGCACTCGTGGGTTGCAGCTGAAAATCAGCGTCAGGTGGTACACTTGTGTTGTCATCTGACATTATGCTGAACTGAGACCCTTTTTTTTGGCATTATAATCTTTGTTTTCTGTTTTTTATAATTTTATTTTGCTCTAATGCCAATAAACACATTTTTCTTTCTTTCTTTTATAAATCACTTTATAAATAGTACTAGTCGTTCTAAAATCAACTTAATTTAAACAACCATAAAGTTGATATTCGTTAAAGTGGAAATAACGTCAATTGGAAACAAGGATTTGAACGGACTGTAGCTTATTATATTTATCGACTTAAAAATGGGAAAAAAAATACACGCAAGATTCTGTTCTGTTCATTGTCTTGGCAGTAATCTTTGCACACCCACATCAGGAGAGGTGGTGGTATATCAACCACGGGAACCACGCCACTAAGTCGTGTCGTGATTAGCATGTAATAGTAACGATAAGGTTTCACGGAGCGTTCGGTAAACGCCTGTCAAAACACGCATACGAGTAATATGATGCGCTATGTACAGGGTGGTGGCGAAAAACAACAAAGAATTACCTAAAAAAAAAAACAAGTTATTACGATTTAAGAAAATTAGCCCACGCTGACTGCCCGGGTCTTAGAAGATATTTTGTTAATTGCAAAATGGACCAGCTCTTGGCCTCGATTTGGTCTGGTGGAAAGAGATGAATAAGATCTATGATGGATTGAGGAATGTCAGAAGATTAATAAATAAATTATTTCATCACACCTGCTCTCAAAATGCATCGTGAGGAAGCCGGCATGTTCTAGAACCAAAAATTCGAAGATATGTGACATCTACCAACCCGCACTGGGCCCGCGTGGTGGATTGTGGCCCTCTCCCTCTCGCAGAGTGACCAACGGGGTGGTTTTAGTGAGGCTAAAGTCCCCCATTCCCCGGATTTATCCTCAGCGCCCGGACGCCCAAATGTGTCCCCTCCGAAATAAATAAAAGTATATTCGCTTCATCCACTTGTGAAGACAGTCCACTGCTGGCCATAAGCTCCTCCTAGGCTACGCCACAACACTCTGTCCTCGGCCTTCCGCACCCAGTCTGCTCTTTAGGTCTTCTGTCCATCTAGCTGGGGGGCGTCCCACACTACGCTTGCCGCTACGCGGTCTCCACTCCAGGAATCGTCAGCTCCACCAGCCATCGGTCCTTCGACCAACATGGCCAGTCCGCTGCCAGAGAATACAGACTTCTTGTTATCATAACTTTGACCTTTTTGCCGGGAACTACACGAGTTTTCAATTATTAGTAATTTACTAATTGTTTTTATCCGGTTCACCGAAATGAAGCTTTCATCAATTTCCTAATAGGTGGAACAGGAAAATTCTTTGTGGAGAAATAAAATACAAAGTTGATAAAAAATACTTAATTAAACATACATAATTAGATTTAAACTGGGTTTTTTCCAGCGGAAAATTCTCTGTTACAGCGCCGGAGTCTGGATTTTTTCCTGGTTAACGGTAATTATTAATGCCTGCCAAACCCTTTCGCAACTAATTTGGGGTCGGCTTCCAGCCTAACCGGACACAGATGAATACGAGTTTTTTACGTGGAGCGACTGCCTATCTGACCTCTAATAACCCAGTTACTGGGTAATACGATACCCCTTGGTAAGGCTGGTGGCCAGACTTTGGGCTTCTGTCTACCAGTAACGACTGTCAAAGTCCTGCAAATGACAGCTGGGACCCAAACTCCAACCATTTATTTCAATTAAACCATTTACAGGCTCTTTTGAATTGTGAAAGAGTCGGTTAGTCAGAAAGATATGAAGTTAGTTGCCCATTCCATAGCGTAGTAGGTTCATAAGGAGAAGAACGGGCTAGAAACTCCATGGACACTTTTTTCACTAACTGCTTAACATGTTTTCCGAGACACATGGTCACCTACCACGACTCGACCGTGGCAAGCGAAGGTTAAACTTCGGAGCTATATTATGCATATAGTACAGCTAATTTAACAGCTTGTGATGTTTCCTCCCTTCGCGAAATACAGGTGTGATGTAATTAAAATGTTTTTATAAAAATGTTCCAATTATTTTGAACACCCTGTGCTAAAAGAATGTGCCGGTTACACCACGTATCCTGTGGGCTGAGCAAGACGCCACCGCTCGCATAGTGTGGAGAAGACTTTTTAATAATTTATCATTTTCGTAAGTTCGCCCCCCATTACATGGGACTTAAGTATAACTTGCATAACTTACTTTGTCTCTAAATATCCCTACTGGAAATATAGGCGTTACGTTATGTTATATCTAATTTAGGGTTCTTACTTTTCCCATCTCTAATCATGACTATGCAGGGTAGATGCAGGTCGGGGCATCTCAAAACGGTGAGGGAAAACATCGTCAGGAAACCGGCATGTCCTAAAACCAAAAATTCGAAGACATGTCTGACATCTACCAACCGGTCCCGCGTTGTGGATTACAGCCCACTCCCTCTCGAAAAGAGGAGGCCTGTGGCCAAACAGTGGGAACATTATAGGCATATAGATTTTTATGTATGTAAGGGCGCACATGGTCGCATGATAATTATGTCACTTGTCAACTAATACTAACTTGCTAAGTAGGTATGGTAACGTTCCAGGGCAGGTCAACCCTCTGTGCCCTCATTGTGCTTATGTGATCTGTTGATAAAATGCTGTCGCTGTATTTTTTTTTTGTTTACAAGCAAATAGTTTGGGATTTTATTTCAGTAAGTATTCCCACGTTCTGTTCTACACAGACTACTTACAACAAACTGAACTAAAAGAGATGCAAACCTAACCAAGACCTGCCTTCTTTTTTCTCCCTTCTATTTAATTTTTTTTTTAAGCAATCATTTAACACAATCCACCTCCACACTAACCAAACTAAACCATCGCGTGTACGTACTTATGGCTTCGCGAGTACCTAGGTAGGTACCTAAAGAGTCGAAACGACCAGCAGGGGCCGGTATCTTAAGTCTACTTACCCGTAACTTGCTCAGTAACCTAACTTGACGGATTACCGGAACCATTCGTTAACGATGTGTTTTACTCTTAATCTTGGGTAGAAAATGGTTGACAATCAAGAAAGAAAAAGTTGGGTCGATTTTTGCGTGAAATAACGAAAACAACAATGCAATATGACCCATTATAAAAACCTATGGGCTCGAAAATACTATGTTCGTAGCTAGTTATAATTTCATTAAAAAATAAAAGAGTAAAATCGCTTTTGAATAAAGCCAAGTGTATACATACTTATGCTCGTGACTGCACCTCCCTAAAATAATATTACATATGCATTCCCCGAATGGGTATGGCAGAGATAGCTTAGGCATAATCCGACTATAATGTTCCCACTGCTGGGACACAAGCCTTCACTCGGTGAGAGAAAATGGGCCGTAATCCACCATGCAGGCCCAATGTTGGTAGATGTCATGTCTTAGAATTTTTGGTTCTAGGACATGCCAGTTTCCTCACAATCTTTTCCTTCACCGTTTTGAGAGCTGTGGTGATGAAATCATTCACACAAAGTAAAGCGAACTAGGGGGGTTAAAGGTTTTTAAAGTTTAGTTTATTTTTATTTTAGGTAAGTTAGGTTCACTAACTGGGACGACCGACACTTCGTCTTCCAGTCCTTGGACACCACTCGGTGTCGGTGGGTGTCCTGCCCGTTTGAGTTCTCTAACACGTTTTCCCACATTGAAGAACTTTGTACATCTTCGGACCCCGACGTTTGGAGCTGAAATATAATATAATTAAATGTACACCATATACATTACAGACATAAATTGTCGAAGAAGGTATGTTTGTCTCTCGTTAACATCAGGCATATTTTAATTACTGTGGGCGTACTATGGGTAGTGTTGGTTATAGCACAATAGATAAACGGTTTGCAGTTCAAATCAGATTATAACTTACGAACAAGTTAGTCACACTAGCGAATCACACACTGTAGGTACCCAACTCAACGATATGGAACGCGAGACAATTTCTAACACATGTTGTCCGTACGATGTCCAATGTTTCGATGCTCCTGAGAGCTCAGCTCACACCGTTCTTGTAGCTGTAGCTATCGTACCCCTCCACGAACTCAGGCTAGACTCTGTCTAGCGCCACGAGATGACGCTAGCGTTCCGTATAAACGAGTAACTCCGACATATAGAAATTTTACAAAGGGCGGTCTCATCGCTAAGAGCGGTCTTTTAAAGACAACCTTTGGATGGATTAAGGAGAAGAATGTAGAGACAAATACTGTAGGTAGTCTGTGGTGGAACTCAGTCTATTAAACTTATAAGCCGAGCATGAAACAAGCTGCTTAGTGTGATCCTATATTGCCATCAATCGGGCAGAAACTCAGAAACCGAATTGCTACTGAGAAGGTCCTCTACTATGCCCTGCACCCTAATTGCGTATCACACTATTAATCTCAATCTGAATAATTCCTATGGATAAAGCTAATCCATTGGTTCATATTATTATGTTCGAAAAATTTGTCTGCTCAACAACGTAAACAACGCAATGAATGTTATTGAACTGTCAAAATGAAAGCCATTAATAGTGTGTCACGCCATTACCCCCGCTAAGCCAAAATTCACTGTGACCACTTAACGATTCCTTACTTCGGAACCACGACAATTTCTTAGTCAATAACGACATCTGAAGACCAATTCTCGTAATTTAAAACGCTCAAAATCTAGTCGCAGTCTCATCTCGGCGACAAACAAATGTCAAAAACTTGTCAAAATGTAGGAAAATTGAGGTATTTTCGATAGATTGAGACTGAGATCAGACTGTGAACGTTCTTAAAATTACGAGAATTGCACCTCTGCTATTAACGTATTCTCTATGACACAATGTCGTGGTTTGAACTGTCAAAATACATGTTGTCCGTACGGTTGACATTTCGATTCCTTGCCATGAACAAGACACGATATTGACGTGGTTTGCACGTTGTAAGATTTCGTTGGGAATAATAGTGAATTGGGGCCTGGACTTGGATACTGAACCCAGAAATGAGGTCTTAATGTCATGATTTTCCTGTCCCGTCCTAATTTATTTGGGGTTGACGTAACATGTATTTTTCTTCCATACTTCTCTATTTAATTAGTCGTCATCTCGATAGTCAAAAGGGAGTCATAAGTCATCATCTGCCTAGATTTTTCCCAACTATGTTAGGGTCGACTTCCAGTCTAACCGGATGCAGCTGAATATCAGTATTTTACATGGAGCGACTGCCTATCTGACCTCCACAACCCTGTTACCGGGTAATACGATACCCCTTGGTAAGACTGAATGTCGTACTTTCGGGCTTCTGACGACCCTTAACGACTAGCAAAGATCCACGACTGACAGCCGGGACCACCGGCTTAACGTGCTTTCCGAGGCACGGAGGCGTCTTGGTATGTAAAGATGGTCACTCATCCACAGACCAACCGCGGCAAGCGTAGCTTAACCTAATCAGACCCGTGCGGCTCTTATTATTTAGCCACGGACCCCTAAATGAGGTCTGATGTAGGTATACACAAATACTAATAGGACTTAATTGCTTTAAGTAGAAAGTTAAAATGAAGTTTTTACAAATTATTCGAGTTAATTATCGAAGTAAATGTGTTTAAATACCTGTCAGTCACAGTAAACTTAACACTTCATCGGCATAAATAATGTTTTGACTCATAAAACAAATTATATGAACGCTAAAATAAAAGCCACACTTCGTGCCTCGAACCAATTACTGATAAAAAAATATTTTAAAACAAACATGTGAGAGATGATTTTTAAGTCAATTGTCAACTTTATTTCAAAAGAACCAAAGTCGAAGTTTGAGTGGGATGAAATGCGAATTAATATTTTTTAGTTTTACTACATCAAAAAACACGTATGCAACAATTTCGCACAATTAAACTTGAGAATAAAAACTTGTAACATAAACAAAGTTATTTTGCCGTCAAAAAACTTACCGTCATAAAAAATATTCAAAACTCACCTTTATTCCAACGGAATACGAGCTTTTAATAAAATCAGGATAATTATACAGAGTGTATTTCAGTGTGGCAAGTGTGTGGTGCAGAAAAGCGTAAGAAATTTGTCCTCCGAACGTTTTTGCTTTATCTGTGTTTTACTTTTTTATTTTGCACTGGCAACTGTTAACGCAAAAAGATTTTGACATTGTTTCGGAACGCTCGCACGATTTGGGCGCCAATTAATTTTTCGATAAACACAGAGTAGTTTTTGACAGAGGGTTCTTACTAACTGTGACTACTATTTTTTCAGCTGCCAGTATACGAGTATTCTGTAATAATCTCACCGCGAAAACGTATGTGAAGTGAGCTTGGAGTGAGCGTTCATTCCACCTGATGCTAAAGATTGACACTATTGGACGCTAACTTCACCTAAGTTTTCACGGTGAGATTTTTATAGAATAGACCGGCTGATTTTGATTATAGAAAGAACTATAGTAAATTTAACTTGAGTGTGTGGACTTTCCACATAAATTCATACTTATTGCAACACTACGAAGTGGTTTTGACAGCTAAAACAACGCCATATGACGAAAGGTAATTTTTAATTTTATTTTAAACACATTATTAGCTTTATAACCAGGCTAAGAACTTGTTCAACTCTGCCTTTAATGTATGCCCGCGGAATTCAAAAATTTTATTATGGTTTGTGCAACTAAATTTTTAATTTTAGGAGGTACAATTCAGGAGCCTATCAAAGTCAACCAAAGTAAGTCAGTAAGTCTACCAAATAAGTTTTTAATCAAAAACTGTTTTTGTGTTGTTGTGTATTGTATTTTTGTTAAAAACTGTTTTCTGCCAGTGATTTGGAGTACCTAATCACTGGCAGAAAATCTTCTGTTATCATATCTCATGTTAGGTAGCTGTTGCGATTATTTAAATACATACTTTTGATCATTTACCATGCATCGATTTATATCTACCTACCACCCACATATACTTCAATGCTACCATCTCAGTTAACATAGCTAATGGCGACAGAATAATTAGCGGCTTTTTGAAGCGAGCGGTTACTGCTTTACTTTTGTTAATGCAAAAAGTCTCTGTCCCCACACTGCTCTGTACAAAATTCTGTGCGGCCATTTTAAAATGCGCCGCCATCTCATAGTCGCTTCGTTTAGAAACACCGATCCAATCACGGGGTGATAAATTATTAAAAATATCTTATTAATCACCAGATATCAATCGTTTAACTTTAATTGGTAATTATTTAGTTAACTTGCCTCACAAAAGATTATTATCGTGTACAAAATTTATACGTAAATTAAATTTTAGTGAAATTTTACTAATGTAGGTTTTGATGTTTGTATGTTTGTTCCTCAATCACGCCAAAACGGCTGAACGGATTTTAATGAAATTTGGTGCACAGATAGTTTATAACCTCAATTACAACATAGAATAGTTTTTATCCTGGTGGTACGTTTCCGGGGGGTTAATTTCCGACATAAACGTGGATGAAGTCAGGCAAAAGCTTATAAATAAGATTACTGATTCATCACTTTTTGGTTGAATGCTTTGCATGCACCTAATTAATACATGGGTACTTTTTAGTGTAGTTTTCTTGGAATTTAGTGAATTAATTGCTTGTGTTTCACGCTTTATATTTTCGCATGGGAAAAAGTTTTTCGGAATGCACTCAAAATTTTTGAGAATTGATGTAGGTAAATTCTGTGGGTTATTCCTATCAACCGGGCACAAATAATGACTTTCTTAGAAGAATTCCTGATGGAGAAGCCCAATAGCATTTCACCCGTTCCGAAGGTCGAACTCATGGACCCCATGCTGAGCAGTCACACATACGACCACTGGACCAATGAGACAGTGTCTATTCTTATTTTTTTTATAAGCCGTTAATGTCCCACTGCTGGCCAAAGCCTTTCTACTCTCTTTCCACCTCTCTCTGTCCAGAGCTGCCAAGGACCAATCTTTATGAAAGGAGTCCAGCTCATCCCGCCATCTCCGCCTGGGCCTGCCGCGATGTCGTCTGCCATTAAGCGGGACCCACTGGGTCGTATGTTTGGCCCATTGATTGTCTGACATGCGGCAGATGTGTCCAGCCCAATTCCATTTAAGCGTGGCAGCTTCCCAAGTGACATCAGTTATTATTCTTATTGACCATGACAAATTTCTTTTCTGTCACGTGGTGAGTTAAAAATTAAAGTACAAGTACCAAAAATACCATCACACATACTTACCCCGAAGGGACAGGCAGAGATGTACGTATATTAAAATTTTATTTAAGTATGTTTCAAATTGACGTTATTTCAAGTTAAACAAATATTAACTTTATTTCAATGGTAATTAAGTTGATTTCAGAGTGACTAAGCACTATTGAAAAAGTTATAAAAATGTTTGAAGTTGTAGCGTAAACTGAACTTTATTGTGTAGTAATTAAAGTTATTTTTCCAAAAACTCATATTTGTTTACATTTTTGGCGATTAGATCGCAAATTCAGATTAAGTACTATATTGCGCGAGGTATGTTTAAGACCCATATAAACGGGGGCGAGCCTATTTATTTATTTAATTAATTAAGGTTCTAACTGCACAACCAATTACAGGCAAACACCACATGCAAAATACTCTTTGTAATTATAATTTTTTTAAAGACTCAATGTACTTAAATTCTAGATTATATTAAATTATTTATTTATTTATTTATTTATTTTATTTTACCATTTATGTACACACATATATAAACAGACAATGAAAAACAGAACAGAAAAAATAGGTACAGAGGTGATGCTTATTTCATAAGAAATCTCTTCCAGCATACCTGAGATAGGACAATAGATACAGAGATGTAGACAGCGTTTGCTCTATGCAAAGGAGACAAAAAATAATACATAGAATCAAAAAAAAAACAATTCACTTAAAAACTAAACAAGAATTACGAAAATATATTAACATACATACAAATAAACATACATAAATACTTCTAAAATAAATAAAAAAAAAAAAAAAAAAAATATATAATATATATATATATATAAATAAAAAAATAATAATAATAATAAAATTAATATATATAATTAATATATATATTAATTAATATTTATATTTATTTATTTTTTATTTATATTTAATTTATATATTTATAAATTTTATATTAAATACTAATACTATTGGCGACTGACAGACGTCGATATTAAGTCTGCGTGGACGTCAACCAGGTGGTTGTGTTCGTTTATGAGTTTGCACATGCAGGGTATAGGCGAATTAGTACCAGACACTGTACGACGAGCAGGTGAAGCTAAGGGTGTTATAGGTTTGCGAGGTGGTCTACGGGGTACTCTGAAATTTAACCTGCATACCAATTGTGGGCAGTCAATGGTGTTATTTAGCAGAAGGCCAATTCTCGTAAACAAAAATGTTAAAAATCTAGTCGCAGTCTCATCTCGGCGACAAACAATAATGTCAAAAACTTGTCCAAATGTAGGGAAATTAGAAGTAATTTTGACAGATTGAGACGGATCAGAGGGGCAATTCTCGTAATTTTAAGAACGTTCACAGTCTGATCTCAGTCTCAATCTGTCAAAAATACGTCTAATTTCCCTACATTTTGAAAAGCTTTTGACATTTGTTTGTCGCTGAGATGAGACTGCGACTAGATTTTGATCGTTTAAAACTACGAGAATTGGCCTTATGATTGTGAACGTTCTTAAAATTACGAGAATTGCCCCTCAGTTTATACGCGAATCTCAGATCCAAGAGCTCCCTTCGAGATTCCAGGGTACTCATTTTGTAGCCTAGTGCCAACAACTGGGCACAAATCCAGACCCGACCTGGGAATCGAATCAAGGACCTCATGCAAAGCAGTAGCGCTTGCGACTACTACACCAACGTAGTAAGTATTTACCGTAAGTACTTTCAACGAAACCAAGAATACATTACATAAATTGAAGTCGCTCTTCGCGTATGGCTGTGTGACCGCGTTGTTCATATACGCAATTGATTTTTGGTCGGTTTTCACCATCATATTGAGAATTTATTATGGAATATTTATGTGTACATATAATACATTAATAATAAGTTGACATATTACTATAGTATGAATTCTCGATGTTTTAACATAAGCATAAATCAGCCTATAATGTTCCCACTACTGGGACACAGGCCACCTCTCTGTGAGAGGGAGTGGGCTGTAATCTACCACACAGGCCCAGTGCAGCCCAAGGCTGGTAGATGATGGTATCTTCGAATATTTTGGTTCTAGGACATGCCGGTTTCCTCACGATGTTTTCCTTCACCGTTTTGGGAGCAGTGGTAATGAAATATTTAACGTAAAGTAAAGTGTCTGCCTAGGTTCGAACCTACAACATCGTAAGTCGCGGTCATTTCCACTGGGCCACCACAGCGCTCTCGATGTTTTGTCAAGTCGTAAAAACCATGCGAAGCAGGGGCGATCGCTAGTTAAATTATAAATTAAACAAACAGTTACATCAATTACGATAAATTCACTCGCGCTAAACTGTTAAGCGGTGGTTTAACCAACCTTAACTATCCTAATGATAACAAAATATCCGAAATAGAAAACCGGGTCCGTTTGTTTATTATTAATACGTTCACAGTTCTACAGACTGAGGCCGAGATCTATAAACGTTACTTAGCACGCGCTTAAGTTAAGCGTTATTCTTGACAATGGCGCCGATTCCCCTTGTTCACAAACGAAACTAAATTTAAGTTCAGTGTATCTTTTTCTTTCCATTTAATTATCTTAGACATGTGCCTGTCTCTGTCTTGCACTTGTAACTTGACAGTTGTGCGACAATGGCGCCGATTCCGTTGTTCACAAAATAAACTAAATTTAAGTTCAGTGCATCTTTTTCTTTCTATTTCATTAAGAAAAGGACAGAAGATAAATATTTTAGTCCTGTCAAATTAAGATACTCCATAGACATTTTAGACGTGATTAAAACCATGGCGGCTAAAAATACGTCAATTTACGTCAGGCGCTGACTAATTTGACAGGACTAAACTATTATTTATCTCCTATCTTTTTCTTAATGAAATAGAAATAATAAGATGCACTGAACTTAAATTTAGTTTAGTTTGTGAACAAGGGAATCGGCGCCATTGTCGCACAACTGTCAAGATACAAGTGCAAGACAGAGATCGATTTATAAACGTTACTGAACACATGCTCAGTAACGTTTATAAATCGATCTGAGTCGTTGGTCTTGCGATTGCTGAGCCCTGAGCTCAGCAATCGCAAGACCAACGACTCCAGGATTTCTAGGTCTTTCAGTTTCAGTTTGCGCATAGGCATTCAAAAAGTCGTTAATCATTTGTTTTAGTAGTAGTCAGACAGGCGCTTTACTTCATGTAATTTATTTCCAGTCTCACCAAGAGTTATCGTATTACCCAGTAACTGGGTTGTGGAGGTCGGATAGGCAGTCGCACCATGTAAAATACTGGTATTCAGCAGCATCCGGTTGAAAGCCGAACCCAACGTAGTTGGAAAAAGGCTAGTCTGGATAATGATGATATAGCAAAATATTTATTCGCTTAGGCGTACAGCCGAGGCATAACTAGCATTTAAAACAGTTATAGTACACGAATCCGTTACCTGTTTACTAGTTAATCTGTCAGTAATTGCATGTTAGACTAATCGCTGATCAAACTGTATGATGGTGCATGATTTTTGGGGTACCGTAGGCGTTATAATGAATCTGTGTACTTAACTTGGGGCTAGAGTAACGCAGTAATAGATTGTTGAGTTTGATTATTGTTTTTCGTCCTCCGCAGTATTTTTTTTGTAATTGTTTTTGTCAAGTTTATGACGTAAAAAGTCAGTACAGTATGTATTCTTCATTATGTTATAATTTTAATACAGATACATAGAAAACATAATTTATTATTATTTAAAAGTGACGATTCGCCCGTTTTTTGGCAAGTAAATTCGTGCGAAACGACTAATAACCCAAATAATTTACCTCCTGCCATAGTTTAGAACTTCTTAACTCCAATGCAATTCTGGCTCTGACTGTAATACGAAAGTTGCAAGGAATTCTCTACGCTACGCTTTAACAAGAGCCCGAAAATCTTAAGTTAATTAGAATATACAGAGCAGGAATAGAAATATTTCTGTTCATGTGCTGTGGGTAAACTTGTTTTTTTCGAGTTATGATAATAAGCATTACCTTTCTGGAGTCCCAAATGTTGCTTAATGTTGTCTTAAGTTGACTATAATATTCTACATACGAGGGGCGTTCAATGTATTCTCGGTATCGGCATGAAAAAAGACGTAAATTTAATTAAAATAATTTTAATTTGTCAATGCTATCCTCCATTAACCTAATGCATTTATTACATCTCGAAGATAACTTTTCAATGCCCTGTAAAAACAAACTTTTCTCTTTCTCTGAAAAATGCGCATTTATTGCTGCCTTGAGCTCTTCGTCTTTGGAAAATCGTTTCCCACGTAGGACTTTTTCAAATTAGGGAACAAATAATAATCACTCGGGGCTAGCTCCGGGTGGTTAATTTCTTCTAAACCACAATCTCCCACAGCAGCCTTGGAAACACACGCCGTGTGGACCGGGGCGTTGTCGTGAAGAAGCAACACACCGGGTGGTCAGTTTACTTCGTCTTATTTCTTTATTTGCTTCCCGTACATTTTGTAAGGTGGATGAGTAGGCTGCGTTTATGATTTCACCTTTTTTTGTGTACTCAATCAACAAAAATCCCTTTGAGTCCCAAAGCACTGTGGCCATGATTTTTCCAGCAGGCGGAACGACTTTGAATTTCTTAGGGTTCGCAGTATCCGTCTTGTGCCACTGCAGGACTCTTGCTTACTTTCAGGGTCATAATAATGAATCCACGTGTCATTTCCAGTAAAAATTCGATCGAAAATACTTGATGGAAGTTCACCACAGACCTCTAAAAACTACAGCACGCGATTCGCACTTGTTTTTGAGGCGCCGTGAGCATTCGCGGCACCCATCTTGCACTGACTTTTGAAATGTAAAGAAAGTCATTAAGAATGGTGTGTATGGAACCAACAGAGAGGTGGGTCATCTCTGCTATCATTTTGATCTTCATTCGGGCATCTTCCAGTATAAGCTTCTCAACTTTTTTCACGTTTTCTTCCGTAGAGGCAGTAACCGGGCCGCCCGAGCGAGTGTCGTCTTCAATACTCTCTCTGCCGTTTTTAAATTAACTTAAACAATTTTGAACCGTAGACAACGAAGGTGCAGAATCTTGGTAAACCGCCACCAGCACTTCTTGAATAGTTTTTTGAGTTTTTCCTTGTTTGGTAAGGAATTTAATAACAGCGCGGTGCTCGATTTTCTTCAACATTGTCACGTTAGCCATTCCAGTTGTCGTTGTGTAAGGATAACTAGCAAACTAATGATCACAGCTATATGGAATTTTACCTTTATACCCTTAGATAATGTCACTAATTAATTAATTAGTCAAATTATCCACATCATTAGTAAATCACCCTGATACCACGAATACATGGAACTCCCCTCGTAGTTAAAAAGGCATAAATCATTTTCATTAAATATCTCAGCTTAGAATAGGTTTACGTATTTATAATATATATTTTATTGCACATTGTAATTGGGTTGTGGAGGTCAGATAGGCAGTCACTCCATGTAAAATACTGGTTGGTATTCAGCTGCATCCGGTTAGAGTGGAAGCCGACCCCAACATAGTTGGGAAAAGGCTAGGTGGATGATGATTTTATTGCACATTAGAGAGAGGCTTAGAAATAACTGCCACACGGTTCGAGAAGATTAAGCTACGCTTGCACGGTTGGTCCGTGGACGGGTAACCATCTTTACAAGACAAGACCCCTCCGTGCGTCTAAAAGCACGTTAAGCTGTTGCCACGTTGGTTCCGGCTGTCATTCGTAGATTTTTCACAGTCCTTACGGGTCGTCAGAAACCTGAAAGTCTGACAACCAGTCTTACTAAGGGGTATCGTATTACCCAGCAAGTGGGTTGTGGAGGTCAGATAGGCAGTAGATCCATGTAAAATACTAGTATTCGGCTGCATCCAGTTAGACTGGAAGCCGACCCAAACATGGCTCGGCATATGAGATGATTTTATTGTACACCAGAAAATACATAACAAACATATATTTAACTCTACAAAAAACATAAATCAATAGACAACATCATAGATATGAAAAAGCAATATGAAATTAACTAAACATACAGCTGTACACAGCGCTGGGTCCACAATGATCCTACTAATCCTACTAATATTATAAACGTGAAAGTTTGTATGGATGGATGGATGGATGGATGTTTGTAACTCTTTCACGCAAAAACTATTGATCGTATTTGGATTAAATTTGGCACACAGATGGTTTATAACCAGGATTAACACATAGGATACTATTTATCCCGATATTCCCACGGGATCGAAACTTATGCGGGTGAAACCTCGGGGCGCGGCTAGTACGATAATAAATTAAAATATGCCAGTATTTTAATGTATTGTACAGACGCCTATCAAGCTACCCGAAACTGTCAAATTTTCCCAATCAACTTAGAAACCTAATGCTTAAGCAATAAACATGAAAATCTATTAAAGAAATTTGACAGATTGTTGTAGCTTGTTGTGCTGGCGTCTGTAAACAATACAATGTATACTAATGCATACATATGTCGAAACTATTTAATAAATCCTAACATCGAAATTAAAAACTAAACTATTGGATATATTTGACAGATTTTTTAGCAGGCTGGGCAGCACCCTAATTGTGTAACCCACTCAATGGCGCCGATTCCCTTGTTCACAAACTAAACTAAATTTAAGTTCAGTCCATCTTATTTTTTCTATTTCATTAATAAAAGAACAGAAGATAAATATTAGATTAGTCCTGTCAAATTAACATACTCCATAGACAATTTAGCCGTGATTAAAAACATGGCTACTAAAAATGCGTCAATTTACGTCAGGCGCTGACTAATTTGACAGGACTAAACTAATATTTATATTCTGTCCTTTTCTTAATGAAATGGAAAGAGCAAAATGCACTGAACCTAAATTTAGTTTAGTTTGTGAAAAAGGGAATCGGTGCCATTCTGTATCTAAATAATTTCGAAGGATATTGCTAATCCATTGCTTCTTAAGTTCGAATAATTTGTCTGCTCAGCAACGATAATAACGCAATGAATATTGTTAAACTGTCAAAATGAAAACTATTGCTACTGATAGTGTATTACGCAATTACCCCGCAGGTTAAAACT
Source organism: Apamea epomidion (assembly GCA_947507525.1). NCBI lineage: Eukaryota > Metazoa > Arthropoda > Insecta > Lepidoptera > Noctuidae > Apamea > Apamea epomidion. Next base: position 6,665,153 of record OX382252.1, on the reverse strand, counting down.
CATAAGACAAAGGAAATTGTCTCTGTCTTTACCGAAACGAAATAATAACCCATCAGCACTGACAAGTAAATTGACAAAACTTTGCAAGACAAAGACACTGCTGCTCAAACTACACTTCCAGTTTTACAAATCTAAGTAGCAAACTCCTGCTTAAATCTGTATAATTGAAGTGGCTTCAGGAAGCATTGTAATGATTCTTAATTATTAAAAGACGTCTTATGATAATTATAGCTGTAGCTTAAATTATGTTTATTTCTCCTGAGAGCTAAAAGCGAACTCCACAAATTAAACCGTATTCTCACACAATGAACAAAACCGCGCGAAATGAACTAAAAGGAATTGTCGTGGTTTCGAAGGAAGGAATCGCTAAGTGGTCATAGTGAATTAGGGCCCTGAACGTCTAGTGTCAGAGGTGAAATTCGCCCTTCGAGATTTTACTTTTTATTGTAAATCTATGCTAATAATAAAGCTGAAGAGTTTGTTTGTTTGAAAGCGCTAATCACTGGAACTACCGGCCGGATTCGATTTTTTTTTATTGCATTTGATAGCCCAATTCTTGAGGAACGCTACATGCTATTTAACATCACGATATGACTCTTAGGAGAAGAGAAAAAAGTCAGAAAGAATGCTGAACAAAAAAAAAGTAATACGTGGACGGGCGATGCGATGCGATGCGACAGGGTGGGTCGGGGGAACAATAAATTTCACGCGGACAAAGTCACAGGCAGACGCTAGCGTGTTAAAAAATCGCCCTTTTCAAGGGTTTTTGGGCAATTTTGTTGCCTGGTGATAACAGTCATGTAGAAACTGCCTCGTAGATCAAACTCAAACTCCAAGTATTTATTTCAATTAAACCAATTACAGGCACTTTTGGATTGTCAAGGGGTCGGTCAGTCAGAAAGATGAAGCTAGTTGCCCATTCCAAAGCGTGGTAGGTACCTATGGAGAAAACCGGGCAAGAAACTCCATGGACACTCCTAGCGATTTAGTTGTCTAATCTATGTGTCATGTTCGTGAACGGGCGCCGTCAGTAGGGACTGGTCAACTCTTTGCTGCCATGGCTTATTTTGATTTAAAATAATATTTGAATTGTTTTTTTTTTAGCTTTTCATTACGGACGCTTCTAACGTTCTGCATCGTTCTCACATGCATAATTTTGAACATGAATGATGTAACCAATCTTTGTAACAATATTATTATGATTTAAAAGAGTGTCCATGGAGTTTCTTGCCCGTTCTTCTCCATAGGTACCTACTACGCTTTGGAATAGGCAACTAGCTTCATCTTTTTGACTGACCGACCTTGACAATTCAAAAGTGCCTGTAATTGGTTTATTTGAAATAAATAGTTTGAGTTTGAGTTTGAGTTTGAGTTGTCGCAAGCACTACTGCTGAGCATGAAGTCTCGGGTTCGATTCGCAGATCTGACAAAGTTTTATTAGATTTTTCTATCTGGAACTTAGTAGTAACAGCCTGGAGTCTGAATTTGTACCCGGTTGATGGCAGTAGACTCGCCCCTATTACATGGTACTTGAACATAACTGGCTAATTAACGTGGATTTACTATTTGTACAGACGCCAACAGATCAACCTACCCGAAACTGTCAAATTTTCCCAATCAATCTTGAACCTTAATCCTTTAGCGATTAAGTTGAAAATCTATTAAAGAAATTTGACAGATTGTAGTAGCTTCATGTGCTGGCGTCTGTACATCTCCGCCCAACCCTTTGAGGAAACGGGGCGTGATGTTATGTTATGTAATTTTTTAAATAAAACAGTTTGAGATTACATTCGCAAAAACATTTTTAAATCTTTCTCAATGAAACCTTTAAATAATAAAATCGTAAAACATTTTTAGGCTTCACCTCGCGGCCTCGTCTTAACAAAACAAACTCAACAACTCAAAAAGAAATATCGACATTAAATTCTAAAAATACGCGGCTACCTTCAAACACAAAGGACTCAAGTCACACCCACACTAACTCACATCACACTATCTGACCCTACTTTTATTTTTATCAAACACTCTTTTAGAATGCGACGCGAATTACATTTTTTGATCAAAAAAAAGAGAAAAAAATGACGTCCACCGTTTTGAATGTAGACCTAATAAGGAACTCGATGGTGAGCTGTTTTTTTGTCAGAACGTGTGTTAAAAGTTTTTGATTCGTTGGGGTCGACAGAAAGGATACTTTGCCTTAATTTAAGAGATTGTAGGTACTTATATCCGAAGGGGCTCGTGGCCAAATAATAACCGTCCCACGGGTCGATCTTCAAGGTTAAGCAAAGCTCGCCGAGGTTGGTCCGTGGATGGGTGACCATCCATTACACACCGAGACAGCACTCGGAAAGCACGATAAGCAGTTGGTCCCGGCTGTCATTTGTAGATCTTTGACAGTCGTTATGGGTAGTCACAAGACGTGGTCTGACAACCAGTCTTACCAAGGGGCATCGTATTACCCAGTAACTGCGTTATGGAGGTCAGATAGGCAGTCGCTCCATGTAAAATACTGGTATTCAGCTGCAGCCGACTGGAAGCCGACCCCGACATAGTTGGTAAAACGCTAGGCAGATGAATGTTCCCACTGCTGGGACACAAGCCATCTCTCTGTGAGACGGAGTGGGCCGTAATCCACCACGCGGTCCCAGTGCAGATTTGTAGATTTCACATGCCTTCGAATTTTTGGTTCTAGGACATGCCTGATTCTTCACGATGATTTCTTCACCTTCATGAGAGCAGTGGTGATGGAATAATTTACATAAAGTAAAGGGCCTTTCTGGGTTCCAACCTACGACCTACAACTCAAAACTCGCGACCGCTTCCACTGGGCCACCAGTGTTTTTAGTACTTACTTATATCCAATGTGAATTATAAAGGCTGCAGGAATCTGCTGGATTCGGGAAGTATAGAACCGGTCGAAGTGGCGGTGCGGCCTATGTCCAGCAGTGGACGTCTTTCGGCGGAAACGATGTTGATATCCAATGTTAATATTTTTAGCAAGTGCCTTTATATAATTTTAGAAAAATTCCAGGTAAAAAATCAGTAATACTTTACCCGACCCAGGAATCGAACCCAGGACCTCACGACCACCTAGACCAACGAGGCAGTTTTACTCTCAGAACAAATTTCGAAGCAAACACGCGTGCCGTAGCTAGTTTTCCTAACATAAATAAACGCCTGCACAGATGTGCCTCGCTGTCTGCCTTACATTTCCTGTTGGTTTAATTATAGCGGCTTCTGTTTATATTGCTCGTCATTTGTTTTTATTATAGCTTAATGATTGACGTGTCAATTTGACGGATATAACTGTGCCATGCGCCATTGCTCGGGAAAGTATTTTTTTAGAAAGTACAGGTTTTTAAGGGGCTTGTGGCTAAAGAGTAACAGCCGCACGGATCGTTCTTCAAGATTAAGCAACGATTCGAAACTGATTTACATCCGTCACCTCACACATCCAGTTGAAAACCAGCGTCAGGCACTAGTTGTCTGGCATTTTTGCTGAACTGGGCCTTTTTGGTGCAGCCGCTTTCCTGCTAAATTCTTACATCGGACTTTACACTTTTTTTTTGTTTTTTTTTTGTTTTTATTTATAGGGCAGTGCTCTTAATTTTAAGAACGTTCACAGTCTGATCTGAGTCACAATCTGTCAAAAATACGTCTAATTTCCCTACATTTTGACAAGTTTTTGACGTTTGTTTGTCGCCGAGATGAGACTGCGACTAGATTTTGAACGTTTTAAATTACGAGAATTGGCCTTCTGGTGTGTTGTGAGTCTTTAAGTCTGTGCTAAATAAATGTATTTTATTTCTTTCTTTACATACCCGGGATGACTATTTCGTGAAATATCAATCAATAGGATTATTTATGAACTAAGAGGGCTGTATTGATGATTATAATTCCGTAAAGTCATATTTGTTACGGTCGCGAATCATATTTTAATCAACGTACAAGTTAGTACTGACCAGCAAATTGGAAAAAACTGAATTTCGTGCTACCTTAACGGATCCCCCTTAAGGGGATTTTTTTAAGAAAAAGGTAAAATAAATGGGTTGTAAACATTTATAACTGGCAAAATGTGGGTGTACAATAAGATACACCTCTGCTAAACGTTAAATAGGTAATAGGTAATAGGTACAGCGGGCTGGTGTCCGCAACTCCACGACAATGCGCGTATTTTGCGTAAGGGTGGGAAAATCGATTATTCGATCCACCCCAGCTCCTCAAGGAAGGCCAGCAACGCCTTGATGTTACTGACCGTTTCTCGTAGGGTACCTGGGTTACCGAAGTACTTTGCCCTGTACGTGGCGACCACCGGGCAGTTTAGCAGCACGTGCGCCGCTGTCTCGTCCTCCTCCATGCAGGCCCTGCACAGCGGACTGTCTGTTACTCCTATGACATAGAGGTGTTTGTTAAATGACCCATGGCCAGTTAATGCTGCAGTAACTGTACGCAGCTTTAGTTTATTTAGACGGAGAACCTGTTCCGTGAGGCGGCCATTAATTGTGGGAAGTGCTTCCTTGGCCTGCCTACAATCGCCTAGCTCCGTCCAAAGTTTGTCGTGTAGGTCTCTGGTGCGTTTTCTTACCAGAGTACGTATGTATCCGAAGGGAAGTGGCGCGATGGGCTCAGGTCCCACTGGTGCCATGCTCGATCCCCTTCTGGCAAGTTCATCGGCTGCATCGTTACCTAGCGAACCGCTGTGTCCTTTGATCCATTGAATGGTTATGTTATTGAGGCTACCCACCTGGTTGAGGTGCAGGTGGCACTCGTATATTAGCCCAGAATCAATTGTATTGCTGTTCAGCGCTTGCAGAACAGCCATGCTGTCTGAGAGTATGCGGATGGAGTGTTCCTTTACTTCCCTGGCCATAATGGCTGAGGCGGCCAAGTAAATGCCCATGCATTCAGCCTGGAACACTGTGTTGTGGACCCCCAGTGGTGTGGCTATTTGTATGTTGAGATCCTCTGAGAAGATTCCAGCACCCGTACCACTACCTGTTTTGGATCCATCCGTGAAAATACGCAGCTCTGCAGGGCACAACCCCTCGCATCGGCGATCCTCGTGAAGTTGGATCTTGTATTTTTTGTCAAAGATAAACTGTTTGGGCACCCGATCTATTATAGCTTTCGTAATGGGGAACTCCTTGTGGAGTCCCTCGAGCAAGGTGGTGTGTGGTGTTTCACTCTTACCCCAGAGATTAAGTGTGTGAAGACGTACTGCCGCCAATGTCGCTTCCTGTTGTATGAATAAGTGGAGCGGTGGTAGTCCTAGGATGGCTTCAACTGCTGCAGTCGGAGTAGTCCTCATGCAGCCCGTAGTCGCCATGCAGGCTAGCCTTTGCATGCGTTGTAGTTTGTTGGAGGCTGTAACCAGCTTGGTGCTGGGCCACCAGACCACGGCCCCGTAGGTGATCATGGGGCGGATCACTGCAGTGTACATCTGCTAAACGTTATAATCATTACTGAAAAACAAAAAAAAAAACAAAATATCTACCTTTTTTGCCAAGGTCTGACTTTTTCTCGGGACTTTTCAAATTGTTAAATGGTAACCGAAGACGCCGTGGATGTAACAAAGTATTGTGCCAACATTTGTTAATCTGTCATGCCATCGACACGAAGTAGACCAAGCGCCATTTAAAATTAACCTATGAGTCCTTTGTAACTAATAAATCTTTCTCAACCTATAATGTTCCCACTGCTGGGACACAGGCCTCCTCTGTTTTAGAGGGAGTGGGCTGTAATCTACCACGCGGGCCCACTGCGGCTCGGTAGATGCCACATATCTTCGAATTTTTGGTTCTAGGACATGCCGGTTTCCTCACGATGTTTTTCTTCACCGTTTTGAAAGCATTGGTGATAAAATTACTTACACAAGGTAAAGAGCCTGCCTGGCTTCGAACCCACGACCTACAATTTGTAAGTCGGGACCAATGCCGCCAGGCCACTCTCTGCTCTCTACTCTCTTTCTGTCGACTAGTAACTAAAACTAAGAATATCTAACGCCGGATGTCAGTGTCTGGTCTAAATATATTATGTTAAGCTAAATACGCTAATAGATATGATATGATTAATGGTAGTTTCACGACTAATTTCTAGTAGGGGGGACAAGCAGAAATGGGTGTCAGTCAGTTTAATAAATGTTCCGTTTTCGGAAATTCGTAAATCGAAACGAGAATCTTGACAGTCGTAGCCTGTTTGCTAGATCATCATAAGTCTGTGACCCAATTGCGCAACACACATTCAATGATAATCCGAAGGCTATTAAAGGAAATTGCTAATCTACTAAATCATTGTTTCAAAAATTGGTTTGCCAATAATAATGAAAGTCCGCCAGGCCGTATTTCGGTCATGGCGGCCAATCTCAACGGAGACCAGCCTTCGGCGCAGGAGATATTATAGTGCACAAGTGTGTGCGCAGACACAGGTGCACTCCCTCTTCCCCCACTCTCATAGTCCGATGGGACGGCAATCCGAAACGACCGGGGAGAGATCAGGCGTAGGACCAACGGCAACACACCACCAACTTCCAAACTCCGCGCTGTTACTAAGAAAGTTCTATCTGAAAAAGTCAATAACACTTTGCCCGACCCGGGAATGGAACACAGGACCTCACGCTCAGCAGACGCGTTTGCGACCACGAGACCAACGGGGAAATCAACCACTAGTCAACGGGGCAGTCGTCTGCACAACCAAGTTATTGACGTAATGAGTGTGGTTGAACTGCCAAAATTAAAGGCATTGCCTTTGTAAAAGTGCGATACGCAATTGCACCGCCTGGATATATATTATGTCTTTCAAATTGCACGCCATTCAGCTCGATTCTCGGCTACTCTGATCAAGTTACTACCAGCCACCCTGCGAAGTTCATAGCTCCATCTAGCCTAAGGGTGTCCTACCTTCCCTGAACAGGAGCCAACAGCCGACTCCCGGCCACCGTAGGCGCGGGCTTGCGGGCCAGGCCCGGGTCGACGGCGCGTTGTGTTCCACGCGCGCCTCAATGAGATGTCAGCACGAACTGACGGGGTCCGCTAGGGCCGATGCCTGCCAGGGCCGCGGGTTGTTCGAAAGTGATACCGTGGCCCCTGGCACAGGCAAGTGAAGGAACACGGGTGGGTTTTAGTCAGTAAAAGTCTGACGCGCCCTTTCGCTCAGCTCAGAGCGGGAGTGGTCATTTGATGAGTTCCCACCAAAAGAAAAAAATGGTGTTCTACCTTACGTTTCTGAATTCACGGTCTCCATTCAAGAACTCGTCGGTCATCGGTTCGACGACGTATATGGCCGGCCCCGGCCACTTGCTTATTCTGTGGGCTATGTCGACAACTTTAGTTCTCTTTCGGATCACACTATATCGGATTCGATCCCTCAATGGAGAAGACTCTAAGCAGACGCTAGATCAAAAGAAATAATGTTAATTTAGTAAAATATTCTTTATTTCTTACAGGTACACCAAGTTCTATCCTCGCCATTCTTATTTCTTTCATAAATTTAAACAGTTTTCTATTCGCCGTGAAACAATGGTGTTATATTATTTTTTTGTGTTTTAACTTTGTAAAGTCGCATGCGCTTCTGAATCTTGTTTTTTTTTGTCTGTTCGTCTGTCTGAGTGTTTGACAGCGCCGATTGTTTCGAATTTCAAATCTGTTTAGTATTTTTTTTTTTTTTGAGGATACTGTTGGCGTTGTTTTGTTATTGGATTTGGAAGGTGCTATCTGTGATCGCAGTTTTAGGACTTTTATGCAAGTGTTTTTTGTCACAATAACTTTGAGTAGTATAATATAGTAGTGTAGTATAGTAATAGAGGTTTGAGGAACAGGGTGTAAAGTTCACTCATCCTCTATAGAAAAGGGAGGATCCTCCAACCAAACGGGTGTTGTGTCTGGCGGGCAATTGCCCAACGATTGATGTTGGGAAATTATATATATGCTAATTGCACGGTAAACTCTGCTTGCGAGATGCAGGATTTGCGAGACGTCAGTATGACGCGTTGTTCGCATGTGGCGTTGTAGATACCGCTACAGTATCATAGATATGGTTTAATATTAGGTACCGTACTTAACACTTTCACTGTCCACAAAATGGACACAATAGTTATACAATCGACCTGAATAATATTGATATAATATATATATAATTATATATTAATAATATGTGATTCATGGGACAGGGATTGGCCTAATAAAGGTTATTTTAATGCACATCTTTAATTTTCTATGTAACACATCTCTTCATCATCTGCCAAACCGTTTCTCAACTATGTTGGGGTCGGCTTCCAGCCTAACCGGATGCAGCTGAATATCAGTATTGCACATGGAGCGACTGCCCATCCGACCTCCACAACCCAGTTAGTTGTTGTCAAACTTTCGAGCTTTTCAATACCCGTAACGACTGTCGAAGATCCATGAATGACAGCCAGGACCAACGGCTTATCGTGCTTTCTGAGGCACAGGGTCTTGGTATGTAAAGATGGTCACCCATCCACGGACCGGCCTCAACAAGTGTTTTGCATTTTTAGCTGGGTATAGATACTACAAAAAAATTAGTGTCGCCTGAAGCAAGGATCAGGATTCAGAAGAAGCTTTATCATTGGTCTAGCATCAAATCATAGACTATATTATACCTTTAACAACACACACATCCTTATGAGTACTTAACAATGATGTCAAGCCAGACTGTCAGTCCATCAGATAAGTCCAACATTCTTGTACAACAATGTCAAGCAAGTGATCAGTAAGAAATTAAAACAACTGCCGTTTGAGAGGACTCATTAATATACTTTTCGAAACAGAGTGACAGATGTCATCGAATAGAAATGTCAGAAGTTCCAGTCTTGACGTCTGTCAGTTATGCTTTCGATTGCAGCGCCATCTTTAGTGTCTTAGTGGTGAAAACTGGAACTAAGAACGCCACAGATAAGAAAGGAAGTTGCAGGGTGCAATATAATAACAAATATCCGTTGTTACATGTCTTCAAAATCTGGCTATTTCATTTTATCATTCTTTGAAAACAAAATTTCTATAAATCATTCGGCATAACAAAAAAAGGCTAAATAAAAAGTAAGACTAGAGGCTTTTTTGGATAATGATTGGTCTTACCAACCATTTCCTTAAGGTATGGCATAGCTACAGTGAGGAAAATTAATCGTTTATCAAATTGACACGCTACGCTAATTAACCGTGTTATTGGCATTTCATACAACTGTCAAAATTAATGACAGTTGTGATTTGAACTTACGGACAATTTAACATGGTAGTCACTTTAATAAACAATTAATTTCCCTGACTTTACCTAAACTTAAAAAATCCCTTTTACTTTACACTTACTGTGACAAAAAAAAATGTCAATGACGCAAGTTCTAAACCAGCGACAATTTATACGAAAATAATAAAGTTAAGGAGTTTGTTGGTTTGAACGCGATAATCTCTAGAAGCAACAGTCGGATTAAAAAAAAATACTTTTTGTTTTTGATATTGACATTGATTCTCAAGGATAACAGGAAAAAAACTTTATGCATTTGATAGCCCAATTCTTGAGGCTTAATTTAACAACACGCTACGACCTTTAGGAGGCGACCAAAAAGAAAGAAAGTTAAAAAGAACGCCAAGCGACAAGGAACGAAGTAACGCGGGGCGGGCGATGCGACACGACGCGGTGGTAGAAGGCCGAGGGATTTTTATAAAAATGTCGCTGTTATTTTAGTATATTGTGTATCTTACGACTTCCACGCGAACGAAGCTGCTGGGAAAAGTTAGTGTGGAATGAACCTTCTGTTCATTTCTATCTGTATTATTGGATCAGAGTGACAGCTAATGTATAATGATCAACAAAAAACACCACTAATAGGTGTGCGAGCCTCCGAATTACTTTACTGGACATGTTTTGACTTTATCTTTTGGGTTGTCCGGTGCAGACGGGCGTTTATTTTTTTTATTTTTTTGTTGATGACTTACGTTTGTCCACAAACTCACAAGCTGCAGTGCGATTCTGTAACCATCGAGTCAGAGGTAGGGGAACACACCAGTGATGTTTAAATCTAGTTACTAGACCAAAAGTCTGATAACCAGTCTTACCAATGGGTATCCTGTAACTTAGTAACTGGATTGTGGAGGTCAGATGCAGCTACTCCATTGTAAAATAGTGGTATTCAGCTGCAAGACGAACCCAACAAAGTAGGAAAAAGGCTAGGCGATTTATTAAGGTATTATAATTTATAGTTCGTTAAGTATCTTGCATTGTTATTATGTCGTGTATCAAAATAACAGCAGTGCGATTCTGTAACCATCTCACCGTGAAAACTTAGGTGAAGTGAGCGTGGAGTAAGCTGTCATTCCAACTAATGCTAGGGATAGACACTATTGACAGCTCACTCTAAGCTCACTTCACCTAACTTATCACGGTGAGATTTTTACAGAATCGATCGGCTGGTCAATTCTGTAAATAACTCACCGTGAGTGAGTAAGTGAAGTGGTCATGAAGTGTCAATCAAGCAGAAGGTGGAATGGCAGCTCACTTCACCTCAGTTTTATCGGTGAGATTTCTACAAAATAGACTGTCTGATGGTAAGTGAAGATTAGGCCACCTCTCTGTGAGAGGGAGTGGGCCGTAACACGCGGGTCCAGTGTGGGTTGGTGGATGTCAAATGTCAACACAACACTGCTCTCAATCAGGATGATGATCACGAGTATTAAGAATGCAAGAGACCTTCGTGAGTGTAATCGAAACATATAATAATATAAACTTCGTCAAATTAGCTTTTCTATCTTTAAAACAGTGAAAGAAAAGATACATATAAAAAAACGCTCTAAACAAACGCTTCAAAACCGCTATACAACCGCTCGTCTGCCTCTCTTATCAGATAGCGCACTAACCCACATCACTATGAGGTTTGACAAGCCAGTCAATATACTCACTATTTACATTCAGTTACCTTTAGTGGGATATTTTATACTCTACTTTATGTTGTATACCGTTCTAGATATCTACCTGTCTACTACGTATATACCTATATTACTAAGTATAGTTATTTTACTAGTTATATATCTATATTCTATATCTACATTCCCACTGCTGGGACACAGGCCTCCTCCCTGTGAGAGGGAGTGGGCCGTAATCCACCACGCGTGCCCAGTGCCGGTTGTTAGATGTCACATGTCTTCGAATTTTTAATTCTAGGACATGTCAGACACTAGAACATGTCACACGCAGAAAAAAAACACTGTAAAATTATAAAAAAATGTGATCAAAGTACTTAAAAATGTCTTGACTAAGTGACATGGATTTTTGTTCTTATTTTTTTCATAACTAGTTTACTTTGGCCTGTCGCCCGGTACCAGGTTATCGTTGAGTTTCGGGACACCTTGTATATACTAAGTATATGATTCTTATCAGAAAAAATATTTGGATTCTTAACTTTTCTGCTAACCCTACCTTAACCCTCACTCTGCGCGTGCACATGTCGCCGCACCGCTACTGTGCGCCACTCACTGTTAGTCCGTCTGTCCCTCATGTGTGGGGTTAAATGTCCCGAAGGTGTTATCTGGGATCACTGGGATCCAACCTGTGCTATGTCTTACAAAGGTGCGGTGCTGATAAGACATACGTCACCAAGTCTTGTCGTGATTCCTTGAAGGTGATATACACCATTTAGCATTTAGCAGAGGTCCAAGTGCAGGGACTCTTCCGGGTACTATCGCCAAAACCTATATCTGACCATTTTGAAAACAAAGCCCCGTGCACATGATGACCACAGCTGCGTCCGTAAGTAAAACAAAAGAGGATCCTTTTTAGGTCGACTAATAATATGCGCGGCAAGCAGGAATAGTCCTTACGGTGGTCTGATAATAGATTTTGGCGATAGTACTAGAGGTACGTGTATCTCTGCACAGCCCTTCGGGAAGTACAGGTGTGATGTTATTATATAAAGAAAGATACGCAGTTTACGTAAATATTCATGTTTAAGGTTGAGCTAAGTAATTATTTTTTACTTGTTGTTCCAAAATAAACGATTTTTATTATTTTATTTAATACTTATTTTCCGCGTCTGAATTTTCATGAAAAAAGAACTGTTGCTATGCTTTTATTTAACGTTCTTCAAAGCTTTTAAGCTTAGGAACGTTTTAAATCTAGAAAATTGCTTTCCTTCGTCATGCGAAACCAATAAAATGGTAGTTAAATATCTCTATACTAATAATAAAACTGTAGACTTTGTTTGATTGAACGCGCAAATCTCTGGTACTACTGGCCGGAGTGGTTTTTTTTTTTTTTGAGAAATTTGTAACCTAGTCGTTGATGGAAATTGAAAAGCTTCTTCATATTGAAAAATTGAAATATGTTTTTTTTTTAATTTAACAGATTTATTTAAACAAAATAATTACCATTATTATCTATAGATTGCTGCCATCTAATAGGAAGGTCATTTATGCCTCGACTAACTGTGTGAGAAAGCATTTTGTACTGCCTCCTGAGAAGAAAACTTTTTATCACGTAGAAAATGGTCCTAATCACGAAAAAAATGGTAGTCCGTTGGAGCAAGGTCTAGCGAATACGGAGTGTGACGAATGGTTTCTAATTGCAGTTCCTGTAGAGTTAAAACTATCTCTCGTGCCGTATGAGGTCTCGCGTTATCATGGAGCAATAATGGTGAAGATCGATTCATGAGTCGGGGCTGTTTCACTGGTAGTTTTGCTATCATTGTTCGGAGTTCGGCACAGTAGACATCTGCCGTTATTGCTTGACCAGATCGGAGAAAGCTATAGTGAATAACAGCATGTTGAGACCACCAAACAGTTACCATTACCTTTTTATTGGTAGGCTTTGCTTTAGGACGCTGCTCCGGCGTTTGACCTGGGGTCAGCCGTTGCATTTTTCGCTTACAGTTATCGTAAAGAATCTACTTTTCATCACATGTCACAATTCGATCCAATATTCCTTCATTTCTGTATCGATTCAACAAGGCAACACAAGTTTCAACACGCGTTTCTTTCTACAGATCAGTCAAATCATGAGGCACCAATTTCTCATATTTTTTTATTTTATTGATTTGACGCAAATGAGTCAATATTGTTGGTAAGGTAACGTTAAACCATGCCGCTAATTCCTGGGTAGTTTGGCTCGGATCGGCTTCCACCATCTCTTTCAATTCATTGTTATTCACCAGTGTGGGCGGTCTTCCACGTGGTTCGTTCTTCAAATCAAAGTTTCTATCACGAAAGCGTTTAAACCAAAATCGCACGGTGCGTTCATTAGCAGTCCCCTCTCCAAACGCAACATTGATATTGCGAGCTGTTTCTGCCGCGTTAGTTCCGCGTCGGAACTCGTATTCAAAAATAACTCGAATTTTCGAAGTATCCATCTTTCTTGTCTAAGCTAAATAAAAAAAACAACTGAAAGTCGATAATCGAATGTTGCACATTTTTTAAAAGAAGAATTTCATAGGTACCATGTGAAAAAAGTTTCACTCAAAAATCTCAAACCATGAAGGTTCTATGTCAATTCGAAGTACCTATTACAATAAAACGGCAATTTCATACTTTAACCCCTATTATTTCTATACATTTACTTCCCTGTGTTATCGTGATATGGACGTGGACGTCCACGATAATATAGTCACGTTAGAAATGATAAAAGTGCATATTTGACCAAATCGTCGAATCAGCAGTGCCAAGGTAGTGTCTACAACTTTTCTTTCCATGACGAATCTTTCTCAACATACACCCTACTCGAAGATACTGTCTCTCTCGCTCAAAATCAACCTCCCTAGCCTTTTCGGCTTCCAGTCTAACCGAACGCTTATCTGACCTCCACAAGCCAGTTAATGGGTAACACGATACCTCTTTTGTCAGACGTTTGGGCTTCTGATTACCCTTAACGATTGACAAAGGTCTACGAATGACAGCCAGGACCAACGCCCAACAGCTAATAAACGTGCTTTCTGCGGCACGGAGGGGTCTCGGTTTAAATAATGGATGGTCTCCAATCCACAAACCGATCGCAGCAAGCATAAATTAACCTTCGGTCGTCACGTGCGTCTGTTATCATTTAGCCACGAGCCCCATACTATCTCCAACACTCATTACGAATTTTTTTGTGCAACCAGCAAACCTGCCATCAAGCATAACCCAGGAATCAAGTAACCCCACAAAAACCCATTTACACCCATTCCTTCTCACAAGTCTTCAAAATGGAACCCATGTTACAACGTGCCTAAAATACTTTCAGTGAAGCTTCACGCCAGTAAAAAGAGGAACAAGGCAGAACAATGTTGCCTTTTGCAGATCATAATGAGACGCCGATCTGTAGAAATGTCTAGATGTTATCGGATGACGTGACATTTTTCTGAAGTGACGGAGTTATACGGGAGGTAATTTGGGGAGGGCCTGCTTGAAAATCTTTATAGATCACAATAGAAATAATTTTGGGTGAGTCTGGGTTCAACTTTTTACAAATGTCTATTAGAGAATTAAATATTTTAGGTACCGAATAAATCAACAATTTGAAGGTAAGTAAAGCATTTAATTCAGAATTTGTTTCCTAGATAGTCTAGAGTGCACTATGAAAGGATTTTTCATAGCTTTCCTGACTTCTGAACGGGTAAAATGGGGTGCAAAAATTACGTATCTATACTTAATATTATAAATTCAAAACAAACTGTATGCATGTTACCTATTCACGCCTAAACGACTGAACGTCTTTCGATATAATTTGGCAAGGAGAAGGACATAGGCTACTTTTTGTCTCGGTAGCACGTTCTTGTGGGATAACTTCCGACGTCCACGCAGGCGAAACCGCGGGCATAAGCATACTAGCTTCTGCTCGGGGCTATGAGACTTCGTATCTTACAGAAGAAAATAAAAGACCGCAATTCCACACTCAACAGAAAACACTGCTCCGATGTACGATAATAGACAAGCAAACGCAAGGGGCAAAGTTATGTCTTTACAAAACCTACACACTTTTACTTCGTTTTAAATCAGCGTCCTTTCTGTTTTTTTTTTTCTTTTTGTTCGGCTTAAGTCATAGCGTGATCTTAAATACCCAAAAGCCTTCCTCAAGAATTTGGCTATCAAATGCAAAAGGATTTTTTCAAATCCGACTGGCAGTTCCAGAGATTACCCCCTACATACAAACTTACAAGAGAATAGACAAATTTTTGTAATTTTATACCAGGCAATCCTACTCGTAGTTCAGTCGAGTACATTAATAGGTATTATTTTAAAAAAAATAACCGCTCTTCGTTTATTTTTATCGATACAAAGACAGTCCAGTACAAACTATTCTCCCGTATGTTTCCTCACATAGGTCGTGTTGGCATGTCATTTTTGTCACTACACAAATCGTTTTGACCAATTAGGCGCTTTTAAAATTCTGTTTTAGTGGCTAACAAATTTTAGTTTTTGCCCGGGCGTCGCGTTTGTCAGAAATGGCGCAGAGTTATATTTAATGTATCACCTACGAATTTGAAGAGGAGGCTGGTTTTTTAGCCCACCATGATAGCTATGGTTAGAATGGATGGACTGTGTGAAAGATTATGGTTAGAAAGAGAGTGACTACGGAGATGACGAATAAAAGAGAAGTCATCGTCTGCCTTGCTTTTTCCCAACTATGTTAGGGTTGGCTTCCAGTCTAACCAGATGTAGCTGAATACCAGTGTTTTACATGGAGCGACTGCCTATCTGACCTCCACAACCCTCTTACTGGGTAATACGATACCACTTGGTAAGACTGGTGGTCAGACTTTCGGGCTACTGACGATCCGTAACGACTGTCAAAGATCCACGAATGATAACCGGGACCGCTTAACGTGCTTTCCGAGGCCTCCTCTCTGTGAGAGGGAGTGGGCCATAATCCAAAAAATGTTTGGTTCTAGGGCACGCCGGTTTCCTCCCGGATCCCCTCCTTCACCGTTTTGAGAGCAGTGGTGATGAAATACACACACAAAGTAGTAATTTACACAAAGTTTACTTTGTGTAAATTATTTTTCTTTTTAGGCGCTTTAGCGCCTATCTGGGTTCGAACCTACGACCTACACAACTCGTAATTCACTGCCGTTTCCACTGGGCCACCACTACTCTTAAAGGAGGTTCTTACTTCCTAGTATTTGTGATTTCAATAAGACAATAGACAGGTGTATCTTCAACGTCTAACACAAAAACACTAATTGCTTAAAAAACTTAATTCACACTAAAACATTAAATGCAAGTTTTTTAAATATCCCAATAATTATTCAACCCCAAACTGCGCTTGCCCACCGCTGGCAAAGGAATCGAAAACGTGGGAATGAACATACCGAATAACTGTTATCGCAGAAATCAGTGGAGCAGATGTTAGCACTTCAAAAGTTTCAATATTTTTATTTTGGTCTAAACAAGTTTTTTTTTTCGGAAAATGTTTTTTGTTGTTTTTTTTTTGGGTCATTTATCAAGTGGTAACAAGAATGACTGCATGAGTATCTTGGTGTTGAATGTTGTGTATTTTTGTTTGAAAATTCTTTTATTTTGCTGTTTTATCTGACTTACCTCAGGGCTCGTAGCTCAATAATAACAGCTGCATGGGTCGATCGATCAGGTTAAGCTAAGCTTGACGCGGTTGGTCGGTAGATAGGTGACCATCTTTACGTACCTAGACCCCTCCGTGCCTCGGAAAGCACGTTCGTGGATTTTTGATAGTCGTTACGGGTCGCCAGTAACCCCCAAAAATTGACAATCAGTCATACCAAGAGGTATCGTGTTACCCAGTAACTGGGTTGTGGAGGTCAGATAGGCCGTCGCTCCATGTAAAATACTGTTATTCAGTTGCATCCTGTTAGACTGGAAGCCGACCCCAACATAGTTGAGAAAAGCCTAGGCAGATTGATCTATCTTAGTTATTTAAAAAAGAAAGGTTCCCATGCACAAAGCTTTGTCTTAACCTTTAAATAGTTTATTTCATTAATATTTTTAGTCATAGTGAGGAACATAGATATCGCATCGAGAGAACATTAGAATGTTATATATAGGCTGATTTTTTAAAGACCAGCCAAATTTAAGGATGTGGTACAGACCATCAAACTGAACAACTTTCTCCATGGGACAAATAGCGTAATCGCGAAAATTTTATCAACTGTCCCATAGAAAACTTCAATACCTACTCGACCTAAATGTATGGGACGGCTGAATTTTTATTCGCGATTACGATGTTGGTCCCATGGAGAAAGTTGTTCAGTTTGATGGTCTGTACCATATCCTTAAATTTGGCTGGTCTTTAAAAAATCACCCTGTATATGTGTATAAGTTTAGTTTCGTTGGATGCTAGCGTCGTGAGAAAGTGAAGTGATTTATGGCTTTGAAACATGTTCTGTGTTGACGGAAGTAACATTTTAATCGGCCGATACGAAATGTGATAAATAATGTAGAAATTAAAAGCATCTGGTGAGTGTTTTATTGAAGGTTAGTGTGTGTTTGTATCTTGACACCAAAACCAAGAACTATGTTCTTGGTTTTCATCGGTATGACGTTGAATCGACGTCGAATCTACCCTGCGAAATGTAACAAAGAAGCCATTTTGCAGGGATCCAGTAAAATATCAGCGTCAGGTACATTTGCCGGGCACATGATGAGCTGGACTCCCATTTAGTGCAACCTTGAGACAAACACTGCACTTTGTATTTGTTATTTTGATTCAAAGTGTCACATGTCTTCATAGTGCCACTTAATTTCTTTTAGTATGTTTTCATTTTTTATTTTTTGTATGTTGGCTTAGCTAGTTTTTTTTTATATATTCATGTAATTTGTTAGCATTTCATTGTGCTTTGGTGTGTCATGTTATGTCTTTGGTGTGCACTGAATAAATTTTTTATCTATCTATTCTCTCAACCCCTGCGCCAATTAAGCCTATCACAGTCCACTGCTGGACGTAAGCCAAGCTGCACCATAACACCCCGTCTTCCACCTTCTGCATCCAGTCTATCACACCCCTGCGTCAAAACCTATTAAACCTTCATACAAAAATCTTTAGCACCAAACCGGTCCACAGCACCTCTGTTCCCTCCGAACTGCACTAAATACCCAGTGGGCGTTGCAGGGCGTTACAATTAAATATATATTACAGTCGCCCACAAGAAACAATGCCGTATCTGATGCTGGCAGCCGACGGGTTGTGTTAAGGTGATGTGTTTTGATTCTACTGCATAGGCACGAAAAAGAGATCATTTAAGTAAATATTTTTAGCCAGGTTACCTATTGAGCAGTTGTGGCCCAGTGGTAATGGACGCGACTTATGAGTTGTAGGTCGTGGGTTCGAACCGAGACAGGTGCTTTACTTCGTGTAAATTATTTCATCACAACTGCTCTCAAAACGGTTAAGGAAAATATCTTAAGAAAACTGGCCGGTCCTAGAATCAAAAATTCGAAGACATGTGACATCTATTAACTGGCACTGGGCCCGCGTGGTGGATTACGGCCCACTCCCTCTCACAGAGAGGAGGCCTGTGTCCCAGCAGTGGGAACGTTGTAGGCTGATTATGCTATGCTTATGCTAGGCAGTTTACGCACTTTTTAACAAGAATGCATACTTTTATTTGATTGTTTAAAATGGACGAAACAATAAAAATAATATTTCCTAATTGGCCGTCTACTGCCCGCGAGTGTGAGCGCTAAGCATGGAGTTTGAATTGGATCCTTAGGTCAGGAACGCGATATTATTATAGTATTTTTTCATTAGGAATTTCGTAACCTCAGTCGTAGTCTGGTTTCTGCATATCAAAGACTCACATGGGACTTAAAATTACCTGGCGTAACAAACAACAATTGCACTACAAATAAATATAATTATAGTCCTCGAGACCGTATTTCGGCCATGGCGGCTAATCTCAACGGAGACTAGCCTTCGGCGCGGGAGATATTATAGTGCACAAGTGTGTGCGCAGACACAGATGCACTCTCTCTTCCCTCACTCTCATAGTCCGATGGGACGGCAATCCGACATGACTGGAGAGAGCTCAGGCAATAAATATACATCTAAATGAAAGAAAAGGACAACTTTCTACAAATATTTGTATGGAACAAGACGTATGTACAAAATATTTGTAGAAAACACATCCATGTACAGAGGCCAGCAGGTCAAGCTGCCCGAAACTGTCATATTGTCCCAATCTACCTTGACCCTTCATACTTTAGCGATAAAGTTGAAAATCTTTAAAGAAATTTGACAGATTGTACTAGCCTGATGTGCTGGCGTCTGTACATGGAGAGAAAACGCACCACCCGAAACAAAAATAAACTGTTTTGTTTTTGGGGAAAAAACTAAGTTAAAGCTGTTTTGTTTTTGGGGAATAAACAAATATAACAATCAGATAGTATGACTTTACTTGGGATAGTTCTAGATGGGAGGTGTTCCTGGATTAATCATATTGATATGATATTTGGAAAACTCAGTAAGTTTGCTTATGTTCTATGGCGTATATCTAACCGAACAAATAGACAAGCCACACTTATTATGCATATGTTGGTTCAATACTGCGTTATGGCATACTTGTATGGGGGAACTCGGTGCATCTCGGAAGAGCTTTCGTCGCACAAAAGAGGTGTATACGTACGATTTTTAATGTAGACCCACTTACATCCTGTAAGCCACTGTTTAAAGAACTTAGAATACTTACATTAACTGGCATTTATATGGAGGAAATTTCTAAATTTTACAAATCTCACCCTGAGATGTTAGAAAAACTGGGAGATAAATGTAAGTTCAAAACTAGATATCCTAATAGATTGATTATTCCTAGAACAAAAACGGAACTATATAGACGAAGCTCCTACCCTATGTGTATTCAGATTTACAACAAGATTCCTAACCGAATTAAAGAACTTCCAAGGGTCCGCTTCAGCAGGGATTTACACAGATGGCTAGTTGAGAATCCCTTCTATAGTATTAAAGGATTCCTTCAACTTAAATATAAATGATATAATTGTAAAAAAAATTGCATGTCATTATGTTATGATTGAATAAGCTACTATTATTCTACCATTGTAAGAACTTTTATAACCATATTTATCTGCAAATAAATCTTTGACTTTGACTTTGAATAATAAATAATTTATTTCGGACTCTCACACATCCATATTATTGTTAGTAGCACAAAAATACTTATAAACTAAGTTAGTATACAGAACAAAAATAATTAAAAAATAAAATTATACATTGGAGGTAAACAAAGTTTTTCTGGCATTTGTTGTGTTCGGTAAGTAATTTATTCGGAAAAAAAAAACAAAATTATTTAAGTAATTTTTTCTCTCCGTGTTAGCATGCCCCTTAACATCAAAACTCTTCGGTGATTAGAAGTAATTTCTGAATAGTAATTTGGTAGTTTTGAATACGGTGAACTAATCTAGATGTCAATTTACATACTTTGTGAATGAAAAGGTACTTATTTACATACTAGCATGCATACAAGAATGAAATACATAGTAATTTGTATGGATATCAGTAGTCAAACTCATTGAAACAAGTTTTTATGTTTGCACCTGATTTTGGCTATTTTCACTTGATAAGCGCATTTGATTTCGTAATGGACAGTATTTTATAGTGGTTTTAGAAAAGGTACCTACGCTAAGAAATTCTGATAGTAATTTTGATTAAAACAATCAGTGTACAAGCTAACACTAATATTATATATATTGAGTTTTAATAATAAATCATGTTAATCATGATTTTATGTGACGGTTAAACGTCAAAATGTTTTTTTTTTTCCACTTTGGCAACTGAGCATATGTCGACTATTCTGCCAGCGTGCAACTTTTATGAATAAAGGGGAGGTACCTATATTATGTACAGACGCCAGCACGTCCAGCTAATTACAATCTGTCAAATTTCTTTTATTTCTTTCACCGTTTTGAGAGCAGTGGTGATGAAATAATTTACACAAATTAAGGCGGTGAAGGAAAACGGCGGTGAAGAAAAACATCATGAGCAAACCGGCATGTCCTAGAACCAAAAAATTCGAAGACATGTGACATCTACCAACCCGCACTGGGTCCGCATGGTGGATTAAGGCCCACTCCCTCTCACAGAGAGGAGACCTGTGTCCCAGCAGTGGGAACATTATAGGTTGATTATGAATGTTATGTTATGTGCGCCTGTCTGGGTTCAAACCTACAAATCATTAGTCGTGGCCGTCATCACTGGGCCACCAGTGAACGGTATGGGTAATCGAAATCATTAGGAAAATTCACACGCTGGAACTCACACTGAATCACTCAAAAACAATTAATCTCAATTAAATATAGCCCACAAATTCACTAAGCTAAATCACTAATAAATAATTAAAAAAATGTTAACCACCCAAATGTTGTCGCCGCCATTTTGAACTGTCAACGGAATTCTCGAAAATGGCGCGTTCGTTGAATTTTCCAAATTCAAATTCGAGTTTAATTTTCTAAAGGTTTGCTTAAATTATTTTGTGATTTCGTGAATTTGTGGAAAAGAATGTTTTGTGTATAGTTTATTTACGTTCTGTAAGACCTCCTCCTCGCTTGTTTTTTGGATATCATTTACATAATTAATTAAATAAGGTATTTTCCAAACTAAGCTTAGGTAGGTAGGTACTAAGCTTACTTTCTAAGTAGGTAAACGACGAAGACTGTTTAAGAGAGCTAATCCAACAAATCTAATTTGTCTATCAAAGATGAAAACTGAGACTAAGGGCCAGATTTTTTGCTCATGGTCTGGGTAACATCTAAAAATATTAATTTTACCTTGAAATTCGCTCCCCGTTGCTATGGAAAGAATAAATGTCTGGTCTTCATAGAAATGCGAGTCCATGGGTCGCCCGAGCTCGGACAGAAGAGATGTCGAGGTGAATAGGAAGAACTTTGTCTAATCTTCTTGTTAGCATCGAGATAGAATTATTGGCCATGCTACGTGAGCTGGGTCTTCTATCTACAGACGCCAGTGCACCAAGCTACTACAATCTGTCAAATTTCTTTAATAGATTTTCAACTTTATCGCAAAAAAAGAAAAAAAAATTGGAAAAATTTGACATTTTCGGGTAGCTTGGTCTGTATCTATATTCAAAACTTACATCGTCAAGGACCACTGATAAAACCGTTATTTTAATGTAATGAAGTGTATAATTTAACTTAAATATACACACAGGGCAACCCAATAAACTTACTTTTAATACTACTATCTAATATTTTTCCTGTTAATTTATATATCGATAAAGGAAGACAGAAACGTACAATTAAACGTATTATCATAAATATTTGAGGAACATGTGTTTAACCCTTCACAATGGAATAACTTTAAAGAAAGGGAAACCAAGCGTTTTATGTGATGAAAAAACGTTGTTCCTACGATTCGTCGATGTAGTTTAGGAGATAGTGTAAGAGATATGGGCCAACAATATTTGTGTTTTTATTCTGTTTTTTTAAATAAACAAAGTGTAAAACAAAATTCATCTTGACTTTGGTTTTTCAGTTTTTGACAAATAAAACAATTGTGTCAGCGAGTAAAGCTTCTATAGTTTTTCTTTTACTGTCATTAATGCTATATAATACATAAAAAAGAAATAGTCATTATTGAGCCCAAAAAATTAAACGGATACTGCCCTCAATAGCTTCACTTTACAGTCATAACTACCCATTATATTTATTTATATTTAACTAGCTGCACCCCGCGGTTTCACCCGCGTAAGTTTCGCTCCCGTGGTAACATCGGGATAAAAAGTATCCTATATGTTAATCCTAGTTATAAAACATCTGTGTGCCAAATTTCATCCAAATCCGTTCAGTACTTTTTGCCTGAAAGAGTAACAAGCATCCATCCATCCATACAAACTTTCACGCTTATAATATTAGTAGGATATCAAGTAACAGAGTACTCAAATATGTTAGTAACAATATTTCTTAGCAACTATTCCATCTCTATTTACATAATTATTATTTCCATTGCACAAACATTATATTTTAACTTACCACACAGCCCAAAGTCGACTAAATCGCAAATAATTCACGAAACATAACTCTCTAGCTCCTAAACTAAGCCACATTGAGTACGGTACGTTCTCCCAACCTATAATTTGGCCGTCAAACACTTTTTAAGAGACGTCATTCTACGCATGCGCGGTAACATTTCATTATCTATGATCCCAAACCGTACATTTCTTTTTTTGTTTTTTTTTGTTTTGATGTTGTTCGTAATGTTTCTTTGTCTCTTGGTCTATAGTTTTGTTTATGGTTTATTAATATGTGAGGTTGTGAATAGTTGTGGCTTGTAGGTTCGATTCTGGTGTAGGGTGCATTGTGTTTCTATATTTTTGGTGAACATAATAAGCAGTATCTTTGTACTCAATTATAACTATGTCATTTCCCTATATATTATACTGTGTGTACATAAATAATAAAATAAATAAAGTTAATGTCAAAGTCAAATCATTTATTTCAAATAGGCACATAAAACTTTGTTTAAAGTGCATTTTCTGTGACAAAATGTAATTGATTCTAGTTGCCCCCTCCAAAAGATAGTTTTGTGCAGAGAAAAATGGGCAAGAAACTCCTCCGTTACTCTTTTAAAAATGTTGTACAATATTTCTAATACATTGTTTATATAATTACTAGCTGCGCCCCGCGGTTAAGCCCGCATAAGTTTCGATCCCGTGAGAATATCGGTATAAAAAGTATCCTATATGTTAATCCTGGTTAGAAACCATCTGTGTGACAAATTTCATCCAAATCCGTTCTGTAGTTTTGGCGTGAAAGAGTAACAAACATCCATCCATCCATCCATACAAACTTTCGCGTTTATAATAAATTAGTAGGATTTTATTTAAGAATTCACCTAATTGTAGCTTCAACCTGCAACTCCCTCTAGATTAAAGTATCACAAGTTTTGCACAAGACTGCATTCGTAGTTTTTCGGACACCTTGAAAAATATCGTATGCGGGTAGATCAAGCACGTTGTAATCTTCGTCCATAATCTTTATAGCTTTGAGGTTCAAGCCAAATTCTTTGGTTATTAGTTTATGTAGGGTGGCTTGGAAGATTTTAGAATGCTTGATAGAATGTGCAATGTGTGTGGAGGGGCTTGTGGCTATGTAATAACAGCCATACGGGTCGATCGATCAGGTTAAGCTACGCTTGCCGCGGTTGGTCCGTGCATGGGTGACCGTCTTAACACACCAAGACCCCTCCGTGCGTTGATACCGGCTGTCATTCGTGGATCTTTGACAGTCATTACGGGTCGTTAGAAGCTCGAAAGTCTGACAGCTTGTCTTACCAAGGGGTATCATATTACCCAGTTACTGGGTTGTGGAGGTCAGATAGGCAGTCGCTTCATGTAAAGTACTGGTATTCAGCTGCATCTGGTTAGACTGGAAGCCGACCCCAACATTGTTGAGAAAAGGATAGGCAGGTTGGTTTTGTTTTGTTTTTGTTGTCTGAAAGGTTATTTTTATTTTATTAATTTTATATTTTGTGTTTCACGAATTGTGTCCAAAATCCAAATATTTTTTTTTTTTTTTTTTATAGAATGTGCAAGTTATAACAAACGACATCCGTAGTGGTCTAGATGCATGAACAGCAACATTTATTGTAAAAAATGCCACAGTTTAGTGTAAGTGTTCAGTTCAGTGTTCAGTGTTAAATAACACAACAGAACCACGAAGACCAACAACAAGTTGATCTAATGATCACGATCGCGACTGTAGTCCTGGGTTTGATTCCCACGTCTGGCAGGATTTTTCTGTCAGGAATTTCTTAGTAGCAAGTCAGAGTCTGCCTGTGTGCTCTGTTGAAGGCATGACACAAGGGACACCTCTGCTTACTCCTTCGAGTAATGCAGCCGTGAAAGTCTTATACTAATAATAAAGTTGAAGAGTTCGTTGGTTTGTTTGAACGCGCTAATCTCTAGACCCAACCACTGGGTCCGCGTGGTGGATTATGGCCCACTCCCTCTCACAGAGAGGAGGCCTGTTTCCGAGCAGTGGGAATTTTATAGGCAGATTATGTATTATGCAATCTCTGAAACTACCAGTCGGATTTGAAAAATTATTTTTGCATAGTCAAAGATCCACAAATGACAGCTGGGACCAACGGCTTAACGTGCCGAGGCACGCAGGGTCTTGGTATGTGAAGATGGTCACCCATCCACGGACCAACTTTGATAGCTCAATTCTTGAGGAAGGCTGTAGCATATTAAATATCACGCTAGGGTTCTTAGATGCCGAGCGAAAAGAAAAAAACGCTAATCGAAAACGAAATAGTACCGCGAGAAGGTGATGCAATGGAATGGGGTGAGTCGGGGAACAAGGAATTTCACGCAGACGAAGTCATAGACAGAAGCTAGTATGTTATGTTTACTATCGCCAAAATCTATCTCTGATCACCGTAAGGACTATTCCTGCTTGCCGCGCATATTATTAGTCGACCTAAAAAGGATCCTCATTTGTTTTACTTACGGACGCAGCTGTGGTCATCATGTGCACGGGGTTTTGT
Organism: Apamea epomidion; assembly: GCA_947507525.1. Lineage (NCBI taxonomy): Eukaryota > Metazoa > Arthropoda > Insecta > Lepidoptera > Noctuidae > Apamea > Apamea epomidion. The sequence goes on along the minus strand of OX382252.1, from coordinate 6,639,692 downwards.
TTTCAAAATGGTCAGATATAGGTTTTGGCGATAGTACCCGGAAGAGTCCCTGCACATGGACCTCTGCTAAATGCTAAATGGTGTATATCACCTTCAAGGAATCACGACAAGACATGGTGACGTATGTCTTGTCAGCACCGCACCTTTGTAAGACATAGCACAGTTTGGATCCCAGTGATCCCAGATAACACCTTCGGGACATTTAACCCCACACATGAGGGACAGACGGACTAACAGTGAGTGGCGCACAGTAGCGGTGCGGCGACATGTGCACGCGCAGAGTGTGGGTTAAGGTAGGGTTAGCAGAAAAAGTTAAGAATCCAAATAATTTTTTTGATAAGATACAATATACTTAGTAGAAACCTACACATCGTTTCTCATAACACCATGCCTGTATTCTCTGGAGGGTTAAGCAGAAATGACACAGTTCAAGGTATTAAGGGCGATTGCCATTAATCGAGCATAAATCGAGATTTTTTTTTAATTTTATTAAAATGTGCTGCTAATAAGAAATCCAATACTTAATTATCGAACCGATTTTAATGAAACTTCATACGCATATTAAGCAGGCTACATAGGTCTAAAAAGTTAGTAAAGAACATTTTCGAAATGTCTTATTTAAAAAAACATAATTGGAAATATCTGTACTTATCTACAAAAAAAAATATTAATAAAAATCGGTTGAATTTAGCTGTAACACTATTTTTCGAAAATGTTCTCAATTTCGAAAAATACTTGCTTTTGATTATTATTGATTTTTATAAACATGTTATTTTTTTCTTTTGTAATTATTATTGCGCATTGAACATGCGCAATAAGAATTTTTTTAATAATAATTCTTTTAGAATTTATATTAAATTTAAATGATTATGATGTATGTAATGTAAACTAATGTATCAAACGCAATATAAATTGTTCCTAATAAATAAAAAAAGACTTACATGGTAATTTCAGGCAGCTTGTCTGGTATAGTGTTAATGGATTTCAGGCAGCTTGTCTGGTATAGTGTTAATGGATTTCAGGCAGCTTGTCCGGTATAGTGTTAATGGATTTTTCCATGAGGGTCCTTCAGTACCAGCCCTGATTCTAGTAAAATTTAGTTACATGCAGTCAAACAAGATGTTCTAATAAACACCCTTGTAGTAAAAAGACACGAATATTTTTAGAAAGGATCTACTGCGACGAAGCTTCGAAACCGTATCACGTATGACACATCACTCACATCGTCGTAAAATAAATAAAAAATATTTTCTATCTTTTTGTCTGTCGCTACTATATATCCATCAGTTATCTTTTAACCAATAACTGTGGGGCTCAACATGACACAAACTGTAAACACTTGAGTTTTTGTAACATAGGAAAAAATGTAACCCCATGAATTACTGTTAAATGGTACAGTGGCAGTCCTATGGCTTTTGAAGCATGAGTCACGCAGTTGGTTTATTGTGCGCACAGCCAAAGTGTGAAATTCTCTGCCGGCATCTGTGTTCCCTCCCTCATTTAACCAGTCTGCCTTCAAAGCAAGAGTGTACAGGCATCTTCCGGGCACGCTCGTTCCATCATAGATCTCATCCATTGCTTTCCATCAGGCGAGGTCAAGAGCAGGCTAATTAAGGAATAAAAAATATAAGCTTTTGTGATGAACTGGACAAGAGAGGACCGGTGGCCACCGGTATTAACCCCGATTTTCGAATTTTCGAATTTGTCACTTTGTGCTATTTAGTACTGGCAGTGAAACTGACGAAAGAAGGTAGCTGGGACCGACTGGATGCGGAAGGCGGAGGACAGGGTGTTGTGTCGCAGTCTGGGAGAGGCCTATGTCCAGCAGTGGACTGCATAATGCTGAGTTGAATGAAACTGACTCACCGGCTCCTTGACTATTCAAAAGTTGGTTTATTTGAAATAATGCAAAACGCATTATTTTGAGTTATTTCAAATACGTTTATTTATTTGTACAAACAGGTAAAAGGTGGTGTTACAAAATTTATAATGTGGTTATTTCTGTGTCCTGCCACAGTAAATAAGTAACATTCATCGCTACTGGTTTCAAGGAAAACATCGACAGGAAACCGGCAAGTCCTAGAAGCAAAATATCGAAGATATGTGACATCCACCACCCCGCCCTGGGCCTGCAGCGGTATCTACAACGCCACATGAGATCTGCACGTCATACTGACGTCACGCACAGTTTACCGCGCAACTAACATATATACAACGGCGCAACATGAATCATCGGGCAGTAGCCCGTCAGACACGAACCACTCCCTCTTGCAGAGAGCAGGCCTGTGTCCTAGCTGTGGAAACATTATAAGTTGGTTGATCTCGTTAGAAAGGAGCTTTTCAAACCGAAAGAGCGAAGCGACAGAAGTAATGTTTTTTCAACGTTTTTAACTATTATCTTATTTGCTGTCGCTACTAACCGTATCAGTTAACTTTCAACCCATAACAGTACGTTTAACATGACACAAACTTTTGTCTAAATACTTGAGTTTTTGTGGACGTTTTTTTGCTAACCATCGTTAAGTCACGGGAGAAATGCGTCCCTCTGTTTCATTATTAATCAGTGTTTTTTTTTTTTTGTTAAATTTTTATTTGAGAAAATAATGTCTTAAAGCGTAATTTGATTAAAAAGTATCAAAAAGGTTTTTCACTTATGATAGATAGGTACTATAGTCGTCTTTTACTGGAATCTATTATTGTTGGTCGGCCATTTAATTTATCTTCTGAAATTTAATAAATTGGTAGAGTACCTACCAATAAATTGATTAGCAAAGCTGAAGTTTTTAATAGTCTAGGAGATTGAATTAAAATTGTCATTGCAGCAAATTGTTATAGCAACAAATTCACTAATTAATAAATTGTTTTGATATTGTTTCATAAAATATTTTCGATATCGAAGTACAACAATATCTGTTTTATTATTTAGTAGCTGCGCTCCGCCGTTTCACCCGCATAAGTTTCAATCCCGTGGGAATATCGGGATAAAAAGTATCCTATGTGTTAATCCTGGTTATAAACTATCTGTTTGCTAAGTTTAATACAAACCCGTTCAGTAGATTTTCGCGTGAAAGAGTAACAAACATCCATCTATCCATCCATACAAACTTTCGCGTTTATAATATTATTAGGAAGTAGGATTAGTTCCAAAACACAAATAGCGGACGCTGGCCGCACAGCTGCTGGACTAAAGTGGAACTGGGCTGGCCATATCTATCGCATGTCGGAGCAGCAATATGCAAAAGCCATCACTCAGTGGATCCCGAATGGCAGTAAACGACGCGGCGGGCCCAGAAAGAGATGGCGGGGTGAGCTGGACTCCTTCTTAAAGGATTGGCCGGTAAAAGTGGAAGGAGGGAAGGAAGGCCTTTGCTCTGCAGTAGGACAACACAGTCTTATAATAAAAAAAAACGGGTTGCACTCCGTTTATTTAACGTTAACGTTGTGCATTTTTGATATTTTGGAATGCGGTCTACTCTCCCTCCGTCTTACGAATTTTCGACCAGGTCACGTGTCCTGACGCGAGCTCCGTCTTACGAATTTTCGATCAGGTCACGAGTCCTGACGCGAGCTCCGTCTTACGAATTTTTGATCAGGTCACGAGTCCTGACGCGAGCTCCGTCTAAGGTTTCACTTCAAAAAAAGTAAAATAACTAACTCAATTTAAAAAAATCGCCCGAACCGAATAAGAGTTTTTCGATTTATATACGCGTTTTTATGAGTCGACACCCATAGGAACGCGTATATAAATCGAAAAACAATTATTCAGTTCGGGTTGCTGGGTAATACGACTAATTACCCAGCAACTGGGTTGTGGAGCTCAGAGATAAAATATAATATATAGACACCATGTAAATACCGGTATTCAGATGCATCCGGTTAGACTAGAATCCGAACCCAACATAGTTGGGAACAGGCTAGTAGATGATGATGATACGCGTTTTTATGGACAGACATTGCGTCTCTTATTAAAATGTATTACATATAAGCTACTAGCGACGCGCCCCTGCTTCACTCGGGTTTTCCCACTTGACAAAACATCGAGATTTCTCGATTATATGGAACTTTAAAATCAATGTACACACACATAAACCTTCCGGAATAAATTTTGGTGAAAACCGCATCAGAATCCGTTGCGTAGTTTAGAAAAGTTAAGCTTGTGGCTAAGTAATAAAAGCCGCACAGGTCGATTGATCAGGTTAAGCTACTCTTGCTGCCATTGGCATGTGGATGAGTGACCATCTTCACATACCATGACCCCTCCGTGCCTCGGAAAGCACGTTAAGCCGTTGGTCCCGGCTGCCATTCGTGGATCTTTGACAGTCGTTACGTGTCGTCAGAAGCCCGAAACTCTGACAATCAGTCTTACCAAGGGGTTGCGTATTACCCAGTAACTGAGTAGTGAAGGTCAGATAGGCAGTCGCTTCATGTAAAATACAGGTATTCAGCTGCATCCTATTAGACTGGCAGCCGACCCCAACATAGTTTGGAAATGGCTAGGCCAATGATTTTTTTGATGAAAACCGCATCGAAATCCGTTGCCTAGTTTAGAAGAACAACACGGTCACACAGACAGACACGGAGCGCGACTTTATTTTATAATATGTATAGGTAGATTCAAAGCACACCCAGAACAAAAAGCTTAACTAGTTAATACGTCAGTGACAGCTCCAGTACAAATGGGACACTTCAGGCATTTTTGCTATTTTGTTTACTTTTGTACCGACTATTGCCGCCAGGTGGCGGTGATGTCATATTTATGTTTATTTTGACTCCTCAGTAAACGTAGTTCACACGTCATGTTTTTGAGATGAAGTTTTGTGTTCTTTTTTGCAATCGATGCCGTATTTTCTTTGTTTTAGGGTTCCGTAGACGAAAAGCGAGAAAAAAGTGTACAGTTTATGTATATCGGTTGAAGAAGAAGACGACTGGAGGAAAGTCATGTCTTACGGTGACATTTGGATGGTGATAGGTGGTTAAAAAATTGAAAGCAATGGTGGCCTAGTGGTAACGGGCCCCACTTACGAGTTGAAGGTCGTGGTTTCGAACCCAGACAGGCGCTTTGCTTTGTGTAAATTGTTTCATCACCACTGCTCTCAAAACGGTAAAGAAAAACATCGTGAGGAAACCGGAACGTCCTACAACCAAAAATTTGAAGACATGTGACATCTACCAAACCGCACTGGACCCGCGTGGTGGATTACGGCCCCCTCCCTCTCACAGAGAAGAGGCCTGTGTCCCAGCAGTGGGAACATTATAGGCTGATTATGCTGTACCAATACAGTATTTATTTTCAAAGACCAGAAAAATTTAAGGGTATGGACAACTTTCTCCATGGGACCAGTATCGTAATCACGAAAACTTCAATACCTACTCGATCTAAACGGATGGGACGGCTGAATTTTTATTCGCGATTACGATGCTGGTCCCATGGAGAAAATTGTTCAGTCTGATGGTCTGTACCTACCACGCACTTAAATTTGGCTGGTCTTTGAAAACTAATACTGTATATTGCAAATAAATTCTTATAATCTTGATAGGACTTTGACAAAATACTATTGATAAAAACTTTTCTGAGGACCTCAAAAACCGGGAATTCGTTCATAATGTTCCCGGGAATATCAGTAAATTAAGAAGCTACCACATGTCATGTCATAACTAGAAGCTATACTCCTCAAGTTACAACCAACGCAGCGTAGTGTGAACGGAACAGTTGAAGCGAGAATGTTTTTGTTAAGATTACAAAATGGCGGCCGTATAGCTGTCAGTGTCACGTGATATTTAGTCTAAGATATTGTTCATTTGGGCGTTAGGATTTGTGGTGGAGCTTATTTGTTTACGAGTAGGTAGTCGTGTTTTTTTGGGGATCCGTGGGTTTAGAAGAAATCCTTTAGATCATTTAGTTTTCTGCCTATTGATCGGCTGGGGAGTTTGTTGCGCCACTTCTTTTTCCCAGCTACAGCACTAGGAAATGGTGAAGGGCAGCCGTTTTGGGGGACTGTCATATGTAATTTTGATGTTTAAAAATTGCTGATTTGAGAATCAGTAATATTTAATGAATACATAAATTACCATGAATATATATATTTATTAATTGACCTAATTTGTTTATTTATTTATTCTTTAATTATTTTTGTGTTACTATTTGATTTCCATTTTGGTATGTAATAGAAAAAGTATAAAAGCACAGTCATAGTAAGTAGGTAGATTTCTATTTAAAACTGAAAAAGAGTTCATTAGAAAAGGGTTTTGTTAAAATCTAATCTACATGCAAACTAAATCCAACCAAGGTAGCACGAATCCAAGGTAACACTCCCTTGCTGATCTGAAGTATGACTTAAAAAAGTCAATTTTTCATATTGGGAACTACATACACTAAAACTCAATTGATTCATTCTTGTTAAAAATATACAAGTTGAATGTATTTTTTTAATATTGGCAAATTAACGCCAAAATGCAAACTTATGCATAATGTACCTAATAATCAATTATGAAAGGACTTACAGCCGGCTTTTCGCCTACACAACATACAGAACCCTTTGCAAACCTCGAACTTTTTCAATGTTTATGAGTTAGGTTGGCATTTGTCAGCGACACTGTCAAAGTTAACGGAAGCGTTGGATTTCCGGTTTGCAAATCTGCGGTAATCTAATAAATTAATGACCCTTTTTAATAAACTTACAGACAACTTTTAACTCTAATCTATTTAGGAAATTAACGTTTTGGATTCAAATCTGACGTTTTATGGAAGTTATTTTAAAATAGTACAGCTTCTGCAGGGTTAGAGTTTTAAAATACTAAAATATAACACTCGAGGGATCTTGACGGTACGTTTTAAGTTTTCTAGAAATAATTACTAATCCTACCACTGTTTAGTAATACCGCGGGGTAATTACAACACACTAACCGTAGCAATGCCTTTCATTTTGACAGATATTCACAACATTCATTTTGTTATTTACATTTTTGAGCAGATTAATTTTTCGATCATATGAAACAATGGATTAGCAAAATCCTTCAAATGAGTCAGGTTCTGATTGATAGTGTATTACGCAATTATGATGCTGGCCTCATGTGTAGAAATTGCTCTTGCAACCTCTAGAGTCTAGAATTGTAAGCCAACAAGGCAGTCAAGGTCATGGTCAAGGCAGTCAAGGTCAAGGTGGATAAAATATCCTTCCAAATGATTCAGATTGTCATTGAAAGTGTGTTACGCATTTATGGTGTCCTCAATGTCAGTGGCAATGGATGTCAAAATGTAAGGCATTGCGATCTATTTCCATTTTATGTGTGTCACACAATTACCCCGCTAACTTACCAGCACCCCAATTGCGTTACATACCTCCAATCACAATCTGAATCATTTTGAAGGATATTGCTAATCCAATGCTTCATTATGTTCGTAAAAAAATTCTGCTCAACAATGTACACAACGCAATGAATGTTGTTGAACTGTCAAAACGAAAGCCATTGCTGCTGATAGGGTGTTACGCAATTACCCCACAGGTATTGCAGCTATTGTAAAAAGCTCAGATTTAGTTGGTATTCAGATAAAAAAGAGAGGAAAAACAATTATTATATAGAGGTATGAGGAACAGGGTGTAAAGTTCACTCATACTCTATAGAAAAGGGAGGATCCTCCGATCAGACAGGTGTTGTGTCTGGCGGGCAACTGCCCAACGATTGATGTTGGGAAATTGTATCTATGCTAATTGCGCGGTAAACTCTGCTTGCGAGATGCAGGATTTGCGTGACGTCAGTATGACGCGTTGTTCGCATGTGGCGTTGTAGTTACCGCTACAATTATATTAAATTCACTTTGTAAAACAAAGGACGTAAAGAAAGAAAGGAATGTTTACTCGATTTACATTTTAGATAAACAAACAAGCCATAAATAATAATTTACCAAAAAAAAAAGTTTATTTCTCAATAATTATAATCGGTTTCTGATTACCGAACATTGAATATATATTGGTATGATATCAGTAATCTGCAGTTTTGCCGCAAAACCGAACAGTATTATACAAAATGTGTAGACGTTTGGGTATGAATGAGACGAACAGTGACACCTACATTAATTTGGTTACTAAAGATGGTGACGCTTATTAAAGGTAAAATAAAAAATAAAAAGGTTTATTGCAGAAACTTGTCAAAGTCAAAGTCAAAGTCAAATCATTTATTTCAAATAGGCACATAAAAGGCACTTTTGAACGTCAAAAATAAAATTAGAATAAAATTGATTCTAGTCGCCCCTTCCAAAAGGTAGTTTTCGTATGGAGAAGAATGGGCAAGAAACTCCACCGTTACTCTTTTAAAATGTTTTACAATATATTGCATACATTATTTATATAATTATATGTGAAGACGATGCACCCAAAAATAAACTTACTATACCACAATAGGTAAAAGAATTAAAATGGATAAATGTAACCATGACATATAGATCAACTATGTGATAGATACATGGTGCTCACATATTCACAAACATTCCAAACGTAGACGATTTTCATAAATAAATAAGGAGTAATAAGTCCGGGTGTGACCCCAAGTAATTACAGAATGTAAATCAATGTCAAAGAAAAAAAAAAAAAAGAATAAATTATACAATTACATTAGCAACCAGTTTGATTTTGTCTAGACTCTAGAGATTGTCCTATGGAGCAAGACCAGCATGTTTCCAAGCATTCTTATCTTGGAACATTCTTATCTTATTCTTAACTTGTACAACTTTAACAGTAAATCTTACACAGGGGATAAGAAAGGGGGAAAGATGGTGGTATACTTAGAGGTTTCATGACTTATTGATTAAAAAAAAAAACTATTTGAACGCCAAAAGTAGTAAGACAGGCAAAATGAAAATGATTCAACCATCGAAATGGAAAAATATCTATGGATTCAACAAATAGAATTTAATCTGATGTGTGAATGAACATAAATATGTTTGAATGGTACTTTACCCAATCACGAACAGACAGGTAAATAGCCAAACAGATTTGGCTACAATAGGTAAAGACAGGGATAAAAATTGTTAAGCAAATTGATCGCCAACCTAAATAATTGTCCGTATACAAATCACAACTGACATTCTTTGTATGAAATTGTTACTTATAAAATTCTATAGCACTGCAAATTGACGCAGTGTGTCAATTTAATTAACAATTAACTTCCCTGACAGTACATGACGTAGTTCCGGTAGTTTCAGGTTTGGAGGAGTCAAACCACAGACAACAGCTGGCATATTTAGGGCTGATTTTTCAATCGACCGATAATTTTTATTCTTGGAACAAAATGGACGTCTGACAGTTTTTGCATGGAAGTTGTATGTCAAAAATTCAAACTTATTCCTCCGATAAAGTTATCTGGCGTTGCAAAAAACAGCCCTTAGTGAACTACTCAATTTAAAAATAGTACCCTGTTTCCATACCAATTACTAAACAAGGAGGTTAGCGCTCTATAGTCTGGTATTAATACTCTAAAGTCTAAGGTATTCACGTCTCTTATTAATCCGACGTATAAATACTTCGGCGCTATAACGAATAATTCAGTTTTTGGGGTCGCCATCCCTTTGGTGGTTACGTGGATTCGTCCGAAATATGTACGTTGTGACTTAAATCACAGGGCTTGCTGACTACAGTAGAATGAAAGGGAATCTTGGAATATTTAATATTTCCTTAGTTATTTATTAAGGTTTAGTACCAGAATATTGGATACATAATATATAAAATAAAAATGTCAATGTTAAAAAAATGTGTAAATGTTAATGTATGTGTTTTTTTTTTTGTTTATAACGTGCACGCGTCTTTCTACATCGTTCTCACACGTATAATTTCAACATGAATGATGTAACCAATATTTTGCTTTAGCTTTGGCCCGCGGGTTCGCCCGCGTGGAGGTCGGAAATTATCCCACGGAAACGTATTACCTAAACTCTAAAATTTCTAATATAATTCAATCTTGATTCGAAAGACACGTGGCGCCATCTATTATCATCATAACTTTATTGTTTTTTTCCTCGGGAACAACACTTTTTTTCGGGTTGAAAGGTACCCTATGTTTTTGTACACCTGACAACGTATATGCAAAATTTCAGGATGATCGGTTCAGTGGTTTTGGCGTGAAAAGGTAACAAACAAACAAACAAACTTACTTTCGCATTAATATTAGTTAGGATACGAGTAAATGCATCATTCCTTTGAGTTTAAGTTTCAGGACGTCTCGCTGTTTCACAAACCAAGGCCACCGCAACAAAAAGATCACAAAGATAGTGCAGTAACGTAACAAAAAACTCTTTATTTTAACATGCAGAACTAAGTAAAAAATACAACTTCGAACATAACCTTCCATTACCTCGGAGATGGTATCTAGAGTCTGTTTATTTACCGCATTCCGATTATTACGGAGCTCGTAATATTTCGGCGATGATTTATTAGTTGAGTGATCCGACGGTATTACGAATTTATGAGTTTTTTTTTTTCGTTTGTTAAATTAGCGGACTTTGTAATTTAACATTGTTTAATTTAATTATTAACTACCGCGACTTACGAGTTGAGTCGTAGGTTCGAACCCAGACAGGCTCTTCAATTTGTGTAAATTATTTCATCACCACTGCTCTCAAAACATCACCATCACGGAAACTGGCATGTAGAACATCCTAGAACCAGCGCAGCTGCGACATTTTTTTTTAAATATCGTAGGAACATGCTGAGATAGGAGCCTTTTGGCCTCGTACAGGACTTTCTGTTTAATTTTTCTATTCTTTACTTTTTTTAAATATAATTTAGTTTAGTTACTTTCTTTTATATAATTTGTTTTTTTTTTTTTTTTTTTGATTGTGTTTAGTTTTATGATCTTCCTGTGCGAGTCGCAATAAATAATTTTTCTTTTTTTCTTTCTTTAAAGCCAAAAATTCGAAGACATGTGACATCTACAAACCCGCACTGGGCCCGCGTGGTGGATTACGGCCCACTCCCTCTGACAGAGAGGAGGTCACGAAATAGGCCGATTATGATAATCTACACAATTATCTAGGCACAAATCCAGACTTTGGATTTTACTAAATATAACATAACATCAAGTCGGTTTTCCCCAAAGGGATAGGCAGTGGGGTAATTACAGTACACCCACATTTGGCCAGTTATGTTTAAGTCCCATGTAACAGGGGGCGCGCTTATTGCCAACAATAGGGTGGTTTCCTGGGTAAAAAAATAATTATTATATTTAGTCCTTTCGTTAGATTATCAAAAAATAATGGACATGTATTTTTTCTTATGCCAATCAAACAAAAAAAAAATTGACAAAGATATAGCGCGTCAAAATTTGGGAGTTTAGGGTCGTGACGTCACGCCATGCTAAAAAGTGTAGCAAGGCGTGACGTCACGCGGAACTTTAATGGGCGATATCTTCATCATTTTTTACAAAAGAAAAAATACGGGTCCAATATGTTTTGATAATCTAATTGGATTTTTTTAGGAAACTAGCCTATTGTGTACAAATTGGAACTCCAGGCTGCTATTGACAAATCCCTGATGGAAAAAGGAGCTTGGGGATTGGCAAAGGAAAAGAGAGGCCGATGATTAGCAGAGGGTGCAGTTGGGCCGTGCATGCTGATGAGAAAGCTTGATGGTTCCTTCTCTGCTTATGAAAAGGACTTTACAATGCTGTGTGACAATTAGTACTGACTGATATTTTAGTATCTTGCTCAAAGTAAGAGGGAGGGTTCAGTAGCTAAGTTATAACAGCCGCACAGGTCGATCGATCAGATTAAGCTACGCTTGCCCCGGTTGGTCTGTGGATGAGTGATCATCTTTACATACCGAGACCCCTCCGTGCCTCGGAAAGCACGTTAAGTCGTTGGTCCCGGCTGACATTCGTGAATCTTTGAGAGTCGTTACTGGTAGTCAGGAGCCCGAAAGTCTGACAACCAGTCTTACCAAAGGGTATCGTATTACCCAGTACTGGGTTGTGGAGGTCAGATAGGCAGTCGCTCCATGTGAAATACTGGTATTCAGCTGCATCCGGTTAGACTGAAAGCTGACCCCAACATAGTTGGGAAAAGGCTTGGCAGATGATGATGCATAGAGTAAGATGGTATCTGAAACAACTTAATTGGATCGTAAAAATACGTAAATGGCCGTAGGATGGCCTATTGTAAATTTGTTAAATAACTTTTACTCAAGTTATGACGTCATTAATGAAGTTAACTGTACCTGTGTGTGTAGTTAGCAGTTAATGTTCAATAAAAAATTATGGTACCTACTCAGTCACGAGCATAAATAACATGCAGCATAAATAGCCTATAAGAGCAGCGGTGAATAATTTACACAAAGTAAAGCGCCTGTCTGGGTTCGAACCTACGACTAATAACTAACGTAAGTCATGGCCGTTCATCGATCAGCTTTCTGCCAGTGAAAGTCCCGTCAAAATCAGTCTAGGCATTTCGGAGATTAGCCGGAACAAACAGACAGACAAAAAAAAATATTTTTAATACGCACCGGATATATACTTTAATTTAGTAAAAAGCTGTTATTTTGACATTACAAACAGGCCCTTTTTTTTTGAGGTTGGGAAATCATCAAATGACCCGCTCTGGGTGGAGCGGAAGGGAGTGTCAGACTCTTACTGACTAAAACTCACCCGTTTTCCTTCCTTAGCCCTTTATGTTTCAGGGCAGCGGTAACCCGCTGCCCACACAAACAGACCCTTCAATTTTATTTATTATATATATGTATAAATAGATTTATAAGTATTGTATGTTATTATACTTTCATATAATAATAATAATAACCTCCCAACCGATTTCGGTCACGGTGGCCAATCTAAACAGATTAGCCAGGTCTGCAGGAGATATTATAGTGCACAAGTGTGTGCGTAAACACAGGTGCACTCTCTGTTCCTTTACTCTTATAGTCCGATGGGACGGCAATCCGACACGACCGGGGAGAGATCAGGCGCAGGACCAACGGCTATACGTGCTTTCCGAGGCACGGGGGTATCACCACCACCAACTTCAAAACTCCAGGATGTTACTAAGAAATTCCCAATGAAGAAACCCAATAACAGTTCCAGGACCCCCTGCTTAGCAGTCGCGTTTGCGACAACAAGACCAACGGGGCTCTTTCATATATGCATTTAGTTTTTTTTTTTTTTTTGGGTGGGGAATCATCATATGACCTCTCCCGCTCTGTGCTGAGCGGAAGGGCGTGTCAGACTTTTAGTGACTAAAACCCACCCGTGTTCCTTCACTTGCCTGTGCCAGGGGCTACGGTATCTCTTTATCTCTTTCGAACAACCCGCGGCCCTGGCAGGCATCGGCCCTAGCGGACCCCGTCAGTTCGTGCTGACATCTCTTTGAGGCGCGCGTGGAACACAACGCGCCGTCGGCGTCGACCCAGGCCTGGTCCTTACCGGGCGGCGAGCTGCCCATTGCTCGCCACCCGCAACCCCGCGCCTACGTTGGCCGGGAGTCGGCTGTTGACTCCCGACGTCCATGGCGCGACGACTAGGGGCGTGAGGGCGCATAGATTGCCTCTCCCTCACGCACTCCGCCTCCTCCTTTGCGAGCATTACTGCTTCGCAGAAGGAGGTAACGGCTTCCCATCCAATGCATTTAGTAATAAGCTGTTATTTTGACATTAAAAGCGGACACTTCAATTTTATTTATTTGTATAGATGTTTAGATATGACATGATATAATGTTATGACAAGTTTAATATGCATGACAAAACCGTCTGTGTATATTGCATTGCAGTTTTATCAACTTTGTAGAGATCGTATCTACCGCATGGCTTTAATTAGCACTCTCATTAAAACTATTTATTATTATGTATGTAGTATTCACATTCATGTTTTACGTTATATTTTTGTAAATGCATATTCCGTAGCGTAGAGGTTTTTATATCAATCACATATTGCCGGTAAGTGCAGTCAGGGCAACCGATTTTCTACTAAATTCACTATCAACTTTAATTGACCGTATGTATCTATTGATATGACAACTGTTTTTCTAACTGATTTACATCCGACACCTCACACATCAGGTTCAGTTGAAAACCAGCGTCAGGCACTAGTTGTCTGGCATTTTTGCTGAACTGGGCCTTTTTGGTGCAGCCGTGAGGGACACTTTCCTGCTAATTTCTTACATCGGACTTTACACTTTTTTATTTGTTATTATCTGAGGGGCAATTCTCGTAATTTTAAGAACTTTCACAGTCTGATCTCAGTCTCAATCTGTAAAAAATACTTCTAATTTCCCTACATTCTGACAAGTTTTTGAGATTATTTGTTTGTCGCCGAGATGAGACTGCGACTAGATTTTGAACGTTTTAAATTACGAGAACTGGCCTTCTGATGTATGTCTGTACTGTGTTTCTTTTAGACTGTGCTAAATAAATGTATTTTCTTTCTTCTATAACAGTCCTATGCAATTGCTACAAAATTGTCACCTCTGTCAATCTGTAAACAAAATATTTCCCTAACATTTTATTTATTTCTTTATTTTAGTTTGTAAATAGTTTTAGTTAATTTAGGATATAATTTTGTTATTTTAGTGTTATCCTGTAAATGAAAATATAATTTCTTTATATTCTGTGGTACGCATGACAACATAATATCCAGCTATATTTACAATTTCAGTATAAGGAGGGGCTTGTAGCTAAGTAATAACAGCCGCACGGGTCGATCGTTGAGGTTAAGCTACGCTTGCCGCGGTTGGTCCGTGGATGGGTGACCATCTTTACATACCAAGACCCCTCCGTGCCTCGGAAAGCACGTTAAGTCGTTGGTCCCGACTGTCATTCGTGGATCTTTGACAGTCGTTACGGGTCGTCAGAAGCCCGAAAGTCTGACAACTAGTCTTACCAAGGGGTTTCATATTACCCAGTAACTAGGTTGTGGAGGTCAGATAGGTAGTCGCTCCATGTAAAATATTGATATTCAGCTGCATCCGGTGAGACTGTAAGCTGATCCCAACATAGTTGGAAAATTGCTAGGTAGAAGATGTCGTAATTTCCTGTACCTACACTCAGTTTCCAAAGTTTTCATAGCATATTACGAAACTAAATATGATAAAAATTTGCATGGATACCTCTGGTAATTAGAGACCTAAATTGTGTAGGTAATCTATACTCTAGAAAATACAAAACTTCACAAAATATTAAAAGAACGCAAGTCTTAGTGATAATGCATCTAACTTACCATATTTTTTCTCCATGATTTTTTTGTCATGAATCATTTACCAATAATCTTTGCCAAGCGCTAAATAATCAAGATCCAATGAAAAAGATAAAAAATATCCTCTTTCAAACGTATACAGCCACAGATTAAAATCACTCATAAAAACTCTCATCATTTTATTGATTTTGCAAAATAAATGACCATCGTGTCCCCGATAACATTTTAAAAATATAAAGTTTCATTGCGAAGTTAATAATTTCACATTTCTTATGTTATTTTGTTACTGTTGAATGTTGAATGTAAAAAGAAACATGACGTATTGTATGGTTTATAGGCATGATGACACCTTGTCTTTACCAGTATAAAAAAAGATTGAATGGCTTGGGTTCTGTATACAATTATTTAGCTCTTCGCGTTTCTGATTGATTTTTCAAGGTTATGGTCGGTGGAGATGGTCGGAGGAATGAGGAAAGTTTTCAATATGAATGTTGATGGCTATAAGAATAGGGGAAGACCAAAGAAACGATGGATGTACTGTGATATGCTTGAAAGGGGGTGACTACCGAGATGACGACTAATAGGGAAGTCATCATCTGCCGAGCCTGTTCCCAACTATATTGGCTTCCAGTCTAACTGGATGCAGCTGAATACCAGTATTTTACATGGAGCTACTGCCTATCTTACCTCCATAGCCCAGTTACCGGGTAATACGATACCCCTTGGTACGACTGGTTGTCAGACTTTCGGGCTTCTCACTACCCGCAACGACTGTCAAAGATCCATGAAATATAGCCGGGACCAACGGCTTAACGTGCTTTTCGAGGCACGGAGGAGTCTAGGTGTGTAAAGATGGTCACCCATCCACGGACCAACGGCGGCAAGCATAGCTTAACTTGATCAATCGACCCGTGCGGCTGTTTTTACTTAGCCACAAGCCTTTTTCTACTCCTATGTGGTCGTAACCACTAGACTAAAGAGCTCTGAATTCATAATAATATTTGTCTTCAACAAAATCTCATCTCCTCACTCACGGAACCCCAAAAAAAAAGTCAACCACAGCCGAGACACTTCATTTAATGTCAATTATTATACTACTAGAGTCCTCGACTTTGCCCCAACAATGAACTGTTTGCATCTGCCATTTTTTGCCCCCAAACTGTACAAAAGAGACTTATATCGATTCCTTGAGGCGTTAAATTTTGATCTCGAACCAACCCTTAAGATTTCAATGACGTCTTTGACATTTTAAAATCTCTATTCATTGAGAGATGTAGGTAGGTAAACTCATAGAATAATGTGTGTAGATGCGACATTCTCGCTCCGAATGCATTCTAAATGATTACATCTTCGGGGTGTAGGAAACGTTTGACCGACGAGCATATTGGACGTTGGTACAGACGCACATCAAGCTACTACAAGCTATCAAATTTCTTTAATAGATTTTAAACTTTATCGCTAAATCATTAAGGTTCAAGGTTGATTGGGAAAATTTGACAGCTTCGGGTAGCTTGACCTGCTGGCGTCTGTACAAACCTGTCAGGGTTGTACCAACATGCTCGTCGGTCGTGGACAATATCGATAAGTTGACAATCCTTGTTTTTGCTTGAGCAAGCGCATCGAAGCAGCGTATCGAAGAGGAGAAATCAATCTCAACTCAGAACACAAATCAGAAAGCACTGACTTAAAGCGTTTGAACTTAAACCTAATCATTCCGACCTTCTTAGGCAATCGATCTTGAGGCCATAGCACCACTGCACAAGATACGGTTTTTTTTGTAGCCTTCGAACTGACTATATCATAGAAACCTTTAGGTACAGTCAAGTTGGTAGCAGTTATGTAAAGTCTATTCAGATCCTTGTCTCCAACTGATGTTAGTTCAAGGTTAACAAATATCAACTTTAGGTCAGTGAGTTATGTTACTTTAGTAGTATATTAATATGTTGATTTTAGAATGACTAGTAGATACTATGGACAAGTCATAGTTAATTGAAGTTAAACAGCAAATTGAACCATATATGTAGGTATTAATGTTAGCCTACTAATATTATAAACGTGAAAGTTTGTATGGATGGATGGATGGATGGATCGATGTTTATTACATTTTCACACAAAAACTACTGAACGGATTTGTATGAAATTTGGCACACAGAGGGTTTATAACCACGATTAACATATAGGATACTTTTTATCCCGATATTCTGACGGGATCGAAACTTATGCGGGTGAAACCGCGGGGCGCATCTAGTGTTTCCATAAACATTAGATGCGCGTCATTTTTGGAAACTAGTTTGCAAACACACTTTAAGTAACTATTTTCAACTGCATTGACGAACACACAAAGAACTTTCGCTTCTACACGGTATTCTTAATCTATGGTAAGTAAAAATTCCGTTGGAGTCTATATTGTTATTTGGATGTATTTTATGTGATTCGATTTGTAATATATTGTTTTGAATGAAAGAATTTGGAGTAGATTTGACAGTGTGGGGAGTAAATTTAAGTATTTATCGATCATGACGCATGTTCTTTGCCCTGTTCTCGCTTTTGGGGCAGAAAAGCTGTACAATGGCGTTATCTACAGTTAAAGATATTTTATTTCTCAAAATAAATAAAAAAAAAAAACAGTAATAGAGAAAAAAAATAATGCGCCATTAAAAAAAATAATGCGCCATTAAAAAAAATAAGATTACAAATAATAAAATATTGCTAGACATACCCACGTAGGTGTACGTACCTTAAAACTGCCATAAGGTAAACTAAATCAGTTGATCCATACATTACGTCGAGTTATGCGAACATAAATCTAAGGATCAACTGATTTTTTTTTCACGATTTCCGGATTGGTCCCGTAGTAAAAGTTGTTCATAATGATGAGTACAATGACCCCTTTTAAGGATTAAAACGATCAAAATTTAACGGTGCATATTTGAATTCTGATAGCTACAGTATTCACTACCATATCATGTAATCCACGCTTATCTAGGCTTCCAGCCTAGTTAGATGTCTAAATAACTGTAAGATTTGTAGAGCCTCTTTTACGTAAAAATTTACCCTAATCTTAGTCTGACTTCAGACTAATGGGAAACATTGGTACTACCAGGGCTACTTTTTTTTTTACTAGCCTGTTCTATTCATCTTCTGGGCAAATGACTTCTTCAGTCCTTCCAACTTTCGCAAACCTGCGTGTCCTCCCTCCAGGTTTGCCGGAACCGATCCAGCTCATCCCGCCATCTTCTACGCAGACTGTCAATTAAGCTTTCTTAAACTTAGAAGAAGTCGATGCCACAACAATTTACTGAAAACTATTTAAACTTTTAACACTACAATCCCTTTATCCCCATTCACAATCCAACCATCAAATCAAGTCATCTGAATACAAGGCACCTGTCAAATATTTATGCATAACTATAACGTACTCCAATATTATCAGGTACTATACTAAATCAAAGTACCATTTAGGTAGATACACACCTGGCATCAGAAATCAAACCTTGCACTCGAAAAACCGACATAGGTACAAACATAATCGATTTACTCAACCAAACCCACGAGCACAAGCTATCAACAAAAATGCCTATTGTCATTTCTGAATGAGACGAAAAAAGATGGCGATGAAAAAAACATGGCGTAAAAAAATGGCTGCCAAAAAAAAAAAAAAAAATGTAAACGGATACGTCAATTATTTAGGTTTGTCCGAATTTTGGGTTTAGAAACTCGCCAATTTTGTATTTTAATGTTAAAAGTATTCAATTACAATTTCGGGCGTTTGGTGAGCATTTCGCGAAATTGTTAATGAGGTAACGTAATATTTTTGTTAGAAAGTAATGCAATTATGTGTTAGGAATTTTATTGTGCGTCTTTCTAAATAATTGCATTTTAAAAAGAAAAGTTGTTTTCACTTTTTTTTATCAACTTGTATTGTCCGAACAGCTGGGCTGTTTGCTGGCTGTTTTTACTTAGACAATTTTTATTTTTTTAATAACTGTGTTTTTTAACACCTAAGTGTTTCGGGGTTTTTTGATAACTGGAAAAGGTACTGCACCCTGATTGCGTAACACTCTGTTAAACCATATCACATTTAATTAAATAATTTTTAGGTACTACATGAGATTATGCAAAATGTAGTACCTGTTTTCTAACTAGATGGCGATGGCGTCGAGTTAGATCTCGCTATGGTTTCGTTACCGATGAAAGTATAAGTAGTTCAGAAATTTATGTTCGTTGTTTTCTTTGACACAGCCGCCAAGCACCGCAACCCTCTGGTTGTCGCGGCCGCAAAATACACCCCCTCCAACATCAGTAAGCTTCGCCGTCCAAGGCATGTACTCGGTGACCCCGATGACCCCATAACACTCCTCCAGGAGAGCGATAGGGCAACCAGCACAGCTCACAAAAACAAAAAACCGTCATTCCGACCCCGCCGCCGGGGTCCATCGCGACGTCCCCAAGTAAATTCACCACCAGCCCGACCCTTCATTGTTGATGAAGAGCCAGCTCGCGTTGCAGCTGAGCTATTAATTGTAAATTCACGACGACCGTAACCTCTGAGTTTGTTTCGGCCTTTCTTCTCAGAGATAGTCTTAGGAAACGCCGTGCTCATCAAAGCACTAAAAATATAAATTCGATCCAGCCTGTCCCTTTGCTGCCCTCTCCCAGCGACGCCCTAAGCCGAGGTTCGTACCCCACAGGGGGTGCCCTTAGCGTGCAGTCGCCTAGTTTTAATTAGTTTTAGCCCTGGCTGGAGGCTTTAAGATTTCTTAAGGCAACCACAGGATAGTCCGGTTAAGTAGTCACGACCTCTCAAGGTCAACTACGAGATGCCATATTCTAAAAAAAAAAAAAAAAAATGTTCGTTGTTCACCTCTACCCAGTCAGCAGGTCTCGATCCCTTTAATGTGATCAGCAGCACCTTCCTGACCTTCCTCACTCCCCGTGCCAAGCAAATGGCACAAGAGATCACTGCCGCTAAGGCCTCCGGCGATCTCTATCGCATCCAAGCGATATACAACGCGTATCCTGAGATTACGCAAGCCCTCACTTCCTTCATTACAAAACCGTAATGAATAAAGCCATAATTACGCGACCGAAACCCTGATCCCTCAAGTTGGCATCTTTCAATGCTAACGGCCTCCGGCCACAACGAGACGAGATCGCCACCTTCCTCCGCGATCAACAAATCGACATTTTCCTCGTCCAAGAGACCTTCCTCAAGCCCAACCACCGCAGCCCTGCAATTGCAAACTATCGTCTAGTTCGCAATGACAGGACGAGGTGTCAAAGTCAAAGTCAAAGTCAAATCATTTATTTCAAAAGTGCCTTTTATGTGCCTAACATAAAAGGCACTTTTGAACGTCAAAAATAAAATAAAAATAAAATTGATTCTAGTCGCCCCTTCCAAAAGGTAGTTTTCGTATGGAGAAGAATGGGCAAGAAACTCCACCGTTACTCTTTTAAAATGTTTTACAATATTTTGCATACATTAATTATATAATTATATGTGAAGACGATGCACCTAACAATAAAATAACTATACCACAATAGGTAAAAGAATTAAAATGGATAAATGAAACCATGACATATAAATTAACTTTGTGATAGATACATGGTGCTCACATATTCACAAACATTCCAAAAGTAGACGATTTTCATAAATAAATAAGGAGTAATAAGTCCGGGTGTGACCCCAAGTAATTACAGAATGTAAATCAATGTTAGAGAAAAAAGAATAAATTATACAATTACATTAGCAACCACTTTGATTTTGTCTAGACTCTAGAGATTGTCCTATGGAGCAGGACCAGCATGTTTCCAAGGATTCTTATCTTGGATATAATCCTCTAATTTGTAATATTCTTGCTTACAAAGTGTAATTTTAATATAAGTTTTAAAATGTCACAAGGGCGGCACTCTAATTTATTACAAAAAGGCTCTGTATTGCATCCCTATGGACCCTCCCCCCCTCTCACGACTCGAAGTGTCAATCTGCCAATTAGGCATGACAGGCCACCAGCCGATCACGCTGGTCTCGGCCTACCTTCTTCCCTCTACCGCTCCAGAGAACCCACAGCTTCTGTCTGATGACCTCTCTACCCTTCTTGGCTTGAGTGACTCCGTTATCATAGCGGGCGACCTCAACGCCAAACACACTGCCTGGAACAGTGTCACGATCAACGCCCGGGGCAGACAACTCTTCGACCTCTGCCCTTTGCTCAATTTCGATGTTATAGGCCCCATGACTCCCACTCACTTTCCCCACGACCCCTCCCACACCCCTGATGTTCTGGACGTGGTGCTTCTGAAGAAAGTCAACCTACGGTTAGACTCTCTAGAAGTAGTACAAGAGCTCACGTCAGATCATCAGCCAATCATCATTCGGTTGGCCCCTCGCACTGGACTCACCGACCCTGACCTACCTCCCATGACAAAAGTGGTAACGGACTGGAGGAAAGTAAGGGAAGTTCTAGTGACGGACGACCGTCGCTGGAAGTTGCCTGACGACGTGTGTGAACTGCTGAATGAGAAGAACGCGGCTAGCTTTCCCTGCGACGCTAACAAAGCCCATGTGCGTTACTTGCAGCGTTCTGTAAAGTCAGGTTTATCGGAGTGGCGTGAAGCTAGCTGGAATAAGATGCTAAGCGAACTAGAGCCCACCCATCAGGCCTTCTGGGAGCTTCAAAGGAGACTCAAATCCCGCGAAGTAGTCACCATACCACCCCTGGTCCGCCCAGACAAAACCATCGCTTTCGATGATGACGAAAAGGCCGAGTGCCTGGCCATCAGCCTCGAAGCTCAATGCTCACCTAGCACTCAACCAGTAGACCAAGCTCACCTCTTAGAGGTCGACGCGGAAGTCGAACGTCGAGCCTCCCTCCCGCTCGTCGAAAACCCTGATAATCCTCTGCCTCCCGTCACTTCAGACGAAGTGCAGGATATCATCAAAGGTCTCATACCCAGAAAGGCTCCCGGTTCGGACGGGATCACCAACAAAGTGATCCAGCTCCTCCCAGCCCCTCCAATATTGCTACTGGCCACCATCTTCAATGGCGCCATGGGCAACAACATTTTCCCACAATCGTGGAAAGAAGCCACCGTCATTGGCATCCATAAGCCCGGAAAGCCCAGGTCTGAACCGACGAGCTACCGTCCCATCAGTCTGCTCAAAGTCCTCGGAAAGATCTACGAGAGGCTTATTTACAAGCGTCTCAGGGTCTATGCCGAAACAAAGGGCCTATTTCCTGATGAGCAATTTGGTTTTCGAACCCAACACTCTTGTGTTTAACAAGTCCACCGCATCACCGAACACATCCACTCAGGATTCCTGCGCGGTATGATGACAGGTGTTATTTACTTCGACATAGCGAAAGCATTCGACAAAGTCTGGCACGATGGCTTATTATACAAGCTGTACTAACTCGGTGTGCCACACCGGCTCGTTCTCATCCTACAAGACTTCCTGTCGAACCGCACCTTCCGCTACAAGATCGAAGGACCGCTCTCACCCCCCCACCCCATCAGAGCAGGAGTCCCCCAGGGCTCTGTACTCGCCCCACTCCTATTCATGCTGTTCACTAGCGATATCCCAAAAGACGCTAAGGCCCATCTGGCTCTGTTTGCAGACGACACAGCCATTTACTACACTGGTCGCAGCCACATCCAAATACGGCTTCGTCTCCAAACCGCAGTCAACAAGTTGGCTGCTTGGTTCAGGAAATGGCGTATCGAAGTCAACCCCGATAAGAGTCAAGCGGTTCTCTATTTGAAACCCAGACTCCAACCCACCCCCCCTCCGCCCATAACCATGTTCGGCAAGCCAATCCCTTGGGAAAAGCGAGCCAAATACCTTGGTGTTATCCTCGACCAACACCTCACCTTCTCAGAGCACATAAAGACGGTCCGTTCGCGCGCCGCTTTCGCTCTCGGTTGTCTCCACTCCGTCCTCAATGAAGGCAGCAAGCTGTCACTCAAGTGCAAAATGCGCTTGTATACAACGTGCATCCATCCCATAATAACTTACACTTGCGTAGGCTTCGCTCACACCAAGCCCCGCCACATCCATAGGATGCAAACCCTTCAGAACCGATTCCTCCGCAAGGCCACAAACTCCCCTTGGTTCGTTCGCAACGAGATCCTCCATATCGATCTCAAGATCCCCACTATCCAGCAGTTCATGAAACGCCTCTCCAAGCGTTTCTTTGACACAGCCGCCAATCACCGCAACCCTCTGGTTGTCGCGGCCGCCAAATACACCCCCTCCAAAATTAGTAAGCTTCGCCGTCCAAGGCATGTTCTCGTTGACCCCGATGACCCCATAACCCTCCTCCAGGAGAGCGATAGGGCAACCAGCACATTACAGAAACACAAAGTACCGACATTCCGACCTCGCCGCCGAGGTCCCTCGCGATGCCCCCAAGTAAATTCTCCCTCCCGACCCTTGCCCGCTGAAGTGCCAGCCCGCGCCGTAGCTGAGCCAGTAGCTTTAAATCCCCCGACTGTGACCTCTGAGTTTGTTTCGGCCTTTCTTCTCAGAGATAGTCCTAGGAAACGCCGTGCTCATCAAAGCACTAATAATATAAATTCGATCCAGCCTGTCCCTTTGCTGCCCTCTCCCAGCGACGCCCTAAGCCGAGCTTCGTACCCCACAGGGGGTGCCCTTAGCGTGCAGTCGCCTAGTTTTTATTAGTTTTAGCCCTGGCTGGAGGCTTTAAGATTTCTCAAGGCAACCACAGGATAGTACGGTTAAGTACTCACGACCTCTCAAGGTCAACTACGAAAAAAAAAAAAATGTTCGTTGTTGAGACTCTGTATTGAAGTAAAGCTATATTATTATACTGTGTTATATCACTTTATATGAGTTTTATTGTGAAGTGTGGACCTTGGGTGGGTTGGTGATTTTACACACTCTATCAATCACAATCTGAATCATTTGGAAGGATATTGGTAATCAATTGCTTCATATGTTCGAAAAGTTTGTCTACTCACTATCACACTTGTGCACTACATTAGAGAATTTCCCGCGTAGATGACTGGTCTTCGCTGAGATTGGCAGCCATTCCATGGTCGAAATTCGGTCTTATGGACTATAATATAATAATATCTGAATGCTAAATGTTTACGAAATCCGGTTGAGCAACGAACATTATTACAAACTTAAACATTAATTTCGTACCACCTAATGTTGGCAAGGATTTTAGGTATAGGTTTAAACAAACACGATTGTTTTATTTTCAAACAAGATCATATTTCCATAATATATGTAAGCTAGATTTGAAATAATAATATGTATGTGCATATTGTATAAAAAACAAAACAACGGCAAAGAATCACATAAAAAAATTCGTCCGCATCGCTGTCGCCAGGTAAAGTGCCCAAAAAAGGCTGGCAGCATTGCCACGTTGTATGGCTGTTGGGGATCTTCAATGAAAACTGATCGAGGAATTACTTTGCTTCTTTAATGTTGCTTGTTCTAAAGATGGCCGCCGACTGACTTTTGGCCTTTTTTTATTTTTTATAAATGGCATCTCGTAGTTGACCTTGAGAGGTTGTGTACTTAACCGGACTATCCTGTGGTTGCCTTAAGAAATCTTAAGGCCTCCAGCCAGGGCTAACTTTTAGCCTTACAATGGCGCTTTATTTATAGTTTCTTGGTTACACAATCATACAACTAGTGCCCTCTATCGGTTACGTCCACATTGCGTAACTTTACATTGACCAATCAGGGCCGAGCACAAAAATAAATCACTAAGCTATCTTAGGTCGAAACTTTACCGTAACGAGGCCCGTTTGACTATTTCTTATTTACTTTTGGCACCTCGCCACGGTAAATTCACAAAAACATATGTTCATAATTACTTCACATTCCAATGAGATTTATTACTAATTAGAGAATCATATTCCCTTCAAAATGACACTAATTGGACACATATAGCTCTTATACAAACATAACTACAGGCATATAAAAATATTTGTTTACAATTCACTCTACTTACGTTATTTTATGTTCATTCTATCACAATTGTTGACTACATGAGGGCCTATCGTTTGGTAACACTTATTACACTATATAACGTCTCTAATAAGAGTCTTTTACTTATTGCACTTGTTAGAGTCTCTTTAGCACTGAATGTTCACACACAACACACATATCGTAACACTTATTTACTTGGCGTTGGGGCTTCGCAGACGGCGTCGCCAACAGTAATACTTATTTACTTAGCGTTGGGGCTTCGCAGACGACGTCGCCAACAATGGCTATGCTGACTCTTTGGCCAAAAAATAGGCCCGCCCTCTGGTCACGTGAAAAGTCGACCAACAGCTTGGTTTTAATCTAATCTAACTAGCTTGTATTGTCCCACTGCAGGGCAAAGACCTTCCTCTCCCTTTTCCACACAATTCTGTCTTTCACGTCACTCCTTACGGTAGGAGTCAAGCTCGTCCCGCCATCTTCGTCTTGGCCAGCTGCGATGGCGTCGTGCGTAAGCTTAGTGGGACCCAATCGGTGGTTCTCTTAGCCTAATTGATAAATGACAAATGATTTTACTTTGTAAGTAGGTTTGTACAAACACTTTTACACGTCAATCATAATTTAAAACTAGATGAGGTCGGCGTTTAATATCTGACTAGTCTGAGAAGAAAGGCCGAAATAAACTCAGAGCTCACAGTCTCTTTTAAAGTCCAGACATAATCTTGGTCAGATCATACTATGAAGACCATGTAGATCGATGTCTGAGATGGTCTTTTGAGGAAAGAACCAAACAGATTGAGAGGACCTGTCCAGTCAGTGCACGCATTTGTCAGAAATCGTGCAGCTCAACTCAAAACTTATAATTGTCGTCTGACATGCGGCAAACATGTTAGCTTGGTCTCGAATTAAGTACAAATTGATTACAAAGTCGTTAGTAAGGACCACACTTGAAAAGTAGGTAGGTACCTACGTTACAGAATTCAACCATCACTATTTCTCTCACCTTCACCTCAATTAAGACAACACAACAGTATTTATTACTGTAACACATCTACATAAAAAAATATAAATTTTGACCACACAGAAAAACTAATAATTTACTTTCAAGCATAGATAAAGCGGTGTCCATACTGCCGTCTTATCACCGGATTTAAGTGAGAACTCGGCTTTACGTGGCGATTATTGTTGGTTGTGTAAACGATATCTTTAGTTTGGACAAGTATATAGTTTGTTTTTTTTTGAAGTTATAAAACAATGGGATATGTCTCTTAGTTATAGTAAAGCCAAATGTTTCAAATGTTATTTCAAGTTAAACAAATATAAACTTTATTTCAATGGTGCATAACTTAATTTTAGAGTGACTAGCACTCTTGAAAAAGTTATAAAAATGTTTGGAGTTGTAGCGTAAACTGAACTTTATTATGTAGGTGTTAAAGTTATTTTTCCATAAACTTATCTTTGTTTACATTTTTGGCAATTATGTCGCGATAGCAGATGAGATGCTTTGTTCTAGGTTCGATGATCAAAAACTCGTCTCGTCAATATTAAACGTTCTTCTAATTGAACTGACAGCTGTGCTGCTGGGGAGTTTATTGCGCCACTTCTTCCCAGCAAAAGAACTAGAAAGTGGTGAAGGGCGAGCGTTTTGGGGACTGTCTTTTGTTATTTTGACGTTCGAAAAATGCTGTATTTCTTGTTTCTCCGACCCATCCTGTCGCATAGCATCGCCCGCCCGCGGTATTACTTTAGCTTGCGCTTAGCGATCTTTGCTCAGCTTCTATGAGAGTGAGGGAAGAGAGAGTGCATCTGCGCAAACAATTGTGAACTATAATATCTCCCGCGCCGGAGACTGGTCTCCGCTGAGATGCTGAGATTGGTCGCCATGACTGAAATTTGGTCTAGAGGGCTTTTTTTTTTTTTTCGATTGGGAAATCATCAAGTGACCCCTGCTGCTCTGGGTGGAGCGGAAGAGAGTGTCGGACTCTTACTGAAAAAAACCCACCCGTGTTCCTTCCTTAGCCCTTTATGTTCTAGGGCAGCGGTAACCCTTTCGGACGATCCCGCTACGCCGCGTCATTTAGTCTAGAGGTCTTTAGGTACATATCTGTTTGCATACATCTATGGATAGGCTAAGAAAAGTGTGTCCAAGGGTCTGGAAACCTTTCCTTAGTATTATATTCCGGGAACTCTATTCAATGTAAGTAATCAGGCATCCAATATTTCGAGCTGAGTGATTGGATTTTGCTATTTTGGGTCAGCCAATCACAACCGAGATTCGACAGCGGATATAAAGATCAGCTGATGGCTTCTAGAAAAACGGGATTAGTGAATATTTGTCCTTTATCTTCGGTAACTAATATCCCCGTAAATAGGTCATCAGGAAAATATTAAAGATAAATATGTATGTCCATCGAGGGACATATTATCTAAATACTAGCAGCGCCCCGCTGTTTCACCCGCATAAGTTTCGATCCCGTGGGAATATCGGGATAAATATCCTATATGTTGATCCTGGTTATAAGTCATCTGTGTACCAAATTTCATCCCAATCCGTTCAGTAGGTTTTACGTGAAAGAGTAACAAACATCCATAGAAACTTTCACGTTTATAATAATAATTAGTTTATTAGATTCTGCTCGCGATTTCGTCTGCGTGAAATTTCATTTCATCGCATCGCATCCCATCGCTCGCCCCCGTGCTTCGTTTTCGCATAGTGTCATATCTGACTTTTTTTCATTTTGGTCGTCTCCTAAGGGTCTTAAGAAATCGCTTCGCGTGAAAGAGTAACAAACAAATCGCATGCTTAATGGAACACTGACCCATAGTAGATAGGTCAGATGTGATTTCCGTTTTTTTTTTACTCGGATCTCATCAATAGTTAATCATAGACGTTCAAAATACAAGCATTCATGATTAATATAAATCAGTTTTATTTTTATGCATCAACAAGTAGGTTAAGTCCTCATAGCAAGATCTCCTTTTGCGATTTCCCAAAAATCGTCTTTTTTGAGTTAAGTCAGTATTCCATTAAGCATGCGATGTACACGTACCTGATGCGCCATAATGGTGCAGCACGGCTTATCACTAATGACCTTCAGAATGTCATTGCCGGTCCCACGCGCTCTGTGCATCATAGAAGCAGTCTTCTTACGTAGAATGGTACTGAAACCGTCAGTACGTGCTTCCGCAAACATTCCTGACGCGCTACAGTAACGTGGCATCCTAAAAAACCTAACTATAACCTTCCTCAAGAATTGGGCTATCAAATGCAATAATATTTTTTTTAATCAGGGGGCCTAATTCGCCACTTTAAGCAATACTTCTAAAAGCTATTCATTTCCTGAATTCCCAGCAGATCATTGATCTAATTTTAAATGTAAAATGGTTACACAATAGCATAATCACCTACAATTCATTTCATATCATAATCATGTTTGGTGTAAACATTGCCATTTTTTTTAAGGCCATATCTGCCATTATAACAATATTTCTTCACAAAACATCCCAGATTTAATTACACACAGATCATACTATGAATTGTCAGTTTGTGACCATTTTACGATTTTTAATATGATTCATATTCTTATCCTATTATGATTCTGCCAAAGTGACCTTTTTAGGCCCCCCGATTGGTAGTTCCGGAAATTACCCCCTACATAATTAAATACAAACAAACAAACAAATTTTACCTCTTTATAATATTAGTATAGACTAGGTTCTGCCTGCGACTTCATTTTCGTGGAAGTCGTAAGATACGAGAAATTCCAGATGGAAAACCCAATAATACATTGGCCGACCCGGGAATCGAACCCAGGAGCTCATGCTCAGCAGTAGCGCCTGCGACCACTAGACCAATGAAGCCACCACTAAGGAAACCATTATTTACTCCAATATACGCTAAGAAGACGGTGCGTACCCTTAAATCACCATAATGTACATTATTACCGAGGTAATACGGTAAATTACTACCGGGTAATAAAGAGAGAACTACGGACAACGCAGCAGGGCGCAACACTATTATTAAAATATGAAATTTCCTGATATTTTCACACAAAAACATTGTTTATTAAGTCAGTTTTTGAGGTGGGACTGCGGAGAGTTAACTTAAGCTTTTATAAAAATCATGGACTGCATTTGAATAAATTTTTTTGTCTCCAGAAAAACGACTTAATAATAATACCACATACTTTACACATACACCACATAATAGGGTAGTTGCCTGGGTAAAAAAATAATAATTATATTTAGTCCGTCAGTTAGATTATCGATAAATAATGGACACGTATTTTTTCTTTTGTCAATCAAACAAAAAAATTACAAAGATAAAGCGCGTCAAAATTTGGGAGTGGGGGTCGGGACGTCACTTGCTTGCAAAAGTGTCGCAAGCAAGTGACGTCACGCGGAACTTTAACGGGCGATATCTTCATCATTTCTTATATAATTGACAAAAGAAAAAATACGGGTTCAATATTTTTTGATAATCTAACTGACGGACTAATTAGATTTTTTTAAGGAAAATAGCCTATTTAGATATTTAGAAATAAGCATCATCATATCACCTTTGTACTTAATTTTCTGCTCTTTTTTTTTTCTTGTCTGTTTATTGTATATCATCATCATCATCATTTCAGCCGAAAGACGTCCACAGCTGGACATAGGCCTCCACCAAGCCCCTCCAATTCGATCGGTTCTGTGATTCTCGCATCCAACGGGTTCCTGCGGCTTTAACAAGGTCGTCGGTCCACCTTGTTCCAGGCCTTCCAACGCTACGTCTTTCGGTACGCGGTCGCCACTCCAGCACCTTTTAGCTCCATTGGCCATCTGTTCTACTTGCAATGTGTCCTGCCTACTGCTACTTAAGTTTTTCAATTCTTCGGGCTATGTCGGTTACCTTGGTTCTCCTGCGGATCTCTTCATTTCTGATTCGATCACGCAGAAAAACTCCAAGCATAGCCCTCTCCATTGCCCTTTGGGTGACTTTAAGCCTTTTAATAAGGCCCATTGTATTTGTTGTATATGTGTGATAAAAAATAAATTGTTGGGGAAGAGCTTGGTAGATGATAATGATATAAATCACAGACACATGAGTCATTTTAATTTTGTCTCTTAAAGAAAACCATCACATCATCATACTCCTTGGTATTACAGTTGTCTATTAGCGATGGTAACCACTCTTTGTATCACGAAGGCCACCTCTTATCCTGCCCTCTGTGCCCAAGAACTGCACTCTCACAAATGCGTGCACTGACTGGACAGGTCCTCTCAATCTGTGTGGTTGTTTCCTCAAAAGACTATCTCAATCACCAATCGACATGGTCTTCACGTCATGACTTGACCATGATTATGCCTGGACTTTAACCGAGACAGTGACCTCTATGTTTGTTTCAACCTTTCTTCTCAGACTATTCAGATAGGAAACACCGACCTCACCTAGTTTTTAATAAATATGATTGACGTGTAAAATAATAATTATTATTATTATTTATTTATCTCAGACAACTGTATATAGTCCATATTTTAAACTCATAAAAGTGTTTGTATAAACGTACTTTTTTTTTATTATTCACAATGGGCTCACTCTTGACCACAATCCAGCCCAGAGGCAGGGATGAGATCTACGGTGGAACGAGCTTGCCCAGAAGAAGCCTATTCACTCTCGCCCTGAACGTACTCGCAGACTCGTACTTACAGAAATAAAATCATTTATTTACTTCCTTCTCCTTCTTCTGTCCCCTAATCCCAGTTCTACGAGTATATTTACTACGGGTCTTCTTGTACAGCAGCACCAGGATGATTTATCCTGGATTGACATAGGAGTTAGGTTTCGTGCTTTCATCTCCCTCTTGATACTGGACCACCTCTTCCTCTTTCCAGGCAGTTCACGTACATACATGAAGCGATACATTTCCAGTTTTACCTAACCTCGCATTGTATAGATTTTTCGTACAATCAGAAGTCAGCTTAAATTGGTTAGGTTATGTATAGCTTGATGTTTAGCCGTACGTACACCATTTTCGCCAAACTTTAACATAAAATATTTATACAACATTTTCCTTATTCCGGTATACCAAAACCTATTGGATGTATCGATTTAAAAAGTTTTAATTCAAAAAGTTTGTTTTCGTATCGATTCTAAATTATAATGAGTTGATGCATATTATATCCCTTAGCGATCATTTTAACTTAAAGTTTGTTTGTTTTTGGCTGTGAGTTCTATTTGGGTTATATTTAGGCCAGAATAAATTTTGAACTTCGTCATACGATTAACAATTTAATAGTAACAAACATAATCCTTGGCGGCGCATTGGTGGTCCAGTAGATCATGGGTTCAAACTCAAGCAGGCGCTTTACTTTGTGCAAATGATTTCAACACCACCGCTCTCAAAATGGCGAAGGAAAACATCGTCAGGAAACGCCGCATGTTGAACCAAAAATTCTAAGGCATGTGACATCTACCAATCCGTACTGGGCCCGCGTGGTGGATTACGATCTACTCCTCTTACTGAAAGAAGGCCTGTGTCCCAGTAGTGGGAACATTATAGGTTGATAATGGTATAGTCCTTTGTAGTCTAGACTTCTAGAGGATATAAGTGCGATTGCTGAAAATGCCCATGCCCAATCAATTTTTTCCTTCTTTTGTTATCCGCGATCAGTTTTACTATTAGCGGATAGAAAGAAAGAAAATACTTTTATTTGCGGCCAAACATGACGCATAAAAAAGAACATAAACAACCAAAAAAAAAAAAAATAGCAAGTAAGCATTTGGGTTTCTTTTTTCTTTTTTTTTTATTGACGGCAGGAACGTGACACCAGCGAGCCATCTACTCGTACGTATTCGAGTTTAGATCCACACAGGTGTGGGTGGCCTACACGATGTCTTTCCTTTTAATTATTTTCCTGTAACTTCTTGTTTTCAGAGCTCAATGTGCCAATCAATTGGCTTGACTTTTTTCAATTGTATTGGGATCAGCTCCCAGTCTGACAAGATGCATCTGAACACCAGTACTTTATACGAAGCGACTGATTATCTGATCTTCACAGCCCAGTTTATGGGTAACACAATACTCCTTGGTAAGACTGGTAGCCATACTTTCAGGCTTCTTACTACGGCGGGACCAACGGCATTACGTGCTTTCTGAAGAACGGACCACTCAGTTCCTCAGAAAGCATATTGTATATCTCGATATAATATAAATGGTCACCCATCCACGCACCAACGTCGGCAAGCGTAGCTTAACCTTTGATCAACCTGTGCGGCTGTTATTATTTAGCCATGAACTCTGGGTTTCATACCAAATCGAGCAAAAATTTATTGCGTTTTGTAGCAGCTCGAAGTGCCCAATTAATAGCAATAGGTTGGTCCGTGGATGGATGACCATCTTTACATACCAAGACCCTTCCATGTCTCGGAAAGTACGTTAAGCCGTTGGTCCGTCATTCGTGGATCTTTGACAGTCGTTACTGGTCATCAGAAACCCGAAAGTCTGACAACCAGTTTTACATGTCATGATCAGCCTATAATGTTCCCACTGCTCTGACTGAAGCCCGAAAGTGTGACAACCAGTCTTACCAAGGGATATTACCCAGTAACTAGGCTGTAGAGGTCAGATAGACAGTGACTCCTTATAAAATACTGGTATTCAGCAGCATCCGGTTAGACTGGAAGCCGACCCAACATAGTTGGGAAAAGGCATGGCAGATGATGAGGTTCGCCCTTTGTTCAACTACACCGTGTGACTGTTCCTAAAATACCCTAGACTGATAAAATTTTCGTTTTTCCTTATTATGTGAAATATTAGTATTTGGATCGGTTCCCCTTTCGGTATCTTAAGCATAACTGATGACATGTGAGTGTACCAAACACCTTTAACCCTTCGGGAAATACAAACGAGACCGCACATTTATCCTTATTGCATCAAATCTGTAGCAAGTCATCTGTTCCACTCCGCCAGATTCCTCCGCAGCCAAACCGGTTTATATCACACGATGAGCCGATCCCAGCTTAACCTAAATTCAAAGAAAACACCTCGCTTGTCGGTGTTCTGTGCAACAAACTTATAGCTTTGGGATGAATCGGGAAACTATATTTATCAAGGCGTAAGAGACAAATAATAAATCAGCCTATTATAGTTCCACCACTGTCTCAAATCTGTATTAAACTGATTTACATCCGTCACCTCACACATCAGGTCCAGTTGCAAACCAGCTTCAGGCACTAGTTGTTTGGCATTTTTACTGAAGTAGGCCTTTTTGGTGCATCCGCCAATTCTCGTAATTTAAAACGTTCAAAATCTAGTCGCAGTCTCATCTTGGCGACAAACAAATGTCAAAAACTTGTCAAAATGTAGGGAAATTAGAGGTATTTTTGACAGATTGAGACTGAGATCAGACTGTGAACGTTCTTAAAATTACGAGAATTGTCCCTCTGGTGTATTGTGTGTCTTTTTAGTCTGTGCTAAATTAATGTATTTTCTTTCTTTCTTTATCCCTCAAAAGACCATTGCAGATTACATGAAACAAACAATGGAATTGAATCTACATGGTCCTCAGTTCCTCACATGATCTGACCAAGATTATTTATTTATTTTACTTTGCGAAGCACAGAGGGGTCTAGTCGCAATGGATGGTCACCCATCTATGAACCGACCTCGGCAAGGGTAGCTTAACCTTTGATTGACCCGTGTGGCTGTTATTATTTATACACTCGTATTCATTTTTTGTATACTTACGATGAATGACAATTCCTTACATACTTCAATTACATAATATAGTCCTCCAGACCGTATTTCGGAAGACCAGCCTTCGGCGCGGGAGATATATTATTAAAGTGCACAAGTGTGTGCGCAGACACAGGTGTACTTACTCTTCCCTCACTCTCATAGACTGATGGGACGGCAATCCTGCACGATCGAAGAGAGATCCGGCACAGGACCAACGACTTTTTAGTGTGCTGTCCGAGGCACAGAGGGGTCTCGATATGTAATACAGATAGACCCATCCATGGACCGAGCTCGGCAAGCGTAGATGAAACCTTTGTTTGACTCGTGCGTCTGTTATTAGTTAGCCACGAGCCCCTTTATATTCATAATCTGTCGAAAGAGTCTGTCTATATACGATGAATAACAATTCCCTACATACCTATTTCAATTACCTATAGGTACCATGTAGGTCCAGTCTATTCAAATTTGTTTCCAATTGAAGTTATTTCAAGTTAAACAAATATCAACTTTATTTTGGTCACAATTAAGTTGATTTCTGATTGACCAGCACTAATGAAAAAGTCATAAAAATGTTTGAAGTTGTAACGTAAACTGAACTTCATTGTGTAAGAATTAAAGCTATTTTTCTAAAAACTCATATTTGTTTACATGTTTGGCAACTAAATCGCGAAAGCAGTATTAAGTGCAATTATCAGAAACTCACAAATGTGTGGGATGACTTATGTCGTGCCTGCGAAATTCCGCACATTGCCAGACGATTTAATTGTCTCAATCGAACCTAAGTGTGGGTAATGGTCACATTTGATAGTGGGTAGGTATACTATAGCGTTTTCATGTGCTAGAACCGTTTTTAGTGAAAAATATTGTGTTTGACTGGTATATAATTTAAAAATTAAAAATAGTTTATTTCTGTAACTTTCTTGTACAATATTATTCTGTGGCTAGAACCTCCCAGGAAGCATGTAGTAAGGCTTGTATTGGGTGGTTCTGCTCCTCCCTCGGATCAACATATTTTTAGGTAACTAGATGACTAAACTATTTTAAGCAATTACAAACAGGTACACAATGAGTGAAAAGTTAGAGATACTGGTATGACTTCTCCTTATGTGTGTGTGTGCATGCGTATGTGGTGAGGGTGTGTGCGTGTGTGTGTGCGTGTGTGTGTGAGAGGGTGTGTGTGTGTGTGTGCCTTTATGATAGTTAGAACATACTATTTCTCATATATGCTGTGTAAATTTTACTCCTAATTAGGAGACTTCACTTAGGAGAGTACCACTAGAAGTCACGAATATTGTCTAGAGTTCGTATTTAAATAATAAGTTCTCTATATCACAGTACCCAAGCCGCTCGAGCTCGCGAGCGATTGTTTTTTTACATTCATGGAATTGAAGGTTGTATATTGTATATTTGTTGTGAAGCTTATTATATAGATAGGCGGAGTGGGCTTGAAATTGACGCCTGGCAAAAAGAGTTCTACAGCGAGGAGCAGTGGCCACATTACATTTTCTTCTACCTGTTTGCGCTCTATAAACGTAAGGTAATGTTTTATGTAATTTAAGTACCGAGTTGATGATATAAAGTTTTCGAAGTGACAATATTTTATGATTTAGATATAGTTCGTCAGTAGGAAATCTAAATGGCTTAAAGAACATTGTTTTTATCAAGCATCTCTGGGCTCTTTCTGCTTCAAGGAATTTAACTTTAGTGGCACCACCCCAGATGGGAATACAATAACACATAACTGTTTGTGCCAATGCAATATAAGTACGCTTTAGGAGATCTTGAGAGGTGACATGTCTCAACTTTTTAAAGACCCATATGAGTTTACGGATCCTATCATTTATAGCTTCAATTTGAGGGTGCCAGGAAAGTCGGTGGTCCAGGATTACTCCAAGGTATTTAGTGGATTTAACACATCCAATCTCTTCGCACCCACATTGCGTAGTATAAGTGAAGTCACAAGTATGAATCCTCAATATCAAGTTTGGGGGGGGAAGTGTACGCTTATTTATAGCAAAGCAAATGTAGTTTGTTTTGGCGATATTTAGGGTAAGAAGGGCAGACTTGAGCCAGTTTGCAACCCTATGGAGACCATGCTCAGCAGCCTCAAAAACGGAGTTCCAGGAAGTACCATGAAATACAATGGCAGTATCATCCGCATATGAGAATACTTGCCCTCTTTCAATTTCGAGATTAGTTAATTCGTTAAGGTATATCAAGAATAATGTGGGGCCTAAGACACTTCCCTGGGGCACGCCGTACTCAATTTTAGTGTCAGAACTGATGAAACTGTCAATTTTTACGCGCTGGGTACGGTCTTTTAAGTAATCAGTTAAGGTATTTAGTGGCATACCCCTAATGCCCATATACTCCATCTTTTTCACAAGAATAGGGACAGAAACAGTGTCGAATGCCTTTTTCAGATCTAAGAAGACTGTCAGACACTTTTCTCCACGGTCTAGACACTGAGTTACCAAGGAGGACAATCCTGAGACGGCATCTTCTGTAGATTTTGCTTTTCTGAATCCGAATTGTGAACTGGATAGAATATTAAATTTTTCGAGATAAGTAATTAGGCGTGAGTTGATTAGCCTTTCAATAACTTTAGAGATAACTGACAATACTGAGATAGGTCGATAATTATTGATATCTCTTTTATCACCACCCTTGTAGACGGGTGTAACAATAGATTTTTTAAGTAAGATCGGGAATATACCTTTTCTGAAGCAGAGGTTAGCAAGATGGCTAATAATGGGAGCAACGAGCGATTTAACCATTTTTATGAACTTAGTCTGGATACCGTCCCAGCCGGGAGCACTGTCAGTTTTAAGGTTTGATATAACACTGTCAACTTCCATTGGGTCGGTCTCCAGAAGTACGAAAGAAGATGGTTGTGTTTTTGGAGTAGATATTAGACCTCCAACTGACTGCGTGGATCCACTGAGGATGCTCTCCGCGAGTCGCTTGCCAACACATGCGAAAAAACTATTAACACAGTTTACCGACGCTATAGGAGAACAACGAGTATTGAGTAATTCACAGCTTCGTAGTTGTTGATATGAAAGAAAGGCGAAAGATTTTTTTACATTTATTTGGCACAGACTAACACACAATACACTAGAGGGGTAATTCTCGTAATTTTAAGAACATTCACAGTCTGATCTCAGTCTCAATCTGTCAAAAATACCTCTTAGTTCAATACATTATGACAAGTTTTTGACATTTGTTTGTCGCCGAGATGAGACTGCGACTAAAGCAGACAGACATAGGTCATATTGAGGTTAAGTTGCCTTCAGATATATACATCAGAGGGGCAATACTAATTACGGGCCTTCTGATACTAACTAAAACTATAAAAAAACTAAAATATTGCGTCGAAATATTCCTCCACATCGCTGTCGACTGGCAATGTACCCAAGACACTGGCGGAATTGCCACGCTGTATGGCAATGCTTAGCCTCTGGCCAAGGTGTGCCGGACGCTGGTTTTCAACTGAACCTGATGTGTGAGGTGACGGATGTAAATCAGTTTTATACTGCCACGTGACGTGTGTATGCATACTTAAATAAATAAATAAAATAAAATTGTGTTAGATAAAAACAGTAACGAATAAATAGTGTGATATTGATAAGTGAGATGGCCGAATGATAGACCTTTCTATGCAAATAAAGAAATTTTTAACTGCAAGTCTTTAACTGTCTTGTTACAAAAATGCGGCCCAGTGCAAGTCACAAAGGGTTCGCTGATTTTCTATTTGATTTAACTAGTAGTTAGTGTCTATTTAATTGTGAAACATACTCTAAACACAATGATACAGGGTGGCAGGGACATCGACGCGCAAACTGAAACCATGAATTCAGCACATGATTCAAAGACTAGAATATACATTGTTCGTCGGTTATTAAAAAAAAAATTGCTGTTATATAGAAAAGTGTAGGTAATACCTACGCGGTTAAAATGATTTTTTTTTTAAATTAATCAACGTAACATTTCAACGGGTGGTTCAGAATTATGTACTTACTGAATTCATGGTAACAGCTTGTGAGTCGATGCCCTGCCACCCTGTATTAATGCATGAATAATGAATATTACCCCAAAATATAATAACAATGGAGAAATGGATACTAACTTATCTGAAGATATTATCCTCCTTTGCATACAAAATCTACCTGTCACCGAAAAAACAAAAGGTAGTCCCAAGTTTTAACCGTCCAGTGTCCAGCCCATCTCAACGACCGGGATTAAGCTCTGCCGAACATAAGGCGAGGGGTGAGTTCTCTAAACCAGCCCTAATTACGGACACGTCAACCTGAAGTGGGTAGGATGCGTAATTAGCTTTGAGGAAGATCTTACTACCGGTGTTAGGGATTTGCAGAAGTGTCGAGGTTTGATCGAGTTTGGTTACCACTTATTAGTCTTTGTTTTACTTTATGTTCCTCCACGTGAACATTAGTCATTAGTAACGCCGTTGAAGTGGCAAAATTTTGGGTCAGTAAAATTTGAAATACTGTCGTGCTCGCGACAGGAAGAAGAAGAAGATTGAAATCCATCCAGCCGTTAGGATACTTCGAGCGTTTAAAGAATACTGCATAAAAAGATGGCTGTCGCGCAGTAGGTCAAAAAGAGCACTACTTACTTACTTTTAAACCGCATTCGATTCCGTGGGAATATCGGGATAAAAAGTATCCTATGTCCTAATACAGGTCATGGTATACACATGTGCCAAATTTCATCGAAATCTTTTCACCCGTTTTAGCGTGAAAGAGTAACAAACAAATCGCATGCTTATTGGAACACTGACATTAGTAGATAGGTCAGATGTGATTTCCGTTTTTTTTTTACTCAGATCTCATCAATAGTTAATCATAGACGTTCAAAATACAAGCATTCATGATTAATATAAATCAGTTTTATTTTTATGCATCAACAAGTAGGTTAAGTCCTCATAGCAAGATCTCCTTTTGCGATTTCCCAAAACTCGTCTTTTTTGAGTTAAGTCAGTATTTCATTAAGCATGCGAAATATACAAAAAATCTTTGCCCTTTTAATATTGGTTTACATTATCGGAATCAAAAGCCTCTATGACCTAAAACACAATAGTTACGAAAGTCGATATCAATTCTCGTTACCATACGTCCCCAGGTGTATTCGCCGCGGCTCCCCGGCCGTATTTGGCGATCAGTCAGGAAGAAAGCCGAGATACGGTAACCATAGCAACCAGCCATCTGTACCCGAGAGAATAAAAAATATTGGATATCTATGTCGCTCTATTAAAGGTAGAAAAATTATTTATGGATACATTCTTTGTGGTAGAATTTTTTTATTAGCTACACCAATAACTGTGAACCAGATAAAGAGCACTGGTGGCCCAGTGGTGACGACCGCGACTTAAGAGTTGTAGGTCGTAGGTTCGAACCCAGAAAAAGCGCTTTACTTTGTGTAAATTAATTCATCACCATTGCTCTCAAAACGGTGAAAGAAAACATCTTAAGGAAACCGACATGTCCTAGAACCAAAAAATTTGAAGATGTGTGACATCTATCAACCCGCACTCGGCCCGCGTGGTGGATTACAGCCCACTCCCTCTCACAGAGAGGTGGCCTGTGTCCCAGCAGTGGGAACATTTTAGGCTGATTATGCACACCATTATCGAGGAGTCAGTTAGGCAGTCGCTGATACGTGACATCCACCAAACCGCACTGGGCCTGCGTGATAGATTTAAGCCCCCTGGATTATGGTCCGCTCCTTCGCACGAAGAGGACGCCTGAGTCCCAGTAAAGTAGAATAGGGTGTTATTATTGGGGAATATGTAATGGATCCTCTGACCATCCGTAACCACGCCTCGGAAAGCACGTTAAGCCTTTGTTTTCAGTCTTACTCTACTGTACAGGGTGAAATTGAATTCATTGGCATCCTTTTAAGGGGTCATTGTACTTTTTTTTTTTTTGTATTGTATTGGCATTTGATGATTTCCCACCCAGAAAAAAAAAAAAAAAGGGTCATTGTACTCATCATTATAAGCGCGAAAAAAAAACAGCTGTTCCCTACATTTTGACGAGTTATGCGAACATAAATGTAGGGAACAGCTGATTTTTTTTTCGATATTTCAGGTTTGGTCCCATAGTAAAAGTTGTTCATAATGATGAGTACAATGACCCCTTAAAAGGATGCCCATGAATTTAATTTCACCCTGTATAGTCATCCACAGCCATACTAAAAACCTAAACCATCCACAGGGCCAGCATGGGCCATCGTGTACAAGAGCCGTGTCCAGCATGGGCCATGTACTTTACATGGGGCTCCGATCTGGGAGTCAGCCGTGTCTCAACTCTCAATATGCAAAATGTAAGTGGATTTGTTTGTTCTTTGTCTGCAATTATGTTAATATCTATCGGTCAGCCTGGTTTGTGCTTACGACACGTCTACGACTTAAAATAATTGAGTGGTTTAGATCGAAAAGTATGTAGGAGCTGGTTTTGGTAATGGATTTTCGCGTAGTGAGAAATTACTTTATTTTTCGAGACATACCTACTTGTAGGTTATGTGGAACTTATTGAAAGTTTTTTTTTATAGGTATTGATTGACATTCTGTTACTTACGTACTTTAACTAACACACCGACTTATTAAGCTTGTTTTTTTTAAATATTTTTTT
Source organism: Apamea epomidion (assembly GCA_947507525.1). Classification (NCBI taxonomy): domain Eukaryota; kingdom Metazoa; phylum Arthropoda; class Insecta; order Lepidoptera; family Noctuidae; genus Apamea; species Apamea epomidion. The sequence continues at coordinate 6,599,190 of OX382252.1, read as the reverse complement.
CATTTTCATTTTTTTAACAAGTCTTGTTAAAAAAATCAAAATGAAAAAAATATTCAAAAAAAAACGAGCTTTTATTTAAATAAAAACGTAACCTAAAAAAGAAAGAATAATGGGAACTAAAAAGAAAAAAAAAGTGTCAATTTTCATATAAAATTATTTTACATTTGACGTGTATAATATAGATCTTTTCAAAATGTAAAATAATTATATACAGGCTGATTTTTTAAAGACCAGCCAATTTAAGGATGTGGTACAGACCATCAAACTGAACAACTTTCTCCATGGGACAAATAGCGTAATCGCGAAAATTTTATCAACTGTCCCATAGAAAACTTCAATACCTACTCGACCTAAATATATGGGACGGCTGAATTTTTATTCGCGATTACGATGTTGGTCCCATGGAGAAAGTTGTTCAGTTTGATGGTCTGTACCACATCCTTAAATTTGGCTGGTCTTTAAAAAATCAGCCTGTATACATTTTAAGCGCTTGAGTCACTCAAGTAACCTGAATAACGGATAGCGTACATCAGTGCCTCAAGCTTTTAAAAAGATATTGCTTTTTTATTGTTTCTACGTCGGGGACGTAACCACAGGGCGAACACCACCACCACTGCGGTGTAGGTCGTGGGTTCAAACCCAGGCAGACGCTTTACTTTGTGTAAATAATTCACTTCATCACCACTGCTCTTAAAACGGTGAAGGAAAACATCGGGAGGAAACCAGCATATCCTAGAACCAAAAATTCAAAGACATGTGACATCTACTAACCCGCACTGGGCCCGCGTGGTGGATTATAGTCCACTCCTCTCACAGAGAGGAGACCTGTGGCCCAACAGTGGGAACTCGGGGCTGACTATGATGATAATTATTGTTTATAGTTCCTGTGTGTGTCCCAACTTAAATAGTTTTATTTTTTTTAAATGTGGGCGTATTAACCCATCTCTGCCTACGCCTTCGGGGATAGAGTCGTGATGTTATGTGTGAGTACAGAACACAAGATATAAGTTGGTGACAAGGTCCGGAAACTGCTGTCTATCCCACCGGATATAATCCCTCCGTTGACAGTTTTGAAGTGAAATGGGTGACCGAAACTTGTCTACCTGAGGTCTTATCAATATTTTACAGTTGGCATGCTATATTATATGTTGGTACAGTATTTTTATCTCAGGAAGCGACACGCGCTTTACTTGTGGTAACTAAGTGTACAAACACGCTGTGAATGTGTGCGACGTGTAGCGTCAGCACATAACACACACTTCCGACTTTGCCATTGTCCGGACGGTAACGACAGCTCCTACGCTTACAAACACATTCACAGCGTGCTTGTACACTTGGTAACCACAAGTAAAGCGTGGGTCACATCGTGAGACAAATATGTTGCAGTAAGATGACTAAAGCCGTGATATAGTTATATGCCTAGGGAAATAGCTATATACCGTAATATTTGTATTTAAAATAAGGAACCAGATGTACAAATCAAAGAAAATATAAACTTATAATTATTTCTCTAGATTAGTCTAGTAAGATAGTTATGAACCGCTTTCGTATAACTGTATTACAGTATACAGCTAATAGCTATATCCCTAGGGATATAAATATATCACGGCTGTAACCGACTTACTGCAACAAATATACAATACGCGAAACTTTTATTTCTTCCACTTCTATATTTATATTACAGATACTTATTATACATTTAAGACACTTTGTGTCCGGACTGCTACTGAACAATCTCAGTGGAAAAACAAAATTACACTTCCTGCGGGGTAATTGCGTAGTACACTAACTGCAGTAGTAATGGCATTCATTTTGACAATTCAACAACATTCATTGCGTTATTTACATTGTTGAGCAGACAAGTTTATGGAACATATGAAGCAATGGATTAGCAAAATGATTCAGATTGAGATTGATTGTGTGTTACGCAAATAAGGTGTTGGTTTCATGTTGACACAAACTATACAAGAACAGCTCACACCAGTGCAGCAGTGGTAAAAAGCTTTCCACCACGCCAATATCTAGTAAGCAAGATTGACAGCCCATTGCACAGGACAGAAGCCAAGGAAAAATCGTGTAACAATCACAGCCCTGTGAATGATCATAGCTATACAGGGTGGCAGGGAAATCGACGCGCAATCTGTAAGCATGGATTCAACTCATGAGTTTAGACCCCATAGCGTAGAAATTTTTCGTCGGTTATCAAAAAAAAATCTTCTGTTTCATAGAAAAGTGTAATACCTACGCGGTCAAAACGTATGGAACAGCAATTTTTTTTTTTAATAACCGACGAAAAATTTTGACGCTATGGGGTCTAAACTCATGTGCTGAATCCATGGTTACAGTTTGCGCGTCGATGGCCCTGCCACCCTGTATACTAATCTTATCATTATCTATCTCTAGCCCTTTCCCAACTATGTTGGGGTCGGCATCCAGTCTAACCGGATGCAGCTGAATGCCAATAGGTATTTCACATGGAGCGACTGCCTGTCTGACCTCCACAATCCAGTTACTGGGTAATACGATACCCCTTAGTAAGACTGGTTCTCAGACTTTCGTGCTTCTGACTACCCGTAACGACTGTCAAAGATCCACGAATGACAGCCGGGACCAACGGTTTAGCGTGTTTTCCGAAGTACGGAGGGGTCTTGGTATGTGAAGATGGTCACCCATCCACAGTCCGATCGTGGCAAGCATAGCTTAAACTGATCGATCGACCTGTGCGGCTGTTATTATTTAGCCACGGGCCCTTCTACTAATAATTAAGTTTGTTTGTTTGAGCGCGCTAATCTTTGAAACTACTAGTCAGATTTGAAAAAATCCTGTTTGTGAAAAAAAGTAAGAAAGAACGCTGTGCGAAACAAACAAAGTAATAGCGCGGGCAGAGTCGGGGAAACAATAAATCGCTTCAGAAGCTAGTTATTTATAATAATAATCTTTTTAAAGAATTTACAATCACCTACCCAAGCGTGTTATCCATTCCAAATAGAATTTCAATACTAACTAGACACATCAAAAGCCCTTTAAAACATACCTTTAAAAAATCTAACAAGAATAATTCCTGTTGATAACTCCCCTAGACAAACAAATCTGCTAACTGTACCTCGACCCGGCGTCGAAGCCCCGTACCTCGGGTTCGCAGTCGCAACTCATAAATAAATCTCTGTAACGACCAAAATCAATACGCATGAGATGGGGAGGGGAGACTAGGGATGAAATGGTGAGTTCTATACTGCGCTCAGAGGTTTCACACCAACATAAATGGCATGATTTTATTTTTTGAATATTTATTACTAAATTTTTTTTTTAAATCGTTTAAACATGAATGAAATTTGCAAAATGACTTGAATCATATTATTGTGTTTGCTATATTATATTCAACATGATTATTTAAAATACTATAATAAAGAAATTTTAGGTTTGTTCTATTTACCTTAAATCAAAATCAAAATATTTTATTTCACGTAAACCTACATGATGGGCTCTTATGAAACGTCAGAAGCTAGGTGCACGGTTCCAACTGGTCGTGTCCTATGGATAAGAGCCGGCAAGAAACTCCACGGTAACTCTTTTAAAAATAATTGGCTCTTACAATGTTTTCAAATTACAGTATTAATAGGTATCAGGGACAGTGTAGACCTGTCAACAAGTACCAGGTACTAAATAAAATAAAAATTGGTCTACAAATCTACAGTCTACAAGGCCTACAAAGTTCTCATATTCACAAAATGTATAAAAGAATCCATCAAAAAGATAACTATAATATTAAAAAGTAAATGTTATGATTGCCAAATATTTTCATAACCTGTCTAAGAGTTTCATACATTAATATTAGCAGTATTTCAGGGATGAGAAAATCTATCTGACCACGTAGGTAATAAATACCTGACACAAAAACACAATGAACTCAATATGAGTGATAGAATTATTCGATAACAATAAAATTACTCGTATTCAATTCACTGAGTTGCAAAAGAATTCCTGAAAGTTGCTGAAAAAAATGGAAGCTATTTTTGGTCGATTTTTTTCAAAATAATTTACAATGCTTTCAGGAATTCTTTTGCAACTCTCACTGAGTTGCAAAAGAATTCCTGAAAGCATTGTTGCTGAAAAAAATGGAATCTATTTCTGGTCGATTAAAAAAAAATATATAATACCGATTGTGGTAGGTATTTCATTTTAACATTCAACACAATCAATAAATCGAAATTGAAATGAGAAGATGGTGTGAAACTAATAAATAATATGAAATGTAAACTAACAAAAAAACGAATTTATCAACTTTAAATGTAAACAACACTCATGTAAAAATGTTAATTTATTCTTCAATGCATGAAATAAAAGGCTTTTTTATTTCATTTACTTTATTATTGGTAGGTATTGACAGTTTTTAACATTTTAGGATTAGCTTATAATTTTTTTGGGATTAGCGAATATTTTTTATCTACAGGGTGCCAACGGCTTTTACTAAGCCTCCGCTATCCGTCCGTCCGTCCGTCTGTCTGTCCACGGGCTGTGCCTCATGAACCGTAATAGGTAGACAGTAAAAAATTTCAGTGTGTATTTCTATTGCTACTATAACAACATAATTATATTAAAAATAAAATAAAGTTAAAATTAAAGGGGGTTCCCATACAAGAAATGTATTTTTTTTTTCTGTGTTAAATACTGTACGGTGGTACAGAACCCTTCGTGCGCGAGCTCGACTCGCACTTGGCTGGTTTTTAAGTTTTTTTAGTTTTTCTTACAAGTCAAGTAGTCTGAATCCATTCTAGTTAGACCCAAAGGGACTAAAAGCCTAAAGTATCAGAAAACTTCAGAAAAACGACCAAAAACAGCTTTCATTTTTAGAATGGCTCGATTCACTAGGCCCCAAGAATAATCCACCCCGCATCCAAGAGACGCCCGTGTCATTTACCTGTCTTCATTATACCTACTTACCGTTCAACATATAATATTATACCTTTATACCTGTAATATTGTGCTCTAAAATATGATGTCAAATTAATTATTAATCTTCTTAGGAATCATTATAATTATTGTCGGAATTAAAAGGCGGTCAGATTTTCGGCTTTAATTTGTAATCTGATTAGGAAATTTGTAATGTACGGTTTCGTAAGGTTAAGCAACCATCTCTGCGGTCATATTCTGGATGGGTGTCCGGTTTTAAAAAACAATAATTTGTGATATTTTTGTCAGATGTTAAGGGTAGTCAACTTGGGATGATTCTATGTCCTGATTGAAGGGCAATCTGCCTGACAACCAAACCAAGGGGCATCGTGTTACCCAGTAACTGGGTTGTGCAGGTGAGATAGACAATCACTCCGTGTAAAACACTGGCATTCAGTTGCATTCGGTTAGACTGGAAGCCGACCCCAACATAGCTGGGAAAAGATGACGCAGATGATGATAAGAATGAATAAAATAGAATAAATTATCTATGTTTTGCGTAAAATATGGTACATTCATTAATTTCAGCCGAAAGACATGGGTACTTACATAACAGAGGGGCAATTCTGGTAATTTTAAGATCGTTCACAATGTGATCTCAGTCTCAATCTGTCAAAATAATCTCTAATTTTCTAATTAATTTAATTTTTCTATATAATTTAATTTTTTTTAATAATTTTCTAATTTTCCTACATTTTTGACAAGTTTTTGACATTTGCTTGTCACCGAGATGAGACTGCGACTAGATTTTGAACGTTACATTAAATTAAATTAACGTTAAATTACGACAATTGGCCTTCAGGTCTTATATTTAAATGTACTATTTCGCAAGCAAAAAAAATCTTAAAATTAAATTTCAAATAATACTACCGAGATAATTTAAGCAGATACATACTTTCAAATTAAATTACATGCAGGTACACATGTTTGGCAGGCGAATTGATGTGCGTCGTTGGAATTTAGCCATGAGCCCCTCAGACTCTTACGTTTCATCATCCAATAAGATGTAATATAAGACTACCGCAATCTACCTAGCGTTTTACTATGTTGGGGTCGGCTTGCAGTCTAACCGGATGCAGCTGAATACCAGCATTTTACATGAAGCGACTGCCTATCTGACCTCCACAACCCAGTTACCGGGTAATACCATACCCCTTGGTAAGACTGGTTGACAGACTTTCGGGCTTCTGACGACCCGTAACGACTGTCAAAGATAAGGTTTAAGGCTTAAAGAAATTTATTCTCAAAAAAGACACAAAGTCCCTTACATGAGAATAATGCTTAAAAAATTAAATTATATAAAGTTCGTCACAGACGTCACGGTACCAATTATACACCCATCCAATGCATTTAGCTTTTAAGAAGGGTTTTATTTGCGATTAAATATGCAATTAATTGAATTCTGAATGCATTGAATGCAAACTTTTTATACGTGAGGGTATTTTGTTATATAATTGTGCTCCTTCAAAAGTTAATTTTTTTTGCCAAACTTAGTTCTCAACTTCGGTAAAATCAGAAAACTAGCTCGGCGACTGCTACGTTAAGTTACTTGTTTTACTTTCATAAACGATAAGTTAGTCTGTCAGAATCAGAATCATTTATTTGCAAAGAATAACAACCAAAACATAGTTTAGATGGCGTAAAAAAGAAAAACAATTGGATCCAGTACATTCTACCATAAGGCATGCAACTTTAAGCACTATAATAATCATTTGTATTGAAAATCTAACTAAATGAATATTGTCAGGTAATCAGTTATTAGTGTCATAGTCTTGAAAATCAAATTCACCGGATAAATAACAGTCATGCATATAAACAAAATAAGAATATAGCAAATTTAATAAATTGAAATAAATGAGCAATGTCATAGGGTGATCTCATAAAAAAATTCGCTGACAGCCTAATAGCATTTTTCAATTAGTAGTTTCATTAATTTCTTTTTGAAAAATGAGGTATCATTTTTAATGTAGTAAGGTATTTTATTGTAGATAACTGGTCCCATATGCATAATATTCTTTCTTAATAATGCTGTTTTGAAACTTCCTGTATGGAATAGCCCTTTGTATTGGGATCTCTGTAATGCCGGTCTTGAAGAATGATTTATCATTGTTTCGAAAAGATTTAGGTTCTTTTTAACAGATAATGCTACCTCCAGGATATAAAGTGCAGGAAAGGTTAATAATTTAAGGGATTTAAACATAGGAATACAGCTGTCTGTTGTATGGATGCCGGTTATTGATCTAATGCAATATTTTTGGGCTCTGAATATCCTTTCTCGTTCACTGCAATTCCCCTAGAATAATACACCGTATCTCAAGACAGAGAGACTGTATACTTTTATTGAGTGCCTTACGAATGAAAATACATGTATTGTCAATATATAACTGTCTAATGTTCATTATTTTGGTTCCTTCATAAATTTTGCACGTTGATGTTGAATATGGAGAGATAAAAATCATTTTTATTATTTTGTTTTGTGCAACTTGGAGACTTGCTAGCTTCGTCTTGGCCGCACTACCCCAAACTTCAACCAGATACAGTAGGTGTGGTTTTACTAAAGAGTTGTAGATGGTGTGACGCAGTCTATATGGAATACATCGAACTATGTTTCGGAGGGATCCAAGTAGAGACCTAACCTTTTTTTTATATGATACAAGTGAACAGTCCACGATAGAGAGCTATCCATTCTCAATCCAAGATATTTCTCACAAGTTTTTTGCTGTAAGGGCACATTGTTTGAGTACTAATGGATTATGTGGACGTATTATTTTATTTTTTGCTTTAAACAAGTTAAAGCATGTTTTAGAAATATTAATAGTTATTAATTGTATTGAAAATATGAAAAAAGGGTGTTTAAATCATCTTGAGTCTGGGAAACTAAATCATGAATGGAAGATCCGAAATAAAATATGCAAGTGTCTTCTGCGTATACAGTAAGATGGCCGTGCATTGTAATCTCCTGTATATTATTTATGTAGATTAAAAAGAGCAAGGGCCCCAAAATTGGTCCCTGGGGAACTCCACACGTTATAGGTAATGCATCACTTTGATAATTATTATCGTTCTAACTAACTGCGACCGGTTTTTTAGATAGGAATCGAACATTTTTAAGGCATTTCCGATAATTTTGATGGTTTCTAGTTTTATAAGTAGCAATTCATGACTTAGATCCACGAATGACAGCCGGGACCAACGGCTTAATGTGCTTTCTGAGGCACGGGTTTCGGTATGTAAAGATGGTCACCCATCTACGGACCAACGCGGCAAGCGTAGATTAGCCTGACCAATCGACCCGTGCTGTTATCACTTAGCCACGAACCCCTCCTAATTTACATGTACATATGAATTCGGCATTAACCTCACATATTACTCGATGTGCGTGGTTGTAATTTAGCCATGAGCCCCTCAAACGCTTACCAACCATTATCCAATAAGATTTAATATAGGACTACCCTCAAAAACGTAACTATTAAGTTGACAGACAATCATAGCGTACTGTAATCATTTTATTTATACAAGTACTCACATCCTTATTAAATTCAATTTCAGCTTTTTAATCTATTTTCTAAAAGCTCTTATTATAGTAAGATAAGGTTCAAAATGCATTAAAGTGGATAATAAAGAAAATATTATAAGGGTCTTTTTAACGTTTAAGAGGTATTAAGAGACCATTAATTAGATTTATTTTTAGGGTTCCGTACCTCAATAGGAAAAACGGAACCTTTAAAAGATAACTTTTTTGTTCGTCTCTCATGATCAAGATCCTTTTTCTCAGGAACGCGTCGAGTTATCAAGTTAATGTCAAATACTCAAGGCTGCAATCCCTTAAAGCAGTGAAAAAATCAAACTTCTAAGTCAACGCAATAAAGAGATACGGGCGTTTATGTTCCGTTTATGCCGCATATTTCGACACTCGCAAGGGAATCAAAACCTATAGAGTACTTTTCGTTGACCTAGAAATATGAAATTTGGCAAGAAGCAATGTCATGTAGCACAAGTAAAGGATAAAATGTAAAGTAGTTATATACCTACATATTTGTATGGAACCCTCGGTGCGCGAGTCCGGCTCGCACTTGACCGGGTTTTTTTTATTATGGAGACTATAAGTTATATGGGGGCGCTATTTGGTCCTGTTTACGGCATTATATTAAAAGAATTAGGACGCATTATTAAAGATTTCTACATAGAAGGAGACAGGTTCGTGGTTAAATGATAACAGCCAAGCTATGTTCGTTCGTGGATGGGTGACCATCCATTAAATATCGAGACCCCTCCGTGCCTCGGAAAGCACGTTAAAGCCATTGGTCCCGGCAGTCATTCGTAGATCTTTGACAGTCATTACGGATAGTCAGAGGCCGAAAAAGTCTGACAGGACTGTTGGTCTAGTGGTTAGTGACCCTGACTGCTATGCCGGAGGTCGTGGGTTCGATTCCCACCCAGGACAAATGTTTGTCATGTGTGTGTGTGTGTGTGTTTGTCAATGTGTTTCATTTGTTCTGTGTCTGGGTGTAATTTATTTATCTATAATATTTATGTATTTAGAAATATATAAGTATGTTTATCAGTTGTCTAGTACCCATCAAACAAGCTCTGCTTAGCTTGGGACTAGATGGCGTTGTGTCATAGTTGTGGAATATTTATTTATTTATTTAAATACTCTTACCAAGGGGTATCTTGGATGTGTTATACAGTTTGTGGAGGTCAGATAGACAGTCGCGCCATGTAAAGTACTGATAACCACCTGCATTCGGTTAGACTGGAGGCCGACCCCAACATACACGTACTTGGTTAGGCAAATGATGATGTAAGAAACATATTTGTCAAACATTATGAAAAATAACCCTGACACACATTTAATTTTAGCTATGAAAACAGACGCCCGAACTCGAGTACCTACAAAAGGGGTAACTTACCCTAAAACAACTTGATAGACTTCCCCTTAGGCTCAAGTATGTTATTATTTATTACCTCCAACTTAAAAGCTTTTAAAAGATATGAAACTTTCGCTTTTGTTAGCGTTACGTGGCGCCAGGGATGATTTAAAACTTTAATACTGTCTTTATGCCTTTCGGCTAAAAATAAGATTTGGTATTCCAATGGTCTTAGACATAGAATAGAATACTCGTAGAGTAGTTCTTTATTTGCACAGAAATTAGGTGCAAGTTACAGATGTTAAGTTTAATTAACATAGTGCACACTATGTGACTGTGGGACGTTAAACAGTTTGACCTGGCTGTCATTCGTAGATCTTTGACAGATGTCACGGGTAGTCAGAAGCCCAACAGTCTAACAACTAGTCGTACCGAGGGGTATCGTGTTACCCAGTAACTGGGTTGTGAAGGTCAGATAGGCATTCGCTCCATGTAAAATACTGGTATTTATCTGCATCGGACAACTAATATTTAGCCTTTTTTTTTTGGTGGGGTATCAAAAGACCTCTCCCGCTCTGGGCTGAGCGGAAGGGCGTGTCAGACTTTTACTGACTAAAACCCACCCGTGTTCCTTCAGTTGTCTATGCCAGGGGCCACGGTATCTCTTTCGAACAACCCGCGGCCCTGGCGGAACTAATATTTAGCCTAACGTTCTGTTAAAGTTTAAAATAGCAGCGGTTCCCCGACGCGACAACATTTAATAAAAAAAATTCATACATACTTACTTAGGGTCATAATTACAAGGTTATTTTTTTCTTTCTAGAAGTTTCACGTTTATACCTTTTTTGTTCTATTTATGGTAATTTTTTCATGGTCTTTTTAACTTGTTTTGTGTCGGTAGTTTTTCAAAATTTTAATTCATATTTTTATTTTATGCGATTTGTAGGGACTTCTTAATTGTTTTATTTATTTTATTTTATTTATTTTTTTATTTTATTGACAGGCCTGTTGGTCTAGTGGTTAGTGACCCTGACTGCTATGCCGGAGGTCGTGGGTTCGATTCCCACCCAGGACAAATGTTTGTGTAATAAGCACGATCATTTGTTCTGTGTCTGGGTGTAATTTATCTATAATATTTATGTATTTAGAAATATATAAGTATGTTTATCAGTTGTCTAGTACCCATAACACAAGCTCTGCTTAGCTTGGGACTAGATGGCGTTGTGTGATAGTTGTGGAATATTTATTTATTTATTTATTTTATTTATTTCATTTCTTTTATTTTCTTGCGTTTTATTCAGGCAATTTGGTGTTTAATCAGGTTTTTTGTAATTCGCCATTTTGTGGTGGCGGCCATCTTGGATTTGAAATGTATCATAGTGTATAGTATTTTACTAGCAAGCCCATTCATTTGATACCCATATTAAGGGAGTTGTGAAAAAAATATGTAATCCGTCATTTTGTGGCGGCGGCCATCTTGGACCGATTTTCATCAAACATAGCTAAGAACACTCCCGACTAATTCACCTTTCAAACAAAAGAAAACAAAATCAAAATCGGTTCATCCGTTCGGGAGCTACGGTGCCACAGACAGACACACACACACACACACTATTACTTAGCCAGAAGCTCCCGGATGCAGCTGAATACCAGAATTTTACATGGAGCGACTGCTCATGTAACCTCCACAACCCTGGGTAACAAGATCTCCCTTGGTAAGACTGTTATCGGAATTTCGGTCCTTCGACTCTCAAAAGGATAATTTATCAAGAAGGTTATAATAAACGCTACCTATTACAGCACATTTCGGCTCTAATATGATAATAATATCGCGTAAAATGACTCCGGCAGCCATTTTGTAATAAAATAATAATTATGTGAAGTAACTCGTATCGTGTGTAATTTTGATTCGCGATCAAAATGCAATTTTGTTTCGAGAGTGGTGATGGTGTAGTGGAAGCGATGCGATGCGATGCTATTAATACTATCTATTTATTTATTTATTTAGGTTAACCAACAATTGTTTACACTATACCTATACTACATTTCTGATTTAATGACTAGAGTAACATTTACATTTACTATCCGTACAAGATGTTCTTTATGTTATTTTTGTTTAGTTTTGCTCTCTCTTACGTCATTTTCTTCTTATGTCATTTTTAGGGTTCGGTACCCAAAGGGTACAAACGGGACGCCCGTCCGTTTGTCAACGGGCTCATCAATGGTATCTCATGAACATACAGACGCCAGCACATCAAACTACTACAATCCGTCAAATTTCTTTAATAGATTTTCAACTTTATCGCTAAAGCATTAAGGTTCAAGGTTGAATGGAAAAATTTGACAGTTTCGGGTAGCTTGACCTGCTGGCGTCTTACCTAGATAGGCAGTTGAAATGGTCACAGAGTGTGTATTTCTATTGTCGCTATAACAACAAATAATAAAAATTATATGGGATCCCCTCTACATACAAGAAACGTGTTTTTAAAAGATATTTTATACAGGTTTATTTTTCAAAGACCAGCCAAATTTAAGGATGTGGATGTGGTGTGGGGCGCGAAAGTTTTATCAACTGTCCCATAGAAAACTTCAATACCTACTCGACCTAAATGTATAGGACGGCTGAATTTTTATTTGCGATTACGATGTTGGTCCCATGGAGAAAGTTGTTCAGTTTGATGGTCTGTACCACATCCTTAAATTTGGCTGGTCTTTGAAAACTAACCCTGTATATGACATGTAGTGTTTAATGGTACGGAACCCTTTGTGTGCGAGTCTGACTCGCACTTGCCGGTTTTTCTTTATTTTTAACCGATTCACTGTTTTCATGGCATCGTCGCCAATAAGGAACCCCGATTTTCAAGAATTCAGTTTTAATGAAGAGAATCTCTCCCAAATTGATCCCGATTTTCGAGCGAAGACCATAATAAGGACCTTCGAAGAGAGACAGTGAATCTCCTCCATAAATGATAGCAAATATTTCGCAATTGCTGAAATCGCCATGTTATATTAATTAAGTTTATTTTTTATACTGTCCCTCTCTCCGTATAAAAAAAATTGTTATGACAAAAATGCATAAAATATGATCCTTTGTGAGAGACTGGCGTCCATACTAGGATACCCTTTCTTTGTTACTTGTTCTTCTATCACTCTTTCTCTTTCTTTTCTCCGTATTTATTTTATCAAACCTCGCTTTAACCACAACAAAATTAAAAGTGTTGCATTCTTTTTACTAAATATGTTATTATAACATCGCTTTCATTGTAACAGTACCTTAGATCTACATTAAGTAATGAAATGAAGCGTATAATTTTAAGCCATTACTCTCATTACGATCTACTTTGTAGCATCAGGTTTATATCTCAACTCTCGAGTAAATGACGTTACGAGATGACGAGCAGAAAGATGCTGTCTTATACGTGTTTAACGGTGATCTTTGTAAAGTATATATATTTTTATTTATGGGAGTAATATTGAATAGAATTGTTTTGAGGATGATGAGGAGCTCGTGGCTAAGTAATAACAGTCGCACGGGTCGATTGATCAGGTTCAGCTACGCTTGCCGCGGTTGGTCCGTGGATGGGTGACCATCTTCACAAACCAAGACCCCTCCGTACCTCGGGAAGCACGTTAAGCCGTTGGTCCCAGCTGTCATTCGTGGATCTTTGACAGTAATTACGGGTCGTCAGAAGCCCGAAAGTCTGACAACTAGTCTTACCAAGGGGTATCCTATTACCCAGTAACTGGGTTGTGGACGTCAGATAGGCAGTCGCTCCATGTTAAATACTGGTATTCAGCTGCATCCGGTTAGACTGGAAGCTGACCCCGACATAGTTGAGAAAAGGCTAGGCCGATGATGGGTGTAATATTGAATGGAATTGTTTTGAAGATGGGTGTTAATGCCGCGGTTAGTTTGTTGATGGGTGACCGTCCATTACATATCGAGATACCTCCGTGCCTCGGAAAGCACGTTAAGCCGATTGTCCCGGTTGTTATTCTTGGAACTTTGACAAACGTTTCAGGTCACCTGAAGTAACGTATTAACCAGTACTGCATTGTGGAGGGCGGATAGGCAATCTGTCCATGTAAAATACTGGTATTCAGCTGCATACGGCTATAGTATGGAAGCCGGTAGGAAAAGACTAGGCTGGTTCAGCGTGTTTTTTTGCAAAGGAAGTCCCCTTCTTCTTTTCTCGAGGGTAAACAGTCTTTTTCTCTAATGTGACAAGTCAGCACAAGCTTTAGAAGAATGTAGCGGTATCTACTACGCCACATGCGAACAACGCGTCATACTGACGTCACGCAAAATCCTGCATCTCGCAAGCAGAGTTTACCGCGCAACTAGCATACATACAGCTTCCCGACATCAATCGTCGGGCAGTGACCCGCCAGACTCAACTCCCGACTGGTCGGAGGATCCTCCCTTTTCTAAGGAGGATGAGTGAACTTTACACCCTGTTCCTTATACCTCTATAAGAATATTAGCCCAGGCTGTAGTAAAAGATTAACCACACACATGGACGTGTATACCCAACTGCTCCAAAAAGAGGGTTGTGTGTTCTAATATTCTGGTTGGTTGTATACACTTAATATATTATTCAAAGGGGTTTTATTAGGTTTATATCTTATCTCCCAAGTAAATGTCGTTAGGAGATGACGAGCGGAAAGATGCTGTGATATCAGAAGGCCAATTCTCGTAATTCAAAACGATCAAAAACTAGTCGCAGTTTCATCTCGGCGACAAACAAATGTCTAAAACTTGTCAAAATGTAGGGAAATTAGACGTATCTTTGACACATTGAGACTGAGATTCGACTGTGAACGTTCTTAAAATTACGAGAATGGCCCCTAAGATTCTACGATGATTTTTGTAAAGTATCTATAGTTATTGTGCGGATTATGAATGAATTATTTATTTTATTTGATAATATTTTAAATAATTATATTTTTAAATAATAAAACAGATTATTTATTTATTTATTACTGTAATTGCCCGTGACATCACAGCGGGCCCTATCAGAATACCAGCGCTGCGACATTTATTTTTTAAATGTCGTAGCATCATGCTGAGATAGGAGCCTTTTGGCCTCGTACAGGACTTTCTGTTTCATTTTTCTTTTTGTTACTTTTTTTTATATAATTTGGGTTTTTTTTATTTTTGATCGTGTTTAGTTTAGTTTTATGATCTTCCTGTGCGAGTTGCAATAAATACTTTTTCTTTCTTTCTTTCTTTCTATTAGGTTTTTTTGAGAATTTGATGAATTTGTAAATTGTTTGGAGGATATTGCGGTGTATGTTCTTAGTGTTTTTTCCCTTATCGTTACATTATACTATGCGCACTTGGCAAATGAGGACTAGGTACACCAAAAAAAAGTGTAACTTCTAAGCTAATCTAATTGTTATCCCAAAAAGCTCTCGTAAATCTTTCTGAAGCTTACTGTACTTCAAACTGACTTTATCATACCCACATTTACCTACCATAAATTTGTGGCCCAATATGACGTTGACATCAACCCATAAATAACATCACCCATCCATCCATACCCGTCCACCTAACCACCACGGTAAACTATTTATCACACGACTAAATATACCACTTCGTTATGCGCAAGAGTCGATTGAGACGCGCACAAACGAGACGCTAAAGAGTCGCGGATAGACGGTTTGTTCAAAGTATTAGGAGCGACCAGTTTTGGAGAAAGATGGTACAGACTAATGGAATGTTTGGATGTTAAAAATACACAGTTTTTTTCTTATATTGTCTGAAGGTTAAGGCAGAGGTGTATAAACTAGCTCCAGCCCGCGACTTCGTCCGCATGAAATTACTTATTCGGGGTCGGCTTCCGGTCTAACCGGCAGCAGTTGAATATCAGTATTTTATAATCCAGTTACTGAGTAACACCCTTTGGTTAGACTGGTTGTCAGACTTCCGGGCTTCTGATTACCTGACAACTACGTAGCATAATCTGCCTATACTGTTCCCACTGCTGGGACACAGGCCTCCTCTCTGTGAGAGGGAGTGGGCTGTCACGCCCAGTACGGGTTGGTAGATGTCACATTTTTGGTTCTAGAACATGCCGGTTTCCTCACAATGTTTTCCTTCCCGTTTTGAAAGCAGTTGGTTCCCCAACTGCTTTCAAAACGGGAAGGAAAAAAATTCCTTTTTTTAAAGTTATTCCGGTCGGATCCCCCGATCTGATCCCCTGCTAGTTGCTAATCGACTACGACCTACAACTCGTTAGTTACCATTCGGCCACCGCTGCTCCGTAACGACGACTATTTCAATAAAAAGGCTATACAAGTAAAATTATACCTTTATATTCTCTAAGATTTTCGCCACCTCACACAGCTGGTCAAAACAAAAGTAGGTAATACCTCAGGAATCAGCACAAAGGCCGGAGTTTGGCCTAAACCTATTGTTTCACGGTTTCACCTGCCTTTGAATACATAGGTATATATGTGAGCTCTGAAAGCGAAGATTAAGGGATATATCCACGTCTGAATATTCTGGAAAACACACGCAAATTGGATTTTAGATATTACAGTAGTGTGTAAATTTTCAAATTTAATTAGGACCTTTATTTCATTAACATCTACTCGTAAATGATTGTATACGATAATAATGATTGTATACGATATATAACGCAACTAACTATAAGGGAGGGCGCCCACGAGCAACTGTTGCCTCAGCAACTAAGTCTCTCACATCCGGTCCACGGGTTTGTATGTAAGTGCACGCATTTAGCGACGCGACAATGACAGCACTTTCATACTTTTGATGTAAGACACAAATTAGTTGCTCAGACAAGAGTTGCTCGTGGGCGCCTGCCCTTACACTAGGTAGTAAATGAAATGCCTAAATAACCATTAAAAAATCCTTTAGTTTGTTGGTTACTTAGGCGTCGTAAAACTCGTCTGCATCGCTGTAATCCGGGAACGTGCCCAGAAGACTGGCAGCATTGCCGCGTTGCGCGTTGAATGGCAATAGGGTAGTTTCCTGGGTAAAAAAAATATAATTATATTTAGTTCGTCAGTTAGATTATCGAAAAATAATGGACACGTATTTTTTCTTTTGTCAATCGAACAAAAAATGACAAAGATAAAGCGCGTCAAAATTTGGGAGTGGGGGATCGTGACGTCACTTGCTTGCAAAAGTGTCGCAAGCAAGTGACGTCACGCGGAACTTTAACGGGCGATATCTTCATCATTTTTTATATAATTGACAAAAGAAAAAATACATACGGGTTTGATTTTTTTTGACAATCTAACTGACGGACTAATTAGATTTTTTTAGGAAAATAGCCTATTATAAAAAGTGTGTAGAACGTGTGATCATCTCCCTCAGACGGTAACATAACCAGTCTGTAATGGGCCTACAGCAGGACAAAGGCCCCTTCTCATACAGAGAAGGAACGAGCATTGATCACCACGGTCAGATAAGTCTAGGTGTCCTCATCATACCACAAGGATGGGCCTGCGGACGGTGAAATTAAGCCTGTGTCATCGCTCAGTCGAACAGTTAGGCCCAAAGAGGTGGCAAGCAGTGTTCCATGCACGCCCTTATGGGTAGCCGTGGCCATGGGGCCCGCTAGGCATGGCGGGCTGATATCAGTTGCGGGTGCTGCGAAACTACATGTATCTCTCGGGCTCCCGATTCATGGTAATAGAATCACTGCAACAAAGGCCGCCTCACGAAACAGGTTCTCCGTCTAAATAAACTAAAGCTTTAACTAGCCATGTGTCATTTAACAAACACCTCTATGTCACAGAAGTAACAGACAGTCCGCTGTGCAGGGCCTGCATGGAGGAGGACGAGACAGCGGCGCATGTGCTGCTAAGCTGCCCGGTGGTCGCCACGTACAAGGTAAAGTACTTCGGTAACCCAGGTACCCTACGTGAGACGGTCAGCAACATCAAGGAGTTGCTGGCCTTCCTTGATGAGCTGGGGTGGATCGAATGATCGATTTTCCCACCTGTACGCAAAATACACGCATTGCCGTGGAGTTGCAGACACCAGCCCGTATTACCTAGTACCTATCACAGCAATAATCGCTACACCTGCGTGATATGTCCTGTACCCCCGACCAACCCCGTCGCATCGCAAAACCCGCCCGCGCTATTACCTACTTCGTTTTCGCTTAAACGTTCTTTCTAACTTTTTTTTGTTGTTCGGCTCCTAAGCGTCATAGCGTGAGGTTAAATAGCCTAATAGTCTTCAAGAATTGGGCTATTCAATGCAAAAAAAACAAACAAACTCTTCAGCTTTATTATTCGTATAGATATCAACGTGGGACTTCTAACAAACCGTATAGTGTGTACCGCCCCTAACTCTAAGGGCGTTTGCACATTCACTTAGTACATCTAATAGCTCTCCACGGTAAGTGACATGGCGTCTTTACGTAACTTTAAACATTCCTCCGAAAATATCTTAAACGGTTTGTTTGTTTGTACTTGAATAACTTGCTAAATGATGTCGTTGCTAGAAAGTAGAGTACTTACCGCGTTTGAACTGTTTGGCGGCCATTTTGAGAATAAATGTTAATAAACGTTGGAGGCCACACTGTCAGGGAAGACGAGAAATGGAACAAAAAAGTGGTACTCTGGAAAATATGGAAGGATGACTTGGTGAAAACGTCTAGGGCATGGACTGGCTAGGCAAGGAACAATGGACAGGACAGACAAGCAATGGCTTTCATTTTGACAGTTCAACAACACTCATTGCGTTATTTACGAGGTTGAGCTGTCATTTTTTCGAACATAATGAAGCAATGGATTAGCAATATTGTTTAGAATGATTTAGATTGTGATTGATACTTAGTGTGTTATGCAATTAGGGTGCAGGGAGAATTGGCAGTCGGAGGAGGCCTTTTGCCAATGGGCACACAGAGCACAATGGGCACTCAACTATCACTTTGAAATATGGCTATAAATTAAAATAAAAAAAAAAGATAAGGGAACTAGCGCTGCATCGTTGGTATAGTTGTTAAAAGGCTACCGTTGAGCATAGGGATCGATTCCGGGGTCGGGCAACATGTTATGGTGTTTTCCTTCAAGAAATTCTCAGTAACAACCCTGAGTCTGGATTTCTAGTCTTAAAAAGGTTGCCCCTTATTACAAGGGATTACTGGTAAAATGTGGGTTTAGCTACTACCTATACACATGTGCCCATTCTTCGCCGATATAGGCGTATCATTAAAAACACAACGCATCAAATTGAGAACCTCTTTCTATTTTCAACTTGGTTAAAAATAGACAATGATTAAAATCACTATGACATTCGCTGCACTGAAAATGTCCCATTTAAATCCAGACCAGTCTATTTTATTCAAAAAAAAGACAGACCAAACCAGATCAACAAACCAGTATGATTATATTTCATAGAGATAGTATATCTGTTGTTATTTATAACTGTTCGTTATGTAGGCCTTCTTAGGATTTGTATGAGCTGATGGTAAGCACGATATCAAATAGGGATGGGACTTTATAAGTTAAAAGTTTAATAGAATTCGAAGTTGTCTTAAAATGTCTAAACTGTCTTTCATTGCTCCTCTGCTGAATGACAGCTCCTATTCATAATTTTATTATAGCTACAGGAAAATGGTTGGGTGATTCAGGTAATTCAAAGAACGATTACAGTCTGATTTGTCTCAATCTGTCAAAAATACCTGCCTCTAATTTCCCAACATTTTTGACACGTTTTTGACATTTGTTTGTCGCCGAGATAAAACTGCGACTAGATTTTGAACGTTTTAAATTACGAGAATTAGCCTTCTGAGCTTTAATAGACTATTTTGACGTGGTAATTGTGGCGATTCTCTAGGTAACCTGATGAAAATCTCCTTGCGGAAGAGCAAAGAGATCAGTGTTTGCTTGCATAATCCCAATTTGTTTGTCGTCTTCTTCTTCCATACATCTCAGTTAGCTACCATGTCAGTGGTTTTGGTTACCTACTTTCTAGCCATAATTTTATCTTTTAAACAATCCAAACATCTTTGGTCTTCCTCCTAGTACCAGACTCCCATGTTCCCACTTCTGGGACACAGGCCTTCTCTCATCTAGAGGGAGTGGGCTGTAATCTACCTCACGGGCCCAATGCGGTTGGTAGATGTCACATGTCTTTGATTTTTTGGGTCTAGGACATGCCGGTTTCCTTACGATGTTTCCTTTCACCGGTTATCACCATTCATACTCAAAAATGTTCCCTCATTAACACAAGGCAAATATTGTTCTAAAAAAGTAGTTATACTTCCATAAAATACGAGATTTACTGTGAAATTAGTATAATAAAACACTTTATGATATCTTTGACCTTAAATTCTGAATACCATTTCCTAAATATTCACCTAATCAACTAAATATTATAATAATAGCCCTCTTCCTCTATCCTATCTTGCTGTGCCCGACAGGGTCCACAATAATCTAAAATTATGTATATTTTATAATGTACCTACCACCTAAGTTCATATTGTGGAATGCAAATAAATGTATTGAGTAAATAATCCTAAATTCGACCACTGTTAAGCTCAACTCTACCCAGAGCCAATATGCCTGCAAAATGTGAACTAATACGACATGATTCTCAGATAGTTAAGTCTAAGATATGCTGCTATGGCTCCCGGCCTGACGAGAGACACCACGTCTTGGAGAAATATGGAGACAGATATCAATTGCAGGATGACTGAAGTTTTGGGCTGAAAGTGATAGAAACACCATCATCACCATCAGCCTATAGCAGTCCACTGCTGGACATAGGCCTCTCCTATTGCACGCCATTCAACTCGATTTTCGGCAACTCTCATCCAGTTGCTACCAGCCATCCTGCGAACATCGTCACTCCACCTAGCCTGAGGGAGTCCCACCTTATGTTTACCAATTCGCGGTCTCCACTCAAGAACACGTCTACCCCAACGGTCATCGGTTCTACGGCTAATATGGCCGGCCCATAGCCACTTCAGCTAGCTTATTCTGTGAGCTATGTCGACAACTCAAACATACACCGTCTTATTACAAAACTAAATTAAATTTTAGTTCTAGACTAAACCTTTGAGCCAGTATTTGTATTTTGAACTTTATTTCGATATAGGCAAAGTTCTCAATACTAAAATGACACAAAACAAAAAACAAAAACTAAGTTGTTGTTTTTGTATAAAGAACTGCATTTCTATAACAGTTAAGTTCTTAGTTCAATAACTGGCTCGGTGGTTTACACCTGAAGGCCAATTCCCGTAATTAAAAACGCTCAAAATCTAGTCGCCATCTCATCTCAGTGACTGACTGTCACTGAGATGTTAAAAACGTGTCGAAAATTTAGGGAAATTAGAGGGTTTTTGACAGATTGAGAATGAGATCAGACTGTGAACGTTCAGATGTATGAGCAAGGAGTAAGGACTATTTAAGGATCGTAGCAAGTGGCGTTCTGTAGATTCTGTCTACCCTCATGGGAAGAAGGCATGAGTATATTTATGTACATATTTCACATACATAAACAGTTACAGGCCGATGTTGGAGCGCTTGTTTACAGGCTCGGGAGATTCTAGCCATCCCCTTGATTTTCCACCAGTGTCTTCAGGCCGTGGTTACTACTCTTCACCAGACTTAGCCTTATTTTCAAACACATCAAACCTAAATAAAAATATAATAATTCCTAAAATATCCAAAACTCATGCGCACCCTAAGTGTTCACCATTCAATGCGCTTGCGCGGCAGCGTGCGTTCGAAATTCAAAAATTCAAATCAGTCTCTGTCCGTCTTTCGTCGAGTGCGCACGCCTGTCAGCATTTACATACACGTTTTGTATGTAAAGACCCATACATTTATCTGTCTTTTATTTTTTATACTCTTATTTTACTGTATAAAACTTACATTTTCTGGCTAACGATGTCGTTTTACCATTTTAGTGGGTTACAGACCATATACGAAGGGGTTCATGACCCAAAGAAATGTAGACTTCAATCAAGAAGACAGGATTTTGCATTGAATTTTAATGATGGCAACACTTGGGTAGAATTCGAATGGTTTCTTTTAAATTATTTTGCTTTTTGGACGAATACTTAGATGGCTTTTATGATGATGAGCGAGCTGGCCGTTTTATAGGGAAAGATGCTTTCTTCAGCAAAGCAGCAGTAGCAGTAGTTAGTACCTTTTTCAAGTAAAATCGTCAAGTCACCACGAAGGTACGTAGTTACTTTAATGCAGTGACGTGTGCTTTTATAATTTCTAACGTGACGACATAGTCGTGGACATTCACGGCATCACGATAACACAGGGAAGTAAAATGTAAGGAAATATTTATATAAAGACGCTTTTTCCGTCCTCGATAACGTTATAATGTGCACGTATTTCCAAACATTTTATGGATGTGTACAGACGCCAGAACATCAAGCTACTACAATCTGTCAAATTTCTTCAATAGATTTTCAATTTTATCGTTAAAACATTAAGGTTCCAGGTTGATTGGGAAAATTTGACAGTTTCGGGTAGTTTGACCTGCTGGGGTCTGTACGTTAATAATATCGTCACGTTAGAAAAACTATAAACGCACACATTACTAGAATGTTTGCTAAGCAACCAAGAGAAGAAAATACATCTAAGAAAATAAATATAGAATAGAATAGAATAATTTATTTCAGATAATTATAATCCATATCTTGTTAGTATATATTAGCAACAATGTTAGCTTACAATTATGTTAGTATTGTTAGTACTTATCTATACAAAACCATTCACTACCCTCGCCCAGTGTTTTTTAAAAGGGGAGGCAAATCGAGCAGCAATGACTTTCAGAATGCTATTTTTAGCACCCCGCAGACACTGCAGCAAAGAAGCCGATTTCTTGCGATTAAATATATTTTAGATTCTAAGTAAATATTAAAATCAAAATCTAACATAAATATTTGAACTGTCATATGCATACTAACACAACATCACGACTGTATTCCTCGACGGGTTAGGCAGAGGTAGGTACACCTATTTTAGGTGCACTATAATAGTAGGTACACACAGCTATATTTCGCCAAACATGTATAAGCCCCACGCAGAGGGCGAGCAACCCATTACCCGACCCGGGAATTGAAGCCAGGACCTCATGCTCAGCAGTAGCGCTGGCGACCACTACACCAACAAGACAATCATATTGACACAAATCATGATCAGCCTATAATGTTCCCACTGCTGACACTGGTAAACGTTGGTCCCGGACCTACAGCTTGGTCCCGCCTGTCATTTATAGATCATTGACAGACGTTACGCGTAGTCTCACTGAAGCCCAAAAGTGTGACAGCCGGTCTTACCAAGGGGTATTACCCAGTAATTGTGTTGTGGAGGACAGATAGACAGTCGCTCTATATCAAATACTGGTATTCAGCTGCATCCGGTTAGAATGGAAGCCGACCCCAACATAATCAGGAAAAGGCTCGATAGATTGCATTTTTGATTCTTTCATTTCCCCTCCTTTTTTATGTTTGCACTTAATATTATTATACAATTATATAAAATTGAAATTATTTCTTTTGTGAAGTGAAATTTTATTACGTAAATGAGTTTGTTGTAAAGAAAAACCATAGCTGCCAAGAAATCATTGTAATTTCTTATTGAGAAATAAATTTCTTTACCCATATTGTTGTTATTATTTTAAGGGCAAATTTTTCAACCACCTAATAATTTTATTCGAGGAATAAGGGCTGATTTTTCCATCGTCAGACAACTTTTATTTGAGGAATAAAATTGACGTTTTGACAGTTTTTGTATGAAATGATTGTCAAAATTATTTCTCGAATAATGTTATCAGTTGATTGAAAAATCAGCCCTAAGAGTGTTAGTTTATATTATTATGTAAATACTCTTTGTTCGACTATACTTAGCTGTTCGTGTCGATACGAGAGATACAGGACTTTTAAATACAATACAACTAATGTAACACAAAATGCAATATTCTCGCACCTTTTATATTCCCATTTCAAGCTACCCCGTAGCTCAAGAATTTACCTTAGAAGGATTCAATCGTGAGATATATATCATGTCCCTTATGTATCTGGAGGTATAGTGTAACTGTAGGTTCTTGTGTCTGTGCGTTGAAAATATTTACAAAAAAAAAAAAATACAGAGTGTAACAAAAATGGTGTTGGACTTGCGGGGTAATTGCGTAACACACTATTAATAGTAGCAATGGATTTTATTTTGACAGTTCAGCAACATTCATTGCGTTATTTACGTTAATGAGCAGACAATTTTTTCGAACATATAAAGCAATGGATTAGCAATATCCTTCAAATGATTCAGATTGTGATTCATAATGTGTTACGCAATTAGGTTGCTGAATAGATTTTATTGTACTCATCATTATATGTACCACCTCCTTTTTTTTGAAGTCGGTTAATAATAATCCTATTGATATTACATGAAATAGTCATTCAATAGGATTATATGTACTTAGGGTAAATTGATTTTAATGATTATAATTCTGTAAATACATACTTGTTACGGTCGCGAATAATATATTTTGTTTAACATACAACCTGACATTGATCTCCAGGGAAATTTCGTAACACATAATCAGTAGCATAGCACTAGGTATCATTTTGACAGTTCAACAACATTCATTGCGTTATTTACATTGTTGAGCAGACACACTTTTAGAAAATATAAAGCAATGTATTAGCAATATCCTTCAAAATAAATGTGTGATGCTGCAAATTGCTAAAAAAGTAAGAAAATTTGAATTACGTGGGTTACCTCTACGCATCCTCCTTAACGTTATTGTGTTTTACAATACTTCTTAGTTATAATTCCTAATATTTTATCTCGATTTCCACACAAACAGAGCCACAGGACACAGCTTGTATAAAATCCACAAGCAGAACTGGACAGAATGAAACGACACAATGATTTAGCAGACATGTGGTAGCCGACAGAATGTATAAATTATTAGCCATATACCATAGCATGGTCCATGGCTTGATGAATAAGTCAGCTGCGGAGTCGTGGGAGTGTCATGTCTTTATTTTGTGGCATAGTTTTTTATTGAATTCAGTGAGGAATTACTATTCGTCGTGACTTTCGTCGTGTAAAACTTTCAAGGTATGGTAGGGAGGTAAATCATATCTGATTAGCCTTTTTTCCAATTATGTTGGGGACGGCTTCCAGTCTGACTGGATGCAGCTGAATATCAGTATTTTAGACTACCTATCTGCGACTTCTATAACCCAGTAACGGGGTAATACGATAACCCTTGGTAAGGCTGGTTGTCAAACTTTTTGAAAATTTCTGAACCAAGTCAAATTTATGCTTATATCTATGGTTACGAACGACGAACGAAAAACGAACTACTGCCAGAACTTTAGGTTAGGTTAGATCCCATTTTAATATTATATAATATGAATTGACATGATTGTATAGTTTATAATTCTCTTTAGAGTTTAGTGAAATTTGCAACGTAACACGCATATATCTTTTTTAAATCGAAACAGCTTGGTTAGGTTAGGTTAGAACTGTGACCACACAACGCACGAGCCGAGCGAGCGAAGCGAGCGGGGGGCCACGGTAGCGGCCGGCGAGAGCCAGAAACATATTTTATAATGTAAAACCAAACCAACAAAACACATTGTTATTTAATTTGTATATTTTGGGCAACTGACATAAAGATACAAATCTTTTGTCATTGACTAAGCAATTGAATAGAAATGGTAAAGTAAATATTTGGCTTATTTTATTTTGCGTACAATATGCTATACCAACTGAAATATTTGACTACATTAAAATTGGTAAAAAATTAAATTAAAAATTTTAAAAACACCCCGACAACGTGAAACCCTATAAAAAGAAAAAAATAACCTTGAAATGATGACCCTACGTAAGTACGTGCTCTAATTATTAGCCAAACGTTCTGTTAAAGGTTAAAATAGTAGCGGTCCCCCGACAGGACAATATTTAATCAAAAAATTTCATACGTACTTACGTAGGGTCATAATTTCAAGGTTTTTTTTTTCTTTTTATAGGGTTTCACGTTGTCGGGGTTTTTTTTAATTTAGATTTAATTTTTTATTTCATGCTTTTTGTAGAGACTCCTTGTTATTTCATTTCTTTTATTTTCTTGCGTTTTATGATTCAGGTAACTTGGTATTTAATCAGGTTTTTTGTAATTCACCATTTTGTGGTAGTGGCCATCTTGGATTTGAAATTTGTCATAGTGTATAGTATTCTACTAGTGAAGCCCTTTCGTTTGATACCCATATAGAGGGAGTTGTGAAAAAAAAAAGTAATTCGCCATTTTGTGGTGGCGGCCATCTTGGATTTGAAATTTTTCATAGTGTATAGTATTCTACTAGTCAAGCCCTTTCATTTGATACCCATATTGAGGGGGTTGTGAAAAAATATGTAATCCGCCATCTTGTGGCGGCGGCGGCCATCTTGGACCGATTTTCATCAAACATAGCTAAGAACACTCCCGACAAATTCACCTTTCAAACAAAAAAAAACAAAATCAAAATCGGTTCATCCATTCGGGAGCTACGATGCCACAGACAGACATACACACGTACGCACACACAAACCCCCACACACACACACACACACACACAGAGACACGTCAAACTTATGACACCCCGTCGTTTTTGCGTCGGGGGTTAAAAAGTACAAGTTGGTACGCAAGTTATTGTTTAAACGTTCACTTGCCAAACATTAAGTTTGCGAAGAGTTTATTTGCTAAATAATAATTTGGCAAATGAAATTATGCGGAAAATTGTTTGAGAAGTGATAATTTGTCAAATTTTTTTTTTGTTGTTGAAACAATGGAGACCCGTTCTATAGATACTCCTCTGCCCATCCCTTAGGGGGTACAAAGTGAGATGTTATAGGGAATCAATAAATTAAAATGATTCATACAAACAGTTTTATTTGGAAATACACAAAAGTTATAAAAATAAGGCTATCATATCCATTTTAAATACACCCCCAATATTATTGCTACTAAGTGAGTATAATGTATGCGTTACCTCCCGTTTCACCCCCTACACCCCCGATCTCACCCCCTGTTTACTTTCATTGCACTTTGCAATGAAAACGATCGAGCTTTTAACTGGGTTGCCAGTGCATGATGACGATATAAACCTCTTGCAATTTCTATGGACATTCATTTTAGGGCTGATTTTTCCAATGCCAGATAACTGTATCGGAGGAATACTTTAGAATTTTTGACAGTTCTTCTAAACAAAAACTGTCAGACGTCAATTTTATTTCACGAACAAAAAACAGACTCGACCGACTGAAAAAACAGTCCTTAGCTGAACAAGATGTAATAGAATAAACGCAAGACCTAAAAGTAGTTTGTTTAGAGTTGACAACTGAATCGGTTTCAGTAACTCTTAAAAAGAGTTTTTTTTTTTTTTAATTATGTGTTTTGCCAAACTGAACGCCTATCGAGCCAAAGAAAGAACAAGAAAGAAAATACATAAATAACACAAAAAAAAACTTGTTGGGGGTAAACATGTCACATCCACGCAAAACGGCCATCGCTCAGCATAATGCTAAGACCCGATACGAGACAGAGCTCCAGCGCTGGTTTTCAGCGGCGGCCGGCGCTGACGTATTGACGTCAACCAGTGCAGCATACAAAGAAAATTAAACCATATCTCTATTCAGTAAGACTCAAATGTAAATGCATAAAGTAATGATAGGTTCAACACGATTTGCTTAACAATAATAATTAGTTAAAAAAAGCTTTGTTCCTTTTATTAAGCTTTTAACTCTATATTCTAATTGGGCTGTATGCGGTCAGTCAGAGAGATGAAGCTAGTTGGCCCTTCTCTTTTAACCCTTCATGTAGAACGGAACGTAGATCTACGCGAGACACAAGGCCTTTTTAATTGTGTCTGTAATTACGGCATTCAACAGCTTAAATCATAAAATTGTTACAAAATATTGATTACATCATTCATGTTGAAATTATGCATGTGAGAACGATGTAGAAAGACGTTAAATTTGATTATGTTACATTATTGTATTCGGCTTCAAGTCAAATCGATTGTTACTAATACGATACCCCTTGGTAAGACTGGTTGTCAGACTTTTGGGCTTCTGACGACCCGAAAGGACCGTCAAAGATCCATGAACGATAGATTACGGCCCTGTCTTATGAGTTGTAGGTCGTGGGTGCGAACCCAGGGGCTGCAGTCTCGACATTCATAGCGAGCGCTTTACGACCGAATTCAGTCGCAAAGTCCGGATTGACAGGTTTAATGTATGGAGTGACAGGAATTTGCGACCGAATTCGGTCGTAAAACGATCGCTATGAATGTCGAGACTTCTGGGGCAGGCAAGTGTTTTACTTAGCGAAAATAATTTCATCGCCATTGGTCTCAAAACGGTGAAGGAAATCATCGCGAGGAAACCGCCATGTCTTAAAACCAAAAATTCGAAGACATGTAACATCTATCAACCCGCACTGGGCCCGCGTGGTTAATGACAGCCCGCCCCCTCTTGAAGAGAGGAGACCTGTGTCCCAGCAGTGGGAACATTATAGGCAGATTATATACTAAGGAAAGTAGAATTAATTCTGAATTCACACAAGAATCTAAAATTACTTAAATAAACATAATTTCAGTCAATTCTCTTAACATTTCCAGTATACCTTCTTAATTAAAATCTTTATATTACTTTATAAAACAAACGAAAAACTTCAAATTTCGCTAAAAAGCTGACGGTAAAGTTAATATTACCCTAAAATGTCGAAGTTCATTTTACCCCTAGAATCGGGGTAAATATTTTCGTTTGGCAACACAGGGGACTTGGTTCCCCGGCTGTGTTATTAAAGCAAATAAGTTGAAGAATTATTAAACAGCTGTACTTTACGTTTGCAGTAAATTTTGGGGAATAAGCAGAGAAGTGTGTTGTTTTAAAATATTACCTGTTGAAGGTATTATTGACAGGGGAGAACGGAAGAAAATAATAAATTTAAATAAGGGCTGTTTTCTCAATCGACAGCTACATTTTATTCGTGGAATAAAATTTACGTCTGACACATTTTTTATGGAAAAACTGACAAAAATTCAAAATGATACCACGGATAAAATTATCTGGCATTGGAAAGATCAGCCTTGTTTTGTTATTTTCTTGCACATATTTCGCTGCTCCGTATGTTTATTTCTGTAAGGGCTGAGTTTTCCAACGCCAGATAGTTGTACCCGAGGAATAATTTTTAATTTTTGACAGTTCTTCAATACAAAAACTGTCAGACGTCAATGTTATACCGACGATTGAAAAAGCCTGCCCTTGGTATTCCTCATGGACAGAGTGAGTGGGCAGTAATCCACCACGCGGGCCCAGTGCAAGTTGGTGAATGTCACATGTCTTAAAATTTATGTTCTAGGACATGCCGGTTTCCTTACGATGTATTTTTCAAATCCGACTGGCAGTTTCATAGATTAGCGCGTTCAAACTAACTATTCAGTTTTTTTATTAATAGTATAGAATTTGTTTAACTTACATAAAATAAGATATTTCGATGTTTTGTTCAGTAGTAAAAACCGTGCAAACCTGGGGCGGGTAGTGATATTGTGATTTTTAGGGTTCCGTACAGCTGTGACAGTTAAACATTATCATCTGCTTAACCTTCTCCCAACTATGCTGGGGTCGGCGTCCAGTCTTACCGGATGCAGCTGAGTGAATACCAGTATTTTACATGGAGCGACTGCCTATCTGACCTCCTATACCCAGTAACTGGGTAATATCCGAAAGTCTGACAACCAGTTAAGACTGGTTACGATACCCCTTGTTAAGACAAGGGGTATCGTAACCAGTCTTAACTGGTGGTCAGACTTTCGGGCTTCTGACGACCCGTAACAAATGTCAAATTCACGAAAGAAAGCCGGGACCAACGGTTTAACGTGCTTTCCGAGGCACGCAAGGGTCTCGTATGTTTAGATGGTCACCCATCCACAGACCAACCGCGGCAAGCGTGGCTTAACCTGATCGATCGATCTGTGCGGCTGTTATTACTTAGCCACAAGACTCGTTTTTTTTTTTGGTTTGATATCATCAAATAACTTGTCAGACTTTTACTGACTAAAACCCACCCGTGTTCCTTCAGTGCCTGTGCCAGAGGCCACGGTAACTCTTTCAAACACCTGTGACCCTGGCAGAGCCACAAGCCCCTCAAAATATGATGATGTCATAGTATGACAGTCAAACGTGGTGAGTTAATTTGCTAAACAAAACAAAACCTCAATTATCCCTGACTAGCAAATATAACATTCATACTCTCACAAAAGTAACTTTCGAAACTTCTACAAAATACAAAATTGGCTACATACTTAGGTTCAGATTATATTTTGATGGAGCAGCCAATTAAGCATACGCGCAATATTAGCGAAATTTTGGAAAGTTTACAATTCGACAGAAACTCCTACAGTTTGTTCCTTTAATTATCAAAATATAAAATTGAGCTGTGTAGGGATGGGTAGCGGGATCGTCCGAAAGGGTTACCGCTGCCCTGGTACATAAAGGGCTAAGGAAGGAACACGGGTGGGTTTTAGTCAGTAAGAGTCTGACACTCCCTTCTGCTCCACCCAGAGCGGGAGGAGTCATTTGATGATTTCCCATCCTGAAAAAAAAAAAAAAAAAAAAAAAAAAAAAAAAAAAAAAAAAAAAAAAAAAAAAAAAAAAAAAAAAAAAAAAAAAAAAAAAAAAAAAAAAAAAAAAGCTGTGTAGGGATGGGGGGCAGGTGCACAGGTATTACTGTCGATAGATTTTGTCGATATTTTAAACTAGCTTCGATTAGAATTCGGCCACTTCTACAGCCTTAGAGTTAGCCTCACAAAGGTTTTTCATAGTACAGGTTTTATTCGGAGCTAATTTAAAAATATACAAAAGGAATCATCGATACGACGAAGAACTTGGCATTTTTACTTTCAAATAGAGGTAGGTATGATTAGATGCTTTTGTGATAGTTAAACTAACAGGTAAAAAAACTAAAGCACATAGCCATCCAAGGGCTTTGTACAGTTCGTCGTAATTGAAACGTTGTCGAAGTGTTATCCATGACTATTTACAAACTAGTGTGTTCGATTACTAGTTCGAGTTATATACGGTCTCTTTAGTGAAATTGGAAGTGAACTTTACAGAACAGCACTAACACTGCGTGACCTCCTTATAAACTGCGCTGCTACAAGAAACATCAGTTTATTCCACCTCCTTGAGATCGTCAAATGATTATGTTTATACACATAATGTGGTTTTCGCACAACCAATCACAACAGTAGCTGATTTACTAATGGAAGCCTTCAATAGACTCGTTGTAACTGCTTCATTGGTGTAGTGATCGCAAGCTGTTGTTGTGTGTTATATACTCAGTACCAGGCTGGAGTCTGGATTTGTTCCTTATTGATGAGTATAGACTCGCCCCCTGGGATACTTCTGCTCAACCCTTCGGGGAATACAGATTTATTTATTTATTTATTTAAAACTCTCACTATTCTCTCTTTCTCTCACTATTTAATTTTCTTTAGATGTAATGTTATGTATGTAAACTCGCTGTAAAATCATCTGCTGATATAAATCAATCAAAACTGAAGTTATCACAACTTTCAGGACACGATCGAAGCCATCATACACGTGACTCACAAACATCGATATCGATAACTCCGCCGTAAAGCACAACACTACCCGCCGGATCGATACACTGTCGGTTACTAGGGCTACAGACGACGCGGTCCCACCCATACCAGTAAAAAGCATACAACGAACTACCTGACAGAATTACTTGCTAAATTTCACCCCTGTGAATGAAATTGTATATCAAAATGAACGAGGGATGGTCTGGAGCACCGGTCTTTATGTACAGTTAGTATTTTGTTGTGGGTTGCGTTGAAAGAGATTAAAACTACATAATGATGGGAGCTGTTTGTCCTCTTTGGTCTTTTAAAACTATTTTTTTTTTGGAATAACCACAGGCTGCCGCCATGGCCCACGCACAATCGTCCACTTGAAGAACTATGTGCAGAAACCAAACATAGAACAACTATCTTTTTTTTTCAAGTCCAGTTGAAAACCAGCGTAAGGCACTACATAGTTGTCTGGCATTTTTGCTGAACGGGGCCTTTTTGGTGCAGCCGTGAGGCACACTTTCCTGCTATTTTCTTACATCGGACTTTATACTTTTTAGTTGATCTTTTTTGTTTTTATCTGATGTATGTATCAGAGGGGCACTTCTCGTAATCTTAAGAACGTTCACAGTCTGATCTCAGTCTCGAACTGTCAAAAATACCTCTAATTTCCCTACATGTTTGGGTTGACTACTTACTATTTTTAGAAATTCAACTTCCTACACTTAACACACACATACACAAACTCACCCTTTCTTCCCAAGGGGGTAGGTAAAAGCTACAGAACGCCTAATCCTAATAGATCTTTACATACTCCTTTCGCATCATACACACACGCCGGTTGCTATGCACCAGATCTTTCTGAAGAACATCACCAATAAGATAATAAACACCTTTGCTATAAAGAACGACTGAATAAACAAAAGAATTGATCCCAACACTCACACGTCTTAGTTTCAACCGCAAATATCCTAATTCTACCCCTATCGAATTCAAAGGACATCAAATCACCCTGCCATGCCAAAAATAACACATACACGCACACACCCACTCACTAACACACACACACACACACGAATAACTTCAATAGAACGCGTAGTTTAATAATTCACACGAATGACCAGGATTGTCTAGACTGATTTAGCATTCAGTTCGGGCTAGAATCTAGTAATTTCTGGATATGGTATCGACACGATTTTTTTTTATCCTATATCCCACAGCTGGGCAAAAGCCTCGTCCTTTTTCATCTAAACCTCTCTGTCTTCAGCAATCTCTGGCCATGTTGGCCCTGCAAACCTCACCTGATAGTCACACCACCTTCGCCGTGGTCTACCTCGACGGCGATGTCTTCCTTCAGGCGTCCAGTGAGTGACGATCTTTGCCCATCTCTCCGGGTGCATTCGCGCGACATGTCCGGCCCACTCCCACTTCAGCCGGGCTGTATTTTTCGACACACACAATCACGATTGTTGATGTGATAATCAAAACGCTACCTAACTTTTTTGTTGGAGTCAGCATCCAGTCTAACTGGATGCAGCTGAATACCAGTATTTTACATGGAGCGAGTGCCTATCTGTTCTCCATAACCTAGTTACTTGATAACATGAAACCCTTTGGTAAGACTGGTTGTCAGGGCTTGGTCGGGCAAAATGCTATTGTATTTTTCCCATAAGGAATTTCATACTAGCAGTTCGAAGTTTGGAAGTTGGCGGTGTGATACTCCCGTGCATCGGAAAGCCGTTAAGCCTTAGATAAGTTTCGGACTTTCATCGGACCGCCATGACCGAAATACGGGCCGAAGTACTGTAGAACGTAGGTATTTGAACTTGAAAAATAACAAATAATTAAACAAATGGACCACTGTTACTCGTTGAAAGCACGTTATAAACTTTTATGACCAAACTTTCAATAAATTGAAGTAAAAGGGTCACATAAAACGGTTTTAAAAACTTTTGATGGGATTTCATTTGTTTTTTGTGTACTTTTTTTACCAATAAGAGTTAGATGGGGAAGGATGTGCCGAGGTGTCTATCGATATCGATAAATGAAAGCTACTTTGTTACAACTCTATTGCTTACAATTTTCCGTATAAGCTACTGAAAACTTTTGGTTTAAGTAATTAAGTTCATATTTGCCATTTGTCATGAACTGACCCATACAGTGTATATGTGCATATAATTATAAACGGATTGTTCTTCAATAAAAATATAGCATTCATTTTTCGACCTTTGACTCAAAAAAGGCTTTTAGTTTTCAAACAATTGCGACAAACAAACAGCATCCTAATTGCATAACACACTATCAAGCACAATGTGAATAATTTTGAAGGGTATTGCTAATCCATTGCTTCATATGTTCGAAAAATGTGTCTGCTCAACAACGTAAATACCGCAATGAATGTTGTTGAACTGTCAAAATGAAACCCATTGCTACTGATACTGTGTAACGCAATTACCCCGCAGGTTGATCCAAATTACATACACGTACTAACAATTAGGAGTCTAACCGTGACCGAGAAAAATATAAGTGTGTAGCGGTATCTACAACGCCACATGCGAACAACGCGTCATACTGACGTCACGCAAATCCTACATCTCGCAAGCAGAGTTTACCGCGCAATTAGCATACATACAAACTTCCCGACATCAATCGTTGGGCAATTGCCCGCCAGACACAACACCCGTCTGGTCGGAGGATCCTCCCTTTTCTATAGGAATAGAAATTTAAAAAAAATAGAACTCTATAGAGTATAACTTTACACCCTGTTCCTCTTACCTCTATAAGTGACTTGGTTACGAAGAATCTCAGTTAAGGTATTAATATACAAAACTGCTATTTTGCTGTTGATGCATTCCACCAGTTTCTAAGACAAATCTTTTACTGTTCAAGCAGTTCGGTTATGGAATGACTTTCCCGTGTCAGTAAGGCATGCTCAATCTTTGTTTACATTTAAAAATTATGATAAAAAACACTTCCTCTCTGCTTAAACATCATCCTTTGCTCCTGTTTCACAATTATTATTTATATAGATGAGTATTATATTATTTATGTATGTATTTATTGTGTAAATGATACACCACAGACTACATACAATATTGTATCTCCTTTCCCTTTTTAATCCTTCCAAAGGTTGTCTTTAAAAGATCGCTCTTAGCGATAAGACCGCCCATTGTGTCATCCTTTGTAAAATTTCTACATTTATATCTCTAAAGTACATTATATAGAGCAGAAGTCAGAGCAGTGTAGGCCCAGTGGTAATGGCTGCGACTCACGAGTTGTAGGTCGTAGGTTCGAACCCAAACAGGCGCTTTACTTTGTGTAAATTACTTCATCACCACTGCTCTCAAAACGGTGAAGGAAAACATCGTGAGGAAACCAGCATGTCCTAGAACCAAAAAATCGAGAATGACTACCAACCCGCACTGGGCCATCGTAAATTACAGCCCACACCCTCTAACTGAGAGAGGCCTGTGTCCCAACAGTGGGAATATTATAGGCTAATTAAGTACACAATAAATAATATTCTATTTTGTTCTGGTCGCATTTTCTCGAGACAAATACCATATCAAAATCACGTGTGAAACTTCCCACATCAACTACAATTTAATCAGTTCAGTCTGGATTTAAAACCAGTTTTATTTTAACTACACTTAGATTTGAAACTGATTGAGTTTGATCCAGATCTAATGATTGCGTTCATTCCAATATGCATAACAGCCATTAAAGAGATGAGCATCGGATCCAACATTGCTTAGTTCTTTTCTGACGAAATCGATGGTGTTTTGTTTCATGGAAAAGAAGAGGACCTAGTCAGGTCTATTCAAAGTAATGTTTCAAATTAATGTTATTTCAAGTTAAACAAATATCAACTTTATTTTTAATGTAAATTAAGTTGATTTTAAAATGAACAGCACTATTGAAAAATGTATAAAAATGTTTGAAGTTGTAGCGTAAACTGAACTTTATTGTGCAGGATTTAAAGTAATTTTTTCATAAACTCATATTTGTTTACATTTTTAGCAAATAAATCGTGAATGCAGATTAGATAAACAAAGTGATATCCTATTGAAAGAGAAAACTGACTGCGAATGTGAGTATCAGGCAGGAGACCTACTCTCTCAGGAGGGTAATGACATGCACGCACATGTCGAAGGATACCTCACTGCGATACATTGTGGGCTGCTTGGGGGTTTACCTCGATGCCAGGCATGTGCGTGCGCGTTTATTAGCATGCATTTGTCTTACATGGCATGACATGACATTGAGGTAGCGAGCAAAACCGCGACCGCGAGGTTTCGCAGTGAGAAAAGTGAAAACCTCCGTTGCAGTCCGAAGCAAAGTCTTTGATACTTTTATCTGGAAGGAGGTCCAGTGCAGACTGAAGAAATTTAATAGGTAATTTTATCGCTGAAAAAAGTGAAAGAATATATTACCTGTTCAATCAAATAAAAATAAACTGAAACTAAAACTGTATATTCTTAAAACTTATGTTACATATTGTTAAGAGATCAGAGTTGCCATTCTCGTAATTTTAAGAACGTTCTCACAGTCTGATCTCAGTCTCAATCTGTCAAAAACGCCTCTCTCTCTCTCAATTCCCTAAATTTTTTGTCAAATTTTTGACATTGATTGTCGCTGAGATGAGATTGCGACTAGATTTTGAACGTTTTTAATTACGGGAATTGGCCTTCAGGAGGCTTACCAGAAAGCGTATTCTCGTAATTTAAAACGTTCAAAATCTAGTCGCAGTCTCATCTCGGCCACAAAAAAATGTCAGAAACATGTCAAAATGTAGGGAAATTAGAGATATTTTTGACAGAATGACACTGAGATCAGACTGTGAAAGTTCTTAAAATTACGAGAATTGCCCCTCTGGTCTTGGAACGAATACCTCAAATTACAAGTCACCTTGTATAACAAAAGATTGCCTATAGCCATTAATACAGACACAAATACATCCTTTTTCCGCAGCGCCTATATCCAGCACCGGCTGGCTAAAGGCCGTTGATAATGAATCGATTCTCCGGCTGTCTGTCAACGAATACCGCACAGATTGTAACAGTGGGGTCATTACTTCTAACTCTTTGTAGTTTCGTGTCAGTCGCCGGCTGGGATTCACAGCAAAGATGCGTTGTGGCAGGATAAGGAATGGTACTGGCTTATTTAATTTTGTGAACTGTTTATTTTTTATTAATTTTAAAAACAGTTCTACAACAAATTAACTTGTATGTGTGGTGCAAAATGTAAAATTTGCACCTCACATACAAGTTATTTATCAGTCAATACTAGTATTATACTTTTTATTTCGGACCTTAAGGGCGTCCGTAATAAAAAGATAAATACTAGTATTGACGTATAATCTTCATATGTCTTTCTACATCGATCGCACATCCTATGTATAATTTCAAAATGAATTATGTAACCAATATTTAATAACAATATGTATTTTGATTTTCATGTCCGTTCTTCTCCATAGGAACCTACTACGCTTTGAAATGGGCGACTAGCATCATCTTTGTGACAAAATGCGTCGTGGGTCGCATCTTGATATTTCTAAAGTGCCGGTAATTTGTTTAGTTGAAATAAATGCTGTGAGGTTGAGTTTGAACTATTGCCGAACGTTGGAAGAATAAAAGATAAAAGAAAAGGAAGTAATTACGAAGATAAAAAAGATTATAATTATCATAACTGTTCGTAGGTTTTTTAGTAAAACAAATCAATCAATTTTACTTTCAAAACTGACATTCATCGACATTTGATACCTATGAATCAGAAGGCATGGAATTCGGATCTTTATTTTAATTTTTTTTTTATTTCACGTCTATTATTTTTTAGTACTTAGTAATTGCTTTGTCCATTTTTTACTAAATGCTACAATAGGTACGTAACCTACTTGATTGAAACAGTCACCTTCTTTGTCCTCCCACGTAAAAACAAAACAAAAAAAGCTTCCATAAGAAAAAACTCAACAGATCATTACCGGATCTCAATACCACTACATCAAATCATTGAAAGCCACACAATTAATTCAAAAGGCTTAAAACACACCCGACACACACCATTTTCATCAATACGTTTAACCACAAACCGCAGAACACAATCAAAGAATGACAAACAAAAATATAAAAATAGATTGTACCTACCTAAGGAACCTGTCCCATCGTCGACGAGGAAACGACTAGCTATACCAACGAATTTCTCGCTCAAGGAACGTAAAATATTGTAGATCTCATTTAAGTTAAACAGATACATACAAGGTCAAATTAGGTTCGCTAGCAAAACTCTGCAGACATGAGTGCTATCCATATCTAAGCATGATAAAATAAAAACAAAAAAGATTTGAAGTTTTTTTTTTGGGGGGGTCAATGACCGCTTGTAGTTTTGTTACTGTATGGTTGAGAAAATGTGTGTTATCGTGTTTAAATATTGAAACCATCACGTCTGTAAAGTTTACCCTAAAAAAAACTTTTTTTAACTGATATAATTTAAAGTGACTACTGCTGCCGTCGATGAGCCCACAAAATGCATCATCAAATTAATTTCTTTTTTTCAATCATCTTTAGATATCGACACCCATCAAGACTGCGGAGTTTCGCCAGCTAATTAAATTTGACCCTGTATATTATTAGTTGATCGCTGACTGTTTACGCCGCTGGCCTTGTTTATCGCAGTGACAAAAGCTATCAAAGAGAGTACTCGCTCAGCGTCGCTCGCTCGGCAGGCAAGACACTCGCTGACAGACTTACGAGAAAGTACTCGCTCAGCGACGTAATCGCTCGTCGCTGTCGTGCACTCGCCTCTCGTTACTCGCCAACTCATTTCTAGTTTCTAGCTATACTCTTTTTCGTTACTCGCCGGCGGTGTGGCGGGTGCCAAAATCTACTATAATTTCTTATCCAGTCATTGTTTAATCCGCGATGGTCAGATCGCGAATAGCATCATCATTGAATGCTGCGTCATTTGACTTGGATATGGCGTGAGCATGGAATGGAATAGAATAGGATGGTTGTTTGCTGAAACAGGCATTTTACAAGGTATGTGAAGTGTTAAATGTTACAGGGTACAGATAGAGACCTATCCACGAAGTACCTAGGGTGACCTGTCACCCTGTATTTACTTCGTGGATAGTTTCACGTCGATGTCCCTGGACATCGATGCGAAACTGTAATCATGAATTCAGCACATGACCCTAGTTCCCCTAGTGTAGACATTTTGCGTGGGTTATCAAACAATAAATCAGCTGTTTTATAGAAAAGTGCAATACCTTTTTTTTTGTCGCACGGTGGAAATCCTCATGGAGTTCCTCCATCGTGGGGATGACAGAGGGGTATGCTGGACTCTTACCGGCTAAAACCACCGCGATGTTCCACCTCTGCCTATGGCCTGGGGTGCGGGATTCGCTTATGCATTCACAAAGTGCATGCGGTCAAAATGTTTGGAACAGCAAATTTTTTTTTTAATAACCGACAGTTCTAGGTTCGATTCCATGGTCCGGCAAAGTATTATTCAGTTTGGAAATTGCTCAGTAGCAGACTGAAATCTGGATTAGAGTCCGGTTGCCCGGCAATAGCCTCGCCCCCTGTTACCTGGAACATATGTACAGTTTCTCTAATAATAAAACACCTCTACCGATCCCTTCGAGGAAAACAGTCCAATTATTTTTTTATCCTTTATTAAAAAGAACCAGTTTCTTAATAATTAATTACAATCTAACCTTTAAGACTAATAAGCAATTTTAATCTATCTTAATTTTTTACGTGATAATTATTTTAAAACTTAGAATAGTGTTCATTGTACAGACGTCAGCAGGTCAAACTACCCGTAACTGTCAAATTTTCCCAATCAACCTTGAACCTTAATGTTTTAATGTCGAAGCATCATGCTGAGATAGAGCCTTTTGGCCTCGTAAGGATTTTGTTGCATTTTTCTTTACGTTATTTTTTTTAAATATAATTTGTTTTTATTTTTATTTTAACTGTGTTTAATATAGTGTATGATATTCCTGTACGAGTCGCATTAAAAACTTTCTCTCTCTTTCTTTAGAGATAAAGTTGAAAATCTATTAAAGAAATTTGACAGATTGTAGAAGCTTTATGTGCTGGCGTCTGTACTTTACACAAGTCCGTTCCACTTTCTTAGAGTCTGATATGATACAGTCATGATGAGAAATGTGACGTATGCATCGGTCAACAAAACCATGTCTTCTCTATCCATTCCTAACAACCAACTATCTTAAAGATCTCATGGCCGCTCATATTTAACAATAGCAATTACTGTAGCATGCCCGATAGTATCGATTTAGAATCGGTATTATATCGAGAAGTATCGATTGTATCGATATTATCGACACGATGACAGGTACCCCGCTATTGTTCCATTTCGACTATTAGTTGATCTTTATTTGTTAATACTGTTACTTCTTTCAATGCTAGAAACAGGCATCCATTATATAAAAATAGTATTTAAAATTACTCATTTTGGTTTTACCTTTATTATCTAGCTGCATCCGGTTAAGCTACCACTCGCACCGTTCCCTCTCACCGAGAGGAGGCCTGTGTCCCAGCAGTGGGAACAGTATAGGCAGATTATGCTACGTAGTTGTCAGGTAGTCAGAAGCACAGAAGTCTGACAACCAGTCTAACTAAAGGTGTTACTCAGTACCTGGATTGTCAAATACTGGTATTCAACTGCAGCAGTGTGTGTGTATATCCGGTTAAGTTACGATTACCTAAAAGATCGGTGAATCGCGGACGCTATGTGGCGGCATAGTGTCCGCCAGTCAACGACGAATGACGCCACTGATATGTTATTTACAAAAAAAAAAATATTGTCACAAATCAGCAAATAGTTATAAATTTCTGTTCGAAGCCTCCTTTTAGGCAGATAATACCTATGTTAGAAGGCTCCGCTCTTCCATAACAATGGTATAGGTACCTAATTTAATCGTGACGTGTAGCGTGATGTGAGGTGTGTGTTGTGACGTGAAGTGGTGTGTGTGAAATTTATTTATTTATTTATTTCATTAAAAAAAATTACATTGTGTCGAAATGTATTACATTTAAATCTAAAATAACAGGAAACACAATTTAAAGATAAGAAATAACAAATACATATTATGAATACATCCTACATGTGTGACAAATTTTAAAACAAAGTTAAAGTATTGTGTGTTTTGATATGAATGTGATAAATGTTGTGATGTTAATGTGGTGTTTGTGATTTGATGTGAATATGATAATATATAGAATGAGGTGTATGAATAATGTGTGATTTGTCTGATTACTCAATCTGTTGTAACAGAGCCTCCGTTTTATCATAGGAAAGTGTTTTAATCCAATTTACTAAGCTTGTTTTACAATTGTACCTATTTTTATTATGAACATACACGTATTTGTTTATTTTATTATATAATTGAGCTGAACGTTTGTGTAGTTGTCTGCTAGTGAATTTCAATTTAGTTCGGGGAATATCTGCGTATATATCTTTTCTTCTTTTTGATTGGGTACTATTATGATATGGTAGAGACTTATGTTTCCTGAGAACGACTTGAACAATGTACAATTTCCTTACAGAGAGTAAATTACTAATTTGATACAGGCTTTCCGTACAGAATCTTCTTTTTTTAAAATAAATAATTTTAATTAAATTTCGCTGAGCTCGTTCCAGAGTTAAAAATTTAGTTTTAGACGCTCCACCCCACACTGGGATGCAATAAGTGAGGACCGATTGCACAAGAGCAGTATATACTTCATGAAGAAGATTCCTGGTATGATTTTTGCCTTCTACTAAAAGTTTAGTTGGAACCACAAATCTTAATGTTATAAACATCCAGCTGAGTTTCCTGATTCTATTGCTGACTTGTTCAAGATGGGGATACCAGGACAATGTTTGATCTAAAATAACTCCTAAATATTTAGTTTGTGGAACTTTTTCAAGACATGGGCAGCTGCAAGTATCGTTTTGTGTGTGACCACACTCGTGTATTATTATTTTAAAATATTCGGCTGGTTGCGTGCGGTTACTTACACTAAAATAGATGTAATTACTTTTTAGTATAAGGACAACAAGTTATTTTTAAGCCAATTAGCTATTTGAGCCATTCCTATTTCAGCAGTTTGCTTGATATCTGCCCAGGAGCTACCAGAAAAAACAATAGCTGTGTCATCGGCGTACGCAAAGACTTTAGCGTTTTTTAATTGAATGTTACAAAGGTCATTAATGTAAAGCAGGAAGAGTGTAGGGCCAAGTACGCTACCCTGCGGGACGCCGTATGACACATCCATTTCATCACTAATGTAGCGTCCTATCTTTACTCTCTTTTTTCTATTCGTGAGATAATCACTGAGCAAGCTGAGCGCATTACCTCTTATTCCAGCTTGTTCCAGCTTGTTGACAAGGATTGGGATAGAGACGGTGTCAAACGCCTTTTTAAGGTCTAAGAATGCTGTTAAGCATGTGCTTCCACCATCCAATTGTTCAATTACCTGAGAACTTAATGCAGTAACTGCGTCCTCGGTACTTAAACCTTGAATAAAAATTTATGAAAGTAAGTTGGTGTGTTTTCTTCCTGCACCTGCTCGTCGTGATATATATGATGCCAAAACGTTGACACTGACGGTCAGGCTGGTCCACAAATTCAAGGTCGCTCAGCGCGCTATGGAGCGAGCTATGCTCGGAGTCTCTTTGAAGGATAAAATCAGGAATGAAATTATCCGGAAAAGAACCGGAGTTATCGACATAGCTTGCAGAGTAAGCAAACTGAAGTGAGGTGGGCTGGCCGTGTTTGTCGAAGGACCGATGGCCGGTGGAGCAGACGAATCCTGCAGTGCGATTCTGTAACCATCTCATCGTGAAAACTTAGGTGAAGTGAGCGTGGAGTGAGCTGTCAATCCAAATAATGCTAGGGGTTGACACTACTGACAACTCACATCAAGCTTACTTCACTTGAGTTTTCACGGTGAGATTTTTACAGAATCGACCGGCTGGAGTGGAGCCCGCGTATCGGGAAGCATAGTGTGGGACGCCCCCCCACTAGATTGACGGACGAGCTACAGAAGGTGGCTGGGACAGACCGGATGCGGAAGGCGGAGGACAGGGTGTTGTGGCGCAGCTTCTGACCAACAGTGGACTGCAATATACTGAGTTGAGAGTGTTTTCTTAGAGAGCAATATTATCACCATAAAGTCAAAAACCCGCTGCCCAAATATATATATATAAATCGCTAGATTTGCCCTCACTGTACTGTGACCGTTTCGACTGCTCGGACACAGTGTCGTAGAAGAAAAACGACTACGTCAACAATGCGTCGTGAAGTTCCAACGTTAGGATTTTATTCATACTGTCTACATTTTCTTCGAAATCGTATCAGTGGCTAGCAAAAAGAATAGGACCGTTTAAGAGAACTGCGTGGCAGCGCAGTTCTCCACGTTTCGACCGCGCGACCATGGTTAAGCCTTTACAACTATCTGAATATTGGATCTACGA
Organism: Apamea epomidion; assembly: GCA_947507525.1. Classification (NCBI taxonomy): domain Eukaryota; kingdom Metazoa; phylum Arthropoda; class Insecta; order Lepidoptera; family Noctuidae; genus Apamea; species Apamea epomidion. Next base: position 6,556,292 of record OX382252.1, on the reverse strand, counting down.
ATTTGCGATTTTCATTGTTAGTGTTTTACAAATTCCTTCGTAATGTTGACGTAGTCGTTTTGCTTCTACGACACTGTGGCCGAGCAGTCGAAACAGACACACATTATTATATAGCGTTTCCATGACAATCAAATCACTGCGTCATTGTGTGTCAGAGGTGACAAAACAAAACAGAATCGCGACTATCTTTTGACGCAGTATGAGGAATCTAACGTCAAGTCGAGAGGGGCTTGTGGCTACGTAATAACAGCCACAGAGGTCGATCGATCTGGTTAAGCTATGCTTGCCGCGGTTGGTCCGTGGATGGATGACCATCTTTACTCCGTGCCTCGGAAAGCACGTTAAGCCGTTGGTCACGGCTGTCATTCGTGGATCTTGGACAATCGTTAGGGGTCGTCAGAAGCCCAAAAATCTGACAACCAGTCTTACCAAGGGGTATTAAGTACCCGGTAACTGGGTTGTGGAGGTCAGATAGGCAGTGCTCCATGTAAAATACTAGTATTCAGCTGGATCCAGTTAGACTAGAAGCTGACCCCAACATAGTTGGGAGAAGGCCAGGCAGATGATAAAGGGAATCTCACGCTTGAAATCTTTCCCACTGGCATAATTTTTATGACAGCAGTTCCTGCGGCCGTTTTGTGGCGGCAGGTAAGTGTGCCTCACGGCTGCACCAAAAAGGCCCAGTTCAGCAACAATGCCAGACAGTAGTGCCTGACGCTGTTTTCAACTGAACCTGATGTGTTAGGTGACGTATATAAATCAGTTTTAGACTGCAACGTGACGTGTGTATGCATACTCAAATAAGATAAATATGTGACAGATAAAAAATAGTAACGACACATGCACACCAACACATACACACACACATAGTACATAACTAGTGTGAGTTGAGTAATATTGCAAAAATAAACTAAAAAATTACTGACAAATATAATGAGCCGGCCGCGTGATAGACCTTCGTTAGCGGTCACCTCTATTCTAAGAGACAGTAGCTTTAGACTGGAAGCCAACCTCAACATAGTTGGGAAAAAGCGCTGCAGATGGTGATGACTTCCCTTACTGCGCTGTAGTCGAATCTATTTTGTTTGAGACGAGTTTTGTGGACCTGAGGACCTAGACAAAGTGACACATTCTATCAGCGACAAAAATGATGGAAAAGTAAAAATGTATTGGAATAACACCATCATCATCAATATCGTGGCCTTTTTTTGCCTGTGTCAGGGGCCACGGTATTTCTTTCGAACATCCCGCGGCCCTGGCAGGCATCGGCCCTAGCGGACCCCGTCAGTTCGTGCTGACATCTCTTTGAGGCGCGCGTGGAACACACAATGCGCCGTCGATCCGCTGGGCGGCGAGCTGCCCATTGCTCGCCGCCCGCAAGACCGCGCCTACGGTGGCCGGGAGTCGGCTGGTGACTCCCGACGTCCAGGGCGTCTCCTGCGGCGACTAGGGGTGTGAGGGCGCAGAGATTGCCACTCCCTCACGCGCTCCGCCTCCTCCTTTGCGAGGATTACTGCTTCGCAGAAGGAGGTGACAGCTTTCCATGCACTTTCGCTCTGTACCATGGCCTGGACCAGGGCCGGACGTGAGAGACCGCCAATTGCCGCCACGAGGACGCGGCGGTGCTCCGCCTAAGCCGGGCAGACCTCCACCGTATGCTCATTCTCGTGGCCTTATCCGAATTTATTTGGGGTCGACACAACATGTCCTTTTCTTCCATACCCACTTCTCTATAAGTCGTCCTTTCGATAGTCACCCCCTTTCTAACTATATCACCTGCCGAAAATATTATGCGGGATAAACAGTCTTCGAAGTTCAGTATTAGTCAAAAAGTGAAGTGACATGCGATTTTGTACCAAATCCGCATCAACTGTTAACAGCTGTCACCTTGACCAGCACCCTCATAAAATTGCGTACCACACTTTCGATCACGACCTGAATCATTTTGAAGGATATTGCTAATCCATTACTTCATATGCTCGAAAATGTTGTCTGCTCAACAACGATATAACGTAATGAATGTTGTTGAACTGTCAAAATGAAAGCCATTCCTACTGATAGTGCATTATGCAATCACCCCGCTGTTCTGTGCTTCCCGCATCTAGCGGATTCCTGGCCATCTATTTACCTGAGAAAAATAAAATAATAGTCACCAAATTCTGACTAATGATTTCTTCGAATAAAAACTTCGTGATATTTTTTCTGTAGATCAAATACTTATTATAGCAAATAATAGTTTTTAGATTAATAACTAATGTAGCAAGCAATCCCGCTGTGCAAATATTGTGGGTGATATCGGGTGAATGCACCAGTTGTCGTCCGTTGTGAAAGAGATTTTTTTGAGTGTACAACCTCCTTCTAATAATAATAATAATAATCTATCTCCGATGGAGCCCTTATTAAAAAAACATATCCAGTAGCTCCAAAACCGTAAATAAAATTAACAAATGAAGTTGAAGGCAACGCTGCCAGTCTTCTGGGCAGCGATGCGGACGAGTACTTCGACGACTAAGTGTCCTTTGGTTTTTGTATTTATTTGTATAGTTAGTTAGTAATTTAATTTATTATCTTGTGTGAATAGTTAGTTGTGTTATTTATTGTATACTAACTAACCCGGCGAATTCCATTCCGCCTTAGAATCAATAAAAACTGAAAAAGTTTTTTTTTTTTAAATAGTTAGTCTCCTATTCGGTGCGGAGACTAGATCAACAATCACAAACATCGGTCCAGCGGTTCTTGAGTTATAAATGGTGTAACTAACCCGACTTTTTTTATTTATATTACATAGATATATAGATAAGCATTTTAATTTAAATAAGTATATGAAATAAAAAAAAAAGATAGTTTTGAACAAATGAAGCGTTTTATTTTTATTCATGATGCCAATAAACCCTTTTACAATTAACCATCAAAACGAAACAAAACCAAGTTCTAAACTAATCTGGTTTAAAAGCGAAACATTTAGTCAACTGTTTAATATACTAAATACACTGACGCGTGTTAGTTTAGGCAGTGAATTAAGTTTGGTGCGCGTTTGATTGTAAAACCGCGGCCCTTCAAACATGCGCCTAAATCAATGGACTAATGTTTTGAATTTCATGTGTTTCTTTGTATACAGGGTTAAATTAAATTAGTTAGTGAAACTCCAAAGACATGATACGTATCGATATCTAAACACGATAACAAAAATGAAATTAATTTGTTGATTTTTTTTTTGCGACTTCATTTGCAAATGTTGGCCTACTGCCCACATTTGGTGTATTTAGCCTATTTCTTTTTTTGTGTAAGCTTTAAGTAAGTCATTGTTAACAATATCTAAACACGATGAAACAAAAGAAAGCCTATTATTGCCCCACTGCAGGGCAAAGGCGTCTTCTCATACAGAGAAGGTACCAGTATTGATCACTGTGTTTGCTAAAGATGGGTTGATGATTCCAGACTTATATTAACTATAAATCCAGGTTTTCTCACGATGTTTTCCTTCACCAAGATAAACTCAGAAAGTACTACCGTTTATACCGTTAAGGATTATATCGAGGACAAAAAGGCTTGGGATTGAGCTGCTTCCAATTTTTTACATATTGAATGTTTTAATTTTTCTTCTGTTTTGTTGTTGTTTTTTTTTTTTATATACTATGACATTTGCTTACTTTTTAAAGTATTCTATTATTTTAATTATTGTGCATGTGAAGACTATGTGGGTCATTTTATTTATATTATTTTTCTCTCTGTTCTCTTAGTTTTTGTCATGGTCTGGCAGTTTGAGTAATTGATGTGACCTACCCAAATGTCCTTTTTTTGGTATTGTTCGTCGAATCGTTGAGCTCCTTAAGTTTTGAGTTGAGTTGCACGATTTCTGACAAATGCGTGCACTGACTGGACAGATCCTCTCCATCTGTGTGGTTCTTTCCTCAAAAGACCATATCAGACATCGACCTACATGGTCTTTATATAATAAATAATAATAAATAAAAATTTTATTCAAGTATAAAGTAAAGTAAAAATATGATTTACGTTCATTACAATCGAGGAAAGTTAAATTCTAACTGTAATGTAGACCTGCCTGATCTAGGTTTATGAAAAACCTGTGTTTCAGGCCAAAGGATTTCGGGTTATGATCTGACCAATATTATGTCTGGACTTTAAAAGAGACTGTGACCTCTGAGTTTGTTTCGGCCTTTCTTCTCAGACTAGTCAGATAGGAAACGCTGACCTCATCTAGTTTTAAAATATGATTGACGTGTAAAAGTGTTTGTACAAACCTACTTACAAAAATAAAATCATTTATCATTAACATTTACTCGTACATATTAAATGAAAAAGTCACATAATGTTAACTTGCCTGGATTTGAACCCACTAGTTTCTGCATGTGAGGCGAGCCCATAACCATCACGTCATTGGGCCATGACGTCATTCAGTTAATGATCAATTTATAGCATTTTTCTTTAATTACCTTAACCAACTTCAACTTTCTGACTCACTGACCGACTCATGGCCAATTTGAAAGCGATTAAGCGAAGAAAATAAAAATAAACGATAAAAACAACCATTGTATTAAATTAAAAGAAAAAGCAATTAAAAACTTAAATACCCATCAAAGAGACTCAATCCAAACAGATTCAAATTGTTTTATTTAAATTACAATCCTACAAAATTAAATGGGTGGCCGACCACTGGGAGTTTTACCCGACATCCGTCTTTTTTGCGAAATGATTAGTGATTCATATTGAGTCATAGCTCTCAGATATGCTGTTATTGATATTTATATCCCGGCAGAGTATTAATAAGACCAGCTTTAGGAAACGACCGTACAGTTTCCCAGAAATAAAATAAAATTAGCTAGCAAAATTTCGCAGACGTGATGGTTATCAAATTCGATATCTAAACAGGATAAAAAAAAATGATATCATTTGGGTACCACGACCGTAGGTAGTGTAGATACTTGAAATATCAGTTTATAATCACTTGTAAATCACTTGTATTGTGTAACCTTCACAAAGGATATCTAAAAACGATAAAATAACAAATTAACTGATTTTCTCAACCGATACTTCAAGTAGCCCACACTACCAGTGGTCGTTGACAAAACAAATTATCAAATATTATTTTGTGTTGTTTTATCGTGTTCAGATATCGATACCTATCATGTCTGCGGAGTTTCGCTAACTAATTTAATTTGACCTTGTGTAGGTAACAGTGATTGGATTAAATTCTCGATATTTTACACGTTCGTATCTAATAACTGCGGCTGCGGAAAACCTCAAGCGGCGTAAATAATAACCTTATTGATAATTATATTTTCGAGCCGTTTGGGGTTGAAACCCTCGGGCCGTGGGCTCCGAGTGCTCATGGTCTTTTTAAGGAAATTTCGAAACGACTGGTTGGCTGGCTTTTACCTTGGCCAGAGGCTAAGCATTGCCATACAATGTGGCAATGCCGCCAGTGTCTTGGGTACATTACCAGTCGACAGCGATGCGGATGAATTTTTCAACGCTATAATTCAGTTTGTAAATAGTTTCAGTTAATTTAGGACTGATTTTTCAATCATCTGATAACTTAATTCGAGGAATAATTTTGAAATTTTGACAGTTATTCATGCAAAAACTGTCAAATGTCAATTTTATTCCTCGAATAAAAGTTATCTGGCGATGGAAAAATCAGACCTTAGGATATAATTTTGTTATTTTAGTGTTAGCTTGTAAATTGTAATTGGTACCCTAATAAATGTTAGATTTACTATGAATGCAAATAATACTTAGTTGATAACTTATACCTACTAGTAAAATTCTCGGTGTTTCCAATATTAAAAGGAACGGTTTATTTATTTAATTATTCCTTTAGTAATAAGTAAACAGTTGAGCAGTTTTTGTGTAGTTTTAATAGTTTTTTGTAAATGAGTTCGGTTGGGAAAGAATACTAGCTTCATAAAAATACTGGTATTCAGCTGCAACATGGGGTTAGACTGGAAGCCGATCCCAACATGGTTGGGAAAAGGCTACGCAGATGACCTATTTCTGTCGACAACTTCTGTCTTTCAGTTTAAATGGAATGGATTCCGGTGTAAATTACAGTCTGATTAAGTACACGTCTGGTGTGGCGAAAATGAACTTTTACACAATTTCAACCAGCCGTCGAGCCTTGTAACATTCATACTCACACGTTATCAATATTAATGTTACCCTACAAGTAACAATCAGTTATGCTAATGCCAAACATTGGCATTTCCTAGTATTTATGTTTCGATCCCTAATCTGTCTGCTTGACCTAGGAATGTCATGTTAATTTGGCATTTGTCGTGTCGGCAGGTTGTAAGAATTTTATATCGAATGCCGTGTTCTTATTAATGGGGTTATTAATATTAAATAAACAGCCAGTCGTCTGATTCCGAAGCTGTCGTGGCCTCCAGACCGAATTTCGTCCACGGCGACCAATCTTAGCGGAGACCAGCCTTCGGCGCGGGAGATATTATGGTGCACAATTGTGTGCGCTGACACAGATGCACTCTCTTTTCCCTCACTCTCATTGCCCGACGGTTGAGAGCATGGGTGGCCCAGTGGCAACGGCTCTGACTTACAAGTTGCAGGATTTGGGTTCGGACCCACGCAGGCGCTTTACTTTGTGTAAATAATTTCATCACCACTGCCAACCAATACAAACATCGTGGGTAAACCGGCATGACCTAGAACCAAAAAATCTAAGATTTGTGACATCTACCAACCCGCACCGGGCCCGCGTGGTACATTACAGCCCTTTCGAGGAGAGGAGGCCTGTGTTCCAGCAGTGGGAATATTATAGGTTGATTATGCTTTTGCATAGTCCGATGGGACGGCAATCCGACACGACCGGAGAGAGATCAGACGCAGGACCAACAGCGTCATCACGTGCTTTCCGAGGCACGGGGATATCACACCGCCAACTTCCAAACTCCGGTAAGCTAGTAATGAATAATCCTGGAAATAGAATTTAGGGACTACTCACACTTATTCAGCTCTATTCAGCTTATGCCCATAGAAAAAAACAACGATTTTGTATGGAGACGCGTACGCATCCGTTCAGCTTTCCGCGTCTATTCAGCTTTCGCGGCAAACAAGTATAAAATGAGGACAAATGTGTTATTATCATGCGAGTGCTATATATAGAGTTCAGCGCTGTTCTGCCGCGTTCAGCGCTGTTCCGCCGCATTTAGTCAGCGGCGGAACAGCGCTGTACACGGATGGTTCTCGACTCCTTATCGACAAGTTGCGACCTGCATAGTTCCTGCATACATTTGATTTATTATTACGTTATTTTACGTTTAATTATAATTATTTTATTTTTACGAAAGAAAATGATGAATGAAGAGAAACTTATATTGCTAGTGCAAAAATATTCTTGCTTGTACGATATTAGTTCGTCACATTATAGCGATCAACAGAGAAAAAATAATGCTTGGGAAGAGAGAAGCGTTTCAGCGGAGTTAACACGCTATGATGGCTTTTCTAATTCTTACGATGCTGTACGCAGCTGATAGAAGCAGAACTGTATAAGTGTGACCAAAATCGTTCAGCGAAACGAGAATGGAGCTGAATAAGTGTGAGTAGTCCCTAATGTCTACATATAAGTACGTGTTTAGTACATGTCTAGAGTCTATTAAACTAATGTTTCATATTGTTGTTATTTCAAGTATCAAACAAATATCAAATTTATGTTAATGGCAATTTCGTTGATTTCAGAGTGACTTTGAAAAAGTTATAAAAATGTATGAAGTTGTAGCTGTGTGAAAAAGTGAACTTTATTGTGTGGGAATTAAAGTTATTTTTTCATAAACTCATATTTGTTTATATTTTTGGCAAATTAATCGCGAATGCAGATTACGTATAAGTAGTTATAAATAAATAACTAATACCATATTATGATCACGGGGAGCCGGCCCTGTTGATCATGTCTGTCACAAGCGAAAGGGTTACATTAATACAATGAGACATTCCTAATGGATAAATCCAATAACACTATGCCCAACCCGGGAATTGAACCCAGGATCCCACAGTCAGCAGTCGACCTGCGAGACCATCGGGGCAGTTTACCCAGTAACGGTTGCGGAGGACAGATAGGCAATCGCTCCATGTCGAATACTGGTATTCAGCTGCATCTGGTTAGACTGGAAGCCGACCCCAGCTTAGTTGGGAAGGGGGGGGAGGGGGTTGGGGTTGGGTATTTTTAACCCCCGACGCAAAAACAACGGGGTGTTATAAGTTTGACGTGTCGGGGTGTGTGTGTGGGTGTGTGTGTGTGTGTGTATGTCTGTCTCTGGCATCGTAGCTCCCGAACGGATAAACCGATTTTGATTTTGTTTTTAATTTATATTAATATTGTATTGTATGTGTTTATACGGGCCTTGATGCCTGAAATAAATGGTTAAATAAATAAATCAAAGGCTTAGCAGATGATGATAATGACGTACCGCAATTATATACAATCCTGTCAAAATATTTGGAACCATAAAAAACAACGATTTAATGCCATAGTGTCAGCTATATTTATCAAACTTATTTTTCCATGTATTATCTACTATTAGACGTATAATTTACATAATCATAATGACATCAATTCTTAAATTTAACAACATAATATGACTACCTACAACAAGTGTACAGAAATAAAAAATATGTTGACATTTTCGTTAATGTTGTCGCATTAGCCCCCAAAAGATTAATTTTGTTAATATGTAAAGTGTCATTTGTTAATGTCATTATGACATTTGGTGAATTCTTTTTAATGTCAAAGGTAGGCAGTGTTTTTTTTTTAGAAAACTGGTTGGAATCAATCAATGTTGTTTTATTAGATTAGTTAATTTATTGGTTTGATAAGCTGTTGGTCTTCTTATAACCTACATTTGAAAACAAAACTAGCTTCGGCCCGCGGCTTCGCTTGCGTATATGCCGGAAATTAACTAACCTAACTTAGTAAATGCTGGGTTTCGCATACAAATTTTCATCCCCTATATCACCCTTATAGGACAATTTTTGAGACAAAAAGTAGCCTATGTCCTTCCCCAGGATGCCATCTATATCCCTGCCGAGTTTTGTGGAAATGCGTCAAGTGGTTTAGGCGTGAAAAGGTAACATACAGATACACTGAGTTACTTTCGAATTTATATTTTACTAGCTGCGCCCCGCGGTTTCCCTCGCATAAGTTTCGATCCTGTGGTAATATCGGGATAAAAAGTATCCTATATGGTAATCCTGGTTTAAAACCACCTGTGTGCCAAATTTCATCTAAATCCGTTTAGTAGTTTTTGCGCGAAAGAGTAACAAACATCCATCCATCCATACAAACTTTCACGTTTATAATATTAGTAGGATAGTACTTATAGTATTAGCGGAGCAGGTCGTAGGTCGTAAGTTCAAACCCAGGCAGGCACTTTACTTTCTGTGTTTAATTTCATCACGTCTGTTCTTAAAACGGCGAAGGAAACTGGAATGTCCTAGAACGAAAAGTTCATCAAGAGACATGCGACATCTACCAATCCGCACTGGGCCCACGTGGTAGATTACGGCACCCTCCCTCTCACAGACAGGTGGCCATGTCCCAGCAGTGGGAACATTATAGACTGATTAGTTAATGCTCCACACTTGCCTTGGACTGGAATAACTGGAATATGAGGAGAATAAAATTTTGAGGCCTTTGCCCAACAGGATGATACAGGCCTCCAGTATAGCTATTCACAACCATCCGAATCAAAACTTACACATTTCGATAACTTGATTTGACTTGCGCCCGGCAGCAAACAGCTGTCGCAAGAATAGCGGTCGTCTATATGATTTAAACTGAAAAAAAAAATCGAGTTTTGCAGTTGTGAACAGCGTTTAGAGGACTATTAGGATTACATGGACTGATGTTCGATAGTGTACGGAAGCGTATCGAATGGTTCTGAATAGCTATGCAGAAGATACAACTTTCTATATACTAAAAGATATGTGCAAACGGGTACAAAAGTCACATGCAGCCACAGTACATAATTATCGATCGTTACGGCGACAGATAGACAAAGTGCGTCGCTATATACACACGCTATGTGCTGTGTGGTATATACAGGCGAGTGGCGACAACTGAACATATTAGGTGGACGCGTGGTGGAGAATGGTGGGTGTCCATTGTGTCGCGAGAAAAGCGAGGAAGGAAAGACATATAATAACTATGTATATGCACGGATGACTCGAAGTGAGCAGCACGGGTCAATCGATGGTTAAGCTAAGCATGCCGCGGTCAGCTTGTGGATGGCTGACCATCCTTTACTTGTCGAGATCCCTCCAAGCGTCAGAATTGTCGGAAAGCATGTTAAGCCGTTGGTCCGGCTGATATTCGTAGATCTTTGACAGGCGTTACGGGTAGTCAGAAGGTCAAAAGTCTGGTTAACAATCTTACCAAGAGATGTAGTGTTACCCAGTAACTGGGTTGTGGAGGTCAGATAGGCAGTCGCTCCATGTTAAATGCTGTTATTCAGCTGCATCCGGTTAGACTGGAAGCTGACCCAAACATAATTAAGAAAAAGAAAAGTTACTGGGTAACACGATAGCCCTTTTAGTAACTAACAAAATATCGTTACAAAATTTCGTACCGTCAGTAACAATGAACACAGACAAAAACCAGTTGTTACCAGTTAATCGGCCATGGGATCTATTAGCTTGAAATATTCACAACATTAGCATAACTTATTCCCCTGTCTCTGCCCATTTGACATCTCTATCTTACTTACCTTTAAAAAATAGATGTCATCTAATATCTGTGGTTAAAAAAAATGCGGTATGCAAATTGTCTTTGGTATTTTTTACGGGTATTGTAATCCGTTGTCTATGACAGGTTTTTTTCTTTGGTTGGCTTTTTGTGCTATTATATTGATTTGTGTGTTTTCTTATAGAACGTGTCTGTCTTAGTGCTCATTTACACGAGCGGCACATTGCCTCTGCCGTTGGTAACGTGCCGCTCGTGTATACGAGTACTTAGCCCTTCTACCCCCACGGGCGATTTTTGCCCGCGATGAATTGCTCGCGCATTGGATTTTTAACGCTCGGTGTTGAGCCGAGAGTTGAGAATCCAACAGAGCGCATCCCAGCTCGTCAAAAGAGTAGGTACAACTCTCGGAGTGGTGTTGAAGTTTCAACTCTCGGCACTAAGCAGTGCGCTTTAAATCGAGTGCGCGTGTTCACCCGGCCTTATTTCCAAAGAATTTTATAGCATTGAGGAGCGTCGCACCTATTAGATAGTCAAATGGTCTTCGTTTCATATGAACTTCTACATTAACATAGTCATAGCAGGTGCGTTGGAGGGGCTCGTGGCTAAATAATAACAGTTTACGGTTCATGGATGGGTGACCATCTATCGAGACCCCTCCGTGCCTTGGAAACCACGTTAAAACTGTTGGTCCCGGCTGTCATTTGTAGATATAACCGAGTATTCCCGATTCAGCGGCACCGACCGATTGGAAATGAGTATTCCCGATTCAGCGTCACCGACCGATCGGAGCCGAGTATACCCGATTCATCATCACCGACCCAAGCGTGACGGTTCAGTGGTTCACTGTTCAGAAAGAGCGCAAAATGCGCCTTAAAAAGATTTTACTTCAAAAGCATCTATCCATATCAAGTTTATTCTGCATCGCTAAAAACATCACAAAATGTAATCAATTAGCTATGTAGTCGTACATCAAACGGTCGGCGCGTGCGTCGTGTTTCAGTCTGGTCAAAAACGAGTAAATTGACAGATCGCGCAATATTGTCGGACCACGCCCGCTTCCGATGGACTATACTAGTGCTGTTGTAGACTAAGAAAAGGTTTAGAGTTGACAGAGAGTTGTAGAGTTGACCCCCAGCTAGACGGACGGCCTTCAGAAGGTGGCTGGGACAGGCTGGATGCAGAAGGCGGAGGACAGGGTGGTGTGGCGCAGCCTGGGAGAGGCCTATGTCCAGCAGTGGACTGCGATAGGCTGAGTTGATTGATTGTTTGATTATTAAATTACATGGAAATTAAAAAAAGGCCGTAGAAAAATAACTCCACGTCTGTATTCTCCAAAGAGGTAGGTAGGTTGATTGGCGCGAGTCTACTAAAAAAACGAACCAAATAAACCAAACCAAACAACCAAAAAAACAAAAAAACAACCAAACAAACCAAACCAACCAAATAAACTTTTTCTTTCTTTCAGACTCCGGCGGGGTAATTACGTAACGCAGTAACAGTAGCAATGGCTTTCATTTTGACAGTTAAACAACATTCATTGCGTTATTTACGTTGTTGAGCAGGCAAATTTTTCGAACATATGAAGCAATGGATTAGTAATATCCTTCAAAATTGATCAGAACGTGATTTAAATTAGGTAATAAAAATGCTTGTAAATACATTTCACTTAGGGCTGGTTTTTCAATCGTGGAATAAAATTGACGTCTGACAGTTTTTGTATGGAAGAACTATCAAAAATTCAAAATTATTATTTTTTCGATAAAATTATCTGGAAAAAGCAGCCCTTAACAATGCAATATATTTTCCAGTTCCCCTTTTCTATTCACTCGTAGCTCTATGGCTAAACGCTGATGCCTCGAAATGGGTGCTTCCGGTGGCGAGAAACATGGCCGGTGTCACTACCGGCGCACGTCAAACTTCGCAAAAAGCCCGCGTTTGATGTGCCCTCGCCTGTTTTCTTCCATCATTTATTTTATCATCGATGGTTTATTAAGAAACAAAGGTGTTTTTAGAAATTACGTACTTATCTGAATCATTTTGTGATTAATGAATGCTTCAATCCCTTTAGAGAAATAAAATGTTTCATAATCTTCACATCTATGCAAGTAAATAAAATTTAAGTGTCTGTTTTTTAAGACAAAATACCAACTTTTTACTAAATGCATATGACAGTATATACGACACCGTATAACAAAAAAACATTTTTTTTTATTTTTGTCTGCTTGTTCCGGCTAATCTTCGAAACGGCTGGACCGATTTTGACGGGAGTTTCACTGGCAGATAGCTAATGTTATAAGGGGTAACGCCTAAATTACCCCTTACTTTTATTTTAGAAAAAAAAATAGGGTTGCGCGCAAATAAAATAAAACCCATGAAATCCAATATGTTCGCGAACGAAGTCGCGGGCACAGCTAATATTTATTTATTTAAATAATAAAGTATGCATACTTCGTTGTATATTTAAAAAATATGGCGGTTTGACATATAATAATATCCTCCAGACCGATTTCGGTCACAGCAGCCAATCGCAACGGAAATTAGCCAGGTAAGTACGCAGGACGTAATATTATAGTGCACAAGTATGTCAATCCGGCACACTCACAATCACGATTTGAATGATTTTGAAAGATATTGTTAATCCATTGCTTGATATGTTCGAAAAATTTGTATGCTCAACATTGTAAATAACGCAATGAATGTTGTCGAACTGTCAATCAGTAAGAGATATATTTTTGTTTTATTTTGAGTTTGTGTACAAGGGAGTTGGTGCCAGTCTCTTGTTAAAACTCGATAGGTCCGAGTAGTGTAGTTATTGGAGTGGCTGAGCCTTGATGATAGTGCAAAGAACGGGGTTCAAATCCATGACCTTACGCTCGCCAGTCAGTCATAAATCGAGCAATAGGCATTTAAACTGCACATATCCTATCGCGGGCTCGTAGCTATAATAACAGCCACACGAGTCGACCAAAGGATAAGCTTGACGACACAGTTGGCGCAGTGGCTGAGCGATCGACTACTGCGCTGCGTGTCGCGGGTTCGATTCCCGCACGGAACAAATATTTGTATTGCCTACAGGTAGTTGTTCCGGGTCTGGCTGTTTGTGTAAATATGAGTTTATATGTTTGTAAACGCACCCACGATACAGGAGATAGATCTTTGACAGTCGTTACGGGTCGTCAGAATCCCTAAAGTCTGTCAACCAGGGGCTGCAGTCTCGACATTCATAGCGATCGATTTACGACCGAATTCGGTCGCAAAGTCCTGTCACTCCATACATTACACCTATCAATCCGGGACTTTGCGACCGAATTCGTTCGTAAAACCATCGCTATGAATGTCGAGACTGCAGCCCCAGTCTTACCAAGTGATATCGTGTTACCACTAGGAATTGGAGGTCAGATAGACAGTCGGTTGATGTAAACTACTGGTATTCAGCTGCATACGGTTATACTAGAAGCCGACCCCAACATAGTTGGGGGAAAAGGCTAGGCTCAGATTGTTTGATATGAGGCACCTCTAAGTTTTTGTCTTTCAGAATCATGAAAAGGAATAAAGTGATAGCAAAAAGATTACCTGAAAACAACAAATTAAGTACCATATCAATCCATTCATCGTCCCTGAACCGTCTCCGGACACAAGTGAGAAGATGTAAATCCAACCAGCAGTGCAATTCTGTAACCATCTCACCATGAAAACTTAGGTGAAGTGAGCGTGGAGTGAGCTGTCAGTCCAACTAATGTTAGGGATTGATACAATTGACAGCTCAATCTAAGCTCACTTCACCTAACTTTTCACGGTGAGATTTTTACAGAATCGATCGGCTGGTAAAGTGGGGCTACCTTGACGGAACGACAGTAGGGTGTGATTGTGGAGTTATATCACAAGCGATGCTCCACTTTCTACCCTGCCCTCTGTGTCCCAAAACATGCAGTCAACGTGACCTCTGAGCTGCCACTGACGACGCCGTGGAAGTGGCAATATTTTGGGCCAACAAGATTTAAAATTCAAAAGAAAAATAAAAAGAAGATCATGGTACCTATTTGTTGCTACAAAACATGGTCAGTAAACTTTTTTTTTGGTAACCCTATTTTGTGTCACACTGCTGGGTCAAGACCTGCTCTTTATTGTTCCAAACTTTATGTCCTGTGCGATGTCTGGTCATGGTGACCCTGCAAACCTTATCAGGTCGTCACACCACCTTCGCCGTGGTCTACGCTTACCTACTATCTAAAATTAAAACACACATACAAGTCAAACTCATAACCAATAATAATTCGCGAGTCGGTTATTTAAATTTTATCTTCTCGTATCAAACAATTTGTCGGAACAAAACTCTTGAAATCCGATAAAGAATGACACCATAACTAATTATATTCAATACAAGTATTTTATCCCAGGTACGGTCAGCAAGAGCTGGTGTCCATTATATAGTAATGGAACGATTCATTAAACCACAGAGATGTTAATAACATATCCGATATGGCACCTTTTTTGTCAGGAACTTCTTTATACGGAGCGCTTTATGAAGTTTGGTTTTATTGCATTATATTTTTATTTTAGAAACTAACTTCTGCACACGACTTCGTCTGCGTGAATGTTTACCGTTATTATTGTACTTTTTTTATATCTTTATTAATTATTAGGAACTTTTATACAATTGCACATGCCAGTCCCATCGGACCTTGTAACTTAATAATATTAACAATAAACGAACCTATCGGACCTTATAACGCAAAAAGTAATAATACAAACTTAACTAAACTATGTGTCGACAAAATATGATGGAACATACAAACATCGTTCTTATTTATCTTGAGCTCTCTAACTAGATCCTCTCTTGCAGACTCAAATCTGACCCACTCCGTCAGTAAATGTATAACATCTTCCAGTGTGCCACACAGTGAGCTGTAACAATAATGTTTCTGCTTAGCCGAGCCGTGACTATAATTATTGTATGTTAAACAAATGTATAAATAATAATGTATCTTTTTTTCAGACATAATTACGTTCATACCTTTTTACAAAGATAGCGTTAGTAGGTTTGACAGTAGTACACACACAAAAAAAATACAAAAAGGTGTTAGTAATTTGTTAGTATAGAGGTATGAGGAACAGGGTGTAAAGTTCACTCATCCTCCATAGAAAAGGGAGGATCCTCTGACCAGACGGGTGTTATGTCTGGCGGGCAACTGCCCAACGGTTGATGTCGGGAAGTTGTATGTATGGTAGTTGCGCGGTAAACTCTGCTTGCGAGATGCAGGATTTGCGTGATGTCAGTATTGTGGCGTTGTAGATACCGCTACATTAGTTAACAAAACAAATTACACAATAATTAATTAATTAATTTCTTTGGCACAAACACTTATTCAGCCGATTATAGATTATGCCGACGCCTGCTACCTGGATGCTACTGAGAAGCTATTAAACAAGCTTGAGCGCTTGCAAAACCTGTGCATTCGCTTTGTTTTCGGTCTTCGAAAGTATGACCATGTTTCACACCTTCGCAAGGAACTCAAGTGGCTCCCAATTCGCCTTCGCAGGAACACTCGGATTTTATGTCTACTCTTCAACATCTTACACAACCCGTCTTATCCTTCCTACCTGCGTGAGCGTTTTTCTTACGCTCGCTCTAGCGCCGCACCGTGTAGATCACACCTAAGATCCATCCTTAAATCTCATCCTCATAAAACGAGCTACTATTCTTATTCCTTCTCTGTCCATGCTGTAAGATTGTGGAACTCACTTCCGCCTAGCATTCGTGATTTAAAAACTATTTCTCTTTTTAAACGTCGAGTAAAAGAGCATTACCTTTCCTCTATACTGTGAGTATTTGTATATATATATATTTGTTATATATTTTTGTATTATGTATTTAATTAAATATATTTATTTATTATTATTTTTTTATTTTTTTTTTGCGCTATATGTGTAGATATATTTAATATTTTTGTTTTAGACTTCACACATTCATATTTTTCTCTTCTTGTTCTCACACACTATTGTCTACATTTCTTTTTTTTACTTCTCCTTTCGCAGGTCTGCTGGAAGAAATTTCTTAAGAAATAAGCAGTACCTTTGTACTCATGTTATAATTCTGTCATATCAATTTGTATTTTACTGTGTGTACATAAATAATAAATAAATAAATAAATCAATAAATAATAGTCTATTTCCTATTTCTGTGCAGGTTTACACTTGCCCAGTACACAGTGAAAGTACTGTTTATTGTGCACGCTAACGTTCTGATGACAGTGTTGGTGCTACCACGGACCCTGCTTATCATTGATGCAGTTCTTTTCCTAATGATGGAGAAGAAATCATCGATGGAAGCATCCGCAAACATTACAGAAGCACTGCAGTACCGGGGTTATGTGGGTAGGGTTGAAATGACGTATGAATTTTTGCCCCCGACTTACCGCGTAGCATCCCATCGCTCGCCCGCGCGATTACTTCGTTTTTGCTTAGCGTTCGTCCTAACTTTTTATCTTTTTGCACGGCTCCTAAGGGTCGTAGCGTGATGTTAAATAGCCTTTCTCCTTCCTCAAGAATTTGGCTATAAAATGCAAAAATATTTTTAAAAATCCGTCCGGTAGTTTCAGATATTTGCACGTTATTTTGCTTATCCCATTGACAGTGATGCGGACGAATTTTTTGATGCCCAATGAGCTCCTGCCTTTTTCTATATTTTTTCGTATTATATACTTGTATATATGTATATTAAAGTAACCATTTTAAAGTTAAACCACAGTACACGTGTAGTTATATTTTGTTAACAGAATATTTTTTTTTCATCATCTGGCTAGCCTGTTCTTAGCTATGAATGTTGGGGTCGGGATGTAGCTGAGTATCAGTATTTTACATGGAGCGACAGCTTATCTGACCTCCACAACCCAGTTACTGGGTAATACGATATCCCTTGGTAAGACTGGTTGTCCGACTTTCGAGCTAGTGACGACCCGTAACGACTGTCAAAGATCCACGAATGACAGCCGGGACCAACGGCTTAGCGTGCTTTCCGAGGCACGTAAAGATGGTCACCCATCCACGGACAAACCGCGGCAAGCGTAGCTAAACCTGATCGATCGACTCGTGCGGCCGTTATTACTTAGCCACAAGCCCCTCTTATAAGTAATTCAAAAAGTATACAACCTCTCATCATCATTTTATTTTATTTATTTATTTTACTTTAACATAAAAACGGCCCTTGGCCAGTTACATTAGTTAAAGATATAAAAATTTACAATAAAAATATACTATAATAAAGAACAGACGTTTAACATAAATTACTAACAATAAATTAAATACTATTATTTTCACAAAAATGCAGGCACATTACCATTAAGTCAACAAACTTGTCTGCGAATAAATCGCAGTCCAGGTTAGCTTCCACAAGCTTATTTAACGCGGTCAATACGCGGGGTACGGGAGACGCAGCACGGGCTGCAGTCCGGCGCGACGGTAAGCTTCATCATCTTCATTTCAAACGAAAGCACCACCAATTCATCCGGTCCTGTGCTTCCTGCATCCAGCGGGTTCCTGCGGCCTTCACCAGGACATCTGGCCACCTTATGGGAGACATTCCAACAGTACGCGGTCACCACTGCAGAACCTTTCGGCCCCAACGGCCATCTGTTCTGCGAGAAATGTGCCCTGCCCACTGCCAATAAAGTTTGGCAATTCATCGGGCTATATCGTTTACCTTGGTTTGTCTACGGATCTTTTCATTTACCTACCAACCGAAACAAATGTAACCAAGTGAATATAAAAATAATGCGAACCTTCATTGGAACAGTTTTCTTGTCTTACTAAGTTCAAAACGTAAGCGACCTCTATTTTTCTCAAAAGATTCCTGTGGCACTGACGTTCGAAGAGTTTCATATATCATGGAGTACATTCAGACAATAAGTGTTCAATAGATTCAAAGAAATTCCGACGCCGTTACTAAAACTGAGGGTAGGCACAAAAGGTTAACTGCAGCGGAAATTACGTCATCCACACCTTGTTTTGTTGGCTGTACCTTTTGAGTGGATGGTGCCTATGCAAGAGGTGGTGAGCCGGCGTAATATATTTTTAGGTGTAAGTATTATTTAACTCCTTTTATTTGTATTTTATCTGGTCGATTGTATCGTCTGGTGGTACACACGCCAGCAAAAAAACAAAATATACACAAACATCGTAGTCAAAAGCCTCGTACTCAAGCATATAAAGTTGTCTATTTTGTCCATGGCTTGAATAAAATTACAAAAACCAACATAATAAATGAACCATCATGCGCTCTCACATAACCCCATCCTCTCGAGGTGTAAGCGATCAAAACACGCAATCAGTCGCCTCATTCAACCGCATAATGCCGTCCATCTTTTAACACTTCTCCTTTGTGTACGACCTTCTTTTGTGTACGACCCATTATCGAATGAGTGAAGACATTCATTTGGAGATTAATTTCTGAATTGCTTGAGTGTAGTATTATATTCTTTCTTGATTCTTAATTTCTCGTGTGAGGTTGGATAAGAGGAAATGGTTTGCTTCGTTAAAACTAGATTCATAGATGTTTCGAATTGTTGAACATTTTCTATTTGGTTGGAGTTCACGCAGGTGAACTTTGGACCAAAGATATTTCAACTTTTGATCTTCTATCGATACGCTGAGAAGAAGAAGCATACTCAGCCTATAACGTTCCCACTGCTGGGACACAGGCCTCCTCTCTGTGAGAGGGAGTGGGCTGTAATCCACCACGCGGGCCCAGTGCGCGTTGGTAGATGTCACATGTCTTCGATTTTTTGCTTCTAAGACATGCCGGTTTCCTCACGATGTTTTTCTTCACCGTTTTGAGAGCAGTGATGATGAAATTATTAACACAAAGTAAAGCGCCTAGGTTTGAATCACCGACCTACAATAATATTATTTTTTTTTTTTTAGATGTTGTCCCGCACTAGGATTTTCTCCTGTATCGTGGGTGCGTTTACAAACATTTAAACTCACATACACAAACCCGAACCGGAACAACTACTTGTGGGTCATACAAATAATTATTCCGTGCGGGAATCGAACTCGCGACACGCAGCGCAGCAGTCAATCGCTTAACCACTGCGCCAACCGTGTCGTCAAAGTATTCAGCTGCATCCGCTTAGACTGGAAGCCGACCTCAACATAGTTGGGGAAAGGCTAGCCAGATGACCCAAAATATCGTAGTCTTATTATAGTAATAAATTGCATAAGCACAGTATAGCCTTAATTAATTTCCAGCCACCGCACATACTTGACGCATAAATATACGAGTTCCAGAAACTACGACGTAAAGCAGCCATCAGAATCAGAATTTTATTTGTCAAACATAGGTACATTGGGTTTTTGCAATACATATTTATATAGGTCGCCATGTTTTGCCATTACAGCATACAAATATTTTAACATAACGATTGTTTAAAATAACAATCATACTCAATTTAATTACAACATAATTAGTAATATGAAATTAAATTAGGTTTTGAGAAATTATAAAAAAAATATGAAATGTCATAAAAAGTAAAATAAGTGGGTAAGTACTTATATAAAAAATCACAATAAATTTAAAAATTCACATCAAATTGTTAAGTCATTTAGAGAGTCATCAGAGTTCGTAGAGACCACGTGACTTACCGAGGCGTTTACAAATTATTTATTTACCTTTTAGCGACCCACCCCACTACCCTAATTGCGTAACACACTATCAATCTCAATCTCAATAATTTTGAAGGATATTGCTAATCCATTGCTTCTTATGTTAGAAAAAATGTCTGCTCAATAACAAAAATACGCAATGAATGTTGTTGAACCGTCAAAATGAAACCCTTTGCTACTGATAGTGTATTATGCAATTACCCCTGCTCCGCGCGGTGTTTACGACTTACTAAGTCATCGAGATTTCTTTATAATTATGTAAGTTTAATATTCATTATAATATTAGTAGTTTAGAAGATCAACGCGGTCACAGACAGATACGAAAGGTGACTTTAATGTATAATAGGCTATAATTAGTCCGTCAGTTAGATTATCAAAAAATATTGAACCCAAATTTTTTCTTTTGTCAATTATATAAAAAATTATGAAGATATCGCCCGTTAAAGTTCCGCGTGACGTCACTTGCTTGCGACATTTTTGCAAGCAAGTGACGTCACGACCCCCACTCCCAAATTTTGACGCGCTTTATCTTTGTCATTTTTTGTTTGATTGACTAAAGAAAAAATACGTGTCCATTATTTTCCGTTAATCTAACTGGCGGACTAAATATAATAATTATTTTTTTACCCAGGCAACTACCCTATTATTTGTAAGTACACACAGTAAAATGGAAACACAATGTTACAGTTGTGATTTGAATATACGGACAATTTATACCATATCAGCCTATAATGTTCCCACTGCTGGGACACAGGCCTCCTCTCTGTGAGAGGGAGGATTAGGAAGAAAAATTTATGTTGGTAGTCAATTTGGTAAACAATTAATTTCCCTGGCTATAGAAATCTGAAATCTGTCAAAAAAAACTTCAAATCTGTTTTGTTTTTATATATTTTTTTCTATACAATACGTGTTTTTGTGACAAATAAATCTATTTTTCTTTCTTTCTTTCTTACAGCTCAACCTACAGGTTGACCTTTTAAAATTCCTAAGTATTATCTAAAGCCCATCTATTCTACTAATACTATAAACGCGAAAGTTTGTATTAATGGATGGATGGATGTTTGTTACTCTTTCACGCAAAACCTACTGAACGGATTTGGATGAAATTTAGCACACAGATAGTTTATAGCCAGGATTAACACATAGGATACTTTTCATCCCGAAATTCCCACGAAATCGAAACTTAGGCGGTGAAAACCGCGGGGCGTTGCTAGTCCTACTATAATATTGTAAGCGCGAAAGTTTGTATGGATGGATGGATGTTTGTTACTCTTTCACACAAAAACTACTGAACAGATTTGGATGAAATTTGGCACACAAATAATTTATAACCAGGATTAACACCAAGGATACTTTTTATCCCGATATTCCCTCGGAATCGAAACCTATGCGGGTAAAGCCGCGGGTAAAATCGCTGCTCATAATATAATACTTTGATGGTACGGTTGACCTTTTAGAATTCCTAAGTATGATTGAAAACCCATCTCTTATTACAATAATACTAAAACAATACATCCAATGACGTCACTAGTGCGGTACAGTTGTCGCCGGGTCAGCCGCGTGAACCGAGATACTCTTGATGGATCGCACCCGATGGTTATTAATGGTTTTCTATAGCAACCTGACGTACAGGTTGCTTCAAAAGTTATATTTCTTTAACATAACATAACATCACGCCTTGTTTACACGAAGGGTAAGGCAGAGATGTAGCCGTAGATGTAAGAAAGTTTTTTTTAAATATATCTATGGTTGTTACCTATTATAATGACTCCCACATTTCGCCAGGTATTTTTAAGTCCCATGAAAATAAAATAAACTTTGCCCGACCCGTGAATCGAACCCAGGACCTTAACCATAACTACCCAACTAGCAAAGTAATCCTATAAAGAAAGATTATAAGTCTGTCACTACTAATAACGTTCTTATAAAAACATTGCGGTAGACTATTTAACTTATAATAGCATTTGCCAAGTCTTAACATGTTTAAGTGCATTCGTTTTTATATCTCGGTCTTATAGTTCGCTACAAGACTGACTGACAAAACATCTATAGGACACTTTTACTAGTAACAGCATTTCACAAACGTAGATATTCTCAAGAGGATTTGATTTTATAAGTCAGTCTTATAGTTAGCTACAAGATTTTCATTTTTAAGACACTTTTAGGAATAAGTCTCCTATAATTGTTTACTGTAAAACTAAATAATCTAGAATAACATTTTGATCCTATAGTAGCATTTTGTGAGAAAAAAAGATATAATAATATAGTTAGCTAAGATCACTATAAGTTTGCACCGTTATAGTTTTGCTCGAGACTCTTTTAAATCTAATATTACTTAATAAGAGCGCTATTTGATCAAAAAAGCTTATAAGCTACTAGATCAATAACTTTATTAGTAAACGTCAGCCATTTTATTGAGATTCAGTTGTTCCCCTTCGTCTTGAGAAAATAAGTTGAACATGAATTTAAGCGATTGGAAACAATTGAAAAGGAGTTGTGGTTACAGGAGAAATGTGACAAATAGGTATAAAGAATTAATGAAGCCAGGTTCTTTAGGAATAAAATCAACAGAATCAGGAAGTAAATTAAGCGCGTCAAGTGAAGTAAAAGAGGGTTCTGCGACCAAAAATATTTTTTCACCCCTAGCCCACCACTCAGAAAGTGATGAAGATAAAAATTGGGAAGAAGAATATGATTTACATATCGAAAAAACCACTGACTATGAAAAACATCATGAATTGCTTAAATATATGCAGAGCTGGGCTATAAAATTTAATATACCTCACCTAGCCCTGAACGATATCTACTATTTTGAACAAAAGATTAAGTAATGTTTTACCTAAAGATGCTCGGACTTTATTACATACCAACAAAGAAACGTTGCATATTACAATCTCGAATCCAGGACAGTATTGGCACAATGGATTGATTAAATGCCTAAAAATATACCACATTCCTCCCTTTGTGATTGGTGTGAATATACACTATTTACATATCTTAGGTGCTTAGTTAAGTTACATATAATGTTATTAAAAAAAAATTTATAAAGGGAATTATTCTGGTGAACGAAAGCCATCTGATCAGAATGCATATTTGGGGTCTTTTGTGAAAGAAATGAGGGAACTTCAAGAAGATGGATTAGTCCTGTCGTCAAATGAATCTAGAATCAAAGTCAAAATAATAGCCTTCATTTGTGATTCCCCAGCAAGGGCCTTGATTAAAGGCAAGTTTCGTATTGTTTTTTTTATAACTAGAAGATCATACAGGCAGACGGTCCACCTGATGGTAAGTGATCACCGCCACCCATAGATACCTGAAACACCGGGGGAATTGCTAGGGCGTTGCCAACCTTGTTGAAGGACTCTTTTACGCTCTTTTTTTATAAATGTAAAAATATGGATGTTTGTTCCGCTTTGAATCCTCAACGGCTGAACAGATTTGAATAAAATTTGGTTAGTAGATAGATGAGGCACTGGATTAACTTTTGAACCCACTGCTGGGCCTATAGGTCTCGCGATATAAGATGTGGTCCACGCGAGCGAAGCCGCGAGCGGAAGGCGGACGGTGAATATTTAGTCAAAAAACAGTCGACATCAAGAAATACAACCATCTTGTTAACTAAATCCTAAAAAAAGTAAATTTAGCATTAGCAGGCATATTTCAAGGGAACCCTAACTTGTTTTTAAATGGAGGCGAGTTATCTGGACTGAAACTGCTACAAGTACTACTTTACCTATATTGTTTCTACAAAGTACTTAATGAAGAGCAATTTCAAAACATGGCGAATATTAATAAGAATGAATTGATGAAATATTTTATTTACAACAATATACTAATGTGCTATTTTTCGGAGGGGATTGTGAAACTAACTAAATTGCGGTACACATTTACAGTAAAAATGAATTCCCCACGAGTTCATACACTATATTAATAGGAATTAATGTTCTACAATAATACAAAATAATAGTAACAGAAACTTATGTTTTTATTAAGTATTTACCACAAAACAACCAAAACCACCAGCCGAAGGAACAACAAAGATAACTTCTATTAAAATATACTTATTACTAATAACTAAGTACTTTACTAGTGCATTATAAACAAGATTGCTTTAGTAAGATACTTATATCAGATACTAACAAGAGCATTTGTGCTTGTGATTGTGTAGTCTTATATCATTAGACAAGCTATTGCACTTCGTCAAGTTTATTATAGGGCTTAGTAACATTTTAAAAGTTGATTATAAGATAGTTATAGAAATAAACGCTCCTATAACTGCGCCCAAATCCAGCTTTGTAGCATGATACAAGTTTCTTATAAGTGACAATAAAAGTAGTCTTGAGATAGTTTTAAGTACTGATTTTGCTAGTTGGGTAAGGAGCAGTGGTGCTGCAACTTACGTGTTGTAGGTCGTAGGTTCGAACCCAGCCAGGCGCTTTACTTTGTGTAAATTATTTCATCACCACTGCTCTCAAAACGGTGAAGGAAAACATCGTGAGGAAACAGGCATGTCCTAGAACCAAAAACTTTGAAGACATGTGACATCTACCAACCCAGACTGGGCCCGTGTGGTGGATTATGGCCCACTCCCTCTCACCAAGAGGAGGCCTGTGTCCCAGCAGTGGGAACGTTATTGTTTGACTGTTCACCGCTTTCTTAGGGAACCAAAACTTTAAGTAAGCAATTACCTCGCAGAAGTATAATTATTCATGTAGTACTTCACTAACAAAGATTGTATTAATTTGTATGTGTTATCGTAAAAGAAAAAATAAAAATAACAAATACGAGCGCACCCTGTACTACACACTCGGTCCCCAAATGATGTATAATGAAATATCGGCGACTAGTTCCCGAGTAATGTGTAGTAGAGACGTACAGACAACTTGTATTTATGTATGTAGGTATGTCCGTATCTACCATCTCATAAATCTGAGCCTGTTTTGTTTTGATCGCGTTCTTGTTTAAGTACATATTTTATGAATGTTATGTTGCTATGAGAGTAGAATAACTTTATAATATGGAAATATAGAATATTATATTTTATATTATTATATTATATCCTACTAATATTATAAACGTGAACGTTTGTATGGATGGATGGATGTTTATTACTCTTTCACGCAAAAACTACTGAACGGATTTGGATGAAATATGGCACACAGATGGTTTATAACCAGGATTAACATATAGGATACTTTTTATCCCGGTATTCCTACGGGATCGAAACTTATGCGGGTGAAACCGCGGGGCGCAACTAGTATTAGTATAAAACGGTGAAGGAAAACATCGTGAGGAAACCGGCGTGTCCTAGAACCAGAAATTCGAGGACATGTGACATCTACCAACCCGCACTAGACCCGCGTGGTGGATTACGGCCCACTCCCTCTCACAGAGAGGAGGCCTGTGTCCCAGCAGTGGTGGTGGTGGATCTTGAGGTGTAGTTTGTGGCTTATTTTTAATTTTGTGTGTGTGACTTGGCAATCACATTAGGTTAAGTAAGGCCTGTAATGATAGTTCTAAGGCATTTAAATAAATAAATAACATTATAGGCTAATTATGGATTTTAGATAGAATATTAGCTGTTCCCTGTGAGTTTTGCTACATAAAACTGAAGTTCCGTCTCGTTTGTCGTGGTCGCAAGCACTTCTGCTAAGCATGAGGTCCTGGGTTCGATACCCTGGTTGGGCAAAGTATCATTGGATTTTTTTATTAGGCATTTCTCAGCAGGAGCCCGCAATCTGGTTTTTTTGGCTGGTTAATGGTAATAGGCTCGCCCCCTATTACTGGCGAAATGTAGGTGTACTACAGGTACACTTCTGCCTAGTCCTTCGAGGAAATAAGGCGTGGTGTTATGTTTCTTACTAAGTCAGATAACAATATAATACTATACTTGTGGGTTCAAGTCAATAGTGCAAGGAGTTCAGAGTCGAGACCTGTCGCGCGCCATTCTGACGCCAAAAACTGTTAGTCCTATTACCCACGGGAGATTTTTATCGTGCACTGCATTTTCAACACACTGCTCAGTGCCGAGAGTTGAAAATCTAACAGCGTATTTTTATGACGCGCTGGGATGCTCTCTGTTGTTGTTGGATTCTCAAAGCTCTGCTCTACACCGATAGTTGAAAATCAAGTGCGCGAAAAATATTACCCCGCAGATTGCGTAACACACTTTCAGTAGCAATGGCTTTCATTTTGACAGTTCAACAACATTCATTGCGTTATTTACGTTGTTGAGCAGGCAAATTTTTCGAACATATGAAGCAATGGATTAGCGATATCCTTCAAAATGATTCAGATTGAGATTTATTGTTTGTTACGCAATTAGGGTGCAGGGTTGTTAATAAATGGCATTTCACAAATCGGGGTGGCTTCCAGTCTAACCGGATGCAGCTGAATACCAGTACTTTACATGAAGCGTCTGCCTATCTGAACGCCAATTCTCGTAATTTAAAACAATCAAAATCTAGTCGCAGTCTCATCTCGGCGACAAACAAATGTCAAAAACTTGTCAAAATGTAGGGAAATTAGACGTAAGTATTTTTGACAGATTGAGACTGGGATCAGACTGTGAACGTTCTTAAAATTACGAGAACTGCCCCTCTGACCTCCACAACCCATTTACTGTGTAATAGGATACCCCTTGGTAAGACTGGTTTTGTCAGACTTTCAAGCTTCTGACTACCCGTAACGACTGCCAAAGATCCACGATTGACAGCCGGGACCAACGGCTTAACATGCCTTCCGAGCCACGGAGGGGTCTTCATATGTAAAGATGGTCACCCATCCACGGACCAACCGCGGTAATCGTTGCTTAACCTGATCGATCGATCCGCGCGGCTGTTATTACTTAGCCACAAGCCCCTCACCGGCATGTACCTGACCTTTAAACATAATAATTAAATCTCTAGTTTAGTCAAGCAACCGTGTGAAGCATGAGCAGGTAGCTAGTATACGACTCAAACTGTGAACGTTGTTAAAATTACGAGAATTGCCCCTCTGTATGTCGATCATACATTACATACCGAGACCCTCCGTGCCTCGGAAAGTACAGACGCCAGCAAGTCAAGCTACCCGAAACTGTCAAATTTTCCCAATCAATCTTGAACCTTAATATTTCAGATAAAAAGTTGAAAATCTATTAAAGAAATTTGACAGATTGTAGTAGCTTGGTGTGCTGGCGTCTGTACGTTAAATTAAGTCGTTACCGTCTGTCATTCGTAGATCTTTGACAGTCGTTACAGGTAATAAAATATTTTAGTTTCCGTTTATTTTTGCGCACTATAATTTTATGGGACCTAAATTTCCCATACTATACTACTGTTGGCTAAATATACACATTTTGTAAACGTTTTTATTAAATATATACTATATTTCCTTTATGACACTCGAATACATATTCATTACATTTTTAAATATTTTATAAAAAAACAAAAAGTAAAAAAACTGCTCGATTTGTTTTCTCCGATATTTTTTTCTCCTTTTGTTTATATGTATCTATGTATCTATCTATGTATTATATATAGTATTTATTCTTGTATTTTATAGTCATTTCCTAGCTATTTATCCCGTATATTACACGTTCCATGTTTTTTCTCTGAACCACCAGTAGAAAATGCCTCAGGCGTTAAGTCCGCCTTTGTACAGTATTTTTTTTTTACTTGTGCTTAAAGTTTTAAGTAATAAACAAAAAAAAAATTGCCAATTGTGCAAAGTAAAACGTGCAATGAAGAACTTCGCTTCAAACATCTCACGCATGCTAGGAACCATTTTTTTAATCGTTCCAAAATTGAAACAAACATTATACCGTTAACGGCCGGTTAACGAGACTATTAAACATTAGTTACCGTAAAACAATTATTTTATATTAATTGTTCTTGATGAACTGAACCAAGTGTTCGACACGTAATTATGCCAGGTTCGATATCCGGATCGGGATATTATTAATTGTTCACGCCTGTTTTTTTGGAAGTAGATTTTGATTGCGTCGTACGAATAATACCTATTATCCTGGGGCATAGACTCATACGGAATTTTATAAAAAAGCTACACTAATGGTTCCGTATCATCATATAATATTTAACACTACATGGTGGCCTAGTGGTAAATGCCGCGACTTACCGAGTTGTAGGTCGTAGGTTCGAACCCAGGCAGACGTTTTACTTTGTTAGTTTATGACCACTGCTCTTAAAACGGTGAAGGAAAACCTCGTGAGGAAACCGGCATGTCCTAGAACCAAATATTCGAAGACTTGTATCATCTACCAACCCGTACTGGGCCCGCGTGGTGGATTACGGCCCATTCCCTTTCACTGAGAGGAGGCCTGTTTCCCAGCAGTGGGAACATTATAGGCGATTATGATTTTTTTAATACTTTAGTCTTCTTCGTGTCTCTGGCACGACTGTATATTAAATCTTGGTTTTCCAAAACTTTGCCACTTCCACGGCGTTGTCGGTGGCAGCACAGAGGTCACTTTGCATGTTTTGGGACATAGAGAGCAGGATAAGAAGTGGAACATCGTTTGTGACATAGCTCCACAATCACACCCTACTGCCGGTCCGTCAAGGTAGCCCCATTTTACCAGGTTGGACTTACATCTTCCCACTTGTGTCCGGAGACGGTTCAGAGACTACCAAATGGACCACGGAAGGTTACACTCTGCAGGGAGATGCTCCTTTGGTGGTAGATAGTAATGTGTAATACTTTTTTTTTTTAAATCCTTTTTCTTAATGTCTTTATTTTATTTTGATTATTTGTTGTTAATGTGGCCATAGTAGTATATACTTTTTG
Organism: Apamea epomidion; assembly: GCA_947507525.1. NCBI lineage: Eukaryota > Metazoa > Arthropoda > Insecta > Lepidoptera > Noctuidae > Apamea > Apamea epomidion. The sequence goes on along the minus strand of OX382252.1, from coordinate 6,527,131 downwards.
AAAATGTCAAGTATCTACCTAATTACGGATCAAGAGATACAGCCCTAGGCTGTGACAGACAGACAGAGCCTTAAGGTCTATCCACACATATCAGGGCCGTGTCCGGGACGTGACAGGGCCGTGGCACACACAAGTCAGGCACTGAAGCTCCGTCGCCGTCACAGACACGGACATGTGTACACACCGATATTTTATTGAGCCCCTGATGGAGCTCAGTTCGTCCAAGTCCCGAGCATGGCCCTGATATGTGTGGATGGACCTTTAGTAATGGGGCAGGCTCCTGCGGGCACTCATTGGTTACGGAACCCTAAAAAAGATTATTTGCGTGTTAAATGAATGAGCGTTGCAAGTCGATTTGAGTTTTTATATTGAAGGAAGATAGGTGAAGATACCCCCCGCCCCGCCCCCTTAACAAATGAATCATCATCATCTGCCTAGCTTATTCCCAACTATGTTGAGGTCGGCTTCCAGTCTAACCGGTTGCAGCTGAATACCAGTATTTTACATGGAGGGACTGCCTATCTGACCTCCACAACTCAGTTACGGGGTAACACGATACTCCTCGGTAAGACTGGTTGTCAGACATTCGGGCTCCTGACTACCCATAACGACTGTCAAAGATCTACGAATGACAGCCGACACCAACGGCTTAACTTGCTTTCCGGGGCACGGAGGGGTCCCGGTATGTAAAGATGGTCACTTATCCACAGACGAACCGCGGCAAACGTTATTTAACCTGATCGATCGACCTATGCGGCTGTTATTATTTAGCCACGGGACCCTCAAATGAATATATGTGATATTTTTATAGTATAGTGGACCCGTTTTAGCATGGTAATAGCGGTCATTGCCCTCTCCCTAATATGTCTCCGTAACCCATACAATTAACTAAGTATACTTTTTCTTGATTGAAACATGTTGATCATCACGATAGCTATTGATTCAGGACATCAGAGGGGCAATTCTCGTAATTTTAAGAACGTTCACAGTCTGATCTCAGTCTCAATCTGTCAAAAATTCCTCTAATTTCCCTATATTTTGATAGCTTTTTGACATTTGTTTGTCGCCGAGATGAGACTGCGACTAGATTTTGGATTTGCAGACCTTCTGACTGTGAACGTTCTTAAAATTACCTCTTCTAATACCATATATTAAGTAAGTAGTTTATTACTTCTAAAGTAGCCATACACCGGCCATTGTTTCGCCTTTAATTAGTAAGTGTACGGAATGATAGTGTTAACAGTCGTTTAAGTTAACGAGTCATTAACGATTCAGTGCAGTTAATCTAAGTTTAGTGTAATTGTATTTGCGTGACTGTATCACGCTTAGCCCTTTGTATTGGCGAGGAGAAAAGTGATTCATTCATTGATCGGTTGTAAGCAAGGAATGCAATCTCGAATCTCGCGATCTCCGGAGCCTTTTTCGAGATTATCTAAATCTCGAGGGAAGACGAGATCGAACAATAGATACGGTTAGGATCCTGAACGAGATTTCGAGACTGAGTGCGAGTGACCGAGTACACTCCTTAAGAAGATATTTTCAATATATTTAATGGATTTACAGTGTGCGTGATGTATACACTGACTTGATGCGTTATTATAATATGCGTAATGCATGGATATTTATCTGAAAATAAAAATGATTTGATTTGATTGATTATTTGATGATGATGTGTTTTTTTTTTTGTTTCGAAATTCGCTTAATGTTTTTTATTTACAAAATATAACGCGATTTCCCTTAGTAGATGTCGTTTTAATTTTGACTAAGAATGTATAATTTTTTGATTAAAAAAAAAACGCATTATTTCGAAACTCAAATTCTCGAATGGTATTTTCAACACCAGACTTAGCACGCGAGAACTCCACTTATCAATCTCGACTCGAGATTGCATTCCCTAGTTACAAGCACTTTATTCATTGTTCGAAAGAAATAAAGTCACTCCCAATTGGTTTTGTGTCTTCGTAGAACTGAATTACTGAAGAAAATCCTACGTATTTACGCGTACCTGTAAATTGCTCATTTGTTTATTTCCCGCTGAGCATGGTAATCTGAGTTTAATTCAAATTTTTGGACCTAGGACATGCCGGTTTTCTCGCGATGTTTTCCTTCACCGTTGTATGAAAAAAAATACAAAAAATAAAGTGCCTGCTTGAGTTCGAACCTACGACCTACAACTCGGTAAGTCAGACCCGTTATCACAGAGCCACCACTGCTCAGTTGTGTTAATGCAGTCAATTAATTCCTATCCCAAACCACTTTTGTCCTCACCTACCCCCCCAATCAAGCGTTGTCCTCACAAAAACGCCCGATACCGTTTATCTGTGAAATCGGCCGATATATCAACAATTAGTCGGCCATTGTAGTAACTATTGTTGTTCACAATCGATTCGTCGCGCCACTCATAAGTCGTTACTTGATGAGGGAATGAGAAAAGTGTGAGATGTAGTGTGAATGAGTTGGAATAATACCGAAAATCACGGCGTGTTCTCCCAGAAAGGGTAAGCAGAGGTATACAAAATAGAAAATGTTTATTTGCATAGAACGTAGGTACTTGTTTGCATAGAACTATACAGGTGACTTGTTATAAAATAACGTTTCGTTCCCGGGAAATTCTACAATTTGGCATACAAAAAGGAGAAAATTCACCGTCCATACTTTTTTGGGGTAAACGTGCAGCCGGTCAAACAAAAAAAAAGGTTATATTCCGTTAGAAAATGTAATTCTCTTCATTGTTCACTATTAGGCCAAATCTGCAGAGTTACCTGTTTGAACAAGTTAGGTGTTAAACAAGTTTGAAAAATACTGCATCCAGTAGGTGTACCATATTTTTGTCAAAATAGCTAGATATAACTAAATATAGGATATATTTTTATGCCCGTAAATATCCGTTATTATTTTTTATAGCGGGACTCACTTCGGCGCTTTCATAAATTAACCCAAAATTAATAATCTCCTTTGTATTTATAACTAACTACAATATCTAATTTTACAAGTTTTGGTATACAATCCCCTACATTCTGGACCCTACATTTCGACATTTAGGTACCTACGTTTAATGTGAAAAGGGCGAGTTGTCATTATCCGGGCACATAATATCCAGACTGTTACTGAATAATTCCTGATGAAAAAATCCATTAGCACTGTCCAAGTTGGGACTGGTATGTAACCAGTCATGCCATGGGTCATTTTATTTATATTATTTTTCTCTGTGTTCTCTTAGTTTTTGTCATGGTCTGGCAGTTTGAGTAATTAATGTGGCCTACCCAAATGTCCTTTCTTTGGTATTGTTCGTCGAATCGTTGAGCTCCTTAAGTTTTGAGTTGAGCTGCACGATTTCTGACAAATGCGTGCACTGACTGGACAGGTCCACTCAATCTGTGATGTTCTTTCCTCAAAAGACCATTTCAAACACTAATCTACATAGTCTTTACATGATCTGACCAAGATTGTGTCTGGACTTTAAAAGGGACTGTGACCTCTGAGTTTGTTTCGGCCTTTCTTCTCAGAGCAGTCAGATAGGAAACGTCGACCTCATCTAGTTTTTTAAAAATATGATTGACATGTAAAAGTGTTTGTACAGTCACGAGCAAAAGTATGTAAACACTCGGCTTTATTCAAAAGCGATTTACTCCTTTATTTTTTAATGAAATTTTATGTTGTTACAAATATAGCATTTTCGAACCCATAGGTTTATGTAATTTGTCGTATTTCAACGTTGCATTCGTTATTTCACGAAAAAATCGAAATTGAAAGTTGCCAAGTGTTAACATATCGCTGGTGACTGTACAAACCTACTTACAAAATTATTTATCATTTATCAATGATCTCTTTTCAGATTTTCAATCATTTCAATGTGTAATTGAAATTAGTGTAACGTTGAATTTGTATTGAAACTACTAGATAAAAATATTTCTTTCACAATTTCTTATATCATAAAAGCGTGCTACAAGAATTTATTCAAACAATAAAAAACTATACTTAATTATTACACCATAATCAAAGCTATTAATGATTGAAGTATTGTTCTCTGATCGTGATTCAACGGTACAGTGGAGGTGGTGTGGTTGTATGGTAGGGTATGGTGGGGTATGGTGGTATGGCGGTACCGAGGTATGAGCACTGACAAACAATACGCGCGGTATTACTGTGAAGTTTGGTTCATACTGCTAAGGCTTCTTTTACACCGGAGCGTATCTTCATTATAATACAATATAATAAAATATAAAACGTTTATTTTCTCCACACAAGTTATGAACTGAATAGCGTTTTGCTAGACTTTGACAGTAGTGCGCGAACAAGGAGCTAACTTTGTGAGAGGCTGGAGCCTGAGAGAGGTTCATATAAAAACCTCCTAGATCTTAGATCTAAGATTATAAATTAAGGGAAGACTGCAGACAACAAAACAAAATAATATATTAGTCAATGTTTAAGTCGATGTGGGTATTCTCTATACTATCGAGATTTTAGCTAGAGTTTTCGTTTTTTTTTGTTTTCCTATAGGTACAGTTATTGTTTTTTTTTTTTGTTGCTTGAATGCTGTGTACAAAAGAGAAGATAAATCTCTTTTGTTGTGAATGCTGTGCACGTCTCTAATTGACGTAAACACTAGTCCATGTCTCTGTTCTCTGTTGAAAGATGGCGCTGCCGTCACCGTAACATTGAGCTCTTGTTGAAAATTTTAAGAATATTGTTTATAATTAAATACCGAAGTAAATACTATCCATGTGTGAGTCAAAGTGAATTTAACTAACTGCAAGACGTCATCAAGTGTTATCCAAGGAAACAAAGAATAGAGTGATGCAAAGTACGTAATAACATTATAGAACCCAGTGACAGTGCAAAAGAAACAGTTTAAAGTGCAATAAACATTATACTGATAATGTTTATGTTTGTGTTTGTGTTGTTGATGTGCCTTAATAATAAATAAATAAAAACCTGTACAGGTCACCAGGGTCCTCCCGCGGCTAGATGCCTGCCGATCGATTCTGTAAAAATCTCACCGTGAAAAGTTAGCTGAAGTGAGCTTAGAGTGAGCTGTCAATAGTGTCAATCCCTTAGCATTAATTGGAATGATCACTCACTCCACGCTCACTTCACCTTTAAGTTTTTACGGTGAGATGGTTACAGAATCGCACTGCTGTTATTTTGATACACGACATAATAACAATGCAAGATACTTAACGAACTATAAATTTTAATACCTCAATAAATCACTTAGCCTTTTTCCTAGTATGTTGGGGTCATCTTGCAGCTGAGTACCACTATTTTACAATGGAGCAACTGCCTATCTGACCTTCACAATCCAGGTACTAAGTTACAGGAGGTTACTAACTATGAGCAATAGCGTTTCCATGTCTGAATCGCTCAACATCTTTTTTGATGAAAGAAACGCGCGGCGGGACGGGACGTGTCGCGCCCGCAGTGTGAACACTGCCGCCGCGCCTGCGCCGCGTCACCGTCCCGTAAGCTGTGTGCAGAGACCTTAATTCTTTGGAGGAATATAGGCATGAAATTATGATTTATAAAGGTACATAGTGTACCTGTTTGTGTGTATGTCTGGATTTGTGCCCAGATGATGGCAAAAGGCTCGAGCACTATTACATCGGACTTCAACAATTCCCATATAGTAGTGTTTAAGTTAATGGTATTGTATTATATTGAATTTAGTTTTAATTTTTTAATAAGGTTAAAATAGTGTGCAATTATAATAATATAATAATTGAAATAATATACAATTATTTATGATATAATAATTATTTATTAATGTAATGTAACTAATGGGAATTGAAAGTAATGTAATGTGAATTTAATGTGTCTCAGAAAGTATATATTATGGATGAAAAATCAAAGTATACATATATTATATTATTATTGTATGTGATTAGGTAATGCTAATTGAAAATGAATGTAATGCTAATTCTAAATTCATGTAATTATAAATTGATTTTGCATACCGTTAAATCGGTGAGAAATATAGCACTATGCAATTACGAACACCTTTATAACATACCATGTTTCTGGCAAATAAATAAATAAAAAAACATATCTGGCGAAATGTGGGCGTGCTATAGGTATACCTCTGCCTAACCCTTTGGGGATTACGAGCGTAATGTTATGTTATTTGTAGGTACCTATTCAAGAATTTCAACACCTCTAGTTATATCAACAAGGTTCTAGTTAAATCTCCTTTACTATCCTAAAAAACCATCCTATCTGCGGGAGCGTTTTTCCTACGTCCGTCCTTCAAATGCACCTTGCAGGTCGCATTTTAAAAACCTTCTCAAGTCCCCTCCCCACTCCACCGACTTCTACTCCTACTCCTTCACAGTGCACGCGGTGCGGTTGTGGAATTCACTACCGCCTGACATTAGGGACTGCCAAACTATTGCAGTTTTTAAGAGAAGAGTAAAAGAACACTATCTGTCCACTTCATCATAGTTGTGTATGTATTTATTATTTTGATTATGATATAATTATTATCATTCTAGTGATATTTATTTTAGAAGTATGTATGTATGTTTATTTGTATGTAGGTTAGTATATTCTCGTATTTTTTATTTAGTTTTTTAAGTGAATTGTTTTTGATTTTATGTTATATTTTTTTGTCTCCTTTACTTATTTCACACGCTGTCTACCTCTCTGTATCTATTGTCCAATCGTAGGTATGCTGGAAGAGATTTCTTATGAAATAAGCATCACCTCTGTACCTACTTTTTCTGTTCTGTTTTTCTTGTCTGCTAATACGTAATTATATGTGTGTACATAAATGGTAAAATAAATAAATAATAAATAAATAAGGTTCAACATTACACGTCGGTGTGACAGGCACCCAACTATCATTGCGACATCGTTTACCAGAGCCGACAGACAACTAGCCCCATTACAGTGTGTATAGAAATATAATTAATAACTCACATTGTTCAAGTTTTAATTGTTCGCATTCCATGACCATTGTGTGAACGGTATGGATGAACATCCATTATTACAACACCAGGCTTGTATTCGACCTGCCAGGGTCGCGGGTTGTTCGAAAGAGTTACCGTGGCCCCTGGCACAGGCAACTGAAGGAACACGGGTGGGTTCTAGTCAGTAAAAGTCTGTCTAGCCCAGAGCGGGAGAAGTTATTTGATGATTGACCACACACAAAAAAAAGGCTTGTATTCGATGAAAGGGTAGGCAGAACTGTATCAGACCTATTTTTCGCCGGTAAAATAAGTCTCTTGGTATAGTTTTTTTTTTTTTTTGTCAGATTCTTACTGAGTAAAACCCACCCGTGTTCCTTCCTTAGCCCTTTATGTACCAGGGCAGCGGTAACCCTTTCGGACGATCCCGCTACCCCGGCAGGAAGGCTCTTGGTATAGATGACCACAGGAAGTGACCCTATTGCCAATATCCGGGCGCTAATGCAGTAAGAGCTGTGTTGGTCCAGTGGTAACGGCCCCGACTCTCGGTCGTGGGTTCGAACCCAGTCAGGCGCCTTACTTTGTTCAAATAATTTCATCACCACTGCTCTCAAAACGGTGAAGGAAAACATCGTGAGGAAACCGACGTGTCCTAGAACTGGAAATTCGAAGACATGTGACATAGCTACCAACCCGCACTACTTCCTCTCTCAGAGAGGAGGCCTTTGTCCCAGCAGTGGGAACATTATACATTTAATAATAATTTCATCTGTGAATATTATAATTACCATTGGAAGAACATAGACCTTCCATAGTTCAAGGTAACCGATCCACTATAGCCACCCAAACCATAGCCCAGTATATTTTGTTTCCATGTTCTGCAATAGTCCTGCACCAACCGGGGGTTGTCCTTGGGTGCACTTGCATGGTGCTTACGGGATAATCGACGGTTGGTGCCTCCTCATCATTTAGAATTATGTAAAGGACCTCTGCGAGTTGGCTTTGGCCCCTAGTACACCTTTCAAAAGTCCAGGATCCCAGGATCCCGAGATATGTCAAAGACAACTAAAATAATAATTATTATTATATAATAATAACAATTATTATAACAGTAGTCAGATTATGCTGTGCTTATGAGGGCTTAACGTGCTTTCCGAGGCACGGAGGGGTCTCGATATGTAATGGATGGTCAGCCGCGAACCGACTGCGGTAAGCATTGCTCAACTTTCAATCGATCCGGGGCCACACGGGTTGTTTTTATTAAGCTACATACACACTAAAATTCCGCGTTCGACCCGCTTCATAGTCAACCTATAATGTTCCCACTGCTGGGATACAGGCCTCCTCTCTGTGAGAGCGAGGCCATAATCCCCCACGCGGGCCCAGTGCGCGTTGGTTAAGAACTATTATTAACATAACTCCTGCATTCTCCCAACGGGTAATCAGAGATGGTAAACCCACATTTCGCCATTTAAGTTTGACCGTCAAATAATATTTTTCTCTACCCGTGTCATTATAATTAATCCCAAGTAATGAAGTGATCATTGAATGCTCGGTGTACGTCCTAAAGTCAAGCATGTTTTATTTAGAGACGGCTATGAGACCCGTCTGTCAGTTGACGTGAACGTTTGACAGGTTACAGATTTTAAAGCATACGATTTTATTATAGCACTAGCTTTTGCCCGCGACTTCGTCCGCGTGAAGCAACTTTCTTAATTTTTTTTTTCGTAAGAATCTTCTACAAAGTATTAGAAAACTTAACAAAAAAGATGGATGACATCGGTAAAGTCGTTCTCAAGTAATGGCGTGACCAAGGGAAATAGGGATTCATTTTTATATATATTATATAGACTAGCTTTTTCCCGAGATTTCGTCCGCGTGAAGCAACTTTCTTAATTTTTTTTCCCGTAAGAACCTTCTACAAAGTATTAGAAAACTTAAAAAAATAATGGATGAAATCGGTGAAGTCGTTCTCAAGTTATGACGTGACCAAGGGAAATAGGGATTCATTTATAAATATACAGATATAGATGACATGACGTCTGAGTTCACTGAAGCGTTAGGCAGAGGTTTACCTATATGGTGCTACAACAACATGACATCACAAAGCGATCACAAGCGCTACTGCTAAGCATGAGGTCCTGGGTTCGATTCCTAGGTTGGGCAAAGTGTTATTAAGTTTATCCCTTACAAATTTCTCAGTTACAGCCCGGAGTTTGGATCACGCCCGGTAGAAGGCAATAGTTTTGCCCCCTATAGCATGGGACTTATACATTACTGGTGAAATGAGGGTGTGCCTATATAGGTCACCTCTGCACAACCCTTAGGGAAACTAAGCGTGATTTATTTTACTATTTTAAGAAAGCTTAAAGACTAATACACGTAAATGGTAACGAAATGGTAAACAACTGACAATTGCTAATTACAAGCTTCCACATATATGTATATAAAAGTGATGCTATGTTATCAATCTAATCCCCAAATTTAGATTTATAAATATTACATCTATGTATGTAAGTTGTATACTAGCTACCTGCTCATGCTTCACACGGTTGCTTGACTAAACTAGAGATTTATTTATTATGTTTAAAGGTGACATGCCGGTGAGGGGCTTGTGGCTAAGTAATAACAGCCACGCGGATCGATCCACCAGGTTAAGCAACGCTTACCGCGGTTGGTCCGTGGATGGGTGACCATCTTTACATATGAAGACTCCTCCGTGGCTCGGAAGGCATGTTAAGCCGTTGGTCTCGGCTGTCAATCGTGGATCTTTGGCAGTCGTTACGGGTAGTCAGAAGCTTGAAAGTCTGACAAAACCAGTCTTACCAAGGGGTATCCTATTACCCAGTAAATGGGTTGTGGAGGTCAGAGGGGCAATTCTCGTAATTTTAAGAACGTTCACAGTCTGATCTCAGTCTCAATCTGTCAAAAAAACGACTAATGTCCCTACATTTTGACAAGTTTTTGACATCTGTTTGTCGCCGAGATGAGACTGCGACTAGATTTTGATTGTTTTAAATTACGAGAATTGGCCTTCAGATAGGCAGACGCTTCATGTAAAGTACTGGTATTCAGCTGCATCCGGTTAGACTGGAAGCCGACCCCGACATTATGTAGTTGAGAAAAGTCTCGGCAGATGAGTACAGCTTAGTACATAATATTATCAAAGTCGTATCGTACTCACATCGTGACATCTAAATCTCACCAACGCATCACGTCCTAAGTTTTGGCGTTAAAATGATTTAGCCAGAGACTGTCCTCTTAAATTTATGAATACCCTTCCCAAAATACACCACTCTCCATCCAAAATCACTTGAACCCCCAACACAACCAATTCTAGAAAAAAGAGAGCTCTATCTAAAACGGTGGTCTTCACTCGGCTACCGAACATAACTTGAACTGGGGATATACTTTACGTGTTGGTGAAACGAGGGGTCAAATTAAAATGGATACTATATTTTTCTTATTTATACCCCTAAATCGTTTACAGAGGTCGTAACAGTCACAGATTATATTTGGAGGCAGTTTTAGTCCATTTTAAAGGTAATTAGAGGGCTGAAATGAGAAGGTAGGTATCAGTAATAGTCAATTAAGAAACATAGTAGGTAGTACCTGGCTTAGTTAATGTGGTTTATTGTGTTTGCCGCCATTTTGTCGAGGTTATGGCTATGTGGCACGTTAATGCATAAACCATTTTATATGGGATTCGAATGACGTGATAACGCAACATAATCAATCTATAATGTTCCCACTGCTGGGACACAGGCCTCCTCTCCTCGAGGAGTGGGCCGTAATCCACCACGCGGGCCCAGTGCGGGTTGGTAGATGTCACTCGTCTTCGAGGTTTTGGTTCTAGGAGATGCCAGTTTCCTCATGATGTTTACTTTCACAGTTTTGAGAGCAGTGGTGATGAGATAAATTGCACAAATTGTGAAGTCTGAGTTCGAACCTACGGCCTACAACTAGTAAGTCAAGATCATAACCACTGAGCCACCACTGCTCCTTAACGTAAGTTAACACATGGTAAGTCAACGGTGTGGTTCAAAAGATGTAGTGGCAAAAAATGGACTAGAGTATACTGAGATGGTTTGGTCATGTTGAAAGGATAAATGAAAGGCGACGAACAAAAGGTATCGCACTCACCTCGTACATATTCAAAGTACTTAGAGGGAAGGTACATAATGCGGATATATTATTGCAAATAGGTTTGTGTGTTCCGGACAGGTACGTGTGGCGACGACGACAGCCACGGCTGTTGGCGGAGCCGCGCGTTCGGACCAATCTTTTAAGTGAGGCGCCACTGTCGCGTACACTCTGCACTCTCAACCTCATAGCTAGTGACACGGACCTCTGTTGTTCTCTGAGTGAGTTCAAAAAGAATGCATTGTTTGTAATAAGTTACAAAAATTCATTATAATAAGGAGTTAGTAATAAGTTAGGATAAGGGTTTTGGTAAATGTACACTATCGCAATAGGTTTCCCTGTAAGGACAGATGTAAGTTGGAAATAAATAAAAGTACACAATGGTACAGTCACAATCTGAATCATTTTGAAGGATATAACTAATCCATTGCTTCATAAATGTTTGAAAAATGTGTCTACTCAGCAGTGTAAATAACGCAATGCATGTTGTTGAACGACCTTAAGAAGGTGGCTGGGATGGACTGGATGCGGAAGGCGGAGGACAGGGTGTTGTGGCACAGCCTGGGAGAGGCCTATGTCCAGCAGTGGACTGCGATAGGCTGTGGTGATTGATTGATGTTGTTGAACCGTCAAAATTAAAGCCATTGCTACTGTTAGTTGGAATTACCCCGCTTGACTTTAAAAGAGACTTTGTGCCCCTGAGTTGGTTTCGCCATTTCTTCTCAAAGGTAGTCCGATAGGAATGGTCGACTCCATCTAACTTATTTTTATTTTTTTTATTGGTCGTTTATTTAAATGAATCCGATATCCTATTTACAGAATTAACAATTTCATTTCGTTTCAAGACATCAAAGTCTCTTATTACCAAAACCTCCATAACCAATAATTAGGCAAAACATTTAAAAATAATACAAAAATTACAAACATCTAACGTATAGAAGGGATGTTCAAACTTTGGTAATTTGATTCGCTGACATCAAAGACTCTATCTTGTCTATTTTTGGCGGCCATCTTCCCGCCATGTGTCAAACTATGGCGCGAAAATATTGTAATTAGAACTCTATTCTGGGATTATCTGTGGTAGTAAAAAGTTTCATCAAAGTGGTCTATGAAACAAAAATGGGGACACATGAGGACGCTAATTACCTTACTACCGACTTAATTATTAAGTTAAGTCAGCTAAAAATAAGTTTAAAATAAAGAGTACTAATAATACTCTGTAACCGTCCCACCCATGTACCATCCACCAGGGTGAACTGGGCCCACGTGGAATACAGCTAATGTCCGACCGAATTTTGTTTTAGGTTTTCGGCTAAAATATCCATTTTCCGCTGACTGTACCTAGACTAGCAGAATTGGCTTTCTGCTAGTCTAGGTACACTCAGCGGTCAGTAAGGTAGTTTTACAAAGTGACATTTCATGGAAATAGTCATTCAATAGGACTAGAAATGAATTTAGATGGCTGTTTTGCCGAAAATCGAGTTGAATAGCGTGCAATAGGAGAAGCCCACGTCCAGCAGTGGACTGCTACAGGCTGATGATGATGATGATTTTAATGAATATACATAGTTCTGTAAATACATAAAGAAATCAGCTGGATGCGGGAAGCACAAAACCGGTGACAATGGCGGTGCTTGGGTGACGTATATGTCAAACAGTGGATGTCTTTCGGCTGAAATCATGATGATGATTAAATACTTACTTGTTACGGTCGCGAATCATATTTTGTTCAACATACAACCTGACACTGACCTGCAAATTACAAAAAACGTAAGATTTGAATTTCGCGGGTTACCCTGGGGCTTCTCCCATAAAAATAATATGTAATGAGTTTAGGGCGATCGGCTTAAAGACGCCTGCTTGTTCGACACAATCATACCGATTGAATATTTAATTAAGTGATGGCTTAAATATTCAATAATTATAGTTATAGAACTACTTAATATAAGACTCTGCATTTATTTTATTTGCTTTAGTTCTTGAATGGCTTGGAAATAATCATTACACTGTACTTCGACAAAACTGACGAACGAATCGCTAACGACTAGCGACATCTAGCAGCAGTTTACGGCGACCGTAGTAGAGCGCCATCTCTTATTCAACTTAAGCATTTTATGAAATCGAACTTTCTTGACCTTATAATAATACATACTTAAAATCATAGATGGCGTTAAAAGGATGATAAATGCAGCATCATTTTTAAGTTCTGAAGTCATTTTATTTATTTAGCTGAAATTAAAAACTTCAAAGTCTAAGTCCAAGTTTTGGATAAAAGTACGATGATTTTGTCGTCAAAACGATAATTTCGACGTGGAAATTCGATAATTTTAACTTGCAACACTTATCATACATACGTCAAAATTTAATTGTCAAACAGAAACACGTCAACGACTTCGAAGTTGCATGTTTTGATTAGAAATAATTTAAGAAAACGTTTAAATTATCCTGAAAATGGTTCACACAACAATGGAGGGATCACTTTTTGTAAGTTACCTGTGGTTTCCCTTTCAAACGCACGGAAAAACCTAAATTTTGATACATTTCGTAAAATGGTGCAGCTCCCTTCGTATTATGTAGTTTATTCGGGTTTTATACTGATGTGCACCTAAAAACTAAAAACCTTTCGATATTTGTATGCATTGGAGTCACATTCCTAGCATTTCCGGCTTTTTGAACCCTTACGTTTGTTGTTGGTCTTGATAAATTTTTGGCTGACTCCGGCTATTGCGACTGTGTTCCCCCCCACATTTAACCCGTCTGCCTTCAAAGCAAGAGTAAACAGGCATCTTGTGGGCACGCTCGTTCCATTATAGACCTCATCCATCGCTTTCCATCAGGCGTGATTGAGGTCAAGATCAATCCCATAACGCAATAAAAAAAAAAAGACTATTTAGCCCTTACCCACACCTTGATACGGGTCGCATCGTAAGAATGCTCTTGTCTCTGGAGTCCTAACCAACGGTAGTTTGGACCCTGCACCTGGCAATAATAATGTATGTGAAACATACAGGAAACGTGTTTTAATCAAGGTTTTTTTTTGTAAAGTTTTCGAACAGTAGAATCAGAACCCTTCATGTGCAACTCCGACTCACAGTTAAACGCTTTTTTTAATTCTAATGTAACTAGCCTGTATGGTCCCACTGCAGGGCAAAGGCCTCCCTCTCCCTTTTCCACACAATTATGTCTATTGCGAGTGCCGGCCAGTCCTTACGGTAGGAGTCAAGCTCGTTCCACCCTATTCGTCTTGGCAGGCTGCGATGGCGTTTTTATATTTGTTAAAACATTTCTAACTGTCTGATTACTCTCGAATTTCAGGAACCCACCCTGTACATCGTGAAAGGCATGTGTATCCTGGATAATGATGGCAACCGTATCCTTGCTAAGTACTACGACAAAGATGTCCTGCCAACCTCCAAGGAACAGAAGGCTTTTGAGAAAAACTTGTTCAATAAAACACACAGGTAAGGGTCAACATTGAAGCTGAGCCAGGACAAGACATCAACAAGATGGCTTACGATGCTACGCACTGAAGGACTGAGTATAAAAGAAAAGAGAGAACAAAATATATTTTACTTAGGACACTGGGATAACCTACTCTGAGTAAAGCAATATCCAAAGGCAGCGTAAAAATGGGATGGCAAGCCTAACATGTCAAACACATTCATAAACAACTGCTTATGGTTCAAGAACCGATCGCATGTTTGGAAATAAATATGAAAAAAAAAAAAAAAAAAAAACTTAGGACACACAATAAAATAACTACAATAAAAAAATGCCAGACGGCCAAAGGGCCCAGTGGTAACGGCCACGGCTTACGAGTTGTAGGTCATGGGTTTGAACCCAGTCAGGCATTTTACTTTGTGTAAATTATTTCATCGCCACTGCGCTCAAAACTGTGAAGGAAAACCAGAATGGATTATGGATGGTGGATTACGGCCTGCAGACCCACTTCCACTCGCAGAGAGGAGCCCTGTGTCCCAACAATGGGTACATTATAAGCTGGTTATGATAGATTTGTATGTTTATTCATGACTGACCTAAATATGTATAAAAAATTCCTTTTTATATTTTCCAAAATAAGATGCTTAAGTACAGCAGCCAAAAGAGATAAGAACTGTTTTTGGTTTTCTATTTTTTTAGTTTCTTACATAACTTCAACTATACCCGACGGCCCTGGTTACTTATTTCCTTTGATGACTGTACATAATTTTTACACTAGTTAAAATAATGATTTCAGGGCCAATGCAGAGATCATAATGCTGGAAGGTCTGACATGCGTATACAAGAGCAATGTGGACCTCTTCTTCTACGTCATGGGCAGCTCACATGAAAATGAGGTACCTAATTAATTTTTTATTAGACCACACTGCTAGTAATTTATGGTCAGAAAGGTTTTGCCATAATTAAACAAAACAGAAGGAACAAACATAAGGTCTGTTCAAATTCATGTTTCCAACTGATGTTATTTCAAGTTAAACAACTATCAACTTTACACTAGTGAAAATTAAGTTGATTTCAGAGTGACTAGTACTATTGAACAAGTTATAAATATGTTTTATGTTGTAGCGTAAACTGAACTTTACTGTGCAGGTGTTAAAGTTATTTTTCCAATAACACATATCTGTTTACATGTTTGGAAACTAAATCCCGAACGCAGATTAGTGTTTCACACGAGTTTTTCTGGCGGCTTCTAGTACGCCACATGCGTACTACGCATCACACTGACGTCACGCAAATTCCTGCATCGCGCAAGCAAAGTTTGCCACGCGAGTAGTTTAAATAGGCTGGTTAAACAGCCGACAGCCTCCATAATCCGATCCAGCCTTTCCCTTGCTGCCCAGCGACACCCTAAGCCGAGGTCCGTACCCCTGGGTGCCCTTAGCGTGTAGTCGCTTAGTTTATAAGTTTTATGCCCTGGCTGGACTGGAGGCCTTGATTTATTAAAGCATCCACACGATAGCCTGATTAAGCAGACGACGACCTCCTAGGTAGACCTTCGAGATGATTTTTTCTCTCTCTGCCCAGAGCTGCCAAGGACCAATCTTTATTAAAGTAGTCTAGCTCATCCCGCCATCTCCGGCAAGATGCAACACAGAAAAAAAAAAAACAATCGTCGGGCAGTAGCACACCAGACACAACCCACTTCTGGTCGGAGGATCCTCCCTTTTTTTATGGAGGATGAGGTCTGTGTCGTCGACGCGTCGCTCGTCGTGACGACATGTCACTTCTTTTTTAAATGAGAATGCTTAAGAGCCGACATAACGCGCAATGACATGAAAAAATCTACCTTATTTTAATGAACCAAAACTCTTTTTTAAACAGTGATAAAAATGTACTCTCCTCTCCAAGCCGGTCTGTGTGAACAGACACGAACTAAACAGACAGCTGTGCTCTTGGGGAGTTTTGAGGGACTGTTCTGGCATGTAATTTTGACGTTCGAAGAGTGCTGATTCTCAGCTTAATTTGCATAAATGACTTTTGTAGGGTTGCTTGTTGTGAAATTAAAGCCCCGTTGAACTTGATGATATTTTATTGGCAACTTTACTTATTTTACGTTACACGTTATATTATATCATAAGGCAACCCTAAGTGGAGGGATGAAAGGGACTGCGTGGCTATGTCCCTTCAGACCTCCCCTAGCTGGCTAGTTTCCTGAAGACTGCTAGACTATCGAAGCAGGGAACTAGTCGTACTAAGGATCAGAGCTGGCTGCGTGGCTACCGAGCTCAGAAACCTCTAGCTAGTGACTGACAATTTGTTCAAAGATAGTTCTGCTTATAAAGGCGGATTGGCTGTACATGTGTGCACAATCTCTTCACCTAGTCATCTATAGTGGTGGTGCAGATTGCTCGCGGGGTGGCGCTTGCGCCGATTGTTGCACACGAAGATTGTAGATAGCGTCACTTGTCTACAGAAATCGATTGTAGTTGCTGTCTTCTAGTTTATGATGCCGCTCATCGTAGTGCTTTTGATAATTTACACTAGATGGCGCTGTATGTTTGTTACACTTTTGATTATGATTTTGAAAAATAATACTGACGGGAAAAACAAAAGAAGCCAATTTATTTACTTACTAAATTCACTATCATTACAGTTGATTCTCCAGTCAGTTCTGAACGCGCTTTACGAGTCAGTGAGCATACTTCTACGGAGAAACGTCGAGAGGCGAGTGCTGCTGGACAACTTGGACTCTGTCATGCTGGCCTTCGACGAGATCTGTGATGGCGGGTAAGATACTTGCTGGCCTTCGTAACTTTTTGTGAAAACTTCTTTAGGCGCGCTTTCGGAACAGTGATCGAACCTGAACAGTCTTTCTCGGATCTGTGACGCTGAATCGGGTATACTCGGCTCCAGTCGGTCGGTGACGCTGAATCGCGTGTACTGGGTTCTAGTTGTAAGTTTTCACTTCTAACGTGTGGTCATCTTGTTGCATAGATGTTTGAAATAATCACTCTAACGTACGCAAGTTCAAAAAAATATGGATGTCACGTGATCAACTTTGAACGTTAATATCTAGGAAACGTGACGCTTTACGGGGTCCTATATTGTTTTCTGTTTGCATTGATGTCAGCTATTAATTTATATAGGTTTCATGCGTGGCCGCCATTTCGACAAAACAATCAAAATGGCGGACTCCAGTGTAGGTATGCCAGGCTCCATATTAAAATATTCATTCCTCTTTTGTTTTTATCATTCCTTACGCCTGTTACTAAATACCCACAATGATCGTGTCTTTGTAAAACCTTCAACATTAGTTCACATTGTGGAATGTAAATATGTAAATATTTAGTAGGTACTTATTGAGTAATCCCCGAAGGGTCAGGAAGAGGCGATAGTACATCTAAATTTCGTCGGCTGTTTCAGTCTCATGTACCTAATAGGAGGAGCATGTTGCCATCAACTGGGCACATTCTCAGACTCCAGGCTGACTAAGAAATTCCTAAATGGATAAACCCAATAACACTGCTCGACCTGGGACCAACCCAGGACCTCATACTCAGCAGAAGCGCTTCCGACTGCTAGCAATATAATCTTTCTTTTTTTATAGTTTTAACCTCTCGGAGACCATTAAAGTTTATTATTTCTGCTGTAATGCCAATAAACGCATTTTTATTTATTTTAATTTTTTTTTTCAAACAAAAACTGACATTTATAATATTAGTAGGATATTAATAATTCCTTGCCGTTTTCTCGACACTCCCCACACTATAGCCGAATTTTCTCCTTTCCAGAGTAATCCTAGACTCCGACCCAACCTCCATAGTCGGCCGGGCTGCCCTGCGCACAGAAGACGTCCCTCTAGGAGAACAAACCGTAGCGCAGGTAATGGAACAAGTCAATAAGATGTTTTGGTAGACTCTAGTTTGTGTTTTTCACTTCTGTAATGCACTGGGTCTCATCGGTTGCAAGTTGGTAGATACAGGGAATTTTAGACCTAAAGTACGCTGCTGAAAGTGAGTCGAAATTATGCTACTCTTACGCAAAATGAGCCTTGCGGTCCGAATAGTCGTACTTACTCAGTTCTTGAAATAAAAAAAGGAGATTCGGTCAAAATGAGTAGATTTTTTTTACTCCAGAAGATGTGGCGACTCTTTTAGCCTAGTGTGTCTAAAGCTAGGGTTTCCTCATATTGCGGTGACTGCCACATAGCCTCCACGATGAAGAATGACGTCACTAAAATATTATTTATGAAAGTTCGTTGGTGTTTCACTAGAGAGCATTTTTTGACACCGTAAAGACAAACCTCGCTGCCATAATTTTTTTTTCATGACAGCCGTCGCTGCGGCCGTTATGTGGCGGTCTAGGAAACCATAGCTTAGCTCCCAGTTTCTGAAAAAAATTGCTAACAGACTATAAAACTAATGCCAAGTGATTTGATTGGCTATTCGTAATTCAGTCAGTCACGTCACATTTGATCCGATTTAGCCTGTCCCTTGTTGCCCTCCCCCAGCGACGCCCTAAGCCGAGCTCCGTATCCTACAGCGGGGCGCCCCTAGCGTAGTCGCTTAGTTTTTGAAGTGAAAACTTCTTTAGCGGCGTTGTGCACTTTTTTGTGATGGGTAAAAAATGTTAAACTCGCGTCAGGACACGTGACCTGATCGAAAATTCGTAAGACGGAGCTCGCGTCAGGACACGTGACCTGATCGAAAATTCGTAAGACGGAGGGAGAGTAGACCGCATTCCAAAATATCAAAAATGCACAACGTTAATATTCAAGTTTTCACTTCTGCCGGCACTCCCGGACTGCAACCCGTTTTTTTTTTTTTTTTTATGCCAGTTTGGAGGCCTTAATTTGTTAAGAAATCCTTAGGTAGCCCGGTTAAGCAGCCGACAACCTCCTAGGTTGACCTGCTAGATGCCATTAAAAAAAAACAGTCTATTAAAGCACTTGACCTGAGCTTGAAATTCTGTTAGCTGTTGTCAATATTTTATGCACCAAAACCACATAGAGGCCCATATAACGTTGACTCTCGATCTTTAGTTTCCTGTATCTATCAAGTACGTAAATAGTGTTGTACAACCTTTTTAATTTGTATGTCTCGATACTTCGATAGTTTCTTTAATTCGATGATTATTCGCGATCTCAATTGATGTTCGGCGCACGTGCAATTGCGGTGTGCACGCCACGAATCTCGTGCAGAAGACACGAACAGTCAAGGGTAAACATACAGGGTGTAACAAACCATCACATAGTCGTTGTCTACGCATTCTGTACATCAGAAAGCATAAATGATTGCTGGGAAACGACTTTTATTTTTTGCCTCGAAATTCGCTGATGTGCAGTGCGCAATGTAACGCATGTAAAACATTGTGTTTTTGAATGCATGCAAACGGTACAGGAGTTGTGGGGGTATTTAAAGTTCATTTATAATGTTTTCTTAAAAAGAAATTGGATCTTTGACTCCGTAACCAGAAGGTTTCTAGTTCTAGGTATGGTCCAGTGAAAAAAAATATCGCAATGACGGGGAGTACTTGCAAAAATTCAGAAGGGATTTTTTTTTTAGTTTTTTTCATAGTTTAGCCTTTCATATGACAGAAAATAATGCATCCGCGTCTGGATCCGCCTGGCCTAAATCCTTTTTTTGTGTTACTGGTGGTGATAGTATTTCTATATCTATACGTAATTGTCTAATTTTAGATCCTTCTATTAAAAACAAAGTAAGTACTATTTTAATATTATTTTTCACACGAATTTATAATCCTGCACATGTAGATTACCTAAATATTATTTTTATTTTGTTTAATACTCAATTTGACTTCGGAAAGCACATTAAACAGTTTGACCTGGCTGTCATTCGTAGATCCTTGACAGATGTCACGGGTAGTCAGAAGCCCGAAAGTCTGACAACCAGCCGTGGGGAGTGGTATCGTGTTACCCAGTAACTGGGTTGTGGAGGTCAGATAGGCAGTCGCTGCGTGCAAAACACTGGTATTCAGCTGCATCCGGTTAGACTGGAAGCCGACCCATAACATAGTTGGGAAAAGACTAGTCAGATCGATTCAATTTGGCAACACCGTCGCTTGAGATCGCGAATATTTATCAATTAATGTCATTACATTTTTTTCCCATTTTACGAAAAGACAATTTTATGTTGATACTATGTAAGTATATAAATCAATAGAATTAGTTTATAAATAAATGTATTTAAGTATTAGACATTGGCGCCGATTCCCTTGTTCACAAACTAAACTAAATTTAAGTTCAGTGCATCTTTTCTCTCTATTTAATTAAGAAAAGGACAGAAGATAAATATTAGTTTAGTCCTGTCAAATTAGATACTAGACAAATTTAGACGTGATTAAAAAATTTGCTACTAAAAATCCGTCAATTTACGTCAGGCGCTGACTAATTTGACAGGACTAAACTAATATTAATTATCTGCTGTCCTTTTCTTAATGAAATAGAAAAAAAGAGATGCACTGAACTTAAATTTAGTTTAGTTTGTAAAAAAGGGAATCGGTACCATTATTTTTTCAAGTAAATCGAATATGTTCTTATGACAAATTGAAAATAATATCAGTATTTGATTAAAATACAGCACAATATGCCATTAATTTCTGGTCCATAGAAGTATTTTTTTAAATATTATTGTACTTCAAGTACCTTTAAAATTATTAGTATAATTATTGTTCCTTTATGATTTTTGTTACTTAAATAAATATTTTGAAATATCTCTATTTTAATTTTATTGTTTGTACGTGGTGTTTGTTTGTCGTTTTATTTATAACACAATCATTATTATAATATTCAACTATTAATATGGGATGAAAGTACATATTATTATATATTCATTAGATTCACGAGATATTTTAGTTAAACACACTGGGATTTAATTGTTTTTCGGAAGTAAAATAGTAATTGGGTATATTAACCACGATTTTTTTTTTTTTACAAAATAGTAAGTTTACAATGATTTTATTTATTAAAAATTTCAGATTCTACAGAACATAATGAATATGTAAGCGAACCGGGGGCAAATAGTTTGAGATTACGTATTTCTACATTAAATTTAATTGTAATTGTAGTTATTTAGTGCTTATTAAATTTTTATTTACTAACATTTTTTTTTTTTCATTTTTTTTTTCTCATTGGCAACCCCTTTTAATTGGCTGTATCGCTTTTTTCTTTGATGCTTATCTTTATTGGTAAGAAATTGGTCATTTAAAAAAAAGAAAAATAGTTTTTCTTGTTTTTTTTTTTTTTGTTTAGATTTTTTTTATTTAAATGCTTGAAGGAATACGCTAAAATTTGGTACCTTTGGGTATTTTCACCTGGTGTAAACACGTGTAGTTATGTGTAAAGCACTATGTAGATATCTGCTATTATCCAAGCAAGAGTTCGTCTTTCTGCTAGTAGCAATTCTACCGCGTACCTAGCTCCCTAATTGCGTGACACACTATAAATCACACTTTGAAGGATATTGCTAAACCATTGCTTCATATGTTCGAAAAAAAATTCTCCTCGGCAACATAAATAACGCAATGAATGTTGTTGAACTGTCAAAATGAAAGCCACTACAACTACTGTTAGTGTGTTTCGCAATTACCCCGCAAAATTTCAGATAACAAGGTGATTTTAGCTAGCCATTATGTGAAAGTTCTAAACTATAAGTCCTAGAGAAAAACGCTGAAATCTACAATCTGCTAAATAAAAAAAAACAACATGATGATGTGAAAAAATCACCTTGTATATCTTTACAAAATAAAGAAAACATTAAAATGTACTGAATTATACCAGGAATTTCAACTAGCCAGTGTATTCGAGCATTCTAAACATTTCAAAGCTGTTTGAATCATAATAAAAATAACAATTTAACACACAAAGAGATGACGGCAAATATATCTGCGATTGCTATGAATGTCGAGACTGCTGGGGCTGATCATTTGTGGAAGGCATATAAAAGTGGCAGCACTAATATGTGACATCGAAGGAACACCATCGAGACAAGCGACGCCAAAATATAAGATGCTGCATGGGCTTCAACAAGATGTGTCACGTCTTAAAATGTGATACCTCGTTGTGATCAAAAATATCTGACATCAGTTTCGCAGCATAAAAATCTGACAGTATAATGTTTCAATTTATCTTCTACATATTATGTAGCAATCAGAGCAACTCATGTTGCAAAAAATGTGACATCACACTGGCAGCAGAAATATCTGACGGAAATGTTTGACATTAAAAATGTCAATAAATAATGTGTTTTGTGACGCTCTAGCAGAATAGTCGACATCGGCTCAGTTGCCATAGAAGAAAAAAAATGTGTTTGGTATCTGAGCCGATGTCGGACGGATGTCATCGATGTCCAAGATAAACTTAGAAAGTACATAAATAAATTGAATAAGTCACAAAGGTACACAGGGCGCCACATCAAGTTATACATTTCCAGATTTAGCTGCCCTCGCATTGTATAAGGCTTTTCGTACAGACGCCAACACATCAGCATGTCAAATATGTCTAATAGATTTTCAACTTTATCGCTAAAGCATTGAGGTGCAAGGTTGATTGGGAAAATTTGACAGTTTCGGGTAGCTTGACCTGCTGGCGTCTGTACAGTCACGAGCACCAATATGTCAACACTTGGCAACTTTCAATTGCGATTTTTTCGTGAAATAACGAATGCATCGTTGAAATATGACACATTACATAAACCTATGGGTTAAAAAATGCTATGTTCGTAACAACATAAAATTGCATTAAAAAATAAAGGAGTAAATCGCATTTGAATAAAGCCGAGTGTATAAATACTTTTGCTCATGACTGTACAATGAGAAGTCAGCTTATACTGGAAATGTATAGTTTGATATGTCGTCGTGCGTACTTGCCCTCACAACCTCGTGCATGCGAGAAGAGGAGAGACCTTTGCTACTGGGCCATCACGACATAATTACATAATTATTGTAATGTAATAATATCCCATACCTATGTTAGTTTTTCTTATTTCAGGTGTTACAATCGGCGAAGGAGCAACTGAAATGGTCGCTGTTGAAATAAAACTATTTGCATTTTTAATGAAATATAATATTCGATATAAGTTACTATTATAGTTCTTGCAATTCACGAGCGCACGTGAAATAATTGATACCATTTTAAATATATAATATAACATCACGCCTGTAATTCCCGAAAGGTTAGGCAGAGCTGTACGTATAATAGTACCCACATTTCGCCAGTTATGTTTAAGTTCCATGTAATATATATTCATTAATATAAAATATTTAGAAAAATGTGCAAAACTGGTAATTTAAAAAAAATGGGGAATATTTTGCAGATACTAAATGTACTTGCATTTACAGGCATTTTCTAAATAAGGAAAACTTTACTTTTTCTTACTTTTCTTGATCAAATTTTTATTTCCCATATACAATGTGGAGACGACAATACGATAATAAATTAAAAAACTGGCACTACTAATGTATAGAAGTATTCTTAGCGTATCGCTGGCAAAAAGTTCAAACATCTTTGGCCCAAAATTCAGCTGCGCGAACTCCGCTCACTGACGCAGTCATAAGATCAAGTGCACAGGTTACATGCGGCGCAGGATGGAAGGTGGGCCATTGTCTGTGGGGACGTGCCGCATAGGAGTATTTGAAACTATCAAACAAATCCTAACATCGAAATTCATAGTATTTTTTTTATTCAAACAAACTAAATAGTAGTGGTACTATGGATTTTGCCAATCTTTGACTGGCTAGAGTGACTAAACTATTGAATATATTTGATTGAATTTTCGTATGCACACTGGGAACGTCATAGATATATTATTTATTGTCGTCCCCACCTTGTAGAACATGAAATAATGCCTTTTTTTTATTAGCCGTTAATGTCCCAATGGGTAAAGACCTCGCTACTCTCTTTTCACCTCTCTCTGTCCAGAGCTGCCAAGGACCAATCTTTATGAAAGGAGTCCAGCTCATCCCGCCATCTCCGCCTGGGCCTGCCGCGATGTCGTTTGCCATTAAGCGGGACCCACTGGGTCGTATGTTTGGCCCATTGATCGTCTGACATGCGGCAGATGTGTCCAGCCCAATTCCATTTAAGCGTGGCAGCTTTCCAAGTGACATCAGTTATTTTAGTGATGTAT
The DNA here is from genome assembly GCA_947507525.1 of Apamea epomidion. NCBI lineage: Eukaryota > Metazoa > Arthropoda > Insecta > Lepidoptera > Noctuidae > Apamea > Apamea epomidion. Next base: position 6,502,500 of record OX382252.1, on the reverse strand, counting down.
GTATGAATAATGCCTAATATTTCTTATTATATCAATGTCTAAAAGAACCATTTTCCAAGCGCTCGCGATTTGCAAAAACTATAATACATCTAATCTACATTATTCCAACATTATTTATATTTTATTTCCCTCAGTCTTAAATCTTTAAGTGTTGAATTTATATTTTGCTGACTACATAAATATTGTAATAGTGAGGAAACCTTATTTAAAATAAAATTATATTTTTAGTACTTACTTTGAGCTTCTACACTCTACCAACATTTCTTAAATCCTTCGTAAGATAGGTATACATGGCAACACTATAAGCTTAAAATAATATACTATACCCCGGGTCAAAATAAATTAGCTAGCGAAACTCTGCAGACGTGATGGTTTTCGATATCTAAATATTTTTTTTTGTGTAAACTTCACAGGTGTGTTTGGTATCGATATCTAAGAACGATAAAACACATTTTACTCATACTTACTTTGTACTACATACGTACATATGTAATTATATACATACTTCAAGTAACAACACTACAGGGGTCGTTGACCCTAAGAAAAAACGTCAAATCATGTTTAGATATCCATCCCATCACGTCTGCAGAGTTTCGCTAGGTAATTTATTTTGACCCTGTATATTTAAAAAAAAAATATAAGTATGACTACAGACACAGCACACACACACACACAGCTGTTGTGCGCTTTTATAAATTTTAACGTACGATATTATCGCAGACGTCCACGGCACCACGAAAAACGTATAATATAAAGACTCTTTTAACGGGGATTGAAGATTTTTATATGGACTTTGGCATACTTACCTACCTTCCTGCCCGCCATTTTAATTTTTTTTTCAAAATGGCCGCCTCGTATGTGGTCTAAAAAATATGGATGTCACGTGAACAACTTTGAACGTTAAATCTCGGAAACGAGACTTTACGGGGTTTGATCTTAGTATGTTTTCTGTTTGCATTTATGTCAGCTATAGATTTATATGGGCTTAATGCGTGGCCATCATTTTGAAGCAAAAAAAAAAAATGGCGGACAGGTTGATATGCCAGGCTCCATATAAAAATCTTCAATCTCCTTTCCGTCCACGATAACGTTAAACGTGCACATGTTTCCATATATTTTATGGACGTGGACGAAATTATAAAAGCTCACATTGGGTCTAAAATAGCTCGTAAATATCACCAAAAAAATATGATAAATAATTAAATGGATGAAATGATTCATTAGAAAAAGGGCAGCATATCATTGGATACGTCCGTTACCGATTAATGTCTACAAATATATTATAAATAGGTTATTAATCATTTGATTCATAATATACAGGATGTCAGGGACATCGACGCGCAAAAAGTAACCACGAATTCGGCACATGATTCTAGACTTCCTAGCTTACAAACTTTTCGTCGGCTATTTTAAAATAAATCGGATGTTTTATAGAAAAGTGCAATACTTACACGGTTAGAATGAACAACAATTATTTTTAATAACCGACGATATCTGCCAACGAAGGGGATTCAAAATCGTGTACTTGATCCATAATAACAAGTGGCGCGTTGATGTCCTGCCACCCTATATGTACCTTTGATGAATTACTCTTAAGAATAATTAAACGTTTTCCAAAAATCAGTTTAAAATCCCTTCCAATTTAAGTCACCTGTCCCACTACCGGCGAGCACCGAAGCGAGTAGGGCTAGCAACTAAAAATATTATGGCAATCAGCGAGTGCGCGACGGCGTCGAGTGATTACTTTCTGGCGTGAGTCTCTTCAGAGTGTGTTCTACCTGCAAAAAGAGCGTCGCTGAGAGAGCACTCTCTTTGATAGCTCTTGTCGCTGCGACAAACGAATACTCGCCAGCGGTGTGAACAGTCAGCGATTAACTATTAATAATATATTACTTTCACAGGACCTACAATGTTTTGTTCGTATCGTGAGTGATAAAATCGTTGATAGCTAAATAGTTGCTTCCTCAACTGCTGTGGGACAAGTGCCTTATGGGCTCTGGACATGAGTCCAGTTTGCGAGTCAGTTTAGTCACTGGCCTTGCACTAGGATCGTGTACTGATACATTTGAAGCCAGTTCAGTACTGACTGGTTTCGCGTAACCGTCAGTCAGCGGCCTACAGAGCACGAAATCACCGCAACGGCAACATCTACAGTAGCAACCTTATTGTATATATAATAAGGATCACTGATTTTGACAGCGACACAAAATCAGGTTAAATAACTGAAGGACTGAACTAATAAAATTCGCGTCGCCGAAAGTGTGTTGAGCGCACAATTTCTGTCAACAACCGCCTTCAAAGCCGTCAGTTTAAATCAATTCAGCCTCTCGCAGTTCACTGCTGGACTTAGATCTCTACCAGGCAGGGACACAACACCCAGTCTGTCCCAGCCACTTTTTTAAGGTCACTGGTCCATCGAGCTGGGTGACGTCCCACACTACACTTGCCGATACGCAGTCTTCACTTCGTCTGACTCTCAAACTGGCCTCGCTTCCGAATCCCATTAATCTTGGGGCATGATTCACAGATAGCCCTTTGACTTTACATTATAAACATTATTCGCATGTAGTTAACGTTCATATTCGTATGCGTCGCTTGTTCAGATTCACTTATCCGAATATGAACAGTATCTGCGCAGGAATAACGTTCATATTCATATGAAACACTTCCATATTTCGCAACGTAAAGTCAAAATGCTTTCTATGAATCTAGCCCTTATTACAGCTCTTTACAACTGATCACTTTTCTGACTAATCCCAAATTCGTCAGGAGTAGGCGTGGTACTAAGTTTAGAAATATGTTTAAATGCCGGATGGTTCTTGTCACCCATAAGCTTGAATAGGACATTCTCCGAAGTGCCCACAAAGACACCGATGGATTGGAGACGCTGAAAATAAAACAAGATTTGTGTGAAAAACTTTTATTTTGAAAAAAAAATGCACTGGTAAGCTATAATCATACAATCGTTGGTAATATAAAATGTCTGGAGTATTCCCATCACTTAGGGCCGATTTTTCAATAATCCGATAACTTTATACAGGAATAATTTTGAAATTTTGTCAGTTATAAAAGTTATCTGACGATGGAAAAATCAACCCTATAGCCTATCTATTTTGTACAATAATTATTATCATGCAGCCAATGACAAGTAAAAAGTAGTATATAGGTTAATTAGTGTGCTGTTTTTTAAGATCGAATGTTGCGCAACATTCGATCTTCAAAAACGGCACTCAAAAGTAACGGTTTTCTAGAAGAGCGGTAACCGCTCACCTGCGGCCCTAATCTACAAATATAGAGCGTTTTCTGACATCGTAATGTCAAATACTGGTGAAAATGACAGATTTTCTTGACGTCTGTTATAAATATGGCGGAAACGCTTTTTAGAAAACCGTAGCTTTACATAACTAACGCCACACCATCACCATAAAAGATGATAATCAAAGGGACAGGTGTCAGGAATCAGGCGGACAGGGAGTAGGATGGCATGTTGTAATTATCGGGAGCGAAAGAGAGACAAGCATAATTATATTGCTTCCGTTGACATATTAAGTTCATGTTTGCTAACTAGCCAAGTTTTATCGTGCCACTTGTGGAGCAGCCTTATTTATGTATACATGTACATAAATAAGGCTGCTCCACAAGTGGCACAAAGAATACCGTTAATACACTTCTGATATTAAAATTACTTTAAATAAAAAACATTGAATGTCAAGTTTACAGACAACTTCTCATTTAATACCATATAAAAATAGTAAGGCACGTTCTTTTAAAAAAAACGAAACTTCACAACAATTTATAAAATTAACAAAATAAAGTAAACTATCACCAAAAAAATACAGGATGGGTTAGGGCAGATTTTACCAATGTCATCTTTTAACCCTGGAATAAAATCGACAGTTTTTATGGAACAACTGTCAAATATTCTAAATGAATCCCAGGATAAGACTTACACAAGGTATAAAAGTTTGATCGAATCCGCCCTAAGTCGAAAAAGTAAAAAAAAAATGCTCCTCAGCATTTTGGCCTTGCAAACACATTTAAAAAAACCCAACCCGATCTTTTCCAAACAATATTTATATTATGATTTTTCGGAAAAGAGTAAAAAATTGAGGACCTCTTCATTTCATTGCGTGCACGCATTAATTTAAAAATACCCCCGTAAAATTAACATAGTTTTACTTACGGCCGAATTCTCAGACAAAAACTCAATTTTAAGAGGGAAGCGCCAGGATAGCCCGCAAAATTTAATTTTTTACGTTTTTTGTCATTTGCAGGACAGTGTCAGGTTGTATGTTGAACAAAATATAATTGGCAACCGTAACAAATATGGCTTTACAGAATCATAATCATAAGAATCAGCAGTATAACTTCTTAAGTTAGAATTGCCCTCAAATGTCATGCTTGTGATGAATGATGATATGTATTTACGGAATTATAAACATCATTACAACCCTCAACTATTTCATGAAATATCAATCAATAAGGTTATATGCCGTTGGTCCTGGCTGTCATTCGTGGATCTTTGACAGTCGTTACAGGTAGTCAGAAGCCCGAAAGCCTGACAACCAATCTTACCAAGGGTTATCGTATTACCCAGTTACTGGGTAATGGAGGTCAGATAGACAGTCTCTCCTTGTAAAATAATACTATTCAGCTGCATCCTGTTAGATTGGAAGCCGACCCCAACAATAGTTGGGAAAAGGCTCGGCAGATGATGACGGTTGTATGAACTTACGAGTGTTGTACACTACCTAGATACTGTGGGCTAAACTTTGTGCCTTAAGGGGGAAGCGGTAGGGCCGCTTCCCCCTTAAGGCACAAGGTTTAGTCTGAAGCTGTTCCTGTCACTTTCAAGTGACATTTCTACAATAGTAGAGACACAAAGTGTCATTTAAAACCTTGGGGGTCAAATTTTAATCGAATGGCCATTATAACTTATAATTTGGACATTGCCGTTGTATTAGTAAACCCTAAAGTATCGACAGTTGGTTCCTTATTCAGTTTGGAAATGTGTTTGAACTGAGGATGGTTCTTATCCTTCATTAACTTGAAGAGAACATTCTCCGCTGTGGTTACGAAACAGCCTAGAGCAGCCATGCGCTGGAATTAGTAAAGATATTTTAGTTTTGCCATCACCCTTTGGGAAACAAACTCCCGGTCAACCTAAAAAACGTATTATACCCTGTCCATTAGATTAGCCGTTTTTTGACAGCTGTCTTAGACCGTACATATTCCAGATTACGTAAAAGTTAACTTTAAAATGCGTAATAAAATAAATATGTAAACTACCTTATGCTATTGAATTATCGCTTCTTACATACATTATACATAATACCGTATGTGTATCAATCAATGTATTGTGTGTTGCTGCAATCACTGGTTCCATCTGTCAAAAAACGGTTTACCTAATGGACAGGGTATATTGAAATCCTCAGAACGGCCTTTCCTTTGGTGTCCCCTTTAACCCTAACAGTGAGGCATTTGTCCCACTGCCGGCGATAAACGAACAGCGATTGCAGGACGGCGACGAGCGATTACTTGCTGGTATGCGTGTGTATCAAGCGTGATTCTCTCAGCGAGTGTCCTCCCGCCAAGCTAGCGTCGCTGAGCGAGTACTCTCTTTGACAACTCTTGTCACAGCGACAAGAGCTACCAAAGCGGCGCGGCGCCATTTTTGTTCAAAATGTTTACCGGCTATTATAATTTGTGCGCGTGTATGAGATATATGAAGGCGGATGTCATTAATTCTGTAGCTTCTGCCTACACTCGTGGAAAAAAGCGTGAGTTTAAGTTTACCAGCATGTTTGTAACCAGTAGCCTATTGAATAGAAGCCGATCGACCAAATACTTTAAAATTATCATTAAAAAAAAATTTGCCCTTGTCTCAATTTAGTCGAAGTCGGTGCAACTTTAAAACATTATATCTATATATATAATACTCATAATAACTTATAATACTCTATATATACTATACACCGTTAAATTTTGATCGTTTTAATACTTAAAAGGGGTCATTGTACTTATCATTATGAACAACTTTTACTACGGGACCAACCCTGAAATCGTGAAAAAAAATCAGTTGATCCATACATTGTGTCGAGTTATGCGAACATAAATCTATGGATCAACTGATTTTTTTTTTCACGATTTCAGGGTTGGTCCCGTAGTAAAAGTTGTTCATAATGATGACTACAATGACCCCCTTTAAGGATTAAAACGATCAACATTTAACGGTGTATACTCTATATATCTATAATACTTTATAATACTATCTTTAAAATACTCTTTAGAACATGTCTTCAAAATATCAGAGCTACAATCCTTGCACAGTTATTTTCTAATATAATCTAACTAGCCTGTATTGTCTCACTGCAGGACAAAGGCCTTCCTCTCCCTGCTCCACACAATTCTGTCTTTTGCGAGTGCCGGCCAGACCTTACGGTAGGAGTCAAGCTCGGCCCGCTTAACCACTCAACCGTTACAGCTACCATAGTAGCCTAATATTTTTTCCGGTTGAGCGTTACAGCTACAGGGTAGCTGCGCCGACTTGTTCTCTATAAGTGGGACTGGGCCGGACATGTTTGCCGCATGTCGGTTGACAATTGGGTTAAGAGAACCACCGACTGGATCCCACTAAACGCACGACGTCATCGCGGCAGGCCAAGACAGTTAGTTGCTGTTGGGTTGCACTATTGTTGGGCAATGTCTAAATAAAAAAGCTCTGCTTTTTTACTATTCCTCATTTAATACCTACATATCAACTATTGTAGTTTAAAAAAAAACAAAAATTCAGAATAAATCATTTAAAAAACATGTATAAAATAAGAAAATCAGTCATTATAATGCGTCCTACATATTAAATTTTAAAAGAATCACACAGTAAATTTAAAAATATATTAATATATTTGGAGCCGAATTCTCAAATGCTTCTCAATAGGACATTATAAGCGAAGTCACGTGCGTAGATGGCGCCACCAGCACGCAAAGGGGGATGACCCGTCGAATTATTTATTTTTTTGTTTTTTGCAATATGCAGGTTAGTATCAGGTCGTATGTTGATCTAAATATGATTCGCGGTGGTAACAAATATTTATTTATAGAATTAAAATCATAAAAATCATCAATACATCTCTCTAAGTTCATATTGAGTAATATATTTAATGACTATTTAATTAAATCATGACATTTGAGGCCAATTCTAACTCAAGGAGTTAGTTGTATTGCTGATTCTAATGATTATAATTCTTTAAAGCCACATTTGTTCCGGTCGCGAATCATATTTTAATCAAGATACAACCTGACACTGACCTGCAAATTACAAAAAACGTAAATGAATGATTTGTCAACAGTAATTTCAGTATACATTAGGTACCCTTTTTTTTTTTTTTTTGGGTGGGAAATCATCAAATGACCTGTCCCGCTCTGGGCTGAGCGGAAGGGCGTGTCAGACTTTTACTAACTAAAACCCACCCGTGTTCCTTCAGTTGCCTATGCCAGGGACCACGGTATCTTTCGAACAACCCGCGGCCCTGGCGGTACATTATGTTTTGAATCACTGTCAAAATGACAGTGATCTCTATCCTCGTTGCAATAAGGTTTCTATCGGGTTGCTATCAGACGTCAAATAAATGGAAATGTCAGTTTTCATTTGAGAATTCAGGAGTTAAAAACCTAATTGTCATTAGTTTTTAATTCTTCTTCGATTTCTGGCAGTGTATTAGTAAACCCTAAAGTATCTACAGTTGGTTCCTTATTCAGTTGAGAAATAAATTTGAACTGAGGATGCTTCTTATCCTTCATTAGCTTGTAGTGAACATTCTCCGAAGTGGTTACGAAACAGGATTGAGCACCCATGCGCTGGAATTAGTAAAGATACTTTTAGTTTTGCCTTCAACTTTTCTATACTGGTGGCGACATCTACATCGCCACATGCGAACTATCACACTGATGTCACGCAAAATCCTGCATCGCGCAAGCAGAGTTTGCCGCGCAACTAGCATATATATGTAACGTCCCGAAATTAATCATCGGGCATCCGACCCGACCCTTGCTCGAGCCAGTGCCCGCTGTGCCTGTAGCTTTAAATTTGTCCCTAAATAATTTCGATCCAGCCTGTACCTTGCTGCCCTCCCACAGCGATGCCGTAAGCCGAGGTCCGTACCTCACAGAGGGTGCCCATAGCGTGTAGCCGCTTGGTTTTTAAGCCCTGCCTGGAGGCCTTACTTTATTGAAGCACCTACAGGCAATTCCGGTTAAGCAGATGACAACCATCTACAGGTCGGCCTGCGAGATGCCCCGCAGATTTATTGAACGTGGACGAACGAACTATTTGGCGTTCTTCTGCCTTCATAAACTCACACTTTTTTCACACGAGGGTGGGAAATTCCGCTTATTAAGTAGTGCAATCGACGACACCATAACATATTTTGAGTCAATGATATGGGCTGAGATATTTTGAGGGCATGCAACCTAATAGCACCCTAAGCTATAGCCACACAAAGGCGAATCTCGCGCGGGATGCAAGACGCGACTGCGCGCATCTATTTTCTTCGCGCCAGTTTAAACCCGAAATTTCGTCCCGAATTCAGCGCAAGATTCGCCCGTTTTGCCAGATCTTTACAGTTAGTAATACCGTTAATAAAATAATGAAGTACCGACCTGCAATGCCAGTCCCCTGTCCATTAGCGACCTGGAGGATACTCCATCAGCCAGGACATGTACCACTAGGTCCTTACTCAGCAGGTCTATCACAGTCTGTTCTATACATACATGGGTCTGAAAGCAGAGTATGTCAGATTTATTACATTTGCAGCTGGGTAATTGCGTAACACACTAATAGTAGGAATGGCTTTAATTTTGACTGTTCAATGACATTCATTGCGTTATTTATGTTGTTGAACAGACAATTTCTTAGAATATATGAAGCAATGGATTAGCAATATCCTTCAAAATGATTCACATTCTATTTGATAGTTTATATGGATGGATGGATGTTTGTTACTCTTTCACGCCGAAATTACTGAACGGATTTAGATGAAATTTAGCACACAAATAGTTTATAACCACGATTAACACTTAGGATACTTTTTATCCCGATATTCCCACGTGATTGAACCTTATGTGGGTGAAAGCGCGGGACGCAGCTAGTGATATTATTATTTTAAAATCTTTACCTCTATGCCAAACAGCACAACAGACTGTAATTTAGGCACATCTTTCCTCAGTCTGTCTGCTAGTTCTGGAGTATACATCGAGAACTTGGTCTTCTCATAAACTAATGCAGCATCCGTAGTATTAATGTCCTTGCAAGTGTGACCGAGACCCTTAGGGTATTGCTCAGAGATGTAGACAGGTATCTCGAAGTGCTTCGCTGCTGCCATCTGCAATGTTTTATAGTATTATTATCATAATTGCATTTGCATATTAAGTCCATTTTCAGCGGCTATTGCATATTTTATCTAAGATCTAGTGATGATGCATATTTTCGTTATATGTAGGTACTGTAGAGGCTTGTCTGCCGAAGGCAACCTCATGTGTTGCAGGCCGGATATAATTTAGCGCGGATGACATTTGAACGCTCAAGCTTGTGTCAAATATATTAAAGAGAGTGAGATGGCTCAATTTTATACGGGGCAACAACGTATGCCTGGAGGAGTTTATTGAGGCGTTCAAAGTAGTTGCCAAATTCAATACATGGCGTGAGAACGATTGGGCGCTGATATTGGGCGTATATCTTGAGGGTGCTGCCCTGTGTGTTTTTAAATTTATGTACCGTGATGGTATGTTTTAATGAGTTGTGGGATGTATTAAGAGCAGAGCTCCCGTGCCGATGTCACAGAGCATTCTATAAAGTGCAAAGAGAGGAGATTGCACAAGATCTGTCTAAAGGAAGTGGATAGGAAAATGTGATAAATGTAGATGATGATGCTTCTTTCGCCAAAATCTATATCTGACCACCGTAAGGTCTATTCCTGCTTGCAGTGTATATTATTAGTCGAACTAAAAAGGATTGTCTTTTGTTTTACTTACGGACACAGCTGTGGTCACCATGTGCATGGGATTTTGTTTCCAAAATGGTCAGATATAGGTTTTGGCGATAGTACAGTATTTTTCAGTAGGGTAGTTAATGAATGAAATCTTACATTGTTGACGCCTAAACCACAGATTTATTAACTGAGCCCACATGGTTGATTATGGCCCACTGCCTCTCATAGAGAGGAGGCCTGTGTGCCAGCAGTGCGCAAGCATAAAAATTTCTACTGTGATGGGATCATTGTATGTTGATCTAAAGGAGCTTGCTCTTTTGATGTTTACTAGCTGGATGGACATAAAAACAATTGCACAATCATTTAGTTGATTTCTAAGCTCTAGTAATAAGACTGTCATACGCATTGCGATTATAAAATCCCTTATTAAAAAAAGAATTAAAACCAAAGTTGTAGATTGATACGTACACAGTTAAAATTATTAGTTTTGTGGAAAGTGGACACAGAAAACACATTGACACTTTGGCCTCTTCTGTAAATTAATGAAGTAGGTACGTACCTACTTAGTGAAATGTAAATGTGAAACTGAATTCAATAAGTAGTAAACCATATAAATGAGAGGGGTATCGACATTTTTATCCATTTCTTTACAAATAAAAATATCAAAGGTCATGCCAATATCTAATCAAAACCTCCCAAGGATTACAAGAATAGTTGATCAACAGATAGCAACAAGTTATTACGTAACAATCAATCACAACTTACCATTTTATTCGCAACTTTGACCACCTCGCTAAAGTACTTGATATGGGGCCGAAATATTTCCTGGACGTCACATAGCAGGAAAGCTGTCTTCGTAGCCTCTAGGGCTCCCAATTTGAAGATATTACGAGAGACCATTGTAATATAAAAAATTAAAACACCGGCAGTGGTGGCAGTATCAAAACCAACTTTTGAAACGTGTTTGAAACAATGTTTTGATAAAAGTGACTGTCAAAATTTGGCAACGTCAAACTGTCAAAAATATTTAAGAAAAGAGAATTTGGTCACTGGCAATTGTATTTACACGATGTTTGTTTATTATTTTATAGTAAACTTATTAGTTTCTAATTATATTTATTAGTGTTTTCCATGTTTTCTCTGATGATGATCTATATTTTTTAAACAGTAAGTACTTTACCTATTGAATTGAATTTAATGTAAAATATCTTTATACTGGTCACATTAAAAGTGCAGAGAATATCCATTTCCCATAGCCATGAACATTTTTTTAAATTCATCATCTGCCGACTCCAACATAGTTGTTAGAAGGCTAACCTTCTAACAACTATGTTGGAGTCGGCTTCCAGTCTAACCGGATGCAGCTGAATACCAGTATTTTACATGTAGCGACTGCCTATCTGACCTCCACAACCCAGTAACTGGGTAATACGATACCCCTTGGTAAGACTGGTTGTCAGACATTCGGGCTACTGACGAGTGTGTGTGAAAATGGTATGTGAAAATAGTCCACGGAATTCACGGATTTACCGCGGTAAGCGTAGCTTAACCTGATCGATCAACACGTGCGGCTGTCATTACAACATTTTTTAAAATTAATGTTGGGTAAATTAAGTACCTATACGCATATTTTTATTTTTAAAAATAATGGTTTGTTCAAATCTTTGATTAGTTACCTAGAGAGCGCTGAGCGCCTGATTTTCTGTGAACGAGGGAAAGTCAGTATTCACTCAATATAGACTTGATGCTATTGAAATACGGTAGGCGTTTGTTCAAGTGACAAACTAACCTTTGAGTTTTCGAGATGGGTCTGCTAAAACCAAAATTATAAAATATATTATGCAGATAATTATAACCCCTTGTTTATAAGCAAGCTTCGGTAACAAGAGAAAAAGTTATTGTGTCGCATTAGTAACAGTTGATTGTTTTAAAATAAATCTTTATACTTATATAAAAATGAACCCCTATTACCCTTGGTCACTTGGTCACCATAACTTGAGAACGACTTTACCGAGTTCATCCATATTTTTTTTAAGTTTTCTAATACTTTGTTTAAGGTTCTTATGGAAAAAAAATTAAGAAAAGGCAGAAGCTAGTAAAAAATATAATTGGTCGGCAGGTACCTACTCCACAAACAATATTGGCATTCATTAAGGCAAGTAATACCCCTAATTTCTGGAAATCAATTTCTAATGGCTACTTACGGGTTTCTAAGCTCTAAAATTTAACTATTATTTTGTCATAGTTAGTCTATCTTGCTCATGTTATATAAATATTCTGAACTTATGTACTTAATTAGTTGTGAACGTAGATAGAACCTCATTACTTATTTTAAAAACCTTTCTTGGTATACGTATTGTTTCAACTAAATGTGGTCACAACAATAGAGGCACTAAACTTAAGTACCTACCTATAGATATTATATATGTGTACGTACCTCCCCATGAAGTACCTATGTAACTATTTCTTTTTTCTTGTACCTTTACCACAAAGACAAGCACATAATAATAGCTAATAAGCACTATAAAAATAATCGAATTCGAACCCACGTAAGCAAACCCTAAACCGAACCAAAAAAAAACTAAAACCGCGTATTTGGAGCAAAGTCAAAAATCAACGCGCAGACGTATCATTACCAAAAAGTCGGGCACGCAATTTCTTAAAAAACTATTCTCTTCCAAATCTCTAATTTACCGAAAAAACTGTATCATTCAAAAAACCTTTTTTATTTGTGAACGCGTGACTTTTGAGTGACTGTTTTTCGCCTGAGGCTGTATCCGAACGCAACTGTGGTTTAAAAAAAAATAAAAGAACATGGCGCCCGAGCGATCGCGTGCGCCTTTTCGGCGGGAAGGGCTTTTAGAAAAAAAAACCATTCAGACCTTTACCTGTGACGTCGGTAACACAAAGTGCTATCAAATAGACGTAGGTCAAGAGAAATTAAAGAAAGTTGGGGAAAAAAATACTTTTGTTTATAATATACGGAAACTGGGAATATTTATGCGATTGCTTTGGAAAATATAATGTCTCTAGCGCCTAGTATTGCTTTGGACTTAGCTTAGGCAGACGCAGACGACGGGTTTTATCTAATTATTTATTTTAGGATCTCCAACGAATTAAATAGGTAGTACACTAAACATTATAATTATAATTGTAATTTATCTATAATATTTATATATTTAGAAATATATAAGTATGTTTATCAGTTGTCTAGTACCCATAACACAAGCTCTGCTTAGCTTGGGACTAGATGGCGTTGTGTGATAGTTGTGGAATATTTATTTATTTATTTATTATTTATTTATTTATTATATATATTTAATGGACGACAAAGTATTTGGTAGGTGTACCTACTCCTTCAATTACAGGAGACCACAGCAGGCTCAATAAAATTAACAACTAAGCCAAGTCTTCACATTATTGCCCTGTGTCTATAGAATATAATATAAAAAGACTATTAGGTATATTGGCCCAACCTGGCGATCGAACCCAGAACCCCATCCTCAGATGTCATGCGTACCAGTTTGACACGATTCGTCGATTCGAAAAAAGCAATTAGCGATTTTGTACACACACACCCATACATATAACATCACGACTGTATTCCCGGAGGGTTAGGCAGATATGTACCTATAGTATTAGGTACCTACACACACATTTCGCCAATTAAGTTTTGCCCCATGTATTAGCTGGCGAACCTATTGCCACCAACGGGGCAAAAATCCAGACTCCGGACTGATACTGGAAAACCCAAAGACACTTTGCCAACCTGGGAATCGAACCTAGGACACAGGACAGCAGTAGCTTTTGCGACCACTAAACCGACGAGACAGGACGCCATTTTAAATTCAGTCCAAACATACTACGGCAGAGGGCTGGCCATGTTTGTCGGAGGACCGATGTTCGGTGGAGCAGACGAGTCCGAGTGGAGACCGCGTATCGGCAAGCGTAGTGTGGAACGCCTTCTAGCTAGATGACCGACGACCTCAAAAAGGGAGGACAGCATGGAAGAGGTCTATGTCCAGCGGTGGACTACAATAGGTTCAGTTGATTGATTGAAACATACTTCTTGAGAGTTCTAGACTTAACTGAATACAATTTTAACGTAGGTAACACTACAGAAAATTCAGCAGTCTCATTATCCCAACAGCTCATAAAGAAACCAGTAGCCCGCTCCGTAATAAGGTTTTATTTCACGCTCGCAAATTAAAGTATGACCAATAAACAAAATTAACAATATTTTTAACTGGCAACAGTGGCGCCACCTCATCCTATTAGGTCGACCCGGCGGCAGGCGGCGCGTGTGCTTTTAAGGATTTTTTATCTTTATTTTTGGTATAAAAACAGTTTATAATTACAGGCATTTGGCTGTTTTACGTAGTCCAGAGGTTAATTGTGGGTCGGTTTAGCGTTTTTGAAGTCTGGATTACTGAAAAGTTACAAAAAAAAATGTTTTTTTATTTTGACGAAGTTTTCTGGAACTTGTAAAGCCATTTTATAATTTGCTTTTATGTAGGTATACAAAGCGTATGGGGCTTGTAGCTAAGTAATACCACTTGCACGGGTTGATTAATCAGGTTAAGCTACGTTTGCTGCGGTTGGTACCTACATGGATGAGTAACTATCTTAACATGCACAGAGGGGTCTTGGTGACCCCTCTGTGCCTCGGAAAGCACATTATGCCGTTGGTCCCGGCTGTCTTTTGTGGATCTTTGACAGTCGTTACGGGCCGCCAGAAGCCCAAAAGTTCGACAACCAGTCTTACTAAGCGGTATTGTGTTACTCTTTAACTGGGCTGAGGAGGTCAGATAGACAGTCGCTCCATGTAAAATACTGGGATTCAGCTGCATCCGGTTAGACTGGAAGCCGACCCCAACTTATTTGGGAAAAGGCAGGTGACATAGCGTAACCCAGCTCGACTCAATGGTTTAATTTGTATACTTTAACGACCTTTAAGACCAGCACAGGGCAGCAGTTTCAGACAAAATACTTTGTAAAGTGTGCCTCTTTCCAACTTTTTTCTTCTGAATGAAATAAATATAGGTTTACTTGTAACAGAAACGTGTGCATACAAACAGCAGTTAACTTGATTAATATAAAAACAATACAGCGGGTAATTGCGTCATACACTAACAGTAGGAATGGGTTTCATTTTGACAGTTCAACAACATTCATTGCGTTATTTAAGTACGTTGTTGAGCAGACATATTTTTCGAATATTAAGAAGCAATGGATTAGCAATGTCCTTCAAACTGATTCAGATTGAGATTGATAGTGTGTTACACGATAAGGGTGCTAGGCTGTTACCGAGCCACCACTGCTCTCAACCAACACACGCGCGACCTTAATACAGGGCCCCAGGCCCCAGGCCCAGAGGCCTTAAAAGGCCACTTTAAGCAATACCCCTAAAAGCTATTCATTTCCTGAATTCCCAGCAGATCATTAGCAATTCCTCTAATCTTCGTAAAATTTAATTTCATATTTGGTGTACCTAAACATTACCGCATGAAAAAAAAAAAAACCGTAAGTAATTTTATCGGTAAATTTTTCATTACAGTTTTTATTAGGTAATCAAATTGGTTTTTTATTTTTTATTTCTACAGTTTAAATGTTATTTCATTGTGATATGAATTGCACACAGATTATATTATCAAATGTCAGTTTGTGACCATTTTACGATTTTTAATATGATTCATATTGTAATCCTATAATAGGATTACAATATAATCATAGATTCTGCCAAAGTGGCTTTTTTAGGCCCCCAGAATATTGATACGATCCAAAATTAAACATAGCTAGGTACACTCCTACAATTTTACCTACTACTTACATGTTTGATCTATCCCAACATGCTATAAAACCTTTAAAGCTCTAAGCTTCTCAGTCGGCGCCGGAGGCGTGTCAGAGCAAAGAGCCAAAGTGTCAGTGGCGCCAAACCTTTCCGCTTTGGTCTCTATACTTTTTTTATTTTCTTTTTTTCGAGACGCCCCGCGGCACAGGCGTTGGAGCGGTAAAAGTATAGTTCCAATAATTTAATTAAGTGGCCGACTAATTTTTGATAGTTTGGTCTTTGGAGATAGTTTTTGTCACGATTTGCAGAGCTGTTTGCAATGACGTGTTGGAAATTATGGAGCCAAGGCCAATGAAAACGGGATCTAAATAAATTCTTCACTTGAAACTGAAATGTTGTTAGTTCCAGCCAGCGACAAAATTGATTAATGCTTCAGTTTTTTTTTAATATTAATTAAATAAATAAATTAAATAAATATTCCACAACTATCACACAACGCCATCTAGTCCCAAGCTAAGCAGAGCTTGTGTTATGGGTACTAGACAACTGATAAACATACTTATATATTTCTAAATACATAAATATTATAGATAAATTACACCCAGACACAGAACAAATGATCGTGCTCATTACACAAACATTTGTCCTGGGTGGGAATCGAACCCACGACCTCCGGCATAGCAGTCAGGGTCACTAACCACTAGACCAACAGGCCTGTCGAAATTATTGAGCTTTAAAAATTCAAATCGGAACAGAAGTAGAATTAAAAGAATATTTACTCTTAGCTATTATGACATATGCTGAAATACAATGTTTCGAATAATTTTGTGTCAATTTTGATGACACAAAAAAACAAAAAGAAAGGGTTTGCTGGAAAGGGGGTGACTACCGAGATGACGACTAATAGAGAAGTCGAATCAATTTATTTGGGGTTGCGCCAACCCCAAATAAATTGGTTATGAGCAAGAAAATAAACAAGCACGCAGTTACTGTTGTGTTTCTAATTCATTTCCCTCGGACAAAATTGTTAAACCTAACCTACAAAATCCCAAGAAAAACACACAGAATTTTCCTTTCATTTCATTTCAACAGCAACATTCCTTAGCCCATTTTTTTGAAGCAATTAAAACAGACAAATCATTGGATTACCGTAGTAGACAAAAAATACTTTTACCGTCATCCGAATGAAGAGCAAAATCGAACACTTCCTGCTACTAATTGCCGCCATAATTGGTGTCAAGAAAGATGGCGTTCGCGCCAAACAATGGACAATGGAGCACAGATAAAAAATAAATTAGTTTTATTTGATCGAGTTTTGTTGTATCGATGTTTGTATGATAATGATAACAATGTGTCGATAAGAACCTCACTTTTATTGTAAGATTTTATTGAGTGTGATCGTGTTTAATTTTGCATTTTCTGAGGACTCAGGGCAAAGTATTATTGGATTATGGCGTTAGGAAGTTTTCTGTGCGCATTTTTGAGAGCTCGAAGTCTGGATTTTTGGGAATAAAACATAATGAACTATAAGTAGGTAAGTAATGTCTGGTCCATTCAATCTGTGTGGTACCTACTTTCCTCAAAAGACCATTTCATACATCAATCTACATTGTCTTCACATGGTCTGACCAAGATTATGTCTGGACTTTAAAAGAGACAGTGACCTCTGAGTTTGTTTCGGCCTTTCTTCTCAGAGCAGATAGGAAACACCGTCCTCATCTAGTTTTTTTTTATTTTTTATAATATGACTTGTAAAACCAGTCTTACCAAGGGATATCGTATTACCCAGTAACTAGCACGTTAAGCCGATGGTCCCGGCTGTAGTTCGTGGATCTTTGACAGCCGTTACGGGTAGTTAGAAGCCCGAAAGTCTGACAACCAGTCCTACCAAGGGGAGCGGTATTAATCAGTAACTGGGTTGTGGAGGTCAGATAGGCAGTCGCTGCATGTAAAATACTGGTATTCAGCTGCATCCGGTTAGACTGGAAGCCGACCCCAACATAGTTGGGAAAAGGCTAGGCAGATCAATTGAGGTAACTATTGGTACACTTAAGCCTACCCCTTCGCTGAATAAAGTCGTGATAATATGTTATATTACCCTAGCATTTATTATATCAAGTATGATTAGAATGTAGGTAAGGATTATTATCTAGATGATTATGTAAATAATTAATTTTCAAGTAACTATGCAAAGTATTTGAGTGAGTATTTTATTTAATCGTTTATGTAGAAGAATGCCACACGAGACAAGTGTTATTTATAATTCATTTAACACGTGTAAGATCTGAATAATTTATTGTTTAGTTTCCCTAAGTGTTTCTACTTATGTCATTTATTTATGCACTTAAAGGATTTAAAATATCTTACGATTTTAATGGAGTGGCTAAGTGTGAATAGCCAGGTCGCTAGGGTCGGTCGAAGGTTAAAGTTACGCTTGGCACGGTCGGTTCGTGGATGGTTGATCATCTTTTACATAATAATATCGAGATTCGATGTTTTTAAGCAAATAAATATTATTCTAAGTATTCTATTATAGATAGGTATATTGAGAAAAAAAAGACAAATGTGACATCCATCAACCCGCACTAGCCCCGCGTGGTGGATTATGGCCCACTTCCTCTCACAGAAAAACAAAAAAAAAAGTTAAAAAATTAAGAAAAAATTTCGGGCAAAATAAATTTATTCTTATTCTTCTGAGAGGAGGCCTGTGTCCCAGCAGTGGGAACATTATAGGCTGATTATGGACAGGGCCATATCGGGACAGATAGTAGATATCTAATAAATCTGTGAATACTCAAGAATCATGACTCATCGAATCTGACGACCCTCACATGCAGAGGCTTTGAACCATAACGGTCAGGTTCCTTTTCCGTTGAAATCAGAAATCGTGTCAAAATAAAAGCATTCACCCTCTTTTTAGCCAAATGTACTTTCCACACCATCTAGTTTTCGTTTGTTCTTAGGGCACGATTCATAGATGACAATTTGACATTCATTTGCCAAGTAACGCATTGCATACGAAAATGATCATTTATGCGTGTAACGTTCAATCTATGAATCAACTCAGCCTATCACAGTCTACTGCTGGACATATGCTTCGCCCAGGCTAAGCCACAGCACCCTGTCCCTCCGAATTTCCCATCCAGTCCCAGTCACCTTTTTAAGATTGTCGGTCCATCTAGCTTCACGCTTGCAGAGACGCGATCTTTACTCCAGGACTCGTCTGCTCCACCAGCCATCGGTCCTTCGACAAACATGGCCAGCCCACTGCCACTTCAGCTTGCTTACTCCGCAAGCTATGCCAACTCCGGATAACAGTAAGTAAATGTTAATGTTTAAGAATAAGGTTCATATTCGTATGAAACGCTTCTTTTTGAGTACTTTAGATCTAATCTAATCTAACTAGCCTGTATTGTCCCACTGCAGGACAAAGGCTTCCCTCTCCCTTTTCTACATAAGATAATAAGCAAACTAAAGTCAAAGCGATCTACGAAACTGCTTAAAGACATCCACATAAAAAAAAACTAAACAAATATTTAGTCTATGGCATTGGCTGCCAGACTACGACCTTTGGTCATCAAAGTTCACATTGAAAAAAAAAACAAAAGAAGCGCTCACTACGCGTTCCCGCGCAAAGAATGACGCAACCAAAATGGCGAATTAAAAAGTAATTAATCTTTGCCTCGTCCGTTCCGAGCTCATTTCTTTATGTTTTATTGCGTGTGAAAGCGAGTTACTATTAAATAAATCATCTCTATGCTGCATAGGTAATGTAATGAATGCTTTATGTTTGTCGGTAAGTACTTACTTATGCATGTATTTATACTTTATTTCTTTCTAATGGAATGATCTGCATTGTATGTATAGATAACTTACTATTTACACTTAGGGCTGACTTTTCAATCGACCGATAATTTTTATTCATAGAATAAAATTGACATCTTACCGTTTTTGTATGGAAGAACTGTCAAAGAATCAAAATTATTGCTCCGATAAAGTTATCTGGCGTTGGAAAAATCAGCCCTTCAGTAATTAAATGACTAACTAACTAACTTTACAAATAAATACAAAAAACAAAAGCACACTGAGGCGTCGAAGTACTCGTCCGCATCTCTATCATCCGGAAACGTGACAAAGAACGTATATGTACTTGATGTTAATTTGGATAAATGAGATTCTCTTTATGAATCTTGTTATTTATATAGTTCCCAGTCTTCCAATAGTTTCGCGGTCTACGCCGGTACGACGATGCTGGTTTTACGCACAGACTACGCGGCTGTCACGCTGCTTCTGCGCAAGGTCTACGCGGCTATGACGCGGCTACAACGCGGCTACGACGCTGCTTTTACGCACGGTCTACGCGACTTCAGCGCTGCCTCTACGCACGGCCTACACAGCTGCAACTAACTACATATGGTCAGTTTTTCTGGATCCTTATATTATATTTATTGAGGTTTTATACTTTAGCAGCTGTCACTGCTCAAAAAGGCGTCGAATAAGATAACATCAAAATAATCATCTGCCTAGCTTTTTCCCAGTTACGTTGGGGTCGGCTTCCAGTCTAACCGGATGCAGCTGAATACCAGTATTTTGCATGGAGCGACTGCCTATCTGACCTCCACAACCTAGTTACTGGGTAACACAATACCCTTGGTAAGACTATGTCAGACTTTTCAGCTTTTCATACCTACATTCAGCAGATGCTCCGTAGGCAAACCAAGGTATCCGACATAGCCCGAAGAATTAGCAACAGGTGGCCAATGAGGCCGAAAGGTGCTGGAGTGACGACCACGTACCGGAAGACGTAGGTATGAATTTTGAAGTATATTGCTAATTCATTGCTTCCTAGGTACGAAAAATGTACTCATCAAAGTAAATAACAATGTGGTTGAACTGTCAAAATGAAACCCATTGCTACTGATGGTGTGTTACGCAATTACCCCGCTGGCTGAAGTGGTGATGCTTGGGGAGGCCTATGTCCAACAGTGGACTTCTTTCTTATAATTGATTAAACCACCGAAATCGGTTGCCCTTTTTTTTTTTTTTTTGAGGATGGGAAATCATCAAATGACCCCTCCCGCTCTGGGTGGAGCAGAAGGGAGTGTCAGACTCATACTGACTAAAACCCACCCGTGTTCCTTTCTTAGCCCTTTATGTACCAGGGCAGCGGTAACCCTTTCGGACGATCCCGCTACCCAAATCGGTTGCCCTTGGCCGATCATAGAGGTAATTTGTAAAGATGAACCTAAGAAGTACAGATGTTGCTTATCATGCAGCCTTGGGCTTTGTAAGTATACAATAAATCATGCTTCATACTTTTAGTAGCCGCCATCTTTGTGTGATTGATTACCTTATTGTTTCCTGAGCGTTGTGTGAAGAAAATGGTTTTTTTTGTACGTAGGTAAGAATGTGTGTTTTTAGGGTATGGTGGAGTGATGGCGATCATTTTGAAAGTATGACTTGCCGTTATTACACATATCATAACAAAATAATATAATATCACGCCCGTTATCCCCCTAAGGTTAGGCAGAGTACCCACAGTACCTACACCCACATTTCGCCAAATATATTTAAGTCCCATGGTTTCGGTGTCAGCTGCATCCGGTTAGACTGGAAGCTGACCCCAACATAGTTGGGAAAAGGCTAGGCAGATGATGATGGTTTCGGTGTAATTTTAACAGGTTAATGAGAGAGTTTTGTAGATGACAACGTACTTATCTGCGATGCCGATGCTGTGTGTGCTAACTTGTTAATTTCTAGACGATTTCTTTCCGAATAAGTTTATGTAGGTAATCTTTGTAAATATCATAAATACATCATCATATCACCCATTCTCCTTCCCTTATCCAAATTTATTCGGGGTCTGCGTAACATGTATTTTTCTTCCATACTTCTCTATTAGCCGCTATCTCGTTAGTCACCCCCTTTGTAACCATATCATCATTCACACAGTCCATCCATTGTTTCTTTGGAAATATAAATAGTACATAGTTTTAATATTTATTTTTATTTGCAGCAAGGTCAATTGAAGTCCCCAATATCAGCCCGTCCTTTACACCTTCTGCCAAACAAAGTCAACCAACTCAAGTCCTTATACGAGCCGCAATGCTGTCATCAGCCCATCACATATTCACTAATATCCATTATGAAAATCCTTAAAAAAAAGAAAGCATCTATCAGGTAGCCGGGATGAAGATGTGGACTCAATCACTAATTAAAGAACAAGTGGAATACTTTATTTAGGAATGATATTGAACTTTATTTGCTAAGTGGTAAAGGAGGTCTTGGATTGGCAAGGAACAGTTGAATGAATATCAGTTTGAAGTGATATTAGTTGCTTCGTCAGCGTTACACTTGCAAGCAGAATTATTGACCGGAGTGAAGGATGACAAGGTATTTTTTGGGTCGCTTCCCGTTATTTAACTAAGATCAGTACCATTGAACTTAAATACCTGTAACCCCCTAATTTAAAGAAGATGTAAAATATTAGCCAGCTGTCGATAGTGTCTCTTTTTCGTCTTTTTTCTGATGTCTTTGTTTTTTTTTTAATTTTTCTTTTAATAGAAATCGGCACGAAATTACAGAATTAATTTCATTCAGATGAACCTTATAAAGCTACACAATTTTTTTAGTGATATGCTTGCCAAATAACTCACATATAAGCAAGCAAGTTTGCAAGCAAGACTGTGGAAAAAAATTGATATATTTTCAAAGTAATAGATAGATACATACTAATCCATACCTATTTTATGATTCTGTGACCACTTATTTCTGTCCGCCAGTGTCCGGCGCCTGCGCATAAACCGCCAGTCATCACAGTCGGCGCAGGCGCACATCAAATGGACGCTAATGTAATTTGTTAGCGCCGCTTACTGCATTAGAGTTAGTAGGGATTTTTGGAAGTAAATGAAATGAATGATGAAGTTCGGGTGTTGGTTCTTCTCATATATTTTCGTGTTGGCACGAGCTGTGCGAGGATAGCTAGTATCGATGCAAGATATTACCTGACCAGTCAGCAAGAAACGGGGGATTGGAAACTGATAGCCATTGGAGCTAATCAAAATGCTGCCTAGATAATAATGATTTCTCTATTTACACTTCAAAGTCACAAACATCTGTGTGGCTCTGGCTTTCAGTACAGACGCAAGTATAATTAAGTTGAAAATCTATTAAAGAAATTTGACAGATTGTAGCAAGCCACTACAATCTGTTAAATTTCTTTAATAGATTTTCAACTTAATTGCTAAATTAAATTAAATAATCATTTATTTCAGGAAGTTATTCCCATATTAAGCACTACAATTATAATTACATAGAAATATACATAACACATTACACATTAAAACATTGCATTAAAAATAAATAAGTCAGTTAAAATAAAATTAAAGCATTCAAGGTTGATTGGGAAAATTTGACAGTTACGAGTAGCTGGATGTGCTGGCGTTTGTACATGATTCGATCTGAACTAGCGTTGACATTTTTCTTCGGTAATAAAAAAAAAATGGTGGCTGTGGCTTTGAGAAAAATTTTGCTGTAAGATGAGCCAAGTCTTATGACTGAACACTCAAAAGCAAGACCAAGAAGCCGTAGGCCTTCTGAGGAGGTCTACAATTCCATTTCTTGGATCAATCCGTGCAATACCAAACCACAAAGACATCTATCTCTAAAATCAACTTTATACTTTTTTTACCGCTATCTGCCTTAAGGTGCAGACCGATTAAGCGCTTCTTCCGGGAATCGAACCCCGGCGCTCTGAGTCATAAAGCGGTACTCGGAACTGGAGCGGTATTTGTGTAGTAATACAATTATTTTGTATTTTTTCCCTTAATTCGAGTCTAATTTGATATTCTACCGACTTTTATAGGAGGAGTTTAGTTCGTTGACTTTGTATTGTGTGTTTAATGATGAAGAGCCTCCGTGAGTGATGGTGGATGCAGCTTGGGTGGATGGAACTAGCTTCAACTTTCTGACTAACTGACTGACTATTTAATTTTGACAAACCAAAAGTAAAAGGAAATGGTTTAATAGGGTAGTTGCTAGTTGCCTGGGTAAAAAAAATATTATTATATTTAGTCCGTCAGTTAGATTACCGAAAAATAATGGACACGTATTTTTTCTTTTGTCAATCAAACAAAAAATGTCAAAGATAAAACGCGTCAAAATTTGAAAGTAGGGGGTCGTGACGTCACGCCTTCCTAAAAAGTGTAGCCAGGCGTGACGTCACGCGCAACTTTAACGGGCGATATCTTCATAATTTTTTATATAATTGACAAAAGAAAAAATACGGGTTCAGTATTTTTTGATAATCTTACTGACGGACTAATTAGATTTTTTTAGGCATCTAGCCTATTGAAATAAATGCTTTGAGTTGAGTTTGTTTGATGCCCAACTGTTCTTATTGGGAAATTAACCATGTTAGCTTAGAATGGTAAGAGATATAAAATCAATTCTAAGTCTATTTTTTTTTTAAATTGTTTTGAATGTTACTTTTTTAGTTTTAAATGCTCCTTTTTTACTATTTGTATTTCCTGTGTGTGTCCCAAATATAATATTTTTCTTTCTTCCTTTAACTCGGTAATTTGAAAAATATGTATCTATGTATATGTTAAAGAAGGACGCTACATTCTACTCCTACTTAGGTAGGAGTAGAATGTAGCGTCCTTAATTACAAGTAATTTCTATTGAAATATAATAATGTGCCGTGTGCCTGATGGGATTTCTCATCGGTAAAAATTACGAACTTTCATACAAACTTTCAACCCCTAATAACCCCTTTAGGGGAGGAATTTTCAAAAAATCCCTTTTTAATGCTCATTTTCGCATTAGTACTTCTAGGGCCAGCTGTTTTTTGCTGTGGGTAGACAACGCAGTCAGTAAATGAATAAATTCAAGATTTTATTGCGTAAAAGACATTTTCAATAACCACACCACTTGCTCTTACCTGGGGATCAAACCCTGAACCCTGCGCTCAGCAGTCACGCTAGCGATCACTAGACATTTCAGTATTCTTAACGTTCCAAAAACTTTTACAATCTTCAATTTCCAGTCCAAGATCTAAAAGTGAGAGTCAGTGTCATTGAGTTAGAAAGAGATGGTGGATGTGTGAGGGAGATGAAAATATTCCTCCGTTGAAAGCAACGGCGCCATGGTCCCTTGTACCGATAGCAAGAAAAAACAAGCCTTAAAAATTTGATTTTCTAGTTTAGAGCGCTAATTTTAATTCTGAAAGGTCATGAAGTTCCTGAAGTAAGTAGTCACATATTGTTTTGCCTATTTTTCATGATTTTTTTTAAGTGAAAACTTCTTTAGCGGCGTTGTGCACTTTTTTTGTGATGGGTAAAAAATGTTAAACACACGTCGTGACCTGATCGAAAATTCGTAAAACGGAGCTCGCGTCAGGACACGTGACCTGATCGAAAATTCGTAAGACGGAGGGAGAGTTTTTTGTGATGGGTAAAAAAATGTTAAACTCGCGTCAGGACACGTGATTTAATCGAAAATTCGTAAGACGGAGCTGGCGTCAGGACACGTGACCTGATTGAAAATTCGTAAGACGGAGGGAGAGTAGACCGCATTCCAAAATATCAAAAATGCACAACGTTAATATTCAAGTTTTCACTTCTGCCGGCACTCCCGGAGTGCAACCCGTTTTTATCGACTGCCTCATTGGTTAAGTGGGCGCAAGCGCTGCTGCAGAGACATTAGCAGTTCTAGTAGTTAATAAAGATCAAATTCGCAAAACACGTATTCGTTTGTATGAAACTGACAGGTGTCAAGAACGCATTCTCAATTATGTCAAAACGGGCCTTTTATTTTTTGACAACTTTAGATAGGTACACCTCTGCCATTTTTTTTCCTAATGGACATCCGAAATCCTCATGGACTTCCTTCATTGCGGGGGCGTCGGAGGGTATGCCGGACTCTTACCGGCTGAAACCACCGCGTTGTTCCACCTCTGCCTATGGCCGGGGGTGCGGGATTCGCATAAGCATTCACCGCTCCCAGGTATACATCCGCTTAGCCCTTCGGGGATTACAGTCTGTTGTGTTGTTCTTTAAAACAAAATTCGACCCTCCGTGACGGTTTTCCAGCGTGTTCTGCTGACGGTACACAAATAGACAACTTCAATCACGTCTGCGGGAGGAAACGCGATTGTTTTTACGTCTTTGACGAGCATCGATACACACGGGGCGAAGATCTGCTGGGGTTTATTTTATTTTCAGGGTTATTTTCTTGTTCAATAGAAAATATTTTCGTGTTCCTTGGAGTAGGTAGTCCTACTAATATTATAAACGTGAAAGTTTGTATGGATGGATGGATGTTTGTTACTCTTTCACGCAAAAACTACTGAACGGATTTGGATGGCACACAGATGGTTTATAACAACGATTAACATATATGATTTTTATCCCGATATTCCCACGGGATCGAAACTTATGCGGGTGAAACCGTGGGGCGTAGCTAGTACCTTATAAAATCAGCTAGCATTTTCTTTAAAAAAAAATATATATATGAGTCTACCAGCTGAGCCTGGCCCCGACTTACTATTCGTAGGTCGTGGATTCGAACCCATATACGCGCTTTAGGTACTTTGTGTAAACAATTTCATCACCGCTCTTAAAACGGCGAAGGAAAAAAACAACATCGTGAGAAAATCGCCATGTCCTAGAACCATAAATTCGAAGACTTGTGACATTTCCAGCCCGCACTGCGCCCGCGTGGTGGATTATGGTCCACACCCTCTCACCGAGAGGAGGCGCAGGCCTCCCAGCAGTGGGAACATTATAGGCTGATTATGTATGATTGTGTCAGTCGAAGATTAAGCTATGCTTGCCGCGGTCGGTTCGTGGATGGGTGACCATCCATTACATAGCGAGTCCACTTCGTGTCACGGAAAGAACATTAAGCCCGGCTTTCATTTGTAGATCTTTGACAGTCGTCACGAATAGTCAGAAGCTTAAAAGTCTGACAACCAGTCTTACCAAGGAGGGCGGTATTACCCAGTGTGTTGATATAACTGGCATATCCTAGAACCACACTTTCAAAGATATGTGACATCTACCAACCAGCACTGGGCCCGCGTGGCAGATTTCAGCCCACTCCCTCTCACAGAGAGGAGACCTGTGTCCCAGCAGTGGGAACATTATAGGTTGATTAATGTATTATGTATTGAGTCCACCTTAAAGATTTCAGATCATCATCATTATCATCACCAAGTATCGCCACATCGACCAGCCCTGTCCGTCGCGCAACCAGTGGATGTCTGCGACATTCAGGAACTCATCGGTACATCCAGTGTATGGCTTTTCATATTAAATTGAAGGGCAAACGCCCTTTTCTCTTTCCCCACCATTCATACTAAGATATCGTTTCCCATTCAAAGAAACACAGCTCCAAAATGGCGTCGTGTGTTCCGCGCATGCGTGCTACGCCGGCCTGTCATTATAGCAGCCCAGACGCAGATCACATTATCCCCGATACATTGAGATTACATACAATTATGTGCCTACCCGCCGGCTGGGCGACACGCGAACCAAAACTATTATATTATGTATTGAAATCGTTGCTAGCCTTATATATTTAGGTTATATACTCGTATTTCGTTCTGGGATAAGGTTGGGTTGGGGGTAAGTCGAGGTAGAATTGACTATACTTACATACATAACATAAGTCTTGGAGGGGCTCGTGGCTAAATGATAACAGCCGCACGGATCGATGTGATGTAATGATCGTGGTTGGGTGACCATCCATTACATATGGATACCCCTTCGTGCCTTGGAAAGCACGTTTAGCCGTTACGGGTAGTCAGGAGCCCCAAAAGTCTGACAACCCAGTTTTACCAATGGGTATCGTGTTACCCAGTAATCGGGTTGTGGAGGTCAGATAGGCAGTTGCTTCATGTATAATTATGGTATCTTGCGGCATTCGAGACTGAAAGCCGACCCCAACTTAGTTGGTAAAAGGCTTAGTAGATTCGTTGCTGAGCAGTGGCTATTTATTTAGACGTTGTGAAACATGCCTTTTATTCAACTGGACCAAAACGCATTAGAAATCATAATGAATTTAATGGATATCTTATCTCGTTCTGGTTTTAGTCCTGCCGAAGCCAGAAGAATCTCCCAGTATGAAATAACGAAAACTATTAGACAATATGACCGGTGACTATTTCAGCAGGGCTTCATCATCATCAACCTACAGCAGTCCACTGCTGGACCTAGGCCTCTTTAATTGCAAGTCATTCAGCTTGATTCTCGGCAAGTCTCATCCAGTTGCTACCAGCCACGCTGCCAAGATCGTTGCTCCACCTAGCCTGAGGGCGTACTACTTCACGTTTGTTTTTATTTTTCATTGCTGAATAGGCCTGCTCTTGTCCTCGCCTGATGGAAAGTGATGGATGAAGTCTATGATGGAACGAGCGTGCCCTGAAGATGCCTGTTTGCCGATTCGCGGTCTCCACTCAAGAACACGTCCCCCTCAACGGTCATCGGTTCTACGGCCAGCCCATTGCCACTTCAGCTTGTTTATTCTGTGAGCTATATCGAATTGGTTCTCTGCTGGGTCAGAATCAGGGCTGGTGCGGTAAAATCAGTATCATAATATGTCTAGAAAATACTCAATTACAACCATAACCACATCAAAATCCGACATTCCTCCATTCTTTTACAAAAACATTACAACAGTATAAAGATATTATACACAGTAGCCGTCTCCAACATTGTTCCCTTTGTTATTTTTTTAAATAAACCCATAATACATGGTCATTCAACCCTATACTAAATAGAGGAACCGCCGGTGCATAAAATCCGATTTGTGTCTTACAATGATGAAGTTTACAGTTGATTTGAAGGGTTTTGAGAAAAAATATACAGTTTCATATCAAAGGGAGATGTGGACGAAAATATTGAGGTTTTTGACTAATGATAATGTACATTTTGGAGAGTTCTTCTTAGCGTGTCGTTGGCAAATATTCAGTTAAATTTCGTGGTGGCTTAGAACTCAGCAACGCTAACACGACAGATCTTCACGCGTACAGATGACGGCACAAAATAAAAGGCGGGGCCATGGGCCTGTGGAGATTGTCTTTGTTGTGGCCGACCTGAGTGCGGAGTCTGTTTAAGATACTGTGACCTGTCTAGGTATAATCAGTATTCAAACCTTTCGAGTTGAGAGATACCAAAAACGGCGGTTTTGACTTTTGACTCTCTGACTAATGTGTGTTTCTGAGACACCGACTGCAGCAGTAAAGACAGCAAACTTCTAGAAAGGTATCTAAGAAGGTAAGTAAATACTTTAACTTCTTTAAAATATCACTTTCTGTGAATATGGCAAGGCGGAAGCTACAGTCCAGTGTTGTTTTTTTTTTTAATTTGGTTGCGCAAGTTATACAGGAGTAATAAATCCATAATTTAGGTCCCATTTTTTAATCTTACTGTAAAACCTGAAATCGTGGCAGTATGACATGAACATGCACACACACACACACATTCACACACACACACACACAAGCATTTATCTTATTATTTTCGTGATAGGTATTTTTTTCTTAGCAACCTTATCAAAGTAAAAGGTACAATGAGCCATTTAATTTTGTGCATTTACGAAGGCTTCTGTTATCACATAGAATGAGCTAATACGTAGCTTGGTGAATTCTAAATCTACAGCGACCTCTGTGTAATCAAAGTCGTATTTTTTTGGTTGATTTTTATTATATTTTTACCTGTATAAAACTACAATTCTACTTGCGATACCATCAAACGTAATATTACACTTGAAATAGGCGTGAAATTCCAATATCTACAGCCTAATTTCGCGCAAGAAATAATAAAGGATATGTCCAGTAAATCATAAAATAATAAGACTACACGGTACAATTTAAATAGATTCCGCACGTCCGACATTCTTTGTCGGTCGTCAGGTAAATGTGCCATTTCTTTTTGAAAGTAGTTTCTTTGACAAAAGCGGAGAAAAAAAAAATTGCAAGTTTGACAGTTGCACGGTGTGTTAGACTTTTTGTAGGTAATTGTCGTTTTTAATTTTGTTATAAATTTTTGTGGGAGTTGAAAGGAATTAACAACGTTGGCCAGTTTTCGCGTAAATAGTGGATCTATACTTTCATAATGATATATTGTTTTTGTAATTTGTGTGCAAATGGCAAATTATGCACCTTTCGCTTTTTGCGCGGTGGAAATCCTCATGGGCTTCCTCCATCGTGGGGGTGACAGAGGGGTATGCCGGACTCTTACTGGTTAAAACCATCGTCGTGTTCCACCTCTGCCTATGGCCGGGGGTGCGGGATTCGCATAAGCAGTCACCGCTCCCCCGCCCCGACCCGCTGTTCCTCAACGGGTCCCACCTCGATTCACTCCCTGAGTAGGTATCTACTCATGTATTGCCGAACAATCTTCTAATTTTGCTTATAACTTCATTTTAAGTTAGTGTTTACTTTGTTTTCGGTTACTCTATGTTTTCCTACAGCTAGGCAAAGTTCTCCTCCATATTTTTCCACATTTTCCAGTATTTACTTAATATAATTTTATTCCTTTGCTACATAAAACCTGCTTAGTTGTAACCTAACTAGAAGAGGTCACTCGCTCCTGAAATACACATAATATGTACTCAAACTCTTACCTATGTTTTCCTGTTGTCTGTGTATAAAGAATTTATTTATTTATTTATCTCCAAAAAGTTATCGTAAGTTGTAGGTACCTAATAATTTAGGTGTTATTTTCAGGTATTGTTAGCGTTTCTAAAGAATTAGCGTAATTAATGATTCAATTTCTTTATTTAAGACACACTTTAAAAAAAAATGGATTTAAAGGCTTTTCAAAGGACTATGTAGTATGGTGATTCCAGAAGCTATGACCTATGTTATTAAAATCCTTTTCTATTATGTTTAACAAAACGAGGTAAGAATAAACTAAAACTTACTTAAAAGCTATTAAAACTTAGAACCTATAAAAAGATTTTTATTTATATGAAACCGCTTGACTTGGTTTGAAAGATGGCTAAAGCTTTCATTGAGTAATCTTATAACCCCCTTTAGCTTTGAAAGAAACAGCTTGTACCATCTTTACTATATAATTGTACCATTTACTTACCATCATCAATCTTTCTCACAAAAGTTAAGCCTTTTAAATAAATACTACTAAGGTAAGCAATAAATCAAAAATATCCTCACTATTACCAATATTTTGACACGAAATTAACAAAGACATCACAGTCTGCCACTATATCGGTATGATGACGCGACAAATTTCGGATTTTTTATCAAAATACATTAGTCAATGAGAATGCACTTTTCGATGACATGTCGGAGTCAGCTACTTCATTTTGCCAAGTTTTTTATAAGAACAAGATTCAAAATGCGTTCTGTTCTGTTTCAAATTTTGAATTTGTTGCTTTTTTTAAATCGGAAATACAGAATGTCAAAGAGAACTTGGCTACTTTTTGCTTTTTCTGTAAGGAAGTTATGACATCCGGTGCCGAAACGTGGACACTGACAGTCGGACTGGTCCACAAATTCAAGGTCGCTCAGCGCGCTATGGAGCGGGCTATGCTCGGAGTTTCTTTGATGGCTATAATCAGTTATGAAGTTATCCGGAAAAGAACCGGAGTTTAACCTATTTTTTTTTTTTAATATATCTTCCATACTGAAATGGCAGTGGGCTGGACATATTTATGTTTGTCAAACGACCGATTACCGGTGGAGCAGACGAGTCCTATAGTGGGCAAGCGTAGTGTGGGACACCCCCCAGCTAGATGAAGGTGGCTGGGTCAGACTGGATGCGGAAGGCGGAGGATAGGATGTTGTGAAACTTAGAAGCCACTTAATTAATCAGTTACTTATCTACTTTAGTGAAATGTATTCTAAGTTGATTTTTGAGTGACCATTTGTAACAAAAAGGCCCTAAAAAGTTTTTGTTTGCAATGCAATTTGAACTTTGTCAAGTATTACTTGAAAATTATCTCAAATTCTTAATTCAAATATACATGCATTTTATCGAGGCAAGGACATGTATCATTTTATCCCATTCATTTGCAAGACTTCTATTCTGATGAAAGTCATAGCTTACGACAACATAAAATAAATTTAATTAATTCAGTAATAAAACAAACCTATGAGTTTATTACTATTTTTAATAACAATACATTTATTTCTTTATTAATTAATACAAAAATCATTCCAGTTTATCACCGGTTCTTAATAGAAACAGCCAGTTTATATACAGCTAAAGATTTACGAACTTTACTTTTAAAAGGTTGGTAGCTGGTAGCAAAAGTATATCTCCATACTGCCAAAGGGACAATCAAATAAACAATAAAATTTGAAACGCAATTTACTTCGGCACATTTCGAAATAAATGCAAAAATAACATGTCCACACAGATGAACATTGCTAAAGTATATTCGACTCTATACCGTTGTGTTAAAAACGACTTAAAATTAAAAGGTTTTTAATTGAGTGCAGCAATAAAATGGTTAAGTTATAAAAACATCGAAGTCCCACTAACAAGGTGAGTTTTAATTATTGAAAATTTCGTGTTAATTTAGTTTTTTTTCGGCTGAACGCGCGGTGCCTTTGCTCGGCGGGTTCTTTGTTTTTTTTTTTTAGGTTTGTATAATCTGTAAAATGGCATGTTAGCGCCAGTTTAGCCTGGTTGATCTTTTTTAAATTATCATCGATATTAAATTGTGCATTTCCGCTGGAATAGGGCCACCCACTCGTCTTTGATAGACTATTGTCAAATATTTATATAATGGTTTACTTAATTACCTGCCTTTATCGTTAAAGTCATAAAATAAATATTAATGTTATACTATATAAAGACAAAATGACTTGATCTATGAAAGACGGCGGGAATCCGCTGGATGCAGCGGCTTAATTGCGTAATACACTAACGGTAGCACAATAGCTGTCATTTTGACAGTTCAACAACATTCATTGCGTTATTTATGTTTTTGAGCAGTTGATTTTTTCGAATGATGATGATACTAAATCGCCAATGTCTGTAGTTATCGCATTTTGTTTGTTTTCGAATTTACTTTATTTTTATCAACTCACTAGACTTGGGTATCTGACTAAGTACTTAAGCCCTAAATGAGTACATGCCATTTTTTTTTTTGTCAAATTCTTATGTATTACGTAATGTTATAAGTAAGTATAAAGTCAAAGTCAAAGTCAATGTCAAAGTCAAATCATTTATTTCAAATAGGCACATAAAGGGCACTTTTGAACGTCAAAAATTAAATTAAAATAAAATTGATTCTAGTCGCCCCTTCCAAAAGGTAGTTTTCGTATGGAGAAGAATGGGCAAGAACTCCACCGTTACTCTTTTAAAATGTTTTACAATATTTTGCATACATTATTTATATAATTATATGTGAACACGATGCACCCAAAAATAAAATTACTAGACCACAATAGGTAAAAAAATTAAAATGGATAAATGAAACCATGACATATAGATCAACTATGTGATAGATACATGGTGCTCACATATTCACAAACATTCCAAAAGTAGACGATTTTCATAAATAAATAAGGAGTAATAAGTCCGGGTGTGACCCCAAGTAATTACAGAATGTAAATCAATGTCTAAGTATAAAAAAAAGAATAAATTATACAATTACAACCATTAATAATTATAAACATTAGCAACCAGTTTGATTTTGTCTAGACTCTAGAGATTCTCCTATGGAGCAGGACCAGCATGTTTCCAAGCATTCTTATCTTGGATATAATCCTCTAATTTGTAATATCCTTGCTTACAAAGGGTAATTTTAATATAAGTTTTAAATTTTCTTTCATTTAATTGCAATATTTCACAAGGTATTTTGTTGTAACATTTAACACAGTACCCCATAAAAGATGTATGTACTTTAGATAATCTGAAAAAAGGTTGATCTAATTTATCTTTATTTCTAGTATTAAAATTATGTCTATCACTTATTTTATTAAAAAGATGTTGATTTTTTCTTACATACATAATATTTTCATAAATGAATTGGCAAGGTACCGTGACCGCAACGTGTCATTGACTGGCGCGTCATGGAGGAGGTGGAGACATACTCCGATCATCGGTATATCCGGTTTGATGTCTCCACCCAGACCTCTAGCGCGCTGGTCCAACAGGCCCCGAGTGGTCCACGGTGGGCGCTGAAGCAGCTGGACCGGGAGCTTCTCCTGGAAGCCTCGATCGTGCAGGCCTGGGTGTTTTCACCGGACAGGCCTGCTGACATTGACGATGAGGCGGAGTGGTTCCGGGAGGCCATGTCCGAGATCTGTGACGTGGCTATGCCCCGAGTCCGGCCAGGACGCGCCCGACGTCAGGTGTACTGGTGGTCGCAGGAGGTTGGGGCGCTACGCAAGGCGTGCGTCGACGCGCGACATCGGTACACCAGGCACCGCAGGCTCCGCATCCGCCCTCCGGATGCGGAAGCCACGGAGGTGGAGCTGTACGAGGGGTACAGAGCGGCGAAGACCACCCTCCAAGAGGCTGTCAAGCGGGCCAAGGATACGGCCCGCGAGGAGATGTTGGAGACTCTGAACCGAGATCCATGGGGGCGCCCTTACAGAATGGTGCGGAATAAACTCCGCACCTGGGCCCCCCCGCTGACGCAGAGTCTCCGACCCCAGCTGGTGGAGGAAGTGGTGAGCGCTCTGTTCCCTTCACGGGGGGAGCATACTCCCCCGCCTATAGCTCCGCCACTTGCGGTGCCCGAAGCGGACCACACCGACGACGACGACGACACCCCTGAAGTGACCGGGGTAGATCTGAGAGCGGCGGTAGGCAGGCTGAAGGCCAAAAATACCGCCCCGGGACCCGACGGCTTGCCGGGTAAAGCCTGGGTCCTGGCCTCGAGGGCTCTCGGGCCTCGACTGGAGGCGCTCTTAAGCGCATGCATGGAGAGAGGCCAGTTTCCACTCCGTTGGAAGACGGGGAAGCTGGTCCTCATTCAGAAGCCAGGGCGCCCTGCGGACTCTCCGTCCGCATACCGGCCCATAGTGCTGCTCGACGAGGTCGGCAAGCTCTTTGAGAGAGTGATTGCGGGCCGCCTCGTCGGGCACCTGGTGAGGACGGGGCCGGATCTTGCGAAGTGCCAGTTTGGCTTCCGCAAGGGGCGCTCGACGGTGGACGCCATCATGCGCGTGAGAGCCCTCACGACGGGGGACGCGGTGTCCCGGGGTGGGGTGGTCGTGGCGGTGTCACTCGACATCGCCAACGCGTTCAACACCCTGCCCTGGAGCTGCATAGGGGAGGCACTCCGGTATCACCGGGTGCCGACTTACCTCCGTCGAATAGTCGGGGCGTATTTGACGGACAGAGCCGTCATCTACCCCGGTCGCGACGGGAACTGGAACCGGCGAGAGATGTCGTGCGGTGTCCCACAGGGATCGGTTCTGGGGCCGCTCCTGTGGGACATCGGTTACGACTGGGTGCTGCGGGCCGACCTCCCTGATGGCGTCAGCGTAGTTTGCTACGCTGACGACACGCTGGTCCTGGCGCAGGGGAGGTCGCATCAGGCGGCGGCCGACGCGATGACACGCGGGGTTGCGATAGTCGTGGAAAGGATCCGGCAGTTGGGTCTCGAGGTGGCATTGCACAAGTCCGAGGCCATGTCCTTTCATGGGCCTCGGTACGGGCCACCTTCGGGATCCCAACTGATGGTAGGAGGGGTTCACATCGGCGTCGAGAATACGATGAGATACCTGGGTCTCGTCCTCGACAGCCGGTGGAACTTCGTCGAACACTTTCGACGTTTGGCCCCCAAACTGGAACGGGCCGGGGCCGCCTTAAAGCGGCTCCTGCCCAACCTGAGGGGGCCAAACGCCTCCAGCCGGAGGCTTTACGCAGGGGTCGTGCGGTCCATGGCCCTTTATGGGGCCCCGGTATGGGCGCGTTCATTGCGGCTGAGAGCCGCACACTACCTGAACGCGCCCCAAAAGGTGGTAGCCATAAGGCTTATCCGGGGATACCGCACGATCTCGGGCGAGGCAGCAAGCCTCCTTGCCGGACTGCCACCATGGGATCTGGAGGCGATAGTCCTCGCGCGCCTGTATGACTGGCGCGCTGAGGCACTACGTCGGGGGGAAACTCCGCACCCGCGGCAAATCGCTGCGGAGCGGACGGACCTCCGGCGCGGTCTCATGGTGGAATGGAAGGCGCGACTATCGCAACCCAGCGCAGGGCACGCCACGATAGCGGCGGTAAGACCCCTCTTTGAGGAGTGGCTAGGGAGGCGTCACGGCGCTCTCACCTACCGCCTGACGCAGGTCCTCTCCGGACACGGATGTTTCGGGAGGTTCCTGCACATAATCAGGCGGGAGGAGACGCCCGGGTGTCACCACTGCGAGGATCGCCCAGAGGACACGGTGGAGCATACGGTGGAGGTCTGCCCCGCTTGGGCAGAGCACCGCCGTGTCCTCGTAGTGGCGATCGGCAGCGGCGGCGACCTCTCGCGCCCGGCCCTGGTGCAAGCCATGGTCCGGGGCGAGAGGGAGTGGGAGGCGGTCACCTCCTTCTGCGAAGCAGTCATGCTAGCGAAGGAGGTGGCGGGATGGGCGAGGGAGAGATCCTCACGCCTCAGCCGCCGAGGGAGACGCTCCGGGCGTCGGGAGCCGCGTGACGACTCCCGGCCACCGTAGGCGCGGGCCTGCGGGCGGAGAGCAATGGGTAGCTCTCCGTCCGATCAGGACCAGGCCCGTGCCGGACGGCGTGTTTGTGTTCCACGCGCGCCTCAAAGAGATGTCAGCGTAGTTGACGGGGCCCGACAGGGCCGAAGCCTGCCGGGGTAGCGGGATCGTCCGAAAGGGTTACCGCTGCCCTGGTACATAAAGGGCTAAGGAAGGAACACGGGTGGGTTTTAGTCAGTAAGAGTCTGACACTCCCTTCTGCTCCACCCAGAGCGGGAGGAGTCATTTGATGATTTCCCATCCTGAAAAAAAAAAAAAAAAAGGTACCGTCATAATATTAACCCTTTTAAATAGTTCCCTAAGAGATTCGCGGCGACGTAGATTGTAAATGGCTCTGACAGCTCTCTTTTGCAAAATAAAAATGGATTCAATATCAGCAGCCCGACCCCACAGTAAAATGCCATATGACATAATACTGTGGAAGTAACTAAAATAGACCAAACGCGCGGTTTCTTCGCCTGTTAATTGTCTTATCTTTCTAACAGCATATGCGGCCGAGCTTAGCCGCCCCGCAATAGATGTTATATGAGGTCCCCATTGTAATTTCTCGTCTAGCGTGATTCCTAGGAAAACTGTCTGATCAACAAATTCTAATTTTTGGCCATTCAATATGATGTCACATTCGCTACTTCTAACATTAGGTAATTTAAATCTAATGCATTTTGTTTTTTTTTTTCTTTTCCTTTTTTTTTTTTTTTATAGAAATGTCAAATAATAGGTTTTCCATAAGACTATCATTAAAAACAAATACTCTATTGCAAACAGCACAAGCAAGCTTTTAAAGCTCACTATAGAAAACCGACCAGCCGATCGATTCTGTAAAAATATCACCATGAAAAATTAGGTGAAGTGAGCTTAGAGTGAGCTGTCAATAGTGTCAATCCCTAGCATTAATTGGAATGACAGCTCACTCCACTCTCAATTCACTTAAGTTTTCACGGTGAGATGGTTACAGAATCGCACTGCTGTAGCCTTTTTACAGCATTTTGACGAACAACACATAAGTAATTTTGTTTGTCAAATCGCTGTCAATGACTTGTTTTTCTTTTCTTCATCCGAACTTCACACTTATCTGCTTACCTACTAATATTATCAACAATAGTTTTCTGCCTGAGTAAAAGGAAACTGCAGGAATAATATTAATTTGATAAATTATGATTAAAGGAATAATGGTTTGCATGGACAAAGAAAATGACATGGAATACAGACGCCAACAGGTCAAGCTACTCGAAACTGTCAAATTTTCCCAATCAACCTTGAACCTAATGCTTTAGCGATAAAATTGAAAATCTATTAAAGAAATTTGACAGATTGTAGTAGCTAGATGTGCTGCGTCTGTACATAAAAAAAACAAAAGCAGTTTAGAATTCGATAAAAAGAATACGAGTTTCGAATTGATTTTTGAATTTTGAACTTGTTGTAGGGAAACCTTCAGTCAACAATCAACTTAGCCTATCGCAGTCCACTGCTGGACATAGGCCTCTCCCAGGCTGCGCCACAACACCCTGTCCTCCGCCTTCCGCATCCAGTCCGTCCCTGCCACCTTCTTTAGGTCGTCCATCCATATAGCTGGGGAGTGTCCCACACTACGCTTGCCGGTACAAGGTCTCCACGCCAGGACTCGTCTACTCCATTGGTCCTTCGACAAACATGGCCAGCCCACTGCCACTTCAGTTTGCTTACTCTGCAAGCTATGTCGGTAACTCCTGTTCTTTTCCGGATAATTTCATTCCTAATTTTATCCTTCAAAGGGAAACCTTGCGCTCCCTAAATTGTATCTATCTGAATGCTTGATGAGAATAGATGAGAATTTTAAAAGGATTTTGCCTTAGAAGACAACGCCAAAAAATATAAATGAATGCAGAGCCAAGTTACAACCAGAATTAAAAGCTTTAGATTTAATATAACAGCCAGCTATGCTGCTGGGGAGTTTGTTGTGTTACTTTTTATTCCCAGCTAAAGCACATTCCCAGCTTAAATGGGACTGGGCAGGACAAGTCTGCCGCATGCCGGACAAACTGTGGGCCTAAATAGCACAGAGTTGGTGCCCTGAGACAGCGAGGCGGGGTCGCGGAAGACCACGTAGGTGATGGCAAGACGAGCTGGATAGGTTCTGTCAAAACTGGAAGTAGGACGCGTGGGCTTGCGAAAGTTGGAAGAAGTGGAGGAAGGCCTTTGCCCAGGAGTGGGACAGCGGAGGCAAATAAAAAAAAAGCGCTAGGTAGTGGTGAAGGGTGGGAGATCTCGGGAATTTTCTTATGCACCTTTGAAGTTCAAAAGTTCTGATCCTCAGCTTAGTTTGACTTGACTTGATACATAACTTGATTTTTATTAAAAGTACAGATGCTCGCACATGAAGCTACTACAACCTGTCAATTTTTTTTTATAGATTTTCAACTTTATGTCTAAAGCATTAAGTTTCAAGGTTGATTGGGAAAATTTTACAGTTTCGGGTAGGTTGACCTGCTAGCGTCTGTACAATTTTTGAGGTTTAAGTTTGGCATAACTCTACCACGTTACTGTATGTTAAAAATTAAAGCTTGTTGGCCATAAAAAAATTCATCTTAAAGGAGTTTCAACTTAGTAACTACCAAAATAGGCTGTACAAAAATATTCCTTTGCCAAACCAATAAAAAAAGCGTAACGCCAATTTCCCTCAGATTACCGTAAACTTGACAGCACTTTACTGTGCATTTCCCATTTATATCCACGCCATAGAACCACGATCATGTAACCTACAATCAACCGAACGTCTATGGTAATTAACAACGGCTTTATGTCGAAACAGTAAGGGTGGTTTTCGCGCTTCAAGTGTGCGGTTGACTGTATCAATTGCGCGCACGCATATAGCCTAAACGGTCGCATCTGATTGTGATGATCGTTGAAATTGTTTGCGTGCATACATGATGGGTTAAGTAAATGGTTTAACTGACGCAATTAGACTGTGGGATTCACAAAAGCATGGGTTTTACGTAACAGTTTTATAAAGGTGCAGAGCACAAAACTTGAGCATGTTCTTTAAAGTCAAATAATAAACATCATCTCATCATCATCTGCCTAGCATCTTCCCAACTATGTTGGGGTCTGCTTCCAGTCTGACTGGATGCAGCTGAATACCAGTATATTACATGGAGCGACTGCCTATCTGACCTCCACAACCCAGTTACTGGCTAACACGATACCCCTTGTCAAGCAAAATTAATTATTAATTTATTAATTACTAGCTGCGCCCCGCGGACCTGGATAAATTTCACTCCCGAGGGAATATCGGGATAAAAAGTATCCTATGTATTAGTCCTGGTTATAAACTATCTGTATGCCAAGTTTCATACAAATCTGTTCAGTAGTTTTTGCGTGAAAGAGTAACAAACATCCAGCCATCCATACAAACTTTCGCGTTTATAATATTAGTAGGATTTGAAGTCAACTAACAATAATACCAGCTTATTACTGTTCCACTGAAGGGCAGAGGCTTCTCAAACAGAGAAGGCACGAGCATTGATCACCACGCTTGCTCAGGAGGGGTTGCTGGTTTCAGACTTGTATTAATTATGTCCACCGGGGTAATTGCGTAACTCACTGATAGTATTTCTTAATTTTATTTTTATTTATGGCTTTCATTTTGACAGTTCAACAACATTCATTGAGTTATTTACGTTGTTGAACAGACAAATTTTTCGAACATATGAAGCAATGGATTAGCATTATCCTTCAAAATTATTCAGAATGATAGTGTGTTACGATTAGTGCTGGTCGGCAATAGCGAGGTAAACCTACTCAGGAGGAGGGTTGAGGAGGTTTCTAGGTAAGTAGACAATTCTAACCTGCAATGCAAATGTGGTTCGGTGCCAGCACAAACGACGGGACACCGTGTCCTGTGTGCCCTGATAACTGGAGGAGCACGTTGGAGGAGCGGACCAATCAAACTCAAACTCAAACTATTTATTTCAAATAAACCAATTACAGGCACTTTTGAATTGTCAAGGTCGGTCAGTCAAAAAGATGAAGCTAGTTGCCCATTCCAAAGCGTAGTAGGTACCTATGGAGAAGAACGGGCAAGAAACTCCATGGACACTCTTTTCAATCATAATAATATTGTTACAAAGTATTGGTTACACATGTGCCACCATCAGCGAGACATTAGAGTGAGCATGACATACTCTCATCCGCCAAGGCACATTCAAGTCAATGAAAGACGTACCCAGTAAATGGTATCTTTTAAGTGAGGCGCCACTGTCGCGTGCACTCCGCACTCTCAACCTCATAGCTAGTGACACGGACCTCTGTTGTTCTCTGAGTGAGTTCACAAAGAATGCATTGTTTGTAATAAGTTACAAAATTTAATTATAATAAGGAGTTAGTAATAAGTTAGGATAAGAGTTAGATGTAACTGTTGCTTTTTAAATGTGTGTAATGTGTGTATGTGGCAAATTCATACATCCATGTTGTGCTTGGTTAACTTACGATCGAGTCGTATGTTATCTGTTTACCCACATTTTTATTTTTATTCTACTTTTTTTGTTATTTATACATAAAATCTGTGCGCTCTAATTATTAATCTTAGTTTTAGATATTGTTTCTCAGTAAGTGAATTATGTATGTAATTCTTATGAGAAATAAAGTTGTTCTTAAACCTAAAAACTATCGCAATAGGATTCCTGTATGGATAGATGTCAGTTGGGAAATAAATAAATAAATAAAAATAATAAGTCACAGACGAGGAAAACTGACAAAGCAAAACTCATGACTAAGTTCTGAGTCCTGGCTCTACCATAATTATTTTAAGGGCAGTTGTTTTGCAGGGCATATCACGATGACAGGTGACACGTTGCAATTGGTGCGCACATTGTAAAAAATAATGTAATACTTCTCATGCCGCTTTTTTGTATATGTTCTTATATCTTTGTTTTTTTTTTAATGATATAAACTAGTGCTTGACTGCGATCCCGCCTGATGGAAAGCAGTGATGCAATCGTTGATGGTAAAGCGCACTAATTTATTATAAGCCTATTCACTCTAGCCTTGAAGACACTTAAATTATAATCAGATGGGAAGACCGCTGCAGGCAAATTGTTCCAGTCCCTCGATGTACGCGGTATAAACGACGAGGCAAAACGCTTCGTCCGGATCACGGCGGTGTCAACAACGTAAGGGTGGACACTCGCCGTACGACGCCGACGGGTTGTCCGATGATAGAACGGTGATGGCGGAATTAATTCATGTAATTCCCGCGCACACTCTCCAGAATGCATCCTGTAGAATACCGAAAGGCTGGCTACCTTACGCCTGTGCTCCAGGCTTTGTAGATTGGTCTTTATTTTTCAGTTTGTGTATTTAGCAGCTCTAAGAGTGTAATTATGGTAACCATGGACTGGCACAATTTAGTTTGGTCAATACTTACAGATGCAGCACAATCAGCCTATAATTTGCCCACTGCTGGGACACAAACCTCCTCTTTATAATAGAATCCACCACCCGGGCCTAGTGCGGCTTGGTAGATGTCACATTGTCTTCGAATTTTTGGTTCCTAGACATGCCGGTTTCCTCACGATGTTTTCCTTCACCGTTTTGATGCAGAAGGGATAGCCAACAGCTGCTGAAGTTCATGCGAAGCTGAACGGTGAGAGATACAAGTGAAACGGGGCAATTACATAACATCACCCCTGTATTCCTCGGAGGATACGGCAGATGTGTATAGTACAGTCACTTTTCAAGAGATGGGGCGAGCCAATTGCCTTCAGCTTGGTTACTTACTTCAGAGTCCTTCCTCATCACTTCAGCGGAAAGAC
This sequence comes from Apamea epomidion, assembly GCA_947507525.1. NCBI lineage: Eukaryota > Metazoa > Arthropoda > Insecta > Lepidoptera > Noctuidae > Apamea > Apamea epomidion. Next base: position 6,460,239 of record OX382252.1, on the reverse strand, counting down.
GTCCACTGTTGAACATAGGCCTCCCCCAAGCACCTCCACTTATACCGCAACTTGGCTACTTCCTTCAGAGCTCATCCTTATCATTTCAGCGGAAAGACGTCCACTTTTGGACATAGGCAAATATTGTGGTTCTCGCATCTAACGGGTTTCGTGCGGCCTTCACGAGGTCGTCGGAATCCAAGCTGCTACTGTGAAATTCCAATAACACTTTGCCTGACCTGGGGATCGAACCCCGGACAACGGTGTTGTTTGTCTTACGTATAAACACCGGATTAGTCCGGGTGTAAGTATTGATGGGTAAAAAGGATTATTAGAACGACAAGACAACCAGTCTTAGTGTATCGTGTTACCCACTAACTGGGTTGTGCAGGTCAGTCCTAAATAGAGTATGTATTTACATAGAGCGACTGGCTCTTTGTAAATATATACTCCATTTGGGAAAAGTTAAAGCAGATGATGACAATAAAACAACAATTTATTAAATGATTTTCTTTAATTTCAATAAACAAGATGACATCATTATAAAAAATATACCAGTAAGAAAAACGTACAAATTAATTTCTTAAAATCTAACCATCACTACTAAACTATAAAATACTTAAGAGGATAATTCCAAAAAATCACAATATTAACACAGCGTACAAAAAAAAAAAAAATCAATAACATGAAATAAATTGGCAACCCCTTTTGAAGACTTCACCTGTGTTGCAAGCTCAAAAAAAAATTGCAAAGGTTCTATTAGACCTCCCCGTAACAAAAGATGAATAGGGTAACATTATTGAGAAAAAAAAAATTGCAAAGAGCCGACTCATTTTGATTGTCATTTTGCTAATAAAAAATGATGGACTAGCCTAAATAGATTTACAAAGGGACCGACAGGGTTCGGCTTTCTCCGTGAGTGTTCGGGAGTCTTCGTTGGCGCATGGCGCTAAGTATTCTTTCTCTCTTTGTATAATGCGTGTACTTTCTTTGTGACGGTATCCCTTGGTGCTTTAGAATGTAATAAAGGAAATTTGCATGGTTCAGAGGTACCGTTGGACGAAATTGTAACAATGCTTGGTTTTAGAAGCGTGCTTAGGTACTTATGCTAAATAATTAGTTAAAACTATGTTTAGTAAAGTTGTATAATATCTTAAATTTTATTTTTCTTTCTACACAAAGGTTCACATACTTATAAACTTAGAGACAAGAATTATAGCGTTTTGACAACAATGCACAAAATTTGATCCTTTATCAGACAATTTTGGACCTGTAAATCGGGATAAAGGAAGGGAGTAAAGGTCCGTATTAAACACATACTATATGACACGCTAAAATCACATCACCAATATCGGGCCCAGAATATCGTGTAGTGTAATAGGGGTCAACAAAAATGCTACCTACCTACCAGTTAGCATAAGCATAATCAGCTTGTTCCCACTGCTGAGACACAGGCCTCCTCTCTTCAAGAGGGAGTGGGCCGTAATCTACTACGCGGGCCCAGTGCGGTTTGGTAGATGTCACATGTCTTCGATTTTTTTGTTCTAGGACGTGCCGGTTTCCTCACGATGTTTTCCTTCACCGTTTTGAGAGCAGTGGTGATGAAATATTTGACACAAAGTAAAGCGCCTGTCTGGGTTCAAACCCTCGACCTACGGCCCGTAAGTCAGGACTATTACCACCGCGCCACCACTGCTGCTACCTAACCTATTAGTTACTTTTGCAAAATCTCTAACTTTCCCATTATTTCTTATAAAAACATCATTAATTTCAAACCTCTTACGCACAGTAGTTTAATGAAGTTTTATTGTATTTTACGACGATATTCTTCTTCTGTTATTTATGCTCTGTGACATTTATCGTTTGTTGCCAGCCTTTTTTGTTCGGTTTTTAATTTTATGAGGCGTGAAGCGTTTGTTGCGAGTTTATAGTTTATGGTTCTACCTTTTGTGGTGATAGATATACTATTAGAACGTTTGCTTTTGAGTTTTTAACTAATTAAGAGAGGGATTGTAAAAAAAGGTTGAATAAATGTATCGATTTGTTACAGAGGGTTTTTGTTTTTGTTAGTTTTATTATTTTATTGGGCGGCTTGGTTTTGTGGACGCGAAATGTAGGTATATTCGAATTGTATTTGGATGACTGTATCAACGTCCCGAATTAAGTAAGCATGATGAAATATACAGTATAATGTGCCTACCTATGATCCACAATAAATATATTGATTGATTGATTGAAATTGTTTAATATTATTTTTAAGGCTGACACTATATTAAATAAAAATTTTATTCAAGTATAAAGCAAAGTAAAAATATGATTTACATTAATTACAATCGAGGAAAGTTAAATTCTAACTGTAATGTAGACCTGCCTGATCTAGGTTTATGAAAAACCTGTGTTTCAGGCCATCAATTTATATCAAACATTTAAAAAGAAGACAACACTGACCTACAGGTAAGTGTAAAACAACATAATATGAAAGGACTCTACTTAGATGCATACATAATCTCACCCCTACTTCCCACGGGGGTAGGCAGAAATACTCGTCCACACTACACTACTCCTTTTGCCTCGATTAAGTTCATACAATATTCAGTTAAGGGAAACAAAAAAATGTTACAGAAACTAGATTGTCTATAGATGGCTGATGGTGCTGATGATGATGGCGGCAGGGACATCGACGCGCAAACTATAACCATGAATTCAGCACATGATTCTACTAAACCCCCTAGCGTAGAAATATTTAGACGGCTATCAAAAAAAAAACTGCTTTTTCATAAAAAAGTGTAATACCCGCGCGCTAAAATGTAGGGCACAACTTTTTTTTTAATGACTAACGAAATGTTTCAACGCAGCGTACTTATTCAGAATCATGTAGTGAATCCATGGTAAACGGTTGCGAGTCAATGTCCCTGCCACCCTGTATGCATTAGGTAAGCTACTGCAGCGGTAATGGAGTATCTAAAAAAAAAAATTTGATAAATTCAAAATGATCGTCTTATAGTAAAATTGGCACGTGCTGAATCTGGGGATTTTACTAATTAAACCATTTAAATAAGATAGGTAAAAGCAACACCCCCATTAGACATATGACTGCAAAAGCTCAGAGTAATCAAATCACTTTTATAATAAAACCTCTTTTTTCGAAATAAAATCACCCTTTCCACGGAAGAATAAATAAACAGTAAACATTATAATACCCTGTTCCACGTTCCTATTACAGATTCTAGGAAACGAAATTTGAATTTGGAACGGCTTTATTGTGCAATAAAGCGGCTTGAAGCGCTATTACAGATTATTATGTTATAGCTTCAAAGTTTTGTAACTCATTATGTCGTTTAATGATTTCGGGTAGCCTTTTATTATTTACTAAAAGGATTTATTTACTATGTAAGTAAATATATTGACATGTTTAACAGTTATTATCGTTAATTTAATAGTACCTACCTAATTTTTTAATATAGTTTTGACACAAATACTTAATCATAGTGGTATTATGTACTTATTTATTATTTTGAGTACGTTATAATTATTATCATTCTAGCGATATTTACTTTAGAGGTATCTATGTTTATTTGTATGTATGTAAGTATATTCTCGTAATATTTATTTAGTTTTACTAAGTGAATTTATTGTATATGATTTTATGCGTTATTTTTTGTCTCCTTTACTCTTTCACACGCTGTCTACATCTCTGTATCTATTGTCCTATCGTGGGTATGCTGGAAGTGATTTCTTATGAAATAAGCATCACCTCTGTACCTATTTTTTTGTTCTGTTTTTTCTGGTCAGTTTATATGTACATAATTGTAAAATTAATTTACAAAAAAAAGCAAAATGGTTCCTTTTCTCTAACTTTCCGAGTAAGGGTAGGGCCCCGCGTCGTAGTTAGAGCCCACTCACACTCTCTCGAAGAGAGAAGGTCTGTGTCCCAGCAGTGGGAACATTTGAGGCCGATTAAGCTACGGGTAGCGGCTCTGAAATTGAGGTGGGCAGGACACTTGGCTAGACGTGGTGGTGGCAGGCAGACCAGGGTTCTAACGGATTGGTTGCCGAGAAATGGTAGAACGAACGTTGACAGACGAAGAGCCAGGTGGGTGGACGACCTACAGAAGATTGCGGGGAGTCCTGGATGAGACAGTACAGACCAGGGAAGCATGGGATAATAGGGAAGAGGTCTATACTCAGTGGCGGGAAGAACGAGGCTGCCAATGATGATGATGATAAAGAACTTTGTGTTTGTGAAAGTATTTACTATATTAGGACCAGGACTTTAAGATCATTTTCAAGTCATGGAACAACAAACTGAATTTCATACTTAACAAAGTTCAAATTCCATTGCAACCAAAAACTTATTACGACCTTTTTGTTACAAATGGTCACTCAAAAATTTACTTAGAATAGACTTCACCAAAGTAGATAACTGATTAAGTGGCGATGGAATGTAAATTATCCGAGATACACAACGCTCTAGTGCTTTTAATTTAATAAAAAATATCAAAATAGCAAAGCACACAAAAAAAAACAAACATGAACGAACGCACGCTTTAATTTTTCGACTTGACATAACAGGCGCCATTTTAAAAGTTGAAACGCGACATAATTGAGCAAATTGCCTATTAATACAACGTTTAGGTGCCGACAGGCACTAATAAAGACAAATAAGGCAGCCATGACAGTTTTGAAATACGGGTTTCTTAATTTGAAATTGAGCTAGTTTTGTTTTTAATATTTTTGACTTGCTTTCCGCCATTTTGTATTTTCGACCAGATTTTTGCAAAGGAAAATCTTATTTTAAAAACAATGAAAAGTAGGTAAGTTGCCTAACACTCTTTCAATCACAATCCGAAAGATTTTTAAGGAATAAAATTGCTAATCCGTTGTCTCATATTATGTTTGAAAAAATTCGTCTGCTCTACAACGTTAATAACGCAATGAATGCTATTTACTTATTGGACTGTCAAAATGAAAGGCATTGCCATTGGTAAGAGTCTTACGAAATTACCCCGTTGATTACCTACTAATTATTAAAAAATAAATAGGTATCTACTCAACAACAAATTCGTAGACATATGACATCCACCATCTACTGACCCACACTGGGCTCGCGTGGTGCAATGCAATGCACCAGGCTTTACGGCCCACTATCTCACAGAGAGGAGGCCTGTGTCCCAGCGGTGGGAATGTTATAGGCTGATTATACTAATAAATAATCTCATCTTAACTGTGGACTGGTTGATAATATTAATAACAACCAAACAAAAATACAAAAGATGATGTCACGAGATTTTTACAAATGCTTATAATGTAATAAGCCTTAACAAATTAAGGCTCCGACAGACAGGCGCGACGCGACGGTGCAGCGCGATTCTGGTAGAACAAATTCCATGAAGTGTTCATAAAGAAATTGTTTTACTGAACTTCGAGGGTCGCGTCATGCGTCTGCGGGAGCCTTTAAGTAGCCTGAAAAATGAAATGATCGGCGATTTTTGACGATGACTGTTTCTATACATTTCAATCAAGTTTTTTTTTTTATAATTTTGACCTCGTACTCACGCCTTGCCCGAAGGCTTGGGCAGGGGTGTTGGTAAAACTCAAATTTCGCCAGTTAGTTTATGTTAGTGGTTGAGCGGTGAGTGATTATGCGAATCCCGCACCCCCGGCCATAGGCAGAAGTGGAACACCGCGATGATTTTAGCTGGTAAGGCTGATATCACACTGGCGATTTGCGAGCAAGGCGAGTGCGTAACGAGCTCGCAGCGAGTTCGCAACGAACGCGTCGAACACGCCACGAAGACGCGGCGGGCGATTGATCCCATATAACGGGACGATTTTGAATTTCAGTTATCAATAACTCTGTATCCGCTGTATCACGTTTGAACCTCTCAACAATGTTACGTCCGCTTGTGTTTGCGATACAACTGAAGTGGGGTGGGGCGGGCTGTTGAACATGAGTGCACAAAGTGGCGTCGACGGGGCTATTCGCGGCGAGCTCGCTGCACGCCCGCAGCGAATTCGCCGCGCGCTCGCGATGAGCTCGCTGCGCACTCGCCTCGCTTGCAAATCGTCAGTGTGATAAGGCCCTAAGAGTCTGGCATACCTCTCTGTCACCCCCACGATGGAGGAAGTCCAAGATAATTTCAACCAAGCAAAAAAAAAGATTATATTATGTTAGAGGTTATATAATGTTTTTGCCACTTTTACCAAAAATTCTAAATATTTTGTCATAAGAAAGGACCCAAACGTCCTAAAAGTCTCAAAACTAACAACCAGTCTTACCAAGGAGTATCCTGATGTATACATCTGCAATACCAGAAGTATTGCAGGTGCGTTACTTTCCTATATACTTACCTACAAAGCTGAAATATCTTCCATGTTTGATGATGATTATTATGACAATGAGTTGAAGTTCAGAACTGTACACATAATAACAGTACTGGGTATTGTGTTACCCAAGTACTAAGTTGTGGATGCCAGATAGGCAGTCGCTCCATGGAAAATACTGGTATTCAGCTGCATGCGGTTAGACTGGAAGCCGACCCCAACGTAGTTGGGAAAAGGCTAGGCAGATTGATTTTTTCGTAATAGAAAAGGGATGCAAGATATAAACCCTTTAATTATTTCTCATAAACACACCTTACAGGGGTAGAAAAATTTAATAGAGGGACGTCAATTACTTCCTACTAATATTATAAACGTGAATGTTCGTAAGGATGGATGGATGTTTGTTACTCATTCACGCAAAAACTACTGAACGGATTTGGATGAAATTTGGCAGACAGATGGTATATAACCAGGATTAACATATAGGATACTTTTTATCCAGATATTCCCACGGGATTGAAACTTATGCGGGTGAACCCGCGGGGCGCAGCTTGTCATAATAATTTATAGTAGGCCACTTCGATGTCCATCGCTGCTTTAGTTTGTGAGAGATTGAATAAAGTACTTGGTAATACGTCAATGGATATGAAGGTTAGGTAGCAGCGGAAGAAAGCAAGTTTAACAGCTGCAGGATAGAAAGGAGGGGCTCCTGGCTAATTTATAACAGCCACAGGGTTGGGTCGAAGGTTAAGCTAGGCTTGCCGCCTTTCGTGGATGGGTGACCATCCATTACAAATCGAGCCCGTTGCTCCGTGCCTCGGAAAGCATGTCAAGCCGATGGACCCGGCCATCATTCGTAGATCTTTGAAAGTCGTTACGGGTCGTCAGAAGTACGAGTCTTTGAGACGCCAAACTCAGGGGGCTTATTTATAAACTTGATTAAAGTTTAGAGACGTTTAAACGTCATAAATGTATCGTTATACAGTCGCTAATCATTACTTAACTTTAAGCAGTGTTTATAAATAATCCCCTTTATGTCGACTGATAAAAATGAAACAAAATATATTTTAAGCAAATGAAAAGCGATGATTGTTAAATATGAAGAGAAACAATAAGCTTGGAACGCTTTTCGACTTGGTTTGGTAATAAAATAGTTTTAACAATGAAACAGGTAAAAACTTAATGATACTTATCATAACAGTGAGTACTTACTTAACCGTCAGAAAGTAAGGACTATGTAAATCTGAAATGATTTCCACGAAGTTTACTTTGAAAAATACCTAAATAAGTACGTACCAGCCGGTCTATTCTGTTAAAATATCACCGTAAAAACATGGGTGAAGTGAGGTGTCATTCCATCTGATGCTAGGGATTGACACTATGACAGCTCACTGCACCTAAGTTTCCACGGTGAGTTTTTTACAGAATAGGTCGGCTGGACTTAAGTATCATTTTCTCATGAGTCTGAGTTTCTCTTTACCTATGAAATCCTGAAAATAGCAAAATTTTATTAGCCTAAAAAAATTGAATTGTTACGTTTCATGTTTGAGATGAATAAGTACCTAAAACATACCTACTTACTTTTGACAATATTTGTTACTAAGGAGATTCTAACACAGTAAATACTCATTCAAGACAACCAGCCCGCGGGCTAGCGCTAACAGAAAAGAATAAATAATTCATAAACTCTTAACATAAGGGTCTATTTCCTAACCCTAAAAGGCTCGTGCCATAGATATGTAATAAACATCTTAGGCGATTGTGTTTAGCCGACAAGATAACAGGAAACATCTGTCAGATATTTACAACTAGCTGCGCCCCGCGGTTTTACGCGCATAAGTTTCGATCCCGTGGGAAAATCGGGATAAAAATTATTCTATGTGTTAATCCTGGTTATAAACTATCTTTGTGCCAAATTTCATCCAAATCCGTTCAGTTGTTTTTGCGTGAAAGAGTAACAAATATCCATCCATCTATACACACAAACTTTCGCATTTATAATATTTGTAGGATAGAAAACATACCTTGAAGACCAGCCGGACTATTCTGTAAAAATCTCACCGTGAAAACTTGAGTGAAGTGAGCTTCAAGTGAGCTGTCATTCCACCTGATGCTAGATTGAGATCAATCAATATCTTTACTGTGGATCATAGGTAGGTACCTAGTACAAGTCTTATATAATAAAATTGTGATCAGCTATGTCCCGCCCTTAGGGCCATACGATAGTTATATAGAAATTTAATTAAATTTACGTTATTGTTACAAATTAATAAGATGTCACTTATAATATAAAAAAATATAAAAATAAACGGAACGAATTTGAATAGGTACACATCTGTGGGCCAGTGAACGCATCATGACTGAGGGGGATTCTTAGACTGTATTGGAGCAGTGATTTGTCAGTTCACTTCACCTAAGTTTTCATGGTGAGATTTTTACAGAGTAAATAGGATATTGGAATGACTTTTACACGGACAATTAAAAAAAAAATAAGCCAGATGGAGTCGACTTTTCCTATCTGACTATCCCTGAGAAGAAATGGCGACACCACTGCCTAACCCTTCGGGGATTACACAGGCGTGATGTTTTGTATGTGTAAACTCAAAGGTCAAAGTCTCTTTTAAAGTCCAGACATAATCTTGGTCAGATCATGTGAGGATTAGTGCCTGAAACGGTCCACAGAACCACACAGATTTCAGTGGACCTTCGGAGTAAAGACTTAGTCCTTTGGTTCTTAGATCCTTTTATAGGGTGACTTTTTAATGTATGGGCAAGCTTTCAGGCTGTGAAAGTACGTAGAATAGAATGCTCTCTAATAGGTAGGTATATATGCTCTTTTATAGTCGTTGTCGTTAGGTTCACATTTTCGTTGTTTGCCACCGACTTCCGAAATTAAAGTTATTTTTCACTTTGTAGTGTCTTCTTTTGGAAGTAAGTGGTTTTTTTGCAAGAAAGTTTTTATTTTTCACTTTTAAGTTGTAATTTTTACGAGTAATTTTAGTTAATCTGAAAGTATATCCTTACAAATAAAAAAAGAATTATGCAAATCGGCTTATAAATAACGGAGTTCTGAGGCAACAAACATAAAAAAAAAATATCAAAAATATAGTCCAATTGAGAACGTCCTCCTTTTTTGAAGTCGATTAAAAAGTGCAATAGGCTACCTATGCGGTCAAAATGTAAGGAACAGCAATTTTTTTTTTACCGACTAAACGTTTCTGTAGATATACCAACCTGCTTACTTACTCGAAAATATGAAACTGTTTCAAGACATAAATATTACCTTAACAGACAGCACATTGTGCCTGTAATATTCCAAAGTTTCGAAGCAATTTTTAAACGCTTCCCAGAACCTCGTAAACCTATTGAACAATTTATGAAACCTATAGTGAACTCCCAAGTTCTTATTACGTCAAACTGACGTTTACATGACACAATATTGTGACAAGTTGACATCACTATAGCGGCAATAATAAGGGCTATTTTATAGCTCGATAGGGCAGCAATTAACTGGTGTGTAGATTATTTAGCTGTGTAATTTATTTATTAGTGTTGTACCGATTAATTTGAACAATATAAGGTATGGTTTTTGAAGTGTTTGCTGAAGCTGTTTTTTTTAAGTTAGTCATGTTGTCATTGCTATCAGGGCAAGTTAATACATTGTCAATTAACAATGTTAGCTATACTATAGTTATATTGATTAGTTAGTCAAGCTAGTGAAGTAAAGTGCTACTTACATACACATCACGTTAAATTAAAAAAATAAATAATAACAATCTAATCCCTTTTCATTCATTAATATCAATAAAACAATTTTAATTTTCCGTAACGTAACGAATTACTAACAATTTTGCCGCCGTATTTTGGTTTTTTTTAAATTTTTTTATTTACATTTTTAAATTTGGAAAATAGAATAAAAGAGGTTTCAATATGTTTAATTATAAACTTTTTATGGAAACTAAAAAGAATTTAAACCATAAATTCGTAAATAATTTAGGATTAATGTATCCCTAGATTCTGTTGATGTGTGTAGTTTTAAGCAATATTTATTAATACAAGTTTTGTTTTATACTTTATATAGGTACCTATGTTAATTTGTAAGGTATGTTTATAGGCTATTGTAGCCGGAAATAAATGTTTTAATATTAATTGGATAAGATAGACAACAACACACTACAGGAACACAACAACAACAAATAGATTTTATTAACAGTCAGAGACAAGTCAGAGACAAAATTAGTTTATTTTTTACTCATCATCTAGATATAATTAACACAAAACTATTCAATATTTTGTAAGTATTTCATAATATAAGAAGGTAATAGCTAAGGGCATTTTAATATTACTCCTGTTCCAATTTGAAGTAAATATTTAGCTCAATGAATAAGATTTGAAAACCGTGGGGTCCGTGGCTAAATAATAACAGCCTCACAGGTCGATCGATCAGGTTTAGCTACGCTTGCCACGGTTGGTCTGTGGATGGGTGACCATCTTTACATATCGAGACCCCTCCGTGCCTCGGAAAGCACGTTAAGCTGTTGGTCCCGGCTGTCATTCGTGGATCTTTGACAGTCGTTACGGGTAGTTCGAAGCCCGAAAGTCTGACAAACAGTCTTACCAAGGGGGCCGTATTACCCAGTAACTGGGTTGTGGAGGTCAGATAGGCAGTTGCTCCTTGTAAAATACTGGTATTCAGCTGCTTCCGGTTAGACTGGAAGCCGACCTCAACATAGTTGGGAAAAGGCTAGGCAGAGGCCAGATGATGATGAAATAAGATTTGAAAACCTGAAGCGTCAATCGATTTTTGCGCTGACGGAGCTATAGGTTTTCTACAAATGGGATGTAGATACCTAAGTTAATTTTTGAGTCGGAACTTACGACCAAAAGGACCTTTAACAATATTTATTAAAATTAAAAAAAAAAATTGCTTGTCTATTTTTTTTGCTACTACTACCAACTTTTAATTTTTCAGGAACATGATTATGATTAATGTTATCAATTACAAATTATTCAGTAAAATGAGACTAAAGAAAGATAAGGCTATTGACTGATTTTTTGACAATTTAAAAGTGCCTGAAAACGGTTTAATTGAAATAAATGCTTCGAGTTTGAAAATCGGAGTTTCAGAATAAAATAACCACATTTCAGAAGGTACCAATAAGAAGACCAATTCCTGTAATTAAAAACGTTCAAAATCTAGTCGCAATCTCATCTACGCGACAATCAATGTCAAAAGCTTGTCAAAAATGTGGGGAAATTAGAGGTATTTTTGACAGATTGAGACTGAGATCAGACTGTGAACGTTCTTAAAATTACGAGAATTGCCCCTGAGATCTATAGCTACATAAACTCAAGCCTTCTTTCCATGGGGGTAGGCACAAAGTACCTACAGTAATTTTTCCGACTGATTAGGTCGGATATGTTGGTAGTTAATGTCCCAAGTAGAAAAGTCTGTTTGACTTAAGGTGGACGCTCCAAGGTAGCCCGCTAAATTCAAATTTTCTTAAGTTTTTTGCTATTTGCTGGTCAGTCCTTAGTTGTACGTTGATTAAAATCTGATTCGCGGCCGTAACAAATATGTATTTACAGAATTATAATCATTAGAATCAGTAATACCACTTGTTAAGTTAGCATAATTCTAAAATGTCAAGATTTCATGAAATAGTTATTCAGTAGATTACTTGATCTTAGAGAGTTGTGTTGATGACTTTAATGATTATAATTCTGTAAATACATATTTGTTACGGCCGCGAATCATATTTTAATCAACGTCCAACTTAGTACTGACCAGCAAATTGCAAAAAACATAAGAAAATTTGAATTTCGCGGGCTACCTTGGAGCACCCACCTTAAAGCTTAGTTTTGGCACAATTTTACATCGTCGAAGGGAATTCATGACGCCATTGTAAGTACTTAGGTACTCATTGAGAATGATGTTATCAATATTTGGTAACAATATTTTTATTTAAAAGAGTGTCCGTGGAGTTTCTTGCCCGTTCTTCTCAATAGGAACCTTCTACGCTTTGGAATGGACAACTAGCTTCGTCTTTCTAACTGACCGACCCCTTGACAGCCCAAAAGTGCCTGTAATTAGTTTAGTTGAAATAAATACATTCAGTTTGAGTTTTACCGCAATTATTAGCTAAGAAAAGTAGGTACTCAACGGAAAATGGACTTTATGTGGCAGGAACGGTGAATACGGAACAAATTCACCGCTTCGTAATATCGCGATGTTACTAGAGAACAGCTGTCCAGAATTTAGTACACAATTTACACAATGATTCCAATCAATCCATAGAAATGTGTGTGCTTGTAATTGGTTTAAAGTTTGAATTGGCGGCTTTGTATATCTACTTATGCTTAATTTATTTATTATAAGCCTGTGTTGTCCCACTGCTGGGCAAAAGCCTCCCTTCCGTCTTTCCACGTTTACCGGTCTACTGCGATTGTGGGCCAATCCTTTAAGAAGGAGTCCACACTTGATCTTAGTCTTATAGTTAATTGGTTTATAAAAAAAAAGTTGACGATATTTTTTTTTTTTTAAATGTTAAAGAATATTTTCCAATCTTTGTATTTTGGAAAAATTATGTTAATTTCGTGTACCAATTCAGTAAATTTTGTTGTGAATAAAAAACACAGATCCTGTAGGTACTCTAGCTAGTAAAAATAAATAAATTATGTCTGGCATCTTATAAATATAAGTATGCAATCAAACCTGTTTAATCCACGATTTCGTGGCCATTTAATTAGTTCAACCATTTTATTACCATTTGAATAGATTTTTATTGTTTTATGGCCTTCCATGATACCTATCTACTCTCATCTGTGTAGCTATTTTTTCTTAAATATATCTAGCATATAAGAAAAAACCAGATTGACCTTTGAAGATTTGAAAACACTGATTTTGAGTTTACCTAATACTATATTCTGCCTACGACTTCGTCCGCGTGAAATTTCATGTTTTAACATAAAATATATACAGTAAAACGGGGTGAATAGGAATGCAGGGGTAAATCGGGCCGAAACTTTAAAATGGATTTGTACTTTAAAATAATATAGTTTGCTGCAAACAAGGACACTTAATCTTTAATTAAGAAACAGTAAACACATTACAGTATTTTCTGGCAACAAACTATATTATTTCAACGTTGAAATCCATTTTAAATTTTCGGCCCGATTCACCCATGCATCCCGATTCACCCCGTTTTACGGTACCATGACATTCGGCAATTAGGTACTGTAGCTTTCCATTAGTGAAAGAATTCTCAGAATCGGATCAGGAGTTCTGAAGATTACACCCTACATACCAACTCACTTTTACCTTTTTATAATATTAATAAGTTGGTGGATTATGGCGCACTTGCTCTTACAGAGAGGAGGCCTGTGTCCCAGTAGTGGGAAAATTATAGGCTGAATATTGATGAAAATCTTATAGTCTATAATAACCTAGAAAACTAGGTAGATATTAAAAAAAAAAAATTACCCGGAGAGTACCTACCTGTGACTAGGTAGGTATCTTATTGCAAAGTAAATCTAGAGAAAACACATTTTTGAACCTACAAAAGTAGCGTCAGTATGAAAGTAGGTACAGTCAATTACAAAATCGTTTCAAGTATTAAATTAAAATTATGACTTTTCTATTTTCCTTCACTTAGAATTTTATACTAGTTGTCTAAAAAACGCTAAAAAATATTACCTTCACATACTGAATTATACAATCAAATACCTAGATAATAGATGCCTAGAATAGATACCGTAATTCCTACATTTTTATTTGCAATATTACATAAGTAACCCACATGAAAAATAATACTGAAAACAATCTCCTAAAAAATAAAGAGAAAAAAAATCCAAATAACAACACAGCATTGCCTTCGAAAGAAAAAAAAAACAAAAACCAACCAACGCATTACATACGAGATACGAAACACAATGACATACAAACAGTCACAGCACAGACTCCAAACACTCACGAAAAATTACAAAAAAAAATATAACCGCACTTAAAAAACCCTACGGCTCGAACCCCGATTGATAGCCGGTGTGTCTCTGTCTGTCCGTGTCCGCGAAGCCGACTGGGCGTGGCTTCCATAACAGGTTACCAAAGCACTGAACACCGCCAAAAAATACCCATAAAAAATATATAATAGTACCCTGGCGCCGACGATCGATCTTACATTGCCAACCCGCGTCCTCTGCACGTACGGACGAAAAAAATCGCTTCACAACCACCAACCAATCGCAAAACAGCTCCTCCTTTGACAAATACCGCCTCGGAATAAGCCACGCCTACGCTGCTATAGTGGCGCCACAATCCCTATACATGTGGCGAGGCGGAGAACTAATTAGAACGAGACGGAGCTACGCTGGGCCGTTCGTTTCTCGCACAATTTCCCCCAACCGATCATTAAGTGCTTAAATCCAACAGGAGTTGGTTGTGTCGGGTTTCTTCGGAGGGGTACGCTATTAAAATATCCACAAACATTATCTTTAATTGGACAGAATTTCGTGCTTGTGTGCGTCGACGAGCGTGTTTTTTTTTTCGAAGCCAGTGACGATTCGGTTTTTTCGAAACTTGATGACTGTTATCATTTGTGTTTAGTGTGAGGTGATCGCCTGTGATTTTCTATAGTTTAACTCTACGAATATTATGACTCGTTTAGACTTGATACAGGAACCAGTGTTGTGATTAAAAATGACATCGGTGACGTAATAATAGCACGGCGAAAAACGAAATCGACTATTGACGAAGTAAAATTGGAAAATGATGCCACGTGCTCCATAATTGCTGAATCGTAATGCATGGATCGTTAATTGATAAGCAATTATCATTCTGTCCTGTTCTTTCTAATTACTGGCAATCATAAATTTGATTGCTACGCCTCACATCTCTAGTGCTGTACCCAATCCGTTGCAAATTCTTTAAAATAACAAAACGTTTCGATTTGAAATTCAAATTCGACCAATCATAGATTTCCAAAAGTTTTGGAGAGTATAGTGAAGGACCAGTGTTCGCAAAAGACAAGTGTACAATTAATAAACGGATAAACTCAATTAATTTTGTGTGACTATTTTGTGGTGTAAGAAAAATATTGTGAAAAAGTGATGCTGTGTAATATCGCGTGATTACTACAGAAACCGTGAGTACCTATTTATTATTGTACCCCCTGAAGTTTTCAGGGTCGAAACGGACCGGGAAAGACATTCGCTAAGCTACAAAGTTAGTTAGAAAACCAAATGTTGAATACAATGCCGAAAAAAATTTGGGGACTGCAAAGGCAGATTCACATCCAAGTCATGATAAGTAAAAGTTTCTAAAATAGGCAAAATTTTCGTCATTTTCGCAAAAACGAACAGTTTATTGCAATTTAATTTAGGCCTAATAAGTCGCTTATTGGAATGAACTCATATTCCATTATCTAAACCCATCTGAAAAAATCCAAAATTTTACAGTGTTACACTTTCACCCTGTATAATCTCACGGAAGTTGAGAAAAACGCGAGGGCATTTTCTTAGGCCCGCTAGGGGTCCTAAATGTACTGGCATGCTTTGTAAAACCTTATTTCAAGACAAAACCTTGCTTTATCCACCTCCTTAAGTTTCTGACACCATATCTACCCATTTTGTAAACGGCTCGATTGACAAAAAAAACTTTAATAGCGAAAATTTTAACCAAAATCCTGCAAAAGTCCAAAATCTCTTAGCCATTGCAAGATTTACCCAAAGTCGGAGTTAGAGACCAGTAAAAAGTAATCTGTACAAATATACCTACTTATTAGACTTCTGCTAGGTAGGTACTTACTCCACAAATTCTTTAAACAAGTATCTTCCCGCGCTTTTCTAAGACTATAATTAGACAGCAAGAACTTAACAATGAAAGAGCTACTCAATATCAGCAATTCAAAAATATACCAAAAGAGTAAGAATATGTTGTAGACACATCATTAAATTCTTACCTTTCCATAGTTTTGGAGAGGTGTAGAAAGTGATGGCTTTTACAAATCCTCATAGTTTCGTTTTCATTTCTGGGTTAAATTAAATACCGAAGATTCAGCGCTATTGCACCGATCTTCATTCATTATTGTTCTCACGTCTTTATGGCGACAATACAAATATTTGTACCGATTCGGGAATTGAATTCGCGGCTCGAAGGACGGAATTTAGATTTTTTCTGACAAGTCAATGACCATACTTAGATAGAAAGGTTCAAAATCGTGGCGTTTGTCCAAAGTTGCATCATAAATCATAACGGTGTCCAAAATACTGTATAATTGAGTAACTCTTTTCCTATTCTACAACGAAAATTATTTCGCAATTCCAAAATATTGTCTCAAAGGACCAAAAACTTTCCAGTATAGGAAAGTCGGCGGTCGAAAACATTTAAAGATGAATCATAAACTACTTTGTTCTCGCCCGAATCTTGTTTCCTCTTTTTTCCATCGAGAATTTCGAGGAATCCCGCTTCGGCGATCGCTTTCGTCATAAAAGGAACTCCCATTTAGCGTCATCCAGACTTATTCACTATTTAGGCACCTCACTGACGATTTCATCCTCATACAATGATCGATTTAGTAAATTTTATAAAAATCTAAGATTTCAAAACCAAAGTTTTGTGCATACTTAACAATCATAATTTGGATCTTAGTCTGGCGTTCAATCAGCTTCCATTATAATTTTCTTGCTAAAAAACTTTATGTTCTCCAGCAATGCGGCTTAGAAAACCATGAACGCGATTGGTTTCCAAAGCATTTCTTTAATTTATGTACAATAGTCCGAAAGTTTACTGAATAGAAATTTTGTATATTATGTAGACGATTTACTTATCAAATGCACAAAAATTTCTTTATCCAGAAATATCACGCTAACATCTAAATCTGAATTCAGATATTCTTTATTATTGCATATTGCACCTGTCAAACTGTTAGCTTGCATATCACCTTTCAAAACATGTTGCCAGCGCTTTTTTTATCTCCCGTAGAGCATCGCTCCAGGTATCAGTAACGGAGTGTATACATTTCCAACACCTTTTTTTATCATATTTCTATTAATAAAATACTTCTAAAAAAGGAGATCTTCTACGAAAAATTTTAGACTTTCTTTCGGTATCGCTTCTTAGAAGTTGTCACTGTCAATTAGACGAAATGGCAAGAGATCATCGAGGTACCTACTCGCGAAATAAAATTATTCGTTATACTTAGTTACACTCGCGTGGTTTGTTTAAAAAAGCTACAAATCGAAGTATTTTGGTGGCGTTTAGCAAATAAAAGTGACTTTAGTTCATAACATAGTTCAGTTCTACCAACGTCAGCCACATCATCAACACCAAGAGTGGTTCCATTAAACCCTTTACCATCAATCTCAACTCGAAGTTTATCCACTTGATTTAAATTAATGATATTAACAGGTTAATTCACATCAACCTGCAAATGTCAACTGCAAATAATTAATTTTGCATTATCTATCTTGGAACTAATATAATAATCTCACAGTATATGAAACGGTAACAGGCAAGGTTATTTATCAATCATCGCGGTATGATCATTGTAATTACTTTGAGATTAACTACGGCTGTTCATGATTTATTTTGCTATATTTTCCTTGTGGTTGGTATTTGTATAAAAACTAGTTTGAGCGCACGCGCTGTGCTAAAGCAAAAACCTTCCTTAAAAATGATTGGAATCATTGTGGAAATTGTGTACTAAATTCTGGACAGCTGTTCTCTAGTAACATCGAGATTTTACGAAGCGGTAAATTTTGTTAGGTAGGTAGTCACCGTTCCTGCCGCATAACATTTTTCGTTGAGTAGCTACTTTTCTAAGCTAATAATTGCGGCAGGACACAAACTCAAAGCATTTATTTCAAATAAACTAATTACAGGCACTTTTTAACTGTCAAAGGATCGGTCAGTCAGAAAGATGAAGCTAGTTACCCATTCCAAAGCGTAGTAGGTACCATATGGATAAGAACAGTGAACCTATGTAGAGATACAGAACAACGAAGTTCTCTTCGAAATACATTGGAAATTATCAGTATAAAACTAATAATACTAATATGTAGCACTGAGCTGCACAATGCTAATGGTATGCACAACAAATGATGAATCAAAGCTCTCCAAAAAGATTCTTCGACGCAGAAAGTTAACACAGCAGTTTCCAAGCTCCGAGTTCAATTCAAACATACCTACATACAAGCAGTTAGACATGATATTCGGCTTCGGTTTATGACATTGATTAAATGCGTAGGGCTACCTTTAACTTTTAAGGCTTTCAAACCTTTAACATTTATCAGTGGCTCATATAGCTTTGAATGATTCCAATGAACCTATTTACGAGTAGAATAGTTTTCTATTTTATGAGTTCAGCAAAAACCTTTTTAGAATCGAATCTGTGTGTAGTGAGAAATGAACTTAATGTCAGTATATAATCTATGATTGGTGCTGAGAGCTAAAACTGAGTTTCTTTAGGTTAGATATTTCCTCCATAGTGCAATAACGATAGAACTGTTAAACAATTAGCGTTGACAGAACTTTCATTTAATTAATCTCGAAGACGAGGCACTATTGGATTGCATTACTAACAAAACTCTCTCTACGTTTACTCGTTTCTTACTGAAGCAAGTCAAATTTAGCAGCTGATTCTATTTTGACTACAAACCTTGGTAGTTTTTGGTCGTCAGTAACCGAAAACCACTGCTTTTTCAAGTCAACGCTATTGTGAGTGCATTTTATATGATCTTCTTTTGTTATTCGTTCGTTTCAGATTGTATATTTTAGCATTCACAAAATAATGTCGTCATCATTATATATTTTGCATCAGTCATTTCGTCTTAAGCTTCTTCAGCATCTATTTCCTCAAAAATTCTCAATTCATTAAGTCGGGTCCTTCAATCAATAAAATATTAAAATACAGCCGATTTCACGAGTAATCACATATAGTTTTTATAGCAGCAATTATTGTTAAAAACGCCGGTTTATTTCTATGAGCGAGGCTCGTTTTAATTAATAATTCTCGTATATGAATACGTTTTGACCTGAAGTTCAACTCTTCGACGGTAATATATGTATGTAATATATGTAATATATGTCTATCGCTTGCATGGTGGGTAGAATTCTGTGAATCTAAGATTCTTCAAGACTTGGATAAGTCACCATTGCCTGTATTACTGTTGTTTTTTTGGCCTATATTGTGTACCATTGCTGGGCAAAGGCCTCCCCTTTTTCCATCCAAAACTCCCTGTCTTGTGCGATCTCTGGCCATGTTGGCCCTTTAAACTGTATTAATGTTGGTGCATTAAAATAGTCTCTCTGGGTTGTCATCCCCGCTACTAGATAGCCGACCGGTGCTACTGTAGTTACAGGCACAGAAGACATTACAACTTTGTCTTTGGTGGACGCTCGTAGAGATGCCTCTGGTTTTGTAGACGTCTATGAACCGTTACACTTACCATATGATAGCTTGAACATGACTTTTAATTGTCAATGTCAATCAATCTACATAATCTTTTTCAAACCATGTTTAGTTCGGCTTCCAATCTAACCGGAAATAAGTAAACCGATCTATTTCATAATAACCATAACAGAGTTGTTCTCTAAGGCTTCCTTTATGAATAAAACGTTAAACAAACGTTTCCAACCCTGTCATATCATATTCTATTTTGAACTCTTCACGTTTACAATCCAATCAATAATGTACTCCTTCCTAACCCCTTTGTCGACGTCTATAATAGCTGTTTTACCTTCCACGCATTGATTATTGCCGTTAATATACGTTTTCAGTTCATTCAAATTGGTACTGTTACCTTTTGTATTGGTTTCGACACCTGAAAAGTGGTTTTTAGTTTTGAAATTAGGTGTGTTGGTTAAAAAAATATTATTTGTTGTAATTCTTGTGTTAATTCATCATTTTGTTAGCCTTTTAATGTCTACTCCTCAATCAATTTGCTTAGCCTTTTCCAAACTATATTGGGGTCGGCTTCCAGTCTAACCGGATGCAGCTAAATACCAGTATTTTCCATGGAGCGACTGCCGATCTGACCTCCACAACTTACTTGGGTAACACGATACCCAGTACTGTTAATATCAATGTGTAGGTACAGTTCTGAACTTCTACTCATTGTCATAATAATCATCATCAAATTTGGAAGATATTTCAGCTTTGTAGGTAAGTATATAGGAAATTAACGCACCTGATACTTCTGGTATTGCAGTTGTATTCATCGATGCGAAACCTGTTACCATGGATTCAGTACATGATTCTGAACCCACCTGCGAAGATCATTAAAAAATAATCTGTGAGCATCATCATCTGACTAGCCTGTCCCAGCTACGTTGGGGTCAGCTTAAAGTCTAACCAAAAGCAGTTGAATACCAGAATTCTACAAGAAGCGTCTGCCTATCCAACCTCATCCCAGTAACACGAAAAAGATAAAGAATCTATGGTCATTGACAACAAAATCAGAACCCAAATATAATATAAGTCACATAAAAAAACAAATGACACCCAAAAACAACATTTGATTTCCATAGATAAACCGGCGTAGCTACTAAATCAATAGTTTATTCGAATATTTGACGTCTTATCGCAGCTAATCGACGTCACTTGACGTCTATTTTGTCTGTTGACATGTCATGTTGATACAATGGCTATTTCGACGACATGAGTGTGCCACCGCAAGTTTGCCTGTTTTTTTATAGGACATCTATACCAATACAATAAAGCTGAAGAGTTTATTTGTTTGAATGTGCTCAGCTTTAGAAGTACTAGTCGGATATCAAAAATATTTTTGCATTTGATAGCCTAATTTTTAAAGAAGGTTATAATAGGCTTTGACGCGCTATGACCCTAAGTAGCCGAGCAAAAAGAAAAAGATGTCAGAAAGAACGCAAAGTTAACACGAAGTAATAGCGCGGGCGGGCGATGCGATGCGACGCGGTAGGTCGGGGGATGAAGAAATTTTACGCGGACGAAGTCGAGGGCTGAAGACAGATTTTTATTATGTAATGCCTCGATGGTTGGCTTTCTTTGAGCGTCCCGCCCTTGGTATGGCTCCCGGGACGTTATACTGGGTGGCAGGGACATCGACGCGCAAACTGTAACCATGGATTCAGCACATGAGTTTAGACACCATAGAGTCGAAATTTTTCGTCGGTATTGCACTTTTCTATTCAAATTCAAATTCATTTATTGGTGTGATTTTTGGTACATTTTACATGAGATCTTAATAATAAATAATCAGTTCCTCAAAAATCTACCTTAAGGGTGTACACTCTGTCACTTTCACACAATTAGTAATTAGTAGTAACTATGAAACTGAAGATCTTTTTTTTTAATCACCGACGAAAAATTTCGACGCTATGGGGTCTAAACTCATGTGCTGAATCCATGGTTACAGTTTGCGCGTCGATGTCCATGCCACCCTGTATAGTTTTTCTTTAAAAACAAAACCAGCAGGCTCTGGGATTTGTCACCAATTTATGACAATAGGCTCGTTGTCAGTTATTTTACGAGACATCTAACATAACTGGCTAAATGTGGCTATAAACCACTGCCTACCCCATCGGGGAATACAGGCACGAAGTTACATATGTTATTCTTTACAGAGTTTATGTAGCGAGTGTTGGACATTTTTAGGGTACTGTTTGACAATATCCAATCACTGTCTATTTACAAAAGAACTAATACCGACGGAGTAACGTGCTTTTTGAAACCAGTTCAACTGATATGCATCAAATGGTCTTGTCATTCTAACTTTCATATTTTTGACTGCCGTAGGTGACGTGCTGGTACCTAGTACTCCGACATTTTACCTGTCATCTGGCTCGAAGGACCAAAATTATTGGTTATTCGACGGGAAGGACCAAAATACCTACCCATGAATAACGGGAAGCCCTTTTGTCGTATATCCAGATATACAACTGCTACTGTATAAATTCTAATTATTTTTAGCGTGTCGATGGGAAAAATAACTCATGAAATGTTTTTTTTTTTAATTTGTTTTGCCCAAAATGCAGCAACGCGAATACAGTTTGCCGACGCAGCATTCATTTCTGATTGTAATCCCAGTAACACTAAACCAGACCAGCTGATCTGTTCTGTAAAAGTCTCACCGTGGAAACTTAGGTAAGGGGAGCTGTCAATAGTATCAATCCCTAGCATCAGGTGGAATGATAGCTCATTTCAAGCTCACTACACCTAAGTTTTCACGGTGAGATTTTTACAGAATAGACCGGCTGGAATCGAAACCAGAACCCTACACACCCAGCGGCCGCACTCACGACCACTAGACGAACACGACATTCGAATCAAATAAGTACTGTCATCATCATCTCCCTAGCCTTTTTCCAACTATGTTAGAGTCAGCTTCCAGTCTAACCAGATGCAGCTGAATACCAGTATTTTACATGAGCGACTGCCTGTCCGACCTCCACAATCTAGTTACTGGGCAACACGATATCCCTAGATAAGACTGGTTGTCAGACTTTCGGGCTTCTGACGACCCGTAATGGCGGTCAAAGATCCACGAATGATCGCCGGGATCAATGCTTAACATGCTTTCCGAGGCACGGAGGGGTCTTGGTATGTAAAGATGGTCACCCATCCGAATAAGTACGGTACTACTCATTAAATCAATGCCGTAATAACAGAAGCACGCAAACTTCAAAATCGCTGTGCAAAACGTGTGTGCAAAACTTGAAAGTCGGCCATTGTAACAAATGAACCTCTATCCAACTCACCCTGTCAATTCGGCAAGACGCACAACAAAAAATCGCCATTATAGTAAAATTAATGACCTGCCTAACGAATCGAATTAAATTAAAGAATTTAATTGACACACCACGGTAGCTCTTCTTTATTATTAGATTCTGATAGAGATGTTTCAATCGACGTGTAGTGATGTGCTTTGTTTCGGCTATTCGATTGTTAGTCGAGTGCAAGGATCGATGTGGTATTCATTCAACATTTGGTTTTTATGAAATGTTACGTTTAAAATGCGGGTGTACTCTAAGTGCACTTCTGCCTAACCGTTTGGGAAATAGAGGCGTGATATTATATTATGTTACGGTCAAAATATTTGTAACTGCAAGACAGATTATTACTGTTTCGAATACTAAATTAAATCAAAGTATCATATTTGATATTTAATTTAATTTTTAATTTACTGGATGAGCTTATAATATAAATAAACCAATTCATCAATGTCTGCCTTTCCCAACTATGTTGGGTCGGCTTCCAGTCTAACCGGATGCAGCTGAATACCAGTACTTTACATGAAGCGACCGCCTATCTGACCTCCACAACCCAGTTACTGGGTAAATAAATAAACCAAATTTTGGCAGTGAAAATAATCAGCCCTAATCCTGCATCAAATAAAGCTAAACAATTCGATTAAAATTCCCTTCCACACCTAATCGACTAAACTAACTCGACTACTATCTCATCCCTAGTTGCGCCAGAGCACACCAACCCTTCGTAATTACCGCGCTTTCCTTTTAAGGTTAATAAGACAAAATGGCGCATTTGACAAATGATTTATTAATGTCGTCGGAGCAAATGTTAACTGCTCTCGTATATCGGTTTGTTTTTCTAAATAACTGGTTAGTTATGGTATCATATTTATTTATAAATACGCACCCGTTTTCGTATATTATGCCTGCTAGAACTTGCACGTAGATTTTGAAATTGTGCAGACAGCAATCTGCCGAGCCTTTTCCCAACTACAGTGTAACCGGATATAGCCGATTACCAGTATTTTACGTGGAGCGACTGCCTATCTGACCTAACCAAGTTACTGGATACCCCTTTGTAAGAGTGGTTGTCAGACTTTCGGGCTTCTGACTTCCCGTAATCACTGTCAAAGATGTAAAAATTACAGCCGGGACAAACAGCTTAACGTGCTTTACGAGGCATCCACGGACCAACGCGACAAGCGTAGCTGATCAATTGACCCATGCAGCTGTTATTACTTAGTCACAACCTAATCTGAATAACTAATAATGCAGTGATACATTAATGCTACAAAATATTTAAACATTATTATATTGACCTCTAAATATTTCATTATAAGTAGGAAATAGTATTACAAAGCATTTAACTGTGACCAATTGTAATGGCAAAAACAAATTAACTTTGAAAATTAGTGTCATGAATAAAGATAATGATGTAGTCTTTGATGAACACAAATATATCAAAAATATAAATGAATTTGGTTTTCCCCTTTTTAATTTTGCATGTTTATTGTCTTCTATGATATCCTCTTCCTCATGTATATCGTTAAGTCTTATAATTTGTGTTTAGTGGCTATATACTTCTGTTCCTGTTTTATTATTAAATCCCCCATATGCTTCATATTTTGATTTTATCTTAGTTTCTTAAAACCACACGCCATTTAACCTTTTCTGTTCCATGTTCTCGATCCGCAGTCCACTGCAGGACATAGGGCTCTCCTAGGCTCCGCTACAACACCCTGTCCTTGACCTTCCGTATCTAATCTGTCCCAGCCACCTTCTTAAAGTCATCGGTCCATCTTGCTGAGGGGCGTCCCACACTACGCAGTCTCCACTCTAGGACTCGTCTGCTCCACCGGCCATCATTCCTTCGCCAAACATAGCCAGCCCACGGCCACTTCAGCTTGCTTAGTCTGCAAGCTATGTCGGTTATTCCGGTTCTTTTATATAACTTCATTTCGGATTTAATCCTCCTTTCCATTTTCTGTTTTAGTTTAATTTCAATCAGTTTCACTTGTAACTACTTCATTAACTAAAACTAAATCAACTCCATTTTAATATGACTTCCTACTACAAAAGCAATCAGAATGAATAGAAAGAAATGACTGTCTCGGATAGCATTCGTTATCTCACGAAATCTTAGTGCGTTTTACGCACGCCACCTAGCGGTGGTTACTCGGAAAATGCTGATGTCTATCTGACGTTTCTTTTGTTGAAACCCGATGGGGGCGATAGCCTGGTTAGGTGGTCTGGTGAAATGTTAAGGGCTGAAGAGTGATTTCAATCTACACCTAAGTGTCTTTAAGAAAATTGTTGTTACATGGTTTTTTGTTTTAATTCCGTCCGTGGGGTGTTTGACCTTTTTTACTTTTGTAAAGACTAGTGCTTTCTCTAAATCTATTTGGGTTTCTGCGCCTTCTACTCCTATAGTTTCTAAAAGCTCTTTAAAAGTTACAAATCTGTCAGTTATATCAACAGCTACCATGAAAAAAGAATAGCAGATATTATACTTGTTCGGGATTTTTAATTATAGAGACGAGACTGCGACAAAATTATATTATCAGAGGCATTTTCTGCTTATGACAAAAATGATACTGTGACTATCAATCCAAGCCAGCATGCGTGGCATGTCCACTTCTAACTCTTCTCTACGAAGAATAGACAATATTTCTTTGTGATCAAAGTGACATTTCCTTCATTTGTTTTTTCATTTTTGACACCACATATTTTTTTGTCCTTCGAGTCTTTTATTTCTACGCTGCCATTGCTGATAAACTTAACATCTACAAACCTACATTGTGTTAATCTACAATTTTCATGTTTGCTGTAGATAAAACATTTACTAACTTAAGACATGGCAATACCTACAACGAGATTAACATTTGAACAAGTTTTTATGGTTGTAAAAACAATTGACTACACAATGTAAAGTAGGGATTACTCCAGTTAGTACATCTACAATGGCTGTGTCACCTGCACTTCGCCCGCTTTGCAAATGTCAGTAGTACTAGACTTATTAGTGATGCGAAAAGGGCCATACATAATCGGATTCAAGAAATTACTGTTTTAGCTGTCTAATATAATATAGGGTTGTTTAAAAACGTTAACGATAATAATTGAACTATTATAACATTGTGCACGAATGACAGAAAAGTTAAATCGCTTGGCTTAGTCCATACCAAGCTAAATGATTCACACACAACACATCGCATGCCCACGCATGTGATGAGGAGGGACGAAACGCATGTGACTAAAAGAATGATCAATATAAAATAATGTTGATGGATGGAGAGGTAGAGGAAGGCCAAAGAAAAGATGGGTTGTGTTTATCAGGAATGATATGCAGAGACGGGAGAGTGATAGCGTACCGATTAACAGAGGAGAATGAAAAAAGAAAAAGGGTTTCAGTGTGTCTTTTGATTTCTAAGGCAAGTTAGGAAGATACATGTACATTTTTGCTTTCCTATCAAATAAACGATAGATGAAGCGTGCTTGAATAAGGTTATATATATCCCTAAAACATCTACTGATACTGCGAGTCCACTAAACCATCCTGCACATGTATATGTAGCGACTGCCTGTCTGACCTTCACAACCCAGTTACTGAGTAGTACGATGCTCCTTGGTAAGACTGGTTGTTCGATTTTCGGGCGCCAGATAAGCAGAGACTAACGCCTTACCGTGCTTTCGGAGGGTAAGAGAGGTCTTGGTATGTAAAGATGGTCACCCATCTCCGAACTATCTTCGGCAAGCGTAGTTTAACCCGTACGACTGCTAGTACACAACCAGAAGCCCCTCTATAAATATAACATACCTCCTATGAATATCCTAAACCCAGTTATACGCTAGCTGGCATTAAGATAGGGTACACTCTAGCATCAGTAGACAGTTGACACAAATGCTTGTCACAGCCCTGTATAAGGAATTTTTATTTGAAATGGGTCGGGACGGGTTCGGAGCAGTAATACGATAATATTAATTCCTTGTTTTACAGCTTTTATTGCTGTCGTTGATAATTTTATTGCAAGGGAGGGTAGGGTATGACATGGGTAAACAAGTAGAAATGGTAATGGAAGACTAACAACTAACTATACAAATAAATACAAAAACAAAAGGACACTTAGACGTCGATGAACTCGTCCGCATTGATGTCATCCGGAAACAAGCCTAGAAGACTGGCAGCATCGAGCATTTCCGACGTTTGGCCCCCAAACTGGAACGGGCCGGGGCCGCCTTAAAGCGGCTCCTGCCCAACCTTAGGGGGCCAAACGCCTCCTGCCGGAGGCTTTACGCGGGGGTCGTGCGGTCCATGGCCCTGTATGGGGCCCCGGTATGGGCGCGTTCACTGCGGCTGCGAGCCGCACACTACCTGAACGCGCCCCAAAAGGTAGTAGCCGTAAGGCTAATCCGGGGGTACCGCACGATCTCGGGCGAGGCAGCAAGCCTCCTTGCCGGACTGCCACCATGGGATCTGGAGGCGATAGTCCTCGCGCGCCTGTATGACTGGCGCGCGGAGGCACTACGTCAGGGGAAACTCTGCACCCGCGGCAAATCGCTGCGGAGCGGACGGACCTCCGGCGCGGTCTCATGGTGGAATGGAAGGCGCGACTATCGCAACCCAGCGCAGGGCACGCCACGATAGCGGCGGTAAGACCCCTCTTTGAGGAGTGGCTAGAGAGGCGTCACGGCGCTCTCACCTACCGCCTGACGCAGGTCCTCTCCGGACACGGATGTTTCGGGAGGTTCCTGCACATCATCAGGCGGGAGGAGACGCCCGGGTGTCACCACTGCGAGGATCGCCCAGAGGACACGGTGGAGCATACGGTGGAGGTCTGCCCCGCTTGGGCAGAGCACCGCCGTGTTCTCGTAGAGGCGATCGGCAGCGGCGGCGACCTCTCGCGCCCGGCCCTGGTGCAAGCCATGGTCCGGGGCGAGAGGGAGTGGGAGGCGGTCACCTCCTTCTGCGAAGCAGTCATGCTAGCGAAGGCGGTGGCGGGATGGGCGAGGGAGAGATCCTCACGCCTCAGCCGCCGAGGGACACGCTCCGGTCGTCGGGAGCCGCGTGACGACTCCCGGCCACCGTAGGCGCGGGCCTGCGGGCGGAGAGCAATGGGTAGCTTTCCGTCCGATCAGGACCAGGCCCGTGCCGGACGGCGCGTATGTGTTCCACGTGCGCCTCAAAGAGATGTCAGCATAATTGACGGGGCCCGACAGGGCCGAAGCCTGCCGGGGTAGCGGGATCGTCCGAAAGGGTTACCGCTGCCCTGGTACATAAAAAAAACAAAAAAAAAAAAAAAAGACTGGCAGCATTGCCACGTTGAATGGCAATGCTAATTATTTGGCCAAACAATGAGCCAGTCTTCTGGAGATGGAAGTAAATGAAAGAAAATATAATTATTTTAATAGAAAAATCCTATTAATATTATAAACGCGAAAGTTTGCATGGATGGATGTTTGTTACTCTTTCACGCCAAAACTACTAAACGGATTTGGATGAAATTTGGCACACAGATAGTTTATGACCAGGATTGATACATAAGGTACTTTTTATCCCGATATGCCCACGAAATCGAAACTTATGCGGGTGAAACCACAGGGCGCAGCTAGTAATACATAAAAAAGTATCCTGGATATAGTGTTAGATGCTTGAAGAGCTTAGATACCCATTCCCGGCTGAAATTACAATAACAAAACATGATTTATTCCGGTCGGATCCCGATGGTGTAGTGGTCGTAAGCGCTTCAGCTGAGCGGTCCTGACTTCGATTCCAAGGTCGGGCAAAGTGTTATTGGTTAGTTGAATCTGGGATTTCTCAGCAGCTGCCTGGAGTCTGGATGTATGCCTGGTTGATGGCAATAGACTCGCCCCCAATTACATGGGACTTAAACATGACTGGCGAAATATGGGTGTACAGTCACGAGCACCAATATGTCAACTCTTGGCCACTTTCAATTGCGATTTTTTCGAGAAATAACGAATGCAACGTTGAAATACGACACATTACATAAGCCTATGGGTTCGTAAATGCTATGTTCGTAACAACATAAAATTTCTTTAAAAAATAAAGGGTTAAATCGCTTTTGAATAAAGCCGAGTGTATACATACTTTTGCTCGTGACTGTACGGGTACACTATACTGGTACACCTCTGCCTAATCCTTTGGAAGCAGGCGTGATGCTTTTGCTATGAAATAAGTAGTATGAAATCTAGGAAGGTATGTTTTCTGAGATATTGACATAACAGTAAGTAATAAATATCAATTTAAATAACATTGTATCATGATACTTTTTATTATTAAATCGACGGTTAAGTATCAGTGATTTCAATTCTATTGTTTTATTCTTGTAATCCTGTCATTTTAATTTATTGTTACAATTATAGTTTTATTGTTTGTATTATTGGCGTTGCGATCAATGATCTGGTAATGAAATAAATTATTTAACTTGTTTTTTTGTAAAAAGATTATACTTGAAGTTTTGTCTGCTGTTTTCTTAAAAACTTAATATATTTAGTATACTAGCTGACCAGACAGATGTTGTCCTGTTTCCTAGAACTCGACCGCAGCGCCACCTTACGGGTCCAATTTTAAATCTAAACTATCCAGAGGCCTCCTCAAAGACATACAATTTTTTTTAATCATAATCGTTAAAGCCATTCAGGAAGAGTTTAGTGACATATACACGTACAGAAGAATTATATTCATAAAGATAACCTAAATATCTAGATGTAGCTTGATTGACGCCTCTGCTAATCTCAAGTCTAATTCAATACTTATTAAGTAACCAGCAAAAACATCATTCGCTTCCAAAATCACGAGAAAATCTCCAAGAAAAAACAAAATGGCACACTTGATAGTTTTCCTTAAGAAATCCAAGTAATCTGTTCGCCTTCTAGCCTTACTTTCACAAAAACTGTCATGAAATGTTAATCAGCCCATTTTTTATCGTTGCATGACGTCTAAAGATTAATAAACAACAATGACTATTCTTCGCGCCCTTTCTATCGTGGCGGCCATTACGCCTAGCTGTCAATGAGGTTAGACCAAAATGGCGGCTGCGACACGCGACTGTGTTTACTGATTTACCGCGCAAATTAACGTTATATTATTTATCGTTAGGGTTAGGGTATAACATAATTTTTTTTATAGTGTGATATTGGGATCATAAAATATTTTTGAGGGTTAATTTTTTTGGGGGGAGTTTATTCTTTTTAAGTGTCTCTTTTCCTTATTCTTTTTACTTCAGAGGCCTTCTTCAGCTATTTTAGCATAATCAGCCTACAATATTCCCAATACTGGGACACATGCCTCCTCTTTTCGAGAGATACTGGGCTGTGATCCACATGTCTTCGAATTTTTGGTTGTAGGACATACCGGTTTCCTCACGATGTTTTCCTTCACCGTTTTAAAAACTACCATACTTTCTTATTTACCTACTGCATTTTTATCAGCAGGTACAACATTCTTGAGCTTAATAACTCAACATCATCTAGTCATCAATCTATTGTAGTAGAATCACTATGCAGATCTATGCAAAGTAAAACATATTGAAATAATCCAACATGGTAGCCTATGTTTAAATTATCTATGGATTTATGTCCGTTGACATTTACTCATCCGGGATGTCTCAGAGACTAACTTGATAGGCGTGGAATCTAGTTGAACTGGCATCCTTTCTAATATTCAATCTTGGTATTATGAGGTTGATAAAACTATGACACAATTCGGGATGTATTTAGTTTTCATGCAGGACGAGCTGGGTTCGGTATGGTTTGGTTAAATAAAACTGTCATTTATATTACCTAGCTGCTTGGTCTAGTGCAGTGTTTTCCAACCTTTTTCATGGCGTTGGCCCTCTTTGTACGGAAAATATTTCGCGACCCCCTTCCCTCCGCTGCTTTTAACTTGGAATTCAAGTCTGTCAATTTGGGTACCTTTTGGTTAAACAGAAAAATAGAATTCCCTCAATCAACCACTGATGCTTTGAAGTTTTTGATTCCATTTGGAACCTCCTATAATTTTAAAGAAACGGCGGCCCCAATGAAGAGGTTTGGCGACACCCTAGGGGGTCGTGAACCACACGTTGAAAAACACTGGTCTAGTGGTTGCGAGTGCTAGAGCTGCGCATGGGGTCCTGGGTTCGATTCCCAGATCGGGTAAAGTGTTGTTGGGTTCTTCCATTAGGAATTTATCAGTGGCAGCCGGAGTCCAGATTAGTGCCCGGTTGACGATAACGTCAACCGAGAAGTATGACGCACGGAACCGAGAAGTGTGGCAGAAGAAAGGGGTGGCCAGTGGGTGATTCTGGGCTGAAACGATGATGATGATGATGATGATGGTAATAGGCTTGCTCTTATACATGGGTACTTAAACATAAGTTTCATGCTTGCTATCACCCAAAGGCTAGAAAATATTGAAACATAAATATGATCAACTAGCTGCGCCCCGTGGTTTCACCCGCATACGTTTCGATCCCGTGGGAATATCGGGATGAAAAGTATCCTATATGTTAATCTTGGTTAAAAACCATCTGTGTGCCAAATTTCATCCAAATCCGTTCAGTATTTTTGCGTGAAAGAGTAACAAACATCCATCCAACCATCCAAACTTTCACGTTTATAATATTAGTAGGAAGTAGGATTTACAGTTTGTTAAAAATAACCTGAGTATTTAACTTCTGTCTACTCATTGTAAGCTAATCATCATTTATTGAGGGAAATCTTGGTCTTCATCATTCTTCTGCCCTCATTTGGGATCAACGCATCACATCTACTTCATTATTACGCTATCATTCACTCCCTTCGCTTTCATATCATTCCTCACACAATCCATCCATCTTTTTTTTGGCCTACTTCTTCATCCATCAATATTTTATGTTTATCTCTCTTTTAGTCACTTGCGTTTCCTCCCTCCTCATCACATGCCCATACTAAGCCAAACGATTCCTTTTCAACATTTCTGAAGCTGGCGCCACTTTCAAACTTCTCCTCAGTACATGATTCTGAACACCACTGCATTGAAATTTTTCGTCGGTTTGAATTTGATCGCGTAGGTATTGCACTTTTCTGTATTTAACATCATGTGCTGAATTCATGGTTACAGTTTGCGCATCGATGTACCAACTTGTATATTCCTTTCTTATCATCCACCAACACCAACATAACGTGCAAAGACGTCTATAAATACATTATTACTGATCGAACAATTACTATCAACAATTGTCTTTTTAAATTCGTTTTTCCAACCCATAGAACTTCAACGAATTCATTTCTGACACTTTTTTGATCAGCATCCGTTCGTGATAGGTTAATCTCTAGATTTAAAGTTTTATAGAAAAATCTGTAGAACAAAAACGTATTCTCGTGTTGCATTCGACTTTGAGTTCTCTACCTTGAACTAATTGCTGTGACCAGTAATGGTCGACGGTTTACGTCATACTGCTAAAATATTGTATCTCATTTCCATGTTATTTGTGATTTAGTGGAAACGATTTGGTTTAGGTGATGTTGAGGATAGTAGTGACCAGATTTAGGCATGGCTACATGTTCCCACTGCTGGGACTCAAGCCTCCTCTTTCTGTGAGACGGCACGCGGGTCAATTGCGGGTTGGTGGATGTCATATGTCTTCGAATTTTCGGTTCTAGGATCGGTTTCCTCAGGATGCTTTCCTTCACCGTTTTGAGAGCGGTGGTGATGAAATAAATTACACAGTCTCACAGAGAGGAGGCCTGTGTCGCACCAGTGGGAACATTATAGGCTGATTATATATGTTCTGTGTTGATATATGATAAATTTTCAATTTTGCATCTAAAACAAACCTTTGAATTCGTGCTAATATTTTGTCATTAACTTCTTCAACAAAACTTTCTACAATCCAAGAAACAAACAGAAAAAGATTGCAGCATCGCATGTTCTCAATAAATAATCACAATATAATCTTACGAAGATGATCGCGTGCGCAGCTTCGTAGTTTTACGTTATACGATCAAAAATATAAGATTCGACATGGTTTTAAGACACCGTTACACGACCGGAGATTTTTTTAGTTTTTTCTTGTATTTTTTTACGGTGATTGTTGTTTGGCGTGACCGTAAAGGGGGAGGGCGTTCGTGTCCTAGTTTCGGCCACGAGATAGATTCTGACTGGCTAGCGAGAGATTGTACCGAAGACAGTTCAAGTTACGTTCAATGCACTCTTGACTAAAACCTTCTCCTAGCTTAGGATAGTAAAAAAAGATTATACATATATAACAATGAAAGGAAGTTCAGTCAGGGAATGTAATTGTTAAGCAAAATGCCGCCTAACCTGACTTTTAGCTCCCTTCAAAATGGTAGAGCTGAATGGTGCTAATCTATGCGTCATGTTCGTGAACGGGCGCCGTCAGTAGGGACTGGTCATCTCTTTGCTGCCATGGCTTGTTTTAATTTAATTTAATATTTGAATTGTTCTTTTTTATCTTTTCATTGCAGACGCTTTTAACGTTCTGCATCGTTTTCACATGCATAATTTTTAACATGAATGATGAAACTAATACTTTGTAACCATATTAGGTACTTTGATTTAAAAAAGTGTCCGTGGAGTTTCTGGCCTGTTCTTACCCATAGGTACCTACTACGCTTTTGAATGGGCAACTAGCTTCATCTTTCTGACTGACCGACCCCTTGACAGTTCAAAAGTGCCTGTAATTGGTTTATTTGAAATAAATGCTTTGAGCTTGAGTTTGACTCCAACTACTTGAACCTTGAACACAGGCCTATTGGAGTCTTGTGACGTGAATATAATAATAGCTTCTTTTTTTTTTTAAATATTATAATTTTTATAGAACACTAAAATAACAAAATAATATCCTAAATTAACTAAAACTATTTACAAACTAAAATATAGCGTCGAAAAATTCATCCACATCGCTGTCGACTGGTAATGTACCCAAGACACGGGCGGCATTGCCACGTTGTATGACAATGCTTATCCTCTGGCCAAAGTAAAAGCAAGCCCTTGGGTCATGGGAAGTGTCAACCAGTCTTTTCGAAATTTCCTTAAAAAGACCATGCGCACTCGGACCCCACGGCCCGAGGGTTTCAGCCCCAAACGGCTCGAAAATATAATTATTAATAAGGTTATTATATTTACGCCGCTTGAGGTTTTCTGCAGCCGCAGCAGAAGCACCAGCGCAGCACGCCAACCCTGGAAGATGGGATGGCGCAAGAGTATCGAAACAAGTTGCATCCCACACTAAAGGCCTACCCACCTTCCATGGAAATAAAGACATGCCGTCCGGTCTCTTGCCATCGTCGCGTGCCAATCCATTGGGTTCTATTATAATAGCTTATAATAGCCTCCCGACCGATTTCGGTCACGGTGGCCAATCTCGGCGGAGATTAGCGAGGTACGCAGGAGATATTATAGTGCACAAGTGTGTGTGTAAACACAGGTGCACTCTCTGTTCCTTTACTCTCATAGTCCGATGGGACGACAATCTGACACGGTCGGAGAGAGATCAGGCGCAAGACCAACGGCCTTACGTGCTTTCCGAGGCACGGGGGTATTAAACCGCCAACTTCCAAACTCCGGACTATTACAATTCCTAATGGAAAACCCATTAACGCTTTGTCCAAACTGTGAATCGAACCCAGGACCCCTCGCTCAGTATGCCGTGACGTAAATATACATAGGTACCTACGGTCAATTTTACTTGGTAGTCAATTTACTTAACGATTAATATCCCTGACTTCACATATACAAGGCTACAGACGTTGGATAGGTCATCGAAAGAAACTGTTGAACACTAAGGAATGTATAAAACGCAAGCAGCAGGAAGGATTTACTATTTTATTTTTTTATCATCTGTTTATTTAATTGTGCGTACATACACACAATTATATAAACAGACAAGAAAAAAAAGAACAGAAAAATAGGCACAAAGGTGATGCTTATTTCTAAAGAAATCTCTTTCAGCATAACTGCGATAGGAAAGCACTTTAGTTAAGAAAGATTCATTCGTTTAGTATCCACCAACCCACCCTGTGCCCGCGTGGTGGATTACGGCCTACTGACTCTCAAAGAGTGGAGGCCTGTCTCAATGCAGTACATTATAGGTTGATGCATCGACATTTGTAATTTCTAACACAAAAAACGTCGATAGAAATAGCTATATTCGCGTATCCTTATAAACCGTTATTAGTAAGCCTACGACTAACAATTTTCCTAGTCATTTCTTTATACCCTAGACTCCTATTAGTTTAGCACAAGACCATCAATTTACCATCCGTTTGTCCTATCATTAATAGCAATTCAATAAAACAAAATAACTTATCAATTGAAAAAACTTGAAGTATTTTCTGGGAACTACATGTCTACAGGGCGTATTAATCAATATCTCTGAAGAATACTAACTCACTGAGTCATTAGGAGAAACAAAGGAATATTGGAAGAGGTAAATTTGTATACATGGCACACTTCGAGTCGGTAAAGGGGAGTTTGTTTCGCGCGAGCACGAAGGGACCAATCGAGCATTTTAGATAGGAGCAGGTGGTGGCTCAGTGGTGCGAATTACGAGCTGCATCTTACTTGGAGCGACTGCCTATCTGACCTCCACAACCCAGTTACTAAGTAACACAATACCCCTTGATAGAAAGAACTAAAGAAAGAAATTTGGCATTACAGCAAAATAAATACACAGTAAAACTATAAAAACAGAAAACAAAGATTATAATGCTAAAAGGGCCTCAGCTCAGCACAATGTCAGATGACAACACAAGGTGTACCACCTGACACTGATTTTCAGCTAATAAGACTGGTTGCCAGACTTTTGGCATTCTGACTACCCGTAGCGACTGTCAAAGATCTACGAATGACGGCCGAGACCAACGGCTTTATTTGCTTTCCGAAGTACGGAGGGGTCTCGGTATGTAATGAATGGTCATCCAGCTGCGGCAAGCAAACAAACTAACATATAATTTCATAACATCATGCAATCAAACAATAAAATGCTACGAACGTTCGCGTACAAGAACCACGAGCCTAACAAAGAAAAGGCAAGAAAAAGCTCACAATTAACAAATAGCATTCAACCCTCTAGTTCTGCCCATCCTCATATAATTAATAAGTCTAGGTCAGACATGGCGCCAATTTTTTGCGTACCCTCCGATTCGTTTCACGACATTGTTACAGAGGGAATAAAGTATTTGTTATGCAATCATTCCGTCGCACTTGATTGATAATTTTATAGTACCATGGTCTATGAGTTTTTGTTCCGTCTTCAACGATTGATAGATTACAGCCTTTTCGAAATGTATGTGAGTCTTGAGAATTCTGATAATTTGAATTGTTTTAAAAATAATGAAAAATGGTCCTTTTCGTATGGCATTTCTTTGCGTCATTCTTCAAAAAACAAAGGCTCGTGTCAAGACTTTTTATACATTTGAATCCTTTATCAATAAGTCTGATTTCAGTTAGCACTATTTCGCACCCTATTATAACTACTATATAACTGACAATGCGACATCTTATAAGTCAAATAATTACAAAATTGACACATTTTCACGACAGGTGTTGTTTAATAAAACCGAAAATGTGAGAAGGAAACTTGTAAAACTGACGGATTGTGGCATGTCACCTGTTACCTCCTGTTAGTATTATTTAATGAGCCCCTTACGTTGGCAAAAAAAATGTTAAAACATAATACATATTTATCACTTGAAGCACATTCAACTTAAACCGCATAAAAGGCGGGATGATGAGAGAGAGAGTATGGAAGAAAAGGAGAATGATGCTGTTATAGAAAAGAAGAAGAAAGGAAATAAGTTTGATTGCGGTAAACATGACGCATAAAAAGAACACAAACACAAAAAAATAAACAACAAGTTGGGGGAAAACATGAGTCACATCCACGCAAAACGGCCATCGCTCAGCATAATGTTAAGACCCTATGCGAGACAGAGCCCCAGCGTTGGATGACATCTGAATGCCAATTCTCGTAATTTATAACGTTCAGTTGCAGTCTCATCTCGGCGACAAACAAATGTCAAGAACTTGTCAAAATGTATGGAAATTAGAGGTATTTTTGACAGATTGAGACTGAGATCAGACGGAACGGGTGAACAGTCTTAAAATTACGAGAATTGCCCCTCAGATATGTCGCAGGAACTATATGGGGCAGAGTAGCCAGAGAAAGACAGGAATGGAGAGAGATGGAGGAGGCCAACTGGCAAACAGACATACAAAACCACGAACAAACGCCAAATATGAGACTGACGACTCGCATAAAAAGGCTAATAATAAATACATTAAGTTTACGTATCAAAAGACCAGGCAGCTCAACGATGTAGGTTAATAATGACAAACTGCAACCTCCTTGCTTCCCAGAAACAGTGCAACCAGTTTCCCTCATTTTACTTTTATAAGATACACGAGAATATAAACAGCTGGGACATTCTGTGTCGTTTTTTGATTCCCATCCTAGATCAATGGTATTTGAAGCATGAATATTCATATGCCTGTAAATTGTTGTCATGCCTGCCTGTAAGTGTACTCTATAAAACGAAACCGTCCTCCGTAGAAACATACAGCAGTTTGTTTTGAGAGGATTCTAAATAGAATTCTTGATAAAATCTAAATCCAGATAGAACCTGCTACTTTTCATTCAAAAGAAAAACCTTTGTAGGATAACACAAAAAATAGGAGGGAAAACAAAACAAAGTCGTTACACAAAGACAACAGAGATGCACTATCCTTGAAAGATCTCACACAAATAGTATGTTTAATATGAAAGTAATGACATGTCATTGGACATCTTTATCAAATATAAGTTACAAAATATAATTATAATAATAAGTTAAGATATTGTTACTGTTGGCCTGCATTATCCCACTGCTGAGCAAAGGCCTCTCCTCATGACTTCCAGCTCTTTCGATCCAGGGCTAAAAAAGACCACTGGTCGTTTGTTTTGTCCAGCTCGTCCCGCCATCTTCTTCGGGGTTTGCCACAACGCCTTCTTCCAGTTAAGATAAGAGTTAAATAAATACACAATCGCAATAGTTTACCCTGTAATGATCGATGTAAGAGGGAAAATTTATAAATAAGAAGAAGGAGAAGAGAAGGATACGAAACATACCCGCACCAAAACTAAACACACCAAGAAAGATATAAATAAAAATGAAGATATATATAGCTAAGTAAGACAACCAATCAGAGTCTGACAACCAGCTTTACCAAGCGATATCGTATTACCCAGTAACTGAGGTTAGATAGGCAGTCGCTCCATGTAAAATATTGATATTCAGCTGCATCCGCTGAGGCTGGAAACCGACCCCAACATGGTTGGGAAAAGGCTAGGTAGATATTGATGACAGTTATGTAAGAAAAAACAGCTACTAGTAATGACGATGAACTCAATGAAAGGTCTCATAATTCTAAGGTTATCGCAAAATCGTATGTTACCACTGACAACGTACTAATGAATAGTAATTTATCCTATGAATAAATAACAATAGGGTAATTAGACAGATACCATCAATAATGATGAAAAATGTTCGTAAATCATTGTAGTTTTTGCTACTCTCGATTTTAAGCTTATACATGATTAGATAAATCTATTAGTCGTAATTGAATGTATTGATTGAAGAATTCTGATTGATTATCATTTTATTGATTCTGCATTCTTCATCTTTAATGCTAGTCAGACTAGAGTTTAGAATTACTGTTATGGTCTACTTAAAGTAAATGTGCTGACTATTAATAAGCACTTTTATTTGTCCAGTCCTAAACTATTTTTTTGTCACTGTGTGTGGTTCTTTGTACAAATATTTGGAGAGGTAGCCCACAACGTAATGTTCACAAGATTTTGACCAAGTAATATGTAGCATAATCAGCCTATAATGTTCCCACTGCTGGGACACAGTCCTCCTCTCTGTGTGAGGAAGTGGGCCATAATCCACCAAGCGGGCCTAGTGCGGGTTGCTGGATGGAAATATAGGTATTACGATACACAGAAATATGCAGTAGCATCTCTTAAAGAAAATTTAATTCAGGACATTTGACATTTACTGAAACAAAGAAGAATGACTTTATCAATGAAGACAAATTCTTCATCAAAATCCTACAAGATAACCCAATCATCATCATAATCACATTCCCAATCACAATCAATGAAGCAATATTTAAACAAAACTTATAACCTGACTACAAAAATTTCGTACATCAAACTACAAAACCCATTGGACCATGGGACATAATCTAATGAATACGGTTTTTCCATGGGTTCCCATGAACCTTTGTGTCTCGGATCAGTGAGTTTACGTGCCCCGAGTAGTTAGTAAGAAAATAATAGCCTAGATATATCTAAACTCAGAATTAGACAGGGATAGATTGATAGGAGTTCTATTTTGAAAAAGAAACGTCTATTTTGACGTTTGTCTATTAATTTCATAATAGTTTGATCTGGAAAGTCCAGCTGTGGACGTTTTTTGGCTGAATGATGTTGATGATTGACTATTTTATGTTATATATGGGTTTTAGGATGAACATGTTTTAATATTAAGACTTCCTAGGCACATGGAAATGAACAAATGAAGGCGTATTAAAGAGTTGAAATTTTGTAATAAAGTCCGAGTCAATTTCAACTGCATGCTCCATTGTTTGATTTTACTATTTCTAAAATTTTCTCTATTTCTTATTCAATATTATCAGGTTCGTAATTATCAAAACCCCTGGCTAAGTCACGAAAACTTTCTTTAGATCACTTCACGTTGTATTTGTCCCACAGGCGGCATTTCATCTTACACATCATCACTAATTTATTCCACATCGTCTTCACTCCTGATGGCTCTCATTTCACATTTATCACCAATTCCTTAACAAATTGAATCCTCCAATACGGTGTGATAAATATTTTTCAATAAAACTCTACACCAATTAGTTATGGCTAAACATTATTATTACTAACATGAGCAATCAACACGACTAACAAACAGACAAAAAAACGAAACGATTTGACCCGACCTTTGGCGGCGCCGGCGGAACACTCGGAAATGGAGAGAGAAGGAGATATAGGGAATGAGGTGAGAGTGAAAGGGACAACGAATGATGGTGTAGGGTTGGTGCTGGAGGTGAAATTGAGTTAAGAATATTTTGTTAATGAAGAAGTTGAGAAGCTGGAAGATGTGTAAGAAATTATTAAATACTACAGTGAATTTATTCCTAGGGGTCCAAAAAGTTAGGGTTTTTTTCAAGATAAACAGTACGAGTACTTCCTCTAGTCAGAACAACATTATTTTATTGCCAAGAATTGTGATAACAGCAACATGATTTTACCATACATAAGTTATGTCAATAATAATTACTTAAGAGATTATATCTTTTACTCTCAGAGTCCCACTATCTACCTCCTCTATTTTTCTATCTACAGCTCTTCCCATATGCGAAAATGCGGAATAAATCATTCATTCAATGAAAATATTGCTGCCGCTGGCTGAAACTGATACACAGCTACATTAAAATTTAGTGTCAATCATACTGCATGCAGTGCTGCCATTTATTAATCTACCACTTCAAGTCTTTATAGTGAGTTTTGTTGTCTATATCTGCTTCAGTGGAATTATGTTTTGACAAAAGTTTTGGACAATTTACGAATCAGCTTGAAGTTTGAGAATCTTATGAAGACAGATATAACAAGATTATTGACTTAAAGGATAATGCTAATCACTGTATTGAAGTCAGGATAAAAACAGATATTATTGATGACGTCAGTTGCATTGGCTGAAAGTGGTCAAAAAAATGATCCTATC
This sequence comes from Apamea epomidion, assembly GCA_947507525.1. Taxonomy (NCBI): domain Eukaryota; kingdom Metazoa; phylum Arthropoda; class Insecta; order Lepidoptera; family Noctuidae; genus Apamea; species Apamea epomidion. The sequence continues at coordinate 6,419,432 of OX382252.1, read as the reverse complement.
CTACTAATATTATAAACACGAAAGTTTGTGTGGATGGATGTATGTTTGTTACTTTTCCACGCCAAAACTACTGAACGGATTTGGATGAAATTTGGCATACAAATAGTTTATAACCAGAATTAATACATAGAATACTTTTTATCCCGATGTTCCCACGGGATCGAAACTTATGCGGGTGAAACCGCGGGGCGCTGCTAGCCTTTCATAAGACACTACTAGATATAAACCTTTTCTTCACATAGCCGTAGAGTGAAAGACACTATACACTCTAAAAAACCTTCCAAAGTTTTCTCTAAACCTCGATACTGTACCTAATTCCTAAAATATATAACTGTTAATCAAACCAGCATCCTCCTAGTACCAACCCTACCAGTAATTAACACAAAGATCTTGCCGAAAAGGGTTTTTTTTTCTCATCTTAATTCATCGTACCATTTGTTTTATACCACGGCGCTGTTTCCAGTTAGGTTTGTGAGAAATCTCGTAGAAGAGTATCGGTCCTCATTTAGTTTTTGTGGAGCATCAATAATGAAATATAATGGAAACGGACCACACGTTTAAGTGTAGATGGCGCTTTATATTGGAGGTTTTGTATGTGTTAATTTGGTGGTAGATGATAGACATGGTATTGAAATAGGTGACAGTTTGATGGTTGTTTGAGGAAGGTAATAGCTAGGGACAGACTAGAGAATGAAATTGGTATGATTAGTTTTTATATCGCCATTATGAGGAGTCCTATAAATATAAATATAGATATTATTAAGGACTTTATGCATGTTACTGAAGATTTTGAGAATCAAGCTTTACTTTACATACACAATTCATAGGTAACGGAATGATATTTGTTAGGTTCAGCAGTTAGACGTCTTCCAGCTAAATGATGATGATGATGAATCAAATCTCATAAGGTCTTTTCAACAGGGGTTGACGTTTTCATACGTCAACCCCTGTTGAAATACAAATCCATCATTCATGATGTTTTCTTTTGTGGCTAAGCTCTGTTGTCAGAAACTGAATGGCTTCAAAAAAGCTGCAGAAAAGGTTTTATTTCCTCTGTTTCAAAATTCTCATGACTGGAGACATTTACCTAATGTATATCCAAAATATACGCATTCTGGGCATTCAATCTCGTTACCGCCAAGCTATTTGGATGACATTTTAACCATGGCATACGTTATTTCCATATCGGAAAGCACGTTAAGCTGTTGATCCCGGCTGCCAATCGTGGATCTTTGGTAGTCGTAACGGGTGGTCAGAAGCCCAAAAGTCTGATAACCAGTCTTACCAAGGGATATCGTATTACCCGGTATCTGGGTTGTGAAGGTCAGATAGGCAGTCGCTTCATGTAAAATACTGGTATTCAGCTGCATCCGGTTAGACTAGAACCCGACCCCAATATAGTTGGGAAAAGGCGGGGCAGATGATGATAATTTATTTCCATATCACTTGAGAGAAGAGATGTACTAGAACAATTCACAGGACTTGCTTTTAATTCCCAGATATTCAAACAAATAAAATACTAAGCTGTAAAGTAAAACGAATGACGTTTGTCTCCCCTACATGGCGGACAATGTACGTCCACTTATTGATTCAATTGAGCGTGTCGACCAAATTGTTTTAAAGAAAACCCACAACTTTTGACCTGTACTGACCTCGTGGGAGTGGGTGGGATTTTTATATTATATTATTTTTTTTGGAAGTAAAACAGTTTCTGGTTTTGAAGAGGTCCCGTATTTGAGATACCTATGGGATTTTTATAAGGTAAGCTTGGTCAGTTCTAGTTGAAAAAAAAAGCTAAAAGTTCACAACTATTTGTTTGTGTGAATTGTAATATTTCCTTCATTTTATCTTATTTATTATGTAAATAATTTTAGACTAAGCTGATTCATGATCTCATTCTGAATTTAAGTACCTAGATTCCAAATTATCTGTAAGTTAACCACTATATTTTTGTATGCCAACAGGCAGAATGTACTGGGAATATTTATGAAACTAACACCATTATTGTAACACCTGCATTCTATACAAAAAAATAAATTATTATTATTGTTTAATGACATTGTTTATACATACATATAACACAGTTTATAGTTACCTCAGCTTGTGGTTTAATTTAAGCAACGTTATTACAGAAGACTAAACCTTTCGCTATGAAGGACCAGTAGCTAATGTGGTCACGAACCCTTGGATCTTAATTTAGACTGTCGTCTCCCAAACTTGAGAGAAAAATTCTTGGTCATGAAAATCTGATATTGCAATATTATAATTAATACCTACAAATAACTTTCAACAACATTATTAATTAATTTAAACCTAACGTTTCCTTGCGGATCCCTACAATTTATTCAAACAACCGTTACGGCTGATTGGCTAGCTTCGAAATATGCGTAAGAGTTGAATATTTTGTGTTGATTGTGTTTCCATCATGGCTCTTTTATTACTTTATCTATTTTATTTTGTGTTTTCCGTTTTTCGTATAGTATTGTGACATTAGTTTTTATGACCGAGTCCAAATTAGTGTTTGAAATGATGTAAAATGACAGGTTATTAATTATTGTTAAAAAGACCTATGATTTGGTTTCGAATTAAAATCTAAAAAAATCTCAGCTGCCAAGAAAAAAAAACTCTTTAATAAGAGTCTATGTAAAATTAAAACAAAATTAATGACATCACAATAGTGCTGTATAACTAAGAATCTAGCCACATCATATTACTAAGAGCTGATTTTTCAATCGACAGATGTGGAATAAAATTGACGTCTGACAGATTTTGTATGGAAGAACTGTCGAAAATTCAAAATTATTCCTTGGATAAAATTATCTAGCGTTAGAAAAATCAGCCCTAAGATGAAACTTGACTAACACATACATTCTGATGGTATACCTGATCTAACCAATATGTTTCTTTGTTCCAGGCTAACCCAGCGGCCCCCTACCCAAGGAGACAATAAAATCCCTCAAAATTACTCGAATTCAATCCCCCAACAGCAAACCATCCACCCTGAGTTTCACAGATCCGTTTGGGCCTCCCCAGTCTTCGGACGGGGGGGGCCCATCCACCCCACAGCCGGCCCTCACCACCCAAGATTCAATAGATCATCAACACCACCATCTTGGGGGCTCCCAGACCCCACACGACTCCGCAAATTCAACACCCACAAATGTTTCCTCAAAATCAGCTTTTATAGAGCTACAGCAACATGGGTATGGTCCTTTCAAAGGGGGGTATCAACATCCCCATCATTTTGGGAGTCCTGGTGGGCAGCAAAATCCTCATGAGGCGTCAGGCTTCCCCAGTCCTAGGTCGTTAGGGTATCCTTTTCCCCCGATGCATCAAAATACCTATGGTTATCATTTAGGGTCCTACGCGCCGCAATGTGCCAGTCCGCCTAAAGACGGTGAGTTCGATTTTGTTATTTTTATTTGTATGTGTAATTATGAGTAGTTTTGTATGAATATCTATGAAACTGATATATTCGTTGCGTGGTTTTCGCATCACGATCGCAGTCTACAATCAAAATTACATTTACAATCCAACCAACAAGTGAATGCGTTCTTGACACCTATCAATTTTACACAACCGTGTTTTGAGAATTTGATCTTTATTAGCTACTACAATTGTCGCACTGACAGATGTCAGAGACGCATTCCTTCGACGGGCGGACCGTAAGCCAAACATGTTGGTTCAGAATCAGAAAATTGCTCCTTTGATTCGACTGGTTTTTTCTACAATTTAAAACAAATGAAAGCGGTTTTCTGTACAGCACAAATGTATAGCTTCAACAATATAGTCCTTCAACGACCAAGTAAACTGACCTATAGGAAAAATTAAAGGGCAAATTGGAAAAGAAGTGAAAAATATGAAAGAAAAAGAGTTTTCAGAGTCCCCCAAAACTGTAATACCTACTATTACAACATCACAAATTCAATTCTTAACACCTTCAACACAAAAGAAGCCATTTTGAACTTACAAATTACCCTAATTTGTCTAACATTACAGTTGTCTTACGAAATACCCCCTTTTTACGAGTTTCACCCCAAAATTATCGACACCCGAGTGTTCTGATCGCCACATTAAGGCTTGAACCATCACTTTAAGGCGTCAACTATGACTGTCATGAAGTTTTATGAAAAACTCCTTGGTTGGTAAAAAAAATAATGTCTTTTTTTCTTGAATATTTTATTGGGACTTCGGTGAAGTTATAGATTCTTTAAGTGACACGATACGACCACGATTCAATGTTACGGATAGATAGATACTCTTTACATAATTATAAAACAGTACTAGTAATACTGTCCCAGTGCTGAATTTAAGACGTTTAATGACATTTTTTTTTTGACGAAGATTCAGTAGATGAGATCTCAGTGGTAGCCCAGTGGTAACGGCTGGGACGTAAGAGTTGTAGGTCGTAGGTCCGAACCCAGACAGGCGCTTAACTTTGTGTAAATTACTTCATCACCACTGCTCTCAAAACTGTGAAGGAAAACATCGTGAGGAAACCGGCATTTCTTAAAACCAAAAATTCTAAAACATGTGACATCTGCCAACCCGCATTGGGCCCGCGTGGTGGAATATGGCCCACTCCCTCTTACCGAGTGGAGGCCTGTATCCCAGCTGTGGGAACATTATAGGCTGGTTATGTATTGCCATACTCAAAATCAAATCGTCAATCAAATCACAAATGTTCAAGAATTACCTTTAAAAATCGTGACATCTAAAATGGCATGGAATAGTGTACGTCAAAACACTAGTAATTGTACTACGGAACCGCCGAGTTAATATTTAATGGAGTCCCCTATAGCACAGTTCAAGTATAATTAGGGTTGTCACTTTTGCTACGTTTTTTTTTTTTTTTAGTACTCTAGTAAGAATTCCATAAAAAAATACTAATGGATAGAAAGATCCGTTTATTAGCATTTCAGCAATTAAATAGAATAGAAAAAAAAAAGAAAAAAACAAAGAAACTTTCGCAGGTCTGCTGGAAGAAATTTCTTAAGAAATAAGCAGTACCTTTGTACTCAATACTAATATGTAGTATCTGTATCCATTTTTACTGTGTGTACATAAATAATAAAATAAATAAATAAGAAAACAGAAATAGTTAAAAAGGAAGGAAGGAAGGGTAGTTGGAATAATTTTGTGATTTGTCGAAAACGGTTCTTTTTTTTATAAAATGGTGTATTCCATTTATTAATACGATAAAAATATATACGTTCTTTTTGGAACATTCCCTTTTTTTAATATTTTTTTTTTAACTAAAATCTTAAATAATTTATAGATTACACTTAAAATTACTCACTGTTTTTCTTTACATTTTTCACTGTATTTTTCCTTCCCAGATCAACATGGAAAAGTCTCTTTTTCACATCTAAACCACTACTTTGGTAAGAGAAAAACATCACTATCCATTAACATTCTGATGTCCAGCAGTGGACAGACGCTTCAAACGGCCTTCACCAGGCCAAATTGCAAACAAATTACCCAATGCTATCAATTTCAGTCGCACACACAGATCGATTGACGGTCACGCTTGCCGCGGTCGGTTCCTAGATGGCTGACCATTCATTACATATCCAGATCGCGCCGTGTCTTGGAAACCACGTTAAGCCGTTGGTCCCGGCTGTCATTCTTAGAACCTTGACAGTCGTTACGACTTGCGGGTAGTCAGAAGGTAAAAATTCTGACAACCAGTCTTATCAAGGGATATCGTGTTACACAGTAACTGGGTTATGCAGGTCAGATAGGCAGTCGCTCCATATAAAATACTGGTAGTCAGTTGTATTCGGTTAGACTGGAATCCGACCAAGGCTAGGCAGGTAGATAAACCAATTGTTGACTAATAAGCAATGAAAAATTCTCAGAACTCTTTAGCACAACCCTAGTTCATTACCTAGTAAATTTTTCCGAACGCCACCTAACGGACTCGTATGAAACTTTTATGTGTCGCATTGGACCCGACCAATCGTAGAGTTGAGTTTGATTTTGAAATCATTCGCGTATCAGTTCAAAAGAACTTTCTTTTCCTCTGTAATTGGCGTTCAATTTTAAAACGTTCTTGCAAATGACTAGGCTAGCCCTAGTGAATAAAAAATGGCGTCGTTTTTATGCAAATTGTTAGTTATTTCTAGAAATATTAGTTTTTATTTTTCTTTTATTAGAGACGTGCTGTAAAATGCAAAGTATTATAACTATTATTTAGTTACCGGTAAGGGCCGGGTTTTGATCCGTAATTAAACTCAACCAATTGTTAAAAATAGTAACTAATGGTTAATTTTATGCAAAATGTGTTTTTTGATCAATTTTTAGTTTATCTAATGATATAATATCATTGCTATCGGTCAAATAATTAACTATTAGTTAAAAAAATAACCATTAGATAAACTAAAAGTTGACCAAAAAACACACAACAAAAATTTAACCATTAGTTAATATTTTTATTTAACAATTCGTTGAGTTTAACTACGGACCAAAAAACCGGCCCTAAGTAGACCAGTACTTGTATATATATATATACTTATACTTGTACGTAACAAGTATTTTTTTAAGGAAAACTCATGAAAATTTGTTCAGTAGTTCAGTGAAAACTTCATTGCGTAACACAATTCTTTTACAATTTGTCGAATATTAAAATGAAAAGCATTGCTATTGCGAAGTGTCATTAGATCTTTCTATCAGGAATTTCCCAGTGGTAGCCCGCGGGGTAATTGCGTAGCACACTATCAGTAGCAATGGGTTTAATTTTGACAGTCCAACAACATTCATTGCGCTATTTACGTTGTTGAGCAGACAAATTTTTCGAACATATGAAGCAATGGATTGGCAATATCCTTCAAAATGATTCAGATGGAGATTGATAGTGTGTTACGCCATTAGGGTGGAGATTTGTGCCCAGTAGATGGAAATAGGCTTGGCCCATTACATGGAACTTAAACATAACTGGCGTTTAGGTGTCACTATAGGTACACCTCTACCTTACCCTTCGGGAAAACAAGGCGTGATGTAGTTGATCTACCTAGCTTTTTCCCAACTATGTTGAGGTCGGCTTCCAGTCTAACCAGATGCAGCTCCACAACCCAGTTACTGCGTACTATACCCCTTAGTAAGACTGGTTGTCAGACTTTCGAGCTTCTGACCACCCTAACGACTGTTAAAGATCCACGAATGACAGCCAGGACCAACGGCTTAACGTGCTATTCAAAGTATGGAGGGGTCTTGGTATGTAAAGATGGTAACCCATCCACGGATCAACCGCGGCAAGCGTAGCTTAACCTGATCGATTGACCCTTGCGGCTGTTATTGCTTAGTAGCCACAAGCCCCTTACTTAGCCACAAGCGCCTTTAAGCCGTGATGTAGTTAAGTGTTAAAATTAAAAAACTTTCTAAAAAGCCGGTGAGTTCATTTGTTAACTCCAACCGATGACTTAACTAACCACTGCTAACAATTTAGTAAGACTATAAGCTGTTTTGCTCACACCGCTAAATATATTAATAAATTCGCTTGCGTGCGTATAATCATAATATTTGGCTAAACAACTAATTAAACGCTTATAATTGATGCTTTCAACATTCACGCTAAGAATAAACAGTTTGAAAATGTTCTGTAACCCTTTCAAAACGACCCTGAAATTGCTGAAATAAAACTAGTAAGGTTACACTTTACATCAGTTCGACTACCTGCTCCATTGGTCTAGTGGTCGCAAGCACAACTGCTGAGCATGAGGTCCTGGCTTCGATTGCCGAGTGGGGCAAAGTATTATTGAGATTTTCGATTAGGAATTTCTCAGTAGCAGTTCGGAGCCTGGATTTTTTGTCTGGTTAGTGGCAATACGTTCGCTTCCTATCACATGGGACTTAAACATAACTCGCGAAATATGGGTGTACCATACCTCAGCTGTTCTTATGTCAATTAAAATGATACTTTCCTTAGGGCAGTTATGTTTCATATAAAAATTGTCAAACGTCAATTTTATTCCTCGAATAAAAGTTATCTGGCGATGGAAATCCTTTAAAGGCTGGTTTTTTCAACGCCAGATTATTTTATCTGAGGAATAATTTTGAATTTTTGACAGTTCTTCCATGCAAAATCTGTTACGAGTTCAATTTAATTTCTCGAATAAAAAAATATCTGTCGATTGAAAAATCGGCCCTAACAAAAATAAATGTATTTGATAATTCGTATAAACTTTTATTACTAAATATTATCACATAAATATACAATAACGTTAATATAATCCCAGTTTATAGCTACCGCGCTTTACTAAAGCCGTCGGTTAAGTATTTAAATCAGTGTTTAAGTATTCGTTTTGCAGTATAACTTTTAGCAGTAATAGGCTAGGTTTTCATATTTTAATAGAGAGAAAACGACAAACTTAATGAAAGATGTTATAGGTTAAGGTTACTCATGGTAGAGAGTTACTGTTATTCCATAAGCTCACGACTTCTCCCCATGGAGGTAGGCAGAAGCTACAGAACGCTATCTGCTACGATTCTTAGCATAAACATAATCAGCATATAATCTTCCCACTGCTGTGACACAGGTCTTCTCTCTGTGAGGTGAGCCGTAATCCAGCACGCGAGTCCAGTGCGGGCTGGTGGATGTCACATGTCTTTAAATTTTTGGTTCTAGGACATGCCGGTTTCCTCACGATGTTTTCCTTCACCGTTTTAAAAGCAGTGGTGATGAAACAATTTACTCAAAGTAAAGCGCCTGTCAGGGTTCGAACCTAGGACCTAAATCTCGTATGTCATGGTCGTCCCCACTGTGCCACCACTGATCTTGCTACGATCCTTTCATACTCCTTTTGCCTCGTTTACATTCATACATCGGCGGGGTAATTGCGTAACACACTAATAGGCAATGGCTTTCATTTTGACAGTTCATCAATGTTCATCGCGTTATAGTTACGTTGTTGAGCAGACAAATTTGTCGGCCATATGAAGCAATGGATTAGCAATGTCCTTCAAAATGATTCAGATTGTTATTGATAGCGTATTTTGCAATTAGAGCAATGGTTATACACGGCCGCCGGTTGTGGGTACTACGCATCTGACCTTTCTGAAGAACATCACCAATCGGGTCATTATAATATGTCCTTCTAGGGCGACCTCTCCCGGCGTTTCCCCTGACATCCTTAGGGCCGGCGCTCACTGGCGGCACGGCATGGCAAGGGATTTTTATGCGACGAATAGAAATATAACTTAGATGTATGACAGTAAAATTGAAATTTCAATGATGACGCCAAAGGACGCCGCGGCATGTCTAAGGATACCGCGGTATCATTGCTGCCGATGAAATTTCAATTTTATTGTCATACTTTTAAGTTATATTTTCTATTAGTCGCATAAAAATCCCTTGCCGTGCCGTGCCGCCAGTGGGCGCCGGCCCTTACTGTCATTTAGTACTGCACAAATAATTGACAGCGATGCCACTCAGGTATCCGAGGCTTCTTAGCGAACAAGAACAAGCCTCCTGTTGGATACCCATAATAATTATAATGAGTGATGCTGAAACAAAGTACAATTAATAACTCCCACAGCAGAAGAAAGGAGCTCTGCTTAAAGCAAAAACAAACCAAAGATAATGCAGTTACAGATTTTATTTACATTTTTGATAACAGAGTCAGAAAAATATTATACTTGAATCAATCAATCAACTATCGCAGTCCACTACTGGTCATAGGCCTCTCCCAGGCTCCCAGGCATCCAGTCCGTCCCAGCCACCTTCTTTAGGTCGTCTGTCCATCTAGCTGGGGAGCGTCCCACATTACGCTTGCCGATACGCGGTCTCCACTCCAGGACTCGTCTGCTCCACCGGCCATCGGTCCTTCGACAAACATGACCAGCCCACTGCCAGTTCAGTTTGCTTACTCTGCAAGCATTGTCATACTTAGCGTTATCTGCCATGATAATTTAGACTCCTATTTAACCTATAAATTGCCTCTAAACTTATAATATGTCAGTTCTATGACTAACTTTATCATCTACCTCTTTAAGGACATTGTGTGATAGTGCTAACCTTTATATAGCTAAGTTCCAACTGCCAATGGTACCTATATCACGATACACATACATTCTATATAAGGAAATTAACCTATAAGATATCTAGCATGCTTTAAAAATGCTTAGAGAAATGGTTGGAATGTAATAAAATATTACATAAGTAAATGGGTTTTGTCCGTGTCTTCACCACTAAGAAACTGTATATTTACTTCATCATTTCACGTCTTAGGGATTCCATCTATTAACTTACCTTATCGCAGTCAATTGAAAGAACGAAAGAAGTAACTATTGTTTATTCTGCACAAACTAAACGCACATTACATAAAAAGATTTTTATTTTTTTTTATTTAAAAAAAAAAAGAACTTTGCCCCACACTAGGAATTACTCCTGTATCGTGGGTGCGTTTACAAACATTTAAACTCACATACACAAACAGCCAGACCCGGAACAACTACCTGTAGGCAATACAAATATTTGTTCCGTGCGGGAATAGAACCCGCGACACGCAGTGCAGCAGTCGATCGCTCAGCCACTGCGCCAACCGTGTCGTCAAGACACGAAATACCTACACACATACAAACTAGCCAAAAGCTTCATATTCAACCAATTAAAGTTTTTTAATTTAGTCCATTGCTTGATGTTAGGGCCAGGGACCAAAGACAATATACATTGCGTAAATGCTGAGCATAGGCATCTCTCAGGCTGCGCCACAACGACCGGTATTCAGACTTCCACATCCAGTCGGTCCCAGCCACCTCTTAATGTCGTCGGTCCATCTAGATGGGTTTTAACTGGTTCATAGGGTAAAATTTCGGAAAACCTCCGATTACTTTTTTTTTTGTAATGATATAAACTAGTGCTTGACTGCGATCCCGCCTGATGGAAAGCAGTGATGCAATCGTTGATGGTAAAGCGCACTAATTTATTATGAGCCTATTCACTCTAGCCTTGAAGACACTTAAATTATAATCGGACCGGAAGACCACTGCAGGCAAATTGTTCCAGTCCTTCGATGTACGCGGTATAAACGACGAGGCAAAACGCTTCGTCCGGATCGTGGCGGTGTCAACAACGTAAGGGTCGACACTCGCCGTACGACGGGTTGTCCAATGATATAACGGTGATGGCGGAATTAAGTCATGCACTGCACACACACTGCTGCTGCACTGTCTGTACTGCTCCAAAACCGAACTATCTTTCTTAAATATTTTTCATTTTCAAAGGTATTGTTCTTTTATAACTATAACATTGAAAACGCAATCTGTCATTCACGGAACTGATTTTTATGCATAGACTATTCTTTAAAGGTTAAAAAAATCATCAGAAATACGGAAATAGCAAATTAAACAAGATAGTCGAATCTAATTTACATATATATAATCAGCTACATGAACCTAATAATATCGTTAAAAAATCGACATTTAAAAGGTACAGAAAATTAAAAAAAAATAAATAAGTATCAGTTTCGCTTTCAAGAATGCCATCCGTGAAAAAAACAGCACGCGAACCACAGACAATGCAAAAAAACGTGATAACTTTTTTAGGCGTCAAAAATTTCGTGCAAAGGAAACTATGATATAATTGATGCGTTCCGACATGCGTCTTCCTTGCTAGTTCAATACCATATAAGGATGGCACTTTATGTATTAACAGTAATTTTAATAAATTACTACTTATACCTAATTAATAATTGCCGCTTAAAAAATTTCGCTTCAAAAAACTTTATTTATTAAAATTATGTTTTACTAGTGTTACTTCTTAATTGTGCTGTCATTATTTTAATTAAGTTGGTTTGATGTCAGAGTTTGTTTAGCAGAAATGTTGAATGTCTGTGGTTTATTTTTATTTATCTATCGAGATATACACGAACACCTAAATCAATTGTAAGTTCAAACCGCCCTGTAGTTTGACTAGGGTTTTGAGTGCAGTGTGTTGAAGCTGATTCGGTTTTTTTTTTGTTTTTAATCCCCTACTATACTGACAATATTCAAGGCCTTACCTTGTGTGATTAGCCCGGTCAGCCCTACTACCAACCTTGCAGACTTGTAAATTCTAAATGACATGATATCTATTATCTAATACTAATTGTCCATAAGATATTAACTTCATTCTCCATCCATAACATCTGTCATGTGATGTGGAGCCCAAACTGTCAAACACTATTTTTTGTGATACCAGTGTGGTCTAGTCGTCGCAAGCGCTACTGCTGAGCTCATGGAGAATCGGACCCAGGAGCTCATGATCCTAGGTTCGATTCCCGGGTCGGGTAAAGTGTTGTATTGGGTTTTCTATCTGGAATTACTCAGTAGAAGCCCGAAGTCTGGTTGATGATAAAAGGATCTAATCTTAACATAACTGGCAAAATGTGGGTGTACTATAGGTACACCTCTGCCTAATCCTTCGGAGATTACAAGCGTAATGTTATGTTATGTTGTGTCACTTTTCACATTAACCCTAAAAACACGACTTTCATTAAAGAAATTTTTCTTTATTCTTTACATTCGTTTGACAACCCTGCGCAAGGTCGGTTTTCACATACATAAAGTCGTTTCCCAAATGCACTAGGAGATTTCTAAACCCTTCCTCGACTCAAGGTTCTGGTTAGGTTTTTAGTTTGGCCTCGAAACGCCGGAAATACCTGTTGGCTACCTGCAAAAAAATATAGATTTGTGTCTGTGCTAATCTGCTTAGGCGATCTATGATACTTTGTAGACTGCATCCTGAGGCCTACGGTCCACGACTCTTATAAAATATATCGTATAATGTGACGCGTATTCTCGGCCAGATCCATCGGCGGCTGTCAGTTCTATGCGCGAGCACAAACACTCCCGCAGTGTGGCCACTGTTTGTAACAACTCGAACACATACAGGATTCACGTTCAGTTTGTTTGCCGTCCAAACTATTCGCATTACATTACATTACACACGTGTCGACCCGGCTTTAGGCCCTCCACTCAAAAGTTACCAGTGAGGCGATTCTCGTAATTTTAAGAACGTTCACAGTCTGATCTCAGTCTCAATCTGTCAAAAATACCTCTAATTTCCCCACGTTTTTGACAAAATTTTAACAAGTTCGCTGAGGTGAGATTGCGACTAGATTTTGAACGTTTTTAATTAGGGGAGTTGGCCTTCTGTTAGAAACTCAAATCACCAATGGGTAGCAGGAACGTCAGTAAATACTACGCAAAACAACCCATAATTCTGTATCTTATAAAAGAAAAACTCCCTTTAATCTATTCAAATAATTAAACAGTTTACTGTAATCAATCTCTACGTAAAACTAACCTGCAATTAAAAATTACTCTAACAACAAACAAACGAAACGTATAATTAACAAATTGTGACAAATTGAACTGTAGTAAGCAATAAATTTTCATCTCGACCCTTAACTGGCCATAGAGTCATAGACCATAGTCTATGACTCTATGGCCAGTAACATTAGACCCTTTGATATAAAACTAGATATAATTGTGTGTTCGTGTATATACAAATTGTATCTTCGATTACTGTAATTGGTTTTAAACCGTTTTAATTAAATAAATAAATAAATAACAGAACAGTACGCATGTATTTCCAGGAGGGATATACAGAAGTGTACAGTACCCACAATAAGACAGCTATATATCATCATCAAACTACAGCAGTCCACTGCTGGACAATGGACATAGGCCTCTCCAATTGCACGCCATTTAGCTCGATTCTCAGCAGCTCCCAATATGAAATAACGAAAACTATTAGACAATAATAACATGACCGGTGAGTATTTGAGCAATGCTTCATCGGCATCATCAGTCCACAGCTGGACATAGACCTCTCCAATTGTACGCTGCTCGATTTTCGGCAACTCTCATCCAGCTGCTACCAATTGCCCAATTGCCTGCGAAGATCGTCACTCCACCTAGCCTGAGGGCGTCCAAACGTTTGCCGATTCGCGGTCACCACTCAAGAATACGTCTACCCCAACGGTCATCGGTTCTACGGCTAATCTGGCCGGCCCATTGCCACTGCAGCTTGCTTATTCTGTGAGCTATGTTGAAGATAGGGGCAACACTGTTGGCATTAACAGGGCACCAACCTAGAGTCCAGGCTGCTGCTGAGAAATTCCTGATGGAAAATAACACTTTGGCCGACATGGGAACCGAACCCAGGACCCCAGGCTCAGCAGAAAAAATAAACTCTTTTCTTTATTACTCTCCCTCCCCAAACAACTTTATTACACAGAAATTGTATCTCTGCTTATCCCACATACCACAAATTCAAACACACAGCTCAAAACAAAATGGCCACATACCACACTAAGTTAACACATTCAAAATTCAACTCTATCATAAACAAGCAAGGTTTTATTTCCTTTGCCAGTGTATAGCTATAAATCTTGCGGAGTTTAACAAGGGGTGATCAGAATGATCATATTATACACTGTTTGTTTGATGATACTAATTTTATAATTAATGTCATCGTTCTGCTGGTAAAAGAGACTAGTGGTACAATGGTTAGAGGCACGGTTTTCTATCGTGTGGTATTTGGATTCGAATCTTCGGTTGAGAAACAGACACTTGTATTTGAATGCAAATGGTTCTTGGTGTGAGGTTTTTCTATAATTTTAGGTTGAAGTGTGATCCCGGTCCCGGCTATCTTTCATATTTCTTCGACACTTGTTACGGGTAGTCAGAAGCCCGAAAGTTTAACAACCAGCTTTACTAAGGGGTATCAAGTTACACAGTAAGCGTGTTGTGAAGGTGAGATAGTGAATAGCTCCATGTAAAATACTGGCATTCAGCTGCATCTGGTTGGACTGGAACATAATCAGCTTGTAATGTTCCCATTGCTGGGTCACAGGCCTCCTCTCCGTGAGAGGGAGTGGGCCATAATCCACCACGCGGGTCCAGTGCGGATTGGCGGATGTCACATGTCTTCGAATTTTTGGTTTTAGGACACGCCGGTTTCCTCACGATGTTTTCCATTACAGTTTTTTTTTTTTTTTTAAAACGTTGCCCCACACTAGGAATTTCTCCTGTATCGTGGGTGCGTTTACAAACATTTAAACTCACATACACAAACAGCCAGACCCGGAACAACTACTTGTAGGCTATACAAATATTTGTTCCGTGCGGGAATCGAACCCGCGACACGCAGCGCAGCAGTCAATCGCTTAACCACTGCGCCAACCGTGCCGTAAAGGAGCATGTTTTGAGAGCAGTGGTGATGAAATTAAATAGGTACTCAAAGTGCCTGCCTAGGTTCGAACTCACGACCTACAACTCGTAATTCCGGGCCGATACCACTGGCCCACCACTGCTCTAGATTGATTGATGATAAAGAAAGAAAGAAAGAAAAAGTACTTATTGCGACTCGTACAGGATCATAAACTAAACTAAACACAGTTGAAATTAAAAAAAATGTAACGAAAGGGAAAACGAAACAGAAAGTCCTATACGAGGCCAAAGGGCTCCTATCTCAGCATGATGCTTCGACATTTTTTCATTTTATTCAGTTAACTTAAGCCGTTTATTAAATTGATTAAATAATACTGCACACCTGGCAACTAGACTAACACGCAAATTATAAAATACGGTAGCGACGTAGTAGACGTAATTAGTTCTTTATAATGCTAACGAAGGTGATAACTTCGGTCTTATCTGGCTAGACAACTAATAAAGTGTTTATTATAGGTGAAAGGCTGGATATTTAAGCTTATTAATGGGTTTCATATTATTATTGCGGTAATAAAGCTAAAAAAACGCTACACTTGCCGCGAACGGTTCATGTATTGGTGACCATCCATTACATATCGAGACCCCTCCGTGATTTGGAAAGCACGTTAAGCCGTTAGTTCTGGTTGTCATACGTAGATCTTTGACATCCGTTACGGGTAGCCAATAGTCTGGGCTCAACTAATTGTTAAAAATAGTTAAATTTTTGCAAAATATGTTTCTTGATCAATTTTTAGTTTATCAAATGATAAATGTAATTGCTAATGGTCCAATAATTAACTATTAGTTAAAAAAATAACGATTAGTGACCATTAGATAAACTAACAATTGATCAGAAAACATAACTTGCTGTTAACCTGTGAACCTGCTTACTGTATTAACTGGACAATAAATATTTTCTATTTCACTACAGATCAAAAATCCAGCCCTAAGTGTCAAAACCAATGATGACCACCAGCACTTGAAAACCCCTTTTTAAAACAGTCACATGATTCTCTTACTAACAGACCTCTTGAAAGTTTCTTCTGAAGAATGGCTTATTAGTATAATCCGCCTATAACGTTCCACCAGCTGAGACACAGACCTCCTCTGTGCGAGAGTGGGCCATAATCCACCACGCGGGCCTAGTGCGGGTGGGTGAATGATGTGTCTTTGAATTTTTTGCACTAGGCCATGCCGGTTTCCTCACGATGTTTTCCTTCGCGGTTTTGAGAGCAGTGGTGCTGAAATTACACAAAATAAAGCACCTGTCAGTGTTCGAACCTACCACCAGAACTCGTAAGTCGTGTCCGTTTCCACAATGGCTCTTGTCGCCAGGTGATATCAGACCTGACTCTCCAGGGTGCCCAAACATTAAAGTAAAATAAAAAAAGAAGTAGTAAAATAGCCTTTAAGTGTGGTGACTCTTGAAGGCTATTTTAACGTGCCACGAATGCTCATAAAGTCTTAAAGGACCGCGCATGCCTTCCCCGCTTTATATCGAGTTCTTGACTCAAAGGTTACATGTTTACGACACGTTCTGTCACCTTCAGAGTTGTCACGCGAATGAGTATGTCACTCGTTTTTAATACATCGTGAAAGTTGAAGAGGTTATGTCTTTACTGATGACGGTTGGTTAGATATAGGACAGATAGGTATAACTGGTAACTGAAGACGCTGGAACAGCTAGACCAAATGCTGCACAGTCTAAATGGAGCCTCCCGGCGGGTCGGCCTCGAAATGAATTTGGACAAGACGAAAGTCATATCAATTTGCACGTCTTGCCGAATCCAATCCACATCGAAGGGTTGCCTTTCGAAGTTGTGAACGATTATGTCTACCTAGGGCAAGTAATTCAGCTCGGTAGACACAACTATGAGAAAGAAACCGACAGAAGGATCCAGATGGGTTGGGCAGCATTTGGAAAACTTTGTCATCTTCTCGTCGCCTATCCCGCAGTGTTTGAAGACTAAGGGTCTTCAACCAGTGCGTCCTGCCCGTCATGACATATGGTTCCGAAACGTGGACACTGACGGTCGGGCTGGTCCACAAATTCAAGGTCGCTCAGCGCGCTATGGAGCGAGCTATGATCGGAGCCTCTTTGAAGGATAAAATCAGGAATGAAATTATCCAGAAAAGAACGCAGTTATCGACATAGCTTGCAGAGTAACGTTGTGAGTAGTGTATTTCTTACCTCTATTATTAAGTTCTAACCTTTGTTTACATATTATTACACTGCTGTTTGTTGTCCCTAAGTAAATAAATAAATAAATAGAGTAAGCAAACTGAAGTGGCAGTGGGCTGGCCATGTCTGTCGAAGGACCGATGGCCGCTAGAGCAGACGAGTCATGGAGTGGAGACCGTGTATCGGCAAGCGTAGTGTGGGACGCCCCCCAGCTAGATGGACGGACGACGTAATGAAGGTGGCTGGGACAGACTGGATGCGGAAGGTGGAGGACAGGGTGTTGTGGCTCAGTCTGGGAGAGGCCTTTGTCCAGCTGTGGACTGTGATGGACTGAGTTGATTGATTAATAACGACTGGTTAGATATAGGGACAGAAGTTACCGATCTTCTTTTTTGGACTGACACTTTGCCCAACCTGGGAATCGAACCCCACGTTCAGTTGTTGCGCTATATTCTAACTTCCATATTAGGTATAGTAGACCTTTTTTTTTTTGAGGATGGGAAATCATCAAATGGCCCCCCCTCCCGCTCTGGATGGAGCGGAAGGAAGTGTCAGACTCTTACTGACTAAAACCCACCCGTGTTCCTTCCTTAGCCCTTTATGTTCCAGGGCAGCGGTAACCCTTTCGGACGATCCCGCTACCCAGGTATAGTATACCTTGGGTTTGACCACAAGAATGCGCATTATCATAATATACTTAGTACTAAATCATTAAATAAACTTAAATGATTTAATTAACCGTTAAACTAATTGTAACATTTTGGAAACAATTCATTTTGACAAAATAATTTGTAGTCATTGTTTTAAATTAATCGCCGTCATAAATTAAATGGTGCTTGACTTTGTTTAAAAGATAATAATCTAATAAAAATAGTGTTTTTAGATCTGTTAAAAGTTTAATTAATGAGGTACAGACGCCAGCACACCAACCTACTACAATCTGTCACATTTCTTTAATAGATTTTCAACTTTATTACTAAAGCATTAAGGTTCAAGGTTGATTGGGAAGATTTGACAGTTTCGTGTAGCATAACCTGCTGGCGTCTGTACATATTTTAATGTATGCAGAAATTATATCTTTTAAAACTTAGAACATAATTGGTCCAGCGGGGTAATTGCGTAGCACACTATCAGTAGCAATGGCTTTCATTTTGACAGTTCAACAACATTCATTGCGTTATTTACGTTGTTGAGCAGACACATTTTTCGAACATATGAAGCAATGGATTAGCAATATCCTTCAAAATGATTCAGATAGAGATTGATAGTGTGATAGGGACGCAATTAGGGTGCATGTTTTTGAAAAATCAGTATGACTTATCAATATCATAATTTGTGCACAAAATAAGATTGCTCAGAGGAAACTTTTATCCAGATCAATTTAATTTCGCTAACCTTTTCCCAACTATGTTGAGGTCGGCTTCCAGTCTAACAGGATGCAGCTGAATACCAGTATTTCACATGGAGGGACTGCCTATCTGACCTCTACAACCCAGTTACTGGGTAACACGATACCCCTTAGTAAGACTGCTTGTCAGAAACTTTTATTTATCCAGAAGACGAATTCCTGTAATTAAAAACGTTCACAATCTAGTCGCAATCTCATTTCAGCGACAATCAATGTCGACTTGTCAAAAATGTAGGGAAATAAGGAACTTTTGACAGATTGAGACAGATCAGACTGTGAACGTTATTAAAGTTACAGCAATTGCCCCTCTTATGTCTGGAAATATTTTAGGTACTAAGATATTTTAAAAGGTTCAATGCTTATAAGAAGGAAAGTGAGATTGTTTATAATATTCAATTTTATTTCGGCCCCAAGTTATCTAAGCCCAAAAACACACTCTCGTTTAAAAACCTCAAAAAATATTCGAAATATAAAGTTCAAAAAAAGAAAACGAAGGGTACAGTCATGTTAAAAAGCGCTTAACGTAACGTTCGCTCGGTCACACCCACTGGTACGCTACGAAACATGCTCTATTTCGTTCATTAATTATATTTTATGAACTGTTACTACGCGCGCGGCCCGTTTTTACGACAAAATTAATTTATGAGATAATTGTGCTAATCCGTCACATGAGTAACGTTTAATGTCGATTTAGTGGCAATTTGTTAATTTATTGCCGAGTTATTATTTGAAAAACAAACAAATTATCGCGTGTATTGCAGTGATTCTGCAACTATGTTCTAATGCTATAACATTTATCATTCTATTACAAGAATACAGACTCAACTACGTGGATGAACTTTTTATATCATACAAAAGTGTTCTCTCCGTATCTCAAAAAGAAAAAGCATTCAAAACCATCCTGAATCATTTTAAAAAAGTGTGTAAAGTATATTTATGCTAAAAAGCGCAGACACACCCGATTTGACTCAATGGTGAACGTTGGCTCAATAAAATGCTCTATAATATTAGATAGGTACATAATGATTTCATTTAATATGATCACAAAGCGTTTTCATTGCTGTATTATGACATTAAATGTTATTATTCATTAAATGTTATCACATCGTTCGGGATTTTATGGAGAAATTAATATGAGTCTTGAAAAAATGAATTTCTAATCCATATTATATTGCAGATGACAATTTTTATATTAAAACTTTCGCTTATTTCACTAGCAACTTTAAAAATTCCATTCGCTTTATAATTGTTTTTATAAATTAAAAAAAAATAAGACAAATGTTTTATTGTAAACATTAGTGACTTTCGGACAGCATGGGACCCCGTCAAAAGCAAAGGGTGTGTCCCCAAAAGTACCTTAACCCATCCCCTAGGGTATCAACCGTGATGTTACCCCGGAACCTTTCTATCAACCAACTGCTAATCGCCGCGAGACATATAAACATAATTACAGACTGACTAGCTTTTAATTATTGCTTTAAACATCATTTTTATCAAGTTTTTCTAAAGAATTCTTCACTTTTAGCCTTAAGCGCAGCACGTGAGGTACAGTCACGTAGTGAAGTGGTTGGGGGTTATGTATTTTATTCGGCCGTGTGAAGGTTGGCAAAGTATCCTATGTCCTAACCGAGGTTATGGTCTACCTGTGTGCTAAATTTAATCCAAATCCGTTTAGCCGTTTTTATGTGATTGAGTAACAAACATCCAAACATACATACTTTCACATTTGTAATATTAATAAGTAGGATTATTTTTCTACAGTGACAGAGTTTTGTTCGTGTATCTTAAAATAATAATAGAGAGTACAGAATCAAGTAGATTTTTACCGTAAAAATATCGTGTATATTTTCTGGTTACTACAATAAAACATGTTTTATTAAAAACAATATCGTTCACAATAAATAAGCTCAAGTCGTAATTATAAAAATAACGAGTACTTACTCAAGTATTACGTGCATCAAGTATCTGCTAATTAACCAGTTAAATAATAATAAAAACTTGTATGTTCACACTTCAATAAAATATGAATTTTGCTGTACATCTTGCTATTTGTGAGAAATATTTATATTTTAAAGTGTTAAAACGGATTTGCGTATAACAAGTAAGTAAGTATGTGATATAAGTCTGTTTAATTATTGAAGAGAAAAAAGAAATATTTTTCCTTGAATAGATCCTCTTAAAAGTATTACCTAAGACACTAGCTTCTGCCCGCGTTTTCGCCCGTGTGGTCTTAAACTATACTATAAAACATAACCTATGTCACTTGGCAGTAGTGTAGCTATCTGCCAGTGAAATAATTTTTGAATTCAATTACTTCCACAGATTACCTCCTACATCCAAACTTTACCTCTTAATAATATTACTAGCAGCGTCCCGCAGTTTCACCCGCATCAGTTACGATCCCGTAAGAATATCGGGATAAAAAGTATCCTATGTGTTATTCAGATGTATAAGCTGTGTGACTGTAAAATTTCATCAAAATCCGTTCAGTATTTTTGCGTGAAAGGGTAACAAACATCCATCCATCCATTCTCACAAACTTTCGCGTTTATAATATTAATAGGATTAGTGTAGATAATGACAGCCCCATTTTTATGACCACGCAATCATTGTCCATTCTAAGGTTTCCTGGAAGAGATCGCAGAAAGTGATAAATCCGCGCATTGTATATTTTGTAGTTTTAATTCTATTGTCTGGTGTACAATAAATTATATAAATAAATAATATCACACAGCCTTGAACTTGTCGAAAAAAGGCCTTTGAATTTTTATACCACTTAAATATTTTTACCAATCAAAGCTTGCTCAAACTTTACAGGAAGATATGGCAAATAAACATTGTTATCGACTATAAATTAATAATTTATGAACAGCGAACACTTTGGTCAGTAACAGTTCCCGAAACTGTGTAGATCTAAATAAGATTACTTAGGAAAGAGAACCTTGGGCTAAACGTTAGACACACCCCTCACTATAACTTTGGAACAAGAATAAACAAAGAAAAAAAAACATTTTCGGTTCTAGGTTTGGCCTTTGGTGGTTTTAAAAACGTGTTGAGCATTCAAGCGGTTGGTCGACTTCATGTGGCCAGAGTGCTTTCCTATTTTTTGGCCAAAAAATCAGCATTGCCATAAAACGAGGCAAATTTGAAAAAGTTGGGCACTTTTCCTGTTGACAGCGATGCGGACGAATTTTTTGATGCCTTATGCATTTTTTTTTGTGTATCTGTATTTGTCTGTGTCCTACTAACTGTAAAGTAATAAAACCATATCTTTTGTTAGTGATTTCTTACTTCCCTAGATTGATATCTTAAAAATAACCACATAAAATCTTTAAAAATAAGAAAAAAAAAAACACAAAATACAACACCACAACATGTTTATCGAAAAACTTGTTTCATAATTTTATTTAATAAGTTAATAGCGTACGGTGAAAGTAATTAAAAGTTAATAATTTGATTCCCATAAGACTATTATTTAATAAAAAGCGCGGTTACGTACCAACGGGATAGAGTGAAGTTTTTTTTTCTTTTTTACTCAGAAACGAACGGCGTGATTTTATTTTCTGGTCGTAAGCGGGACAGACGAGTGTCTTACAACCATAACTGTGTTTTCTAAATATGAAGAAAAAAAACCGGTATTTTAAAACAAAACTAAATTTTGCTTGCTGTTAGATATAGATACACTCTGTTACATATAGGTATACATAGAATACACTCAGCTGATGCACCTAAAGTAAAGAAAAATCTTTCAAACTTGACTTGACGGTACGATTGTTTTTTTTTTCATGAATACTAAAGATTTTTTGTTTTGGCTGTCCTTAAAGACTGCAATAAGCATTTATTTTTTAAATTATGTATGTAAATCTATTAGCTCAACAGTAATAACTTGCATATAACATTTAGGTTTCTGTATTACTCAAAAAAATATTACCAAAGTTCACAACAATTTTCCTCATTAAAAAGTACACTTCAACACAAAAGTAACAAAACGTTTGAACCGCTATCACCCGCTCGTCTGTCCATACATATTTTTTTTTCTATTTTCTTTCGTATCTGGCAAAGGGTTTTATTGTTTTTTAGCTGGTACATTTAACGTTCAGTTTTTCGGTAGGCGGGCTAGGGGCGGGGTACACTCAGTATGGTCTGTGTGTGGCTCTGTTTTAAATTTTAATATTACTTAGATTTATTTTGTGCGTGACATCATTTTTTTTTGCAATTATTGTCGAGTAAGATATTAGATTAAATTATTCATACATTTTATGAATACTTTCATAACAGCAAATAACAATATCTGGCCAAAATCAGTTGATACTTATAAAATTATTCTTGTGTAGTCGACAGAGCGACTAAACCATTCATTTCTTTTAAAATTAAATAAATATTCTCGGTTTATAAAATTTGCGACAGTGTGGGGTTAGACAAAATTGGAAGCAGGCACCCGTACCCTCAGTCCAGCAAAGTAGCATGACATAAAAAAAAAACTAAAAAAAAATCAACAATTTTTTTTCACATCACTACTTATCGACACGACATCAGCACAACACTACTGCTTGAGGGTGTGTCGCGGCCCGGGGCATCGCATTGTTTCGTCTGTATGTATGACGGACGCCGACATACATACATACATACGGTTTGTATGGAGCCATGGGAAGCGCTTGTTGTGAGTTTTTTGATGAATGTAATGTGAAATTGTGGACTGTTCATAAATCATTTAATTTATAAGTTGCTAGCTTTTGTCGCCGACTTTGCGTAAGTACTAACATAACAAACTTCCCTTCTCCTCTGGAAAGAGTGTCCGTAGAGTTTCTTGCCCGTTCTTCTCCATAGGTACCTACTACGCTTTGGAATGGGCAACTAGCTTCATATTTCTGACTGACCGACCCCTTGACAATTCAAAAGTGTCTGTAAATGGTTTAATTGAAATAAACGCTTTGAGTTGAAAAGGATTTTCAACTATTGTTAGTGCATCTCGGGTTTTGCTGAACATTATTTCCATGTCGTGTTCACAAGCGTTGGGGCCTAGGTTTGATTCCCAGGTCGATGAAAGTGTTATAGGGAAAATCCACTAGGAATTTCTCAGTAGCAGCCTGAACCAGACCTATGCCCAACTTAGGGCAATTAGCTATGCCCCTATTACGTACATCATCATGATCTGCCTATCCTTTTCCCAACTATGTTGGGGTCAGCTTCCAGTCTAACCGGATGCAGCTGAGTACCATATTTTACATGGAGCGACTGCCTAACTGACCTTCACAACCCAGTTACTGGGTAATACGAAACCCCTTGGTAAGACTGGTTGTCAGACTTTCGGGTTTCTGAGGACCCGTAACGACTGTCAAAGATCCACGAATGACAGCCGGGACCAATAGCTTAGCGTGCTTTCCGAGGCACGGAGTGGTCTGGGTATGTAAAGATGGTCACCCATCCACGGACCAACCGCGGCAAGCGTAGCTTAACCTGGTCGATCGACCCGTGCGGCTGTTATTACTTAGTTCTGCCCGTATTATATACATAGAACTTAAATGTAACTGGCAAAATTTCACGTCACATGTCTATCTACCCCATCGGCGAAAATTAGGTATAGAGCCAAGTATTTCGGTACCTGCTAACATCGAAGCATTACTAACATAGGACACCCACAATGCTTTAGAAGAGGTTTTAAGGCAATTGTGCCAAATAATCTTCAGTATTTTCAACGCAGCATTTTCTCAAGTAAGAATAACGAATTGTTATGTAATAGGAACAAATAGGAACAGCATTGCGTTACACATTATAAATCTCAATCTGAATAATTTTTTTTTTTTTTTTATAGGATAATACCGATTCATTGCGTCATATATTCGAAAAATGTGTCTCCTCAACAACGTAGATAACGCAACGTAAATCGTTGCGCCGACCCCAAGTAACATGGGCTAAGGGCAGGAAGATGATGATGAAATCGTTGAACTGTGAAAATGAAAGCCATTGCTACTGTGAGTGTGTCATGCAATGACCCCGCTGGTTATTCTCTTCAAAAATGAAGAAAAAGATCTTCGAAATATTCCTGTTCATTTCATACATATTTAACTAGTGCACACAAGGTGGAAGTATTAATATCATGCTCTTGATTTACGAGGCTCGGCTGCGCAAACAGTTTTGCATATCTATCTGCGATCGCGACACTGGCCAGCAAGCCTTTGAATTTGTAACTGAATTCTGAATTTGAAAGATTTGTGGTCGTTATTTAAACTGTACTTCTTTTTTTTTGTAAATGTAATGGAACTAGATTTGAATTTGTTTATCTTATTTGTCATTTGAAACACTTTTGTGTGTGATCATTATATCAATTTTATGTTTTAATTTAATTTATTGGAATGGAGTGGACTTTGTCTAAAAGTAAATGGCACATTTAATTTAATTAAATGATTGATGTTCATGTTAGGGGTTCTTCTTCGTGCTGGTGTGATTTGGAAACTGGCGTTCCTCAAGGCAACATACTTTCTCCTCTTCTGTTTTCTATTTTTAATAATCTTATAACTTCCGAATTTCAGTGTACCTACCTATGCTTTACCCAAAGGTTGACTGGTAGAAAATGCCTATGGCATTAAGTCGACCTCTGTACATTTCTGTTTTTCTGTGCTGTGCTGTGTGTATTAGTATTAAATAAATAAATTAATTCAACAATATAGTTTAATTCTAGTGAAGCAGTGACTTTTGAATGGCAATCTGTCATTCTCCCTAACTGTAAAAGTTAAAATATTTATTCATTTTGAAGGATGTATACCAAAAATTCCATTACGCTAATAATCACAGGCGCATCTAAACAAGAAAAAAAGATGGTCTCGCGTTCGATTTTTAAAAACCGCACCAAAAGAGCCGCGGACAATTCCAAATTCAAAAATTTTCCACGGCGCGCGTTCGGATACCGAATAAAAAAGTTAAAGTGCGTTCGATATTAATATGCAGTGCTGAGAATCTTGTGGCATCGTTAGTGTTGTGATAGTTATGTTTGATTCGATTTTATTAGAAAAAGTATTTTTTTTTGTGATTGGAGAAATACCCCTTTATTTATAAACGTTGCTTAAAGTTTTGTAGTGATTAGCGACTGTTTAACCTTACATTTTTGACGTTTGAACGTCACTTAACTTTTATCATCGTTTATGAATAAAACCCATAGCTGTGTGTAAAATAGATGTTTAGGGCTCATTTTGTTATAACTATCGCAGAAAAGTCAGCCATTTCGTTATACTGTCATTTATTAGAATGATACAAAAAAAAAAAATTAACGTTGCTCATTAATTTACCATAGACCATTTCACACATCAATCAACGTGGTCTTCGCGGTCAACGGACCTCATCTAGTTTTTTTAAATATTATGATTGACGTGTAAAAGTGTTTTGGCAAACCCACTTACAGAAATTAATAATTTATCATTTACGAAACTCCTCAATGAAACCCAAAGACATCGACATACGACGCAATTTTCTTAACAAATCCATCGTCTCAACAAAAATCGACTAACCACCAACCAACTCGATTCATATTCGCACCACTACAGCACGCTAACCAAAAAGCAGGGTGTCGGTCTCGAGGCGATTCGATGTAGCGATACGAACCCAGTAATTACAACTTACTGACTATAGCTATTATCAAGTAGCGGAGTGCCTTTCATATATTTTACAAAATGGATGGCCATGTCTCACAGCCCGTCTTGTGCGTTGAATATTTATATTGTAGATTTATTGCGAAGAAATATGTTGTGATTTATAGGGGGCTGCGGCCCGGTGTTTGAATTCGGAAGGCCATTTTGAATTTTTTGGAGTTTGAAATACGAAAATTTTACTGGGTGAGCGGTTTTTCACAGGACATAGTGAGCCTCTGTTTTAAAAGGATATAGTTGTAGTGTATCTATTAAATAGATATGTAAACACTGTCTCATTCACACAAGCGGGGTAGCTGCTAACACTTATGTCATCTGTCAGTCACGAGGAATGGCGGGAAACAGAAAAAGTGAAGCAGGCTATTTATATAATATGGTGGCGCTTGGTGTGGCAGTGAGCCAGTGAAGTGATATATTCAACGTAAATAGGGATTCAGCAGGATTCTACAATAGCGAACCTCTTTTTTGACAGGATTTTTGGTCTCTTTTAAAGTCCAGACATAATCTTGACCAGGCCTTATGAGGACCATACAGATTAGTGTTGAAGATTTATTTTGTCACATTCCGTCTTATTACGAAACAAATTCTAACTTTAGTTTTAACGTAAACCAGCCAGTATTTGCATTTCTAACTTTATTTCGATTTAGACAAAGTTTTTAATACTAAAATGACAACTTAGCACTGAACTACCGTCCTTTTTGCATAAAGAACTGCATTTCTATAGCTCTTAAGTTCTTAATTCAGTAACTGGCTCAGTGGTTTATACCTGCGGGCTAAATGCGTAACTCACTATCCGTAGCAATGGGTTTCATTTTGACAGTTCAACAACATTCATTGCGATCAACAAATTTTTAGAACATATGAGGCAATGGATTAGCAATATCCTTCAAAATTATTCAGAATGAGATTGATAGAGTGTTACGCTATTAGGGTGCTAATCTAAAAATTGTGTTTTATGGATACTCCATTTACTGGAAGAATACCTATCTCTCACGGGATGTGTAGAAATTATACAATGACACAAGCTACGATCCTACACTCGTCTCCCAACGATATTTTCATAAAATATATATTAATTCATAAATTAATTTCTCTATTTTTATCGTGTTTACACCTAGTTATATGGGCATGCTGTGGTCTTCTGTAATTGAAGGAGCACACGTAAAAGAACCTTTTTTATTATTGTAATTATCTATTGTATATGTGTATCCTTTGTTGGAGATCCTCAATAAATAAATTAAATAAATAAATCCTACCACCTCTCAACCTCTAACGAGCGTGAAAATACAAGACTACGTTCAGAAACTCGTACCAAACGTACAAAATTAATTAAAACCATTTCGGCGCCATCAGTTCGAAGTCTTGATTGATTTTTATTACATCAATACTTCAAACTGACCGGGGAATTAAATATGAATGAATTAAGGTCTCACCTGCTTTTGTAAGGTACAAATTACTGACGGAATATTTTGACGTTCGGATCAGTAGTTTTGAAGATTACCTCTACGTACAAGCTCACAAATCTTACCTCTTTATAGTACTAGAATAGATTGGCAGTTTGAGTAATTTATGTGGCCTACCCAAATGTCCTTTCGTTTTGAGTTGAGTTGAGCTGCACGATTTCTGAAAAATGCGTGCACTGACTAGACAGGTCCTCTCAATCTGTGTGGTTCGTCCCTCAAAAGACCATCTCAGACATCGATCTACATGGTCTTCATATGATCTGACCAAGATTATGTCTGGACTTTAAAAGAGACTGTGACCTCTGAGTTTGTTTCGGCCTTTCTTCTCAGACTAGTCAGATAGGAAATGCCGACCTCATCTAGTTTTAAAATACGATTTACGTGTAAAAGTGTTTGTACAAACCTACTTACAAAATATTTATCATTGTGTAATTTAGCTTTAGGTAAGAGAGGTCTATGGAAAGAACAAGAACGAGTGCACCCAGAAGATATGTTCAATCTTCTGTGTGCACTTGTTCTACCATAGACCTTATCCATCGCTTTCCAAGACCGAAGTCAAGAACCTCTGTACCAAAATGTGTTACTTACCCAAATAATAACATCGCATTCCTTTTTCCACAGAAAAATGTGGCCTATCAGACGACCCAGGTCTCCGCGTGAACGGCAAGGGGAAGAAGATGAGGAAACCTCGCACGATATACTCCAGTCTTCAGCTCCAGCAGCTAAATAGGAGGTTTCAACGGACGCAGTACCTCGCCCTCCCTGAGAGGGCGGAACTCGCAGCAAGTTTGGGCCTCACACAGACTCAGGTAGGTGGTATATGGATATCAGTATTTTGAAAGCAGTACGAAAACAAATGAAGATTTTGTGTGTATTTTGCTGTTGGAAACGTCTCGTCCCTAAAGCTAGGGTTTTCCAAGACTGCGGTGGCCGCCACATAATGTCCGCAATTTAGCGTCGTCTGTAACGTTAATTATGAAAGTAAGTTGAGGTGTTTTCCTAGAGTGATTTTTGACACCGTAAAATTAAACCTCGGTGCCATCATTTTCATGACAGCTTTCACTGCGACCGTTATGTGATGGCCAGCGAGTTTCTAAGAAACTGAAGCTTTAATGGGGAATAAGGAGAGCTGACAATTTATTTCTTCGAGTGATGTCTCATAGTACGATATCCCGGTAGTCTTCCAAAAAAAAAAGGAATCTAAATGTACTTTAACTGTTTTTAGAGCTCCGATCATGATTGGGAAATAGCGCAAAAGATCTCTTCATTTCTTTCTACCAGTGTGATGATCCTGGCAAGAAAGATTTCGTGGATGAAGTGATAAAGATGCCAATTTTAGCCCTTCTCATGGTTAGATTGCCTTTTAGTGGTGATGGCGTTGATTTAGCACCGAAAACTGTGCCTTTAAAGTTTTAACGATTGCACTTAACTTATTGTCTAAAACAATTTGAAACTAAAAAAGGATCTGTACTTACTTACGTTTTTAAGTGAAAACTTCTATAGCCGCATTTCTGATCACCTCCAGCTCGTGTAGTTGACGCTGAATCGGCTATACTCGGCGCTGGTTCGTGTATCCTCGGCTCCAGTCGTAAGTTTTCACTTCTACTGTGTGCATGCACAGACCTTCCTTTTTTACAACAAATGTCTCATTATGTCAGTTTTTATTAATCAAATCAAGGAACATGACGCTTATTTCTTTCCCGGATGTCTTGTTCCATTTCAGCCTAACTAAAGACACTTCAATTCCCAAAAACCGAATATCTAAACACAATTTTTAACAGTCGGTTGCAACAATTAACTATTACTTAAACAAAAACATTTTATTTTAACTTAAAAAATACTAAAAACTAAAAAAAAATCCCCACACATCGCCGGCATAGTAATTATGTCACACACCTAGCAATTATCCACCAGTGTGTACATTCACTACATTTTTTATCTATAAATCAGTGTATATCTAAAAATAGACCTTATTACTGTTAGGATAAAATATAAAGTCACTAAGCAACATGTCCACCTTATGGCAGCAACGTATAATTAAAAGACAAGGAGTTTTTTTTTTAATATCTGTCACAGATAACGCACTGCTGCTTCTAAGTAGTAATTTCATTGTGAATAGTCTATGGTTTTTTTTTACGAAACAATAGAGCTTGGTATTTTTTTTTTCTACTTTTCGATCGACAGTATTAATTTTTTTGCGTTGAATTAGTTAAAGGAACTGAAAAGTCGTCATATTTTTTATATTCGTTTGCGTTAGTACGCTATTAAAAAACAATTACCTACCTAGGTATGACAAGTAGTTGAACACAATATTTTTTTTAAATTTTCTTTGACGTTTTTCTGTGCTAATTACATGCTTGCAGAAAAAAAATGGTACCTAGCTCTCAAGGGTACTCCCTAGAGAGCTAGGTACCATTTCTTTTCTCTGAATAAACTCTAAATTTGCAACAAAGACACTACGATACTTTTATTTTTGAATGAAACAAATTGATTCTGTGTAACTGCCTCGTTGGTCCAGTGGTCGCAAGCGGTACTGCATAAGGTCTTGAGGTGAATCCGGAACAGTTGTATTAGATTTTTCCATCTGGAAATTCTCAGTAGCAGCACGGAGTCTTCTGGATCTGTGTCCGGTTGAAGGCAATAGGCTTGCCGTCTTTTACATGGGCCCTGAACATCCTCCGAGGATTAATACATGTGTGATGTTATGTTATTTTTATAAATACCTAGTACCGATACATTATTTAAATTGTTATATAAGTTGATATCTATAAAGCAGGCAGAAATTTTGACGATACCATTTTTTTGACAAGTCAAGTACACTTTCCTATTTATATATTTCCCTACACCTTCCCAATAAAAGTCATTACGACCATCGAGCCTTGCTCTTACCACAGTCAAACCGCGCCTATCATTTAAAAAAAAAAACATGCACCATAGACAAATGCATGCGTTCGGAAACCATATTCCGATTGGTCTCGTTCGGAAATTGATTCGTCATGTGTCACCGTACGGAATGAATAATCGTGGTCTGAACCCGGCACGATGTAGACCGCGCAATGGGTAGACACGGCTTTAGTTTTAGCGTGACCGTTAGTGTGTATGAGTTGTTAGTTTGATTAAGGACTTGGGTTTGTATTAAGTTGAAATATTTTATTAATTAAATGGTATTGAAGATTTTTATACGTGGCCGCCATTTTGAAAAAATAACAAAATGGCGAACAGTATGCCATGGAATTTAATTTAATTAAATCAATTACGAGTAGGTACTTTTGAATTGTTAAGAGGTCGGTCTATCAGCAAGATGAAGCTAGTTGCCCATTCTAAAGCGTAGTAGGTTCCTCATATGATCCGAAAGCTCAAAAATCGAAATCAACGTATATATAAATATATCAAATTTAATATTACATGGGACTAAACATAACTGGCGAAATGCGGGTGTACTTAGGTACACCAACCCTTCAGGAATTACAGGTGTGATGTTATGTTATTCCAAGTAATCAAAGGGATTTCCTTAAAATCTACGGCACATCTAAGAGACCGTACCAAGAGTGACTGCAAAAACTAATCGCAATTGACCGCGAAGTAGCAATTTTTCCTTTTACCAGTCAATGGAAAGCTTTAGTTCAAGTCACTTTAACTTTTTAGGTTGATAATGACGTAGGTAAGAAGGCTTTCAGGCTCAAATGGGACCAGGCAGGTCACATCAGCCGCATGCACGATGGCCGCTGGGCGAGTCTCCCCACAATGGGTGCCTGAAGGACAGCGCTGCCGAGACCAAGGTCAAAGCATTTATTCCAAATAGGCACATAAAAGGCACTTTTGAACGTCAAAAATTACAGTAAAATAGAATTGATTCTAGTCGCCCCTTCCAAATGGTAGTTTTGGTATGGAGAAGAATGGGCAAGAAGTTCTACCGTTACTCTTTTAAAATGTTACTTATAACCTCTATGACACAATGAACGAAGCCGCGCAAAATGAACGCGAGATTGGTGTGATTAACTAAGGAATTGACGTGGTTTCGAAGCAAGGAATCATTGAGTGGTCATAGTGAATTAGGACCCTGGTCACGTAGCGCGAGAACTGGTTCGAGGTGGTGCGGGAAAAGAGGTCCTGGAAGGACTTGGGGGAGGTCTTTGCCCAACAGGGGACAATAATGAATGATATCACTTATTTTATTGTGATATTAAGTCACTTTCGTGTATCACTGACGTTTATAAATGGTGTTAGTTTTATTTTGTAACATAAAACATAGAGGTATTCGTCGCATGTACCTATGTATTACAAATCTGACACTGACATGCAACGCGTGCACAGCTGAGTGATTTAATAGAAATTATTTATTTGTGATAGAAAATGATGATTTAAATTTGAACATCAGAAAGCCAATTCTCGTAATTTAAAACGTTCAAAATCTAGTCGCAGTCTCATCTCAGCGACAAACAAATGTCAAAAACTCGTCAAAATGTAGGGAAATTAGAGGTATTTTTGACAGATTGAGACTGAAATCAGACTGTGAATGTTCTTAACATTTCGAGAATTGCCCCCCCGAACTCATACATACAGGGTGGCAGGGACATCGACGCGCAAACTGAAACCATAGATTCCAGCACACGCATAGCATTCAAGACAGTAGCATAGTAATTTTCCAAAAAAAAAAATTGTTTTTTTAACTGACCAAAAATTATATCATAATTATATTCTCGGGAACTCCAACTAGCCCAATTCTTAAGGAAGGTTATAAGCTATTTAATATCTCGCTACGACCCTTAGAAACCGAGCAAAATGAAAAAAAGCCAGAAAGCGAAAACGTCGTAATAGCGTCCCGGGCGATGCGATGTGATGGTCGGGGAGTTTTATAAAAATGCGGCTGTTATTTTTGTATTTTATAAATCTCACGGACTCGAACAAAGTTGCGGACAAAAGCTAGTATTTAAATAAAAATGCTAACCATTCAGCCTTTTTTAATCTCCAATATCATAATCATCATCAACCAATAGCAGTCCACTGCTGGACATAATGTTGCCATTGAACTCGATTTTCGGAAACTCCCATCCAGCTGCTACCAGCCATCCTGCGAAGATCGTCGCTACAACTAACCTGACCAATATGGCAATATGATCTCCAATATGACATAACTGTACTCTCTATTCCTTCTTAAGTTAACTTTAACGGTATAAAAAGTAAGAGCCAAGTTAATTTTATTATAATTTAATATTTCTCAGTTATTGTCTGTGGGCCGCACTTTGATGAACCCCGCGTCGATATAGGGCTGTGCGCTAATCGACAATGTCGATAATTATTGTCGATGTAAACGTAGTTCAAATTAAGTTCGTATTCGAATTTTTAAAACTCTGTCGATATCGATGGAGTTGCCCCACATTATTTTGTTTTGAAAATAAATAAGAATACAACATTTTATTTTAACTGTAATTATAAAAATCCATTGGGCTTTGAATAAATAATATTGTTTAAACGACGCCAAATTAGACATTAATTTGCACATATTTCAAAACACAAACAATTATTGTTTTTATTGTTTCCACAACAAAACGGTTCTCTATTTTGAATATTTCTTCAATGATGAATAATAATTTGCATAATTGAAAACATTATTATCTTTAGATTTTATTTTTAATAAAATATTTATATGCTACAAATTAATTAAAAATACACATACATACGGTATTTATTAAAATAATATCACAACATATCAATTTATAAATGGCTGGCCAACCACAAAGTCTTCTAATGATATGAAATGACCTCAAAAATAATTGTTAGGTATAGGTACCAACACTTTTTTTAATTTTTTTATTCAAACGATACAACAAAAGGCTACAATATAAAACCTAGAAATAAGAAATATACAAAACTTATCAACAATATTGTAGCCCACAACGCTGTTCACACATGAACTATAGGATATATTTTATCTGTGTTTATAATAATCGCATTTTAACATCGATAAAGTCGGTAAACCGATACATTTCCTTATCCCAACCCTACAGCCTATTCGATTCGAATCCACATTAAAACAAAAAAGTAGGAATTGAACTCCATACTATTCCGGTCTTTAGAACAAAAACGAAACAATCTAATCACAGATTGCATTACTTAGAACATAATTAACTTTTTACTTTTACTGCTCGAGCAATTTTCAACCTTGTCTCCATGAAATAGAGTTGTATGTAACTGCAAATGTAAGTTGGTGCCTGGAGTTTTTGTCAATGGTAATAAATCATTACATTTGTCTTTAGGTGCTGGCGATGCTCTATTGTTTCATAAGCTGAGCATTTTTCTTATTAGCTGCCTTGTAGGGTTCCCTTTTTAAGTATGTAAACTTCAGTTATAATTAGTGTTGCATTAAGATTATGTATAGGTAAGATGGTGACAAGATAAGAAATTATAAATGATAAAGCATATTGTTTGTGTAAATTGGTTCAAAAAAGCACTCGTCAAATATACGTTTGGGAACAGAATGTTTATGTTAATTTAAATTTATTTGAAAATTTTTAGTTATAAGATTTCAATATTTCTTCAAGTTTTCCATATTTCTATGCAGCACCCTAATTGCGTGATCTACCTACAATTCGAATCATTTTTGCTAATCCATTGCTTCATATCTTCAAAAAACTCAACATCTCTGTCTGCTCAACAGCGTAAATAACGCAATTAATGTTGTTGAACTATCAAAATGAAAGATATTGCTGCTGATAGTGTGTTACGCAATTACCCCGCTGATAAAAGTAGACAAAGCTATTGCTTTGTGGTTTGAGCGTGTTACTTTTTAATTCTAAAATGTTCCTTTTAGGGATTTATTTATTTAAGAAAAGCACAGCCACATCACGTACATTAAACTTATGCTAGAATAATATTAATAACTAAAGGACTAATGTACATGACAATTTCGGCGTACATAGCATTGGGATTGAATTAGATAAAAGTATTTCAATCACCATAGACAACAAAAATCCTACTAATATTATAAAATTATACGTGAAAGTTTGTTTGGATGGATGGATGTTTGCTACTCTTTCATGCAAAAAGTACTGCGTGGATTTGGACGAAATTTGGCGCACAGACGATTTATAACCAGGATTAACATATAAGAAACTTTTTATCTCGATATTCTCACGGGATCGAAACTTATGCGAGTGAAACCGCGGGGCGCAGTTAGTATGACATAAAAGAGAAAATGTTTTTACTTAAATCCAAACCAAGAAAATACGTCTCAAACGTTACATAACATTTAAAAAGAACTCAGAACCCCTACATTAATAAGAAACGAAGTTTTTAATTGCTGTTATGCAATGGGATTAAGCTTATAAGGTCAGACTTTTTATCGATTACATTGTGTTGCCTTGTAACGAATGAAAAAAAAAAGTGAAAAAAAATATTTCATGATTGATCGGAGGCGAGTTGAAGATACATTTTTTTATGTTTTTAAGTAACGTAACGGGCTTTAAAGGGTAACTTAGCAACAATAGCGTACAGGCTTTAAGTTACAAAGTTGCATTTTTATTGGGTTGTAGAAATAACTTGAAGTAAAAAAGCAACCTACATAATATAACATCCTGTGTCTGTATTCCCCGAAGGGTTAAGCAGAGGCGCACACCCACATACCCCCCCTAACACACTCACATTTTGCCAGATATTTTTAAGTCCCATGTACCTAATAGGGAGTGAGCCATATTACCATCAATCGGACACAAATCCAGACTCCGGGCTGCTACCGAGAAATTCCACATAGAAAAACTTAATAACAGTTTACCTGATCCGGATATCGAACCCAGGAGTTCATGCTCAACAGTAGCGCTTGCGATCACTAACGAGGCAGTCAACAAAACAACCTCATCATCATCCACAGCCCGACTTTGCCCACTGCTGGGCATAGGCCTTTCTTTTCTTGTGCCAATCCCCACACTCGCACTCCTGTATCAGCCTCATCCAGGTTTTGCCCGCGATGGCAACAATGTCGTCTGCCCATCTCGCCGCCGGCGCCGGATGACCGACACCTCGTCTTCCAGTCCTTGGACGCCACTCTGTCACAGCCTTACTCCACCTCCACCAAAACCACTTACTAGAAAAGAAATCAACTGATATTCTAGCGAAAAAAACAAAACAAAACATCAATAAAAATAAAGGTATTTACCACAAACTATGTATTACAAAACCATACGATGTGGGACAGCTTGATTAAAAATTACTCAATGCAATGTTTTACCCAATAAACTCAGATGCGTACAATATTGTATAATGAGCGTAGCATTGATTCTCATGTCTGAACAGAATTTTGTACGGTTCTTTCGTTAAATTGTAATTAAACGAAATTAATCGACAGTTTCGGTTTCAACGTGGATGGCGCTGCACTAGTGTTTTGATCTGTGCGCTTAAAAAAGTTTGTTGACGGATTTGAAAACAGAATGTATTCGCGCGTCTAGCAATGACAGTTTTGTGTTCTTATTTTGGAAATTGTTGTTAGGGCTTAAAGAATATTTTTGATAATATTAGCGTTAAGGCCGTAATAAAATTGATGTTTGACAGTTTTTGTATGAAATCACTGTCAAAATTTCAAAATTATTCCTCGAATAAAGTTATCAGATGATTGAAAAATCAGCCAATAATGAAGAAGAAATTCCGCGATTATTATCGTTTTAAATTAATTACACAAACTTGTTACTATTGCAAAGTCAACTCAGCCTATCGCAGTCCACTGTTGGACATAGACCTCTTTCAGGCTGCGCAACAACACCCTGTCCTCCAAACTGTTCCAGCCAACTTTTTAAGGTCATCGGTCCCTCTAGCTGAGGAAAGAGGAGAGTTATTTCCATATTTTCCTTTTTGCTGGCCTGGCCTTTGAGCTATTTCGCTGGTGGCCAAAAAGGCTAACTCCAGCAATGTTTATTTTTTATTTTTACACCTTGTAACATAAAATGAGAAACTCATCTATGAAACCATTTCTTGAAAGCTTCCCCTCACTGTGAGAACATTATGTATTTGATTTCTCACATACCAGAAAAACCATAAGCAACAACACGGAAATTAAAGAAAATAAGGCGTTGCACACACAGCGCAGTCGTACTGACAGGCCGGCTTGACGTAAAAAATCCCATTTGATCACAGCGCGTCAAACAAAATGATGATGGATGTGGGGAGTTAATTTGATACTACGGTGTGTGTGACGAATTCACAAACTGTGTTATGTTTCATTGCAGTATTTCTTCTTGTATTCCTTTTTGAACGTAATTATTGAAGTTTCTATTGGTGGCTCATGTTTTTGCTGTAAGTTGTATCATGGAGGTGGGTTTTCCGAATTCGAAATTGAGCGTGGCGTGCATTTGAATTTAGAATAGGTATTCGTTTCTTTGTTTTTGGTATGGTTTTGTTTTAAAAGCAAAAAAAATGCAAGTCTCGTCCTAAGAGGGAATTATATGACACAAGCTTCTGTCTGCGACTTCGGTCGCGTAGAATTTCTTGTTCCACCAACCCACCCCGGCGCATCGCATTTTTTTTAATCCGACTGATAGTTACAGAATTTAGCGCGTTCAAGCAGACAAACT
Source organism: Apamea epomidion (assembly GCA_947507525.1). Taxonomy (NCBI): domain Eukaryota; kingdom Metazoa; phylum Arthropoda; class Insecta; order Lepidoptera; family Noctuidae; genus Apamea; species Apamea epomidion. Next base: position 6,381,984 of record OX382252.1, on the reverse strand, counting down.
CTTAAGCTTTATTATTAGAGTAGAGGGGGGGTGAGGGTTTCGGTTTTACACCACTATAACGTTAACTACTCTGTCCAAGATTATGTCTGGACTTTAAAAGAGACTGACCTCTGGGTTTCTTTCGACCTTTCTTCTCAGATTAGTCAGATAGGAAACGCCGACCTCATCTAGTTTTGAAATATGATTGACGTGTAAGTGTTTGTACAAACCTACATACAAAAATAAAATCATTTATCATTTACTAATTAGATCACTTACCTATCCATTTCAATGCCCTCTTATTTATACGCATACATACACATATATACATACTCCTACAAACACAGATACGCGCAACCGTACTCTCACTCATCACACACACAACACAAACACGCACGCACCCCCGAACACACTCTCAACACACACACGCACTTAAACAAACACACACAATATACATATATTAATTGCACCTCTAGTTTTCATTCATTAATAAATTGTACCAACTCACTCGCCGCGGGAGGAAGACCTGGAGTCCTGAAATGAAGGGCTGCCCTAGTTTAGGCTCCCAGTCCACTCCATTTATTCTAATAATGTCAGTACTGTGTTTTGATTACTGTAGAAAATAAATGAATTTGTACTTTACTTTACTTTTTTCTGCCATGTCTTAATAAAAGTAAGAAATTTGTTTATTCTGCACAAATTCAATGAATAATGCGTTAGCAAAGTTGATAACGGGACTAACAACTAGCATTTCAGTAAAATAGTATTTTCATTTTGTAACGAAAAGCCAATCATTTCATTAGCAAGTCTTTTATTTAGTCCTTCATAAAAACTAGTTTTCATATTACATGATAAGTAACTTTTTATAGAGATAGATTATGTTTATTTCTATAATAGAAGGTGTTAAATAATTGGTATGACATTTCAACTTTACGGATCTGCCAATCAGAAAAGTTCAGTTTGTGTTATTAACTTATTATGTTTAAACAAACAACTAAGGTGTAATAATTATTTTAATTTTGGCTATTAAAATAAAAGAAAACCGTTTATTTTTATATGTATGTTTATTTTTATAACAAAAGATTAGGGAGAATAACGAAATTCCTCTGCAATGAACAATATCTTAGCAAAAAAAAAGCTATGCGAGATTTATGCTGGGAAATCCCATGCCGTATGAGTTCGCAGATTTGATTTTAGAACGTCAATAATATTTCATTTTTCTTTTTCCGCAACCTCACCACATAGCCTTATTCCTTTCGGCCAGCACTTCCAAAGAATTCTATTTACAAAAATACATAACGTGTCTTAGAACTCGCCGAGTCACTATCTCAAACGATAAGAACGATGACTTACGCATTTCGTGTACCACCTCTGATTGGCTGTCAAAGTCGACCCGACGACCAATAGCGGCTCGTCAAATGTCATGACTATGCGGTTTCAGAACAATTGTTCGAAAAAAGAACGTGCTTCCGTTAAAGTGGCAAGGCTTCTGTTTTTTTTTTTATTGAAGTTGTCTATGGAGTCTTTTGTCTGTGGCCGAAAGATAGTGTTTCTTTTGTTATCTGTGGTAATAAATATGTAGTAGAGAAGTATTTGATTGGTATTGTCTTAATGTGCAAACGGTATTGAAGATTTTTTGTAAGACTATTTTAAAAGTAATTCGTGTCGGCACACCTACATTTTAATTTAATTATAGAAATAAGCAATACCGTTTTTGCAAATCACCATTCTAAAATGAGCAAGGTTCTCCTTAATTCTAGTAAGATACTCACCAATCCGTTCACCAAATGCGGAGATCATGACGTAAATTTTCCCTTTTACTATTCCGTGCAATAGAAGGCCTATTTTATCTCACGGGAACGTATTGCGGGATAAAAAGTATGCCATGTGTTAATCCAGGTTATAAACTATCTGTGTGCTAAATTTTATCCAAATCCATTCAGCCGTTTTTCCGTGAATGAGTAACAAACATACAAACTTTTACGTTTATAATATTACTAGCTTCCACTCTCGGCTTTACCCCCGTGGAATGTCGATTAAATTATACCTTCCTCCTTCCGCAGGGCTCAAAGTATCCTCATAACAAATTTCATCAAAATCGGTCGAGCCGTTTAGCCGTGAAAGCGTATGCGTAACAAACAAATAAACTCACATTCCCATTTATAATATTAAGTTAGGATTAGGATATTATATCATCATCATCATCATCATTTCAGCCAAAAGACGTCCACTGCTGAACATAGGCCTTCCCCACGCACTTCCAAGGATATATTATCCACTGCTAAGGATATAAAGATATGTGTATCCACTGCTGCAATAAAAAAGGATAAGATGCACAATTGCACATGCATCCTATAAACCTATGATGACGATGTGTGATTGCTTACGTCAAACCAATAAGCAATCACACATATCCGGAATGACCATGGCATCTGTTTTCAAAATGGCAGCTCCCAATGATCGTTACACATCGTACCTTCATTTAAAGCAATTAAAACACCATTGTATCCATTGCGACCAATTGTCATCAATTGGTAAACGATTTTCCAATTAATTTAATTGTTGAGTTCTTTTTTTAAAGTTTTACTACCTACTGGCCTATATTTTAGTTGACAAATTAGGATTGAGTTGGCACTATTGATCTTGTTTTTTTTTTTTTTATATGGATAGATGTGACATTTTCATTCGATTAGAAGATAGCCGATTTATAGTGAATTTCACCGATAAAACTGAACACGATAAACACATCTAAGCCGTGTTCAAGAGCATTCAGTGTCATAATTTAAGTTTTCTTCGGCTATAAAAGTTATTCTACGTCGCCTTTGATAGAATAATAATATTTTTTGTTTTGGTTTTTGGTATAACTCTGTCATACCAAAAACTGGTGGAAATCTAACTAGTTAGATTTAAATTATGTGCTTAAAAACGTGGATAACAAAATCAATTTAAGTCTTTAATCTGTCAATATTAATTTTATATGTGATTCTCGGCCTGAGGCCTCGATATTCAATTAGGGTGAGAATCAGAACCCTTCAAACGTCCAAATTTCATAAGGCAGCACCACTTCCACTGTGGGGATCGCCCGGAGAACACGGTGGAGCATACGGTGGAGGTCTGCCCGGCTTGGGCGGGGCCCCGCCGTGTCCTCGTGGCGGCGATCGGCGGCGGCGACCTCTCGCGTCCGGCCCTCATACAGGCCATGGTACGGAGCGAGAGTGAATGGGAGGCCGTCACCTCCTTCTGCGAAGCAGTAATGCTCGCGAAGGAGGAGGCTGAGCGCGTGAGGGAGAGGCAATCGCTGCACCCTCGCGCGCCTAGCCGCCGCAGGAGACGCCCTGGACGGGAGTCAACAGCCGACTCCCGGCCACCGTAGGCGCGGGCCTGCGGTTGGCGAGCTATGGGCAGCTCGCCGCCCGGTAAGGACCAGGCCCGGGTCGACAGCGCGTTGTGTTCCACGCGCGCCTCAAAGAGCTGTCAGCACGAACTGACGGGGTCCGCTAGGGCCGATGCCGCCGGGGCTGCGGGTTGTTCGAAAGAGATACCGTGGCCCCTGGCACAGGCAACTGAAGGAACACGGGTGGGTTTTAGTCAGTAAAAGTCTGACACTCCCTTCTGCTCCGCCCAGAGCGGGAGGAGTCATTTGATGATTTACCACCAAGAAAAAAAAAAAAAAAAAAAAGGCAGCACCACTTCCTAGTACCTACTTCAGCTGGAAAGAAGAAGTGGCGCAACAAACTCCCCAGCAGCACAGTTCATTCACTTCATAGCATAGGTCTCCATCCATGACCACCCTGATGATAACCGCTCATGGTAGAAAGTCAGTCAGTAGTGTTGGTAGCAGGACTGACCGCCAAGTCTCTCACCAACCAGATAAAAAAAAAAAACTTTTTCCCACTGCAATCTTAAATTCCTCTAGCTGCCAGCCATTATGTGCATAACCGTGAAACACCAAGAAGTCCAACTACTTACTTATCAGTTATATTTATCAGCGGCTTTGCATGTCCGTTATCAGTAAAACGTGTATCTATAGCCGCCGCTTACTACTTTCGTTTTTACTAGAAGTTTATTTCCTGTAAGTTGGTAGTACTGGCATGTTATGTTCAATCTAATTCGGGGAATTGATCGGATGGGAAATTTTAAAATTGGAACTGTCTTTTTAGGGTCCCGTACCCAAAGGGTAAAAACGGGACCCTATTACTAAGACTTCGCTGTCTGTCCGTCTGTCTGTCACCAGGCTGTATCTCAAGAACAGCAATAGCTAGACAGTTGAAATTTTCACAAATTATGTATTTCTGTTGCCGCTATAAGAACAAATACTAAAAACAAAATAAAATAAATATTTAAGGGGGGGCCCCATACAACAGACGTGATTTTATTACCATTTGCCCAAAACTAATTCGAGTATCGTCAATCCTAGAGGCAAATTCACCAAAGCACCCTTAACGGAAATGCAAAATTCCGGAAGTCAAACAATAAATTATATTTGAAGCAAAACTAAAAGATTTTATTATGATTACGTGTGACGTGGAAGTGTGGGTAGTATTGAAATAAAACAAAACCCTCCAACAGCCAGGAGCACTTCTTGTTCAAGCATGTCGTAATGGTGGGTACAGAAGTGATTGGGTTCTTGATAAAATTGTGGTGAAATTGTCTGGAATAGAGAGAGAGTAGAGAACAGTGTTCCATACCATATATGAGTTTTGCAAGGATATTTAACTATAACAAGATATCAGACTAAATTCCTAAATTGAACGATTCTCAATATTTCGTTTTACATCTTTGAGTGATCGATTCAAATGTTCTATCGGTTAGTTTAGTTGGATGAATAGTCAGGTCGTAACCTATGATTGTTTGAGGTTCGGCAACAGGTTTTCTTATCAAATACATAATTTAAGATCCCAGAAACCTGTATTAAATGTAGATATTCCTACTATCCTCCTAATATTATAAACGTGAAAGTTTGTATGGATGGATGGCTGGGTGTTTGTTACTCTTTCACTCAAAAACTACTGAACGGATTTGGATGAAATTTGGCACACAGATGGTTAATAACCAGAATTAACATATAGGATTCTTTTTATCCTGATATTCCCACGGGATCGAAACTTATGCCGGTGAAACCGCGGAGCATAGCTAGTATGATGTATGATCAAATAGAACATCCTCCCAGAGGGCTTACATGAAATGACATTCTATCAGCGTTAGTGATGATGGAAAAAGTCAATAATGTTGCGTAACATCTTTCAATCACAATTTAAATTATTTTGAAGGATGTTGCTAATCCAATGCTTCATATGTTCGAAAAAATTGTCTGCTCACCAACGCAAATAACGCAATGAATGTTGTTAAACTGCCAAAATGTAAACCATTGCTACTGTTGAGTATGTTACGCAATTACCCCGCTGTTGTAAGTCGTTGTAGAAACGCCTTGAAAGGCAGGTCACTTGTCTAAGCCCTAAGCTCTCCTTAAGTTTGAAACCTTGACTATTTTTAATATTTTCGCTATGGTAAGCACATTAGTGGCTGCTAGTACAAGATCCAGTTAGTTGGGTAGTAAAACGTTAACGAGTTACCGGCAGGTGGCGCCAGTTATATTAATATATCATACTACACTAGCTAGGGAACCCGGGTTTACTCACGATAAATCATTATTCTAGCTTCCTTAATTTTAAAGTTATGTGGGAGTTCGTGCATCCGTTTGATGCGGGAAATGCAGAAACAGTAGTCGTGGTGGTGTTTTGGTGTGTGCTATGTCCAGCAATGGAGGTTTTGCGGCTGAATGATGATGAGGAGGGTGAGTGAAGATGTTACGTCAATCATGCATCAATGGGTGAACGGATTTGGAAAGGCACGCAGAGGAGCCATATCCTGGATGACCATGAGAATACTTTGTATGTGGTTAAATGATTAAATTTCGCTAGAATGCGAGTGAAATTCCGGACGATGACTAGTGTATTTTTAATCACTTCGAGATTAGCAGACAACGCACAGGATAAACCACTGAAGAAAGAAACATGCAATTTTCTGTGCATCTTCAGAATTCACTTAGACCTGCCCTAGGAAAGAGGTATCAAAACGGTGAAGGAAAACATCGTGAGGAACGCTTGTCCTAGAACCAAAAATTCGAAGACATGTGACATCTACCAACCCGCACTGGGCCCGCGTGGTGGATTACATCGCACTCCGTCTCGAAGAGAGGAGGCCTGTGTCCCAGCAGTGGGAACACTAAAGGCTGATGATGACCCCAATAATTGCTGGTGGCAGAAATAGGCAGTAGTACTTTCTCCGACGAGCTCTTTTACAAGGAGTTCTACTACTAGTAATATAATTTCTTTCCCTCAGCATCCTGAAAAACCGGTGCCTATTAATAAATTGGAACCTGCTTTCATAATTTCTCAAGACATTAAAATGGCTGTCTTTTCTGCCGTGTTTATGTTCATAAATTAGCTAGTCTATGTATTATTCATTTTATGGTATACACAACACCTCACTGCGACGTCTAGTACGATTTTCTTGGTTTTCTGAATAACTTGCTATGAGCTGTTCTCATAGTAAAGCTGGATGTCCAGGCTATCATTCGTAGATCTTCGAAAGTCGTTGAACTCGTGGCTAAATGATAACAGCCACACGAGTCGATCAAAGTTTAAGATACGCTTGCCGCGGTCGATTCGTGGACGGGTCCATTAAATATCGAGACCCCTCCGTGCCTCAGAAAACACTTTTAGCCGTTGGTCCCAGTTGTCATTCGTAGATCTTTGACAGTTGACAGACGAAGACAGGACAGGGACACAGGGGCACAGGGACAGAAGCCCGCAGTCTTACCAAGGGGTATCGTGTTACCCAGTCATTGGGTTGCGGAGGTCGGATAGGCAGTCACTCCAAGTAAAATACTGGTATTTAGCAGCATATGGTTGAAACTGGATTGTAGTTAAGAAAAACAGGAGAACTATTCTCTTAGTTTCTGTACAGGTGTGCGGTGACCAATTATTACCATTAGATGGGTTGCTTAATGGCTCTTGTTTGAAACCCATTAACAAAACTGTACCAGGCTTGCAAATTATCATAGGAGGTAAAGTCGAGTCCTATTTTTGAAGTGAAAACTTCTTTAGGCGCACTTAGCGATCTTTCTAAACAGTGAACGAAACTGAACCTTCATGCTCGGGTCGGTGACGTGGTATACTCGGCTCCCGTCGGTCGGTGATGCTGAATCGGGTATACTCGTAGCTTGATCGCTTATACTCGGCTCCAGTCGTAAGTTTTCACTTCTATCGTGTGGTCATAAGACATCCTCTTTTTTCATAACTCAGTCTGAATGAGTTGAACATTTAGGGTCGATTTTCCAATTATCTAATAACTTAATTTGAGGAAGAATTTTGAAATGTTGACAGGTATTTCATACAGAAACTGCCAAACGTAAATTTTACTCTTCGAATAAAAGTTATCTGGCTATGGAAAAATCAGCCCTTATAGAAGTTAAATTCTCTTTCATTCAGTACCCAGATTAAACGTACCAGGGTCGAAGGAACGTTAAGAGTTAACGTACGAACAGTTAGATAGTTTTTATATGAACATTGCATCAGCGGTCGGTCGCTTGTGATCTAGTAATTACTATCGACAGACGTTACGTCACATCCTACTCTATCGATCGACTGTGTTCGAAGTTTAAAATGGTTTTTTTTTCTGTTAGCTAGTACATTTTGGTAGTATTTTTCTTGTACTTTGTGAGAATGGTTACTTACGAAAAGATGAAGAAGAGATTTTACAGTCAACTAGATTGGAAGCGAAGATCTTTGCAGGGTGGTCGGTAGCACCAGCTCTCTGAGAGTCTAAACTCTCATCCAGCTGGATGAAGCTGAGTATCAAGGTTAAAAACGTGCAAAACGTACGTACCGTGCTCTGCTGGACTGCTGTAGATCGATGATTATGATGAAGATCACTCGGCAACTCTCATCCAGCTACTACCACCCTGCGAAGATCGTCGCTCCACATAGCCTGAGTGCGTCCTACCTTTTGCCGATTCGCGGTCTACACCAAAGGTTATCGGTTCTATGGTGAATATGGCCGACCCATTGCCACTTCAGCTTGCTCATTCCGTTGGGTTCTGCTAAGGAGTTGCGCCACTTCTTCTCCCCAGCGAAAGCACTAGGAAGTGGTGAAGGGCCGGCGTTTTGGGGGACAGTCTTTTTAATTTTGACGTTCGAAAAGTGCTGATTCTCAGCCTAATTTAAATAAATTACTTTTGATTTGATTTGTGAGATATTCCGTCGATATTAAAAGACGAAGTGTGTCATTCTGCTCAACAATACCTTCCGTGTCTGTACATACCTTCGTCTATTAGGTATGTATAGTGACAGATACGTCAGATCCAGTCTATGTAACAGGTATATAGCCCAAAACTGTCGCGTTCGAGTTATAGCGGTTATTATCTCCGGGATATTACTTACTTGTCTATCGCCACTTGATCTGTGGTGCGTTCGTATTGGCGCCGGGTGATTTGATGCTGTTTTTATTTTTATTTTTAGGCCTGATATTTCCATCACCAGATAACTTTTATTCCAGGAATAAAATTGACGTTTGACAGTTTTTGTATAAAATAACTGTCAAAATTTCAAAATTAGTCCTCGAATAAAGTTGTTAGATGATGAAAAATCAGCCCTTACTTGAATTGTAGGTACGGCTTTAAAAAAATATATAAGCAGGTATAGCAATATTTTCACACACACATAATTACATAACGCCTGTATTCCTCGAAGGGTTAGGCAGAGATGCGCCTATAGTTAACTATATTTCCACATTCAAAATAAAAATATTAGAAGAAAGATTGAAAGAAAACGCATTTATTTAGCACTAAAAGACATACAATACACCAGATACATACATCAAATAGTAACAAATAAAAATCAAATAGAAAGTGTAAAGTCCGATGTAAGAAAACAGCATAGTTTTTTCAAGAAAATTGTTTTTTCAACACAGTAATAGAAATCATGAAGACATTTTAGTCAGAAATAAAACTTAGATATCGATTTTAATATTATGCAATAGGATATACATATTGCTTTCAATGTTATGCAATAAAGGGATGGGCGAAACCAGTCTGCACTATAAAATCATAAAACCACATTTCGCTAAAATATGAGGCATGCAAAATTGATTGCTAAAATAACAAATTAACAAAAACCAAATATACAACAAAAAAAAAAAACACATTTTTCAACAATCAAAGGATTCGAAGCTTAAAAAACACCGTTGATTGGTCGAGCTTTCAAAAATTGAAAAAAATATAACGGAAAAATACCGGCACTGATCAGGGGTGACCTCAAATATAGAAAAAATCTTTAAAAAAACGAGTTCTAGGAGTAATTAAAACGTTTTCACGCTTGCGGGCCAGGATAATTGATTTTATGACCAATACTTCGTGTTCCTCAGAAATTTTTACTATCATAACTGAGCTGTGGGTAAAAAATTATGACCGTGCGTCGTAGAACTCGTAGGCATTCTTAATCAGGAAATTACGAGATTTTTTTAAGGTTTCTTGTTTGTGAAATGCCATAATTTTCCTGGACATCATTTGATGTAGCACAAAAACTTTAGCAGCGTGCATTTTCATGTCCCGGTATATCATAAGTAATTTTATTTAGCTCACTGCTCTCTATGGGGATCAAAACTAGGCCTACCCACAATAGCCACAGTTCCTTACTACCCAGTACCTGAGCTGTGCTGTGCCCATTGGATCGGCCGCGACTTATGAATTCCAGGTTGTAGGCTCGAGCTCAGACAGGCCCTTTATTTTGTGTAGGTAATTTATATCATCACCACTGCTCTCAAAACAGTGAAGGAAAACAAAAACGAAAACATGTGACATCTCCCACTCACTCATCATCACTCATCACTGGGCCTTCGTGAGATTACGGCCCGCTCCCTCTCACAGAGAGGAGGCCTGTGTCCCAACAGTGGGAACGTTATTGGCTGATTATGCTCCTCATATCTGGCGGTACTTCAAAGTAGGATTGAAAGCTATTTTTATTCATAACAAATTACCGTTATGAAGCATTGAAAACTTAGATTAGTTGCAAGAGGAGCGTACCTTCCATACATCCCGTCTGACCCGTTCTCATGAGTCATTTCCAACATTTATTTTGCATTAAGTACATACATTCTGTTATATTCACGCTGTGTCTGTTAGGCGGTAAGTAGAATTGTGTACAATGCTAAGATGTATAGAAAAATAAAAAATTGGAACTTATGATTTTGACTGAATTATAATAATTTTATTATATATTTTATGTTTTTCCAAGTCTTTTTAAGGTACCACCAACCATTCAAGGATTGGAGTTTCAGTGTACCTACTTTTAGACCTAATAAAATCGCTCATACTATACGGTTAATCAGCTGTACCCATTTAAGATAAGTAATAATCCTGCCGGGGTAGCGGGATCGTCCGAAAGGGTTACCGCTGCCCTGGTACCTACATAAAGGGCTAAGGAAGGAACACGGGTGGGTTTTAGTCAGTAAGAGTCTGACACTCCCTTCTGCTCCACCCAGAGCGGGAGGAGTCATTTGATGATTTCCCATCCACAAAAAAAAAAAAAAAAAAGAAAAAAGATAAGTAATAATAAAAATAAAAAAAAACAAGATTTTTTAAATTGCCAAATTTTTTTTTTTTTACTTAAATTAAAAATAAACTTTAGTTTTCTTACTAATTAACATAAACCTAATAACTAAGCCAGTCTGTATTAATCAGTAGTATTCTTGGATTAAAATACAACCAAACAATAATAATTTACTTTGACAGAATGTCCATTTCAAAAATAAACTAACTTCGTAAAATCAAGACACTTTGCGTAGTTTTAATTACTTGTTAATTACGACTTTGGATGTCTATGGAACTTTTTAATTACTGACTACTGACAGTAAGAAACTATTCTAATATTTTCTGTGAATTCAAGAAACCTATTTAATTGTCTTATGGAGTTTCCGAAAGTTTTGGAAAGTTTTCTTTCTGTTGTATTTCCTTATTTATTTCTAGCTGCGCCCCGCGGTTTCACCCGCATAAGTTTCGATCCCGTAGGAATATCGGGATAAAAAGTATCCTATGTGTTAATCCTGGTTATAAACTATTTGTGTGCCAAATTTCATCCAAATCCGTTCAGTAGTTTTTGCGTGAAAGAGTAGCAAACATCCATCCATCCATCCATAAAAACTTTCGCGTTCGTAATATTAGTAGGATAAGATTTATTTATGTTATATACTTATACTTTAATGTATACCAGAAAATTATAAATAAATTAAAATAAATACAATTTTTAATACAATGGGCGGCCTTATGTGCCTGGTCTAGAGGTCGCAAGCGCTACTGCTGAGCCTAAGGTGCTGGGTTCGATTCCCGGGTCGGGCAAAGTGTTAATGGATTTTCGCAGTAGCACCACGGAGTTTGGGCTGGTGCCCGAGTAATGGCAATAGGCTCGCCCTCTGTGACATGGTACTTAAACATAACTGGTAAAGTGTGGGTGTGCTATAGACTTTAGGTACACCGCTGCCTAACCATTTTGGGACTACAAGCGTGATGTTATGTTTTCACCCTAGTTGTAAGTGTTTATTTATTTATACATCAACAAATTAACATTTGTGTCGAACAGTGGTTTTAACTATAACAATAAATGTAACACAAAATTAAGTAATCATCGTAAAGCCAGAGGAGAGAAAAAAATAATAATTACATTCCACATTGGTCACAACATTATTAGTCTTAATATTAATTATAATAATTGTTAATCTAACATTTTAAATAATAATACATATGTACATGTGAAAAAATATAGGGTATCAAAAAATTCGTCCGCATCGCTGTCAACAGGAACAGTGCCCAAAAGGCTGGCAGCATTGCCACGTTGTATGGCGATGCTAATTCTTTGGCCAAGAAACAGGCCAGCCCTCTGGTCACGTGAAGAGTCGATTAACCGCTTGGCGATATCTCGAAAAACCAAGTGGGCACTCGGACCCCATGGCCCTAGTGTTTCAACCCCAAACGGCTCGAAGTTGGAATATTATCGCCGTTTAAATAATAATTTAACTTAATATTAGTTCAAAATTTAATATAAATTCAATACAAAGAAATGTTTGTCAATAAAATTCATTAAGATGCAATGTCATGATAGAATGTTACATACTTATACCATTTAAAGTCATCAAAATATAATCACATATTAGTTCGAACTACTTTTATCTTTGAGAAAGTCTTCTATGCTGTAATAACATTTCTTCAATAACAATGACTTTAATTTTCTCTTGAATGCGTTTGGATTCATAGAGTTTTTAAATTGTACAGGCAATTTATTGTAGGTACATAATATTTACTTTTTATGTTGGTAGATGTCACATGTCTTCGAATTTTTGGTTCTAGGACATGCCGGTTTCCTCACGATGTTTTCCTTCACCATTAAGAACAGTGGTGATTAAATAATTTACACAAAGTAAAGTGCCTGTCCGGGTTCGAACCTACGACCGTGCTATTTGTAAGCCGCGGCCGTTACCAACATAAAGTTAATTACAAACTTTGACCTCTCAAAGAGCGTGTTACCGAATTCATTATCACAAAACAACATGATTCTTTCCGTGATTAATCCGCTGACCTTAGGTGAAGAGGTTCATAAAAACAGTGTTCTTTTCATAATTACAAATAGGAAGGTAGTATGATAAACAGATAAGGGACCAAGGACGTGTGAGGTGTCTTCCATTGTATGGTAATCTACTGACAGAAGGTGTAGGGTGACCGTGGAGTCTGAAGATGGTGGGACATTTTTTTCTTGACAGCTGAGAATTTTCCACAAGAAAAAATGTCTCACAGTGTGCATGGATATTTTTTGGTGCACCCATTTGGATATCCTTTAAGCCTTGGATAAGGAAACTGTAGAAATGTGTCTTTAAAAAAAACTTGATTAAAAATAAATTACTTTAAATCCTTATAATTTTGAAGTATCAGAATGAAGAACAAAAAAGTGTTCTTCATCAGGCACAAAGGCGTTCGTGAATGAGGTGTTAAGTAACTCCGTACAACCATAAAACTGGGTGCGATTGGTTGAAAAATTATAACATTGTCTACATCATACATGGGGGTTTAAAATCACAAGGCAATAGACTTAGTTGAGGTTTAATCAAGGTGGTTTCAATTAGTCAACTCAGCCTATTGTGATCCAATGCAGGACGGAGGGCTCTCCAAGGCTGTGCCACAACACCCTGTCCTCCGCCTTCTGCTTCCAGTCTGTCCCAGCCACCTTCTTTAGGTCGTCGGTCCATTTAGCCGGGGGGCGTCCCACACTACACTTACTGATACGCGGTTTCAACTCCAGGACTCGTCTGCTCCACCGGCCATCGGTCCTTCGACAAATATGGCCAGCCCACAAGATGGTTTGCTTCGGTTAAAACTATTTCTGCTTGATTTAGAGCTCAAATAAAACTGCTCATTTAAACACTAATGTAGGCAAACAATAAACAATTTCGGGACCTTGCTCTTTTCTCAACCAATAATGACTTTTAATAATTTCTACATGCGCATGCGCAATCTCAACATCAATCACTGTCCCGTAGTTCTGAGCCTCATGGTCACCGCGTCCGTTTCGCCGTTTGGCTTAGTAGGTAGCGGTAGGAAAGACAGATAAAAACTCGTTGCGCCTGCGTCGCTGGTGCCAAGGGAAAACACTTTATACTTGATGCTTTCACGCTTTTAAAACTGACTGGGTAGGCAGGAGTAGACCCTCAGTACTTCTATGTTGTTGTAGAATTTTCTTAATTGTGATTTTTTTGCTAGTAGACGCTGATATTTCTTTCAAATCAAATCAAATCAAATCATCTTTATTGTGGACTATAGGTATACATCATAAATACAGGTCTTAAATAATTAAAATAGTTCAGCTATGTCCCGCCGTTGAGGCATACAATAATAAAATACAAATCAGAAGTTAAAACACAATTAGTCATATTATTCTTTAGCATTGTTCTTGGTATTAACAGTACTCGGTGGTCTGTTGGTTAACAGGCCTGCTTTTTAAGCAATATGTTGTAGGTTTAAATTCATGGCATGCCTGCAGTCAGGGAAATTAAATGTTTAGCAGATTGACACACGACACGTCGAAATTGATAATGAATTTGTATAGCACTCAATTTCTTTTACAACTTTTTCACTTTTATGTTTTTCTCTGAAATCTCTTGTGAAGGGATTATGATTGGCTTTAGTTATTTCGATCAACCAATCACAGTATTAACCTTAGATTTGACAGTCGATGACTTTAAAAATGAAATATTTGATTGCCTCGTTGGTGTAGTGGTCGCAAGCGCTGCTGCTGAGTATAAGGTCCTGGGTTCGATTTGTGAGTCGGGAAACGTGTTTTTGAATTTTTCTACCTGGAATTTCCCAGTAGCAGCCAGATGATGGCAATAGAGTCGCCCCTATTTCATGGGACATGAACATGACTGACGAAATGTGGGTATGACATACTTTAAAAGTCAATGTGAAGGGTCAACTTGCAAACTTCAACAACGACGGCACGGTTGGCGCAGTGGTTAAGCGATTGACTGCTGCGCTGCGTGTCGCGGGTTTTATTCCCGCACGGAACAAATATTTGTATGGCCTACAAGTAGTTGTTCGGGGTCTGGCTGTTTGTGTATGCGAGTTTAAATGTTTGTAAACGCACCCACGATACAGGAGAAATTCCTAGTGTGGGGCAACGTTTAAAAAAAAAAACTCCAGACTACTGAGAAATTCTTATTAGACGAAATCAATAATAACACTTTGCCCGACTCAGGAATCGAGCTCAGGACCTCTTGCTCAGCAGTCGACGACCACAAGGATGCTACAGGTACACCTCTACTCAACCCGTCAGGGACACAGGGTTTTGATGTGTACTCTACTACTTATTATAAACGCGAAAGTTTTTATGGATGGATGGATGAATGAATGGTTGTTTGTTACTTTTTCACGCAACAACCATAAAACGGATTTGGATGAAATTTGGTGCACAGATAGTTTATAACCAGGATTAACACATGGGATACTTTCTGTCCCGATATACCCACGGAATCGAAAGTTATGCGGCTGAAACCGCGGGGCGCCGCTAGTATTATATTATTAAAATAGTATAGTTATATAGTATATAATATTAGTTATATAGTATTATATTTGTATTATTTTATATCTTTAAAAAAGATATAGTAACCTACATAATTATAGTAGGTGCTATACATGGCACCTGCTGCACTTTTTGTAGAAGATTGACATCAAATTAATTTTACATTTAAAACTAACAAGTATAATCTCACCTTGCAATTAAGAATGTTGGCAATAAATAAATTTCCTTCAGTACAACCCCACCAACAAGTTTCGCAAACAAAAAACCGTACTTTATTAACATTTTTATTGGAAAACTTGTTACGCTTACTGTACACGCAAAAAGTGACACAGTATATCTTTGGATCTCTGTGTGATCGATTCGGTAATTAAAATTGTGCTTTAATCATATGTAAATAGAGACGGAATTGAGTTGTCGTGTCAGTTTAATGGAATTACCTTCATTTTATTATACCCATAACGGGATGGACAAGCACTTTACCTGTGGTTGCTTGTTTTGTAAATTTAACATGAGTTAAACGGCTACTGTATTTACAATTAAACGTAGCTTTCTGGTACATACCACCGAGGAGTATCATTGTACCCAGTCTTTAAATAAATAAAATAAATATTCCACAACTATCACACAACGCCATCTAGTCCCAAGCTAAGCAGAGCTTGTGTTATGGGTACTAGACAACTGATAAACATACTTATATATTTCTAAATACATAAATATTATAGATAAATTACACCCAGACACAGAACAAATGATCGTGCTCATTACACAAACATTTGTCCTGGGTGGGAATCGAACCCACGACCTCCGGCATACCAGTCAGGGTCACTAACCACTAGACCAACAGGCCTGTCCTTTACATACCAAGCCTACCCAATACTGCACGTTTTTAATAACAAAAGATGCGTCTATTAATAACGAATCTTCTAGAATGTTACTTTCGCCAATACTTGAGGATGAATTTGCAAAAACAATTGACGAACAGATAAAGGACATTCATCTTAATAAGTTGTGTGGATTTTTTTCATTGGAACCTATGGGAGGTGCTTGTGGCTAAGTAATAACAGCCGCACGGTTCGATCGTTCAGGTTAAGCTATGCTTGCCGCGGTTGGTCCGTGGATGGGTGATCATCTTTACATACCAAGACCTCTCCGTGCCTCGGAAAGCAAGTTAAGCCGTTAGTTCCGGCTGTATTTCGTGGATCTTTGACAGTCGTTACGGGTCGGCCCGAAAGTCTGACAACCAGTCTTACCAGGGGGAATCGTGTTACTCAGTAACTGGATTGTTGAGGTCAGATAGGCAGTCGCTCCATGTAAAATATTCGTATTCAGCTGCGTCTGGTTAGGCTGAACACCGACCCCAACTTATTGGGTAGACTGAAAGTGGATGTGATTCGAAGACATGTCACATCCACCAACCCGTAATGGGCCCGCGTGGTGGATTATGGCCCAATCCCTCTCATAGAAAGAGAAGACCTGTGGAACATTATAGTCTGATTATGAGCAGAAATCCAGACACCAGGCTGGGCTTGAGAAATTCCAAATGGAAAACCTCAATAAAACTTTGCCAGACCCGGGAATCAAATCCAGGACCTCAAGCACAAGAGTAGCGCTTGCAACCACTAGGCCAACGAGCATAATTCAATATCCACATTGAATAATCATGTGAAATGTCTATGATGACATTTGCTTACTTCATTATGTAATCTATGGCAATACTAACTACATCTGTTTCATACCCACATCGCATCCATTTATCAAACTAGCATGTTTTTGTCATGTTCTGTACTATCGCAAGCCAAAGGAATGCATTACAAATGCAAAATGAGAAAAAAAAATGTATATATTATAACATTTAATTTAAAAGTTTGTGATGATTCTATCTCTTTAGTAATGTGTCATTTACATGTTTCTAGTTAAGTGTTTAGTAGATTAAAGGTTTAAATAACTTAAGTTAGCTTTATGATCGATTTTAGACAAGTGTGAACTTGAGCTAGTCTTCTTTTTAGCGTGTCGATGGCAATCTAAATGACTCAACCAAGAATTCGTCTACGTGTTTAGTGCCATCACTAGCGTCCATCAGTTCCTGTAAGTCCAGCTGACAGGACACGTAGGACATGATAATAAGTGTCCCATCGTTCATCATCGTGGAGTCGTCTATCAATCTCCACCTGAATAGGTTTTCCTTGCTTCGGTCAACTAATAATAATCGAAGGCTTGTTTAGATGTTGCGAGTTACTTCAGGGCACTCTACTTGATAATGAGCATAATCAGCCTATAACGTTCCCACTGCTGGGACACAGGCCTTCTCTCTGTGAAAGGGAATGGGCTGTCTACCACGCGGGCCCAGTGCGGGTTAGTAGATGTCACATGTCTTCGAATCTTTTAGTTTCGGGACATGCCGGTTTCCTCACGATGTTTTAGAGCAGTGGTGATGAAATTATTTACACAAAGTAAAACACCTGTCTGGTTTTGAACTCACAACTAACAACTCGTAAGTTGGGGCCCTGCGCCACCACCGCTCCACTTGATAATGGAAACGTGTACAGTCACGAGCACCAATATGTCAACACTTGGCAACTTTTAATTACGATTTTTTCGTGAAATAACGAATGCAACTGTAGCGGTATCTACAACGCCACATGCGAACAACGCGTCATACTGACGTCACGCAAATCCTGCATCTCGCAAGCAGAGTTTACCGCACAATTAGCATAGATACAATTTCCCAACATCAATCGTTGGGCAATTGCCCGCCAGACACAACACCCGTCTGGTCGGAGGATCCTCCCTTTTCAATGGAGGATGAGTGAACTTTACACCCTGTTCCTCATACCTCTATACAACGTTGAAACACATTACATAAACCTATGGGTTCGAAAATGCTATGTTCGTAACAACATAAAATTTCATTAAAAAATAACGGAGTAAATCACTTTTGAATAAAGCCGAGTGTATACATACTTTTGCTCGTGACTGTACATTGGATTTCTATTGAGTAAATGTACTTCCATTTATATTTTAGTTTAAAAACACTAAAACCTACTGTATGGGTTATTGTAAGATAAGAGGTACCTATAAGCAAAATAATAGTCGGTGTATTTTTAGTTGTTTTTTTTGTCACATTTTTCTTCTTTTTACGAAGAATCGGTGAGTTATTTAGCGAACTATTAGTCCGATAATATTAGCGTGGCAGAACAATACACAACAGAGCTTATCAGTAAAAAATTAAAAGGCATAACGTATCCATATCCACGTCCAGTCTTACCAAGTGTATCGTATTACCCAGTAACTGGGTTGTGGAGGTGAGATAGGCAGTCGCTTCATGTAAAGAAAGAAAGGAAGAAAGAGAAAACGTTTATTTGCGGTAAACATGACGCATAAAAGAACATAAAAACAAAATAAAGAAAAAAAAAAAAACAATTCAAAATGGTTGACATGCTTCACATCCACGCAAAACGGCTATCGCTCAGCATTATGCTGCGACCCTATGCAAGACAGAGCCCCAGCGCTGGTTTTTGGCGACAGCCGGCGCCGACGTAATGACGTCGTCCGGTGCAGCAAACAATTATTCATCAGCAAGTATAAAACGATTATTTTTATAAACTACTGGTATTTAACTGCATCCGGTGAGACTGGAAGCTGACTCTAACATAGTTGGGAAAAGGCTAGGCAGATGAAGATGTATCCATATCTACGTCACACTAAAAGTATAAAAACTTCAGTCCATACGAATACTATAAAATATCATTTACCGTTTCCGTTTGTGCCCTAATTACATTTCTGTGTCAAAATTAAAAGGAAAGATATAAAAATTTACATTTTTACGATTACATCACTTGCTCGTCTTGGGAGTTATGCTCCACTGAAAGATGAGCGAGTAATGAGCGAGCTAAGCGAAGCTGTGTCCTTCTGAGCGTTCATGATCGCTTTGAGCAATCGGTTCGAAGTACTTGATCATACGCCCGTTACTTCGAGCCTATTCAAGGTTGATTTAGAAATCTCTATGTAAGATTTGATCTTGAAGAAAATCATAAATTATGTAGTAAATAGTGGATAGGGTGATAAATAGATTATTACTTTGGTAAAAGTACACATTCATTTTATTAAAACAATAGGGTAAAAAAATAATAATAAGTACTGTGATTGAAACATTTAAACATAAAGATTGAATAGGCTATTTTCCTAAAAAAATCGAATTAGTCCGTCAGTTAGATTATCGAAAAATAATGGACACGTTTTTTTTTCTTTTGTCAATCAAACAAAAAATGACAAAGATAAAGCGCGTCAAAATTTGGGAGTGGGGGGTCGTGACGTCCCTTGTTTGCAAAAGTGTCGCAAGCAATTAAGTGACGTCGCGCGGAACTTTAACGGGCGATATCTTCATCATTTTTTATATAATTGACAAAAGAAAAAATACGGGTTCAATATTTTTTGATAATCTAACTGACGGACTAATTAGATTTTTTTTAGGAAAATAGCCTATTCAATCTAAGTTTAAATGTTTCAATCACAGTATAACGCATTTAGCATACTAAGATTTAAACTTTTCGCACTACTAAAACACCGTCATCATCATCATGTGCCATTTCCCAATTATGTTGGCGTTGGCTTCCAGTCTAACCACACCACATGCTGCTCAATACCTGTATTTTACATGGAGCGACTGCCTATCTGACCTCCACAAACCAGTTACTGGGTAATACGATACTTATTAGTAAGACTAGTTGTCAGACTTCCCAAAAAACGCTTTAATAA